>CM065129.1:35636716-36987966 GCA_033026305.1 Cirrhinus molitorella
AATAAGGGTGCTCTAAGTAGCTTATTAGCGTGTCTGGATGATGTTAAACTATGGCTTTCAAAGAATTTCCTGTTTCTGAACTCAGATAAATCAGAAGTTATTGTTTTCGGCCGCTCGGAAATTAGAGCACAAAATAAATTACATCTTGAGTCCTTAAATTTTGCTATCTCGTCACAAGTGCGGAATTTGGGTGTGGAATTTGATAACAGGTTACAATTTGACAAACAAATCAGCTCTGTAGTAGGCTCAAGTTTTTTCTATCTTCGTTCTCTTTCTAAAATTAAAAATGTTCTTCCTAAAGCTTCTTTAGCTAACATGTCCTCCAATTTATACGACCGACGTAAGTCATTTTCACAAATCCTCAAATACGTCTCTATAGAACGTATTCAACATCAAATACGTCTCTGTAGAGCGTATTCAACATTTGCTCCCTTATCAGTAACAGGTATCTAATTCAACCTTAGCATTATGTGTAGGTCAATTAGTAGCGTGTTGCTCTGCGGAGTGGTATAATCATATGAACACAGGTTCGATTCCAGAGAAGGCATATGTTTTCATTGTATGTTTTTTTTTTTTTAAATATGCACTAGAAATCATGATTTTGCACTATTTCTGTAAGGGGTAGGTTTAGGGTGGGGTTAGGTGTGGTCATATATACGAATTACACCTAGTAAAACACGTTTAAATTACCCTGAAATCGGTATAAAAACTCATACGTCATTCCATGACGTCAGATCCAACGCGACACTGTCATTATTTTTACGACCGCTAGAGGGCGCTTAACTTTAAAACGTAAGAATGGATCGTATTTGGTCGATTCAAAACGTACAACTGGGTCGTATTTTCTTTGAGGACAGTCTAGTTTGCCATTTACAAGTAGTGCAAAATGCAGCAGCTAGATTCTTAAAGGGATGTAAAAAATTTGATCATGTCACCCCCCTTTTAAAATCTCTTCACTGGCTGCCTATTCAGTATAGAATTTAATTTAAAAGCGTACTACTAGTTTACAAATCGTTAAACAATCTAGCGCCATCTTACCTGACAGAGCTACTTCACCCTTATATCCCTACACGAGGACTCAGGTCAGAAAACTAACTTCTTCTTCAGATCCCTAGAGCTCGCTTACAGAAAAGGGGTAATAGAGCCTTCGAAGTGGCTGGCCCCACATTATGGAATAATCTTCCGATTCAAATTAGAATGGCTCCCACTTTGTCTGAGTTTAAATCCAGTCTTAAAACCTATTTATTTGACTTGGCTTTTAACATGTAATTCTTACTTATTGTTTCTTTGTTGTTTTAATTTGTTTGTTGATTTGTTGTACAGCACTTTGGTCGGCCTGTGGCCGTTAGTAAAGGTGCTTTAGGAATAAACAGAACTTGAACTTGAACTTATTGTAATGCTGATGCAAAGCTTGAAATTAAAGGGATAGTTCGGCCAAAATTAAGTCAAACAGGTTGGCGATAGCCATTGACTTTCATAGCAGTCTCATACACACCCACTTTTTGGGTGAACTATAACTTTAAGCCTTGTTTTATGCATCGTGTGTTTTGTGCATTTGTCATTTAGACGAGTCATGCATTTTTTCCAGAAAAACTAAACCTTAAGCAATATTCTTGTCTGTTTAAATCAGCATATTTGTCATATTTGCCACTTTAAGTTGATTTCTAGAACTTAAATTAAGGCACATTTTTTTCTTATTAAATAAACAGTGTATGTATCATCTTTTACATCAAATTGTGTGCCCACACACAGAAATTATGGTCAGATTTTTTTTTTAAATGTTAAAATTTTCTTTCTGTTTTAAATATTTTCTTTGGATTGGTTGACTGCACAAAACAGAATATAGGAAAATATAACTTAATTTGTGTTTCCTGCTAGCTAAATTTCACATACATAAAAATCTGGCTCTTTTCTTTATTTAAAATTCATCTAGACAACTACGTGAATACGATCTGAATTATGTTAAGCAACTGGTTACTACACTTTAAATATAATAAAAATAGTGGTTAATTTTCTTCATTTGTATTTGTATTTGTATATTTTATTTTTTTTCTTTTGTTTGTTTTTATTGACTACCTTAATGGTTTGATGTTTTGTTCTGTTTAATAAAAAAATGATTTGTGAACTACCGATCTGAATCAAAAGATTCACGAAAACACACTGAAGTCCCGATCTAATCAAATGATTTGCGATTCACGCTCTGAACTCCTAATCTGGATCAAATGATTCACAAACCCACACTGAAGTCCCGATCTAATCAAATGACTCGCGATTCATGCTCCGAACTCCTGATCTGAATCAAATGATTTGCGAACCCACACACTTTAGTCCCGATCTAATGAAATGATTCGCGATTCGCGATCTAATGAAATGATTCGTGATTCACGCTCCGAACTCTGAATCCAAAGATTCGCGAACCCACACTGAAGTCCCGATCTAATCAAATGATTCGCGATTCACGCTCCTAACTCCCGATCTGAATCAAATGATTCGCGAACCCACACTAAGGTCCCGATCTAATCAAATGATTCGCGATTCACGATCCGAACTCCCGATCTGAATCCAAAGTTTTGTAAACCCACACTGAAGTCCCGATCTAATCAAATGATTCGCGATTCACGCCCCTAACTCCCGATCTGAATCAAAAGATTCGCGAACCCACACTGAAGTCCCGATCTAATCAAATGATTCGCGATTCACGCTCCGAACTCCCGACCTGAATCCAAAGTTTTGTAAACCCACACTGAAGTCCCGATCTAATCAAATGATTCGAGAGCCGCGCTCGGAACTATGAATCAATCTGAGCGTTCCCCCCGCTGAGAGGAAAACTGCAGAAAAAACAAGATGAGCTAGTTTCGAATAGCTTTTAATAGTTTTGGATTTCTATGCGAGTCTTTCTCAGCATGACCTTGTTAATTATCAGTTATTATATATAGTTATATTTTATATTTTTTTTTTTTTTTTTTTTACTGACATTAGACTTGTCTGGTCAGTCCAGCAAATCTCACTTGTCCTTTGAAAAAATGTGATGTTTTTACATTTCCGCCGGCCATTTTTAATAGACTTGATAACTGACAAAACACTTTCCCCTGTTGTTGGTTTAAGAATAAAGATAACATTTGCATTTTATAACGAGTCTGCCGTCCTGGAGTGCGACCAAACGGTCAGTCTGCCGGCTCCATGCGCTTATATCCGCATGAACATCTTTAAGGGTTTACTACAATGCGATGTATCATCAAAAATTTAGCAGAACCCGCATGGACATCTTCATGGATAAGCACCACAGGGGTTTTACTTTACCTTGAAGCCAGCGAGCGCATCATGGCTGAATAATGCATTATTCTCAACATTTCACAGGCTGCTTTTACACTCCAATATGTGTTTTATCATTCCAAATGCGTATATTTAGTCTTCCGTGACCGGCGCCATTAAATATCAAGGTGGCCATTAAAATGTCTGTGTGGCCACGGAGATAGATGGGCAGCCATGAACGGATGTGAGTTTAAGTGAAACCCTTTTAAGCGCAGGAGGAATAAGCGCCGTCCTCAAAATTTGTTAATGGTGTTTTGGCTTTCCAGAGCAAATAGATGTTAAAAAAGCACGAATGACAGCGCGTGCAGGTGAGTCAATATCCAAAACGGCAGAGGCCGGATGGAGGGCGTTCGGTGCGTGTTGGGTTTGTGCTGCCTTGCCCTGCAGAAAGCTCATTGTTAAGCTATTCACACTGCTGGCTATGAGACATTATAAATAATGAGGAACATTTGCTTGTGGTGTCTGTGCTGCACCCCGTCAATAAGTATCTGTTAAAACTATGATGTCTAGAAATGCACAACTATATTTACTAATAAATGTGACCCTGCTGGACCACAAAACCAGTCTGAAGTCGCTGGGGTATATTTGTAGCAATAGCCAAAAATACATTGTATGGGTCAAAATTATTGATTTTTCTTTTAGGCCAAAAATCATTAGGTTAGGTAAAGATTATGTTCCATTAAGATATTTTGTAAATTTCCTATCGTAAATGTATCAAAACTTAATTTTTGATTAGTAATATGCTTTGCTAGGAACTTAATTTGGACAACTTTAAAGGCGATTTTCTCAATATTTAATTTTTTTGGCACCCTCAGATTACAGATTTCAAATAGTTGTATCTCAGCCAAATATTGTCTGATCCTAACAAACCATACACCAGGGTTCCTCAAATCTTACCCTGGAGGTCCAATGACCTGCAGAGTTTATCACAAACCCTGCTAAAACACAACTGCCTGTGATTTTCTAATGATTGTGAAGGCAATGAGTGTGTTTGATTAGGGTTAGAGCTAAACTCTGCAGGAAAGTGGATCCAAAGGTCCAGATTTGAGGATCCCTGCCATACACCAATGGGAAGCTTATTTATTCAACTTTCAGGTGATATATAAATCTCAATTTCGAAAAAATTGACACTTATTTGTGGTCCAGGGCCACAAATGTGATTTCTTGTATTGTCCTGAGAAGCTCCAAAACTGTCTGCATGAATGAACAGTCTTCCCAGTTTCATGTCAGTGATTAAGGCAAATATCAAAGTGATGAAAGTTAACACAACGTTATTAAATGAAACCAACCCGAGTTCATCCGTCAAAACTTAATTAACCAACATCAGCTTGATTTTTTATTTTTTTTGCAAGGCATTTGGGTCACAGCCAAACCGCAAAACCAACAAGACTGATGGGAGCAGCCCCAGCGGAAAATACAGGATCTGAAACCTTCAAAATGACACACAGCTCATATCTCTGCGAGCTAGAAACCACCTTTCACCTTTAATATCTTTCATAATCTAATTACTCGCTCTAAATGGAATAATGATAGTAAATTACACTGAAAAAGAAGCATAATGGACAGGGCTGTGCCTAGTTCACACCTATAGACTAATGAAATAATATATATAATAGAAAGTCCTTCAGCCACAGTTTGTGCAATTTTTCAATTGTTAAATGTTTGATGAGGATTAACCAAAAAAAAAAAAAAAAAGACTTAACCCTTGCTGAATAAAAGTTTTAATTTCTAAACTTGCACAAACATATACACTGCAAAAAAAATGCTTTTCTTACTTGGATTTTTTGTCTTGTTTCCAGGCAAAATATCTAAAAATTCTTAAATCAAGAAGGATTTTCTAGACAAGCAAAAATGATTGTCTTGTTTTCAGAAAAAAACAAGTCAAAATTGAGTTTTTGCTTGAAACAAGAAAAATAATCTGCCAATGGGGTAAGCAAAAAAATCTAGTTTTCGGCTTGAAATAAGATTATTTATAAAATTATTTTGCTTACCCTATTGTCAGATTATTTTGCTTGTTCTAGGCAAAAACCCACTTAATTCTGATTAATTTTTTCTGAAAACAAGACAGTTTTTACTTGTCTAGAAATTTGTACTTGATTAAAGAATTTTTAGATATTTTGGCTGGAAACGAGACAAAAAATCTAAGTAAGAACAGCATTTTTTGTAGTGTACATTCAGTCTTACCTCTATAAGCTCACATTCTATGAATAATCTGAAACATAAAGCCCTCATGTCATATCTTATTCTCTTTGTATGCGTCGACTTCTACGTGTCATTGACATGTGGTCAAGTGTCTGATGTATCAAGAGTGGCTTTGATCTATTATGCCAAAGTATTCATAGTAAAGATAAAGGACTCAGACAAAAAAAGCTAGCAAAGAGACGGAAAACCAGTTCCTCCGTTCTACTGTTAGACATTTCAGGGGCGGATTCCTGTAAACCACAGAGGGCTCTTTGATTCAGCTGAGTCATTGAAGAACTGTTTGTCCAGCCTTTCAAAGCCGCATAGCAGTGCGAGGCTTACAAATGTCTTATTATTTCCCTGTAAAACATGACCGCCAGAACTCCCGCAGATGGGAATGGATTGAAGAGATTCACATCTGGTCCCTGAATCCGGTGGGCTTTGACCCCGCTGACTTTTCCATATAGAGAAAGAGAAAATGTTATATTGAGGGGATGGTTCTTTGACATAAGGGATGGTTCATCCAGTTCAATCACTCTTTATGCTGTTCTAAACTTGTAGAAGTTTCTTTTCAAGTAGGGGTATTGACAAAAAATATATATTTTGATGTATTCTGGAGTGTTTCCGATAACGATAATTAAGCAATAGTTTGCTAAGACTGAGTGTGTTTTTGTGCTGGCATCTACACTGATAAAAATTATTTTGTGGTGAAGTAAATAACACACAAAAACAATTTTTTACATTAAATGATTTAGTTCAGGCAAGAATAATAATAATAATAATAATAAAAGAGTAAATTCAATATTAGTGCTCAATTTAAACTTGTAGAATTTAAAATTTGAACTTATAAGTATATTTTACTTGGAATCGTTTGTTATTTTTACAAAGATTGTTTAAGTAAATATCAAAGTCATGATCCCATTGTTCTCATCATGCACTTGGGCACAAATAATTAATAAGGTTAATTTTTTTTTTTTGCTGTTTTTGAGATGTATTTACACTGTTTGATGGTTGTCTTTGTTGTTAGGTTAAATAACTTGCTGTTTTGTAACATCTAGAGTTTATTTACTACTCAAAATGACCCATTCATACTCAAACTATTTCCTGATTGTTAGCGTCATTGTGTATCGTGTGCCAAGTATTGAGGTCTCTGTGTTCATTTGGTTTGTAACTACATTGTGTCAACATATAACCTTAGAAACAATAAGGAGATGTCACTTGCTTATGTTCATGTTTGTAAGTGAACCTTTTAAAAACGCTTTTTTTTTTTCAGTGCTATAATGTTTGAGTAAAGTTTACAAACCATGGCTGAGTGAATACTTGAGGACTGCGGGGTGAACTTAAAATAATAAGTAGAAATTCTAACTCTAACACATTAAATTTATTTCCTTTGCTAATTTTACTTCACTTAGTTAAGCAGATTTTACTTAATTCCATACTCAAATTTTACTTTAAAAATGTGTGGAAAAACTTGCCAACAAAAACAAAAAAAAAGTAAATTTTACTTTTTTTTGGTCAGTGTACACTGTAAAAAACCAAAACACAATTTGTTGAGTCAACTTAAAATAATTTGTTACCCTGCTACCTTAAAATTAAGTCCAGTCATCTCAAATAAGTTTATTCAAGTTGAAATGTTAAGTTGTACTAAGTGACAACTTAGATATTATAAAATATTGTTTGTTAAACTTAACAGCTGTGTTTGTTACTCGGCTGCCTTAAAATTGTACATTGAATTAACTCAAATATCGAAGTTGTCACTTAGTAAAACATAACATTTCAGGTTGACTAAACTTTTTTTCGAGATGACTGAACCTGGCAGCCAGGTAATTATTTTAAGTTGATTTTAAGACAAATAGTTTTTTTTACAGTGTAGGCTGATTTTACTTTTTAAATTACTTTTTTGATTAAAAGCTCTCCTGTCCCCATATTGAGAGAAATCGGAAGTAAGATGTTACTATAGTTATAGAATAAATGTGAACGTGTATTAATTCATCTCACTCACAGAAAACAGATTCAGTATTCCTCAAAATGAATAAAAAATTAAATGTTAAATAATACAAATACCCTTTATGTATTTATTCAAATTTTATTACCCAGTGTCTTTGTGACCTTCGATGATCTAATTCAACCCTACTAATAAGCAAAAATTACTCAAGATAAACTAACATTTTGTTGTTGTTGTAAAATGTTGAACTACTGTACAGAATTTTACAGGCTTTTGGTCAAGTCAAGTCACCTTTATTTATATTGCATTTTTAACAAGGTTGTGCCAAAGCGACTTCACAGCATTAAATAGGACAGCAGTGTGTCAATAATGCTAAACAACAGGAAACAATCAATTTTCAGTTAAAGGCAGTTCATCATTGAATTCAGTGACGTCATCATTCAGCTCAGTTCAGTTAAATAATACGATATCGCTGGAAATTAAGTGTCCCCAACTAAGCAAGCCAGAGGCATGAAACAGCTTACATTTGCCAAAAATAAAACTTTTTGTAATGAAAACAAACCTAGATTTAAAAAGTAAGGTAATGCATTACTTTTCATAACAAGTAACTAAGTAATTACTTCGCAGATAATGAACCGAAAGTCTAACCCATAGGCTTACTTCAGCATCAAAGAATAAGGTAGATACTAGGGATGCCACAATTCTTAATTTAATATGGAACTGTTCAGTACGACATCCACAGTTCAATACACGCTTGTGAATTGCGGTTTTTCGGTTTTGCATTTATCTAATTTTCTTGTTTTATTTCTCTCGGAATTAGCAGTGTGTAACCATGATTTCACATGCTAAGATGAGGAAACGATTCCCCGCTTATATTTGGAAAAGCAACACACGCAGAGCATCTTCCCTTCTAATGACATGCAATGTTGAGACTTTCTAAACCTGCTCTCCAACAAAAGCAAAAAATTCACAACATCAGTCGAGTGTTTTAAATAACTTCCTTATGTGATCTGATGTGGCTTAGTATATCAAAGAATGAGGCAGACAATATATTCTATACCCATATTCTATGAATGTCAATTAGCAATGTCTTACAAATATACGTCATAATTTTTTTTATTATACTTACATTTCATCATTCAAAACTTTAACGTTATATCTTGTTTTTCTTCAGTTACAAAGATTAACCCATATTAGAGATTTCCAGTGTTTCTTGTTCTTTGACGCATATGTGGATTTCCTGCACGAGGGCGCCCTCTGGCGTCAGTATGAATAAAACCCATTCTATTTTGCGTAAAAATAAAAAAGATAATACCTCAGACACGCTTTTTCCAGTATACAGAGCAGTACCGTCGCTTCCTATACGCAGAGTACGTAGTCTGCGTAGGGCACCAACTCCCTGGGGGCACCATCCCAGTTGCTCAAACAAACAAACAAAAAAAAAAACTTTCGTTCTGTATTATTTTTAATATACATAAATAAAAATAAACATGTTAATATACATAAATAAAAATAAACGCAGTACGCAATACCGCAGTACGCACACATGACGCGCACGCCATTCCCGCATCTGTAACTGCGCCCGCACCCCCGCTCTCACCTCATGTTTTCAAATGACAAAATTAATGGACAACTATGAAAATACATCAGCAGTCCGGTGCCGAGAAACGAAAAAGAAAAAAAGCCCAAGATGAAGCCCGTTCATCACTTTCAGGTACGTTCATAATCCTGTGAATTGTTTTTTGACCGTTGACGTTAATAACGTGTTGTAATGTCGGTAACAGTTTCGCCATCAGCAAGGCATCTGCCTTAATATTCCATGTTCCCCTTCCGAAAATTAACCATAGCTTTACTACGAATTAAAAAAAACAAACAAATTATAATTTATTATAATTATATTATATAATTATATTTTATTCAGATAATATTTTTGTGGTAATAAAATCAGACCTAATAATGATTTAAAATGATTTATAATGCATTATATTAAAACAAAGAGGAAATAATGATCGTTTCATTAATAATCATATGGTTTTATTGAATAAAAGTGTTAAAATACATAATGTAATACAAAATTAACAGTGTACATTACATACTATTACAAATGCATGTTTATTCATCAAATATACATCAAAGGCCTGGTTATTGTTGTTTTTTTACACTTACAGGACATCAAATCCTAGTTCAATATTGACCAAACATCATCAGTTAGGAACCTAGGTGTGTTATTTGATAGCAATCTTTCCTTCGAACACCACATTTCTAGCATTTGTAAAACAGCATTTTTCCATCTTAAAAACATAGCGAAATTACGACCTATGCTCTCAAAGTCAAATGCAGAAATATTGATTCATGCCTTCATGACCTCCAGGATAGATTATTGTAACGCTTTATTGGCCTAATAAACAAACTCCAGCTGGTCCAAAATGCAGCAGCTAGAGTTCTTACTAGAACCAAAAAGTATAAGCATATTAGCCCACTTCTGTCAACACTGCACTGGCTTCCTATTAAACATTGTATTGATTTTAAAATCTTGCTAATAACTTACAAAGCCCTCAATGGTTTAGCTCCTCAGTACTTGAGGGAGCTCTTATCACATTATAGTCCCTCACGCCTGCTGCGTTCTCAAAACTCTGGCAATCTGATAATACCCAGAATATCAAAATCAGCTGCGGGTGGCAGATCATCTTCTTACTTAGCACCGAAACTATGGAACAATCTACCTAAATCTGTTCGGGAGGCAGACACACTCAGTCAGTTTAAATCTAGACTAAAGACCCATCTCTTTAACCTGGCATACACTTAACACATTTAAATATTTTAATATTCAAATCCGTTAAAGGATTGTTAGGCTGCATTAATTAGGTCAACCGGAACCGGGAACACTTCCCATAACACCTGATGCAAGAAAAATGGAATCTATGCTAAAATTGTCTGTCTCCTGCTTATTCCGAGGTCAGATCCAGTATGAATCCTGAACAGTTGGCCACTGCAGTTTTCCTTGATCCAGTTTGTATCCAGATGGTGGGTCAGTACATATAGACCACCTCTACAGGTCTGTATGGGAGTATAAACTACTTGTTTATTGGTCAGAGGAGAACTGACCCCCCCGACTGAGCCTGGTTTCTCCCAAGGTTTTTTTTTTTTTCTCCATCGGTGTCACAGATGGAGTTTTGGTTCCTTGCCACTGTCGCCTATGGCTTGCTCAGTTGGGGACAACAACTAAATTGGGGACAAACAATTTATTAATTTGGAACTAGATTAATTTCCTCCAACTAAAATTGTTTAAAGTTTCTTTTGAATTATTGATATATTACTTTCCCATTTGATACTGTAAAGTTGCTCTGACACAATTTGTATTGTAAAAAGCGCTATATAAATAAAGCTGACTTGACCAAACATTTCATTCAAATATCCACTTAATCTTTAATTTTTGGCACTTTTTGGTGATAGAAAATGCTATAGCCTCTATAATTTCTTAAATAAAAATATATGGACATCACAACCCTTACAAAAATTAACCATGATTTTATACTGCTTTATTTTCTTTTGTGTGATTTCTGAATGTTTTCAACATTTAGGGGGTGGGGGCACAATTCCAAACAGTACAATTCCGCTTAGGGCACCCATTTGGCCAGCAGCGGCCCTGATACAGAGGTTTACAGGAGTATTTTGTTGTTAATTTGTTGCCAAAAAAAAAAAAAAAAGGTGGAGGTGGAAAGCTATCAGAACCGAACCAAACTGAAAACCGTAGTTAAAAACAGAAGTACGTATTGAACCGTGGACTAACTGTATTGTTGCATCCCTGTTGTTGCATTTTATACACATAAAAAATGAAAACCCATACAGAGATACTTTTTGCTTTTATAACTTTAATTATAGTGCTACTGTAACACAGTGAATGCTTTTGGACTCTCAAAACGTGTTGTTTGTTTGTTTTTGCATATTGTTAAAATAACAACTACGATATTATTGGAGATGATATTGTGGATCCCTACATCTTGTCAGTGAACTGGTTGATCCAGTAAACAAAAAAAAAACAAAAACAAAAAAAATAGATATGACTAAATGATGATGATCTAGTTATCAAGTTTGAGTCATTGGAGCGATTACCAGTGAATAATAATTGTAGTCTGTTCATCAGTATGACTTCAGAATATACCATGGAAGTTGTATTGACTAGGTTTACGATGCTTTTTATAGTGTTTTACATCCTTTTTGAAGCTTCAAAGCTCCAATCCCCATTCATTGTATGAAAGCATGGCAAAAGCAACTAGTAGAACTCGAAATTTCACCCATGGTTTGGAAAAACATGAGGGTGAGTAAATGATGACAGAATTAAAATTAGCCTGACTGTAGACCAACAGGCTTCTCTTTTTAGTTGCACAAAAACAAATCAGATGTGAAATTCTGAGCTTATTGATTCTTCCAGCCTGCCTATTAAAAGCCTTTTCGAAAAACTCTGCGCATCTACATTTGTAAATGCACTCTGTAGGTCTCTGGGAATTACATTAATTGTTCATTTATTAATATAGCTGTGCTCGTGAAATGCTCAATTAAACACGCAATCATGCAATGCTCGACGTCCAAGTTGAAGAAATTACAGCAATTCAGATCTAACCCATCCATTTGGGGCCGAAGCAATTTAAATTAGCTCGCATTTTGTTTTTCACTTTACCAACGGCGGACGGTCGTTTCTCCAAAATGACGCTGGTGCTGCACAGGAGCCCTGTCTGTAGCCCCGGCTAATTGATTAGGTCAAAGGTCTGAGTGACAGTGGCTATGGGAGGAATGAATTTCCTGTTTCCGCATCTATAATTCAGTGGTTTCCTGAGTGTGTGCATTGCAGTGAGCTTGAGAAGGGGCACAAGCTGTGCAAAACACAACTCTGCCAACACTTACCACAGAGCCGTGGCTTTGAAGGTCTGCTGGATCAAGTCTGCATCGCACAATACCCCGAGACCCAGACGTACGCGCAGACAGACGCCCCACAACTCCAGGCTTTGTGCATCTGCTCCGGGACGGTTCGGCGGTCAGCGTGAAAAGAAAACAAAAACCTCTGAAACGTTTTCTTAGACTCGGCTGGCGAGGATGGAAATATTAACCGATGACGCCAATGCACATTGTTTCTGACAGGAGGCATATGATGCATGAACCCACAGTCCCAAATATAAACCCTAAGTCATCATTAACTCCCCCTCATGTTGTTGAAACACATATTTTGCAAAATGTTTGTGCTGCTTTTTGCCATTTAGTCAAAATGAATGACAGAAAAAAAAACATGCAAACATTACACTGCAAAAAATGCTTTTCTTACTTCGATTTTGTCTTGTTTCCAGCCAAAATATCTAAACATTTTTAAACCAAGAAGGATTTTCTAGATAAGTAAAAATTGTCTTGTTTTCCAAAAAAAGAAGTTCAAATTCTGAAAACAAGACCAAAATTTTTACTCCTTTATATATATTTTGGCTAGAAACGAGAAAAAAAAAAATCGAAATAAGAAAAGCATTTTTTGCAGTGTACATTGCGTTATGTCCTCCCAATAAAACAAAACTTTGATCATAAAATTAAGCATCTTACTATGATATTTTTGGAAGATACATAGTGATAACAGTGTTGGACAAAGTTACTTTTAAAAGTAATACATTACAACATTGCATTACTCCTGAAAAAAGTAACTAATTACGTTACTTAGTTACTTTTAATGGAAAGTAATGCGTTACATTACTTGTGTGTTCTCTTCAGCAATGAGGAAAGAAAAAGCACAAATGTTAGTTCATCTAAAGTATGTTTTGCTTATTAGTACACTGTAAAAAAAAATAAATGCTCTTCTTAGATTTTGTCTTGTTTGCAGCCAAAATATCAAAAAATTAAATTGAGGATTTTCTAGACAAGTAAAAATTTAAATCTTGTTTTTTTTCTGAAAACAAGTCAAAATTAAGTGTCAAAATTAAAATCCCAATGAACTAAGGAAAATAATCTTGTTTTCTGTTTGAAAAAAAAAAAAAAATTTGCTTACCCCATTGTCAAATTATTTTGCTTGTTCTAAGAAAAAAACCCCACTTCAATTGTTTTTCTGAATACAAGAAAATAATTATTTACTTGTCTAAAAAATCCTTCTCAATTGAAGATTATTTTTGAAATTTTGGCTGGAAACAAGACAAAAAAAAATCTAAGTAAGAAAAGCATCTGGAATCTGAGGATGCAAAAAAAATAAATAAATAAATAAATACTGAGAAAATCACCTTTAAAGTTGTTCAAATGAAGTTCTTAGCAATGCATGTTACTAATTAAAAATTAAGTTTTGATATATTTACAGTAGGAAATTTAATAAATATCTTTATGGAACATGATCTTTACTTAATATCCTATAACGATATGTGGCCTAAAAGAAAAAAATTATCATTTTGACCCATACAATGTATTTTTGGCTATTGCTATAATTATACCTGTGCTACTTAAGACCAGGGTCACATATGCAATATAACTGTTTTAAGTAGTCTGCTATACTGTTATAAAATCTCACCGATTTATATTACAAGCTATAAAAATATCATTGTGCTTTTTGTCTATATAAATATCAGCATCTGCAACAAACTGCAAAATTTTGCTTAGTTTAGGCCTTTGAATTCTTCATTTGTACTATATCATATGAGCCATTAAATCATGTGAAACAAATATGATACAAAAACACATATGCAACACATGCATTTTTTTATTTTAAGACTATTATTTCATATTTCAAGCTTTTAAAGAGTCAAAATATTTATCACATCTCATCTGCAATTACAAAACTTCTAATTTTGGCATGTTAAGATTTGCCACATCGTATTTTGAATCAATAATCCCAAAAGGCAATGGGTTTTGATTGTTTTCTATCTGAACAAGACATGCCTTTTTAACATGCATAAATGTAAAAAAGATTTAAGAGCAAACATTTCTACATTTATTATTTTTTTTCCTAATGCAAAACTGTTGTTTGGCTTCAGAAGATTAAAAAGTACTGCATGGGTCATTTTTGGAGCTTGACAATAATCAGCCCACTTTTACCTTTAATTTATGTAAAAGAGTAGCATGAACATTCTGCTAAACACCTCTTTTTGAATTTGACAGAAGAAAGCCGGTCATGCATGTGTGGAACAACATGAGGGAGTAATGAAAATCACAAGTGACAGACGTACCTGAAGCAGCGTTGACCCCCAGTGTCAGCAGTAGAGGAAGGCCACACATGTGCAATTTAAGGCTCTCAATCTAAAACGTCCATATGGCCCTCAAGTTGACCGTTTGGTTGGAGAACAGTGACCTGGGGGGGACCCATTTGTCCCTGAGGGATCGTTCAACAAGCAGAGAGCAACCAGTCACTACAGCCTTCAGTCAGGAGAACATGCAGCTGCTTATGAACCACAGCCTGCTAAGTAAGGGGGTTTATTTTATATCTTCTCTCTGGGGAGAAAAGAAGGCGCTCACAAAGTGAAGGAAATGTCAGAGTCGCTGGGGTCGCAGCAAAGCGCAGCATTTCCAACAGCCCTGAGCGGCAAAACCCACAAAGTGTCCAAGAACTTCTACCGAATTAAACAGAATCATCTGTCACTTAAGCTGCATTATCCAGTGTCACACTAAACAGGTTTATGCGAAATGAACGCCGGATGTTTCCTGAGGTATTTGCCTGTTCACGCAGCGCTGTGTGGGACTGCATGTGTGACTCTCTGTGACCACAGACAGCAGCTTTAATCGCGTTTCCAGCTCAAACTCCTATGCAATCTGAGCATCCCTATACGTCGCGCACTTGATTTTTGGAGACGCTCTAAATGAACGCGCAGGGAGAACTGAGAAGTGTACATCTAAACTAAATTGAAATGTTGAAGTCTGAACACAGATGCCCTGCTGTGCCAGACTGAATCTGTCTTGGCAGATCTAACGTGTCTAGGAACTCATCAAAGAGGAGATTTTGTTTTAGTGGGGGTATCAAAGGGCTAGGGCTTTCACAATTTCACTTATTTTCAGCTTTCATTGCTCTGATAGGAAATATACACTGCCTTTCAAAAGTTTTAAGACTATAAATGTTTTTGAAGAAGTCTTATCTGCTCCTCAAGGCTGTAAAAATACAGGAAAAAACTGTAATATTGTGAAATATTATTGCCATTTTAAAAAGTGGTTTTCTATTTTAATATACTTTAAAATAGAATTTATTCCTGTGATGCAAAGCTGAATTTTCAACATCATTACTCCAGTCTTCAGGGTCACATGATCCTTTACAAATGATTCTAATATGCTGGTTTAATAAATAAATGCAATTTCTATAAGCATAAGAGATTTCTTGAATTCTGAAAAACTGGGAAAATTCCTCTGAATAAAATATATAGATTTCACTTTTTATTAGGTGCAAAGAATGTATAGTTTTTATCTGCAGATAGATTTGCATCTGTTCCAGTTTAATTTAAATAAACCCAAAATCATGATATGGCTTAGTGCAATTATACAATTTCAAAGGCTGCAATTTAATTAAGTAAATATACACGAATATATCATTTGAAAATGTAAAAATTAAGTGCTGTTTTACTACGCATTAATATTGTAATATTACAGGTGTAAAACAACACAACAAATGTTACAATGTATTATTTTGACATTTTTATTTAATATTAAATAATAATAAATAGCATTTATTTATTTATTTATTTATTTATTTAGCTATATTGTATCAGTTATGCAGCCCTAAAATAAAATAAAAATCTCCCAAATTGTGCAGCCCTATGGTTCAAGTTGAATTTAAGATGTGAGCTTAGAGCCCATAAGTTTAATGATCATCAGTGTGATTACAGACATAATTTCATGCAGCTATTTTAAATTTTAGTGCAACGACACATGTATAGGCAAAAAGATCATTTTATTAATGCAAAGTGGGTCCAATATGTATAAATGTGACCCTGGACCACAAAACCAGTCATAAGTGTCAATTTTCAGAAATTGAGATTTATACATCATCGAAAGATCTAAACTAAACTTCCCATTGATGTATGGCTTTTTAGAATAGGACGATATTTGGCCAAGATACTACCATTTGAAAATCTGGAATCTGAGGGTGCAAAAAAAATCTAAATACTGAGAAAATTGCATTTTTAGCAATGCATATTGTTAATCAAAAATTCTGTCTTGATATAATTATGGTAGGAAATTTACAAAATATCTTAATGGAACATGATTTTTACTTAATATCCTAATGTGTGTTTTTTTTTTTTTTTTTTTTTGACCCATACAATGTATTTTTGGCTATTGCTACAAATATACCCAGGGCTACTTATCGTGGTCCAGGGTCACAAATACAAAAATAAGAGACCTCAGTGAACACCTTAAAGCCTAATTTAAACCTAAAAGACAAAAAAGTGAGGATGTGGAAAAATAGTCTCTTAAAAATAGAAGAAGCATTTTTGGTTCCACAAAGAAACCGTTCAGTCAAAAGGTTCTTTAAAGAACCATCTCTTTCTTACCATTTTAAAATCTGAAGAACCTTCTTTCACCACAAAGAACCTTTGTGAAACAAAAAGGTTCTTTATGGAACCATTTAGACAAAAAAGCAAAAAAGGTCCTCTACAGCATCGTGAAGCACCTTTATTTTTAAGAGCATAGTGGGGGAAAAAAATAATGTTAACTTAACTTTCTGCCTTGACGTTTGTAATTTGTAGCTGAGTAAGTGGGGAAATTACATAAAGTCTGAGATGAGTAGCATGGGGAAAAAACACTATTACCGATATTAAAGTACAAGATTACAAGTATCCCCAGTCTCCCCTGTTCTAAATAATGCAAAGAAATTTAATTTGAACATCAGTCTTGCTCAGACTGATCATATATGTATGAACGTAAACACAAACCAACGTTAAGGGCTTATTTTAATTGCTGCGTAGAATTGATAGACTCCTGATAAACACTGTACAACACTGGCTGTCTTTCAGCAATCTTGCTTATAATCTAGAAAACACTGGACATTACTTGCACAGCGGAATGTAATTTTCCATAAAATAGGGAACTTTATTTACGTCCCATTTAATTCAATCAACATGACCCGTAGGGATGTGATCTTGATTATTAAAACATGAATATATGAATACAATTTCAAACTGTGATTCCATTTTCCCAAAGGTCGCTCTGCATAATTGTTGGCTTGATTGCATGTGATTGTTTTTAAGTAAAGAAACGAAGACAATAGAAATGTCAGTCAGCACATGCGTGTGTGTTTATGAGAATGAAACGCTTTGACATGTGAGCTGACAGCTCTCTCATGTGCGTGTTTAACACAGAAAGCATGTATGACAGGCCTTTATTGCGGTCCAAACCAGAGCCGAGAGTGAGTAGGTAATTGAATGTATAAATCTATAAGTTTGTGGCGTGACGCTTGCAGCAACGCGCTCCAAATATCAATCGTCTCATTTGTTTAACAATCCTGAAGGATTCGCTGTGCAATCTGTAGAAAGAGAAAAACTTCCTTTGCGGATTTCTCAGCAGAACAGACGGCTTGTGAAAGCTGATCTGCCGTGTGCCGCGTTTTGATGTGTAATCAATTGAAATCGAAGGGGAAGAGCGGTTCAAAGTGGAAAATGTAATGATGTGGTGAGTATCACTGCGGGGCAGAGCCAGTCTGCAGAAGAAACACACCAGCCCCTGATGCTAATGAGGTATCCGTTTCTCCTCCTAATAAATACGAGTGGAGTCTCAGCATTGATCTTAAGAACACCTCCAGGGGATCTCACGACTCCCGAAGGAATGTCCATTAGCGGGACAGGAAGGAGAAGGTCCCATAAGGATGACAAAACAGTTGTACGAGTGGAGTTGGGACAGGAGACGTCTTGTGGGTCGTTCACATGAAGAATAACATGAATAATATTCCTGCAAGACTAAATCAAACAACATCTGACTGACAGTGCTGGGTAGAAACTTATTATATGTCATCTGGATTATGTAATCTGAGTTTAAAAATTGTGTACTTGTATAATAATAATCAAATGATTCATGATACCCGCTTTGAATTCCCGTTCTGAATCAAATGATTCGCGTTACACGCTTTGAATTCCCGTTCTGAATCAAATGATTCACGATACACGCTTTGAATTCCCGTTCTGAATCAAATGATTCGCCATACGTGTTTTGAATTCCCGTTCTGAATCAAATGATTCACGATACGCGTTTTGAATTCCCGTTCTGAATCAAATGATTCGCGCTTACGCGCTTTGAATTCCCGTTCTGAATCAAATGATTTGCGATACGAGCTTTGAATTCCCGTTCTGAATCAAATGATTCGCCATACGCGTTTTGAATTCCCCCTCTGAATCAAATGATTCACGATACGCGTTTTGAATTCCCGTTCTGAATCAAATGATTCACGCTTACGCGTTTTGAATTCCCGTTCTGAATCAAATGATTCACGATACGCTTTTTGAATTCCCATTCTGAATCAAATGATTCGCGATACGCGTTTTGAATTCCCGTTCTGAATCAAATGACTCGCGATACACGTTTTTCACTGTTTGAATAACAGTGGAAAGAGATCATTTCCTTCAACTTAAGTAATGATTTAATCCCAACTTACAATGTTTTTATTAAATTGTAATCACGTTAGACGTAGTTTCTGTCGCATTAAAAACATTTTATGACATGAGACTCATTATGTGTGTGTGTGTGTATATATATATATTTTTTTGTTTGTTTGTTTGTTTCATGTCATATGAAGATATTTTGAACATTTCCTACCATAAATATATCAAAACCTAATTTTTGATTAGTAATATGCATTGCTAAGGACTTAAATTTGGACAACTTTAAAGACAATATTTAAATTTTTTTGCACCCTCAGATTCCAGATTGTTGTATCTTGGCCAAATATTGTATGAAAACCTTTATTATACAGAAAACGGTAAGAAACAATGCAACTTAAAGATATGTTGTATAATTTCACTAGTATGAAAGAAGTCATGTTATGAAAGCAAAATAGCCTAAAATTGACCAGTGTCTGGAAAAACAGTAGTGTTGCCTGTAGTGTCTAGCCTTAAGTACAGAACATTATCAAGCATAAACCATACATTTCACTGCAACTGTATTACATTTATGAAATTAACTTTCATTTTATGGACCAGGATGGAAGTTACTTCATTCCCAGAATCCATTACCTGTGTTGGATTTCTTTGAAAAGCAATTCAGTAATTCCCATTCAAACTACAGTTTAATATCCTGTGGATGATTCAATTCAAATTCGCACTCATAAACTGAAACGTCAGTTCTTATTTTCTGAATTTTGCCCAAGCCGAAGCTGACATGGTCAGTTTACAAAGTCCTTCACTTAACTCTGTAATCAATATCAGGTCCAAACAGTACTCACAGTTATTGACTGCAGCAACTACCCTTAAAAAACCCCAGCTCTGGCTTTGTCCATAAACGGCTCCCACATCAATCAATAGCCAACATTAACCAGAGCAACACATGTTTTACAGAGACAGGCAGCTAATGAATGTGCCTTTAGGATGATGAAGCTTCTAAAAATACCTAAAATCTTTTCATGTATTAAAAAAAAAAATCATCAAAAAGTGTAGTCCTTTATCGGGTGTGCTCTTCGGTTAAGCTCTATCCACAGGATGTCACTGAGCACAATGCATCCTTAATTAAGGTGACTTTATAGGAAAGTGTCAGCACATTTCGTTGAAGTGAGCTCAGATCATATAAGAGTAATTAATCAGCGGAAACTAAGCGTGGCGCACAAAGATATCCATTTAAAAGAGAAACGCTGCTTTTGTGTTATTGCGCGGCTGGGCTTTAATCTCCTGCCTGTTTCCAAAGAGCTCATTTCCCTTAATGAGATCAAACAGGTTCAGATATACATTCTATATATACTGCAGTCAAAACGTGACTTACCATATAGACTAGGGGCTAGATTTACTAAACGGTAAATTAGCGTGAGAGCGCAGTCCCATAAAAGCCGATGGGAGTGGGAATTTCTTCTGATCTACTTACAATATAAACATTAAAGAACACAGACACAGCCTGATCATTTACATAATGACCAACGCAAATCACTAAGAGCTGTGCAAATTAGCACCAGGCTTAAGACATGCTTTTTTTGGTGTAAATAATGCACATACCAGTAAATTGACTAGCGCAAACCGTACAATGCTAAAAACACTTTGCTTACTTAGATTTTTAGTCTTGTTTCTAGCCAAAATATCTACAAATATAAAAGTAAAAATTATTGTCTTGTTTTCAGAAAAAGGGAGTTAAAATTATGTGAGTTTTTGCTTAAAACAAGCTAAATAGTCTGCCAATGGGGTAAGCAAAATAATCTTGTTTTCTGTTTGAAATAAATTATTTTGCTTACCACATTGGCAGATTATTTTGCTTAATTTTGACTTGTTCTTTCTGAAAACAAGACAATAGTTTTTACTTGTCTAGGAAATCATTCTTGATTTAAGAATTTTTAGATATTTTGCCTGGAAACCAGATTAAAATCTAAGTAAGAAAAGGATTTTTTGCAGTGTAGTAAATATCATTATGTTGTGCCTGGATGTAAAACTTCTTCAAATGCAATAATGTCAGTATCAAAAACAACTGTGTCCATATTTTTTCAGCACTAATTTTGACTAATAATGACAGAGTATATAACATATAAAAATATATAATATATATAAAAATATAATATATAAATAGAGTTTGAACTGGCCTCCAAACGTCAGCTAACATAATATTAATCAGTGAAAAACTATTCCAAACTACATCCAAAAATGACCAGTAAACAAACATCTAGCAAAATTCAAAATGGGAAACAACACTCTCGTTTTCTTCAAGAACAGTCTAGTTTACAGGATCAGAGGTTTGTAGTTACCCTCAGATGAAGGGTGTATTAAGGAATAATTCACCCCAAAATGGAAATTGATTGAGATGAAAACGCTTGCTAACCTATAGATCCAGTATAGAGAGCAGTTAATTGGTGCCGTCAAAAATTTAGTCAAAACGGCTAATAAAAAGCCAAATCTCATGAAGAATTTTTCAGTCATTTTTCAGTCCCAAAAGCAACTGTGTCCATGTCTTTTCAGCACTAATTTTGACTAATAATGAAAGAATATATAACATATAAAAATAAAATATAAAAATAGGGTTTGAACTGGCCCCCAAACGTCAGTTTACAGACTAAGACCAGTAAACAAACATCTAGCAAAATACACTGGCATCATGGGAAACAACACTCATTTTCTTCAGAACAGTCTAGTTTACAGGATCAGAGGTTCAGGGTTCCCACTCTAAGCCAAATGTCAAATTCCCTGACTTTCACTGACTAAAAAGCTGAATTTCCATGACCTATAATGAATGGATTCATCTATTTGCAAGCTTTATTTACTTGTTTACAGACATTTTAGTACAAAACTATGGAAGCCCGTTTCTGAAACTCTATAAAAAAAGATAAAGATAAAACTCGCAATTCTGACTTTTTTCTTGCAATTGCGAGTTTGTATCTTGCAATTCTGACTTTTTTTCTTCAAATTGTGAAATACAAACTCATTTCTGAGAAGACAAAATACTGATGTTCACAGAATTGCAAATTTATATCACACAATTCTGACTTATCAATTTTATATCATGCAATTCTGACTTTAACTCCAAACTGTGATTTTTTTATCTCACAATTCTGAATTTTGTTTCTCAGAATTGTAAGTTTATATCTCAATTCTGAGCAAAAAAAGTCAGAATTGTGAGTTTGTATCACACAATTGAGAGAAAAACAGTCAGAATTGTGAGAGAAGTCGCAACAACCTTTTTTTTTTTAGTGGCGGAAACATGTTTTTTCTGTACTATTTCTACAGAAATTAACTGAAGTTTTTTTAATTTATGATTTCAGGGGTTAAAAATTCTGAAGTGGTCCTTTTGTAGCCAAAGGTCTTGAAATGTACATTTTCCTTTGCCTTAGTTATGAGGTACAGCCTGGTGACTGCATTTGACTTAAGTGATTGCCAGTTGATGTGCGGGAAGGGAAAAAAAATGGTGCTGAAAAATAGCCATAGAAATAAAAAATGTGTAAATCAATGCAATAAAAAAAAGGGTATAAAAAATTACATTTTGATAAATGGAAACTAAAATTTAAAAGCAACAAACAAAAATCCCTGATATTCCATGACTTGGACCAAAAAAAAAAAAAAAAAGATCCCTGACTTTCAATGACTAGAACAGACCTTTTAAGATTCCATGATATTCCAAAAATTCCATGACTCGTGGGAACCCTGAGGCTTTGTAGTTAACCTCAGATGAAGGGAGTTTTAAAGGAATACTTCACCCCAAAATGGAAATTGATTGAGATGAAAACATTCCACTTGCTCATCTATGGATCCTCTGCAGTGAATGGGTGCCGTCAAAAATGATGGTCCTCAATAACCCAGTCCATCAGTTAACAACCTGACAAGCCAAAAGCTGCGTGTTTGTAAGAAACAAATCCATCATTATGATGTTTTTAACTAAAACGCCAGTCTATAATCCATTGTCTCTCACATCTAAAATCCAGCCACATATATGTTTAGAGCTGATTTGCCTTATAAATGGTGCTTGATCTGTGCAGATTTCTCTCCTGATTCAGACCAGCCAAAGTTTTCACTGGAGGAAGCATTGTAAAAATTGTTTTCAGAAAAAAAGTCAAAATTAAGTGAGCATTTGCTTAAAAACGAAATAATCTGCCAATGGGGTAAGCACAATAAACTTATTTCAAGCCGAAAACTAGAGCAATTTGCTTGTTTCAAGGAAAAACTCACTTAATTTTAACTTATTTTTTCTGAAAACAAGACAATACTTTTAACTTGTCTAGAAACAACTTCTTGATTTCAGAATATTTAGATATTTTGGCTGGAAACAAGACTAAAAATAGGTAAGAAAAGCATTTTATGGACTTTAGTGGATTTGTTTCTTACAAACACAAATCTTTTGGTTTCTCAAGACGTTAAATGATGGACTGGAGTGGTGTGGATTGCTTGTGGATTATTGTGATGTTTTTATCAGCTGTTTGACTCTCATTCTGACGGCACCCATTCACCGCAGAGGAATGCTACATTCCTCCAAATCTCATGAAGAAACAAACTCAGATGGTCAGAGGGGGAGTCAATTATAGGAAAATGTATTTTTGGGTGAATTATTCCTTCAAGTTGCTAACACCAGCTTATTGTTCGTCAGTCAAGAGTGACATCTACTGAACCGCTCATGCCATTTCCATTGGTTCATTCATTGGAAGTCAAAATAGCAGAATCGCAGAATTGTCGAGTCGGAGCTCCATGTAAATTCTGCGGTGGGCCACGCATTTCTGAAATGATTGCTTCATGAATGACCTTTTGTACAACATAAAACCCAGCAAATGGCTCGCCCGAGGACAAGAAGGGAGCTATATCTTATCTCTGTGGAATATCTCGCCGACCTACTAAATAGACTCCCAGAATCAGTTAAACATAATTGTTCAGTGTTCCTCCTTTTACAACGCCGGACTTCAAAATGCCAAGCGGGGGGGGGAAAAGATTAGCTTCATTTAACAAGGAACCTGTTGTAATGAATTAGAAAGCCAGATAAGACGACGGACCACTGAATGACCAGCGCCTTTTCACACTTCACGAGTCTCGCTGGGACAGCTATGCGTGGATGAAATCATCTGCGCGGGCACACTCCAGTTCTTCTGGAAAAACACGGCTTTATTTTGATTGTCTGGGATTCAAAATTGGATAGGGTTGGACAACTTCTGCAAATGTCAACATATTCCAAAGGTCTCAAGCCACTGTTGAGAGAACAGAATAATGAATGAGAGGGAAACCAACAATCCATTTACCGTGCTAAAAAAAAACCCTCGCTGTGTACCAAAATGCTGCAAATGGAACACAATCGCCTCCTAACCTCCACGGGTCTCTATTCAGACGCAAAGAAAAAGAGAACAGTGTGATGCCTATATCCATTAGAGTCTGAATTTGCTTGAATTAATAAAGCACTTCGCTCTAAAAACGCCGCGTACCTTCTGTGAACCGTGAAAGAGCTCACGATCTCCCAGCTGGGACGTTTTTGACGAACGGTCGCCATTGTAAGAACATTTCAGGAATGGTTTGTTGAACCTTCAAGAAAATTAAGCCATTCAGAACGAGCGTGAAACAGTGTCTCAATCGCGAGACGTTCATGGCCCAATTCTGCGGCGCTACTCTCAGTGTTTATGTCAGCCGAGTCCGGGTAGTTGTGCAAATGAGCTTTCCATCAGCTCCACGGGACAGGAGCAGTCAGTCACTCTGGTTTACAATCTCCCTCCTGGGCGCTCATGGCTTTCACAGCGCTAACAGATTTGGACAGCTCTCTGCTGATGGTTTCCATGTGCTTCATACTTCAACTTGAGAAACGGTTCCGAGCAATGCGGCTCGCTAATTAGTTTTTCATTGTGCAGCGTCTGCATAAACATCTACATATGTACGAACTCAACTACAGCAATGCCAAGAAAGCTCGTCTCAACAAGCGACAGGACACAGAGGTCTCATCTTAAAACAAAAACTATTAATGCCACTCAGTGGCTAATGTTTTCAGAGCTTGCAAGACATACCATATATTGCCACATATATATTAAGGTCTTAAATCAGAGCAGAATGCCTTAAATTTTTAAGTGTTGCATATATTATTGAACAGTATTTTCCTCAGTTTTTGTTTTCCTTTGTGCATTGTTTTCTAATACATATATGTCACCCTGGACCACAAAACCAGTCTTAAGTAGCACAGGTATATTTGTAGTAATAGTCACAAATACACACAGTTTTTCTTATATGCCAAAAATCATTAGGATATTAAGCAAAAAATCACTTTCATTATTATGTTTCATTTGGACAACTTTAAAGGCGATTTTCTCAATAATTAGATTTTTTTGCACCCTCAGATTGCACATTTTCAAAATAGTTTTATCAAAATAGTTTTTTTTAGGCCAAATATTGTCCTATCCTAACAAACAATACATCAGTGGGAAGCTTATTTAATCATCTTTCACATTTCAAAATAGCTTGTAATTTAAGTTTATGCTTAAAACAAGAACAAATATCGGTCAGTGGGGTATGAACGCTTGTTTTTCCTTTTAATTAAATAGATTTTTCAATATACACTATTATTAAACAGTTTGGGGTCAATTAATTGTTTTTCTTTCTATTTTAAAGAGAAATTAATACTTTCACTCAACAAGGATATGTTGAATAAATTTTTTAAAAAAGGGAAAGACCTATATTGTTAGAAATGATTTCTGTTTTTTAAGATTTTTTTTTTCTACAGAACTTTTCATTCATCAAATAAGATTAAAACAAGTGTCACAGGTTGCAAAAAACAAAAAAAAAAAAAAAAAAAAAAATTAAAATTAGAATGATTTCTGAAGGGTCATGTGACACTGAAGACTGGAGTTACGATGCCGAAAATTCAGCTTTGATCAAAGGAATAAAGTACATTAAAATAGAAAACAGTTATTTTAAATTGCAATAATATTTCACAATATTACCGTTTTTTTTTTTTTCTGTATTCTTTGTATTTTAAAGGTGATTTTCTCAATATTAATATTTTTTTGCATCCTCAGATTGCAGATTTTCAAATAGCTGGTCAATGGTCAATGGACATCTTATTTATTCAGTTTTCAGATTATGCATAAATCTCTGCATAAAAAAAAATTTTTACTGGTTTTGTGTCATAAGTGTCAAGCGACAGAGAACACAAGATTTAAAAGGCAAAATCTACCTTTTCTGAACGTAAATTTCATATTTCACAAAATTTGCACCTCCAAAAACCTGACAAAAGTTTTAGGTGATTTGTTTTTAACTGTATATATGAATAAACATTGATTAAATGTTTGGCGGTGATGGTATCATCATAATATTCGTGTACTAAACTGATTGCTCATATTCCTTGAACCAATACATTTAAAAATGAACCATTAAAATACAATTTCCATCTTATAGCTGCCTTCACCATCCACACTGACCGTGTTGGTTCTTCCAGCTGAACGAGGTGAATTCTCAGTATTTTGTACTTAAAACACTAGAACAAAACGGCACAGACCACAACTTAATAGATGCAAAAACTCGCACCCACTCAATTCTTACTCCTTTATAAGAATCCCTAGAGGACCAGCCTCTATTTATGACACAGCTGATAAAGGACAAAGTTCTGCATATTTTTTCATCGTTGTTTTTCAAGGAAATATGAGCACACGGATTTGTGTTAATGCGCCCAAGTGGAACAAATGTGAGCAAATAAGAGCATGCCTGCACGCAAGTTAATTACGCACTAAAAAGGGAGCACTCATTAGCATTATCTTGAAGTGTAAACGATGTATATTCATTAGTTAAAGTCCCTGGCCTGGGTCTGAAGAAGATTCAGAAGATTCAACTCGATTGCTTTAAGATCATCGATTTTCAGTCAAAATCACTTTTCGAAATGTAAATTCGGTCCTTGTGCTCCGGGCTACGTCCCAATAAAGACTTCTTTCTCTCTGTAGTCATAATTGTCTTTTATTCGAGCGCTGCCGCCCTCCTCCTCAACATCTCCATCAGCCGCTTTCCTCTAGGGATCCGCTCTCTGACCCTTCCTGCTCTGGAGCTCCACTTGTTGTGTGGCATTTCTCACAGTGGGCCATTTCAAAGCGAACTCGGACACACTCCTGCGGGGCCCGCTGGCCTGAGCTGTCGGGGCCCCAGCTGGCTTTGTGCTGCCAGCTGCATCCAGCGGTTATTCCTCACAGGCACAACCCCAGGTGTCCTTCCCTTCTGCCCTGTAATTCCCATCTCTTTCATCCTCACAGGATGTCCAACTTGTATTATGGGCTCATTCAATAAAACAACATCCAGAGGAGCAGAGGCAGATACGGGTTCAAAACAGACACACAAACAGATTGTTTGCAGATGCAGCCGGCGAAAACAAACTTTTTTCAGCTCCACCGAGGGAGGAAGCACATACAAACCGTCTCAAATCTTCCCAAACAGGGATTAATTGCTAATTAAAAGGGGAAATAAAATAAACCTAATTCGTGTGCTGAGGGAAATGCGCTAAGTGTGTGCGAAAATAACCACTGGTCCATTAATAGAAACGTAATTTGATTTCACAGCAAGATTAACTGGATTTTTATGGTAAACTAACCACAGCGCAAAACACGCCATCGCTGTCTGCTAATGTGGTCGGAGTGTTTTTAGCACTGTGCTGATTGTTAGCATGTTGCTGTGTGTTTGCTAATCAGCTGTGAGTGTTTTTAAGATGTTATTATGATTGCTGAGATGTTCAGAGGGTTTTTAGCCCATTACGAAATGACTGCTATTATGTTCTGATTGTTAAGCATGTTGTTATGTGCTTGTGATCGTGTTTTAGGATGTTCATTTAATGATTGCCAAGATGTTCTGAGTGTTAGCATGTTAGTACATAGTTGCTAAGATGTTGAAAGTGTTTTTAGGAGGTTATTATATGACTGTTAAGATGACGCACGCACACACACACACACACACATATACACATATACACATACATATAAGTTAATATGATTCTAACATCAGCAAGTTACTAGAATGATTCTAGTATGATAAGCAAGTTGTTAGCATGTTGTTAGCATTACTAGCAAGTTATCCGCATGATTCTAGCATGATTAGCAAGTTACTAGCAAGTTAATAGAATGATTCTAGTATGATAAGCAAGTTACTAGCATGTTTTAGCATTACTAGCAAATTATCCACATGATTAGCAAGTTACTAGCAAGTTAACAGAATGATTCTAGTATGATAAGCAAGTTACTAGCATGTTTTAGCATTACTAGCAAGTTATCCGCATGATTCTAGCATGATTAGCAAGTTACTAGCAAGTTAATAGAATGATTCCAGTATGATAAACAAGTTGCTAGCATGTTGTTAGCATTACTAGCAAGTTATCCACATGATTCTAGCATGATTAGCAAGTTACTAGCAAGTTAATAGAATGATTCCAGTATGATAAACAAGTTGCTAGCATGTTGTTAGCATTACTAGCAAGTTATCCACATGATTCTAGCATGATTAGCAAGTTACTAGCAAGTTAATAGCATGATTCTAGTATGATAAGCAAGTTACTAGCAGGTTGTTAGTGTTACTAGCAAGTTATCCGCATGATTAGCAAGTTACTAGCAAGTTAATAGAATGATTCTAGTATGATAAGCAAGTTGTTAGCATGTTGTTAGCATTACTAGCAAGTTATCCGCATGATTCTAGCATGATTAGCAAGTTACTAGCAAGTTAATAGAATGATTCTAGTATGATAAGCAAGTTGTTAGCATGTTGTTAGCATTACTAGCAAGTTATCCGCATGATTCTAGCATGATTAGCAAGTTACTAGCAAGTTAATAGAATGATTCTAGTATGATAAGCAAGTTACTAGCATGTTGTTAGCATTACTAGCAAGTTATCCGCATGATTCTAGCATGATTAGCAAGTTAGTAGCAAGTTAATAGAATGATTCTAGTATAAGCAAGTTACTAGCATGTTGTTAGTGTTACTAGCAAGTTATCCACATGATTAGCAAGTTACTAGCAAGTTAATAGAATGATTCTAGTATGATAAGCAAGTTACTAGCATGTTTTAGCATTACTAGCAAGTTATCCGCATGATTCTAGCATGATTAGCAAGTTACTAGCAAGTTAATAGAATGATTCTAGTATGATAAATAAGTTGCTAGCATGTTGTTATCATTACTAGCAAGTTATCCGCATGATTCTAGCATGATTAGCAAGTTACTAGCAAGTTAATAGAATGATTCTAGTATGATAAGCAAGTTGCTAGCATGTTGTTAGCATTACTAGCAAGTTATCCGCATGATTCTAGCATGATTAGCAAGTTATTAGCAAGTTAATAGAATGATTCTAGTATGATAAGCAAGTTACTAGCATGTTGTTAGCATTACTAGCAAGTTATCCGCATGATTCTAGCATGATTAGCAAGTTATTAGCAAGTTAATAGAATGATTCTAGTATGATAAGCAAGTTACTAGCATGTTGTTAGCGTTACTAGCAAGTTATCCGCATGATTCTAGCATGATTAGCAAGTTATTAGCAAGTTAATAGAATGATTCTAGTATGATAAG
Organism: Cirrhinus molitorella; assembly: GCA_033026305.1. Lineage (NCBI taxonomy): Eukaryota > Metazoa > Chordata > Actinopteri > Cypriniformes > Cyprinidae > Cirrhinus > Cirrhinus molitorella. Next base: position 35,666,253 of record CM065129.1, read on the forward strand.
TTACTAGCATGTTGTTAGTGTTACTAGCAAGTTATCCGCATGATTCTAGCATGATTAGCAAGTTACTAGCAAGTTAATAGAATGATTCTAGTATAAGCAAGTTACTAGCATGTTTTAGCATTACAAGCAAGTTATCCGCATGATTCTAGCATGATTAGCAAGTTACTAGCAAGTTAATAGAATGATTCTAGTATGATAAGCAAGTTACTAGCATGTTTTAGCATTACCAGCAAGTTATCCACATGATTCTAGCATGATTAGCAAGTTAATAGAATGATTCTAGTATAAGCAAGTTACTAGCATGTTGTTAGCATTACTAGCAAGTTATCCACATGATTCTAGCATGATTAGCAAGTTACTAGCAAGTTAATAGAATGATTCTAGTATGATAAGCAAGTTACTAGCATGTTTTAGCATTACTAGCAAATTATCCACATGATTAGCAAGTTACTAGCAAGTTAACAGAATGATTCTAGTATGATAAGCAAGTTACTAGCATGTTTTAGCATTACTAGCAAGTTATCCGCATGATTCTAGCATGATTAGCAAGTTACTAGCAAGTTAATAGAATGATTCCAGTATGATAAACAAGTTGCTAGCATGTTGTTAGCATTACTAGCAAGTTATCCACATGATTCTAGCATGATTAGCAAGTTACTAGCAAGTTAATAGAATGATTCCAGTATGATAAACAAGTTGCTAGCATGTTGTTAGCATTACTAGCAAGTTATCCACATGATTCTAGCATGATTAGCAAGTTACTAGCAAGTTAATAGAATGATTCTAGTATGATAAGCAAGTTACTAGCAGGTTGTTAGTGTTACTAGCAAGTTATCCGCATGATTAGCAAGTTACTAGCAAGTTAATAGAATGATTCTAGTATGATAAGCAAGTTGTTAGCATGTTGTTAGCATTACTAGCAAGTTATCCGCATGATTCTAGCATGATTAGCAAGTTACTAGCAAGTTAATAGAATGATTCTAGTATGATAAGCAAGTTGTTAGCATGTTGTTAGCATTACTAGCAAGTTATCCGCATGATTCTAGCATGATTAGCAAGTTACTAGCAAGTTAATAGAATGATTCTAGTATGATAAGCAAGTTACTAGCATGTTGTTAGCATTACTAGCAAGTTATCCGCATGATTCTAGCATGATTAGCAAGTTAGTAGCAAGTTAATAGAATGATTCTAGTATAAGCAAGTTACTAGCATGTTGTTAGTGTTACTAGCAAGTTATCCACATGATTAGCAAGTTACTAGCAAGTTAATAGAATGATTCTAGTATGATAAGCAAGTTACTAGCATGTTTTAGCATTACTAGCAAGTTATCCGCATGATTCTAGCATGATTAGCAAGTTACTAGCAAGTTAATAGAATGATTCTAGTATGATAAATAAGTTGCTAGCATGTTGTTATCATTACTAGCAAGTTATCCGCATGATTCTAGCATGATTAGCAAGTTACTAGCAAGTTAATAGAATGATTCTAGTATGATAAGCAAGTTGCTAGCATGTTGTTAGCATTACTAGCAAGTTATCCGCATGATTCTAGCATGATTAGCAAGTTATTAGCAAGTTAATAGAATGATTCTAGTATGATAAGCAAGTTACTAGCATGTTGTTAGCGTTACTAGCAAGTTATCCGCATGATTCTAGCATGATTAGCAAGTTATTAGCAAGTTAATAGAATGATTCTAGTATGATAAGTTACTAGCATGTTGTTAGTGTTACTAGCAAGTTATCCGCATGATTCTAGCATGATTAGCAAGTTATTAGCAAGTTAATAGAATGATTCTAGTATGATAAGCAAGTTACTAGCAAGTTAATAGAATGATTCTAGTATGATAAGCAAGTTACTAGCATGTTTTAGCATTACAAGCAAGTTATCCGCATGATTCTAGCATGATTAGCAAGTTACTAGCAAGTTAATAGAATGATTCTAGTATGATAAGCAAGTTACTAGCATGTTTTAGCATTACCAGCAAGTTATCCACATGATTCTAGCATGATTAGCAAGTTACTAGCAAGTTAATAGAATGATTCTAGTATGATAAGCAAGTTACTAGCATGTTTTAGCATTACAAGCAAGTTATCCGCATGATTCTAGCATGATTAGCAAGTTACTAGCAAGTTAATAGAATGATTCTAGTATGATAAGCAAGTTACTAGCATGTTTTAGCATTACCAGCAAGTTATCCGCATGATTCTAGCATGATTAGCAAGTTACTAGCAAGTTAATAGAATGATTCTAGTATGATAAGCAAGTTACTAGCATGTTTTAGCATTACCAGCAAGTTATCCACATGATTCTAGCATGATTAGCAAGTTAATAGAATGATTCTAGTATAAGCAAGTTACTAGCATGTTGTTAGCATTACTAGCAAGTTATCCACATGATTCTAGCATGATTAGCAAGTTACTAGCAAGTTAATAGAATGATTCTAGTATAAGCAAGTTACTAGCATGTTGTTAGCATTACTAGCAAGTTATCCGCATGATTCTAGCATGATTAGCAAGTTAGTAGCAAGTTAATAGAATGATTCTAGTATAAGCAAGTTACTAGCATGTTGTTAGCATTACTAGCAAGTTATCCACATGATTCTAGCATGATTAGCAAGTTACTAGCAAGTTAATAGAATGATTCTAGTATAAGCAAGTTACTAGCATGTTGTTAGCATTACTAGCAAGTTATCCGCATGATTCTAGCATGATTAGCAAGTTAGTAGCAAGTTAATAGAATGATTCTAGTATAAGCAAGTTACTAGCATGTTGTTAGCATTACTAGCAAGTTATCCACATGATTCTAGCACGATTAGCAAGTTAGTAGCAAATTACTAACATGTTCACATTATGATTAGCAAAGTTACTAACATGATTCTAGCATGATAAGCAAGTTACTAGAATGTTGTTAGCATGACTAACCAGTTATCCACATGATTCTAGCATCCTTGCATGATTCTAGCATGATTAGCAAGTTGTTAGCATGTTTCAAGCATGATTTGCATGTTTTTAACATGATGTTAGAATCATTAGCAAGTTACTAGCATGATTCTAGCATCAGAAAGTTACTAGCAAGTTACTTTTATAATTCTAGCATGATTCACAAGATACTAGCAAGTTGTCAGCATGTTTCAAGCATGATTAGGATGTTGTTATCATGTTATTAGCATGGTTAGCAAGTTACTAGAATGATTCTAGCATGATTAACAAGTTACTAGCAAGTTATTAACATGTTTCAAGCATGATTAGCATGTCACTAGCATGTTAACATGGTTCCTAAGTTACTAGCATGTTATTAGCACGGTCAGCATGTTACTAGCATGATGTTAGCATGTTAAAATAATTAGCAAGTTACTGGTATGTTGCTTGCATGTTTCTTGTATAATTATGTTATTAGCATGTTGTTATGTTATTAAGTTACTTGCATGATTCTAGCATAATTCACAAGATACTAGCAAGATGTCAGCATTCAAGCATAATTAGCATGTTATGTTATTAGCATGATTAGAAAGTTACTAGAATGATTAGCAAGTTACTAGCATGTTAACATGATTAGCAAGTTACTAGTATGTTGCTAACACAATTAGCATGCTACTATCATGTTTCTTGTATGATTAACATGTTGTTAGCATGATTAACAAGTTATTTGCATGATTCTAGCATAATTTGCAAGATACTATAAGTTGTCAGCGTGTTTCAAGCATGATTATTGTTGTTATTAGCATGATTAGCATGTTACGTGAATGATTCTAGCATAAACAAGTTACTAGCATGTTGTTAACATGTTTCAAGCATGATTAGCATGTCACTAGCATGGTTACTATGGTTACTAGCATGATTGCAAGTTGTCAGTGTGTTTCAAGCATGATTAGCATGTTGTTACGTCATTAGCATGTTTTAACAAGTTACTAGAATGATTCTAGCATGATTAGCAAGTTACTAGCATGTTGTTAAAATGTGTCTATGCTGATCCAGTTAAAACCAGCTAAAACCAGTTGATTCAGGAAACAACTGCTAAAAAAAAAAAAAAAACAGCTAAAACCATTTTAGGCTAGTTGCCTTGATTTTTGGTGGTTTTGATAGTCTGGTTTATGAAAACCATAATTTGGATCAGCTAGAAAAGTTAGACCAGTCTAAGGGTCTAAGAAGAAGAAGAAGAAGCAGCAGCTTAAACAGTAGATCAGTAAGCTTTCTCAAGCCAATTTAATTACAAGTAATTAAGTTTTTGGAATCTGATTATGTCATCTAGATTTTCCAGCACTGGTCTTCTCAAGGTTTTAACATGTTACATGGTTGCTAAGGTATTCAGAGTGTTTTAATCAGGTTACTAGATAACTGTTGATATTCATATTGATATAAATTCTGGTCTGCAAATGTTTTTCAGCTATCTGCCATCAATCATAATTCAGAATGCATCATTCATGAATGTAATATTACCCTTCTTCTCATAAAAACTGCCTGATTGGTATGATTCATGTGCGAAACACAAATGCGTCAAGTTGCATGCCAAAGTTCACTAAAGTTGGGGGCTTGTTCAAATCCAAGTGTGTGCAGCAGTAATAGAGATGCTTTCCTTGCAGCAAGCAGCAGCATTAAAACACAGCAATAGTTCATTTGCGATCTTCAAAGTCAGAAGACTCCCTATCTGTCATTATGCTTAGTTTTGCTCGGAGAACGTTCCCGTTTATGCTTTATTTAGAGTCTGCTCCACTAAATGTTTAATTATTTTGGCAGATGTGTCTGATGCGGAAGACACATAGAAATTGTCAATACCATCATCCGTGAAGAGAAGAGAGAGCAAGAAGTGCGAGAGCTGCGAGATGAATTTCATAAACAGAAGGATGAGAGTATTAAAAACTGGAGGATTATGACAAGAGGTATAAAATGGGATTGCCAGGATTTTCATACTTTCTGCAACATGGCAGATCGTCCTCACTCTACATCAAACAGAGAATTGTGGGGCAAAATTCATCAGCTTGGCAACTAGGACAGCAGCGCTTACTCACGACAGATCTGCCATCAGTGAGATTAGCAAAGCACTCCAGACTGCCGCACAACTGATACAATTGCAATGACAAACAGCAGGTGAATTGGCCGTGGGAAATCAGACGTGATTGGATGATGGCAAAGCCAATGCTACCTGATTTCACCTAATCACGAGTTTTCACCAGCAGATGACGTCACTCCACTGTTTTAACTCTTTCCCTGCCTCTGAATGAATTTTCTGGCTTTCTGTGTTTTCAGTTATATGGAAGCCCATTTCCACCACTACATAAAAAAAATAAATCTTTCTCACAATTGCAAGATATAAACTGGCAATTCTGTCTTTTCCTCAGAATTCTGAAAAATATAAACACACCTGCAAGTTATAAAGTCATAATTGCGAGATATAAACTCTACAATTGTAAGAAAATAGTCTCGAGTTTATATCTCAAAATTTTGAGAAAAGAACTCAGAATTGCGAGAGAAAAAAAAACTTGCAACTGCCAGAAAAAAAACGTGAATTGGCGATTTATATCTAGCAATTCCGAGGAAAAAAATTCTGAATTGTGAAATATAAACTTCCAATTCTGACTTTTATTTAGATGTGTTAGATAGAAACTCATAACTGCAAGATATAAACCCACAACTATATTAAAAACAGAACTGGACTTTATAACTCACAATTGTAAGTTAATATCTCAAAATTTTGATAAAAGTAGTCAGAATTGTGAAATAAAAATGGTCAGTGCTGACTTTCATTCAGAAGTGTGAGATATAAACTTGCAATTGTGAGCTATAAAGTCATAATTAGAAGATAATCTCACAACAGTAAGAAATGTCATTTTTTCCTCAAAACTGGACTTTATAACTTGAAATTGTACATTAACTCTCAAAATTTTTAAAAGTCAGAATTGCAAGAAAAACCTTGCAACTGCCAGAAAAAGTGTGAATTTTTATCTAGAAATTCTGAGAAAAAGTCAGAATTGTGAAATAAAAATGCTCAATGCTGACTTTTATTCAGAAGTGTGAGATCTAAACTTGCAACTGCCAGAAAAAAAAAGTGTGAAATGACAGTTTTTATCTAGAAAATTTGAGAAAAAAAGTCAGAATTGTGAAATATAAACTGGCAATTCTGACTTTTATTGAGAAGTGTGAGATATAAACTTGCAATTGTGAGCTATAAAGTCATAACTGCAACATATAAACTCACAACTATAAAAAAAACAAGTATTTTTTTTCCCAGAATTGGACTTTATAAGTCACAATTGTACATTAATCTCTCAAAATTTAAAGAAAAGTCAGAATTGCGAGAAAAACCTTGCAACTGCCAGAAAAAAAAAAGTGTGAATTGCCAATTTATATCTAGCAATTCTGAGGAAAAATGTCAGAATTCTGAAATATAAACTGCCAATTCTGACTTTTATTCAGAAGTGTGAGATAAACTTGCAATTGTGAGCTATAAATTCATAATTGCAAGATATAAACTCACTGTAAGAAATGTCAGAATTGGACTTTATAACTCAATCTCTCAAAATTTTGATAATAGTCAGAATTGTGAGAAAAACCTTGCAACTGCCAGAAAAAAATTGTGAAATGACAGTTATCATCTAGAAAATTTGAGAAAAAAAAAAAAAAAAGTCAGAAGTCAAAAAGGCAATTCTGACTTTTGAGAAGTGTGAGATATAAACTTGCAATTGTGAGCTATAAAGTCATAACTGCAAGATATAAACTCAAAACTATAAAAAAAAAAATTAAAAGAAGTCAGAATTGCGAGAAAAACCTTTGATGAAAACCCTATATTTAATTAGCTGATGAAGTGGATTTACTTATTGTAGAGTTAACATAAGTTATCACGTGCATTGTAATGTTCGAAGCAGAGTCTGTAGACCAGGAGGATTTTAAAACGAGTGGTTCATTCATAAATTCGTACGAACTTACCTTCACGCTTTGGAAATACAAATGGAAGAACAAGTGTGGTGTGGAAAAGAGGCGGTATTTATAAATCCCCGGAACAAAACACTGTGAAGAAGCGGAAACAACGCAATCCTTAAACGTCGTAAATCAGTGCAAATGCAAATTTTTTATGTTTTGATCATTGTTCTGAAATTGATCAAAGACCTAGTCTTTCGTAAAAAGCCATCTTCTCAGCTTTTTGTCCAAAATGTTGCCCTTTTATGAAACCTACCCACATTCAAGTGTTGATAAAAAGGCTAGAATAAACTTTTTATTTGCTTCTTTTTGACATATTGCATGTTCCTGGGTTTGTATGGGTGCTTGAATTTCTTAAAAAAAGCTTGAATTTTAATGCAGTGTTTTCAAGGTTTGAAAAATGCTTGGGTTTCGCATAAAGTGCTTGAAAGTGCTTAAAAATGCAGTTGCATTCTTTTCATAATAATTCACTTTCTTACTGAATAGTTTTTTTTTTTACATCAGATAAGCCTAACTCCGCTGGAGTCTGTGTGTGTGGTTGTAGTGTGATCTGCCGGTCTTTACATGCATCCTCTGATGGAACAGAGCGGGAGATAAAAACATGCCGGGAGGTTGCCGCTTCAGTCAGTGTTGGCTTGAAAACGACAAATGAAAATTATGGTTAAAAGGAGAACTAAAAACTTGAGTAGCTTGATGTAAAATCTGCTTTTTCATGGAAGAGTGTGCGCTTTCAAGCCATATAAAAGTTAAATAAAAATCCCCCTGCTCAGTTCAACTAAATCTAAGACTGTTGCATTCAAAGTAACACAAGTTACGTAATAATATTACTTTTTCCAAGTAACTAGTAAAGTAACGCACTACTTTTTGATTGACAAGAAAATATCTGAGTTACTTTTTCAAATAAGTGACAAGATTCATTTTGGGGTTTAGACCACGAGATTCAGTGAGCTCAGGCTAGGCATTTTCATTTCAATAAATGTCACACTGAGGACAACTGAGGGACTTATATGCAACTATTACAGAAGGTTCAAACGCTCACTGATGATCCAGAAGGAAAAAAGACGCATTAAGAGCCGGGGGTGGGGGTGAAAACTTTTGAAATTTGAAGATCATGGTAAATTTAACTAATTTTCTTCTTGGAAACATGTAAGTATCTTCTGTAGCTTCTGAAGGGCAGTGCTAAATGAAAAAAAAAAAAAAAAAGATATTTAGGCAAAATTAGCAAAATCATCTGGATCATCAGTGAGTGTTTGAACCTTCTGTAATCGTTGCATATGAGTCCCTCAGTTGTCCTCAGTGTGAAAACATGGATCTCAAAATCATACAGTTATTGTTGGAAAGGGTTAAAATACACAAAAATGCTAGAAAACCAAAGAATTTGTGGGAGCTGAAGGATTTTGCAGTTTAACCGTTCAGGACAAACAAGGGACTCATGAACAACTATCACAAAAAAACAAAAAAAACAGCTGTGGGCCATTCAGGGAACAACACAGTATTAAGGATCAAGGGGATGTAAACTTTTGAACAGGGACATTTTTATAAATTCAACTATTGTTTTCTCTTGTGAACTATATATATATATATATATATATATATATATATATATATATATATTTGTCCCTTGTATATGTGTGTGTAAATGTCTTTTATGTAAAATATCTTATTCAGGTCAGTACTAAATAAAAAATAACATGCATTTTATATGATCCCTCTTATTTTTTTGCATATTCTGCAAGAGGTATGTAAACTTTTGAGCACAACTGTATATACTGTATATACAGACTCATGAGGACTTGTGTCACAGTGGAGACCTAAATTGAGTTCTCCATGGGTACAAAAGCTCCCAAATCATACAGAATTTTTTTTTTTTTTTTTCCTTTGAGAAAGTAAAAATGTGATGGGTGAGTTTAGAGGCTGGTGTAGGGCAATATATGTGTGCGTGTTAAATTATTTATAGTTATTTTTGACTAATCCCTTTTCTTAAAAATGGTTTAAAAGGCTAAAATGTGAGGTTTATCACTATATAAAACTCTACGCATTTTTGAAATTCAGAATGTTAGTTTAGTTAAGTATCATGTTTTTTTTTTTTTACATTCATTTTGTACCAATCATTAATAAGTTACCAGGCATAGACATTGACCTGCCCCACTCATACAGTATCCATTTTATTTGTGCAGGTCTTTAAAAGCATTAAATTTATTAAAAAAAAATGCGCAGATACCCTGCAAATTCTTTCATTTAAAAAATGATCATTTATACTGTATGTTGGCTATTTATATTAGGCAATGTTATATACAATTCAGATAAGTGTTTTTCAATAGCACAATAACATCTGATTTAAATTGGAGAACTCAAGTATGTACGTAAACATGTAATTTACCACAGTTGTAAAGTGCTTAAAAAACCTTAAAAATGTACCTTGAAAGTGCTTGAATTTTACTTCGGAATAACCCTGATGTTCAGATATTCAGGAAACTAAATATTCTGAGGGCCATGAAATTTTGTGAAAAGGATCAGAAATGCTGCGGGTTGCTGGCAACTTGTAAAAAATAAATAAATAATGCTGGCGGGTAAAGAGTTAAAGTCAACATGAAGCGGCGCGTTCGCATTTGACTTTCATAACGCGCTGTATTTCCAAACGAAGCAGAATATTCAACAAGAGGCTTGATTTTATCCATCAAGAATTGATTGGCTCGTGAACAGTGGGCGTTAGATATCAGAAAGGAGCCAGGCGTGAATGTGAGTTTGAGAGTTTGATTTGGTCCAGCTCTGTGTCCCACTCCCACCTCGTCTGTTGCCGAGCGACGACGGCAAACTCCAGCCTACACGAGTCATACGGTGATGAACACTCCACTGACCGCTGCCTGCATCATCCCAGCCATTTAGGGTGGATTTCAAAGACTGCAAACGACAGCCAACTCGAGACTATAAAAGCCAGAAAGCGACACAGAGTTGTTCCAGTCGTTTAGGATGGATTTCAACAGACTATACATCAACCGCAGCCAGACTGTGAAGGATGCTGTGCTCCACGCTACCTGCATCACTCTAACCTCACCTAATCTAATCATCCTCACAGTTTAAACACTGGATCATTTATTCATTTAATACATTGTACTATTATTTCACATACTATGAGAGATTTTGCATACACCATCAGTCAAAAGTTTGTAATAACCAAGTTAACATTTTGGAAGTACACCCCTCATATGCTTTCCAAGGTTACATTTAATACAGTAAAAACAGGAATATTGTGAAAATGTCAATATAGGCCTATTTTAACTCCAGTCTTTAGTGTCACATGATCCTTCAGAAATCATTATAATACGTTTCCTCCACCATTGAGTCTATGGCAAAATTATTTTTTCCTCTAAATCCTTGGCTCATGCCAAATTGAATAAACACAAAAATTAAAAAATTGCAAGTAGTTTTTTTCTATTTTTAATTGTTTGAAAAACCTACTTTTTCAAACACGTCCTAGATGGTTTTGTCTGATTTTCACTCTAATCATCTTCAGACCATGCTAGCCAAAAGTTATAAATAATGTGCGAACGAATTTTACGAAAAGCACGCAAAAATGGATGTGGGGCTACATCTTTGTAGGGCAGGGGTCACCACACTCAGTCCTGGAGGGCCGGTGTCCTGCAGAGTTTAGCTTCAACTTGCCTCAACACACCTGTCTGGAAGTTTCAAGTACACCTATTAAGACCTTGATTAGCTGGTTCAGGTGTGTTTGGTTAGGGTTGGAGCTAAACTCTGTAGGACACCGGCCCTCCAGGACTGAGTGTGGTGACCCCTGCTGTAGGGTTTGGTGCATTGAGACCAAACTTGGTGTGTGTGTGTTATATATATATATGCAGTGTTTCGGTGCAGTGCCATCTAGTGGTCAGGTGATACGAAAAATGGTTATTTTAGCTTATAACTTCTGAATGGTTTGGCCAAAAATCACAAAGCTGGTCTCTTTAGATTCGGTGCATCCTGCAGAGTCAATTGATACCAAAAAATTCTTATGTCAGCCATTTTGGATGTCAGCCATTTTGAATTTTGTAGTAAAATGATATATTTTACAAACACATTGATGTATCGTTACAAAACTTAGTATGGGTCATCAGCACAATGCCCTGAAGGAGCCCAAGAAGTTTCAAGTCAGCGCCACCTAGTGGTAAAATCAAATATTCGCATGCCTATAACTTTGGGGGTGGTGGACTTATTTTCACGGGAGTCACCTTTTTAGACTCCTGAATCCTTGCCGAGTGCATCGATACAAAACATGCCAGGTTTTGCCTTATGGTTTGTGCAACGTTGCATTTTAGCGCTTAAAAAACATTTGCCAATATCTTAGAAACTGTTACTCTTATCGATACGAAACTACTGTAGGAAATTCGGAAACATAGCGTGCCGGCTATACGCTAATGCCCAATTGCCAAAATTTCTACAGTAAGTTGCAAAAAAATGCAAACAAGTCAGCCATCGGTCATTTTTTCTCTTCTCATATATAATGTCTGTAACTCCAAAACAAAATGAGATATTTTCACCAAATTTGACACGCATATGTATGGGCACACTCCAAGGACACAAAGAATTGGGATTTTTCCCTCTTGGTGTCGTTATAATTGAACAAAACATGAAATTGCCATTGACTACAATAGAATATTATGATATAAAATGATACATTTTTACCAGTGCATTAGTGTACGATGTACCATCGAAACCATGACCTGAAATTAATTAAGGGGGCAGCCGTGGCCTAATGGTTAGGGAGTGGGACTTGTGACTGAAAGGTCGCAGGTTCGAGTCCCAGGTCCGGCAGGGATTGTCGGTGGGGTGAGTGATCAATCAGCGCTCTCTCCACCCTCAATACCACGACTGAGGTGAGACCCTTGAGCAAGGCACCGAACCCCCAAACTGCTCCCCGGGCGCCGCAGCGATAGCAATATGGCTGCCCACTGCTCCGGGTGTATGTTCACGGTGTGTGTGTGTGTGTGTTCACTACTGTGTGTGCACTTGGATGAGTTAAATGCAGAGCACAAATTCCGAGTATGGGTCACCATACTTGGCCACACGTCACGTCTCACTCTCACTTTCTCACTTTTAAGTAATTGTCACAAAACATTTTGAGACAGTGCCACCTTGTGGTCAAAAGTGATAATTAATTAAATCATATTACTAGTGGTTGTTGTCATGATTTTTCACTCATTTAGACTGAAACCACCTTAAAATGGCTTTAATTACTCATTGCTAGTTGGTCTGATGCTTCCCTTGTCTAGCGCTTGGCCCCGTAATTGCTGCTTGCAGCTATATTTATCAGTTATAATTGGTGCTTTTATTAATAATAGTTCTTATCAATGCTGAAAGCAGTATTTGCTTAATATTTTTGTGGAAACAAATGATACATAAATGATAATGTGAAATGTTTCATCAGCATATTAGAGTGATTTCTGACGGATCATGTGACACTAAAGACTGGCGTAACGATGCCTGGAAATAAGTCTTTACGGCTCCTCTCAAGGTTTTTCCCCTTCACCCTAAACATCTTATAGATTTTTTTTTCTTATAACAGTCACTCCTGACTCACTATGGTTTAAGACATTTTATATAAAGCTGCTTTGGATTGTGAAAAATGAATAATACAAATAAAAATGACTCAATTTGATTGCAGAGACTTTTTGAAAGCTTATTACTTGAACATATAGTTATATGCTACTGCATAGAACTACTGTTATTATTGCCATAACCTTTATTACATTTACATTAACCATTTCCAAGATTTCAGAAAGGTTACAACACTAAAACAGGGTCAGTTTTGATTTCTTGTTGATTTCTTTTTTGCCACATTAAAGTAACATGAAGCCGGTCACTTCTTCCTCTCGATCTGATGACTGTACAGTTTCTCTGAGATGTGATAAAAATGGAGAATTCATGTTCTTTTGGATGGACATTATATAATATAACCCATTAGTGCACAGTCAGACAGATCATGTTTCATGCTTGGTCACAGCTACTTGAGGCTTTAACCCATTGCATGGTAGAAATCATGACAAAAAAAAAGCACATGATAAAAATAGCGCACTTATATTTTGCATAGGCTTTGATATTAAGGTTATAACAGCCAAACAACTGTACTGCTACTGTAAGTGTGATGTTGGTTTCTCAACTGCTGTAGACAGATTATTACGTCCTGTGACGGGTGTCAGGATCGCACCGGAAAGGTCCACAAACAAACAAGTGAAGTGGTTTGGGTGAGTCGAGAAACCTGAGTGAAATCACACATCGGTCATTTCATCCTCCATGTCGTCTCCCTCCGTTTCGCCTTCGCCTTCCACTTCCTCATCCTCCTCTGATGTCATATCCGCATCATCCATCTGAGACATGCACTTCTGACAGGAACAGATGAATAAATAATTCTCCCTAAAAGCGAGAGGGAAAAAAATATGTAGTTTAAATTTAAAAAGCCAAAATCAAATCACAAATCACAATTCTATTACTATTTACTCACACTAGTGTCTTTACAAAACCCCATTAGTTTTTGTTTTCAGTCAAACACACAAAAAAATTTATGTATTTCAAGTTTTGTAAAAGGAAAACCAGGTAAGTAGATACTGACCAGTGTTGGGGGTAACGCATTACAAGTAACTCAAGTTACGTCCTAATATAACTTTTTTCAAGTAACTAATAAAGTAATGCATTACTTTTGTTTCCTTTATGTATTTAATCCCATTTTATTAACCAATGACTTTGCTGCTGACCTTTGTTGATCCAATTCAACCACACACTGCAAAAATACTTTTCTTACTTACTTTTTTTTGTCTCGTTCCTAGCCAAAATAATAATAAAAAAAAACTTAAATCAAGAATGCTTTTCTAGACAAGTAAATAATGATTTTCTTGTTTTCAGAGGGAAAAAAAAACAAGTCAAAATTAAGTGAGTTTTTGCTTAGAACAAGCTAAATAATCTGCCAATGGGGTAAGCAAAAAAAAAATATTTTTTCAAACAGAAAAAGATTATTTTGCTTACCCCATTGGCAGATTATTTCGCTTGTTTCAAGCAAAAACACACTTAATTTTGACTTTCAGAAAAAACAAGACAATCATTTTTACTTGTCTAGAAAATCCTTCTTGATTTAAGAATTTTTAGATATTTGGGCTAGAAACAAGACAAAAAAAAAATCTAAGTAAGAAAAGCATTTTTTTTTTTTTGCAGTATACTAATAAGCAAAATTTACTTTAGATTAACTAACATTTGTGCTTTTTTCTCATTAGCCTTATTCACTTCATTTCATTTTGGTGTGAAAGGGCTTTTTACATTTGCTAAGAATCTGACTTTTTTATATTAAAAACAAACAAGCCGTGCCCAGATTTAAAAAGTAACGCAAAAGTAATGTAACGTATTATTTTCCATAAAAAGTAACTAAGTAACGTAATTAGTTACTTTTTTGGGGAGTAACGCAATATTGTAATGCATTACTTTTAAAAGTAACTTTCCCCAACACTGATACTGGCCCTCTCTGTCTAAATGTTTTAATCATTGTTTTTTTGCCCTTTTATGAACAAGAACTGTAAAGATTCTTAAAAAAAAAATAATAATAATAATAAACATATGGATTCCAAATTACACGACAAAAACTAGTTAGTAACGCAATCCATTACATTACACATTTTAGGTAATGTAATCAGATTACTTTTTGATCACTTTTAGATTACTTTTGACCCAAGTCGTTTATTACATTGATTTAGAAAGGATATTCATGTACCATATTGATATAAAAATACATAAAAGAAAGAAAACACATTCCATTCATTGTTATTAACAACATGAAGCGCATTAAACACTACATTACGCTAGGGGTGTGCAATATGATGTTTTTTGATTGTGGACAATTAAAATGTCTCCACACTCTATGTATGTAGTTTCTGCTTCAAAATGACACGATTGCATTCATGGTGGTTATATTTTGCAATATTGCAGTTTTACACTTGCCAAAAAGTGATTACAGACTCTGCTTATTTAGTGAACGCTTCCTTCTGCCTCTAAATGACACGATTGCATTCATGGGGGCTATATTTAATAGATTACAGTCATTCAGTCATTTTTACCTGTTGAAATACCTTTAAATGGCCAATAAAACCCATAAAATTAAGTTTTACACTTGCAAAATAGTGATTACAGATTATGACTCTGCTTATTAAGTGAACTCTTCCTTCTACCTCTGACACAATTGCATTGAGGAGGGTTATAGTTAATAGATTACAGCTCATTCAGTAATTTTTACCTGTTGAAATGGCCAATATTGCAGTTTTACACTTGCCAAAATGTGATTACCGACTCTGCTTATTAAGTGAACTCTTCGTTCTGCCTCACAATGACACGGTTGCATTGAGGAGGGTTATATTTAATAGATTACAGCTCATTCTGTCCTTTTTACTTGTTGAAATACCTTTAAATAGCCAATATTGAAGTTTTACACTTGCCAAAAAGTGATTTTATGTTTTTATGGCCATTTAAAGGTATTTCAACAGGTGAAAATTACAAAATGAGCTGTAATCTATTAAATATAACCCCCATGAATGCAATAAAGCCTGTCAAACAGCACCTGATTACTGGACTAATCCATCTTTCGCATCTGATTCGCTAATATTGTCAAAAATACACAAGTATGACATATAAACACAGTTGGTTACGTTCAAGTGAAAGTTAACAGCTGAGAGAAAAATAGATACGCGCCTGTATATTAGAAGCATGCAGCTCTTAAAGTGACAGAACCAAACATGCCACCGATTGTCATTAAAGGGACAGTTCACCCAAGCATTTACTCACTCACAGGTTGTCCCAAATCTCTATTCATATTTTTTTCTTGTGCTGAACACAAAAGATATTTTGAAGAATGTGGCTAACAGTAGCTGGTTCTCACTGACTTTGACAGTGGGGGAAAAAAGTAACTGGGGACCAGCAACTGTTTGGTTACCCACGTTTAACATGTTTTATGTTTAAAAAAAAAAATGACAGGGAGTAAATGACAGAATTGTCATGTTTGGGTGATGGTGTGATGGTGGTACATTAATAAAACAAAACACAAAAGAAAATCACTCACTGCTCTTGACTGAAGAACTTTAATACAGTTGCTTTAATAAAAGTGAATGTATAATTTTTGTATATAGTGTTTTAATTTTTGTATTTATTAATTCAATTTCTTGAATGCTACTGATAAATACACATACTGTACCTGACAATTAAAGCACTGTTTATTTTATTTGTATATTATGTGTATTTGTAACATGTAGCCCATCTTTGTTCTTGTTTTTTATAACAAAGTTAAAATAATTTTTATCTTTGCCCACTTTGGCCTAGATATCAGACACTTTTTATTTTATATTTTGTTAAGGTTTTGGTTTTTAAAATTGGGAAATTAGTTTGGCTGTACTGCTCAGACAACTTAACCAACATGATAAAGAATCATGATAAATAAAAAATAAAAAAAATTGTGATATTTCTTAAAAAAAAATAATAAATTGTGATATAATATTTTTGCCATATCGCCCACCCCTACATTACACTAAGGTTTCCCAAACTGGGGTTCATGAAACAAGTTTAATAAAAAGCTAATGACTAATTAAAAAATAAAAAATAATTTAATGTATATACACACATATGTGTACTACTACTACTACTACTACAGCATATATAAGCTGAATATAAAAATTTCAGCATCATTAATCTTTCAGAATCAAGTGTTTGGTTCATTAGGGCTTTCAATCTACTCTTATTCCATAACAGGTGAAGATAACTAATATCTATCAGATCCAAGAGGGTCCTGTCTCTGATCTCGACTTCACATCTAAGAAGGTCAGCAGTTCCTTTCAAGGTGAAGTCAGGCTTTTCACAGGAATAAGGTGAATATAGATTAAGTGAGATTTCCGCACAAACCCTCATCGTTCACCCAGGCGGCATAGCTGCTGCGATTGACAGGTAAGTGATCAATAACAGAGCAGGGGCCCAGCAGCAAGCCAGCGGCCCCTGCGGTTATCCAGGCCGAGAGCTGCTGCCAGGGACCAAGGCCATTGATCCTCTCTGGAGGTAGACTCAGCTGGCCAGTTTCACAGAGAATGCTTAAACAAGGGATTGTATTCGTTTACCTCAAGATCTTGTGGCGGCTATGACGACTCCGGTCTCGCTGGCAGCAGTCCAGGTAGCTGATACAGATCTCCTAGAGAAGGGAGGAGAGAAATTCATGAGACAATCAACAAACAAAGCAATCCTGTTCTCCATCTTTTTGCAGTTTTATGATGAATCCAGGGAATTAAGTTATACAGAAATAATGGGAAAAAGCTTTCCAGCGGTTTTCTGTTTTATAAATTGGCCAGAATCATAAGAGCACTCTGCGAGTCTGACAGGTTTCATGATGTCTGTCAGTGGTCTTACTGATTTTCAACGCAAAGTAAAACATTTTTTTCCCTCAAAGTCAGTAAACAATTCATTTTTCCAGATGCTCACTAACCATTCTGGACACTAACAGACTAAAATTGAATTATTCATACTATTCATTTATTCTTGTCCTTTCTGGAGCCTGACAGACCCTCACACACAATCACTGCATGGAAATACACACACGTTCAAATGTTTGGGTTTGTAAGATTTATGTTTCTGAAAGAAGCCAAATATACAGTAAAATTGTGAAATATTATTACAATTCAAAACAGCCATTTTGTATGTCAATATATTGTAAAAGACCACTCTAGTCTTTAGTGTCACACGATCCTTCAGAAATCATTCTAATATGTGACCCTGGACCACAAAACCGAAACTGAAAGTCAAATAAATAAGCTTTCCATTGATTTATGCAAGGTGTGATTTGTGAAAAAAGCAGAGAGGGGGATGCTTTTGAAAACGTTTCTCTCTCTCCATAGGCAAGCGCTCAAAGCGCTCCAATTGGATCGCGAATCATTTGATTCAGACTTTAAAATGCGTATCGCGAATCATTTGATTCAGAACCGGATTTTAAAATGCGTAACGCGATTCATTTTCCAAAACGGGACTTCAAAGTGCGTATGGCAAATCATTTGATTCAAAACCGGGCTTGCGCGTATCACAAATCATTTGATTCAGAAGGGGACTTTAAATTGCGAATCGCGATTCATTTGATTCAGAACCGGTCCTTAAAGCGCCTATCGCGAATCATTTGATTCAGAACGGAACTTTAAAATGCGTGTCGCAAATCATTTTCCAAAACAGGACTTTAAAGCGCGTTTCAAGAATCATTTGATTTAGAACCGAGCAAGCGCCTATCACGAATCATTTGATTCAGAACGGGACTTTAAAACGCGTATCGCGAATCATTTGATTCAAAACGGGCTTTAAAGCGCGCCATCGCGAATCATTTGATTCAGAACGGACCTTTAAAGCGCGTATCACGAATCATTTGATTCAGAACTGGACTTTAAAATGCGTATCGCGAATCATTCGACTCAAAACGGGCTTTAAAACGCGTATCGCGAAACATTTAATTCAGAAACGGGACTTTATTAAAGTGCGTATCGCGAATCATTTGATTCAGAACCTGACTTTATTAAAGTTCGTATCGCGAATCATTTGATTCGGAAACCGGATTTTATTAAAGTGCGTATCGCGAATCATTTGATTCAGAACCGGACTTGGGAGCGGGATGCTGATTTGCTGCTCAATAAACATTTTTGATTATTATGAGTGTTAAAAAAACAGTTGTGCTGCCCAATATTTGTGTGGAAACTGTGATAAATTTCATTTTTCAGGATTACTTGATAAATAGACAGTTCAAAAGAACAGCATTTATTAGAAATAGAAATCTTTTGTAACATTATAAATGTCTTTGGCGTCACTTTAATTCTCACTAAGAATTATTACTTCCTTGACCTTTTGAACGGTGGTGTATTTGCATTCCCTTTTAATTCTACTACCTTGAGATTCCACATCCTGTTTGCTACCTCACCTCAAAATGACCAAATTTCCATTTAAAGAGCATCCAATTCGGCATGGCACACACATTCGCAAAACATGAGAATAAATGCTCACCATTTCAACGAATTTGCCATTAGGTACCCTTATAAAAATTCACTCTCTTTGTTAACTACAATGTTGAATTTGACACTGAAAGCGATTATAAATTCACAATAAGCCGTCATCCGCCGGCTAACATGATTCAGATAAACAAACCTATTAAAAAAAAACAAGCCTGTGAGAGGTGAACAGTAGCGCTCTACCTCTGCAGCATGAAAGCAGGCAGATGTAGGCCTTTTCAATCTATGCGACAAGCTGACAAAACTGCTCCAATCTTCCGAGACTAGACTCTAATTCCTACAGACAATGAAAGACTCAAGGCTTTATATTATTACGAGCCTCAGCTTAGCATCTATTATCCAAAATGCTTTTCTGACCTCTCCGGGGCTGATGTCGCTGAGGGCGCTGAGGTGAAGGAGAAAGTTATTGTCGGGGAAAGATGCCTCCGCGTTGGGAACGCAGCTGTGGTTACCTGCAGAAACACGGGGAAACCGTCATAAATCTTCACGTCTGTTTTGTGCAGCAAGAAGACAGGCCTCATTTGTTAAGCTGACCTGATTCTGGCTACTCAAAGTCAACTCGCGTGTAAAATTAAAACATCACAGCTGTACAAACTGAAAGACGTGCCAAAACGAATAAAGACGATTCTCACAAGAGCTTTGCAGCAGGAAAAGGCCGGAGCCCTCGCAGTTGAGGAAATCGCCAGTTTCTGCAAAAGAAAAGAATGATCTATGAAAGGCTTTCACCTCTTGGATTTATTTTACACTTTTGCACAAAACAATCATATTTTACACAGATCGATGGCCGTCTAAGTGGTAAAATATGTGTCTCTGTCTCAGGCCCGCTTGAGGATCCAGATGTCAAACGCGGAGATGGATTCAATCGGCGCAGGTATACAGATCAATGTGTGAGGGGCTGAGCTCTATAAACAGGTGGGAGTCTAAAGACAAATGACCTTTGTCGATGTCCTTGTACAGCTGGTCGATAAAGGCGTCCAGTTGCTCCCTCTGCTGGCTGGGAAGCTCCAGAGCATCACACGCATGAACCCACTGACTCAGAGAACTACACAAACACACACACCAGAGGATATATTACTCTACTGCACACTTGTGTATGGTAAAATAAATTAGCATTTTGATTGTTTGCATTGAGCGGATATTACCTGGTGCCAATGCCCTGACCGTTGGTCCCAACGAGTGAAAACAGAGAGCGAAACCCGTCTGGGCTGAACCACTGTAACAAAAAACAAATGTTTTATTTTATTTACACTCTTCAGGCAACGCATGGGTGAAAAGCAGTGGGATCACAGATAAATCAAGCAGCATTTAACCAGATTCAAACCTTTTTGATCCATTAACAGGTGTTAACTCCCCCTAGTGTCAGTTAAAGGTATCAAAAGTCAGTGTCTAGTTTCAAGTTGTCAATAAATAAATAAATATATATATATATATATATATATATATATATATATATATATATATATATATATATATATATATATATATATATATATAGATATAGATAGATAGATAGATAGATATTGTATTGAAGAAAGTATACATTAGCCTTTAAAATTTGGGGTTTAGTAGCATTTTACAATATGGTCCCATTAGTTAATGCAATAACTGACATTAATTTTGTTAACATTACACTGCAAAAATGCTTTTCTTAGTTCTTGATTTTTTTTTTGTCTTGTTTAACAGCCAAAATATCTAAAATCTCTTAAATCAGGAAGGATTTTCTAGATAAGTAAAAATTATCGTCTTGTTTTCAGAAAAAAAAAACAAGCAAAATAATCTGCCAATGGGGTAAGCAAAATATTTTTATTTTGCTTACCCCGTTCGCAGATTATTTAGCTTGTTTCAAGGAAACAAGACCAGTCTAGAAACTTCTCGATTTAAGAATTTTTAGATAATTTGGCCGGAAACAAGACAAATTATATTAAAAAATAATTTAATTTTTTTTTGTGCAGTGTAGTTAATAAAAATAAAACTGTTCGTTGTTAGTTCATGTTGGCTCAGGTATATTAAAAACCATTAATAGATACAACTTTTTTTTTTTTATATTGCATTAGAAAATGCTGAAATTAACATTATGAATAAATGCATGACAACACTTCACAATAAGGTTTCATTTGTTAACATTAGTTAACATGATGAACAATACTTGTACAGTACTTATTAATCTTAGTTAATGTGAAGTTCAACATTAACACATTATTAAAATAGAAAAATGTATCTGTTATCATTAGTTAATCCACTGCAAACATACATGACTGTGATAAGGTTAATAAATGGAGTAAAAAAAAATTGCTCATTGTTAGTTCATGTTAGTTAGTTAAGAAACTTATTGTAAAGTGTTACCATTTGTTTGTTTTTTAAGAAATGCATCCTTTTTCAAAAAAAAAGATGCATGATTAAACAGATCAAGTGACCGGAAAGAATTGTATTTTGTACAAAGGATTAAAAAAAAAAAAAAAATATTCAAAGAATCCTGAAAAAAAATCAATGTAATTTTCCAAAAATATACAAATCTATATTTAATAAAATATACAAATATTACATATATGCATAAAAAATGTTATCTGAGCAGCAAATCAATATATTAAAATGATTTCTGAAGGATTATGTGACACTAAAGACTAGAGTAACGATGCTGAAAAATCAAATCTGAACAGCAATCAATTACACTTTGAAATACAATCACATAGAAAACAGCTATTTTTGTAATAATATTTTACAATATTGCTTTTTGCTGTATTTTTTGACCAAATAAATGCAGTCTTGGCAGAAGAGACTTCTTTTGATAAATGTTAAAATCTTACCATGCCCAAATGTTGATTTTTAATTAATTAAATCATTAAAAAACAGATTTATAGTGATAAAGACAGATAAATGACCTGACTGAGACGATCCTCGTACAGCGCTGTGGTGAAGAGATTACGCAGCAACGCCAGCTGTCCCTGATTAATTAAAAAAAAATATTAAATAAATAAACACTGTATTTTGAGAAGCATAAGATTTGAATTAATATTCTGCATGGTAGAAATCACTTGGCACTAAAACTTGGCACTACTGTACAACAGTAACAGTAGGTATACTACCCATTCATTTAATGTTTTTAAAGACGTTTCTTATGGTTATCAAGGCTGTTTTCACTTGATCAAAAATACAGAAAAAAAATTTAATACTGTGAAATATTATTATGATGTAAATCAATGTTTTTCTACATTAATATAAATTAAGATTTAATTTATATCTGTAATTAAAGTTGAATTTCCACAATCATTACTCCAGTCTTCAGTGTCACATGATCCTTCAAAAATCAGTCTAATATGCTGATTTATTATCAGTGCTGGAAACAGTATTTTTTGGGAACCTGTGATACTTTTTTCAGGATTTTTTGATCAATAAAACGTTAAAAAAGAACAGCATTTATTTAAAATAGAAAGATTTTCTAACAATATACACTACTGTTCAAAAGTATTCTTTCGGTTTTTTTTGAAAGAAATTACTCTTTCAAAATAATTTCTTCTACTTTTATTCACCAAGGATGTGTTGAATTAATAAAAAGTCATAGCATAGATTTACATTGTTAGAAAAGATTTATATTTTGAATAAATGCTTTTCTTTTCAACTTGTTTCCAACATTGATAACTCTAATAATAAATCAGCATATTAGGATAATATCTGAAGGATCACGTGACACTTAAAACTGGAGTAACAGCTGATGAAAATTCAGCTTTGCATCACAGGAATAAATTACACTGTAAAGTATATTAAAATAAAAAACATTATTTTAGATTGTAATAACATTTTGCAATATTACTGTTTTTTTCTGTACCTTTGATCAAATAAATGCAGACTTGATGAGCATAAGAGACTTCTTTAAAAAACATTAAATGAGAGGGTGTGTCCAAACTTTTGACTCGTAGTGCACGTTTACATGGACAAGTTTTGCTTCGAATGGAATTTAATTCATTCTGATTGACGAATCCGAACATAGTGTTTACAAGAACGCTAAATAAAGTAATCGGGTTGATATGAGCGTTTATATATCACAAGCTTCTGATCGGATTTAATCTTTTGACATGCGCACACTGCATGAATATACAGTTTCCTGGCTGTTGTTTTAAAAACACTTATAGTAGATATTTATCTACTTTGGGTCCTAATTCGGTGACAACCAGCACGTTAACTGTTGTGCTGTGCTGCTTACTTTTGAAAACAGCAAAAGTGCCCCTTTCCGCAACCAAAACCAGTCATCTGTTGATGAGAGTCTTAAACAAGGACTGGTGGGACGTTGTGCTGCTCCACTTCACAGACGCTGAGTGAAAGCAGCATTTTACAAAGACCAAAACTCATTTTTGACACTTTATTCATCAGGAAGGACAGCTAGTTCTTATGCTATTTTAACGTCATTACACATGCGCAGTACTTTCCAGTTTCGTTTTTCAATCTGATCAAGTGTTCACATGTCCTCTCGCTCGGGTTGCATAAGGAATCTGGCCAATTCAATCCAATGGACGTGGTTACATGTGACATTTTTATCCTGATTGTGCTTCTAGTCCTATTACGATCGGATTACTAGGGCAGCTAGAAGACAAAAGATTACAGAATTTACCTGAAACTTCTCTCCCAACAATTTATGAACTATTTCCTCCTCTTCGTTTGCTGTACGGCTACAAAAACTAGAGAACAACCTCCGCCAGCGCTCCTTATCTTGAGCCTGGAAAAACAACAAAAATAAACTGCCACCAGTTATTTCACATTTATTTATGGAACACCATTTCTGCCACAGAATAAAACATAATTGACTTTTTATCTCAGTTCTGCCTATAAACTGCGAGTTAGTCCAATTCCAAGAAAATTCTTACAATTGTGGGAAAAACATCAGAATTGTGAGATAAAAGGTTGCGTTTACCCTTTTATTTTAATTCAATGGTGGAACAAGCTTAATAAAAATGTATTCATGTAAACAGTCCTCTTAATTAGATCAATGAAGAGGAAGTAACCTGCTTGATGGTGGCCACCATCCTTGCCATTATCATGATACTGGAAGTTTCCGGAGGGTAGTGCACACTCCTGGATATAATGTGCAAAAAAATAAATAAATAAAAAAATAGTCATATTCCAGCAGCCTTCAAACCAATGCAATCAATTACTGACAAATGAACCCTCTGGCCCTCTTCGTTTGGAGTCACACTTACCTTCTTCGCGGTCTTTGCGGCTTCTCTTTTTTTTTTTTCAGGAAAATCAATGCAATACATTTTTGTTCAATAATATTTTTGGATTATTATTTAGAATTTTGAGGAGATTTTATGATACTATGCAATATTTATAACATTTTAATAAGCTATATTTTCCATAGGAATTAATATATATTTTTGTATTTCATTCTTTATATATTACTTTTCAATAAATACAACATTTCATATTAAAATAGAGTAAAAGCATTTAAAATATTTATTTTTAAACTGGGAATTATACTATTGGTGGCATTAAAAAAATAAAGACTTGTGTAATGTCATGTAACCTCCTGTATAGCTCCCTACATATACAGAGGCTTTTGGATTCCCATTGCTTTTTTTTTTTTTTGACACTTTCTTAATTTTATTAGGTTTTATATTTAGAAATACATTTAGACATTCTAAAAGACTACTTTTTTCATTTTTTTGTAGTGCTGTCAAACGTTTAATCTCATCCAAAATAAAAGTTTGTTTACATACCTATATATTTGTGTACAGTGCATATTTATTATGCATATATAAATACACACACATGCATGTATATATTAAGGAAAACTCTTTTAGATTTATATCTAAAATATTGATATTTATTTATAATCTAAATTATATACACGTATAAATATATATACATATACATATTTAGTTTTAATATATATGTGTGTGTGTGAGTTTATATGTACATAATAAATATACAAAGTAAACACATATAGTATGTAAACAAACTTTTATTTTGGATGCGATTAATCGCGATTAATTGTTTGACAGCCCTATTTTTTTATATTTTTGGTTAGATAAATATCAAATTTTGTATTAGAAATACCACCAGAAACCAGGCCTGTTGCAGTCTTAGCAGTTCATTTCTCTCTGTCTCTGTGTGTGTGGGGGATGCATGTGAAAGTGAGAGAGAGAGAGACTCTTTTGTATTTTTTTCATGTATTCATTTTATTACTCATATACTTAAAATTTGCTGTTGCTGTCTTACCAGTTCATTTCTATAGGTCTCTCTCTCTCTCTGTGTGTGCGCATGTGCACATGGGTGTCAATTTTGCACTGTTGATATTTTAGAGTGTCACCCCTCGATTGTTATGCACTTTTTTTCTGCACAGTGGCTGATTTGTAGTTTGTACCAACAAAAGTTGCTCTGAGTTTTCGTATTTTATTCGTATCGTATTTGCCATTCATTTCCTATGTCGGTCATTTTTGACCGCGAAGAAGGTAAGTGTGACTTTTTTTTTTCTACCCTTTAAAATACCCAAATCATGTCCATGTTTTTTTGTGTGTTCACATTGCAAATGTAACAAAAGTCACCAAGTGTCATCTCATTCTGATGAAGCTACGATTTTTTTACATTTTTAAAGGTAGGGTCTACGATTTCTGGTAGGCAATGTTGACATTTGAAATGACCAAAACAAACATGCCCCTACCCCAAAAGGGTCTTGCCCCGTTTTGATAGCTCCGCCCCACACATACGTACGCAACCCAAGGCAACGATCACTTGCTATCACGCCTGTTTCACACATACTCTGTCTGCAGTCCGTGTGCGTTACGTATGTGGTGCAGAAGCAGCACGGACTCATTTTGCTTTCACACAGGACGCATTTGCAGTCCGCTCCTGATCCGTGGCTGATTACCACAAACACAACATTTATCCGTTATTTTGATTTCAAATCCAAACGTGCAGCATTTCACCATTGTGATCCTCTTTTATCACAGCACAGTGATACAACCGTTCATAGATTTATTCACGTTTAAAATCAATAGCTAAATATAAACAACGTATTATTTAATGCACTTGACTTCTAGATTTGTATATTAAGTTGATCAAGCAAGTTGCAACACATTTAAACAGCATATAGCGTCCCTTTCTTATTGAAATTGGGCTATCACAAATAATTTAAATTAAAACTTATCACAGACAGAAACAGTCGGCTATCATGCCTTTCTTTTGCGTTAAATCTTTAATAAAATCAGTCCCGTGGGTCTTAAAGAACTTTTCTTTTCTACATCCACAAGTGCATCTATTATGTCGCCTATGTTTATTTAAAAGTGTGCTTATCCTTGTTTTAAATGTAGCCAAAAAACCATGCGTTGTCTGTGTAATAGCAGGGCTCCCACACTAAGCCAAAAGTCAAATTCCCTGACTTTTCCCTGACTTTCACTGACTAAAAAGCTGAATTTCCATGACCTATAATGAATGGACCCATCCATTTTCAACCTTTAATTACTTGTTTACAGACATTTTCACTACAAAACTATGGATGCCCATTTCTGACACTAAATGAAAAAAAGAAAGATAAAACTCGCAATTCTGACTTTTTTTCTTGCAATTCAGACTTTTTTTTTCAGAACTGTGAGATATAAACTCATTTCTGAGGAGAAAAAAATACTAATACAGGTCCTTCTAAAAAAATTAGCATATTGTGATAAAGTTCATTATTTTCTGTAATGTACTGATAAACATTAGACTTTCATATATTTTAGATTCATTACACACAACTGAAGTAGTTCAAGCCTTTTTTTTGTTTTAATATTGATGATTTTGGCATACAGCTCATGAAAACCCAAAATTCCTATCTCAAAAAATTAGCATATTTCATCCGACCAATAAAAGAAAAGTGTTTTTAATACAAAAAAAGTCAACCTTCAAATAATTATGTTCAGTTATGCACTCAATACTTGGTCGGGAATCCTTTTGCAGAAATGACCGCTTCAATGCGGCGTGGCATGGAGGCAATCAGCCTGTGGCACTGCTGAGGTGTTATGGAGGCCCAGGATGCTTCGATAGCGGCCTTAAGCTCATCCAGAGTGTTGGGTCTTGCGTCTCTCAACTTTCTCTTCACAATATCCCACAGATTCTCTATGGGGTTCAGGTCAGGAGAGTTGGCAGGCCAATTGAACACAGTAATACCATGGTCAGTAAACCATTTACCAGTGGTTTTGGCACTGTGAGCAGGTGCCAGGTCGTGCTGAAAAGTGAAATCTTCATCTCCATAAAGCTTTTCAGCAGATGGAAGCATGAAGTGCTCTAAAATCTCCTGATAGCTAGCTGCATTGACCCTGCCCTTGATAAAACACAGTGGACCAACACCAGCAGCTGACATGGCACCCCAGACCATCACTGACTGTGGGTACTTGACACTGGACTTCAGGCATTTTGGCATTTCCCTCTCCCCAGTCTTCCTCCAGACTCTGGCACCTTGATTTCCGAATGACATGCAAAATTTGCTTTCATCCGAAAAAAGTACTTTGGACCACTGAGCAACAGTCCAGTGCTGCTTCTCTGTAGCCCAGGTCAGGCGCTTCTGCCGCCGTTTCTGGTTCAAAAGTGGCTTGACCTGGGGAATGCGGCACCTGTAGCCCATTTCCTGCACACGCCTGTACACGGTGGCTCTGGATGTTTCTACTCCAGACTCAGTCCACTGCTTCCGCAGGTCCCCCAAGGTCTGGAATCGGTCCTTCTCCACAATCTTCCTCAGGGTCCGGTCACCTCTTCTCGTTGTGCAGCGTTTTCTGCCACACTTTTTCCTTCCCACAGACCTCTTGCTTGAGGGTGTCAATGATGGCCTTCTGGACAGCAGTCAGGTCGGCAGTCTTACCCATGATTGCGGTTTTGAGTAATGAACCAGGCTGGGAGTTTTTAAAAGCCTCAGGAATCTTTTGCAGGTGTTTAGAGTTAATTAGTTGATTCAGATGATTAGGTTAATAGCTCGTTTAGAGAACCTTTTCATGATATGCTAATTTTTTGAGATAGGAATTTTGGGTTTTCATGAGCTGTATGCCAAAATCATCAATATTAAAACAAAAAAAAAGGCTTGAACTACTTCAGTTGTGTGTAATGAATCTAAAATATATGAAAGTCTAATGTTTATCAGTACATTACAGAAAATAATGAACTTTATCACAATATGCTAATTTTTTGAGAAGGACCTGTATGTTCACAGAATTGTGACTTTTTATCTTCACATTTCACAATTGTGAATGTGAGTTTGTATCACAGAATTGTGGGAAAATATAAGTCTCTACCTTTTTTAATTTTTTATTTAGTGGCAGAAACAGGCTTTTTCTGTACCGTTTCTACAGAAATTAATTTATGGTTTTTATGATCTTAGGGGTTAAACACACTCTGCTTGCAATCAAGTTCATCCTTCAGTTTTTTGCTCTCGCAATTTACATTTTCCTGGCATGTTAGCCTTAGTTATCAGGTACAGCCTGGCGACTGCATTTGACTCAAGTGATTGCCAATTGATGTGCGGGAAGGGAATAAAATGGCACTAAAAAATTGCCTAACCATAAAAATAGGCAAAACGTATAAAACAATGCAATAAAAAACGGTATAGAAAAATTACATTTTGATAAATGGAAACTAAAAATGAAAGCAACAAATAAAAATCCCTGATATTCCATGACTTTTTTTTTTTATTCCAAAAATATTAAATTCCCTGACTTTTAATGTCTGGAATAAACCTTTTAAAATTCCATGACATTCCAGAAATTCCATGACCCGTGGGAACCCTGTAATAGACTCGGTGCGTTTTGGTAGTACTGTGTGTTGTACCATGAAAGGTTTAGCTCTGTTTCACGCGGAAGACGACGTTCAACCTCGGCGTCCGATCGCAGACCTTCCCGCTCCTTCAGTTCTCTCCAGCTCTGCAAAGCTAATCCCATATTCACAGGGTCCTACTTCTTGCCTTATTGTACGCCTTTTTTTGTTCCACAGAAGGCTTTTTCTTTTCTTTTCTTTTCTACCCATCATCTCAATCTCGGTTGGCTCGGCTAATGTCACACACGTGCACTGAGCGCTCTCTCTGCCACCATTTGAAGACACGCCTGTAACTGCTGATTGGCTACAAGTTTGTTTTTCTAATCGGCCCGAATCAGTTTCCCAAAGCATTTTTGAAAAATCATGGACCCTACCTTTAAATATAAACATTTTCAGTCAAAAGTGACCGAAGAGGGCCAAGCAAGCAACTACAATACTTCTCCAATGTTTTTTGAGTATATAAGAGAGCATTTACCGCCATGCGTCCTGCAGCTTGTTGACCGGATGATCCGGATCGTCGTGAGACTGGCCGAGGCACAGGGCCTTGTGGTACTGCTCCCATGCAGCCTGTCGGCACTCAGCGCTGCAGTACATCACCTGAAGTGAACGCACATCGAGTCCATGATTCAGGATGAGTCACGCACAGAGACTGCTTCAGAAAAACACATTAGCAGGCTCTGCTTAAAGTACTTTTTGTACTTAACGACCAAATTATTTTCTGGAAGAATCTGCCCCAGTACTATTGAAACAGAATAATTGTACTCAGATTCACTCTCTTTCTACAATCCAACCTTCAGAGTACATATTTTGCAGGTCATCGTGACTTAAGAACATCACTGTGCTTTGACATTAAAATGGCAATTAAATCATTTTTCGGTGAACAATGGTTCAGTGATTGGTCATAGTTATGGTCTGCTAAAACTAAAAGTTTTACACATCTGATATCATATCTTTAATATCAGCAGCATATCATAGCACTGAGGCTGGGGTTTAAGAACAGCATGATCCATAGGACAGCATATTTACCCTTATGGAGGCACTGTGTTTTGTTTATGCTTGTTTCGCACACACTGCATTAAAGCCAGAGTCCGACTAATAGAGAGGACTGGTCCCCAAATTAAAGCGTGACCTAACTTTTACACTTAATAATATTTACTGGAATTTAGCAAATTTGCTTATATAAACTATTAATATTTTCAATCTTTATTCTTCTCGTACTGTTTAACAAATAACCATATGATTCTGTTAAGAACTGATAAACCAATACAAGTAGTGTTGGGGAAAGTTACTTTTAAAAGTAATGCATTACAATATTGCGTTACTCCCCAAAAAAGTAACTAATTACTTTACTTAGTTACTTTTTATGGAAAGTAATGTGTTACATTACTTTTGCGTTACTTTTTAAATCTGGGCAGGGCTTGTTTGTTTTTAATATAAAAAAGTCTGATTCTTAGCTAATGTAAAAGCCCTTTCTCACCAAAATGAAATTAAGTGAATAAGGCTAAAGAAAATTTAATTGACGTCTGTACAGTAGAACTGTAAGAAAAGAAAGTTCAACACTCTTCAGCAATCAGAAAAAATGTTAGTTAATCTAAAGTAAACTTTGCTTATTAGTACACTGCAAAAAAAATGCTTACTTAGATTTTTTTTGTCTTGTTTCTAGCCAAAATATCTAAAATTCTTAAATCAAGAAGGTTTTTCTAGACAAGAAAAAATTATTGTCTTGTTTTTTTCGAAAACAAGTGAAAATTAAGTGCGTTTTTGCTTGAAACACGTGAAATAATCTGCCAATGGGGTAAGCAAAATAAGATTGCTTTCTATTTGAAATAATATTATATTGCTTACCCCATTGGCAGATAATTTTTGCTTGTTCTAAGCAAAAACTCACTTCATTTTGACTTGTTTTTTTCTGAAAACAAGAAAATAATTATTTACTTGTCTAGAAAATCCTCCTTTTTTTATATATTTTGGCTAGAAACAAGACAAAAATAATGTAGGTAAGAAAAGTATTTTTGCAGTGTACGCGTGAATTGGATCAACAAAGGTCAGCAGCAAAGTCATTGGTTAATAAAATGGTTAATTGGTTAATTAATTTTTATGTAATAAAAATACATAAAGGAAACAAAAGCAACTGTCGTTACTTTTTTGAAAAAGTAACTCAGATATTTTCTTGGAAATGAAAAAGTAATGCGTTACTTTTTTAGTTACTTGGAAAAAAACTAATATTACGTAACTTGAGTTACTTGTAATGCGTTACCCCCAACACTGTGTACAAGTACAAATATGTCTTAAGTAGCCAAAAATACATTTATGCCAAAGAGCATTAGGATATTAAATATAGATCAAAACCTACATTTGTTTTAGTAATATGCATTGCTAAGAACTTAATTTTGGACAACTTTAAAAGGTGATTTTCTCAATATTTAGATTTTTTTGCACCCTCAGATTCCAGATTTTCAAGCAGTTGTCCTATCCTAACAAACCACACATCATAAAAGCTTATTTATTCAGCTTTCAGATGATGTATAAATCTCAATTTCAAAAACTGACCCACATGACTGGTTTTGTGGTCCAGTTGTCCAGAAGTTTGAACTTCTAAAATGCAGTTTAAATCCAGCTTCAAAGGGCTGTAAAAGATCCCAGCTGATGAAGAGGGGTCTTATCTAGTGAAACGATCAGTTATTTTCTAAACAAATTGACAATTTATATAGTTTTTAACTTCAAATGCTTGTCTTGATGTAGGGTGATTTTGAAGTTGGGGAAGAAAATGAGATGGGAGTTTTTTGACATACCCTAACCGTGTTGACCTGGATCACACAGACTATTTGAGGTTAAAAAGTTTATAATTTGTCATATTGTTTAGAAAATAACCAATCATTTTGCTAGATAAGACACTTCTTCATTGGCTGGGATTGTTTAGAGCCCTTTGAAGCTGCATTTGAACTGCATTTTGAAAGTTCAAACTTGGGGGCACCATAGAAGTCCACTATATGGAGAGAAATCCTGAAATGTTTTCCTCAAAAAACACATGAACATCTTGGGTGACATGGGGGTGAGTACATCTGTAAATTTTGTTCTGAAAGTCAACCAATCTTTTAAGTCGTCTGCAGAGCTGGGTACTACTTACATTTTTAATCTGTTACTGATACACATTTTATGATGAAAACTGTAGTTAGCAGTAAAATCTAGCTTACTCATTTTACTTCTGTATCTAACTTGTTTTAAACTTACCACTGAACTTAGCATACTGATATAAAACAACAAAGAGAAAGAAAATATATTCCTTATTTTCAACATCATAACATGCATTAAACATTTTTGAGGTGATTTGGCGGTGGCTGTGCTTTAAAGTCAAATTAGGCTTAATTCAAATGATGAAGGATTTTGAAAGTTTGACTACTGAAAGTTGAGTACTACTGTAAGGTTAACTCTGCCTGCTTTAAATGTCTGAAAATGAATAACAGTTTAGAAAATGTAGAAAATCTTAGAAAAGTAAATGTAATCAGTCACTGAAATAGTTACACTATCCATTACATTTTAAATAGAGTAACTTAATGTATTGCATTCCCTGTAACCTACTGCTAATATACATAATCTGTAAACTATGACATTTCCAAAATAACCTTCCAAACACTCTGTGTACCTGACATTGTGGACAGGCCTGGTGTCGGTCCGGCCGCACTTTACAGAGCTCAGGGTGAGGCAGACTGAGAGCCGGCAGACCACTCAACCTCCTGGCATTCTCCTCTGCTGTCTCCAGAGCACGCAGACAGTACTCACATGCTGAATAAAGGGAGAATAAATACATTATAAATATATATAGGGACTGCAGATGAAAATTAGCCAGAATGGCTAAATCTGGCACATTTACATAGGAGACTTGTTTACTTGTGTTAATGAATGAGCATTGTCCCTTAAAAAAATAAATAAATAAATAAATATAAATGATAAATATTAGATATAAAATATATTAAACGTATAATACATCAAATAAAATTATAAATAGTTCCAGGGTCTCAAAGTGAGGTACAAATGAATATTTAAAACATTGTTTATTGCAAAGATATGATCAAGAACATACAGTGCCGCTTCAAAGTTTGTGAACCCTTTAGCATTTTCTATATTTCTGCATAAATATGACCTAAAACATCATCAGATTTTCATACAAGTCCTGAAAGTAGACAAAAAGAACCCAATCAAACAAGTGAGAGAAAAATATTTTCTTTGTCATTTATTTATTGAGAAAAATCTGTGCATTGCAAAAGAACGTGAATTTCTTAATTTAAATTTGAAATTAGAGTCCATCTATGCAGATATGTTTTTAGTGCAATGGCTATCAAATGTCGGTATGTGGACCTGTTATATTATTATTTGTGTACAAATGGAGGAAATTCAAGACACAATGTTGCCTTCCCGAGAAGAGGACGACCAACAAAGAGCACTCCAAAGCAGAACGTGTAATAGTCTGTGAGGTTATAAAAGTTCCCAGGGTAACTTCTTAAGCAACTAAAGGCCTTTCTCACATTGGCTAAGGTTAATGTTCATGAGTCCACCATCAGGAGAACAATGAGCAACCAATGGTGCACATGGCAGAGTTGCAAGAAGAAAGACACTGTTCTCTAAAAAGAAAATTCCTTGCTAAAGATCATGTGGACAAGCCAGAGGACTATTTTAGAAAGGTTTACATGGATGGATGAAACCAAAATAGAACCTATTGGTTTAAATGAGAAGCTATTATGTTTGGAGAAAAGAACACACTGCATTCCAGCTTAAGAATCTTAAGAAGAATCCCATCTGTGAAACACGGTGGTGGTAATGTCGTGGCTTGGGCCTGTTTTGCTGCATTTTGGCCAGAACAGCCTGCCATCATTGATGGAACAATGAATTCTGAATTATACCAGCAAACTGTAAAGAAAAACGTCAGGACACCTGTTTAAGAACAGAGTCTCAAGAGATTGTGGGTCATGCAGCAAGACAACAACCCAAAGCACACAAGTCATTCTACCAAAGAACGTTTAAAGAAGAACAAAGGTAATGTTTTGGAATGGCTGAGTCAAAGTCCAGACCTTAATCCAATTAAAATGTTATGGAAGAACCGAAGCGAGCAGTTCATAGGAGGAAAACCACCAACATCACAGAGTTGAAGTGGTTCTGCACTAAGGAATGGGCTAAAACTCCTACATGTTATTGTTCAGGACTGATCAGCATTTACAAGAAACTTTACCTTCAGTTACTGCTGCAAAAGGGGGTCACACCAGATACCGAAAGCAATGATTCACATACTTTTGCAATGCACAGATGTGCAACACTGGATCATTTCTCTCAATAAAAAAAATGACAAAGGAAGTATTTTTCTCTCACTTATTTGATTGGGTTCTTTTTGTCTACTTTCAGAACTTGTATGAAAATCTGTTTTGGGTTATATTTATGCACAAACATAGAAAATTCTAAAGGGTTCACAATCTTTTAAGCAGCTCTGTATGTTTAAATGATAAAGAATCTGTGCTCTCACCTCTGTATTTGTACAAGGCATTCCACAAGAACTGGGACGAGACTAGAGGCTGCTCAATAAAAATAGTGTCGCCCTTTTTGAAGGGCCTTTTGGCGAATAATCCTTTGCCCTGGGGAGAAATAATTCAGTAATTACAACAAAACACATCATGGGAGAAACCATTTGGGAAAATGCATGTCCTTTTACACGTCTCCTCTTTAGAGAACATGCATGTGATTATCTGTCACGAGTTTCTTAATATTTGGGATCGTCTACATTCCGCTGATCAGCAAATTCTGGCATGAGATGAGAATAAGCCGGCTGATTTGGGAGGGGTGCGCTCCACAATCAAAGCTAAACAGCTTAATAAAAAACAAGCGAGCTATATTATTTGAAGAGGATGTTTCTCTATTATGGATTTACTGTTGCATACCTTGACATTATCGATAAACCGAACATCCACGTTATTACTGGCTTTGGCAGGATCCACGCAGCGAGAAAACATGTCATCCACGGGCGCCGCCATGTTGGATATTTACATATCAACCTCTAACCTCTCGGATTGACCAATAGCGTACAAGTGATAAATCTGCTTTTTCTGACAACACTCGACTGTGTAAAAAGAGATTTATTCTGGAACAAAATATCGGTGCTGCATGCTATAAACATAAATGCGATGCTTAAAAGAGAAAGTTTGTTTCGGTACTACTTAGTAAAAATATAAAAATGTGAAAAAGAAGACGGGGCAAAGCAACTGGTAACTAGTGACGTCAAATACTTGAATGAATCTTTCTTCTGAGTCGGATCTTTTGACTCGTTGGCAATGATCGAATAGCAGAACTGTTACAAAGTAAACACCGCGGAAATATGTTTACAACTTAATTTTGGAGTTGAATCACAGCTGCAACAAGTTGAACTGAATATAGCTATACAATTACAATAAACAATGGTTAAAGGAAAAGTAAATTAACGTCTGTATATTAGACCACAGAAGAAGAAAATCCAACACTCTTCAGCTAAAACAAAGTACAAATAGTTTACCTTGAGTCATTTTTGCTTATCAGTTGTTGAACTGGATCATCGAAGGTCAGCAGCAAAGACACTGTTTAATAAAATGGGATTTAATGCATAAGGGATATCTGTGTTATTTAACCTATTTAATTATTGCAGGTTTCCGGCATATTCTGATTTGCATTTTTATTCATTTTGAGGAATACTGAATCTGTTTTTTTTGTTTGTTTTTTGTGAGTGAGATGAATTAATGCATGTTCACAATTATTCTAGAACTAAAGCAACATCTTACTCCTGATTTCTCTCAATATGGGGACAGGAGAGCTTTCCATCAATAACTGGAGGGAAAAAAGTAACTGTGGTTACATATTTGAAAAGTAACTCCGATATTTTCTTGTAAATTAAAAAGTAATATGTTTCTAATATGTACTATATTTTTGTTATTTAACATATTTATCGCATTTCACAGTTTTTGTTCATTTTGAGAAATAATGAATCAGTTTTTTTGTGAGTGAGTGAGATGAATTAATGCATGTTCACAGTTATTCTAAATTTAAGTAACATTGTACTCCTGATTTCTCTCAACATGGGGACAGAAGAGCTTTCAATCAATAAATGGGGAAAAAAAATGAACTCCCTGTAAATTAAAAAGTAATGCGTTACTATTTAGCTACATGAAAAGTAATTCATTTACGTAACTTGCGTTACTTGTAAAAGTTACTTTTCCCAACACTGAACACCCTTATTAAATCAACTTTAATTTAAAATTGTATTAAACATCATTGTGTGGCAATTTATGGCTTGACTGCAATCAGTGTTGGGGTTACAAGTAACGCAAGTTACGTAATAATATTACTTTTTTAAATAACTGGTAAAGTAACGCATTTCTTTTTAATTTCCAAGAAAAAAGTAATGCCAGTTACTTTTTGTTTTCTTTATGTATTTAATCTCATTTTATTAACCAATGACTTTGCTGCTGACCTTTGTTGATCCAATTCAACGGTACACTGCAAAAATACTTTTCTTACGTGTTTCCAACATAAAATATCAAAACATTCTTAAATCAAGGATTTTCTAGACAAGTAAATAATTATTTTCATTTTCAGAAAAAACAAGTCAAAATTACAAAAAAATAGTTTTCGCTTAAAACAAGCAAAATAATGAGACAAATAAATAAAAAAAAAAGAAAAAATGAGACAATAACTTCCTATCTAACTTTCTGTCTAGAAAATCCATCTTGTTTTAAGAATTTTGGGATATTTTGTCTGGAAACGAGACAAAAAGAAATCTAAGTAAAAAAAATGTTTTGCAGTGTACTAATAAGCAAAACTTAATTTAGATTAACAAACCTTTGTGCTTTTTTCCTCATTGCTGAAGTGTTGAACTTTCTTTTCCTACAGTTCTACTGTACAGACATGAATTTAATTTTACTTTAGCCTTAGGCTTATTCACTTCATGTCATTTTGGTGTGAAATGGCTTTTACATTTGCTAAGAATAGAATAGAATGTAATTTTTATATAAAAACAAACAAGCAAGCCCTGCCCAGATTTAAAAAGTAACGCAAAAGTAATGTAACGCATTACTTTCCATAAAAAGTAACTAAGTAACGTAATTAGTTACTTTTATAGGGAGTAACGCAATATTGTAACGCATTACTTTTAAAAGTAACTTTCCCCTTATACTTAACTTATCCCCTTTCCCGGCGATATAACCACTGAATCATTTCGAATTGTTTCTTTGAAACAAACTGTTCAAAAGAACCGATTCGCGAAAAAGAGCCAGTCTGCGTCACTGCTGATAACCAATCAACGATCAGCTCCCCCTCGGTAGCCAATCAGCGCTCAGTACGCTCTCTTGAATTCTCTACAGCGGGTCGTGTGTTTTGGTCGGTAGGGTGAGAAAATTCCCATAAAGTTTTAAAGTTTTAGCCTAACTTATCAACTTTTACTAAATAACAAGATACAACGTGCGGTATCTTTTTAATTTTAATGTGGACTTGACAGGTCTTGTAGAAAATGCTGTTGGCGGAAGTGAAAAGGCTGAAAGTGGCCGAGTTGCGTGCCATGTTAACGGAGCGAGGACTAGACTCGAAAGGCCTCAAGGCCGAGCTTGTGGTTCGGCTGATCTCTGCGATCGAAGCCGGTGTTGAACCCATCAAAAGTGGAGATGAGGGGGGAAATGTTAGCGAAGCGACGATTATAGAGCCTCCAGAAACATCGCCAAAGTCTCACTCCCCGGGATCTGAGCAGTGTGTTAAAACGCAGTCTCCATTATGCACTAACGCTAGTCCTCCTAAAAGGAGCATGAACGCGTATACCGATCAAAGCACACAGACTGACCCACTTCAGCTGTGCTCATGCACTGCCCCAGGAGCCATCGCAGAGCAGCGGACCGCCGTTAGATCTGAAGAGGACAGACAACAGCAGACGAATCCACAGCAGACGAATCCACAGCATCCAGCCGCTGCTCTGCATCCTGTCGCCGTGGCAACCGCTGCTACAGAACATGCAGAGTCAGGATGCTCATCAGCAGTCTTGGCCATTTCAGAGCCAGAAGCACCACAGCAGCAAAACCAGTGTAAGTCATCTTTAGAGCACAATTAAAATAGCGCTTCTTTGCTGAAAATATAATAAAATTCAAGTAAGATGCTAAATCGATGACTGCTCTACCCCTGCAGTACTCCATAGATTGTCAGATGGATCTGAGACAGTAGACTCCACCCCAGAGGAAAGCAGGGAACTAAAGAGGCCTCATGAGGAGAGAGGCAGAGATTATTATGAGTTCAAAGAGGACATTCATTACAACAGGTATTGATTATCTATTTGTTGGACATGCAAGAGCTTGGACTTTTCAGGTGTTTAAAAAATAAATAATAAAAAGTACCCTACGACTACTGCTCAACCAAGGCTGCATTTCTATGTAAAATTCCAAAATATTATCACATTTTAAATGAGCTGTTTTCTATTTGAATATGTTTTGAAATATAAGTTATTATTCTGAGTCAAAGCTGAATTTGCAGCATCATTACTCCAGTCTCCAGTGTCACATGATCCTTCAGAAATCATTCTAATATGCTGATTTGCTGCTCAAGAAACATTTCTGATTATTATCAATTTTGGAATTCATCTTTGATGAATAAAAAGGTCAAAAGAAAAGCATTTATCTGAAATGTAAATATTTTCCAACCAGTGCTGGGTAATAAGTGATTACATGTATTCTGGATTACGTAATCAGATTGCAAAAATTAAATACTCGTAATTAGATTACAGTTGCTTTACTCTCTGCTGTTTGTTTGTTTTAATGAGTTTGATATAATCTCACTGTAATCACTATAGGGTATGTGATTAAACAAGTTAAGTCAAAAGTAATCTGAAAATAATCAGACTTCATTACCTAATATGTGACCCTATTTGTAGCAATAGCCAAAAATACATTGTATGGGTCAAAATAATTGATTTTTCTTTTATGCCAAAAATCATTAGAATATCAAGTAAAGATCATGTTCCAATTCCATTAAGATATTTTGTAAATTTCCTACCGTAAATAAATCAAAACTTAATTTTGGCTTAGTAATATGCATTGCTAAGAACTTAATTTGGACAATTTTCTCAGTATTTAGATTTTTTTTTTTGCACCCTCAGATTCCAGATTTTCAAATAGTTGCATCTCGGTCGGAAAGCTATATATATTTCTATTTGTAACATTTTAAATAACATTAATTAACAAACCTTACTGCCACTAAATGGGTCTTACAAAACAGATACAAACATTTCTGACTTGTTTTTCCTCAGAGCTAAAACACCAGAGCTGCTGCCGGAGCCTGAGGAAGAAGCTGAAATAGATTTTGACGACGTTCGACTGGATTCCTGTAAATTCATCAAGACCCAATACATGCTCAGATACTGAATGAGTCATTCAACTTTGATTTGAGATGAAAGTCTGTTCTCAGAAACACTGTTGTTGTGTTTTACAGATAACTGTGACCTGCATTTCGAGGTGGACTCTGATGGTAGCAGCGGTCAGCCGCTCTACTGGGAGAAATTCCCTCTTCTTCGGTCAGGGTGCAGGATGACGCATGGATTCTGTCAAGGGAAGGTCGGATTCGAAGCCAAGGTGTGAACTTGAGGTTTGAATCTTGTAAACATTTTGTACAGCAACAAAATTAATTAATTAAATGGCACCTTTGGTGAATTCTTTTTTCTTTTTTTGGTCTCCAGTTTGTGAAGCGACTGTCGGCACCTGCATTAGACACAAGCTGCGACCAGGATCGACATTTGCTCAGAGTGGGCTGGTCTGTGGACAACACAAGCCTTCAGCTAGGTGAAAATAAATCGATGAAGGGATGCTAGAAATTAAAAAAGTGCTCAGTATCCTGTTATAGATTAGGTATAGCACAGCTAAAAGACTACCTTTTCTCAGGCGAAGTGGAGCTGTCATACGGTTTTGATGGACAGGGGAGGATATTAACTGCAGGAAAGGAAGAGGCGTTTGGTGAGCCCTTCACGGAAGGAGATGTCATCGGATGCTATGCAGTAAGTTTCACAAGTAATTGTACAGAAGTAGGTTAAAGTAGGCTTGCTATGCTCGAGTTAAAGGAATAGTTCACCTAAAAATAAGATCCTGCTAAAAATGTGCTCACCCTCAGGCCATCCAAGATGTGGATGAGTTTGTTTCTTCATCAAATTTTGAGAATTTTAGCCTTCCGTCACTTGCTCACCAACAGATCTTCTGCAGTGAATGGGTGCCGTCAGAATGAGTCTCCAAACAGTTAATAAAAACATTAAAATCCACACCACTCCAGTCCATCAGTCTTAAAAAGGTGTGTGTTTATATAAAACAAATCCACCATTAAGGCATTTTAACTTCAAACTGTCGGTTCTGGACAAAATGAAAGTCCATAAACCATAGTAATGCTCTCTCCAGTGAAAAAGTCCATCTCCTGTTATCTTTCACGTCAAAATCCACTGACTGTTAACTGTTCTTGATCTGTGCAGATTTCTCTCCTGATTTAGACCAGACCACTTTTTCCACTGAAGAAAGCAATATTATGCATAGAGGACTTGTATTTTAGTCAAAATAAAAATGCCTTAATGATGAGCTTGTTTCTTGCAAACATGCAGCTTTTGGCTTCTCAAAATGTTAATTGATGGACTGGAATGGTGTGGATTACTGTGATGTTTTTCTCAGCTGTTTGAACTCTCGTTCTGACGGCACCCATTCACTGCAGAGGATCCATTGGTGAGCAATTGATGGAATGACACATTTCTCCAAATCTAATGAAGAAACAAACTCATCTACATTTTGGATGACCTGAGGGTGAGCACATTTTTTGGGGTAAACTATTTCTCTAATTCAGTGGTTTTCAAACTTTAAGCACAGCCCTATTTTTTTCTTTTTAAATTGACATGACCCATATATATATATATATTTATTCTTCACAACTGCGCT
The DNA here is from genome assembly GCA_033026305.1 of Cirrhinus molitorella. Taxonomy (NCBI): domain Eukaryota; kingdom Metazoa; phylum Chordata; class Actinopteri; order Cypriniformes; family Cyprinidae; genus Cirrhinus; species Cirrhinus molitorella. Next base: position 35,706,927 of record CM065129.1, read on the forward strand.
CCAGAAGGATGCTTTGTCCAAGAATCAAATCACGGAGGGTGATTTTAGCCTTAATGCACATTTATTTTGATACATCGTATTTGTCCAGTCCATTGTTATAATTATCACTGTTAATCTTTGAGATTTCCCCCATTTGTCACACCAAAACGTTGCCATGTGTTCGCCACATTGTTCCTCTTAGCACCAAGAAAAACTAAAATTGTATTAATTCTGAATAGATTATATATTCAAGAAAGCTCGCAAAGAGTGCTCCCTATAAGCTGTCACTCATTTCAGTTTTTTGCGATCTCAAAATTCCGTTGTTGGCTAATCTCTCTCTACAACGCATAATAAATAAATCTCCTATTTACATCACGTCTACACCATATTGTTATAATGAGAGGAGCTCAGGACTGGCGTGAGGGGGCTGCCGCTTACTTTAATTTTGTTGTTAATGTTTATTTTGTTATTAAAGTTACGTTTGCCGCTTCCCGCATCCTTCTTCCCTGAGTCTTGAACTTTGTTACATACATAAACATCTTCCTTAAATCATCCTGGTGACCCATTTTTTTAAGTCTCGCGACCCAGGGTTTGAAAACCACTGCTCTAATTCAGTGCAGGTTCATTATTGATTCATATCTATTCATTATCCAGTTCATCAGCGAGACAGGAGAGACGACGCTTTCATTTCACAAGAATGGACTTTCTCTTGGAGTGGCGTATCACCTGAACTCTTCTACTCTTGGAGGTCAAGCCCTCTATCCACACGTGCTTTGCAAAAACTGTTCGGTTTCTGTAAATCTTGACTCAGACACTCCCTGGCATCCTTATCCCACTGGTTTCTCCACACTGCTCGCACTTCCTCCTGGTCAGAGGACTCGTGCGCTTTTGCAGACAGCATCTAAAAGTGAATGTGAGGTAGGAAAGATAATAAAAATAAACAGCAGGATGAATTTTGTTACTGTGAAGCTGTAAGCATCCTCTCACGATTGCCTTCTCCATCTCAGGTGTTGATGATGGTTGGTTTGCCCGGCTCCGGTAAGACTCACTGGGCTCAGGCTCACATGCTCCAGAACCCAAGGAAGCGTTACAATCTTCTCAGTACGAACTCCATTTTGAACTGCATGAGGGTGAGAACATCTATCAAGTCAGTGTTATTGTTCACTGGTAAAACTAGAAATGAGTAAAATCTTAATCCCTACCATAACATTTCCTGCTCTGTTTTTCTTTATGCTCTTGTCTTAAAGGAAGCTCCTGGAGCCAATCACGGAGAGCTGATGCTGCAGCAGGCCACTCAGTGCGTCAGTCAGCTGATCAAAAGAGCTGCAACCAAGAGGAGGAACTACATCCTTGATCAGGTAAAGAGGAAAATGTGTGCAGTATGGTGAGCCAGAGCTTCAACTGTCTTTACACTCATATGTTCTCGCTTTATCACTTTGTTCTCCAAGGCCAACATTTATCCATCTGCCCAGCGACACAAGATGCTCTGTTTCTGTGGTTACCAGAGGAAAGCGGTGGTGGTGTTTCCACCCGATGAGGTGTGGAGGAGACGTCTCATGCAGCGGCAAGAGCAGGAGGGCACCGCACTTCAGGAAACGTCTCTTCTCAAAGCCAAAGGTCAGACTAGTGTCAAGACGCATTACAGCTGGACACTCATGAAATGGTTGTTTTCACCACTTTTCCTGTTTGCAGTGAGCTTCACGCTGCCGGAGCAGGGAGAGCATCTGGATGAGGTGATGTTTGTGGAGCTCAGCTCCGACGAGGCCCTCAAGCTCTTAACGCATTATAAAGAGGAAGCTCGGCAGCTCCTACCCACACCTCCCAAACGCAAAAAACACAGACAAGGGAGTCAAAACCGCCCCATTCATCAGTGTGGTAAGAAAAGATGATTTTACGCCTACTGTTGCATTGTTGAATCTTGATCCTGAAGCATGATATTAAATGTTCAATCTTTCATTTTCCAAGGATGGAGAGGAGGTCCATTCGGCCCACACTGTGCATCCCAGAAAGGACCGGTAAGTTTATTAGTGTGTTAGTTATTAGATATTCAAACTAAATCTGTATGAACTAGTGATGGAGAGTAACAGTATTTTTAGATTCTCACTGATTCAAATGATCCGGTCAGAGCGATTCTCCAGTAAACAACTCACCGATTCAAAAAAGCGGGTCTCCAGTTAACCATTCACTGATTCAAATGATCCGGTCATAGCGAGTCTCCAGTAAACGACTCGCCGATTCAAATGATCCGATCTGGGGTGTGTTTCCCAACACCATAGTTATCTAACAATGCTTTTGGGATTTGCACATCAGAGCGAGTTTCCAGTTAACTACTCGCTGATAAAAAAATGATCCAGTCAGAGTGAGTCTCCAGTAAATGACTCGCCGATTCAAATGATCATATCTGGGGCGTGTTTCCCAAAAGCAACTATGGTTGCAAGTTCTGTCGTTACCAATAGAGTTTAATGGAACTTACCACCACAGTTGGCTTACGATGCTTTTTGGAAACACACTCCAGAGCAAGTCTCCGGTTAATGACGGAATTCACAAGACTGTCTGACTCAAAATGAGCCGAGAATAGGAGATCCACAGAGTTTGAGTGCATGCAACTGATGCTGCAAAAAAGTTACTAATGAATATTAGGATTCATTATTATAAATGAAAATCATACTTGGGCCATGACTGTCAGTTGTTTGTGAACTAATTATGACTCAGGACCATAAAAATGGTTAGGACAAACTAGGATATTTGGCTAAGACACGACTATTTGAAAATCTGGAATCTAGGTACAAAAAAAATCTAAATATTGAGAAAATCGCCTTTAAAGTTGTCCAAATGAAGTTTGTAGCAATGCATATTACTAATCAAAAAATGTTTTGATATATTTACGGTAGGAATTTTACAAAATATCTTCATGGAACACGATCTTTACCTAATATCCTAATGATTTTTAGCATAAAAAAACAAACAATGTATTGTTGGCTATTGCTATAAATATACCTGTGCTACTTAAGACTGGTTTTATGGCCCAGGGGCACAAATTATATAAAACTAATATGTTTGCACAGCATTCTTAAAATTGTATACATTTTGCCCTATGCAATGTTTTGTACAGCATTTTTTGTAGGAAGTCAGGAATGCCAAGTCCACGGTTTGACTGCGAAATTGTGCTACTTTTACTCTCTTGCAATGGGTTTTCAAAGTTCAGGTTAAAGTGATCTCCCCAGACCATAATTTCAACAAAGCAGACCCCTGACATAGGGAAAAACCATGATTGGGCTAGATTTAATTAGCAATTGGCATAGTTTTGTTTTGCAGACCTGGCAACCCTGCATGATGTATCAGCAACTTAAGTTGATATTTTAATATAATAAATATTTTGATAGTGTATGACAAGCCCCCAAACTAAATAGTCTAAGCAGCAGGGTTATATAAAACATAATATGAAGTTAAAATTACAAAATAAACATTCATTGATTAGTGCTTTTACTTATAATACTTAAGTACATTAGAAATCAAGTACTTTTGTACCTTTACTCAAGTAAATTTGAATTAAAATGAGTGCTTGGTACTTTTACTGGAGTAATATTTTATTAGAGTTCTTATAGTTTTACCTTCGTCCACCCATGGGTAGTATTTTTATATAATTGTTATTATATTCTTAGGGTCGCCATCTGTCTGCCTTCGGTCGCTCTTACGGATGCAGCAGCGACCCACAGCGATACAGGAAGTATTACAGACCATACACTGGCCAGGTAAGAAAATCATATGGCCGCCAATCTCTATGGCCTGATAGAAACTGCATATACTCAAATCTTTTTTTTTCTTGCAGTGGAGCTTGTCTGAGCAAAACCAGAGTTATGGCAGCGTGTATTATGGATTTTCAAGTTAGTTGGAAGCCTTCTGATAAACCCAGGACTTGTGTAGCAGGAAAAACAACCTAAATCAGAGCATTTTGCTTTGATTAGGAGTGCTTCACCTTTACAAAAATAATTGGGTCTGTCTGTAATTTCATTAGCAAAGGTCATTGCTTATAATGAGGAGCTCGCCTGAGTACCAGAATGCAGTTTGTTTTTAACGGGTAGTACATCCCAAAAAAAAAAAAAAACGCACATTCTGCCAACATGTATTCACCCTCATGTTTTTTGTTTTTTTTTCTGTGGAACACAAAAGCAGTTGTTCAGAATGTCTGAGCTGCTCATACATACAACTATCAGGGGTTGTTCATGTATTTTTAGGAATGTTCTTAATTTGACACTGTTTTATTCTGCATTTGGAACCATGAATCTTGATTGATTTTATTGACAGCCCTAGATTTTTAACAATAACCGTGTACTCTAAAGAAGACCTTGATTTCTTAATATCTACTTATTTGCACTACATGCATTCAAAAACATTTTGTAAGCGTGTGTCAATTTTTCCACACAGCTTCTCCTTGCCATTGTTACATTTGGCTCTTTGTTGCTTGTAAAAGAATAGTCTCTGTAAAACTGTTTTAGGACATATTTATTGTGGAAATTCTACTAATAAAATTTTAATTGAAAATGTTTCTCATCACCTCTAACATCAACAGTGGGACTAGTACTGCAATGTCAATATTTTCCAGATAATATTTTAATAATTTGCTTTTCACTGCCAATCCCAAACTGTAATTTGCATCAAATTAAAAAGTCTTAGTCGTTTGGATGTAATCTTTTATTAATTTAATATAAAAGGTTGTTTGCTCAAATTAAAGTCTGTTACAAAGAATAAATTTCCATAGAAAACTCTGTAAAATATACTTCACATGTATTCAATACAAGGAGTTCTGTATAAATATTATGAACAGTTACTAGACTTTTAATGGCCACCAGTATACAAAATAGAAGACTACTGTTGTTTGTAATTATGTTTTCGTAATTTTTCAAACATGTCTCTAATACAAAACACTACTGTATGCAAGACAACTCAAACTGTTGTCACCGATTATATCATAAAATAGATTAAAAGAATAGATAACCAAAAATGACAGTGTGCTCACCCTAAGGCCATCCAAAATGTAGATGAGTTTTCTTCATCAGATTTGGAGAAATGTCACTACATCACTGTTTCACCAATAGATCCTCTGCAGTGAATGGGTGCCATCAGAATGAGCGTATAGACAGCTGAAAAGAGTAATCCACACCACTTCAGTCCATCAATTAACATATTGTGAAGGCAAAATAAACTAATTCTTCATTAAGACAATTTAACTTTAATCTTTTGCCTATGGCTAAAATATGATTAATGTTGCTACCTCCAGTGAAAAAGTGGTCTGGTCTGAATCAGGAGAGAAATCTGCACAGATCAAGCATCATTTACAAGCCAAAAGCAGCTCTAAACAAATATGTGGCTGGATTTTAATGTGAGAGACAACTTTTTTACTGGAGGTGTATGAACTCATATTTTGTCCAGAAGAAATGGATTTGGTTCTTAGAAACATGCAGCTTTTCAATTCACAAGATGATAACTGATGGACTGGAGTGATGTGGATTATTGTGATGTTTTTATCAGCTGTTTGGAGTCTCATTCTGACGGCACCCATTCATTGGTGAGGAAGTGATGGAATGCTACATTTCTCCAAAACGGATGAAGAAACTCCTCTACGTAAATGAGAGCAGATTTTCATTTTTGGGTAAACCGTTCCTTTAAATGATGTAATTACTCATTTACATGATGCGCTTGTGCAATTATTTAGAGCTGGTTGTGTATCTGATTAAGTTCAGTAATCAGGCATCACTCTCTGATACAGCAGTACTGCACCCTTCGCTGAAGGACACATCTCTGACCACAAGGGGGAGCGCTCGTTTAATTGGAACATTTTCTGTAGAATAGAGTTTTTAAAAAAGTACATATAAATACAGTATTTCATCATAATAAACTATGACATTTTAACATTACTGTTCATGTACTTGTGTTTTTCATGAAGGTAACCAGGGGCGGCGCTAGGGGTGGGCTAAGGGGGCTGAAGCCACAAATGTTTTTAGTAAAGCCCCGAATGTTTTTATTACATATCTTGTGCGCATCCAGAGTTTTCATGTGCATTAAAATGATTTCTGTTAAACCAACACTTGACTAAACAGCAAAATGCAGCTGCTTCTGATATCTGCCTGTACAGGTCCTTCTCAGAAAATTAGCATATTGTGATAAAGTTCATTATTTTCTGTAATGTACTGATAAACATTAGACTTTCATATATTTTAGATTCATTACACACAACTCGAAGTAGTTCAAGCCTTTTATTGTTTTAATATTGGTGATTTTGGCATACAGCTCATGAAAACCCAAAATTCCTATCTCAAAAAATTAGCATATTTCATCCGACCAATAAAAGAAAAGTGTTTTTAATACCAAAAAAGTCAACCTTCAAATAATTATGTTCAGTTATGCACTCAATACTTGGTCGGGAATCCTTTTGCAGAAATGACTGCTTCAATGCGGCGTGGCATGGAGGCAATCAGCCTGTGGCACTGCTGAGGTGTTATGGAGGCCCAGGATGCTTCGATAGCGGCCTTAAGCTCATCCAGAGTGTTGGGTCTTGCGTCTCTCAACTTTCTCTTCACAATATCCCACAGATTCTCTATGGGGTTCAGGTCAGGAGAGTTGGCAGGCCAATTGAGCACAGTAATACCATGGTAATACCAAAATCTCCTGATAGCTAGCTGCATTGACCCTGCCCTTGATAATAAAACACAGTGGACCAACACCAGCAGCTGACATGGCACCCCAGACCACCACTGACTGTGGGTACTTGACACTGGACTTCAGGCATTTTGGCATTTCCCTCTCCCCAGTCTTCCTCCAGACTCTGGCACCTTGATTTCCGAATGACATGCAAAATTTGCTTTCATCCGAAAAAAGTACTTTGGACCACTGAGCAACAGTCCAGTGCTGCTTCTCTGTAGCCCAGGTCAGGCGCTTCTGCCGCCGTTTCTGGTTCAAAAGTGGCTTGACCTGGGGAATGCGGCACCTGTAGCCCATTTCCTGCATACGCCTGTACACGGTGGCTCTGGATGTTTCTACTCCAGACTCAGTCCACTGCTTCCGCAGGTCCCCCAAGGTCTGGAATCGGTCCTTCTCCACAATCTTCCTCAGGGTCCGGTCACCTCTTCTCGTTGTGCAGCGTTTTCTGCCACACTTTTTCCTTCCCACAGACCTCTTGCTTAAGGGTGTCAATGATGGCCTTCTGGACAGCAGTCAGGTCGGCAGTCTTACCCATGATTGCGGTTTTGAGTAATGAACCAGGCTGGGAGTTTTTAAAAGCCTCAGGAATCTTTTGCAGGTGTTTAGAGTTAATTAGTTGATTCAGATGATTAGGTTAATAGCTCGTTTAGAGAACCTTTTCATGATATGCTAATTTTTTGAGATAGGAATTTTGGGTTTTCATGAGCTGTATGCCAAAATCATCAATATTAAAACAATAGAAGGCTTGAACTACTTCGAGTTGTGTGTAATGAATCTAAAATATATGAAAGTCTAATGTTTATCAGTACATTACAGAAAATAATGAACTTTATCACAATATGCTAATTTATTGAGAAGGACCTGTATAACTTAATAGGTTTTTTTATTAGGTTTTTGTGACTGTAGCAACAAATCACAGACTTTCTAGTAACCTACACACGCAAATTTAGAACGATTATATACATTGTTATATACATTATATACATTTTCACTATTTTTTGTCAGGGCAACAACTGAATAAAAAATAAATTAAGTGATTTAAATCTTAGAGAAAATATTGTCTTTTTGCTCTAGTGAGCAAAAGCCAATGTTGTGCTGCTCCTGCGCATTGCAATCATTTTTTTTTTTTTTTTTTGAATCAATTTATTTATTTCTTCGGTTTTTAATGAATTAGCCCTTTTCGATGAAATAAACGTCTCCACAACAATTTTAGTCTCTCATTTAAAAGTGTCATTCTACGTTTTTCTATCACTTCATATTTCTGTGTTCTAAATTTTATATTTAAAACGATAATCTCCTATTATTTACACAATTTGTAGATGCAGTCTAAATGCATGCTGGAGCTCCTTAAAAATACAGGCTATAGAGCGTGTTTAATATGCTTGCTCTTAAAAAAAAATAAGGCACTTAACCTATATAACTTTTAATTTTATAGGACTTCTGGGTTAAGCCCCGGATCTCCACTCACCCTAGAACCGCCCCTGACGGTAACTGTAACATTTGTATCTAATAAACATTTTGCATATGTAAATATGAAAATAAACACAAAGTAAGATTAAATAATAATGTGGATTCGTCTGTATTTATAAAAGTGCTTACCGCTCGACTCAGAAACAGTATATCAGTGGACTCATGGGCCTCAGGACCTCCACGTCTATAGAAATCTCTCACTTCCTCGGTTGTCAAAGTGCACCTTCACAGAGTAAATAAGACGCAAATGAGTAGCTATTTAAGCTAATGGCTCATCACGCGAATGTGTAAGAATTAAACATCATACGAATGATGTTTACCGGACGTAAAACTCTGCACTGGGTCGTCCTGCACTGGTGTGGTTCAGCGCAATTCCCAGGAACAGCGGTTTGCTCAGAGAATTAACGGGAACGTTCACCTGTGATAAGAGTAAAAACAACAACAAAGGAAGATGATGAGACACAATTTTCCCACAGGGATTGAAGCATCATCTACTGAATGTAAATCCACAGATACACACCTCATCACTGATCTCTGCACAGACTGATGAGAAGATCTCTGCAACAACGGCTCTTTCCTTACCCTGCAGGAGATCGACATATATGGCCTCCTCGCTGACCTCTGGACACAACATCTACAGACACACACACACACACATTACTGCATTTCAGATTATATACACACCAGCAATCTAACGTTTGGAATAAAGTGTTTGAAAGATGTCTCCTCTGCTCACCAAGGTTGCATTTACTTATCAAAAATACATTATAAGAGTTTGAAGTATAGCATTGGTTGTCAACAGGTAACCATTAGGCAATAGATGGAAATCAATTAAGCAACCATAAACATGTGCTACAAACAATGTTTTGTTATTCTGTCTATCCCCGCTGTAATAGGTGAAGAAACGCATTTCTTAGGTGCCCAGGTGAGTAAGTACAGAGCTGCTGTAAGGGAATGATGCCTACTTTAACTTTATATTGTTATGCTGTTGTGTGTTCACCTGCTCTCCCATTTGCTTTTTTCATTGACTAGCACTCTATATAGACTAATACAACAATAAGTGATTGAACTGCACGGTCAAACTATTTTAAATATAGTGAATTAAGCTACAAACTCGATCGTGATGCACAATGTTTCCATCTAACATACATTTTGAGGTGCAGCTCATTTTTATGTGAGTGTTTTCCAATTGTTAGCAGTAAACTGGTTACCTCACCTGAGCAGGGTTGCCAGGTTTTAACAACAAAACCCACTCCACCCAATTGCTACTCAAAACTAGCCCAACAGTAGCCCAAACACGTTTCGAAGGGGCTCCCCTGGCAAAAATCGTGTTCCAGGGGGTAAAATACATGATTTGTGGTGAAGTTCCTATAGAAAAATTCCTATAGCATTCCAGGTGCTAAATATTATGCTATTGCGGTCGTTTCAACCACTGAACATGAAAAACAACTCACAGCAACAGTATGAAAGTAACCCAATTCTGCGGGAAAACCTGGCAACAAAAAACCTGAGTGTGTTTGTAGATTTGTGTTGGATGTCATCTTTGGAATTGATTTATATTTTATTTGTAAACATATAACGGTTTTCACTTATTTCAGTTAATGTCTTAAAACTAGCAAGCTAAGCCAGAAGCAGTATTGACTGTATCATGTAAACATGTCTGGAAGGCGCGAAAAGAAGAACAGAAACACCGAATCAATTAAAGGAGTAATTTACGTTATGCCCTGATTGACCAAACTCAAACTCGTGACTTAAATCAAAGATAAAAACTGATCAAAGGAGCCATTCATTTTTGCATTTCGACAATAAAAAGCACGTGGGTGAGCTTTTCAAAACTCAGTTGATTGACTGTTTCGAAGCGCCCCGAACGGATCGCGTATCGCCAATCATTTGAATCAGATCGGTTCGCGAATCATTTCGAGTCCTGATCTGAAATAATATTTCGCGAATCATTATTCAGATCGGGACTTCGAATCGTGGATCGTGAATCATTTGATTTAGATCGTGACTTCACACATCGTGAATCGTTTGATTCAGATCGGTTCGCAATTAATTTCGAGTCCTGATCTGAAATGATGGTTCGCGAATCGTTATTCACATCGGAACTTCCAAGTGGGTCCGCGAATCATTTGATTTCAATCGGGACTTCACATATCGTGAATCATTTGATTCAGATCGGTTCGCGAAACATGTCGAGTCCTGATCTGAAATATTCGCGAATCATTTGATTCAGATCGGAACTTCAAGTGGGTTCGCGAATCATTCAGATCGGAACTTCGGAGTGCGAATCGCGAATCATTTGATTCGCATCGAAACTTCAAGCGGGTTTGCGAATCATTTGATTCACATCGGAACTTCAAGCGGGTTCGCAAATCATTCGATTTAGATCGGAACTTCGGGGCGCGAATCATTTGATTCACATCGGAACGTTGCGTATCGTAAGTCATTTAATAAAGATCGGTTCACGAATCATCCCGAGTCATGATCTGAAATGATGGTTGAATGGTTCGCGAATTATTATTCAGATCGGGACTTTGGATCGCGAATCATGTGATTCACATCTGAACTTCAAGCGGGTTCGCGAATCATTTGATTTTGGACTAGAACTTTGAAGCGGCTTTACGAATCAATTGATTCAGATATGGACTTAGGAGGTGGTTCGCAAATCTTTTTTTTTTTCTTCTTTATTAAATGTAGAAAACATTAAACAATTAAGCCAGTACCATTATAAAAACAAAACAAGGAAAAAAAATAAGAAAAGTACAGATACAAATCCCTTAAGAAAATTAACTGTAGTTTTCAGTCACGTGACCGGCTCAGCGACTTGGAGGGCAAAACATTCATAGAAGTGCAGCAGAAGCCTGTCAATTTTCAATGTTTCACAACCGCAAATATTTAAACCACCTCTCAAAAGAATACAACAAAAATGCAAGTTTTGACCATTTGAAATCTATATATTTAAATCATTAAGCAGTGAGACAAAACGTTGTAAGAACACTTAAACAGCACTATTAAAAGATCAAATTCATTAATCACTATATTAATGATTCATAGTTTACACCTTTACACAGGCAAGCAGATGAGTGTAGAGTTTTCTTTATAATGGTTTGCCTGTACAAAATCAATAAGGAGTTTACTTAATTTTGCCTTTTAATATCTGCATTTTACTACATTACTAATTAATGCACACTGCATAAAAATTATTTTTGCCCTCCGAGTGGTGTTCCTATAAGCTTGTGACGTCACATGAAAACTATTAAAAACAATTTTTTGTATAACCACAGTTTTACTACAAATACCATGGTAAAACTGGTTAAACTATGGTTAGTGTAGCAAAACCATGGTTAATTGTCAAAAGATTAAAAAAGTGTTAAAAAAGGTTAAAAGGTTAAAAAAGTGAGCATAAGAGAATAAGGAATCCTGATGAAGGCAGTAATGAGCGCTCTCAGTGTATCTGACCTTTGGCTCAGGGTGACCTCCAGGTATGTCTAACAGGCCTGCAGCCTCTGCCACTTTCTGACTTCTCCTCAGCAGGACGACGTCTCCGTCCGCGGTGGCCATGACGGCACCCACCCCCAACGGCTGTGCGAGGAAGGCCTGGGGATCTGCGCATTCGTTCTGTCCGTGACTCTGCAGATTCCCTGCCTCTCGTGACCAGTTAGTCCCGAGATAGTCTTTGTAACAGGTCAGGCCTAACTGTAATGTTAGAACACAAGATGGCTCCTCTTTTGCCAATCTGTCAGAGGACTTATCAGCACTTTCTAATTTGTCTCCTTCACCACACTGTAAGTGTGTTAGGTTTGGGACGGCCTGTTCCGCCACTGGTCCTTTTTCCACGAAAGAAAGCACTGCTGAATGCAATCTGAATTTAGCTCCATTGAAGAGCCAAGGCTCTTTGGTCACTCGGTCGCTCCACACAGCTTCAATGTGCTGCTCGATTTCAGGAAAACTCTGCCGATTGAACCTAGTGTGGGATTGAAGCATCAAAATGTTTTGGTTAAAATGTAGATGTATAGAGTAAAGTGTGTTAGCACTTCACTACCGTGCTATTTTGTGACTATTTAATACTTAAATGTACAAATATTCTTATTATGACATTAAATTATTATTTTAAAAAACATTTACAGCTGAGGTCAAAAATGTACACCCCCTTTCAGAATCTGCAAAATGTTAATTATTTGACCGAAATAAGAGGGATCATACAAAATGCATGATATTGTTTATTTAGTGCTGACCTGAAAAAGATATTTCACATAAAAGATGTTTACATAAGATGAATTTATAAAAATGACCCTGTTCAAAAGTTTACATACACTTGATTTCTAATACTGTTGTTAACTGAATAATCCACAGCTGTTTGTTTTTTTTGTGATAGTTGTTCATGAGTCTCTTGTTTGTCTTGAACAGTTAAACTGAAGTTGTTCTTCAGAAAAATCCTTCAGGTCCCACAAATTTGTTGGTTTTCCAGCATTTTTGTGCATTTGAACCCTTTCCAACAATGACTATATGATATGATCCATCTTTTCACACTGAGGACAACTGAGGGACTCATATGCAACTATTACAGAAGGTTTAAACGGTGACTGACACTCCAGAAGGAAAAACATGCATTACGAGCCGGGAGGGTGAAAACGTTTTGAATTTGAAGATCACTGTAAATTTAATGATGTTTACTAAACAAAGTTCGGGAGGAGCACGTTCAGATAATCAACATGACCAATCCTCTATCAGCAATCACATCACACAGACAGATACCGCTATAAATGGCTTAAGCCTTCCTACCTTCATTCTCTGCAGTTTCAGCATATCGCCGGCATGTCAGAGTCAAACTCGCCCTCAAGCGATAATCCAAACGACGCTCAGCGTCCCTCGGCGTCCGCCGACGCCGCTCAGCCTAACAGCCGTCAGGTCTCCAAAATCGTGCCCGCGGCTGCTCCACGGGGCCGTCGGCCCTCACGAGCCGCCTCTCACACCCCGAGACGACAAGGCTCGCCCGCGCCTCCTCCATCTAGGCGCCCACCACCTTCTCCGGCATCTTCCTATGCCTCGGTCCTTCGCTCCGTCCCAGCCATCCAGAAGTGGACAGTTGCAAGCCTTAGACAGGCCCTGAGCAACGCAGACGTCTACTACTCACGGCGGATGACCAAAACGGAGCTCTACAACATCTTCTGCTCCATCCAATCCACTCCCCCGCCGAAAGCGGCCGGCAATCAGGCCACGCCTCGTGGCACCCCATACGCTCGGCCCGAGCAAACCTCCTCCCCCACGAGGAAAGGCCTTCGTTCCTCCAGCCGCCGTAGCAGGCCTTCGGCAAGCCTGGGCCGCGCCCCAGACGCCGCAGCCGTAAGCCCCAGTTTGCCCGCCCTCCCTGCTCAACTCCAGCCCGCCGCGCCTCTCTGCGCAGCGCCAGCGGCCGTCTCGGCCCACTCACAGCTTTTTTCTTATCCTCATCTTTTCCCCGAGGCATGGCCCGCGGCCCCACCGCCGAACTCTAGCGCGAGGCTGCCTCCGTTAGCGGCGCAGGCCCACACTTGGTCCACGCTCCCTGCTCCCCCTCCTCTTTCTTCTACCTCCGCCCCCGGTCCCGAAGTCTGCGTGAGGCTGCCTCCGCAACCGGCTCCGGCGGCCACTGTTCCCTCTCTGCCTTCTCTTCCTCTAGCTCGTTCTCCCTTCTCGTTGGCTTCCGCAGTGCCGATGCCCATCCCACCAAACGCCCCGGCTTTGGAACCACCCCCCGTCGCCAGCAACATCAGGACACAGATTCTAGCAGGTGCGGATGTAGACCTCTTTTCTCTACTTTCGCCACTTTCACCTCCGTCTTCAGATCGCCAAATCGATTGCGGCGATTTCTCCGTCACCCTCAAAAACCCAGCACATAGTCCATCACGCACACTCTCTCTCGCCGAGTTCACAATCTCATTCACCCGTTATCTGGAGGTAATTTGCACCGCGTTTCCACACAGGAGACGAGAGCTCGGCGACTATCTCGCGATAGTGGCCGAGCTCGCGCTATCTTACGGAGGCACCCACTTCTACACCTATCACAAGCTGTTTTCAGCAAAATGTGCCATCCGGGTAGCTCAGTGGAACCAGTGCCCTTACTGGGGGGCACTGGACACCGAGCTCCACAACCGAGTCTTCCTGGGCTGCCGCAATATTTCATGTTCCGTCTGTCGATCCGCCGCCCATTCCACCGAAGCATGTCCTTTCGTCACACCGTCCGTCCCCGAATCCTCCCAAATTAAATCCACCAGCTACGTCCCGCGCAGTTCTAACACACCAACCAACCCATCATCCTCTAAATCCTACCTCCGCCACTCCTTTTCCTCAAGTCGCGTCTGCTCCAACTTTAACACCGGCAGGTGCTCAAGGCCGCGTTGCCGTTTCCTGCATGTCTGCAGCTTCTGTGGCGGCGCCCACGCCCGCATTATTTGTCCTGTGTTTAAGTCTGCAAATAAAAATGATAAACCTTACCTATCGACTCCTGTGAATATTTCCCATTTGTCTATTGAATTGTCTAATCACCCCGACACGAACTTCACAGACTTTTTACTGTCTGGTCTCACGCACGGCTTTAACCCGGGCGTCGAAATTTTTCCAAACCAGAGCATGATCTGTGCCAACCTCCAGTCCGCTCTCACCGAACCCGAAACAGTCGATCCGCTAATCAAAAAAGAAGTAGAGTCGAAATTTATGGTCGGCCCTTTCGATGATCCTCCTTTTGCCCGTTTTCGCATCAGCCCAATCGGAGTCGCTACACGAAAATTTTCAGGAAAAAAGCGCCTGATAATCGATCTTTCATCCCCCCACAATTCCCCGCTCCCAAGCATTAACAGTCTCATTCCGCTCGAAGAATTCTCCCTCCACTACCACGACATCGACCAAGCTATAACTCTGATAAAAAACGCAGGTCGCGGCGCATGGCTGGCCAAAGTCGATATCACCTCCGCGTTTAAAGTGATGCCAATCCATCCGGATTTCTGGCACCTATTCGGCATACAGTGGAGAAACAAATTCTACTTCGCCGTTCGTCTAACTTTCGGCTGCAGAAGCAGCCCCAAAATTTTTGACATGCTATCAGAGGCTGTCTGTTGGATCCTATCCAACAATTACGCAATTCCCTACCTCATCCACCTCCTAGACGATTTTCTAATCATCTCGCCCCCCGACTCCATCCCAGCCGCGCATCTCTCTATAGTCCAGAACGTATTCGCAAAGCTCGGGATTCCCCTCGCCAAGGACAAAACCCTGGGACCAGCCTCATCCATCGAATTCTTAGGCATCCTGCTAGACTCCGAGAAATTCCAGGCTTCATTGCCCAAAGAAAAAATCGACAGAACAATCCTGGTCGCCTCCACCCTCCTGCACAATCCAATTTGTTCCAAACGTGAGCTGTTGTCTATCCTCGGCCACCTAAACTTTGCGATGCGCATCATTCCGCAGGGCCGTTCTTTCATTTCTCACCTCCTCGCTCTCGCGTCTTCCGTGCACGCGCTCGAGGATCGCATATCCCTGCCTAGCTCGTGCTGCAACGAACTTAGTTTATGGATTTCTTTCCTCAAGCAATGGAACGGCCTATCCTTCTTTTACGTAAACATGATTTCCAACCCTGTCGACATCCAATTATTTACCGACGCTGCCCCCTCCCGCGGTTTCGGAGGTTTTTTCCAAGGCAGCTGGTTCGCATCTACATGGCCCCCCCAGCTGTCAGATCTGCCTCAGTCTCTTACATCCTCAGCGCTGTTCGAGCTATACCCTCTAGTCGTCGCAGCATTCCTATGGGGGAAAGCATGGTCCGCAACCAGCATTATAGTGCACTGCGACAACGAAGCGGCCGTGCATTGCATCAACAAAGGTCGTTCGCACTCCACCGCTCTGATGCCTTTTCTAAGACGGCTCACCTGGATCTCAGCTTGCGGCCAGTTTATTTTAAATGCAAAACACGTTCCCGGGTCTAAAAACCAAATAGCTGACTCTCTTTCCCGTTTTGCTTTCCAGAAATTCAGGCGGCTGGCGCCAGATGCGGACCCACTCCCTACCCCAGTACCTCCATATTCAGAGCTGATCTTCCCGTAAGCCATCCGCTAAAAAACCTTTTAGATACTTCTCTCGATTATATTTTTCAGGCCGTCTCCCCAAGGACCCTCCAATCCTATCTAACTGCATGGAAGAGTTTCAAAACCTTTCTCCACGCATACAACTTACCTTTCCCGGATTTTTCATTGCTCACCATCACCTCGTTCATCTCCTACCTCAACACCATCAAAAACCTCCAAGCCAGCTCCATCAAAGGTTATCTAAGCGGAATTCAGTTTTTTCACAAATTAATTTTCGGCACACCCTCTCCAGAAATAGCCAGCTCTCAGACATCCATGCTCATCAAAGGCATCCAAAAAACCCAACCCACCCGCCCAGACGCCAGACAGCCAATAACCCTAGACATGCTAACCAAATGCATTTATACCCTCCGCAGAGGTTACCACTCCATCCACACCGCCCGCACGCTCGACGCCATGTTCATATTGGCCTTCTTCGGCTTTCTCAGATGCTCTGAACTTACAATCACTTCCAGCTTCAATCCAACAGTCCACCCAACCCTTTCAGATCTAGCAGTCATAGATTCCGACTCAATATCCTATTTTATTAAGCAAAGCAAAACGGACCAACAAAAAAGAGGCCACTTCATTTACATCTTCAATCTCCAATCACCAATTCAACCATACCAGACCCTCCTAGCCTATCTACATCACAGAAGACCACAGGCAAAACTCCTCTCTGACCCACTTTTTGTCGACGACGCCAATCACCCCGCCACCCGTTTCTGGTTCCAAAAACATCTTAAATCCGTTCTTTTTCTATCTGGCATCCCAGCAGACCATTACTCCTGCCACTCCTTCCGTATTGGCGCAGCTACCACAGCCGCCCAAAAAGGCCTCTCCCAGCCCGAAATTCAGACGCTCGGCCGCTGGACGTCAGAGGCTTTCAAAACCTACATCCGGTCAGATCGCTTCCATATCAAAGAAGCTCACCGAACCCTCATCAGCCGAGTCATCTAAAGATCAGCCCTCCCCTCTAATGCATCGTATCCAAACCTTCCCACGCCTATCATCAGAGCATCCCAGTTCACGCTGCCGCAGCAGCGCCCGCTTCCGCAGAAGCGCATATCTTTCTTCCCATTGCCGCAGCAGCGCTCGCTTCCGCAGAAGCCTCACTCTATTTTCCAGATGCCGCAGCATCGTCGCTTCCGCAGAAGCGCTCATCTTTCTTCCCGCTGCCGCAGCAGCGCTCGCTTCCGCAGAAGCCTCACTCTATTTTCCAGATGCCGCAGCATCGTCGCTTCCGCAGAAGCGCTCATCTTTCTTCCCGCTGCCGCAGCAGCGCTCGCTTCCGCAGAAGCCTCACTCTATTTTCCAGATGCCGCAGCATCGTCGCTTCCGCAGAAGCGCTCATCTTTCTTCCCGCTGCCGCAGCAGCGCTCGCTTCCGCAGAAGCCACACTCTATTTTCCAGATGCCGCAGCATCGTCGCTTCCGCAGAAGCGCTCATCTTTCTTCCCGCTGCCGCAGCAGCGCTCGCTTCCGCAGAAGCCACACTCTATTTCCAGATGCCGCAGCATCGCCGCTTCCGCAGAAGCGCTCATCTTCTTCCCGCTGCCGCAGCAGCGCTCGCTTCCGCAGAAGCCACCTTTCTAGCACAATCGCCACAGCAACGATTCTGCTCAAGCAACGGCCAGCACCCCTCTAAGTTTAAGCGCCACAAGTTTTGGGGGGCAATTGATGCTCCGGCTGCTGTCCTGCGCTAAATCGCATTTTGGGGGAGCGCTCAGGGTTCGGGCTAAAATGCCGAGCTCGGACCCCTCTCCTCAAACGAGGGAAGAGTACTCCAAGTTCGGGAGGAATTGCCGAGCTCGGAGCCCTCCCCACGGACAGCACGCCAAATACGCATATTATCTATCTAGCCTCATTATCTGTAAGGCGAACTCGTGAAATGATGTTTACTAAACAAAGTTCGGGAGGAGCACGTTCAGATAATCAACATGACCAATCCTCTATCAGCAATCACATCACACAGACAGATACCGCTATAAATGGCTTAAGCCTTCCTACCTTCATTCTCTGCAGTTTCAGCATCCCTCCACCACCCCGACTCCTCTCCATCGGCCCATTCCTATCCCAGCTCGGGGGGAGCGCTCAGGGTTCGGGCTAAAATGCCGAGCTCGGACCCCTCTCCTCAAACGAGGGAAGAGTACTCCAAGTTCGGGAGGAATTGCCGAGCTCGGAGCCCTCCCCACGGACAGCACGCCAAATACGCATATTATCTATCTAGCCTCATTATCTGTAAGGCGAACTCGTGAAACTTATTTTGTCTTTTGGGAAACATGTTACTATCTTCTGTAGCCTCTGAAGGGCAGTACTAAATGAAAAAAAAATATTATATTTAGATAAAATCTGAAATATTTACACATCTTCACCCCCAGCTCTTAATGCATCATGTTTCCTTCTGGAGCATCAGTGAGTGTTTGAACCTTCTGTAATAGCTGGATATGAGTCCCTCAGTTGTCCTCAGTGTGAAAAGACGAATCTCAAAATCACACAGTCATTGCTGGAAAGGGATCAAATACACAAAATGCTGGAAAACCGAAGAATTTGTGGGACCTGAAGGATTTTTCTGAAGAACAGCGGGTAGGACCATCACTAAATAAAAACACAGCTGTGGATCATTTAGGTAACACCACAGTATTAAGAATCAATGGAAGAGTAATTTTTATAAATTCAACTATTATTTTCTCTTATGGGCTATATGTAAACGTCTTTTATGTGAAATATCTTACTCAGTCAAAATGCATTTTGTATGATCCCTCTTATTTTGGTAAAACAATTAACATTTTGCAGATTCTTTTTACCTCAGCTGTATGATGGGTAGTTTATACTGTACCTGTCTGAGATTTCTACATGAATTTGATGTTCTCCAAGAGCCTGCAATGGATCACAGTGCAGCATGAGAGAAACCTCTGGATCCATGACAAAACCCTTTTACACTTCTCCTAAGCGGACGTTCAGCATGGGTGTCTTCTCAGTGAGCTGCCTATCTAGATATGCTTTTTGAACCGTGTACATCTAGACAGAAAGTTTGTTTTGAGACAGAGTTAATCAATTATGAAACTGACAGATGACGTTACCTACTATTAAACAGTTACAAACGGTTTAAAAAAACAGCGAACTAAGTTTATAGAAAGATGCCGTTTAATTTCGAAGAAATGCTCAACTAAAATGTACTTTTGAGACTGATACTTGTTCAGTTGTTTACTGAGCAAAAGTTACTTCCTTACCTAAACCGTACACAGTCGGACTCTTAACTGAACAACTTCCGGAAGCGCGGTACTTCAAAATAAAAGTCAGTAACCTGAGCGTCTGCTGAAAACAACAGAGATCAAATATAAACAACAGCTAAACGTACTGTACTAAATTAAGCCCGTTATATACACGCTATATTTTCTTCATCTCTTAAAAATATACTCTGTATTTTTAGAGACGCTTACCTGAGAGTCCAGAATTGTAAAAAAAAAAAAAAAAAAAAACAACGTTTTCCACATATCGTTTGAATATATTGACCCTGGACCAAAAAAAAAAAAAAAACAACAGTCATAAGAGTCAACTTTTTAAATTGAAATTTTAACGTACATCATCTGAAGGATGAATAAATAAGCTTTCCAGCTTTCCATTGATGTATGTTTTTTTAGGATAGGACAATATTTGGCTGAATCTGGAATCTGAGGGTGCAAAAAATCAAAATATTGAGAAAATCGCCTTTAAAGTTGTCTAAATTAAGTTCTTAGCAATGCATATTACTAATCAAAAATTAAGTTTTGATACCTTTATGGTAGAAATTTTACAAAATATCTTGATGGAACATGATCTTTACTTAATATCCTAAGGATTTTTGGCATAAAAGAAAAATCAATCATTTTGACAATGTACAGTATTTTTAGCTATTGCTACAAATATACCTGTGCTACTTAAGACCCACTTATGGTCCAGGGTCACTATAAATAATTTTGTCATGGCAACAGATAGGCAGCTTTGCCTAAACGGTCTAAACAGTTATTTGAACAGAATTATGTGAATAGAAAATTGCAATTTTCCAATGTTACTTAAACTATAAATTCTCCTACACACTGTTCTACATATCTACACCAGAATTTTATCCCAAGTAAGGGGTAAAAGGTCCTTTTAGCCGATTTTAAATTGGCATTTGATCAAAAACTTTACCATTTATTTCCAGCGTTGCTCCATCAATATTTAATAAACAAATCTTTTTCAAACATCATGCACTTCAAAAGCAGAGAATAATAAAGTACTTCATTTTAAGTTCTGTTAATGTTCACAATAAAGAAATGTTCTTAACCCATCACTACAATTAGACTTCAAACCATAGATATTTGCTCTTTTTTAGCTCTAAACTACACAATACTTAAATCAAAATGTCAAAAAAAAAAAGTTTGTTTGCTGAATTTGTGTTTTTATTTTACATTTTCATATGGGTTTTTCTTTTCTTTTGTGAAACCAAAGCCAGCCTGACCAAATTACACAGACATAAATTATATAAAGTCATGTGACACACATTCTCATCCATTTTACTTTCTTAACACAAACACATCAAGTTGCCCACAATTTAGGCAACTTATTTTCTGGACATCAAAGAAGAGAGAGGTTGCCCATGAGACAACCGTCTGCAATTCCCAGATTTAAAAAAAACAATGTAAAAGTGTTCCGATAAGACAATTGAACTACACTTTTTATATTCTGTCCAGAACTAGAAGTATTAAAATTTTCCCATTCATGTTTAAGGAACAGAAAGTGCGAGACAAGACCACCAACCAAAAAAAAAAGCACAAAACTTAAAATAAAATAACATAACTGGTCATCAAAAAAGACAAATATCCAAATACCCCCATATAACTATTATACAAAAAATAATTATACAAAAGAAAACACCAAAACAATTCAATTGCATAATTGATTTGAATATTCTAAGCATTACAGAATCAGATAAAAAAAATTATCTGATACATGTGGTTAAGTCGTCATTCATTTTCTTTATAATAAGAATGGCCAGTGTTTAACAAAGCAATGCATCACACACAAAAAAAAAAGAAAAAAAAAATTTGAACAGTCTAATGAATCTTATCGACAGGTGCATCTGGTAGCGATCATCTCCTCATACTCCTTGTAGGCAATGGAGCCATCATTCTCAATGGTCAAAACACTCAACGGATTATATTCTGAAGGTACGCATGAAGGTCTAGGCACAGAGGAGTCTAGCTTCTCGTAAATGATGTTTTGAACCATCGTGTGCACCGGCGACCCATAAATGTATCCCAAAGCCCTCGGACAAGATCCCTTACAGTACCTCGGATTGTATTTGTGAGGCGCTATGATCCAGTGGTCCAGCTTGAGCTGACCGAAGCTCACTTTGAAGTCGTACAAGTCACAGTCATCTGTCGGAAAGTCGTACATGGGGACGAGTTTGGGCATGCTGGTTTCCGCATGTGGCGAATTGGTGCTCTTTAGTGTCCCTCGTCTCTTTCGTGAAGCTGCATCCCACCATGTGGACTTTCCATCCCAGCGGTTTGACGTCAGGTCCACCATCCTACCTCGAGTGGCTCTTCTCTGGTACGCAACCTCGCTGGTGTCGTTGAGGTACAAAAGAAGAGACGGCGATCTGTGCGTTAGCTCCACTGGGCTCTTGTGAACCTGGCCTCCGGGTCTGGGGATCATGTCTTCGACGCAGGTCAGGTTGATCAGCAGATGGATGTCCTTCTTATGAGCTTGAATGAGCGGACGGAGGAAGGAGGTCACGTCGACCTCCACCCAGCGGCGGCGGACTCTTCTCTCGGTGTGGACCCGGAAGCTGAGCAGGGGGACCGACTGCTGCGTGCCGAGATGCGGAGAACACATCTGATCCTCGGACGGCTTCTGTTCCTTGACGTCGAGGTAGCAGAGCGATGTAAAGGGGGCGATGTGGTTGTGGTCGAACGAGTAAAGCAGGACTGACTTGAGCAGCTGCTCCTGGGATCTCACGCGATTCAGACTGTAGGAAATATCCTGCATGAAGAACTCTGCCAAGATAACACAGAACCAATGAGGAACACATCCCTCGCTTGACCTCAGCTATTTGTGTTTGTTTATATATTGACTCTTGCTTGCCAAAATACTAAGAGTCATGGATGTACAGTAGCTCACAAAAGTGAGTACACCCCTCACATTTCAGCAACAATTTTAGCATATCTTCTCAAGGGATAATATTCTAGAAATGAAACTTGGATACATCTTAGATTATTCAAAGTGCATCTTGTATAGCAGAATAGATTTACGGTCCTCTGAAAATAACTCAACGTTAGGGCTGAAACGATTAGTCGACAAAAGATAAAAGATTATCGACATATTTTTGTTGTCGAGTAGTCGTTTGATCTCATATGACCTAATGTAAGAGCCTGAAATAATGCGGTTTGACCAGTGTGGCGCAAGTGCTGCCAGCATTGGCACTGTAATTCAGCCCTCCTGGATGCAATTCAAGAGAAAAAGACACAGCGCTTCAGAGCAGTGTTGCCAAGTCTGAGGTTTTCCCGCAGAATTGGGCTACTTTAACACTGTTGCCGCGGGCTGAATCGACCCCAATAATGTCACATTTAGCCCCTGAAATGCGAATTTACTAGGAGAACAAAAAAAAAAAAAAAAAAAAAAAGTGTAATCTATCCCCCAGAACACTATTTTTAACGGTGGGACCCCCCTTGGGCTAGTTTTGGGCTAGTTTGAGAGTAGCAATTGGGCGGGTTTTGTTGGCTATCTTTGTGGAGAGCAACAATTATAATTCTCAAATCCTCAAATTTTACCTGCTCTAATACAAGATACACAACTTTGTATGGTCCTGTAAAGCAGACAAAATCATGAACACGATGAAAAGGACCTGTGGCTTTGCATGGTTAAACGACATAGTCATTTTATCACTTAGGGTATACTCACTTTTTGTTGCCAGTTATTTTGAAATTAATGGCTGTATGTAGAGTTATTTTCAGAGGACAGTAAATCTATACTGCTATACAAGCTGCACATTGACTATTGTAAAATATATCCAAGTTTCATTTCTATAGTATTGTCTCTTGAGAAGATATACTAAAATGGTTGCTGAAATGTGAGGGGTGTACTCACTTTTGTGACATACTTTACTGAGTTATCCACTTTTCTTATTTTTTTTAGAGGTTTGTGGAGGAAGGTCAAAATGACAATTTTCACCTAAGATTTAAAGCCAAATTACATGATGACAAAAATGACTCTATTAGTAAAATCTGTTGACTTTACCAACCTTGTTGCATTATATGCCACTTCAAAAATGGGAATAAAAACACTTTTCAAATTCATTCTCCGAAGTTTGCATGCCTGTAACTTAAGAATTAAAGATATCTTAATGCCCTTTTAGGTTTTGGGCCTACACTATAGGCAAAAACGATGTTTTTTCATAAACCTGTCTGTCAGGTTTGTGATTTTGGGCTTTTTGTTTTTTCATGAAGTGTTTTTTCAGACTAGTGGAAAGAAAACATCCAGTTTTTTTCTCCTACACTGAGCCATAAATCTCCACTTCAGTAGCCCTCACACACCAAACTTGACATTTTTATAATCATACATAATTTGCTTGATTATATACATTTTATTTCCCCCCAAAATTGTGAAAATATATTGGTTTTGTCTGTTCTAAGTATTTTCTGAATTACAGTGACTAAATGAGATTCTCTCTGTAAAAACATTCAACTTCAATATGTAAAAAATATTAAACAAGAATTTTGAAACTGACTTTATCCAGTGTTTAGATTTTTATGTACTATAAATGTATGCAAATTAACGCATATTTCATTAAATAATGCATGTTAGAAAACTTGTGATACAAAAAATGTTTGCAATTATCAATGTAATCAACCAACTGGGTAAGGAGATAACTATTAGTAAAAAAAATTTGACCAAACATTGGTCGCTTTGTATACAGCTGATATTTACTGCATTTAAAGGGGAATGTTTGATGAATAAATAATGTTGAAACTAGAATTACGGTTTGCTTCTCTCTGTTAAAATAATTGCATAGTACATACCTGTCTGAATGCTAAAATGCACTGAAACAGTCTATTCATAAGATTCTACACATTATTCCCATTTTTGAATGGTCACCACTGGCATAAACTGCAACACAGATGGCTAAATCAACAGATTTTACTAATAGACATACCAATCTCTGTGTAAAAATATTATAAACGATGCTGCCATCTTTCTGAAGTCATTTTGACCCATTTATAATTTGGCTCTGAATCTCAGGTTTAAAAAAAATAATGTCTCCTCCTCTACAAAACAGTGCATTACTCAGTAAATATACATTTGTGTCATGTCATATTTTGGCTTTCATCACTATACATGTTTATCTTTCTTCAGAAATAAAAGACAAAATCAAAAAACTTGGTTGATTTGGCACAGAATGACCAATTACTAGTCTGCTTGCTTTCAGCACAGATTTTACTGTATAGTATGTAAAGTAGTACATATCATGCTACAATAATATAATTCACCATAGGTTTTCTTGAGATATTCCTATTGGTTTTCTTAATAGGATTTTTCAATTTATTAAAAGGTCTGTGGTAAGAGAACCCATGGTGAATTAGTCTTCTGGGTTTTGATGTCACAGCTGCAGCACTTTATAAAATTTATGTTCAACAAAGAGCAACATTCGAGTCCCAAAAGTAGGGTTGCCAAGCCTGTGTTCTGCTTTCCTGCAGAACTGGGCTACTTTAAAACTGCTGCTAAGGGTTTATTTTATTATTATTATTATTATTATTATTATTATTATTATTATTATTATTATTGTTTTCTTCTGCTGGTTAAAGGTTTTTATTTGACTGAAACATTTGTTAGAATACTTAACCTATTTACTTTACATTCTCTCAATGATAAAACTGTGCTAGGTGATTAGTTTAGTAAGGGCACTGACAGGGCATTTAAACTCCTGTGAGATTCTTTATGAAAACAGTCAGTGTTTATGATTACTAATACCAGCTGAAATTGTGTAAAATCACATAACAGTGACTGTTACATATTGCAAGTGGCATATTTTTGGCATATTGTGTTCATGGGCAATTTGTTACACCGACCTGGCAACCCTCTCTGGATGTAAAAATCCCATTCACTTTCTTCATAAAGAAGCTGATTTATAATGATAATACATCAAACTAAGACATAAATGGCAGTAAGGCTGTGATGATGCAACTTCTACATTAGTATATAAGGCAGTATGATTTCAACTTTTTTTTTTTTTTAAATTGTAAAGAATAGCTGAATAACCACTGAAGAACAGCACTACCACAGTCCTTAAAGGTTAGTTCACTCAAAAATTAACATTCAGTCACCATTACTCAGCTTCACGGCATTACATACAGCCATAACTTTCGCTCAGCCATTCAATCAAAGGTTTCTAATTAAAGGCATTAGAAGAGAACAGAATAAATTCTTATGGGTTTGGAATGACTTGAGCAAATTCTGAGTTTGCATTTCGGGTGAACTAACATTTTAAGGTCCACCAATCAGAAGGCAAACAACAAAATTTAGATAATTGTATATATCTGAGTATTTTGTATTATTTGTATTATTTTTTTTTTTTTGCACTTACATTAAATGTTATTCAATGCCAATGAATCAGTGCAATATGTACAAATATTACTAATAGTAATAATACCATAAGACAAAACAGAATAGAAAATGTATCTAATTATCTCAGTTTTTTTTTTTCCTTTTTGCATTTTCAATACATGTTGCCTAAAGCCTAAGATGCTCATTAACTTTACTGAACAGTAGTATAAAAGCAATATCACACTTCCAATCATTCCGTTGCATCAATTGTAAACATTCCTGATCAAGCTCTCAGATTCAGATAATAGTGTAAACAGAAGTGGTATACCTCGGTTTTGCTCGAGACACTCCTCTCGAGGCGTGATCAGTCGTGCAGTGTTATACAGGTGAGAGGCCTCGTGGCTCCTGTCCGGTTTGGATGATAGTTTATACAGTCTCTTCATGTAGCGCACATATCTGGAGTCAGGTTTGGCTCGTGGTGTGAAATCTCCCCATGGGTTCTGCTCTGACAGAGCCTTCAGCAAAGGGCTCAGGATATTGCCGTGGTGAACGGAGTCGTCGGGTTCCACAGACTCGTTGTCCAAGTTGTAGCATGATGGAAATGACAGGCCGATAACCGCGAGAACCATAAAGGAACAACGCGCACCACATTTAAAAAGCGGCGTCGCCATAATAAATACAGTCCGGAGAAGGCTTCAGAGTCTCCGGACAAACCGCACTTCCGTCGCCCTTACCTGACAGACAGGTGTGCGCAATCAGAGCAATTGTTTTTTTTTTTGGCAGAAAAGCCAATGTGGCTTTCCACAAAATGTTAATATTATATGATTTCAGAAATTTTGATTTTGCACGTCTCAGACAACGCCACATTTCGTTTAGATTCTCTGTCGACGGATTCAGATTATGGTTTTGATTTTATCCCCAAAAGAGTGGATTTTGTAAACACAAGACAACTTGTCAGTAGGCCTACTTGAGGGGTCTGGGTCACATACCTGCCGTGCATAAATTGATAAAACATATTTGTGACCCTGGAGTACAAAACCAGTCATAAGTCGCTAGGCTATATTTGTAGCAATAGCCAAAAATACATTGTATGGGTCAAATTTTGTGATTTTTCTTTTATGCCAAAATCATTAGGATATTAAGTAAAAATCATGTTCCATAAAGATATTTTGTAAATTTCCTACTGTAAATATGTAAAAACGCAATTTTTAAAAGTAATATGCATTGCTAAGAACATCATTTAGACAACTTTAATGGCGATTTTCTCAATATTTCGATTTTTTTTTTTTTTTTTTTTTTCAGATTCCAGATTTTCAAATAGTTGTATCTCGAGCAAATATTGTACCTTCCTAACAAACTATACATCAATGGAAAGCTTATTTATTCAGCTTTCATATGATCTATAAATCTAAATTTTGAAAAAAAAAAAATTTACCCTTATGACTGGTTTTGTTGTCTAGGGTCACATTTATAATTGGGTGTTTTTATTTTGTTTATTATATGCTGTTTAGATCTGTTGTTAATGTGTTTAACAGTGGAAAGATGACAATGCCTGTTTGTAATTTGAAGGTTTAATAAAAATAAATAAATAAATAAATGTATTTATTTAGAATAAATGTATAAATTATAATAAATGAGTCCCAATCATATATGTGACCTTGGACCACAAAGTCAATTTTTCAAAATTAAAACATTGAGACATTTGAAAGATGAATAAATAAGCTTTCCATTGATGAATGGTTTGTTAGGATAAGACTATATTTGGGGCGGGATACAACTATTTAAATATCTGGAATCTGAGGGTGCAAAAAAATCTAAATATTGAGAAAATTGCCTTGAAAATTTTAAATTGTTGTTCAAATGAAGTTCTTAGCAATGCATATTAGTAATCAGCAATTAAGTTTTGATATACTTACTCAAAATATCTTCATGGAACATGATGTGTACTTAATATTATAATGTTTTGGCATAAAAGAAAAAACAATAATTTAGCATGTTTTTGGACTATTGCTACAAATATATCCATGCTACTAAAGACTGGTTTTGCATATTAAATAAAATATCAAAATAAGTGATTTTTAAGATGAAAAATGAATCAATGAATCTTCTTTAATGAATTTTGCAACTTTACCACAACAACTTTTATTGAAAAAGCATTTTTTTTGAATTGCTGTCATACCTTTATTAAATTGTTCAACTTCTTTTTTGACATTTGTAGATTTAGCAAATTATCTAGATTATAAGCATGACACTTGCATGCAGTGAACAGAGGTGGTTTGATGTTGAGGCTGACCGTGGGATCCTGCATAATGGCTGAGAAATGAAAAAGAGGTCGAGCAATGACCCTATAAATTAGTCAGCGAAACAAAGAACTATTATTTTGTTTTCTCTAACACAGAAATACTAACTGCCTACGGTTGTGACAGATAATGCTGAGAACATAAAATCAAGAATTCACAACTCCTTCAACAACATTTATTTACATAAACTTGAATTGAATATAACTACCAGAAACCAAATAATTAATGCTTAAGACATGTTAGTCTTAATCAGAATGTGTAGCTTAAGTGCTCAAATTTGGCTCAGGATAGCTTCATGTTCAACAGAGAACCACTCTGAACCCAAAGGGTGTACTTTGTGAAACAACCTTCACCTCGCAGTTAAACAAGAGCAGCTCTAACCGAGAGGCAAGGGCACTTGCATCATTCCAGATCACTGCACAGCAGTCAAAAGGCTCTGAATGAAGTTATGCTAAGCTCCAGCGCCCATGAAATCACGCCTGAATCACTGCCTGACTGTGACAAAGGCCTCATTATATTTTCCAGGCTCTTTCCAACATTGATAAATTCCTGGTTTTATTCTTACACATTAGATTAGTAAAGTGGTTGTTTGCATAAAGTTTGCCCTAAATTTACATCAGTTTATTCATAAACGAAACCAAGCTACAGTTTATCTCTTCAATATTACACAGACACCACATCAAGCATAAAATGAGTTCAAGGACGACGTGCTACATCCCACACAGAGGCCTCTCGCTCCATTCATTCAGCAGCATGAGTGTTTCTCTAGGCATTATTCGCAGCACAGCAATCAGATAAGAAAGATGACAGAGTTACTCTTTGAGGAAAGCCAGAAAATGATCTCACAAGTCACATGGGGGACATTAATTTTTGGACAATGAAGCATATTTTGCCCCAGATTTGCATTATAAAGGATTCAGATTTTTGAGGGCTTTTTTTGTCATTCCTAAAACTCTCAATAACGATTCAAAATATTGTAAAACAAGCTTTTCACCATAAATTACGGGGCAGTGCAATTAGTACTCACTCTTAGGCCATCCAAAATGTAGAAGAGTTTGTTTCTTCATCAGATTTGGAGAAAAGTAGCATAACATTAGTTGCTTACCAATGGAGTGAATGGGTGCCGTCAGAATGAGCGTCCAAACAGCTGATAAAAACATCACAATAATCCACACTATTATGGCCAGCCGTTTTGACTTTATTCATTCACAGGATATGAATTCTTGATATTAACAATTCAATTTTCACTAGTTAAAATTATAATTCTTGAATTGTATTTTCACTAGTTAAATGTCACCATAGATTCCCATTCAAATTTAACTGTTGATATCTGTAAATGTATTTCAACATGTTACATTTCTTATTTCTGATATCTGAAAATGTATTTCTGTTATCAATAATTAGGAGAGTAATTTCGGATATCTAAAATGGCATTCTTACTAGTAACAATCCCATTCATGATATCAGAAACGAACATTGTCACCAGTAGCAACTGAATTGTTGATATCAAGAATAAACATTTGCACTAGTAACCACGTAATTATTGATATTAAATAATTATTTTACTAGTGAGAATTGTATTTCTGATATGTGAAACTGGAATTTGAACTAGTAAGAAATCAATTCTTGATATCAACAATTAAATTTGAATGGGAGTCTATGGTGACATTTAACTAGTGAAAATGCAATTCTTGGTATCAACAATTATAGTTTTTACTAGTTGAAATTCAATTCTTGATATCAATAATTCAGTTTCTGCGAGTGATGGCGTCACTGTTGATATAAATAATTAACTTTTTTAGTAGTGGAAATGTAATTCCTGATATCAAAAATGGTCTGAAAAATTTCTGATATCAAGAATTATAATTTTAACTAGTGAAAATTGAATTGTTGATATCAAGAATTCCTATCCTGTGAATTAAAAGTCAAAACAGCTTGCTATATGCACAGATCAAGCATCGTTCACAAGCCAAAACAGCTCTAGATGAAGCGTTATTATGGATTATAGACTCGTATTTTATCCATTAACAATGGTTTGAAGTTAAAAAAACATCCTAAAGATGGATTTGTTTCTCATAAACATGCAGCTTTTGGCTACACAAGATGTTAAATGATGAACTGGAGTGGTGTGGATTACTTGTGGACTGTTTTTATCAACCGTTTGGACTTTCATTCTGACGGCACCCATTCACTGCAGAGGATCCAATGATGAGCAACTGATGCAATGCATTATTTCTCCAAATCTGCTGAAAAAAGTCATTTACATTCTTGGATGGCCTGAGGGTGGTACATTAAGTGTATTCAATTATTGAAATTAAATGTAAATATTAATAAATATTTGTGCTAACCATTCCTTTAAAGTAATTTGTTTGTATGTTTTGCATTTACAGCATTTCATTTTCATATAAATGTCAGCCAATATTTAGGCCTACATAACACTTATGTAACAGCCGATTTTATTTCATATGAGCTGGACGTGTTCAGTTTTCAGTTTAGTGTTAATGCTAAATGCATTTTCCTGTTACTTATTAACCTCATTAACAAACACAATCATCAGTCGACACAAGGCTATTGCTGTACAGTCACCAATTAAATTAATAACACATTATATTAAACCTACAAGTCTATTCTTAGTCTTACTGCAACAGTTTGCGATTAAGTGCGTCGTTCTTTCTGGGACCTTCATGATCATCTCTGATGAAGTGGAAGCTTGATCGACGTCTGTATTTCTTTTTACTCCCAGCAATGTGGGGCTGAAATAGTTTACTCAGGGTGTTGAATCCTTTCGGGAGGTCTGAGAGGTTCGGGGCGTCCTGCTGCAAGCTCTGAGGGTCTCCAAGCATCTTTCGGATTTCAATCGAAACATCTGGATTTAGATAATGGTAAGGTTTTTTACCACTGTTGTCTCTTATGTTAGCGCTGGCTGCATATTCACACACCAGCAGGGATATCACACGCTCACGGCTGTGAATGGCAGCTATGTGGAGCGCTGTGTACCCATCATGAGACTTGGCATTCACATCGATCCCTGCATCACCTCTCTGTCTGGAAACATCAATGATTTTACAGACCATTTCACAGTTTCCGCTTTTAGCGGCCCAGTGCAGGATTGTGAATCCAGACATGAAATTCGGCTTCGCCGCCAGTTGAGGGTCTTCCAGCAGGAGGCTGTAGATCTGACGCCAGCTTCCCGTCGCTGATTTCACAAGCCACTCATGCTCCATCGGCCCCAAAGGAACTCCATCTGAGACTTTAGCCTCATTACCAGCAGATCTGGTGAGTTTGCTACACCTTCGCAGTTGTGGTGAACCCTGCGCCTCCAGATCCTTTCGCTTGGATCTCAGGGACCTGTAGAGAAAACCTTCTCCAGCAACACATGCCTTGACTTTCATAGTTCGCTCAGCGGGTGGTCCTTCAGCATCTAGCGTTTTGAGGCTTGTTTTTGCCTTTGCATCATGCTGCATTTCGCAAGGTGGAGATTTTATGGCCACAAGAGCGAAAACAGCCGCTGCTTTGCCACTTTTAGCATCGCTTGTCACACTGAGCACCCTTGCTGTCAAAGACTCGCTCGCATTAGAGTCAGACGGTCCTTTAGGATGAACAAACTCAGCTTCATATGGACTTTTACTGCTCTTACTTACAGTTTGCGGGGAGCAGAGACAATAATTGTTATTAATGATATCCACATTTTCTATTTCACTGGAATCACACGCGGATTTACTGCATCCTTGGTACTTTTTCTTCACAGCCACGTACTTTACATCATCGACTTGTTTGACCACGGCGACGTTGTTGACCAGGCGTTTGAACAGGTCTCTGTTTAGTTTCTTTTCCGCGGGGTCGCTAGAGTTTATAAGTCCTTTGAACTTGCTCACAAGCTCCGAGTTTTTCACTTTCCCTCCGCGCTGCAGTAAAAAGGTCAAGATCATATCTTGAGTCAAAGCCATTTCCATTATTTTCAGTAGTAGTTCTGTGAGATGTTTCAACAACAACCTGCTGTTTCCGGTTATCCTCTGAAATCCGCGTGCCTCCCTCTTTATCCAGGACCAGCGCGTGAACGCGCTGCGAATGAAGGATGCGGCTGCGCGTGCACGGCGGAGAGTAGCGGAGTGCACGCGCAGCAGCATCCACACAGATAGAAAAGTTTTTAAGTGTGCATCTTGCTTCGTGATTTATGAACCTCTAAACAAACGTTTTCAACAGCACATTAACTCATAAAATAAATAAATAGCCTTTAATTCAAAAAATATTTTACAGAGTACATGCAAAGCATAACATCGTGGCTTGCATGCCATCTTCTGGTTAGTTCATTTTTATCGCTCTGCTACTATTTTCACAATTAGTATATTCTCCAAACATTTTTAATGCAAAAATACTACACAATATCAAGAACAGTAGAGGACAAAATGTCAAAAATAATACAAGGAAGAAAGTAAAATAAATAAATAAACAAACAAAACAGAAGGGCAAATGAAGCAGAAGGGGGAAATTATACGAGGTTAAACACTGAAAGCAATTTTAGACTTTTGCATGATTTTTGTTTTTTGTTTATGCCCATCAAAGACAAAATATAAGAATTATAATCAAACAGCGGTGGGTTCTTACCCAAAAATGTACATTTGTGAATTAAATTTGCCCTATAATAAAATATTAACAATATATTGAATGCGGGAGTTAGATTTATAATAAAAGAAAATAAAATCAAAAGTGTAAATACATATTCTTGCATTTACAAATACATTTTTTTTTTTTTCTGAGAGAGAAAAAAAATGAACACAAACATATTCACCAAAAAAAAGATATACAATTCTCTCTTCTATATCACAGAAAGTACATGCATTTTCAATATTTTGCATTTACTTATTAAGTACACTATCATAAGAGTAGCATCTATGTAATATTTTAAATGTGACTTATTTTGTCTGTTAATATATATTTGCGTGGAAGAAAACAAACAACATTGCAATTAACATTGTACAATGGCATCCGTTTAGAAGAAGACGCTGGAATAGATTTTTTGTTGATATGATTTCGAACAAAGTGGTTATTGAATATGTCCTCAACAATTAAAATCACTTCTACTGAGATAGAATTGTAATAGGCCCAGTATAGAAATAGGATTAAAGGTTCGCTCTCATTTCAAAAGAGTTTTTATACCACTATGGCATTAAATAGGCTATGTGTTATATTCTTTTAATGAAGACCCAAAATCTAATTTCCTGGAGAATTCTGCCAAGGAATATAGCTGACCACTGTCATCTATCAATGGATTAGCATATGTTTAAATATTTAAATATCATCTCTTAAAATAATGATTTATTTTTTTTGTAAACAATATTCTAATTATTCCAAAAAAAAAAAAACACTGAGGTGAAAAATTATGTTTGTAAACTAGTAACCATCACGATAAAGCCTGTTGGTGAAATGTTGTTCATTTAATGGCTAATTTACCAAGTAAGAAGGGCACTCTAACAAACAAAAAAAATGAATGCCACCAATTTTCTTAAAAAATAAAATGAGGAAAAGTGTTCCATATAGGATCTGTTTTTTAAGAACTTTCACTGGTGGTTTAATTTTGTCACCATGTTCAGAGCTAATTTGTTTTAAAATCAAATTTGACTGTTTTTCAGTTGCATATTTAGTTTTATTCTGTTTATTTGTTTGTTTTTTTAGGACGCGGCAACACCATTTAACAATTAATTTCCTTTTTGTAAACCACTGGAATCAAAAGCACAAATTTCCTGATTGATTTTCATGATGGAAGCTGGTTTTCTAAAATAAAAATGCTGATAGGCTTCTTATTGAGCTTTATACACCTGTTGAATATATTGATGTGGAAAACACCAATTTAGACACTTGAAACAGAACTCTAAAAAACTAGAAAAAAATAACTTGCTTCTTTTCAGCATAAATTAAGGGTACAATTAGTAGCATGAAATACATCACAAGCACTCACCCTCAGTCTATCCAAGATGTAGATGAGTTTATTTCTTCATCAGATTTGTAGAAATGTGTCATTCCATCACTTGCTCACCAATGAATCCTCTGCAGTGAATGGGTGCCGTCAGAATGAGAGTCCAAACAGCTGATAAAAGCATCACAATAATCCAAAAAATCCACAGCACTCCAGTCCATCAATTAATGTCTTGAGAAGCCAAAAGAGTTTGTAAGAAAAATAACATTTAGACGTTTTAAACTTACAAAAATAAAAAAAGATAACTTACAAAAATAACATTTAAACTTTACACTGATGCTTCTTGCCATAATATAAGTCCTCTAACCATAATATTGCCTTTTTACAGTGAAATCTGTATCATCTATTCCGAATCAGGAGAGAAATCTGCACATTTGCAAGGCCAAAACATTTTTAAACAAATATGTGTGATTATATATGATTATTGTGATGTTTTTATCAGCTGTTTGGACTCTCATTCTGACGGACCACATTCACTGCAGAGGATCCATTGGTTAGCAACTGATGTAATGCTACATTTCTCCAGATCTGGTAAAGAAACAAACTCACCTACATCATGAGTGTATTAAATTGTTAAATGGCATTAAATGTAAAATTTAACTACTCCTTTAAGTTAGTTTTGCATTTAGAATCTGAGCATTTTTGAGGAAACACATGGAAATATTAAATTTTGACACTTAAAAAAACGATTTTTTTAATTAGTTTATTTTTTATCCTGAACATTATATTTTGGACTGTCCAGGAAAGGTCAGAGACCTGCAGGAATGCGAAATGCTGATGTGACGTTGACGACGTGACCTGAAAGTGAAAGCAGTTTTTTCATTGGTCGCTGAAGTGTTTTAGTGTTTTAGTGTTTTGGGGTGCGTGAAATCAAATGCTGCGCCCAACAATAGCAGAAATGGGAATTCACATTCGGTATTATTGAACACCATTACATTTAAAGGTAAGATCACTTCGAGAAATCACTCAGATCACTCACTGCTAAATCGTTAGCTACGCTAATAAGGTTATTATGTGCGATTGCATCAGGTTATGTCTCTTATGAAAACATAACACTATACCAACCTGTTTGATATGACTATTATGTGAGCTCAGATATGTTGACAGTGTTATATTAACATCGTCGTTTTTGTGGCCTGTCCTTGAAGAATGCGTTTTTACGAAAACAGCCCGTGAAATACGTAAACTATGACCTAACTTGACTTGCGAGAACATGCTTAACGATTTTAACTTAATGATTTTGTTTCCACTCTTCATGCTGTTTCAAAATGGAATAAATCAGTGGAGAATATTTTGGGGAAAAAGGTCTGGAAACGTCCTAACAAGTTTTCATTGGTAAATAAAGGTTAAATAGATTTCTTTTAAGCTTATTCATCAGTACTATCCTGTTAAAACATTTATTGTGTCAAAATGTAAAGTAAGCATAGATGTGAACTGTACTTTTAGTTTTCTTTTTTTTTAAGGCATTGTGTTCATACAAGAAAACTTTGCCAGTTCATTGTAAACTTCATACACAATGACTTTGAGTTTCTTTGAGTCTCTTTAAGGATGTTTTGTTTGGAACTTTCACTTTTGAGAAGCAATATGGAAATGTTTACTTTCTCTGCAACTTAATTATTTTACTTTATCCACAAATGCAAGGTTATGAAAGTTACCCCCCACTTTTCTTACTTTTTAAAGATTTTACATTTTATATTACATCTGTATCTACCTCTTGTAACAAAAACTTCAAATGTATGCTCTCTTTTTGGTGTTGTTGTATAATTTGTATTTGACAATTCATTTATGTTTTGAGGGAAGAGTATATTTATTGTTATTTTTTAACATGTAGAATTATTTTTAGTGATACTCCAATAAGGATTTTTACAGACACTTTTTTTTTTTTCTCTAAAATATGTAATTAAATGTTTGATCATGCTGTGTACTTTTGTTTTTACAATAGGGCAATTATTGAGTGTGCATGAGCACACTGTCTCTGGAGAGTGCAGAAGTGCTGAATGGTTTAAATACGGGCCAAACTTACAAAGAAATGCAAATGATAAACTTTAATGAGGATGCATGTAAACTGTTACAATTCCTGTGTCAACTGTGCAGTTTGCAGCTCACTTATAGACTATAGTGCAGACGCAGTGTGGTGATTTAAAGCCATTAGCACATTTTGAGAGGGAAAGACAAGAGAGCTTGCTAATTAATTTTTACAATTAATTGGTAATACTTTACAATAAGGCTATTACTTAACAGTTAGGTTAATAGGAACTAAGAATGAACAACTTTTACAGCATTTATTAATCTTATGTTTTCCAAGTTCCAACATTAACAAAGATTAATACATTAATGTAATAAAAGTATTGTTCATTTTTCAAGTTTTGATCTCTGTAAACCAAACTATCACTTTAATGATTTTTTTCCCCACTAATCAAAATATTTTCTCATTAGCCAGCTCCACACAGGTTTATAACAGGAAATTAGGTTGTAATTCTAACTGACAGCGATAGGTTTTTCATGTTAAATACTGCAAAGCAGTAAGGCTATCTTTCGCATAATATACTATATAAATAAACATGATGTGGTGCAAGTTAACGTTACTGAACTGCAAAGCTCGTGCAAACATCCACATCTTTATAATCAGATGCATTTTTAACTGCTGCTTTCACACTGCTGTCAGTTTTTGTTGTGTTTATTTCATTACTGAGAGGAAAGCCTATATATATTTACATATTCATCCAAACGCCGCTCAGATTCTGCTGCATTTGCTCTGAAGCGTTGTGTGTCGTTTTCTCCTGAATTGCATCCAGGAGGGCTGAATTACAGTTTTGCGCTACAGCGCCACACTGGTCAAACCGCATTATTGCAGGCTCTTACATTACGTCATATGAGATCAAACGACTACTCGACAACAAAAATATTTGTCGCTAATATTTTAATGGTTTCAGCCATATTATGAAGCTTATTGGCAGTCCGGTATTGATCCAGTTATGCACCGTTCCAAAAAAAAATACCCATTCTCGATGTTCATCGAAGAAAACGCATTCTGTGGGGGGTCCCTCGTGGGTTGCGTGACGCCTAAACACGCTACTGGCCTGGAGGGCTGGTGTCCTAGTGCTAAAAAACCCCCAGCTAAAACCAGCCTAAGATGGTTAGCTGGTCTTAGCTTGTTTTAGCTGGTCTTCCTGGTTTTAGCTGGTTGTTCCAGCTGGTCTCCCAGCCTGACCAGCTAAGGAAGTCTCCAAAACCCCTTATGCCGAGTTCAGACTGCACGATTTTCAAAGTCATCGGATCGCTGTTGTTTTCACACTGCACGACTATCTGGGTAGCATTCAGTTGCTTCTGTGTTCACATTGCACGACAGATCGGCGAAAGGAGTTTACACACTGCATGACCTTACAATAGGAAGAATCAACAACAACGATGTCTGGTCCGCAAACTAAACGCACAGGAGAAGTGATAAGGAAATAATGCAAGATCACGCTGATATTATGATCTATGGTCCTCCCCGGACACAAAATCATTAACAAAAATTATTTCAATGTTAACAATATATTCTGCTGGGAAAATTTTATGTACACAAATCTAAGCACGTGAAAATGAAACCAACGTTTTGTGCATTTTATAATGAGTTCCCCTATTTCGTATAGCCTACAAAGCCCTCATACTGATGAAAAGGAAGATGTTATTGGTAAATCTTTGGTCCTTTAGTCTATAGAAGATTATTTATAGGAAAAAAAAAACCTTGCCCCCTCTTATGTTTACTTTTTATTATAGCCTACATTCGGTGCAAGGATTTATTTTTATCCTATTCAGTATAAACCGGATTCTTGGACTAATCAAATTAGGCTACATTTGGAAAATAAAAGAGTTTAAAGTGTGTGAAATATAGGCTAGTGTACACCAGGATGTTACGGTGAGTTTGTTAGTATCTTACCCTCTTTTCCTCACTTTTATTCGCTTTTAAATCGGTTAAATGCATTAAATAGCATTTACTTTCACTTTTGATTTAGTGGCATTTCGGCCTCTATTGATTGACAACAACAAAACAGTATGACAACAGTATTCATCGCCGATGAATGTTTTGACATGTCTAGATATTTAGCATGCCAAATATTTCACGGGCACCGGCGACGCGTCGGCGATTCTCTCAGATCGCGTCTTTGGTAATTCACACTGTGTGATTGTCACTCGCGGGAACGAGCACCGATTTGCCTCCGATTTTGGGCATTTGTCGGCGATTTAGCAAAACCTGTCGGCGAGTGAAAATCGGGCTTAAAATCGTGCAGTGTGAACTCGGCATTAAGCTGGTCAGGCTGGGAGACCAGCTGAAACAACCAACTACAACCAGGAAAACCAGATTAAACCAGTTAAGACCAGTCAACCATCTTTTTTTTTTCAGCACTAGGCATGCTAGAAACTTTCAGGCAGGTGTGTTGAGGCAAGCTGGAGCTAAACTCTGCAGGACACCGGCCCTCCAAGACAGAAAGCAAAACTAGTGCATTAACACAAAGCTGAAAAAAAACCCCCAGCTAAAAGCAGCCTAAAGGCTGGATTTTCCAGCTGGGAGGTCACTAATTATTTGGTTCAGGTGTGTTTAATTAGGGTTGGAGCTAAACTCTGCAGAACACCGGCCCTCCAGGAGATGATAATAACACACATTAACCTAATTTAGGAATTACCCCTCATTTCTGCTGTTCATTGTTTTCGTCATAGGCTTATATATAATACAGAATCAATTAAGGTAAATATTAATATAAATATAGATAAATATTAATTAGTAAAACAGACATGACTTTGGTGTACTATGCCAACAACAGATAATTAATATTCATAAGTAAAGCCTTTGCTTTATGAAGGTTAACTGATAAGCTTATTAATGAAGGTGCCTGATGAATATCATGTTTCGGATTCTGCAGTAATTCTTTATTTAGTTTGCTTGTGCATATGTGGTATTGTAACCTATTAATGTTGCAATGGTTTTAATTGATTTGAAATTATTTATTTAGTTTAGTTTTTTATTTTTCGTTTTATAGGTTGAACGGTGTGAAGTCAAAATCTTCACAAACATCTTCTGGAACCCGCTTGAATGGCCGGCGGTTAGTTCACGGTTCACGGTTGGGATTCACTGTTTTAGAAGGTAGCTAATGTTTGACCTTTCTCAACATGAAACTACAAAGTACAACAGAGATTAATAAATGAATGCAATATTTTATAGAGTTGTGATGGCGCAAAAGCTGACACATTCATTTAAGGTGCCAGAGACACCCAAAGACTGGGACGATTCAGATCACTCAAAACCTGCATCACTACAGAGAAAGCAGCTCCTCGCTGTGCCCGGTAGGCCTTATAAGATCATATTGTTTTTTTAAACACATTATGTAAAAGTGCAATTATGTTCAATTTTGTAATAGTAGGTTTTCTGCTTTTAATTATGCAACTTTTTCAGTCAGAAACAGCTTGCATATTTCAGTTGTGCTGCAGATATAAAATATATATATTTTTTAATGCATTGTAAGCCAATAGAGATGTAATCATTTTATAGATCAATGGATGAGGCAGAGGGTCCAATCGATGGATGCAGTACTGACTTTCAGGACAGATGACCATCCTTGGAGGGCTCGTGTTTCCTCTGCTCCTCCACACACCGCTGTGAGATGCACTGCTCTGAGATACGGCAGAGAGCTGAGGAAAATCACAGATGAGTTTGACGTTCTGCTTGATAAAAGAGTAAGACAAGCTGGGAGCAGGGAATGGTTTGAACTGTCATCCATGAGGATTTTGTACTTATCTCTTTTCTTCTCGTCTCCAAACCTCTGCCTTCAGATGAACAGGATGTGGAACTGCAGACCGGCGTCACAGACACAGCATTTCCCCATTTTCTTCAGCTTCCTTTGGGGTTATAAAAAGTCTGATGCAGAGATGAGGTCACACTAGAGGCAAAAGCAGACTGTACCCCAACACTGCAATTATAAAGCTTCTTCAGATTCCGTTTTATAAAGCTCTTTCAAACAAGTATATTAATGACCCAAAACTGCCAATAATTTTGTTGTTGTTGTTTGATTTTAAGTTGTCGACAAGAAAATTCCATATTCATGGATACAGGGTTCCCAATCTAAGCTAAATGTCAAATTCCCTGACTTTCACTGACTACAAAGCTGAATTTCCATGACCTATAATGAACAGATCCATCCA
The DNA here is from genome assembly GCA_033026305.1 of Cirrhinus molitorella. NCBI lineage: Eukaryota > Metazoa > Chordata > Actinopteri > Cypriniformes > Cyprinidae > Cirrhinus > Cirrhinus molitorella. The sequence continues at coordinate 35,747,191 of CM065129.1, forward strand.
TTTACAAGCTAAATACAGTATAGAAAAATACAATAAAACTAAATACAGTATAGAAAAATTACATTTTGATAAATGCAAACAAAGAATTCAAAGCAACAAACAAAAATCCTTGATATATTTTTCTGTACTATTTCTGCAGAAATTAAATGCATGTTTTTTATGCTTTCATAACCATAACAATAGACAAAACACATGAAACAACGTAATAAAACTAATTATGGTATCGTAAAATTACATTTTGATAAATGCAAACAAAGAATTTAAAGCAATAAACAAAAATCCCTGATATTCCATGACTTCAACAAAATAAATATAAAAATCCCTGACTTTCACTGACTAAAAAAGCTGAATTGCCATGACCTATAATGAACGGATCCATCCATTTGCAAGCTTTATTTACTTGTTCAGATGTTTTTAGTATAAAACACACACTTTGACCCGTTAAATGCACTTTGATATTTTTCTGTACCATTTCTACAGAAATTAAATTTTTATGGTTTTTATGCTTTCATAACCATCACCCAACGCATAAAACAACGCAATAAAACTAAATACAGTATAGAAAAATTACATTTTGCAACAAAAATTCCTGATATTCCATGACTTGGACAAAATAAATATAAAAATCCCTGACTTTCACTGACTAAAAAGCTGAATTTCCATGACCTATAATGAACGGATCCATCCATTTGCAAGCTTTATTTACTTATTCAGGCGTTTTTAGTACAAAACACACACTTTTACCCATTAAATGCACTTTGATATTTTTCTGTACTATTTCTACAGAAATGAATTTATGGTTTTTATACTTTCATAATTATAACCCAACCATAACAAGAGGCAAAACGCATGAAACAACGCAATAAAACTAAATACGGTATAGTAAAATTACATTTTGATAAATGAAAACAAAGAATTTAAAGTAACAAACAAAAATTCCTGATATTTCATGACTTCAAAATAAATATAAAATTCCCTGACTTGCAATGTCTGGAATAGACCTTTTAAAATTCCATGACCCGTGGGAACCCTGTGGATAAAGGTGCTGTAATGTTTTGACTGTACTAAAGCAGGAAAATACATTTCATAAAATCATTTCCAGATATTTAGGAAAACATTCCAAGTTCACACACTTGCTTCATTGAAAAACAATACTATGGCCAGTTATTCTACTGTGAAATGTTTATTCCCTGTTGGAATGTTTGTTTTTGATTGGTCTGGGTGACTCCGCCCACTGCCAAGTTAACCAATAGTATTTCAGCACTCCAGGTTGCCAGTTGGTGGAAAACAGCGTATTGCAGCCGTGGAAGCCAGTAAACAAACTAAGAGATCGCAGATTCTATCCGAAAAAAGCTTCATGCAACTAAAAACATGCATAAATCAGCTCTTCAACTTGTAGTATATAAGGCGTGTCGCCTTCTGTTATCAGTTGTGCTCATTCTGTTGCGTTTTCCCAATCTGGCAACCCACGTGAGCCTCCAGTATGAGGAGAAGAGAAACGACTCTCTCTCACATGTTTACTTTATATTTTTAAACAGTTGTCTGTACAAGAAATTAAATGATGAAATTAAGCGTTAAAAAGACGCTGATCAATCACAATGGTTTTAAAAAGGGCTACATACTTTAAGAACTGTACATCATTTTGTACTTTTTTGATCTCTTTTATGGCTTTTACATCAAAAACAATGAAAAAAAAATGATATGACATGTGAATGTGTGACAAAAAAAAGCCGTTTACTTATTTCTGGGTGCTCTGTTTACTTGTTATATCTAGTGTACTAGAAACAGGCCTAGTAGTCATTAAAATAATAAACAGCTGACTTTGCTAAAAAGTGTCTGAATCAGAATGCTTATTATTAGTTTATGTCTGACTAACGTACTTGTTGAATTAGGAAACAAACTTCATTATGCAAAATTTCTGGAGAACAATATGAGCTTAAAAAACAGCATCACTGCTGTGATGAGAGTAACAAACAATTGTAAAATGAAACTGGTAGTAATTGATTACTTGTAATCTGGATTGCATAATCAGATTGCAAAATTTATGTACTTATAATTAGATTACATGTTAAAGTGGTCATACTCTGTAATCAGAGTACTTTTTATAGATTACATGATTACATATTACCTAGACAATGGCAGTAAATTATTCATTTAGGGTGTTGATTCACCCCAATTCTTCTTCATTTCAAAATAATCTTACTGCTTATATACAGGTGCAGCTCAAAAAATTAGAATATCGTAAAAAAAGATTACATGTAAAGTAAAACATTTCAAATGTTTCTTTGTTTTAATTTTGATGATTAGAGCGTACAGTTCATGAAAGTCTCAAAATATTAGAATATTTACATTTGAGTTTCATTAAATGATCATCCCTACAGTATAAATTCCGGGTATCTCTTGTTGTTTGAAACCACACTAATGGAGAAGACTGCTGACTTGTCAATGGTCCAGGAGACAATCATTGACACTCTCCACAAAGAGAGTAAGTCATAGAAGGTCATTTCTGAATGGGGAGGCTGTTTACAGAGTGATGTATGAAAGCATATTAAATGCAAAGTTGACTGGAAGGAAGAAATTGGGTAGGCAAAGGTGCACAAGCAACAGGGATGACCGCAAGCTTGAGAATACTGTCAAGTAAAGCTGATTCAAACACTTGGGAGAGATTCACAAGGAGTAGAATGAAGATCAAGAGTCACCACACTCAGACATCTTCAGGAAAAGGACTAGCGAGCCACTTCTGAAACAGAAACAACGTCAGAAGCTTCTTACCTGGGCTAAGGAGAAAAACAACTGGACTGTTGCTCAGTGGTCTCAGAGTCTGAAGGAAGACTGGAGAGGCACAGAATCAAAGCTACTTGAAGTCCAGTGTGAAGTTTCTGAAGTCAGTAATGATGTGGGGTGTGTGACGTCTGCTGGTGTTGGTCCATTGTGTTTTATCAAGTGCAAAGTCAATGCAGCCATCTACCAGAAGATTTTGGAGCACTTTATGCTTCCGTCTGCTGACAAGCTTTATGGAGATGCTGATTTCCTTTTCCAGCAGGACTTTAGCACCTGCCCACAATGCAACAATCACTTCCAAGTGGTTCGCTGACCATGATATTACTGTGCTTTATTGGCCAGCTAACATGCCTGACCTGATTTTTTTCAGAAAATTCTCAAGAGAAAGATGAAAAACAGTCGATCCAACAATATAGAGACGATCTGAAGGCTCAATAGTGCCTCAGCAGTGCCACAGGCTGATCACTTCCATGCCACACTTCACTGATGCTGTCATTTGTGCTAGGAGCAAGTCATTAGCTGTAATATGTGCTGCCGACCAAGTATTGAGTGCATAAATGAACATACTTTAAACAACTTTAACTTTTCTGTTTTGCGAATTAGTTTTTTGATTAATCTTAGGAAATATTCTAATATTTTGAGATACTGGATTTTTGACTTTCATGAGCTGTAAACTCTAATCATCAAAATTAAAACAAAAACAAAAACTTTTGAAATATTTTACTTTACATGTAATGAATCTAGAATATATGAAAGTTTCAGTTTTTGACATAAGTTATAATAAAGCTTTTTCACAATATTCACATTTTTTTGAGCTGCACCTGTACATTTGGATCATCATGTAATTTGTAATCACTAATGGGCTCCAATTTAAATAATCTACTCAAGCATACACATACATGCCATTTATGACTGATAATGATTTTACTGATAAACAATTTTGCATTAAAAACTCTGAATGTTTTTTTTTATGATGTTAATGCTAAACTGGTGTCACAGTCAAAATATGGTTACTTATTTTAAACATTGCAGGCAAGTTCACATTTAACTGTAAATCAACAATCCCCTTATGCTGAAAAAAAGTACTTGAATGCATGTTGGCTTATTGAAAACTGACTGTTTATTGAAAGAATATGATGCAGAACTACAATAAGAATTGTCCCAGACCACATTTAGTAAAACAATCAAGTGCATGAATCACAATTTCAGGATGTCTACATTGTCAACTTGAGCACATTTGGCAAAATACAAACAACTAATCATTACTTGCTAACAAGTGCTTTGTTTTGTTTGAAGACTGCATCGCTTAATTGACCTTGAATAAAACAGTAACAAAACTTCCTCTGGATATTTTTTTAATACATGTATATTTTGGATAATTTTCAAATAATATTTCAGTATTAGTCAGTAATGTGTTTCAGTAACCTGATTCAGGTCGTGCCGTGACATTATGTATTTATGTATCTGTTACACTGCAAAAAATGCTTTTCATACTTAGATTTTTTGTCTTGTTTCTAGCTAAAACATCTAAAAAAATTCAAGGAGGATTTTCTAGACAAGTAAAAATTGTCTTGTTTTCAGAAAAAAGAAATTAAAATTAAGTGATTTTTTGCTTAGAACAAGCAAAAAACAACCGAAAACTAGATTATTTTGCTTGTTTCAAGCAAAAACTCACTTAATTTTGATTGCTTTTTTCTGAAAACAAGACAATAATTTTTACTTGTCTAGAAAATACTACTTGATTTAAGAATTTTTAGGTATTTTGGCTGGAAACAAGACAAAATCTAAGTAAGAAAAGCATTTTTTGCAGTGTAAGGGCATTAATGCACAAACGGCTATATGTTCAGTCACTCTCACATAAACCACTGGGTTTTCAAATCAAGTAAAGATTAAATAAAAAAAACTACATTTAAAAGCTAGGTTGACGAGCTAATGCACATTTAAATATGGCAAAGGCAGCTCAAGTGTTACGAACAGTTTGCTGGACGATAAAATGAACATACCGAGTCTTAAAGACACTTACATTGGTTTAGCGTTTTCTTGGTTACTAACTTGATCACAAACGACCTGATCCTTCCTTTCTTTGGAATGTACTGCATCTCAGCACTCAAGAATGCGAAAACAGAGCTCATTTGTTCACCTTTAAAAGAAATCTTCACATTCCTTCATGTCCCATAAAGTATATAACATACTATAAATAAACGACGTAATACACATTCACTTAATAGTCATCATAAAACACAATAAATCACTTTTAAATTGCTGTTTTCACAAAAATAAAACTAATTTTAGATTTTTTTTTTCTTTTGTAGTTGATTTTCCTTACCTGGATTGTCATCCTTAAAGAAACAGTACATCCAAAAATGAAAATCCTGTCATCCTTTCAAACCTCTGAGAGTTGCTTCTTTGTTCAACATACAGGTGCAACTTGAGTGTGACTAAATGACAGAAATGTAATTTTTGGGTGAACCATCCCTTTAATTGTCCACCTAGAATACTCGTAATGTAAACGGAGAGCCTCTGAAAGCTTTTGATGATACGAACGGCCTGACACCCAAAGCTGATCCATGCAGCGTCACAGCGAGGAACCTCTCATGAGGCGACTGAATTTTAGGTTTTGTCTTGGATGCCCCTCATCCACAGGCACTGAGGTAAAGCGAGTCGCAGAGACGCTCAGACAAACTCCTCCTCGCAGTGAGCGTCTGCCACCAGCAGCGAGTGCTTGTCAGGTTCGCTGAGGGCCATGCTGTTCATCGAGTGCTTGTCGGAGCGCAGCGAGTTGATGGAGACCCGGCTGTAGTTGACGATGCGGTCCAGCAGGCTGAGTTCGGGCGAGGGCCGCCGCAGGTCTCCCATGCCGATGTGAACGCTGACGTCTGAAAGGCTGCCGTGTTTTTTCACATCGCCCAGTCGTCTTTCCAGTTTCTCAGCGCTGGGTTTAGTGTAACTGCAGAAACAGGAAATGAGGGTCACATTATCCGATCATCAAGGAAACACTGATTGGTTCATGCTCAAACACGAGAATGGCCCTCATTAGCGCTCAATCTTGAGCTACTATTTGTCATAAGTGCTGTATGCGTTCATTACTGTTTATACACGTTTTTACAAGTTTCTTCTGCTCACCAAGCCTGCATTTATTTGATCCAAAGTACAGCAAAAAAATATTTTTACTATTTAAAATAACAGCTTTCTATTTGAATATATTTTAAAAGAAAAAAGGCATCAGGTCCAGATGGTTTGTCACCAGTCTGTCTGAAAACCTGTGCTGATGAGCTGGCCCCCATTTTCTCACAAATTTTCAACAAATCTCTTGCATTGTGTGAAGTCCCTGCCTGCTTCAAGCGCTCCACCATCATCCCCATTCCCAAGAAACCCAAGATAACAGGACTTAACGACTACAGACCTGTGGCGCTAACGTCTGTCGTCATGAAGTCGTTTGAGAAACTGGTTCTGGCCTATCTGAAGGACATTACTGGACCCTTACTGGACCCCCTGCAGTTTGCTTACCGAGCAAACAGATCCGTGGATGATGCTGTAAACATGGCTTTGCACTTCATTCTGCAACATCTGGACAGGCCACGGTCTTACGTGAGGATCCTGTTTGTGGACTTCAGTTCAGCTTTCAATACCATCATTCCTACACTCCTCCAAACCAAACTGCTCCAGCTCTCTGTTCCCAGCCCTATCTGTCAATGGATCAACAGCTTTCTGACAGATAGGCAACAGCAGGTGAGAATGGGGAAATTCATGTCCAGCAGTCGCACTATCAGCACCGGTGCCCCTCAGGGTTGTGTTCTCTCCCCTCTGCTCTTCTCCCTCTACACCAATGATTGCACCTCTAAAGACTCCTCTGTCAAGCTCCTGAAGTTTGCGGATGACACCACACTTATCGGCCTCATTCAGGACGGTGATGAGTCTGCTTACAGACGGGAGGTAAAAGAGCTGGCTGTCTGGTGCAGTCATAACAACCTGGAGCTCAACACGCTCAAAACAGTAGAGATGATAGTGGACTTCAGGAGGAACCCCCCTGCACTTTCCCCACTCACCATCATGGACAGCACTGTGGCTACAGTGGAGACATTTAAGTTCCTGGGATCTTTCATCTCCCAGGACATGAAGTGGGACACTCACACTGACTCCATTGTAAAAAAGGCCCAACAAAGATTGTACTTCCTTCGCCAGCTGAAGAAGTTCAACCTACCACAGGAGCTGTTAAAGCAGTTCTACTCAGCTGTCATCGAGTCTGTTCTGTGCACATCAATAACTGTCTGGTTTGTCTCAGCCACAAAATCAGACATCAGAAGATTACAGAGAACAGTTCGGACTGCAGAGAGGATTATTGGTGCTCCCCTGCCCACCCTTCAAGAACTGTATACATCCAGGGTGAAGAAAAGAGCTCAGAAAATCACCCTGGATCCCTCACATCCAAGCCATTCACTCTTTGAACCTTTGCCATCTGGCCGACGTTACAGAGCCCCTAACACCAGGACAACCAGGCACAAGAATAGTTTTTTCCCCCAGGCAATCCGACTTATGAACAGCTAAATGTTCACCCCGTTGTGCAATAAAAATATGTGCAATAACTTCCATCAAGCATCAACAGCACAGCTGTATATGCCACTTATTTCTTAATTCATTTTTCGATATAAATATTTTTTGTCTATATATATTTATATTTACATATGTATATTTTCTATTCTCTATTACCTTTATTTATTTTATTTTATTTTATTTTATTTTATTCTTTTATTGTCTGTGTTTTTGTCTATGCACCCTGGAAGCTAATGTCACAAAAACAAATTCCTTGTATGCGCAAGCATACTTGGCAATAAAGCTCTTTCTGATTCTGATTCTGATTCCTGTGATTTCAAAGCTGAATTTTCAGCATCATTAGTCCAGTCTTCAGTGTCACATGATCCTTCAGAAATCATTCTGATATGCTGATTTGCTGTTCAAGAAACATTTTATATTACTATTATTCTTATCAGTATTTAAAACAGTTGAGTACATTTCTATTCTTTGATGAACAGAAAGATCCAAAGATCAGCAACGATCTGAAAATAAAAGCTTTTGTAACATTATACACTATACAAATCAAAAGACTGGAGTCAGTGTAATTTTATTATTATTATTTTTTTGGGGGGGGGGAAAGAAATTCTATAAATTAACACTTTTTTTAATCAAGGATGCTTTAAATTGATCAAAAGTGAACATTTATAATGTTACAGATGTTATTTCGGATTCATTGCTATATTTCTATTCATCAAAGAAACCTAAAACGATTCTACTCAGCTGTTTTCAACATAATAACAACAAATGTTTTTAAGCAGCAAATCAGAACATAAGAATGATTTCTGAGGGATCATGTGACTGGAGTAATGATGCTAAAAATTCAGCTTTGAAATCACAGGAATAGATTACATTTTAAAATATATTCAAATAGAAAACAGTCATTTAAATAGTAAATAAAATGGTAATAAAAATGGTAATGGTAAAATAGTAATAAAAACCATTCAAAAACTTTTGACTGGTAATGTATAAGAAAATGAAAAACCTCTGCTCATTCATTTCAAACCATCATATAAAGTTATTGAATCTCTTCAGGAAATTTGGGCTAAACCACTCAATTAATATGGATGAGTTTTACGATCACTTCATGAACTTTCTGAAGTGTTTTTTGCATAGACTGTCAATGGAGGAACCAAAATCGCTCATTTCATTAAAAATACCTGAATTTGTGTTTTGAAGATTAACAAAAGTCTTGCAGGTGAGTAACTTATGACTGAATTTTTAGTTTTTGGCCAAACTATCCCTATAAGTTAAACTTATATATTCATGTGATATCTAAGTGTGATATCTTGTTATAATTAATGAAAACATTTTGTAATATGATTTTGATGTACATTTTCCATGGTAATGCAATGTCTGATTATAAAATGGTTTTCAAATTTTGAATTTTGAGATTAAGTTCAATTTCTTAATCCCCACTGCTGCTGACTCCGAAATAATAAACCCAGTTACTGAAGCATGTAAAAATACCATTTGAGTAGGAGGGATGACAGCACTACAGAAACGGAGGAGGCAGCCATCGCAGCAGAGCCCATCCAGGGCTGCAGCACCAAACCCACCGGCATAAACACACCTGCGAACAACAGAATACAATAACAGGAATCATACAGATACTGTAAAATGAAATTCCATGAACTTTCAAGGACTTGAAAGCTGCACTCCAAAGTCCCAATCTGAATGATGATTCGTAAACCATCATTTCAGATAAAGACTCAGAGCGCGGATTGCGAATCATTCAATTCACAAAATGATTTGCGAACCTGCTAAGTTCCAATCTAAATCAAATGATTCCCAAACACTCTCTGAAGTTCAGATCTAAAGCAAATGATTCGCGATCTGACTAGAGCACACAAAAGAGTGAATCATTTTACACAATTCAGAGTTTCAAAAAGCTCTGTTTCACCAATTGCTATACGTGCTTTTTTAAATCATTACGATGTCAAAATGTGAAAATTAATAACTTTTCTGATTTGGTTTTTGCTAGGAAATGATCAAAGTCACAAGTTTGAATCAATCAGAGCAAATCTACTGGCTTAATATCTATATTCTGGCTTACTATCTATATTTTCATTCCAAAGATAACTTCCAAAACTAATCTACGAACATATTTAGATGAAGAAGATATGTGCTTACTGAAAAATCAGTATTAATCAAAGAAAAATCATATTATATTGATATTTGTATGGGTTTAACAACGCCTTAAATTTCAAAAAGTCAAATTCAAGTACTTCAAGCACGTTAAGCACCTTGTACAAACCCTGAATAATGACACTCAAACAATAACTTTTTATTCACCAAAAATATCAGGAAAAAAATGATAATAATCAGAAATGTTAGTTGAGCAGCAAAACAGATTAGAATGATTTCTGAAGGATCATGTGACACTGAAGACTACTGAAAATTCAGCTTTGATCACAGAAAAAAAAAAAAAGTTTTAAATTGTCATATTTCACAGTTTCTATTACAGTTTTTTAATAAAATAAATGCAGCATAAGAGAAATAAAAATCTTACTGAACCCAAACATTTGAACAGATGTAATGCATTAATATTTAGTAGTTTAGAACATTATCAACTTTTTCTGGGTTAACAGAAAAAACACATTTGTTTCTCTCACCATTTGTTGACATTTCAGACCCTATTTGGCACCCTGTTTGTGGCAAGTGCCAATAATACTGAAATAACTTCATATTTCTATCTTATTTGGTCCAGCGGTTTTTACCTGCAGCAATGGGAATCCCCACAAGATTGTAGATCAGTGCAAACACAAAGTTGATTCTGATTCTTTTTACGGTCTTCTTAGAAAGATCAATACTCCCAACAACATCTAGAAGATCATTCTGTCCATAACAAAAACAAACGATGAATCAAAAAGTGTCAACTCAAGAAATGTTAATTTAAAAGTAGAAATGGAAACAAATGTTACTTTTGTAAATATAAATAAACATTTTTTTAAAACCTTAAATAGGCATTTTCTACACTTATATTCTAATATTTAAATGCAAGCCTTCAGATCAACAGTTTATAACTATGACAACATTAATTCAACCACAAGAGTCTCCATACCCTGATTAGCACCACATCGGCTGCCTCGATGGCTACATCTGTGCCCGTGCCGATAGCAATCCCCACATCTGCCATGGCCAGCGCTGGCGAGTCGTTCACTCCGTCGCCCACCATAGCCACGCGTTTTCCTGCTAGCTGGAGCTGCTCCACTTTCGCCACCTTGTGAGACGGCAAGACTTCTGCAAACACCTTCCTGATGCCCACCTGGACAAAAACCCACAACCTCAGCAGCTGAAATTCACTGCCGCATGAGGACGAGTATTATTTAAGTGAAAATTAAAGGGTGCTGTACCTGGGCAGCGATAGCTCGAGCGGTTTTGCTGTTGTCTCCTGTCATTAGCACGACCTCCAGCCCCATTGCTGTGAGAGTGTGGACAGCCAGCTCAGCCTCGGGCTTCACCGTGTCTGCTATGGCCACCATGGCACAAAGCTCATCTGACATGAAAACAACACAAATCCTCAAAAGTTGTGCAGTTATTTTTCAATCTGCAATTGGAATTAATTAACATCCACTTTATCCTGTGTTGACATATTAATGCTTCATAAGCTGCATCTTAGAGTGCCACTAAACAGTGAAATTATGGTACGTTCATGTCAGACAATCTTATTTATGAGTTTAATGCACATGAATGCCAGCACTAGGACTAGGACTGCACGGTAAACTGTGTTTTAATCGTGATTTCTGCTATAAAACATCTTCTGTGATATTTGCCCTCTGGTTATTTATCTTGAAAACATTTCATTCTTATTTGACATTTGCATCATCTTTCATGGTTAGGGTTGCCAGATGTTAAGAATTTAATTCCTCTAATCCAGGGGTGCCCAACCCCTGTTCCTGGAGATCTACCTACCTGCAGACTTTAGTTCCAGCCCTGCTCCAACATAACTGTCTGTAATTATCAAGTGCTACCTAAGAGATTAATTAGCTGGTTCAGGTGTGTTTGATCAGGGTTGGAGTTAAACTTTGCAGCATGGTAGATCTCCAGGAATAGGGTTGAGCACCCCTGCTCCAATCATTGCTTTTTTCTTAAATCAGTACACTTTCTGCCCAGTGGTTTACTTAATTTTGTTCAGATACGAGTAATGCATAATTTGAAACCGAGAAAAGGGTCTAACTTTTATTTTTGTGTACACACAAAATCATTCAAATATTACGATGGTGTTTTAGTGGCACGTTAAAAAAAAATCTTTTAGTATTTCAACTTTATTCTAGAAGTATTTCGACTTTATTCTCGAGGTATTCCAACTTTACTCTCAAGGTATTCTGACTTTACCCTCTAAGTATTCCGACCTTATTTTTGTGGTATTCCGACTTTACCCTCGAGGTATTCCACCTTATCCTTGTGGTATTCCGAATTTACCATTGAGGTATTCCGACTTTACCCTCAAAGTATTCCGACCTTATTTTTGTGGTATTCCGACTTTACCCTTTAAGTATTCCGACCTTACCCTTGTGGTATTCTGAATTTACCATTGAGGCATTCCGACTTTACCCTCAAAGTATTCCGACCTTATTTTTGTGGTATTCCGACTTTACCCTCAAGGTATTCCGACTTTACCCTCGAGGTATTCCGACCTTATCCTTGTGGTATTCCGAATTTACCATTGAGGTATTCCGACTTTACCCTCAAAGTATTCCGACCTTATTTTTGTGGTATTCCGACTTTACCCTTTAAGTATTCCAACCTTACCCTTGTGGTATTCCGAATTTACCATTAAGGCATTCCGACTTTACCCTTAAAGTATTCCGACCTTATCTTTGTGGTATTCCGACTTTACCCTCGAGGTATTCCGACCTTATCCTTGTGGTATTCCAATACTACAACATTATTTTCATTGTGTTTAAACTTTATTCTCAAAATATTACCACTTTAATCTCTTAATCTTAGTTTGCTTTTTTAAACATGTTGTGCTTTTATAAAACAAAGAAAAACAGGATGTGCTTGCTGTAGTCTCGGTCTCCGCGAACTGGGGTGAATCACAAAAATAAACCAAAACTTGCCTCGTACACCTGTAAAAATATATCTACAGAAAGCCTAAAATGCCTACTTTAAAATTAACCAAATCAAACTAAAAACAAATACTCTGCTTATGCAATATGAACTTCATCTGCAGCCAACACTGACTCAGAAAACACTAGTTTAATAATAAATATTTCCTTGCTATTTTTTCCAACTTAATAGTCATTACTTTTGTTGGTGCTTTACAGAAAGCTTTATGGCTGTACTTGAGCACAGAATACTCTAAGGGCTCATTATCATTTAATATAGCCCTAATCATGTGATTAGTGAACTAAAGGCTTAAATGAACAACTCTACTAGAAACATCTTCAGTCAGAACTGAATGCGCCCAAATACAAATCTACCAAAAGGTCAAAACTGCAAAAAAAAAAACAACACTTTTCCTATCAATCTCTTTCCTTATGGTTTCATATAGAAGTTCCTAGTGATCAAAATCTGTCTGAAATAACAGAGTCTCACTCACTGTCCACAGCCACCAGCACAGCAGTGCGTCCTCTCTTCTCATGGTCCGTCATGGCTTCATCCACATCTGCTCGCACCTGCAGCGCGTTCCTCCTCATCCACTCTCTGTTCCCTATCAGCACCGTGTACGAGGCCGTCTGGATGACAGCTGAAACCGCAAAGCATCACAATCTCAGAATTTTCAGGATTTCAGCATGCAGCCAATGAGGTCTTACAGAAGCGGTCACATGACACTCACTGAGCGGCTGCGGGTCCATGATGAGCGGGTGGTCATCGCTGTGCGCTCTGGTATCGCTGATCTGAATCAAGACGGCATTGCGCTGGTTCTCCTCGCTGTCGCTGTCGTCTCTCCTCAGCAGGTTTTCCGTGTTGCTGACCAGACACCTGATGCCACAACCTGGCACAGCTTGGAAATCTGTACAGGTGCCAAGAGACTCCGTACCCAGCTCCTGAACACAGAAGAGGCATTGTGAATCAGAATGCCAAATACAGACTTTCATGCAAATCAAGCACTGACACAGGGACTGACATTTAAAGCAGTCACAAAATACCACAAGAACAAGCTGTACTGAAACATTTGGCAGTAAAAGCAGGTGTTTAGACCTTTTTTTTTTTTTTTTACACATATGCTGCAAAAGTTAGAATACGATTGCTGGTAGCCATTGACTTACATAATATGGAAAAAAAGGGCTCTATGCTTACCTTTCTACTTAAAATTTAGGAGCACAGTCAAAATTTCAGAATCACCTTCTAATCAATAATCAAAAAATCTGATTAAAAAAAAAAAAATTACCCTTCCCATTATGAGGTGATATTTGACTCCTTAAAGTGACTTACAGGGGGATTTTGTTTTTTTAACTTTGTAATGGCATTTTTCTAACTTTATTAAAAGTATGTCATCTTTCATGTCAGTTTTTAAAAAAATATATATTTAAGCTTTTTAAAATTAAAACAACAGAATAAGAACAAGTACAAAAAGAATAGATTACCAATCAAATAAAATCCGTATTAACAAAATTAATTTGTACTACAGAGGTGGCCCAGAACACAAAAGTGGCATGTAGGTGTATTATGTGTTTAATAAGGCTCAGAGGTGGCATGAGTGCAATCAAATTCATGTTGAGATTGTTTTAAAAATAAAATTTTGAATATAGAAATATTAAAGGGGGGGGGGGGGGACGTACAATGGTGTTTGGTATATTCAGAGTTGTTTACAGTGTTAAAAGAGTTCTCATGCTAAACATGGCCAAAGTTTAAAAAAATTATTTGGACAAATGACAGAGAATTTCTTTGCCAAAAATCTTACTTCCGGGTTGGTACAAGTTTCGGCTGTTTTTTTTTTTTCGATCGTGGCATTAATGACGTAATGACGCATGACAAACTCCTTATATGAGCATTTCTCCTGGAAAAGCGCGTCCACGGCGCCCGCGCTAACGTCGGCCAGACCGTGAGAAAGAGCTCGTCAACAACGTGCTTCATTCGGATGTACTCTCCAAGGGATTTATTCGGGAATAAAGTCTCTAAAGAAGTGTGGTTTTGGTTGTAAGGCAAAGATAACTTTGCTCAGCTTCCTGAAGAACCCACGTTACATGAACAGTGGATGCAGTTCCTTTTTTTGGGGCAGCAATGGAGTTTAGCAAGTGTGTGTTTCATATACGAGGACCAGTTCGACGCTGGATTTGCACATTGTTTGATACTGAAAGATGGAGCGGTCCCAGCTATAAAAGATCCCACTCATGATTCAGAACTGCAGATGGTAAGTGAAACAACATCAAATGTTTTATTGGCAATCCCACCGCAAGTGATCGTCGAACTTAGCTCCGCCCACGGTGTGCCTCCAGAAGTTCGGCGGAGAAAATCGGAAAGCTGTATATTTCTTTTATAAATATAATAAAACTAAAGACTTTTTGGAGATATTAAGGATATATTACTACTCTATATGTACTCAGGATTAACATGAGATTAGGTGAAACTGTGTATGTCATGTACCCTTTAAATGATTTAAATAACTGAAAAGATACATTAAAAACTAAACTAAATCTGCCAGCATGGCAGCATATTACTGATTTAATTACTAAATCATATCATTCATTTGTTTCGTTCGAACGGCTGATATGTTCAGGAAAAAGCAAGTGACTGTCTTTATGAATGGGAAATTGAATCATTGACTCACTAGATTTGTTTAAAAAGCATGTTTATTCTGCTTTCTTTGAATGGAGATGCACAGCGGCTCAGTTGTGACTTGTTTCAGGCTATTTTTGACAACGAAACTGCAAAATCAGGCAATAGTGTTATAGACAGACAATGTAAGCCACTTAATATTAACTTCTTGTTTACTAAACTGTTGTATTAAAATCAATATCTCATTTACAAACTCCCTCAATAACCATTAAATCTGTCACTCATCTTAGTTAATCGTGATCTCACAAAGTGCCATTATAATCAACGAAGCGCTGAACTGCACAGTAAATCTCTTATTTACACTCTCTCCACACTT
Source organism: Cirrhinus molitorella (assembly GCA_033026305.1). Classification (NCBI taxonomy): domain Eukaryota; kingdom Metazoa; phylum Chordata; class Actinopteri; order Cypriniformes; family Cyprinidae; genus Cirrhinus; species Cirrhinus molitorella. The sequence continues at coordinate 35,762,585 of CM065129.1, forward strand.
TGTTTATGAAAGGATTCATGAGATATGTCTGTGATGCTTTACTCAAAGTTGCAAAAACACAGAGAAACCTTTAAAGCTCCCCTCAGCGCAAACACAAATAACTTTCTGGAAGAAACTCATCCAGGTTCGAGGGTTTGTAAATGATGCCAAATTGTTCATTTTCAGGTGAACTGTTTTCTTTAACCAACTTGAACTAACTTGTAAACACAACAGCCTGTGAGTAAAGAAACACCACACCTTAAAGTCAAACTGACCTGCTTGCAATATTTGGTGATGGCAGCACCCAGCGGATGTTCACTGTTGTTTTCAGCAGTGCCAACAATCGCCAGCAGCTTGGAGCGTGGTATCCGATTCCCTTCCGCCAGCATCTTCACCTGGACCACTCTGGGAGCTCCGTAAGTGATGGTGCCGGTTTTATCAAACACCACAGACTGAATCTAAAAGCACAAACAGATTTATGAAACGGTCTTCCTCCTCACAACAGCTTGAGAATTAAAATCAGCGGCTCATCTCTGACCTTGTGTGCCATCTCTAACGGCTCTCCTCCCTTGATGAGGATCCCGTTCTGGGCTCCCACCCCTGTCCCCACCATAACCGCCGTCGGGGTGGCCAGACCCAGAGAGCAGGGGCAGGCGATGCAGAGGACAGTGATGGAGGCCTGGAAGGCGAAGCGGATGACGGCCTCTGCCTCAGAGATGCTCTTATCATAACCCTGCAGAGAGAATGTGAACATAAACATGGTCTAGCATGTCTTGGGTAGCACAGGTATATTTGTAGCAATAGCCAAAAATACATTGTATGGGTCAAAATTATGAATTTTTCTTTTATGCCAAAAATCATTAGGATATTAAGTAAAGAGCATGTTCCATGAATATATTTAGTCAATTTCTTACTGTAAATATATCAAAACTTAAAGTTTGATTAGTTATCTGCATTGCTAAAAACTTCATTTGGACAACTTTAAAGGTGATTTTTTCAATATTTAGATTTTTTTGCACCCTCAGATTACAGATTTTCAAATTGTATCCTGGACAAATAATAATACATCAATGGAAAGCTTATTTATTCAGCTATTGTTGTTTTTTTTTTTTTTTTTTTTCAAAAAAGATTTTGTAATCCAGGGTCACATGAATAGGATTTTTTCCTTGTGTTGTTATTGGTCAACTTTTTTTCTTTAAAAATTTTTTAAATAATATTGCATGCTTTTAATAGCCTAATGAGAAATTTACAAGCAATTTCAAAAGGATGGTCACTTTTAATCAGGATCAGCTTTCAGGTGATGTATAAATCTATTTTATTTATTTTTTTTTTATTTTTTAAATTGACCTTATGACTGGTTTTGTGGCACAAATGAAAACCTGCTGGTAATTTACTCATCCTCAGGCCATCCAAGATGTGGGTGACTTTTTTTTTCTTCAGTAGAACAGTAAAGAACATTTTAACTGAACATTTTGCACTGCAATGCTTTTCTTACTTAGATGTCTTACTTTGTCTTGTTTCCAGCCAAAATATCTAAACATTCTTAAATCAAGAAGGATTTTCTAGACATTATACAAAAATTATTGTCTTGTTTTCAGAAAAAAGAAGTCCAAGTTAAGTGAGTTTTTGCTTGAAACAAGCAAAATAATCTAGTTTCCTGCTTGAAATAAGATTATTTTGCTTACCCCATTGGCAGATTATTATTAAAAACTCACTAAATTTGGACTTCTTTTTTCTGAAAACAAGGCAAATTTTTTACTTGTCTAGAAAATCTTCTTGATTTAAGAATTTGTCGATATTTTGGTTGGAAACGAGACAAAAAAAATCTAAGTAAGAAAAGCATTTTTTACAGTGTGGTGATTCATAAAATGCAAGTATTTAGTGTTCTACTGACTAAAAATGGTCACCTACATCTTGGATGACCTGAGGGTGAGTAAATTAACTGCAAATTTTCATTTTTGGGAACTGTCCTTTTAAAACACTCAAGTAGGAATATTTTCAAGGCCACATATTAAAAACAGGATATTGTTTTGCTGTTCAATGTACTGTGTGTAAACACTATTAAATGTTCACAAAGTAAAGCTTATTGAAACCTTGACTAATTCTAACCTAGAGGAATTGCATTCTGGGTTCAACCTTAGTCAAACATGCATCTATCTACAGAGACAGCTTCACTCACAGGGAAATACTTCTCCACAAGTGAAAAGTTCACAAAGCCAATCAGAATCCAGGCTACGAGAGTCAGGAAAGAAACCACAACGATGAACGGGACGAAGTAGCCGCTGATCTTATCCGCATACTGCTGGATGGGAGCCTGAGATTGGAAAGTTTAAAAGAAAATTTGGTGAGGTTAGATATGCAGACCCCTACATTGGATATTGAATAAAAAAAAAAACAAAAAAAAAAAAAAAACACAACGAACTGATGTTCAATGTTTGGACAAATTTTACTGAATTTGAAAGGGGGCCTCATTAAATTCCTTAAAATAAGACAAAGCTGTAAAGAACAAAAGTTCCCAAGGTCTAGAAAAACCTTAACATATGAAGACCAATTTAAAAAAAAAAAAAAAAAAAGTAAACCGTCATTTTGAGGCCTGGAGAAATTATGCAATTTGATTATTTTGATTATATTGTAACGAATAGAATATACATTTTTGTGTGTTTAAATCTATATATTTTGCCAATTTTTTTTTTCACCATTGCATAAAATTAAAAAGCCAAAATGTGCTTTATACAGTTTCGGCTTGCTTTTCAAAGAAAAAATGAATAAATTACAAAACAACAATTTAAAAATATTTACTTAACACTGAACATTTAACACTTTAACATTCTAGTAGACATTATAGCCTACCAACAAAGAACAATTTAACTTAAAATAAATAAGTTTGTAAAATAATATTCTTTGGCCATTTTTAAGACCCGCTTCTTGAATCAGTCATGTGTTTTGTTTTGTTTTTTATGTACAAATGAATGCAGTCTTGCTGAGCAGAAGAGACTTCTTTTAAAACATTAGAAAATATTACAGATCCCAATTTGAACACTATGTGTGAATGTTAAATAATAAATGCATTAAAAGAGCTGTTGTAGTCATCGTTATCATTGTTTTTGTCTTTATTTTATTTTACAGAACAACAGTAAAATTACAGTACTACCATTTATGAATGTTGACTTTTATTTTGCCTTATTTGCCTTAACTGGAAAATAGGTTATACTACAATAATACATATCCTTTGTGGCGTTTTTATTAACTTTTACATGTACTTTTATATATTAACTACAATTTATGTTATATATATATATATATATATATATATATATATATATATATATATATATATATATATATATATATATATATATATATATATATATATATATATAGCATTAATAAAAGCAAAAATGTATTAAACTAGCTCAGTCTTATAAATAAATAAATAAATAAATAAATAAATAAATAAATAAATAAATAGGAAAGCATTCATCAGGCTAATCTGGAAAATCAGAAGCTCTTATTTTCAAAACTCATGCCATAATAGCAGATGCGGAGCTGACAGACGCACCTTTGAAGTCTGCGCCTCCTCCACCAGTTTGACGATCTGAGAGAGGGTTGTGTCTGTGCCCACATGAGTGGCTTTGATCAGCAGAGAGCCGTTCTGATTGATGGAGCCCGCGATCACGGTGCTCCCCGGCTTCTTAGTGACGGGCATGGCTTCACCTACAGCACAGGACACGCATCATCAGACCACTTTGTTTCACTGACCAAATCATTTGTTCAAATCACATTAATTCAGAAACAAATGCGGTAATGTTCTGCTCCGGCTTTGATTGGAATCATTTCCGTTGGCGAAAAAAACACTAGACAATATTGTGTCTAAAATGTAATTCACTCAATATTCTTGTCTTCTTGTACAAAATTAAAAATCACATTTATGACCCTGGACCATGAAACCATTCTTAAGTAGCTTGGGTATATTTGTAGCAATAGCCAAAAGTACACTGTATGGGTTATTACAGATTTTTCTTTTATGCCAAAAATCGTTAGGATATTGAGTAAAGATCATGTTCCATGAAGATATTTTGTAAATGCCCAACAGCAAATATATCATACCTAAATTTTTAACTTAGCACTGCTAAGAGCTTCATTTGGACAACATTAAAAGGTGATTTTCTCAGTATTTAGATTTTCTTGCACCTTCAGTTTCCAGATTTTCAATATTGTCATATCCTAACAAACCATACATCAATGGAAAGCTTATTTATTCAGATTTTAACTGATGTATAAATCTCAATTTCAAACAATTGACACTTACGACTGGTTTTGTGGTCCAGGGTCACATTTGTGATCATGCTCATGCACTAATATTTAGGAAAACTGTGGTTGTTTTTGTGATATTATATAAGTAGTTGTGACCCTAGACCACAAAACTAGTCTTAAGTAGCAGGGGTATATTTGCAGCAATAGCCAAAAGTACATTGTACATTTTTCTTTACGCCAAAAATGATAAGGATTTTAAATAAAGATCATTCTCCATGAAGAATTCTGTACATTTCCTACTGTAAATATATTAAAACTTTTGCAATAGCCAAAAGTACATTGTATGGGTCAAAATTATAGATTTTTCTTTTATGCCAAAAAAGCATTAGGATATTAAGTAAAAATCATGTTCCATGAAGATATTTTGTATATTTCCTACCGTAAATATGTTAAAACTTAGTAATATGCATTGCTAAAAACTTCATTTGGACAACTTTAAAGGCAAATTTCTCAATATTTAGATTTTTTTGCAATCTTAGATTACAGATGTTCAAAGAGTATCTCAGCAAAATACTGTCCTATCCTTATAAACCATACATCAATGTAAAGCTTTCAGATGATGCATAAATCTCAATTTTAAAAATTTGACCCTCATGACTAGTTTTGTGGTCCTGGGTCACATATCATACTGTATATTATACATATAAACAGCAAAAACACATTCAGGGATATTTTTTTCTTTCAAAACTTGAATTATAGGTGCATTTTAAATGCATTCTAATAGGCTTCATCACACAGTGCTGAAAAAGTGAGTGACCTACTTGAAAATATCAGCTTACATATCATTAAATCAACAATTATGATATTATTGCAGATGATAAAGATCTCATACCCATAACTTCTAAGGCAGTGGCTCTCTTATTGGGGGATTTAAGCTCTTGACATCTGGCAACCTTAACCATAAATGCTTGTGGAGGCTTGCTACAAATGCACCAATGTAACGTTTTCACGAAAAACAACCAGCGGGCAAATATCACAGATGTTATGCTCAGTAAATCAGGAGAGGCAGAAATCGTGATCATGATTAGCACAGAACAATTATCCTGCTTTGTTAGACTGCACTCATGTTAGTAAAGAGAAAAGTGCCCTCTCGAACCTGTAATGAGAGACTCGTCTGCCATGGAGTGTCCTTCAATCACTCGGCCATCGACTGGAAACTTTCCTCCAGGTACAACCCTAACAACATCTCCCCTCTGCACCAGCTCCACATCCACCTTCTCCTCGCTGAGAGAGAGATACACAAGGTCACATGTGGAACAAAGTCAGCTCTGCTTTAGGGGTGTGCGATATCGACAAAAAATAATCTCGATATTTTCTGGTATTTTGTCGATGGCGATAATTAGACAATATTTTTTTTCTGTGTGTGTTATTGTACCAAGGACTACAGTGCTAAAGTTTTTGATATTATTCATATTCTGTGTGGTCAGAATAGCAATAATTTGTCAATAATTTGTCACTTTGGACAAAAGCGTCTGCCAAATGCCTAAATGTAAATGTAAATGTAGTTCACAGCAGTGATAATTACTATTTTCCTAAAAGTTTAAATGGATTTTTAAATGGACCTTTTATGGGCATTTTTACCTTTATAAAGCATTTTTTTCTAAAAGTGTGCATCAACTTTTGAGTCTAATTCTTACATTTAATCAGTCAATTATAATAATACATTTTGTCTGTTACTAAACAAATCAAAAGCAACAAAATTCATATTTGCAGAAGTTGCATATAAAGTGGCATTTAGTGCTGTGGTGGCTGTGTTTGGAATGATTTTTTGTTTGTCGAAATTAAGCAAAAACAGGAAATATGCTTTCTAAAACATAAGTTAATATTAACTTCTTGTCTCTTGAACTGTTGTATAAAATCAACGTCACATTTGTAGTCATGCTGATTTTTAAAGGAAAAACGGCACTCTTCCTGTGATAGTGTTTAACTTGATGAAATTATATAGATATATACATTTTCTTTCCCCATATCTTGAATTCTGTGATCATTTCTAAATGCATTTTAATAGACTGAATCATGCAGTGTAAGAATGCGCACTAAATGCGTACTTACAGGATCATCACGTAATGTAACCATGCATGCACTCTTGCAGGTGTTTTGTTTGTTTTTGCAATATACTCGATAATGTCAAATTACACATCGTTAAAACAACAACTGCAATATTAAATCGCACACCCCTATTCTGCTTTCTGTTTAACAGCGCAGAGATGCACAAACCTCAACACAGACATGTCATCGTTCAGTGTAACCACAGTGGCCTCTGTCGCCTGTAAAGACATCAGCTTGGACAGAGCCTCTGAGGTCTTGCTCTGCGATTAAAAACAAAACCGTAAACATTAGTGCCAAACAACGCAGGAAATTAAAGAGATATGATTTCAAGCCTGTGTAACTGGAAATGCCTGTTTACCTTCGCTATCTGCTCCAGCCACCTGCCCAGCGAGATGAAGACAAACAGCATGGGTGGAGTATCGAAAAAGGTGATGGGGTTTACTTTCGCTCCCTCCACCATGGCAACCAGGAGAATCACCACGGAGTATGTGAACGCGATCGTTGTTGCCAAAACAATGAGAACATCCATATTGGCCGTCCGGTGCTTGACAGCTTTGTAGGCTTGGCAGTAGAAATACCGCCCACCGATAAACTATTTAGGACAGACAAAACCGGTATGGTTACTAAATACAATGCATAAAGTGCATACCAATGTTTTGCCACATTTTCAGTTAACAAGGAACACAGAAAGTGCATTAAAGCAGTGGTTCTCAAACTGGGGTATGTGAAGTGATGGAAGGGTGCAGCAAAACGCTGAGCTTTGCCATCAATTTAATTTTACCCCAATTTAAAGAAAGATTATAACCGAACATGTATTTCTGACAAGCTTTTATTTGTCAGAACAATCAAACGACATTGAATCGCGCTGCTGTTCATTGCATCTTTAAAGTAGATTTGTAGCACTTAATAGCAAAGAACAAATACTGACAGACTGTACATAAAGATCGATTTAAGAAACTCTTTTTGATAAAGAAACATGCCCTCTGCAACTTGTTTCATTTTTAAAATACGAGAAAGAATGCCGTTTTCTCTGAATAGCCAAACGATTGCAAATGTTGATTTTATCAGGCATGCAATCAGCTATAAACAAAAAAGGAAAATCTGACCACGCCCCAAGCCACGCCCACAAACATGCCCATCACTTATTATATACAAGTTATTATACAAGTACTATAATATAGTAAAGTATATAGAATTGTTACTACTATTAAAATAACTGCCAAAATGAAACATTACAATTATCAATGATTTTGAAATATAAATCTGCTCAAGTCTAAATTTATTTGATAAAAAAAACAAAGCAAAAAAAAAAAAAAACGAAAAACAGCAATATTGTGAAATACTACTACAAATTTAAAAAAAAAAAAAGTTTTCAATTTTAATGTTATAAAATGTAATGTTATTCCTGTGATGCAACGCAGAATTTTCTTCATCATTACTCCAGTTTTCAGCGTCACATGATCTTTTAGAAATCATTATAATTTGACTCAAGAAACGTTTCTGATTATCAATGTTGAAAACCATTTTGCTGCATCATATTTTGTGTGTAAATGGTAATACACTATTTTTCAGGATTGTTTGGCAACTATAAAGTTAATGAATAACATTTATTTGCATTTATCAAATATATTAAATTTAATGCGTTAATGCTTTTATTAAATAGTAATTATTTTAAATGTCTTCACTCACTTTTTAATCATATAAAAATGTTTGAGTGGTAGCTATCATTTCCACAAAAATATTAAGCAGCAAAACTGTTTTTTAACACTGATTTAACAGCAATTCTTTGTAAACAACATAAATAAATGTTTCTAATGACGAATGTTGCATTCCCAAATGCAAATTAAAGTGGCTCAAACCAGTTATATACCAGTGAATCATTTGGCTGAGATGCAACTATTTGAAAATCTGGAATTTGAGGGTGTAAAAAAAAAACAACAACACTTAAATATTGAGAAAAATAAAGTTGAAAATGAAGTTCTTAGCAATGCATATTATTAATCAGAAATTAGGTTTTGACATATTTATGGTAGGAAATGTAGTAAATATCTTCATAGAACAAGATCTTTACTTAATATCCTAATGATTTTTGGCATCTTTAATTAGTATTTTTGGCCACTGCTACAAATATACCCTTGCTACTTAAGACTGGTTTTGTGATCCAGGGTCACATATGAATAATACACTGAATAGAATATTAAGAATATGACATAAAAGATGCCTCTATAAAAGGTAAAAATTCATGTGTACATCGATTTAAAAGAGGAAATTTTATCCCTTAATAGAGAAGGTGTGACTTAAGTCTAAGTGGGTTAAATGCCCCAGGGGGTACACCACTGTAAACAGTTTGAGAAACACTGCATTAAAGATTAGTTCACTTGCTGAACAAAAATTTGCAGATATTTTACTCACCCCCTTATCATCCAAGATGTTCATTTCTTTATACTAATAAACAAATAAAAAAAAAAAAACTTGGAGTCACCCTACATCGTCGTTTTACCTTTTTTTTTGTAAAGGGTGCTTTATCTTCTTTGCGCGTTCACTTTGTAAACACTTTGTCGGTACTTCTGCAGCGATGTAGGAAGATTTCGAAGTTGTAGAAGAAAGTGAGATGGAAGTTGTGGTTAAAAAGTGTATAAATATTAATTTACTTTAGAAAATGACCTATCGCTTCGCTAGATAAGACCCTTCTTCCTCGGCTTCTTCCTTCTTCGAATCTGCATTTAAACTGCATTTTGGACGTTCAAACTCGCGAGAACCGTTGAAGTTCACTATATGGAGACATTCCTGAAATGTTTTCCTCAAAATATTATTTCTTTACCACTGGAGAAAGAAAGACAAACATCTTGGAAGACAAAGGGGTGAGTAAATTATCTGTAACTTTGTGTTCTGGAAGTGAACTAATCCTTTAATAAACCACAAACTGACAGGTAGCCCACCTGCACAGGGATACAGAAGAGAAACGAGATCAGGTTCATGATGGAGAGGCCCGGCATCAGCTGTTTCTCTAGGAACATGGTGGAGTGGTACTTCTCTCGGTCCTCGACTGTGGCGTTGTGGTGGTGGGACATTTCGAGCTGGTGATCTACGATTATCATGTAGATCATCATTCCCATAACAGGCACGCAGAAAAACAAGCTGATGAGGAACGATCTTTTCCACCTGGGAGGATACAGGATGCCCACATTAAAATCTGACCTTGTGAGCTGCCTAACTTAGACTGCATTTCAAGTGCTTTGAGCTACAGTTGCAATCGAAATTATTAGACATTTTGCGAAAACAATTCAGTGAAGGCATCAGTAAACTATTGGAGGAAGTTTATTTGAGTAATTCTGAGAAAGTTAGTTAATGAATAATGCAAAAATAAAAATAAAATTGGCTCTAAATGTTAATGTTCAAAATTATTCAACCTCCAAAAGTAAAATTTGGCACAGAATCTTTTATTCTTTAAAACCACTAATAAACGCTTGGAAGTGCTTAGAAGCTTCTGTCACCTCTCTACTGCAATCTTGGCTCATTCCTCGCCTGAAAAAGCTTTCAGGTGACTGATAATCTTTGTCTTTCACATTGCCACTGCTTTCTTCAAATTAAACCAAATATTTTCAATGAGACTTAGATCTGGAGACTGAGCAGGCCACTCAAGAACTTTCTATAACTGATCCTTGAACCAAGCATAAGGGTCATTCTATAATTGTGGGTAATTTTTTTTATATATATTTTAATCAATTTAAAGTCAGATGTTTAAGTCCTATATGTTGAAAAAGCCATATCTTTTGTTAAAAAAAAAAAAATGATGTTCATATCACATAAAACCCTGGTATTCAGCTGTCTGATTTTATAAACTTGCTCATTCTACTCTGCATTTAAGCATGAAAATTACCTCAAATATAAATTACTTTCATAGTTTTGTCTTTAGTTAGATTAGGTTATCAAGACATTTGGGTGTGCACTTCAAAAATAAGTGCTTATTTTGATTTAACTTGTTTTATTTGTGTACGAAAAAACACTGTCAGCTAAGTTACCCACTAGAAATCCGCCCTCAAAAAGGAACGGTTTGTCCCATTCTCACATTATTTGCACAGTATGATGATATTTCCTCTAGAAGCACATGGATGAAACATTAGAAGTTATGCTCCCTCTTTCTTTCTAATATTGGCTTAACTAGCAAACCTGTGTCAAGAGTAGACGAATTCAATGTCAACAGTGTTACCCAAGTATTAATGCTGGAAATTTAACATGACAATTTAACTAAAATGTACGTTTTGTTTATGAAAATATATTTTTAAACATACCATATGCTCAGTAGTTCTAGGCTTCTATGGTTGAGTTATAGTATTAAAACCCTAAAAATGTCAACGAAGTTACTGTCAACTATGTTACTCAGTAAAGGACAGTAGCAAACAGAGATAGGTATTTTATGCACATATTTCTACAGATCACCTTTAATTATATAGCACTTGATACAATATAGACAGTTTCAAAGCAGCTATGTAAAGTCATGTTTGGGTTTTTGGGATAATGGAAAACTTTTTTCTTCACATTGTCAAATGCTAAATGTACCCCTAATTATAGAATGGCCCATAAGCAGATTTGGATGTATACTTAGGGATGACTGTCCTACAGGAAAATGAACTGTAGCAAATTCAAGTCTGTCTTTTTGCTCTTCTTGGTCAAGAGTAGTATTTGGCAAGATGCCTCAACACAAAGGCATTACTTGTCTAGTGTTCTTCCTAAGGCTGGCTGTACATTGCAGGTTTTTCCCAGTTGCTCTGATCAAACTTTGTATGATATTGTGCTTTTTCTTCAAGACCCTCAAAGGTTTTCTGCTATAACACACTTTAAACTAAGGAATAAGACTGCTACCTGTGTCTCTAGGAACTTTTAATGTCTTAGAAATCTTCACGTAGCCTTAAACTTTTTTTAAAGCTTTTGTGAGATCTCTTTTTGACTTCATATTTGCCACTCAAATTTAGCACATACAGGCTAACCTTCTTTTAAATAGAGTTTCTGAAGGCTTAATTGCGTTTTAAGACCATTTTGTTCCCTAACATAAAAAAAAGTGAGTTAAAACAGCAATGTTGAATAACTATGACATAGCTGTTTTATTAAAAAAAATCATTTAGCTCAAAAACATTATATATAAACATTATCATTTTTAAAATTGTAGATGCAATTTTTATAAAGTCCTGGATCTTCAGAAAGCTTGTATTTGTAAAGTCTCTGGCGATTTGAATAATTTTGATTACAACTGTATACCTAGTGCAGCTTTAGGTAATCCACAATTTTACTGTCAATTACTGTAGACTGACATTGTTCCAATTACTTAGTTTGTAAACCAAAATATGTCCAAGTTACATTCTTTATTATTAAACTGTTGTTTCATTAGTTAGTCAAATTAGCACTTAGTTAAGGTACCCACCGTTATTGTTTCGTTGCGTTTACAGTATTTTACCATATTTTAGCTTTCAAAAAAAAAAAAAAAAAAAAAAAAAAGGATGTAGGACATATTTTACAGTCACCGTTATGCAGATTGATCATAAACACAGCTAAAAAGCTTCCTACCACAGTGGCCATCCTTCACAAAACTAATATCTACCACAGTTTTATCACAAGTAGAATGCAAAATGTTTCAATACAAGCATTTCAGTCAAGTGGAATTTATGTAATATTTCAAACTTTTAACCCACAGGAGAAAAATCAACAATTTAAAATCAGCTCAATTCCGTTGAAAAAATTTAGATTTGGCAACCCAACATCCAACACGAGCTGCATCCAAAGCGATTTAAATACTCTGCATATTGACAGTAACTCTGTGATGCGCAAAAATGATATTCAATATTAGAATGTTTGCAGGAGCGGGATTAAGAAAACAGTCCCGCGCAAGGCTTTAATACAAAAACGCACACAACGAATGCGACTGCAGAAAGCAAAAGCCGAATCCCGGACATTTTGGGCGATTTAAGAATCCCGACCAGACACTTTTTTTAAGTCCAAAAAGAGGACATATGGTCACCCTAGTTTACAGTTTAGCAGCTAAAATTTAGCTGTGGGCACGATTTGCTTGCATAAGTGTTAAACAAAATGTTATGTCATTATTTTAAGAATGGATTGGAGCACTATATTATTGTTTTATGTAAGGGTGCATCAGAGTTGCCAGGTTTTCACTACAAAACCCACCCGATTGCGAATCGAGGGGGGTTAACCGTTAAAAATACATGTTTTTTGTTGGGTTTCCCCTGGTAAGTTTGCATTCCAGGGGCTAAATATGACATTATTGGGGTCGCTTCAACCTGTGGATATTAAAAACATCTTTGGACTTGCTCAAGTACTCCTCTCTGTGCCAATCACAACAGGCTTGGCCAGCTGACCAATCAGAGCACAGGCGGCATATGAAAGGGAGGGGTTTACAGACATTACACTCAAAATTGTTCTGAATGAACCGTTGCGAAATGGCTCTATGTATATAGTATATATGTTTTCTGACTTTAGATGCATTAAAACCTGTTGTAGGGGAATCCAACACAATATTAGGACACTTTAATAATGTTTTTATCTCGTATTGCTCTTCTTCGCTCATGTACTTACTGCTGGATCTCATGACTGTGATCCAAGTGACTCCCAGGACGATCTTTCTTCACCAGAGAGGCTGTGAAGCCCAAGTTCTGTTTGTTAAAAAAGGGAAGTTCAGAATGGTTATCATACTTCCCTATAACATTATTTATAGCTTTGTTCCAGATCACAATGAACTGACATACAACCTAATAAGGGACTGATTCAGAATGCCAGCTGAAATCACTGATTATCACACTTTATGGTTAGCAAATTGCTGAGATGCATACATATATACATATATAAAGTGAATTCACCTCTATCCATCTGATAACATCTCTGGGGCCGGTCACTTCTGGGTCATATTTGATGTGGGCTTTATTAGTTGCCAGGGCAACTGAAGCATAAAAGATGCCCTTCTGCTTCATCAGATTAGACTCAATTTTGTGAACACAGGAGGCACATGTCATCCCTCTGACCTATTAAAACACACACACACACACACACACACACACACACACACACACACACACGTACGTCATCCACAAATTTTTGATAATAAGACAATGGGTCAAAGATCAACAATAGGACCTGCTGACATACTAACCACAAGCTCCAGGTTTCCATCGGAGCCGTCGTAATTCTCCATGACCGTAGCAGTGAAACCAAGCTCTCGGATAAAGTCTGCTATTCTCTGAGGATCGATGATCGACGAGCTGTATCGAACCTCGGCTTTACTGGCCATCAGTGCAACCAAAACTGAGTGTACACCTGAGGGAATAAGAGACGATGCCACATTAAACACAACCTCTACATTTTTGTGACCCTGAACCACAAAACCACTCGTTAGTAGCACAGGTATGTTTGTAGCAATGGGTCAAAATTACAGATTTTTCTTTTAATGCCAAAAATCATTAGGATGTTAAGTTAAAGATCATGTTCCATGAAGATATTTAGTATATTTCCTACCGTAAATATATCAAAATGTAATTTTTGCTTAGTAGTATGCATTGCTAATGCACTGTTATCATCCAAGGTTTTCCTTTTTTTTTTCTTCAGTCACAAAGAAATAGTTTGAGGAAAACATTTCTGGAATTTTCTCCACAGAGTGGACTTCAATGGTGCCCCTGAGTATGAATGTCCAAAATGCAGTTTAAATGCAGCCTCAAAGGGCTCTAAACAATCCCAGTTGAGAAAGAAGAGGGTCAATACAGTTAGGGTATGTCGAAAAAATAATAATAAAATAAATAATAAAAATGACAAAAATAAAAGTGAAGCACAAGCAAAGTATTCCTACTAACGCATTACAAAGTTACTACACTTTTAATACAGTAAAGCCATGGCTAATTTTGTTTTTGTATACTTTTTTTTTTTTTTTTTTGTCCAAACGCTCCAAAATCCTGATCTGAAACAAATGATTTGCGAACCTGCACCAAAGTTACAACGTGCAAAAGATTTGCGAACCCCTGGTTTAAGGTCCCGATCTATAACAAAACGATTCACTTTGAAACAGTGAATCATTTAGCAAAGCAAAGGCTTAACTGATTCAAAAGCTTAGTTTTACTCAATGTGTTTTTTTTAAATCGTTGCAAGTGATGTCAAAACTCGAAAATGAATGGCTCCTTTAATTTGATCTGGTTTTTGCTAGTGAATCGCTTGAAATTAATGATCGCGTTTGAATCAATCTCAGCTGTTTGAGCATAAATGACTCAATTGATTTGGTTCATCTGTTCCTCATTTCGCTCCTGTTTACACGACACTGTCAGTACTCCTACTAAAGCGAAAAAGGTATGTTTTTTTTATTTTGTGTGCTTATTGATAAAATTAAACACTTACTACATAGATACTTAAGAAAATTTGCATTTTAAAGGCTATCACAGTTTTACCTTTTTTTGTGAAGGGCGTTTGATTTTTTTTTTGCATTTTTACTTTGTAAAAACTGGGTTATTACTTCTGCAGCGATTTAAGACTATTTTAATGTTGGAGGATAAAACGAAATAAGTGTTTTTTAACATACCCTAACTATATTGACCCAGATTACACAGAGTACACATGGGCTTGGCAGAGCTAGACAAGACGAGCGTTTGAGGTTAAAAAGTATATAAATGTTTATTTTTTTTTAGAAAATGGTTAATCGTTTCGCTAGATGAGACACTTCTTCTTTGACTGGGATCGTTCAGAGCCCTTTGAAGCTGCATTTAAACTGCATTTTGGAAGTTCAAACTCAGGGGCACCATTGAAGTCCATTATATGGAGAGAAATCCTGAAATGTTTTCCTCAAAAAAACAATTTCTTTACGACTGAAGAAAGAAAGACATGAACATCTTGGATGACAATGGGGTGAGTACATTATCTGTACATTTTTGTTCTGGAAGTGAACTAATCCTTTAACACTATTTTCTCAATATTTAGATTTTTTTTGCACCCTCAGATTCCAGATTTCCAAATAGTTGCATCTCAGCCAAATATTGTCCTATCCTAACAAACCATACATCAATAGAAAGCTTATTTATTCAGATTTCGAGATGATGCGTTTCAAAAAATTTACACTTACCCACCGGTTCACATTTGTTTTACACAATCTACCGATAAATATGACATTAGATCTGAGTTTTGTAACAGTGATGGTGTCTAAAATTGATCAGTAGCTCTATGATTTAATACAGTGCAATTATATTCAAGCATGATTTTGTTTTGTTAAGACAACTGTTAAGGGAATACCAGTGCTGGGTAGTAACTGATTACATGTATTCTGGATTACGTCCTTGTAATTAGAGTACATTACATTTTAAAATGCTCATAATCAGATTACAGTTGCTTTTAAAGGATTACATGATCACATATTATTCACACAATGGAAGCTAATTATTCATGATTTACTAATTCTTTTTTTCTCTTTTAATTTTCCTGTCTAGAAATTGCATTGCTGGAAAACAAATAAAATATTTTCATTTTTAGTGTTCAAGTGTTTCTATTATTAGCTTTTTATCAACTCACAAACCCACTACAGTGTTTACATTAAGCCTAATTTTAAGACCAAGACGTTGATATCAAAAAGTAGAATATATCTTCTTTCTCTTTGTTTTTATATGAAATGATTAGTTCATTTCTAGAACAAAATATAACATAATATATAATAATATATTACATTAACAGATAATGTACTCACCCCCTTGTCATCCAAGATGTTTATGTCTTTCTTTCTTCAGTTGTAAAGAAATCAAGTTTTTTGAGGAAAACATTGCAGGATTTCTTCTATGGTGCCCCAAAGTTTGAACTTCCAAAATGCAGCTTTAAATGCAGCTTCAAAGGGCTCTAAACGATCCCAGCAGAGGAAGAAGGGTTTTATCTAGTAAAACGATCAGTCATTTTCTAAAAAATAAAAACGTGTATACTTTTTAACCTCAAATGCTCATCTTGTCTAGCTTACTCTTATTATTATTATTATCTTATTTTCAACTTCAAAATTGTTCTACAATGCTGCAGAAGTGTTTACAAAGTGAATGTGCAAAGGTGGTCAAACAGCTTTATATTTAAAAAAAAAAAAAAAAGGGTAAAACAGAGCTGAAGGACGATTTTGAAGTTGGGTTTTCGATTTTGAAAATGAGATGAGTTTTTTGACATACCCTAACTGTCTTGAACGGGAGCATCAAAGGTTTAAAAGTATATATATATATATATATATATATATATATATATATATATATATATATATATATATATATATATATATATATATATATATACACACACACACATATATACACATATATATATATATATATATATATATATATATATATTCTCTAGATAAGAATCGTCCTTTTGAAGCTGCATTTAAACTGTATTTTGAAAGTTTAAACTGAGGCACTATAGAAAGTCATTATATGGGGATAATTCCTGAAATGTTTTCCTCAACAAAAAAAAAAAAAAAAAATTCTTCACGACTGAAGAAAGAAAGACATGAACATCTTGGATGACACAGGGTACATTATCTGTACATTTTTGCTCTGGAAGTGAACTAATTCTTTAATACAGTACATTTAACTGTGCATTTAAACGGTTGATTTAAAAAGTGATTTAAAAGTAGTCAGAATGCATTACCAAAAATGAGTAACCTAGATTACGTTACTAACTACAATTTTCATCATGTAATCTGTAATCAGTAATGTATTACAATCTGTAAGTAATCTACTCAGCACTAGGGATGCAGTACCATGCTCATTCTTGAGGTTCCTCTCAATGTTGGCAACGCAGGAAGCACAGGTCATCCCACCAATCTGGATAAAACATTTGGAAATAGTGTTTGTTGAAGGCTCAGCGTCACTCTCCGCTTCATTGTCTTTCGCGGCTGACCAGACCGGAGATAATGATGAGCTCCGGACAGACGGTGCTGGCGGTGATGGGCTTTTGACCACTGAAGGCACCAATGAATTTGTCTCTGTGAACACGACAGGAAAACATTAAAAGTGACCTGATATTAGTTTCAGTGGAAATGACAATATTAGACATAGCTGCGGTGTATTCTGAAATCTTAAAGCAACACATTAAAGCAATACCATGACATGAAAAAAAAAAAAAAAAAAAAAAAAAAATCAACAAGATATTGTGGCAACAAATTAAGAATTCATTCAACTTAAAGCTCCCTCCTTTTAGTTCAATTAAAATAAACTATACTATCCTAAAGTAAAAATAGCATAGTATCATGCTACAGTGTGCCTACATCTTAATATACTGTACAACACATACATTCACTCATGGGACACTGCACTTATTCACAATCACAAAAGTACATTATTTGCATGTGCTTTAAAGCCTTGCCCGTTAAATAACATTATTTCGTCCATGCACTGCTCTGCATGAGTGCGTACACCTGAAGCATGTGCACTAAAAGCCTGTCAAACAGCACCAAATTACTGGACTAAGCCATCTTTCTCTTCTGATTCACTAATATTGTCAAAAACACACCAGTATTACATATAAACACAGTTGGTAATGTCTAAAGTGAAAGTAAACAGTTGAGAGAAAAACAGATGTGTGTATATTAGATGTGTGCAGCACTTAAAGCGACATGACTAAACATCGATTGTCATAAAGGGAACAGTTCACCCAAAAATGTACTCACTCCCAAACCTCTATGAAAATGTTCTTGTGCTGAACACAAAAGATGATATTTTGAAGAATGTGGATAACAGTAGCTGGTCCCCACTGACTTTGATAGTGGGAAAAAATAAAATACTATGGAAGTAACTGGGGACCAGCAACTGTATGGTTACCCACATTCTTCAAAATAAGTTTTATGTTCAACAGAAGAAAGAAACTAATTTAAGTTTAAAAAACACTCGAGAGTGAGTAAATGACAGAATGGTAGGCTAATAAAACAAAACAAAGAAAAAGCACTCACTGCTCTTGACTGAAGAACTTAATACAGTTGCTTTAATATGTGTCAAAGTATAATATTTGTATATAGTGTTTTATTTTTATATTTGTTAATTCAATTTCTTGAATGCTACTGCTAAATACACTACACCTGAAAATTAAAAAATGATTTGTTTTATTTGTAAATTATGTGCATTTGTAACAAGCCAATCTTTGTTTTTTGTTTTTTTTTATAACAAAGATAAAATAATGACAAAGATTTTTATCTTCGCCCACTTTGGCCTAAACATCTGCCACTCTTTTTATTTTATATTTTATCTTCTAAGGCTCTGGTTTTAAAATAGGGAAATTAATTTGGCTGTACTGCTCAGACAACTTGCAAAATAGTAAAACCAACATGACAAAGAATCGTGATAAAATCGTGAATTGTGATATTTCTGAAAAAAATTGTGATATGATATGATATGATATAATATAATATTATTTCGCCCACTCCTATCCTAAAGTAAGATTATTTTAGACGTTAACAGAACAAGACAAACATACAAATATGGTTGTTAGGTGAATCTCACGAAACCTGTCAAGAACAAAATCTGGTTCATATTTTATCCACAAAGCAAAAAAAAGTTTAGGTTAATCACCAAAAAAACTGTGCCATTTTTACCAATTCTCATTACTGAAAAGCTAAAAGAAAATATCATTTAATTGAATTTAAAAATCATGGTATCACTGAAATTATCTTATGGAGCTTTTTTAATAACAGTGAGTCATAATGACTTGCATTTTTGTATTCTATAAATAAATCAGCCAGACACATTATGCTTTCGAGCACTGGGAAGGAAATGTGCTTTTCTCATGACAATACTGTCACAGTGCCAGAAAATCTTAATCGCCCTAAATTAGACACCATTGTCTTAATGCAAAACATAATTTATTATTTTTATTATTTTTTGTGTGTTGATTAATATTACCAGAACATGTACCTTGTGAAATTGTTGGTGTTATGCACCTTTTGTTTTTGTAAATGTAGTCTCAACCACAAAAACAAACCACACCGGTTCTCATACATCAAGCCAATCCAATATGGATTACTTTTACAAAATGTCTTATGAATATTTTGAAGTGTCAATGTTGTGGTGGAATAAACTTTCAATGGAGGGACAGAAATCTCTCAGATTTCATTAAAATATCTTCATTTGGGTTTCAAAGATGAATGAAAGTCTTGCAGGGTTTTTACAGTATTTTAATTTTTGGGTGAACAAACCCTTTTACCAGGTTTTTTACCTAAATAATCATACTAAATTACCAAAGACAGACACATTTTCAGAAGTTGCATTCAAAACCCACATGGTTTAAAACTAAATGGGCATGATGAGATGATGCCTCTGAGATTCAGCCAGTTATTATCAACTTATGATTCATGTTTATTATTACCGATTACATGCAATCTGGATTACGCAATTAAATTCCTAAAATAAAACTAGTTACTTTTTAATGATAACATGAATACATAATATTCATACAAGTCCTTGTCCTCAGAAGGCTTTTGTTTTCAAACACATTAAATGCACAAATTTGTTTTTTTTTTTTTTTTATTTACATGTAAAGCAAGGATTCCTAAACTTTTTTTGCCAGCCGAACCTTTTACCTAATGCATGCATTTACTTGAAGCACCGCTAAATTAAAAGGTAATAAATTAATAATTAGGTAAAGCATTTTCATGTTCACATTTCTCTGGATGACATCCAGGTAAACTAATAAAATCTGTAATCTTTTATAGCAAGTGATTTATTTTGATTGTGTTTTTTTTTTTATTATTATTTATTTCAATTCTACTTTAGTAATGGACTACGACTACTCAGCACAGATTATAGACCAATTTTCAGCAGATGTCACAGTGACGTCTCTTGCAGCTGCGCAAGCATAGTGGTTGTATTGGTTGCAGAAAAACACTGGTAACAAGTGGGGGGTAAATGGGTAAAATCCATGGAATAAGAGAAAAAAAAATATATATACATTTTTGTGCCTTTTGATGTCAAAATCAGAACGCAAATCATTTTTATAGAATACTGCAGTCAAAGATGCCATCTGAAGCTAAACGCAGATGTTTAAACGGACATACTATCGTGAAAAACTACTTTACTTTTAAAGCATACATTTCATTTAAGCAACAGGTCTACATAATATTGCTCTGCACGCATCCTGAATGTTTACAAACTGATAACTGGTCTATAGGTTCAAGTGCTGCATCAGAGGTATTTATGACCATAAAAAGCCATAAATGGGATGATGTAGTACTGCTAAAGTGCAAAGATATGTCCCCATGAAACAAAAGACACTTACCAGGGAGAAAAGCATCAAAGCCCATGTCCTCTATTGCAGTCCTCAGCTCCTCAGGGGTCGTCACTAAAGGGTCATACTCAAAGGTTCCCTGATGATTGGCCAGTGACACTTTGGCTGATCTCACTCCGTTCTTCTGGGATATCATGCCCTCGATGGACTGAACACAGGAGCCACAGGTCATGCCTTCAATGTGGATATCTGCTACTGATGCCAGCGGCTGGAGAAAGCCTGGCTCTGGGGAAGTCGGGAGGATAGCTTTAAAGTTCCCTGGAGGAAGCGCCTCGATGGCTTTCTGTAGCTCCACCGCTGAGATTTGTTTTGGGTCGTGTTGAATCGAAGCTTGCCTGTTTTCTAAGGACACGACAACCGAACTCACTCCGGGCAGCTTGGATATATTGTCCTGAATATTGACCACGCAAGACTTGCAGTGCATTCCTGTCACCTGAAGCAATGTAGTGATTGTGGAGTCTGCGGACGGCTCTGAAACCTTCTCCTCCGGCGAGGAGGCAGCAGTCTGTTTGGGAGCGCCGAGCAGGCGCTCTACTTCACTGGCTGAAAGCTTTAACTGGCGAGGTTTTGATTTAACAATGGCCTTGAAACCAGCCACCTCGATTTGGTTCACAATCTCATCCAGCGTAATGACGTAAGGCAGGTAAAGTACTGTGGCCTCCTGGGATTCTAGAGAGACTGAAAAAGTATGGACATTCATTCATTTATTGCCATATCAGCTGCAATGGCCATCTCATGGCAAAACAGACAACAATTTTAAAAATAATTAATAAATAACATTTATATAAAACACTTACATAAATAAAAACATCAATAACAACAAAAATATAGAATATAAAATGCAAAATTACATCAAAGAAGGTTTTTTAAATTCACTTTAGTTAAAAACTCTTTTTTTTATATTTTTAAATGGTTCACATTTAAAAACAAATCCTTCAAGGTTTTTTCCATTAAAAAAAACGTTGTCTCATAACATTAAAAATCGGACATATCAAAAGTATGTTTTACATTTAGTACACAATTACAATATTGACATTTTGGTGCATCTTCTCCATTTAATAAATGTCCATGTGTAAGTCTGGTGTAAAAAGTATGGACAAAATCAATACTCAGATGTTACAGTATTTAAGAGTTAATAAAGAACATACACGCTCATTTGATGGCCAATCAAATTGAAGTGGGCGGGGTTTACTTTAAAGAAGCAGAGTGCGAATTCCAGATAGTCAGTTATCACAGTGAAAGACAGCAAGATAATATAAAAGTAATATCTATAGATGCAAACTACTCAACTGTTTTCCCACATACGGCCGTTTGGACTGAAAATATGGTACATGACTCACATAATCCTTTACTGAATGTGGTGAGACATGAAACATTTAGCATTTTTGGCATATTAGGCATACTAATAAACCTGCATGTGTGCATATTTTTAAATGTCATATCATAAGACATATCTTGGTTTACAAACTGTCATTTCACTAGTACTTAGTTAACGTATCCACCGTTATTGTTTTGTAATGCGTTTACAGTTTAGCAGCCAAACTTTAGCTGTGGGCGTGATTCGCCTGCATAAGTGTTAAACAAATGTGACCTGGACCACAAAATCAATCTTAAGTCGCTGGGGTATATTTGTAGCAATGGCCAAAAATACACTGTATGGGTCAAAATTATTGATTTTTCTTTTACGCCAAAATCATTAGGATATTAAGTAAAGATCATGTTCCATGAAGATATTTTGTCAATTTCACTCTGTAAATATATCAAAACATAAATTTTGATTAGTAATATGCATTGCTAAGAACTTAATTTGGACAACTTTAAAGGCGATTTTTGCACCCTCAAGATTACAGATTTTCAAATAGTTGTATCTCGGCCAAATATTGTCCTATCCTAACAGACCATACAGCAATGGAAAGCTTATTTATTCATACTTTCAGATGGTGTATATATATATAAAAAAAAAAGACACTTATGACTGGTTTTGTGGTCCAGGGTCACAAATGTTTTTTATGTTATTATTTTAAGAACTAATTGGAGCACTATATTGTTTTATGTAAAGGTGCATCAGGGTTGCCAGGTTTCACAACAAAAACGACACAACTGCTACTCAAAACTAGCCCATGTGCATTTCAAGGAGGGTCCCCTGTTAAAAATTGCATAAAATACACGCTTTTTGTTCCCCTGGTAAATTTGCATTGCAGTGGCTAAATATGACGTTACTGGGGACACTTCAACCCGAGGACTTGGCAACACAGATGGTAGCGCTCGCTAACTTGCTGAAGTACTGCTCTCTGTGCCAATCACAACAGGCTTAACCAGCTGACCAATCAGAGTAAAGTAGGCTTATGGAAGAGAGGTTTACAGACATTACGCTCAAAACTGATTCGAACAAACCGTTTCGTAATCATTAACAAATGGCTAGGGCTGAAATGATTAGTCGACATTATCGACAACGTCGACAATAAAAGATTGTTGCCGAGTAGTCGTTTGATCTCATATGACGTAATGTAAGAGCCTGCAATAATGCAGTTTGACCAGTGTGGCACTGTAGCGCAAGACTGTAATTCAGCCCTCCTGGATGCAATTCAAGAGAAAAAAAAAAAAAAAAAAAAAAAAAAAAGCGCTTCAAACGCAGCTGAATCTAAGCAGAATAAACAACAAAAACTGACAGCAGTGTGAAAGCAGCAGTTAAAAATGCATCTGATTACAACGATGTGGATGTTTGCATGAGCTCTGCAGTTCAGTAACGTTAACTTGCTCCACATCATGTTTATTTATATAGTACATTATGCAATAGATAGCGTTAAATCAAACTACTTTACGGTATTTAACATGAAAAACCTGTCGCTTTCAGTTAGAATTACAACTTGATTTCCTGTTATAAAGCAGCTCTCTCCAGTGTGGAGCTGGGTAATGAGAAAATATTTGTACTAGTGGGAAAAAAAAAAAAAAAAGGAAAAAAAAAAAAAAAACTTACAGTGAAAGTTTGGTTTACAGAGATCTTGACCTAGCTAACCCTAAAAGGTATTTTAAGACATTATGTTTTGAATAAAATAGTTTTTTCCACAAAATAGAGCTTTTCTATTCCGTATGACTTACAAAAGTAGATGTTAGGCAGAATGATGTGTATAAGACAGTTTCTCTGTTTTTCATCTCATTTTGAGTGCCAAATACATCTATTTGTATAATGAATTGGTAACACTTTACAATAAGGTATTATTTGTTAACATTAGATAATGTATTAACTAACATGAATGAACAATACATTTATTACATTTATGTATTAAGCTTTGTTAATGTTGGTTAATAAAATACAGCTGTTCATTGCGTGTTCATGTTAGTTCACAGTGCATTTACCAAATGAAAAAAAAAAACCAAAAAAACAAAAAAACAACTTGTGATTTTTATAAATGCATTGGTAAATGTTGAAATTAACATGAACTAAGATTAATGCTGTAAAAGTTGTTCATTCTTTGTTCATTAACTATTGTAAAGTATTACCAATTAATTTTTCTAAAGCTGAAGTGACCTTTACTTACGCTAGAATATGTATAACAATTTTTTACTAATTGCAGAAGCTGAAATAATCAAAGTCTACCGATTAATCAGTGAAATATTCAACGATTAGTCGATTACTCGTTCTAAAAATTGTTAGATTATTCGATTATCAAAATAATCATTTGTTGCAGCCATACAAATGGCTATATAAAATGTATATTCTGAGAAAATTACAATGTTTTCTGACCTTAGATGCATTTAAACATGTTGTAGGAGACTCCAACACAATATTAGGAGACGAACCATATGATATGCCCTTTAAAAAAACCTAGGTATATGTATAACCTACACATTTATGAATAAAGTGCATATTAAACCCATAGAGAATCTTCACAATAGCTTTAAGCTTTATCAGGATTTTTAAATGTTTTTAATATTACGTGCAAACGCTTTTCACATTATTTCCACTTCCGCAAAATGTAATTGAGCCCTAGTTACGACCTTGACTTAGTGCAACGTTAAGCAAGATATGAGAATAGGAAGGACATGTTAATGTAATGTATAGATTGTGTAAGATCTCATTTGTTATCTACAGGCAACACGATGTCAATGAGTTTAAATGTCATTTTACCATATGAACTTCACAATGCATGACTTGATTCACCTGTAAATGTTAAAGTTCAATAGGATGACGCTGGAGATTGCTCAACTATAGCGAAGGCAAATCTCACAGGCCTCAAAATGTCATACCTTTAATCTTCTCAACGCCTTTTAACTTTCCAATCTTGCCCTCTATGGTTGTAGTGCAGGAGAGGCAAACCATTCCTTCGATACGCATTTTCACCGCCTCCACCCCGCCGGAGCTCCGTGAACTCGGCCCTTCCTGCGCATCAGGAACCATGCAGCTCATGACTTCCACAAGCCGCTCCGCACTGACCAGAGACGGGACAAACGAGACAGCCAGGCCTCGGTTATCGGCGCTCTCCTGCGTCTCGAGCACCCCTTTAGTTTGTGCAAGCGCGCTCCGTGCCTGCTGGATCGAGTCTGTGCTACAGCCTGCTTTGCTGAAGACTTTGGTTTCTGTGTGGACCGGTGTTGATGTAGCGTTTGTCAGGCTGCACTCAAAGCCCATGTCTTCAATGGCCTCTGCTAGGGATTCTGGACTATGGCGAGCATCATGTGTCACAGTTGCATTACTCAGCTCCAGAGACACCTGCGGAACAAAATATAGCTCATAATGTGCTAATCCATCAAATTGGCCATTAAAAGCCACACGCTTACTCGTAGAGCAGCATTTTTCCAGTAACTAGAAATGCTGCATGTGCTTGTGATTGTGCAACACATCGTTATACAGCAGATAGTTCCAGTACAGGATGCTGATTGCGTAATACAGCATTCAAGCTGTACTCAAATAAATGATATTTGTTTAGATAGATCACTGAACCGCATAATAATATAAATAACCTTCTTGAGAACCTCTGAGAAGCTCACTGACTGAGTCTAATAGCTGAAAATACATACATTTTCATTACGGAATTTCATTAGGTTATGAATTTTTATTATTACGTTTAGGCCATGAATTTGATCTATGATTTACTGAATGGACTCCGTTTTGAAAAGCATCAAAAAATTAACTGTTATGTTCATTCAAAACAATGATCTCATAATTACTGTAATGTATATTCTTTTAGATTGCTGCCCATTTTTGTGAGGATAAGTAAAATAGTTTATGCTCATTAAGGCTACATTTATTTAATCAAAAATACAGGAAAAACAGTAATATTGTGAAATATTATTACAATTTAAAATAACAGGTGTCTACTTTAATACACTTTAAAATATAATTTATTCCTCTGATGCAAAGCTGAATTTTCAGCATCATTACTGCAGTCTTCAGTGTCACATGATCCTTCAGAAATCATTCTTATATGCTGATTTATTGTCAGTGCTGGAAACTTTTGATGAATTGTTCAAAATAGAAATCTTTTGTAACAGTATACATGACTATTGAAAATTTTGTGATCAGTATATATTTTATTTTTTCAAAAGAAATTAGTGCATTTATTCAGCAAGGATATATTAAATTAATAAAAGTGATAGTAAAGACATAGACATACTGTTGCAAACTATTTCTATTTGTAACTATTTCACTCTTTGTAACTTTTTATTCAAAGAATCCTTTAAAAAGTATGACATGTAAAAAAAAAATAAAAAATAAGCAGCAAAAACTGTTTTCAACATTGATAATAATCAGCTTATTAGAAAGATTCCTGAAGGATCATGTGACACCAAAGACTGGAGTAATGATGATGAAAATTCAGCTTTGGCATCACAAAAAAAAAAAATAAAAATAAATAAAATTATAAAAATAATAATAATAATAATAATAATAATAATAATAATAATAATAATAATAATAATAATATTATTTTATATATATATAAAATAATATTATTATTATTATTATTTTTTATATATATATATATATATATATATATATATATATATATATATATATATATATATATATATATATATATATATACATACATATATATATATATATATACACACACACACACTTTTTTTTTTTTTTTTTTAAAGTAAATTAAAATAGAAAACTTATATTAAATTGTAATAATATTTCAAAATACTGTTTTTACTGTATTTCTTATTAAATAAATAAAAACATTTAACATTTTAAAAATCTGATCCCAAACTTATGAAAGGTAGTGTAGGTGTTATCTAATTTCTTTAAGCCTGCGTTTTGCTAATCATTACATATGCATTTGAGCTTTTGAACTAGCGCACGTGAGGGACGATAAACCCAATGTGATTCCTCAGCCAGCTCACGCTGGTGATTCACTCATATCATCATATGACCCTTAAACCCTGAAATCCTCATGAGGAGACAACAGGAAGTTTGTTTCCGCACAATAAGCACAATTCTAGACTGAGCTGCTTCTTTGTGTTCAGTACATTGACTGCGCTCTTATACAGAAGCATATTGTTTGTTTCTGTTGTTTAACAAAGACAGTATTTGGCATTTGACAGCAATGGTCAATAGTAATCGCACCAGACGGCTTTTTAAAGGTTAAAACGGCATCTTAGACAAACAAACAATTAAATTATCTGCTCATTTGATCCATGTCCGGAGGGTAACTGTGTTTTAAGGGAAAGGGCAGGACGAATTAGCAACAATTAGGTTGTGGATCTAAGTTCAACATACGAGTGGCTTTCTTCAATTACGCGACTCTTGCTCGAGGGAAGGCTCTGGTAAATATTATTACCACCATATATTTCTGTCAGACTGCTTTGTCAGCCATCCAGAGAGCCAAGCCAAATTCAATGATTCATGGAAAAAGGACACCTGCAAATTTAATCGGTGGCTTAGCTAGGTTTATGTGTGTTTGTTTAGGGATAAAGGGTGAAATTTACACTGATTGTCATTGTAGGAAGCCTCATAAAAGTTATAAACAGCAGATAAAGAAAGTGTCTACAATAGTGAAACTGAACATACTGTCAGACCAGTAAGGAGTTTAGAGAGATAAAAGATCAATAATATAAACACACATATGAAATAATACAGTGACACAATAACACAAAAAAGAAATGCACTAAAAGAAAACACTTATAGACTGAATGTACAGTTGAGGTCAAAAGTTTACATCCCCTTTCAGAATCTGCAAAATGTTAATTATTTTAACCAATTTAAAAGGGATCATGCAAAATGTTATTGTTTATTTAGTTATAATTAATAATAATTATTTGGTTTTCCAGCATTTTTGTGTATTTGAACCCTTTCCAACAATGACTATGATTTTGAGATCCATCTTTTCACACTGAGGACAACTGAGGGACTCATATACAACTATTACAGAAGGTTCAATCACTCACTGATGCGCCAGAAAGAAAAACCATGCAATAAGAGGGGTGAAAACTTTTTGAATTTGAAGATCAGGGTAAATTTTACTTATATTGTCTTCTGGGAAACATGTATCTATCTTCTGTAGCCTCTCAAGGGCAGTACTAAATTTCCTTAAATGTTCCCTCTTGGTGGAATGACCTACCCAATTCAATCCAAACAGAGTCCTTAGCCATCTTCAAGAATCGGCTAAAAATGCATCTTTTCCGTCTTTATTTGACCCTCTAAATCTAGCAATCTCTATTCTATTTCTATTATTAAAAAAAAAATAAATAAATAAAAAATTATATATAATAATAATAATAATAATAATAATAATTCTCTACTCTATTTTTTGTCATCCATCTTTTCTTTAAAAAAAAAAAATTCTAACTTTCTATAGTTATTTTTTTCTTTATTTCTAAAAAAAAGAAAAAAGAAAAAAGAAAAACACACTAGAAAAAAAAAAACTATCTTGCTCTATTTTTCTATTCTATCAGTTTTCTTTTTATTTACTATATAATTTTACTAAGATAATCTGAGACTTGTTGATTTGGATTGCTTCCATTGTCCTTATTGGTAAGTCACTTTGGATAAAAGCGTATGCTAAATAACTAAATGTGAACGTAAAAAAAAATATGATATTTAGGCAGAATAAAAACAGTGTGAAAACATGGATCTTGAAATCATACAGTCCATCATTGGAAAAAGTTCAAATACCCCAAAATACTGGAAAAACGAAAAAATTTGTGGGGCCTGAAGAATTTTTCTGAAGAACAGGGGGCAGTTTAACTGTTCAGGACAAACAAGAGACTCATGAACAACTATCACTAAACAAAAAAAAAAACACAGCTGTGGATCATTCAGGTAACAACACAGTATTAAGAATCAAGGGGGTGTAAACTTTTGAACAGGGTTCAAACTATTATTTTATCTTGTGGACTATATGTGAAATATCTTATTCAGGTCAGTACTAAATAAACAATCACATGCATTTTGTATGATGTATATTTTGAAAGCCACACAAGGAGGAAGTAGCATTTTTGTTAATTAGCCAAGCATGGTTATAATTTCAATAACTACATTCATAAAAAGATTACTTTAGAGATAACGACGGAGGTAATCATCACATATGCTCATTTTATAATAACTTTGTGTTCATCTGTTGAGATTAGCATTAAACGTCGCTCTCACCTGTATGTGAATGACACCTGGCAGACCTCCAATCCGGCCCTCAATGGACTGAACGCAGGAGCCGCAGGTCATGCCCTCGACCCCCAGAGTCACACGACTCAGGTTAGCGCTCAACGCCATTCCTCTTCTGGAAGGTGAGAGCAAACAAGACAAGCATGTACAAACAGACACGCAAGTGTCAATCACTAGACACACAAGCAGCTTTTCCATGCAGTTTACATTTTCTTGAACCACTTTAGACATCAAAGAGTGAATCAAACACAACCAAATAAAAGCACTTCTGGACAGGATACTTGAAACACAAAAGCAAACTCTGAAAAACAACTGAATGAATGGTATTAGGCGCTTCGAAAATGGTATTATCAAAACCAAAAGTTGGTATTTTTAAGCCTCTCTTCCAAGAGACAAAATATGTGAACGTGCCTAGAGCAACGTACACTAAATAAATCATTATTTACACAATTTGTACATCACACGCCTGTTTTATATGTTAATACAAGACTTCAAAATGACAACAAAATAAAACAAAAAATTAAGCCAGTATTTTATCACACTGTTTAAAGCCTGTTTGGCTAATTAAAATTGATGACATTAGTTCTATAAAACAAGAATTAACTGCAGTATTTAATAAGGTTCCTTTTGTTTACCATTAAACCGCATTAGTCGACATAAACTAACACTAATGTATTTATTAAGCTTAGTTAATGATCATTTTTAACGTTATTCAAACCAAACGTTAATGGACCCGAGTTAGCATAAACAACTAACGTAAAGTTATTTGAAAAATAACTAACAAGTGTATTTTTCATTGTTAGTTAAAGTTATTTAATGCAGTTTAAACTCATTATTCTATAATTATACAATTTTAATCCGATCGATTTGATAAACTAATACAGATTAGTGCTCGATAAACACTTGGCCATTACAAAAGAGCTACAAGTACTGCATGTTATTAATGAAACCAAGCTTTGACATTTTATCAGACGTTATGTACTGTACGAAAAAAAAAATAATAATAAATAATAATAATAATAATAATATAAAAGGAGGAAAGACCAGTATTTCAGGCAGATTTAGAGATGTGTGGCTGGTTTTGAGCTCTCCGTCCTCAAGCTAACATAAACAGCAGACGCGAAACCCACTAAAAAGCACGATTTCTTTACCTTTCTCGCGAAGTGATGATCCAGAGTCACGGGAACAGCGGGTTTTAATCCTGACAGGACGTTTCAGTCACTTGTTAGGAAAGTTTTACTGTCACTTTCACAGTGACAGCGGTTAGCTGGCTAACATATACTTTCCCCAGTCTCTAACGTTAGCAGCCTTTGGGTCCTTACTTGTTTCATAAAACCTGGCCACATCGAACCGGACACAAACGTGTGTGGTGTCTGCACACAGCGGCAGAGTGAGTGCTTACAGAAGTCACGCTGGAGATTGTTAAATCCATCCGGAATGTAGGGTTATCACACGGGTTTACAGACCGCAACGCACATCTTCCCCAGCGTGTGTTCGAGAACATCAACAGCCGCTGCGAAATGCGCAGACGCGAATGACGTCGTGGCAGATTCAAGGGTTTCAGTAATGCGTCGCCTTGGGGCCGTTTTTAATAGGTGGTCACGTATGGGAGGTTTGCGATTGGATAAACTACTGTATTTTTATTTGATCTATACTTTTTTTTGTTTGTTTTACTAGATCAACAGTATTTAAACTTGCTCCTGACCAACACCACAACACGGTTTTGTTAGATCTGCTGTAATAGCGAGTATGGCAAGCTGAATTAGCTTTAAATGTTTTCAACGTTACTCATAGTAACTGTATTTTTTTTTTTATCAGTGTTGGGGTAACGCATTACAAGTACGCAATTAGATTACTTTTTTCAAGTAACTAAAGCAAAAATTACTCAAAATAAAACTAACATTTGTTTTTCTTTTTTTTAATTGCTGGAGATTGTTGAACTTTCTTCTTCTGCGGTCTATTTTAGAGACGTGAAATTATTTTTCCTTCAACCTGAGGCTTTTGGTGTGAAAGGGCTTTTACATTTGGTAATAATATAACTTTTTATATTAAAAACAAAAGCAAACACTGCCCAAATTATATATTAAAAAAAAGCAAAAGTAACTTTCCATAAAAAGTAACTAAGTTATATATTGTAATGCATTACTTTTAAAAAGCTTTTTTCATCTTCCTCAAAAACACACAAAATTACACTTAATTTCATAATTGTTTATTCTCCTCATTAAGTCCTAAGCAAAGCATGCTGGGAACTTGCATTTACAATGCATGCAATTCCAATGAACTTAAAGCTAATTTAACTTGCCATGACTTTTTAAATGTTTTCAATGTTATTCACTAGTAACAATTCAGTGAGACAGCCTTCTAATTTAATTATTGCTAGTAACATTTATAATTAAAGAGCTCTCTAATTCAATTCTTACTAGTAAAAATAAAAGGCAGACAGTAGTGATGTATTTTTACCCTGCTTTAAAAGTGTCTATACTTTATCAGTGTTTGTCTTTAGAAAACTTTACTTCACAACATTATAAAGCATAATATTGTACTTTTTACTGCACTACATTTCATATTAAATATAATTTAATACTTAATTACATTAGAAATCTAGTACTTTTTACTTTTACTTTTAGTAAAAGTAATTCAAAGATTACTTAAGAACAATAAAAATGTAGTACTTTCTTGTACTCAGTATTAAAGGAATTAAAAAACAACCTTTATTTATGGCATGTAGTATGACATTTTGCTTTGGAATGTAGTGAAATAAAAGTTTTTCAAAGAAAAACACTCTGATAAAGTACAGATACTGTACACCTCTGGTAAAAATGTGATTACAATAAATTAACAGCTAATTTAGCTTGCCATAGCTTTTAATGTTTGTTTTTTATACAAGTAAAACAGTCAGAAAATGCTATATTTTAATTGTAACTAAAATAGGAACAAGTAACTAACAATTGCAGTTATACAATTTTCTAATTGAACTGTTAATAGTAAAAACTCAAGTAACTCTGGTAATGTGCAGTAACGCTGGGTGAATGCTAATTTGGCTTGCCATATCTTGTAATGTTTTCAGCATTACGTGATGTAACTATATTTTTACCAGCAGGAATTTAATGAGAGAGAGCTTTAATTTAATTCTCACTAGTACAATTCTGATTACATACCTCTCTAATTCAACCAGTAAAAATGCATATTGTCACGATTAAGGCTGTTGCCATAAGCAAGCCTCCAAATCAATTATCCTGGGCATTCACTGTTACGTTCAGTTTAGTTGTATGAGATACATATTTATACAACTACTTACTGGAAAGACACATCAAGTGATTTTAAAATGCATTATTTTCCTTTAAAGCATTATTTTCCTTTATTTTTAAGATTTCAGGGTGACAGTCCCAGTTTTTGGTGTCCTGTCTCTAACTGGAGCTGTTCCCGGAAATGTCTCTGTGAAACAGACGTTCAAAACGCCACACAAAATACACTGCAAAAAAAAAAAAAAAAAAGATAAAAAATAAATAAATAACCCAAGTAGTGCACATTGCTTGCTGAGTAAACGTGTAGTGATTATTTCCACCAACAGAGGGGGCTATATACATATACACTATATATATATATATATACAGGTCCTTCTCAAAAAATTAGCATATTGTGATAAAGTTCATTATTTTCTGTAATGTACTGATAAACATTAGACTTTCATATATTTTAGATTCATTACACACAACTCGAAGTAGTTCAAGCCTTTTTTTGTTTTAATATTGATGATTTTGGCATACAGCTCATGAAAACCCAAAATTCCTATCTCAAAAAATTAGCATATCATGAAAAGGTTCTCTAAACAAGCTTTTAACCTAATCATCTGAATCAACTAATTAACTCTAAACACCTGCAAAAGATTCCTGAGGCTTTTAAAAACTCCCAGCCTGGTTCATTACTCAAAACCGCAATCATGGGTAAGACTGCCGACCTGACTGCTGTCCAGAAGGCCATCATTGACACTCTCAAGCAAGAGGTCTGTGGGAAGGAAAAAGTGTGGCAGAAAACGCTGCACAACGAGAAGAGGTGACCGGACCCTGAGGAAGATTGTGGAGAAGGACCGATTCCAGACCTTGGGGGACCTGCAGAAGCAGTGGACTGAGTCTGGAGTAGAAACATCCAGAGCCACCGTGTGCAGGCGTGTGCAGGAAATGGGCTACAGGTGCCGCATTCCCCAGGTCAAGCCACTTTTGAACCAGAAACAGCGGCAGAAGCGCCTGACCTGGGCTACAGAGAAGCAGCACTGGACTGTTGCTCAGTGGTCCAAAGTACTTTTTTTGGATGAAAGCAAATTTTGCATGTCATTCGGAAATCAAGGTGCCAGAGTCTGGAGGAAGACTGGGGAGAGGGAAATGCCAAAATGCCTGAAGTCCAGTGTCAAGTACCCACAGTCAGTGATGGTCTGGGGTGCCATGTCAGCTGCTGGTGTTGGTCCACTGTGTTTTATCAAGGGCAGGGTCAATGCAGCTAGCTATCAGGAGATTTTGGAGCACTTCATGCTTCCATCTGCTGAAAAGCTTTATGGAGATGAAGATTTCATTTTTCAGCACGACCTGGCACCTGCTCACAGTGCCAAAACCACTGGTAAATGGTTTACTGACCATGGTATTACTGTGCTCAATTGGCCTGCCAACTCTCCTGACCTGAACCCCATAGAGAATCTGTGGGATATTGTGAAGAGAAAGTTGAGAGACGCAAGACCCAACACTCTGGATGAGCTTAAGGCCGCTATCGAAGCATCCTGGGCCTCCATAACACCTCAGCAGTGCCACAGGCTGATTGCCTCCATGCCACGCCGCATTGAAGCAGTCATTTCTGCAAAAGGATTCCCGACCAAGTATTGAGTGCATAACTGAACATAATTATTTGAAGGTTGACTTTTTTTGTATTAAAAACACTTTTCTTTTATTGGTCAGATGAAATATGCTAATTTTTTTAGATAGGAATTTTGGGTTTTCATGAGCTGTATGCCAAAATCATCAATATTAAAACAATAAAAGGCTTGAACTACTTCGAGTTGTGTGTAATGAATCTAAAATATATGAAAGTCTAATGTTTATCAGTACATTACAGAAAATAATGAACTTTATCACAATATGCTAATTTTTTGAGAAGGACCTGTATATATATACACACACACACACACACACACACACACACACACACACATATATACATATAGCCTATTTTTATACCGTACCAGTCACAAGTTTTTGAACTGTAAGATTTTTAATGTTTATAAAGAATTTTATTCTGTTCACCAAGCCTACATAAATTTCAATCAAAATACAGCAAAAGCAGAAATATTGTGAAAAAACAGCTTTGTTTGAATATAGCCTTTAGTGTCACATGATCCTTCAGAAATTATTATATGCTGATTTGCTGTTCAAAAAAAAAAAAAAAGTTTATTAGTATTATTATTATTATCATCATCATCATCATCATCATCATCATCATCATCATCAATATTTAAAACAGTTGAGTACATTTTTTTCAGAACTCTTTGACGAATAGAAAGATTCAAAGATCAGCATTTATTTATTAAATAAAAATCATTTGTAACATTATATACTATACGATTCAAAAGCTTGGATTCAGTGTATTTTTTTTTATTGTTTTGTAAATAATGTTTATTAATAATAATTTATAATGTTATAAATTATTTCAGATAAATCCTGTTTTTCTACACTTTCTATTCACCAAAGAAACCTGAAATGATAATGATAATGATAATGATAATGATAATGATAATAAATATTTTTTGAGCAGCAAATTAGAATATAACTATTTCTGAAGGCTTGTGTGACTGGAGTAATGATGCTAAAAATTCAGCTTTGAAATAACAGGAATTACATTGTAATATATATTCCAATAGAAAACCGTTATTTTAAATAGTAAAAATATTTCAAAATAAATGCACATTTTGCTGTCTTTGGATCAAATAAATGCAGGCTTGGTGAGCAAAAGAGACTTTTTTTAAAAAACATTACAAATCAGTAAACTTGTACCTTACCATTCAAAAGTTAGGGGTCAATAAGATTGTAGTTAAGATTTTAAGTCAGTAAGCTACCAAAAAAAAAAAAAAAAACTTTCTGTATCAAAGACAAAAATGTATCACAATAATAATAACTATTTTCACCACTGATAATGATCAAAAATGTTTCTTGAGCAGCAAATCAGCATATTAGACTAATTTCTTAAGAATCACTAAAGACTAGAGTAATGATGCTGAAAATTCAGCTTTGATCACAGGAATATATTACACTTTAAAATATATTTTAAATCTGTAACAACTATTTTATTAGTTTTTAAACTACACAGAAGTTTGGACACACCCTCTCATTTAATGTTTTTTAAAGAAGTATCTTATGCTCATCAAGGCTGCATTTATTTGATAAAAATACAGAAAAAACCCAGTAATATTGCAAAATGTTATTACAATATAAAATAATGGTTTTTATTTAATATACTTTACAATATAAATGTATTCCCGTGATGCAAAGCTGACATTTTTTGCAACCTGTGATTCTTTTTCAGGATTATTTGATGAATAACAAGCTAAAAAGAACAGCATTTATTCAAAATATAAACCTTTTCTAACAATGTATATCTATGCTATCACTTTTTATTAATTTAACACTACCTTGGCAAAAAAAAAAAAAAAAAAGTATTAATTTCTTTCAAAAAAAAAAAAAGAAAGAATAAAAATGTACTGACCCCAAACTTTTGAACAGTAGTGTGTATATTGTTAGAAAACCTTTCGAATTTAAATAAATGCCGTTCTTTTTTTTAACTTTTTATTGATCAAAAAATCCTGAAAAAAGTATCACAGGTTTAAAAAAATAATAATATTAAGCAGCGCAGCTGTTTCCAGCACTGATAATAAATCAGCAAATTAGAATGATTTTTGAAGGATCATGTGACACTGAAGACTGGAGTAATGATTCTGGAAATTCAGCATTTCATCACAGAAATAAATTACATTTTAAAATGTATTAAAGCAAAAAACAGTTGTTTCAAATTGTAATCATTTTTCACAATTTTACTATGTTTTTGATCAAATGCAACTTCTTTTCCAAAAAGTTTCTAGATTTAATAAAAAATAAAAATAAAAAATAATAATATACTTTTGATTTTATGAACATTTATCAGTTTTAATGTATACTAATATAGAAAAACATTGACACACTGGAATAATTTTTCACAATATTACTTTTTCTGCATTTCTGTTCAAGTGAAAACAGCCTTGATAAGCATAAGAAACTTCTTTAAAAAACATTAAATGAGAGGGTGTGTCCAAACTTTTGACTGGTAGTGTATGTTTAACTAATATTTGCACTGCTGGTTGAACACATGACTAAACAGTATTTTGTAGATGTGTCAGCTGTGACACTATTGCCATGATTCACATTCAGTCTGGCTAGTGATCCACTGAGTGCACAAGGCTTTATTTCTATATTACAGACATGTTCACTGCCAAGGAAACAGTTGTCCCGTTTCAGCCAGCAGAACAGGAAATCAGAGGAACAAGTTGTATGAGAACAGATACTCGTCAACAAAGCCGAGGATGAGATGCAGGACGCCTTATTTACCTTGTCAACAGAGCCAGATTCTCATTACACTGAGCTCGTGAGAGGCTTAACGCGGGGTGACGTTTCTCTTTGACACACTGACCTACTTTCGCGGAGCGACGTGCGCGTGCACAGCTGCACCGAAGATGATATATTAACTCGCTCAGGTAACACAGGGAAACTTGGAATGATCGAAACATGTCTTTTGACGTATATGATGAAAACTAAACGTGGCATAAAAATAAATGCGCATCCGCATACAAAAACAGACCGTTTTAACGCAGTGCCTGATTCATTTACATGCATAATTTTATCAATCAAAAAAACAAAAACACCTCTGATTTGAGGTTCTGGCTTGTGTGGCATTGAAACGGCATCCATTTGAGGCGCGCGCCCTGATACGCTGGCTAGATAGGCAGTCGCGGACGCGTCTAATCCATGTTTTCTCGTGCTCACGTGCCAGCGCGCTCCCCGTGTGTTGCAGAGCTGTGGAGCAGTCGCGCGCACTTTATTATTACGGGACGCTGCTTCTGAGCAAGACACAGTCACAGATTGCCCATTTGCAACTGGTAAAACTTCGCAGCAAAGCTAATCAGAGGGTTTTGGGATGGTATGCCTTTCTATGTTGACGAAGAATCTTGGAACAAGTGAGTATGCCATTCGTAGTCGACTACAGCGGTCATGTTTTCCTCTCTAGTGCTGAATATTTATAAGTTTGTTGCTGAGGTTTGGGTTTTGTATATCTATATATATGCCAGGGCTGTATTAGGGGCATAAAAATAAATAATTGCTTGGAAAACACTGGTTTGTGATCAATATGCCATACTGTATTTTATGGAGTTGTTTTTTTAGTAACAGTTTCCTCTAAGAAGCTGTGTACAGTACATATAATACGCCCACACACACACCATTAGAGAAAATGTTTATGTTGCATTCTTTTCTAATTTTATTATTGCAATGCAAAAGTTTCATTATAAATTATATTGTCAGCATGACTACTTTAGTTTGGGAATTTCTTTGTATTTTGTATCTGCTTTTAAACGTTTTTAAATGTAATTTATTTCTGTGATGAAAAGCTGAATTTTCAGGATCATTACTCCAGTCTCCAGTGTCACATGATCCTTCAGAAATAAGACTAATATGCTGATTTGAACATTTACAGTACAGTAAATGTCAGAAATGTTACTAGTAACCCAGAAATAACACCGAATCTGAAATATTTATGCCATTTTAACTTTTCATTACAAATTATATTGTTAGCATACCTACTTTGTATTTTGTATCTGTGTTTAATTACTGCAGCTTCAATGAAATCCAAGATTGTGTAAAACCCGATTTGTGAATCATCCAAAAAGTGTGGAAGAAAAAAAAAAACATCTTTTAACTTCACATAGTACAGTAAATGTCAGAAATGTTACTAGTAACCCAGAAATAGCACAGAATTGGAAATATTTATGCCATTTTAACTTTTTCAAAATCTAGAAACTTTTTGGAAAAAGAAGTTGCATTTGATCAAAAACACAGTAAAATTGTGAAATGTTACTACAATTCAAAATAACCGTTTTCTGTTTTAAAACATTTTAAGTATCTTTTGAAAGAAAAAACACCTTTTAACTTTACATAGCACAGTAAAGGTCAGAAATGTTATTAGTAACCCAGAAATAGCACAGAATCTGAAATATTTATGCCATTTTAATTTTTCTTTGTTTAAACTTTTTCAAAATCTAGAAACTTGCAGTTATGATCAAAAACACAGTGAAAACAGTAAAACTGTGAAATACTATTACAATTTAAAAGAACTGTTATCTGCTTTAATGCGTTTTAAAAAGTAATTTTATTTCCGTGATGAAAAGCTGAATTTTCAGGATCATTACCTCAGTCTTCAGTGTCACGTGATCATTCAGAAATCAGTCTAATATGCTGATTTGAAAGAGTTTGCTGTGCTTCAGAGGAGAAAGAAAAACATATTTTAACTTTACATAGCAATAAATGTCAGAAATGTTATTAGTAACCCAGAAATAGCACAGAATCTGAAATATTTACGCCATTTAATTTTCTTTTTGTTGTTTAAACCTTTTCAAAATCTAGAAACGTGCAGTTATTTGATCAAAACAGTAAAATACAATACAATTTTGAAATATTACTACAATTTAAAATAACAGTTTTCTGTTTTAATACATTTTAAAATTTAATTTATTTCTGTGACGTAAAGCTGAATTTTCAGGATCATTACTACAGTCTTCAGTGTCACACGATCCTTCATAAATGAGTCTTATATGCTGATTTGCTGCTCAATTAATAATAATAATAATAATAATAATAATAATAATAAAAATAAAGTGACCCTGGACCACAAAACCAGTCATAAGTCACTGGGGTATATTTGTAGCAATAGCCAAAAATGCACTGTATGGGTCAAAATGATTGATTTTTCTTTTATGCCAAAAATCATTAAGATACTAAGGATATATAAGATCATGTTCCATGAAGATATTTTGAAAATTTCCTACCGTAAATGTATCAAAACTTAATTTTTGATTAGTAATATGCATTGCTAGAACTTCATTTGGACCAATTTAAAGGCGATTTTCTCAATATTTTTAAAATTTTCAAATAGTTGCATCTCTGCCAAATATTGTCCTATCATAAACTATACATCAGTTGGAAAGCTTATTAATTTAGTTTTTAGATGTATAAATGTCAGTTTCCAAAAATGGACCCTTATGACTGGTTTTGTGGTCCAGGGTCACATATATAAATAATTTTCAAAAAGAACTTACTAGCCACAAACTGTTGAGCAGTACTTTATCCACTAGTCCACTTTTGATGTTTCATGAAGTATTAGAGTGTAATAACCTAGTTTGTCTCTGAATCCTGTGTTATTTTCACTGAACAGGATGAAAAGGGGACGATCAAAGTGTCAGAGCTTCACCCCATCTGAGGGCAGAAAGAAGAGACACAGGAGTGTTGCCCCACCTTATGTTCAGACGGGCTCCTCTGCCTCACAGAAACTCACTGAGGAGACGTGGGGCAACCTGCCACACCACGTGGTCCTGCACATATTCCAGCACCTGTCTCTGGTGGATCGGGCTCGAGCGTCTTCTGTGTGTCGCCGGTGGAACGACGTCTTTCACATCCCGGATCTCTGGAGGAAATTCGAGTTTGAGCTGAACCAGCCAGCCACGTCATACCTGAGGTCCACACACCCAGATCTCATCCAGCAGATCATCAAACGACACGCTCAGCACCTGCAGTACGTCAGCTTCAAGGTACGTCATGATACTGTCACAAAATACATGGAAGTGAACAACTGTTGGATAGTAAAAACAGTAATATTGTATAACAGTTTTCTATATGCTTACCAAGCATTTAAGTACAGCAAAAACAGTAAAATTCCAAAATATTTTTACTATTTGAAATAACTTTTCTATCTGAATATATCTTAAAATGTAATTTATTCCTGTGATCAAAGCTGAGTTTTCAGCATCATTACTACAGTCTTCAGTGTCACATGTTCCTTCAGAAATATTCTAATATGCTGATTTGCTGCTCAAGAAACCAGATTTTTCCGTATTCTTTGATACAGAATCAAATAGTTCAAAAACAAAAAAAAAAAAAAAATATTTGCAACATAAGTTTTTACTGTCACTTTTGATCTATTTTCCTGGTGAATAATATAATATAATATAATATAATATAGTTTGCATGATTAATGCTCAAAATGTATTAAAAACTTAATATATGATATTGGAAAATATAGGTCCATATGATCGGTTTCAATGTTTACAAAAAAAAAAAAAAACTAAAATGTTATGTATGTGTATTATATTAGTATAAGAATAAAAGCTGTAATTTTAAAGAGATGTGCACCCAAAAAAAAAAAAACAACTGTCAACATTCACTCACCTTCAGCTTTTTCCAAACCTGTATGAGTTTCTTTCTTCTTTTGAACAAAAAAAATAAATAAAATGTTTTGCATCATGAAACCCTTTGACTTTCATAGTATTTTTTCCATACTATAGCAGTCAGTGGCTACCAGCAAATGTTTGGTTATGAACATTTTTAAAAATCTTTTGTGTTGGACAGAAGAAAGAAACTAATTTGGAACAACTTACGGGCGAGTAAATGACAGAATTTTCATTTTTGGGTGAAAATGAATGAAAAATAAATAAATAAATAATATATATATATGAAATATTTTTACTATTTAAAATAACTTTTCTATTTCAATATATTTTAAAATGTAATGTGTTCCTGCGATTTCAAAGCTGACTTTTTAGCATCATTACGTCAGTCACATGATCCTTCAGAAATAATTCTGATATTTTGATTTGCCCCTCAAAAACATTTATTATTATTATTATTATTATTATTATTATTGTTGTTGTTGAAAGCAGCCGAGTAGATTTTTTTCAGGTTTCTTTGATGAAAAAAAGTTCAGAAGAATAGCATTTATCTAAAAACAAAATCTTTTGTAGCATTATAAATGTCTTTATCATCACTTTATCACTTTCACTTTTTTTCACTTTTGATCAATTTAAAGCATCCTTGCTAAATAAAAGTATTAATTTCTATTATTTATTTTCCAAAAAATACTGACAAATGACTTTGAATGGTATAGTGTATAATGTTACAAAAGCTTTTTATTTCGGATAAATGCTGATCTTATGTCTTTCTATTCATCAAAGAATCCTGAGAAAAAAAAAAAAAAAAAAAAAAAAAAAAAAGTTTCTTATTAGAATGATTTCTGAACTGGAGTAAGACTGCAGTAATGATGCTGAAAATTCAGCTTTAAATCACAGGAATAAATTACATTTTAAAATATATTCAAATAGAAAGAGTAAAATAGAGTAAAAATATTTAAAATAGAGTAAAAATATTTCACAATATTACTGCTTTGGCTGTATTTTGGATCAAATAAATTCAGGCTTATTGAGCAAAAGAAACTTTTTTTAATAGGACTTTCAATGTTTTGTGTCTTATTTTTATTATTCATTTATTTTTTAATCACCATTCAGGTTGACAGCTGCACAGAATCTGCAGAAGCAGCCTGTGACATCCTCTCACAGCTGGTGAACTGCACTATTAAAACACTGGGTCTGATCTCCACGGCACGACCGAGCTTCATGGATGTGTCCCAGGTAAAGCAGAAACTTATTCACCCTTAACATACGACGCCAAGCAGCTGAACATGGCATCAAACATCTGTTTTAAACCCTGCCGCTAGCTGAAAAATACTGGAATGCCACAGCTGTCAAAAATGGGATTTCTGTAGCATGTAATTTCACCCTCCACAAAATCCTGACAGTTTGAAACATGGCAGCATAACCGGTATCGAAAGTGACAAGTCGAGGCTCGCTGTGGCTTACTTAGTCACAAAAGATTTCAAAACAAAGAAAGCCTGACTTCTTTATTTAACTACAGACTTGATGGAGGGGAATTTATTGGATTAATCACACTGTAATGTGACTTTCAGCTGGCTCTGCTGTTGGTGTCCTCCTTTCTATTTACTGTCGTCACACTGAACACCATCCGGGAAGATCTGGATGAGTTGGTGCCCTCACCTGGAGGCCCGATTATCCTTCAGTTGTTATTTCACTTTGTCTAGTGTACTCTGGTCAGGTCAGGCTTTTCTCTGAGGAGGCGCCTCTTCAAAACATTCAGATGAGGAAATAATCAACAGTGCAAAAATAGAGCATAACAGTTGGTTCAGGAAGTAAATAGTCCATTAATTCTTTATAGGTAAACAGATCTTTAATGATAACGTATAGTGCTTTAAAGACTGACCTACTTTGAGCTCTGAGGTTGTTCAATGGTGCATGCTTTTGTCAAAGCCATCTGTTGACATTTTTCTTTTTTTAATAATGGTGTTTAACAGCTGAATTCATAGTGGAAGAACTACATTACCCATGATGCTCTACAGAAAATTCCACCAATTAGACAATTGCAGTAAATGTTTTGTTACATAAACTAGTGAATTGAACCAGCTCATTGAAACCGTCTGAAACAACCAGTTCGTGAAAAATAAATCGAACTTCCCTGTTAGTATTACAGGAAATATTTAGGGCTGTCAGTTTAACGCGTTAAGTTATGAATAAATAATGAGGTTAAATTATTTTAACGCAGTTAACACACTGGCCCTACCCCCATGTCATCTTATATTTGACTGATATATTGACTGATGACAAATATCATGCAGGGTAAAAACTTCATAATAATAATCCCTATATGTGTTTTGTCTCATATTACCACATATCACACAAAATCACAGGGCAGCAAGAGTAATATGAAACTCGAGTGCAGATTTTTTTTTCCAGATCTATCATGAGCTTAAATGTGAAAGTTGATATTGTTATATTTTAAGCACAATATTGTGTTTAGTTTCGTTTTGAACGCACAGTGTGAACCAATGATTCAGAGAGCCATTTACTTCATTCCTGAATGAATCAGCCATTTGAACGAATTGAAGACATTTACCGCCACCTGCTGGCAGATCTAGTTTTTTGAGCGTATCATTTCATTAAAAATAACACAATAATAATAATAATAATAATAATAATAATAATAATAATGATGAAGAAGAAGAAGAAGAAGAAGAAGAAGAAGAAGAAAAACAAAACAAAAAGATTTTTGAGTCAGCTTTTAGTCACCACTGAGCTTAGTTAAAGGTACACAATAAACAATACATGAATAATGGTTTTCACTGTAGTATTTTTTTATTTATTGTTTTATTTTTTTGAAGCTGTGTAAAAACGCAGGTCATGTGTCCTAATATTCTGTTGGAGTCCCCTACAACAGGTTTAAATGCATCTAAGGTCAGAATATAGGCCTACATTTACACATAGCCATTTGTCAATGATTTTAAAACGGTTAGTTCGAAACCGCTTTGAGCGTAATGTCTGTAAACCCCTCCCTTCCATAAGTCTATTCCGCTCCTATTGGTCAGATGCAGTGTTAATTTCGTTGACGAATAATTTGTCAGTTTTCGTCAACAATTTTTTTTATTTATTTATTTTTCCACACAGATGAAAGATGACGAACTAAAATTCTTTTTGAATGACAAAAACTATGATAAAAATCTACTGCCATTTTCGTCAACGAATAAAAACGAGACGATATGGAAAGAGATCATTCATCAATACACTTGCTGCATGTCTTAAACACGTCTTATTAAACGTTCAAAAATGTCAATATGTGGGAGCACGAGAAGTGCAGACATATGGATAAATTTGACGACGCAAGAGAGAACTCAATTCGGTCTCGTTTTCTGAACGCATACACACAGAAAGCACGTCTCACACTCTTTCCCGTTAAGAAACGCACACAAAATGATCTCGAATTTTCGTTTTGACGAGTATTCACTTAAACACAGCCGATTACACCTTAAATTAATGTAAACAGTAGAGAGAACTTATATCAGTATATTGCATCCATTGCATTCTGTTTTAAAGGGATAGCAGCCACATTTAGTTGCTATTGTCCGAGTCACTGATGTTCATCAAGCAACAAAAGAAAGACAGAAAACCACACACTACTCTTGACTGAATCGCTTACGTAGAGCTAAAGATGAATCTAAATTCATTTATAGAA
Organism: Cirrhinus molitorella; assembly: GCA_033026305.1. Lineage (NCBI taxonomy): Eukaryota > Metazoa > Chordata > Actinopteri > Cypriniformes > Cyprinidae > Cirrhinus > Cirrhinus molitorella. Next base: position 35,807,003 of record CM065129.1, read on the forward strand.
ATAACTATGTCTGTTTGAAAGAATGAAGAATATGGTAAACAAGTTACTATAAAGATTGCATAATTAGCCGAAATAACCATTGCCATTTCATTGAAAAGAAGAAGAATGTTCTTTATGAGAAGTGGTTTTATTTCATTTTAATATAAAGACATGTTTTGTATCACTGCAGTTAAATTGTGTTTTATCATGATTAAACCTTAATATCAAACCTATATAATGAGTTTGGAAATTTTAGATAAATGCTTAATGCATTGCACTTTTCTTATGGCATTTAGTCGACTAAAACTAGACTAAACCTAAAAACAATTCAGATGACTAAAATATAACTTAAAACTTGCTGTCAAAATTAACACTGGTCAGATGGCAAAGCCTGTTGTGATTGGCACAGAGAGAACAACTTGAGCAAGTTAGCAAGCGCTACCATCTGTGTTGCCAAGTTTGTGCCTCCGCAGTTGTTTTTAATGTCCGTGGGTTGAAGCGCCCCCAATAACTACTTATTTATCCCCTGAAATGCGAATTTACCAGGGGAACCCTGATAAAAAGTGTGTATTTTAGCAATTGGGTGGGTTTTGTTGTGAAAACCTGGCAACCCTGATGCACCTGTATATAAAACAATAATATAGTGCTTCAATTGTTCTTAAAGTAGTGACATAAATACAATTTGTTTAACACTTATGCAAGCGAATCGTGCCTACAGCTAAAGTTTAGCTGCTAAACTGTAAATACATTACAAAACAATAACGGTGGATATGTTAGCCGAGTGCATAACAAAGTCACATTCTTTGTTATTAAACAAAGTAATTAGAACAATGAGAGTTTACATAAATCGACACATTCTTAGGAAATAGTGGGTTCACAGCAAAATTATCAGAACCATTTCAGCAAGACAGTAATATTGTGGATTACCTAAAGCTGCAGGTATAAATCACATATTAGCGCCACAAAAAAATAGATATTTTGAGCACTTAATTGAAAATGTACACATAACATATCAATCGTACTTACAGGTTGTGGTTCGGAGACTCTTGTTAGTCCAAATAAAGATGATTAGAAGCCAAAGAAGGTAAAAGCCAAGTTCAGAGAAGCAGTAAAATGATGAGCACACATCAAAAAGGTCCGAATTGTATTGCTGTGGTATCACTGAAAAAAAAAAAAAAAACATTTAAATTACTGATTCTTCACAGCATCATCTTTTGGCAATGAAAACCAAGCTTGATTTCACAGTGCAGTACACAGTGTCTTCTCGACACAAAGTGGACACACTAACTACTGGAAATGTTTGCGGTCAGGCGGGGATTATGCTAATGTTTTACCCAGTGATGCATATCAGTAAAAGGCAGAAAATGCAAAAAAACCCGACTCATTAAAGCGATTCTGAGTCGACTTTTTCTTTTGAGAGACAATATCTTTATGTATAATGCACTTTTTTGATTAACAACTTTGCAGACTGTTTACATTGAAGGATAGCTACATTACAAACTGCAAAAAAGCGATATTTTTCAAAAACCCATATGACCTGCTCTTTAAACTCCATTGTGATTTTGTTTTAACAAGTGTTATACTTAATAATGATGCATTTGTGGGTTTTATGTTGATACTTCTAGACATGTTTGAAAATGAACCAGCCTGTCTACAACACAAACAGCAGCGAAGCAGGGTGACCTCTGTGAAATAATGAAATAATGCTTGATGTAAAGGGTACGAGGAGCCCGCGGCACTGACTTTGCCTGTCTTGTCTGGTCTGTTCACAGTCACACTTTGTCTCGGCTCTGACGGTGGTGTTTGTGAATTCCAAGTCCCTATCCTCTATAAAAATTGATGACACACCGGTTGATGACCCTTCCCTGAAGGTACTGGTCGCCAACAACAGTGACACGCTCAAGCTGCTGAAGATGAGTAGCTGTCCTCATGTGTCTCCTGCAGGTCAGTGCATCACCCACTGAGTCATGCCAGCTCTAATATGAATATAGAAACTTGTTTTCAAGTCAACAGGAAATCCAAATTGACCCATTTACTTTTTAATATACATTCCTGCTCTTGTTGGAGTATGATTCATCTAATTCACTTGTCTGCAACTGAATATAAGCTAATAAGTGACCCTGGACCACAAAACCAGTCATAAGTGTCAATTTTTCGAAATTGAGATTTATACATCATCTGAAAGTTGAATAAATAAGCTTTCCATTGATGTATGGTTTGTTATGATAGGACTATATGTTGTCCGTGATACAACGATTTGAAAATCTGGAATCTGAGGGTGCAAAAAAATTAAATAAATAAATAAATAAATAAATAAATAAATAAATATTGAGAAAGTCACCTTTAAAAGTTGTTCAAATGAAATTCTTAGCAATGCATATTACTAATCAATAATTACGTTTTGATATATTTATGGTAGGAAATTTACAAAATATCTTCATGGAACATGATCTTTACTTAATATCCTAATGATTTTTTGCATAAAAGTAAAATCAATAATTTTGACCCATGCAATGTGTTTTTGGCTATTCCTACAAATATACCCCAGCGACTTAAGACCGGTTTTGTGGTCTAGGGTCACATACATCTCATGCCACTGCCAAGGTACATACTAAACTTACACTTGAAATGTTTTTTTATTTTATTATTAACATTATCCAAATGACTTTATAAATTATTCCATAGCTTGACAAATTCCAAATAAGCCTGTTTATTTTAACCGCAGCACTTCTACATATACACTTTATATGTTATCATATTGTTAGACTGAAAATTATTGTTTGAATAAAAATAAGGAACTTTAATGGTATGACATGACTGGATGCCTTCAGCTGTTTAACTGATTTCCTATTGAACCGTCAGCAACTGAACTGCAGTGCTCAAACTATTTAAAATGAATTAAGCTAGAAAACTCGATTAATTGAATTAAGCTAGAAACTCGATCATAATGCACAATGTTCCATCTAACGTGCATTTTGTGGTGCAGTCTTTCACTAGTTAGCAGTAAACCGGTTACCCCATTTGAATATGTTCGTAGATTTCTGTTGGATGTCATTGGAATGGAAATATTTATTTATTTTTTTTGTAAACATCATACTTTTTCGTTTATTTCAGTTATAATGTGATAAAACTAGCGAGCTAAGCCAGTAGTAATGTTGACCGTGTCGTGTAGACGCAAAAAGACAAACTAAATACCGAGTCATATACGCTGGTACTGCTCCGATCGGAACTTCGATCGGAGCGCGGTTCGCGAATCATTTGATTCAGATCGGGAGTTCGGTGTGGGTTCGCGAATCATTTGATTCAGATCGGGAGCTCGCGAATCATTTGATTCAGATCGGGAGTTCGTTGTGGGTTCGCGAATCATTTGATTCAGATCGGAACTTCGATCGGAGCTCATATCGCAAATCATTTGATTCAGATCAACAAGTTCCTATCTAAATCAAATGATTCGCGAACCCCCACCGAACTCCCGATCTGAATCAAATGATTTAGATCGGAACTTCGATCGGAGCGCGGTTCGCGAATCATTTGATTCAGATCAGGAGTTCGGTGTGGGTTCGCGAATCATTTGATTCAGATCGGGAGCTCGCGAATCATTTGATTCAGATCGGGAGTTCGGTGTGGGTTCGTGAATCATTTGATTCAGATCGGGAGCTCGCGAATCATTTGATTCAGATCGGGAGCTCGCGAATCATTTGATTCAGATCGGGAGTTCGTTGTGGGTTCGCGAATCATTTGATTCAGATCGGAACTTCGAGCGGATCGCGGTTCGCGAATCATTTGATTCAGATCGGGAGCTCGGTGTGGGCTCGCGAATAATTTGATTCAAATCTAACCTCCGCCATTGGTTGTTGAAGCTGATTGTATTTGATTGGTAACAGCCCTAATATTTAAACCTGATTACATGAAAGAATTTACTTCAAAATATGATGCATACATGTTTTTTTTAATGCCCACAAAATATTATATATATATAATATATATATATATATATATATATATATATATATATATATATATTTTTTTTTTTAACTCAATGGAAAACTGAATTTCTGATGCAAATAAACCAGTCCACAGAATATGAAGAATATCAAAAGTTTTGTGATTCAGCTGGCCTAAATCTGCCAGGCTATCAGCACAATAACACACTCAGTAAAATATTGAATACGAATACCAATTATACAGGTCTAATTATCGTTATCAACAAAATTCCAGAAAACACAAAGATAGCATTTTTGGTCAATATCACACCTCTGTTGTCAAGTGTGTCGTTTGAGATGGGTGCATAATGAAATTTTGTTGTAATCACCTACCTATGTTCATGAACCCAAGGTCACCTGTTGTTTCTCTCTCATCCAGGCATCCTGTGTGTGGCGGATCAGTGTCACGGCCTGCGCGAACTGGCTCTGAACTACCACCTGCTGAGCGACGAGCTTCTGCTGGCGCTGTCCTCCGAGAAGCACGTCCACCTGGAGCACCTGCGCATCGACGTGGTGAGCGAGAACCCGGGCCAAACGCAGTTCCACACCATCAAGAAGAGCAGCTGGGACGCCCTCATCCGCCACTCGCCCCAGGTCAACATCGTCATGTACTTCTTCCTTTACGAGGAGGAGTTCGAGCCCTTCTTCCGCGAGGAGACCCCCGTCACGCACCTGTACTTCGGCCGGGCCGTCAGTAAAGACATGTTGGGCCGCATCGGGCTCAACTGCCCGCGTCTCGTGGAGCTGGTGGTGTGCGCCAACGGGCTGGAGCCGCTGGACGAAGAGCTGATCCGCATCGCAGAACGCTGCAAGAGCCTGACGGCCATCGGCCTGGGCGAGTGCGAGGTCACCTGCAGCGGCTTCATGGAGTTCGTAAAGATGTGCGGCGGCCGCTTGAACCAGCTGTCCATCATGGAGGAGGTGCTCATCCCTGACAACACCTACAACATCGAGCAGATCCACAGCGAGGTCTCCAAACAGCTGGGCCGGATTTGGTTTCCTGATATGATGCCTACATGGTAGAAATGCACTCTTGTCAACAAGCAGTCTGCGTTTGGCCATTAGACTGAATGGGCTCATTAAAATTTAGCACGGGAGACGGAACATCTGGATCATTAGTGTGGAAGCGCTGCTGTAAAAAACATGATTTGTGATTGGATCTCAGAGATGGATTTCAATGCAAAGTGTTTACAGTTCCACACAAGTGCGCACACGAGAAAACGGCTCTTTATGTGAAATTCGTAGGCATGGAATGGCCCTCTGGGACTTGTTAAAGAGCTCATATTTTATGCTCTAACCATTCTTTGGTAGGCTAACCAGAATAGGATTGGGCAATAAACAATATCATATAGAGATCGCGCTGAAATCGATGCCTTTTCACTCTATGTGGATTAATCCAACAGCAAAAAAATAAAGGCGACAGTCCGATCGTTCTGTGCAGTTTTGGGGGTAACGCATTACAAGTAGCTAACTTAAGTTATGTAATATTACTTTTTTCAAGTAACTAGTAAAGTAACGCATTACTTTTTAATTTCCAAGATTTTTGAATAAGTAACGCCAGTTACTTTTTGTTTCCTTTATGTAATCGCATTTTATTAACCAATGACTTCGCTGTTGACCTTTGTTGATCCAATTCAACTCTTACTTGATTTTTTTTGTCTCGTTTCCATCCAAAATATCTAAAAATATCTAAATCAAGAAGGATTTTCTAGACAAGCAAAAATGATTGTCTTGTTTTCAGAAAAAAAAAAAATCAAATGATTTAGATCGGAACTTCAATCGGTGTGCGGTTCGCGAATCATTTGATTCAGATCGGGAGTTCGGTGTGGGTTTGCGAATCATTTGATTCAGATCTGGAGTTCGGTGTGAGTTCGCGAATCATTTGATTCAGATCTGGAGTTCGGTGTGGGTTCGCGAATCATTTGATTCAGATCTGGAGTTCGGTGTGAGTTCGCGAATCATTTGATTCAGATCGGGAGTTCGGTGTGGGTTCGCGAATCATTTGATTCAGATCGGGAGTTCGGTGTGGGCTCGCGAATCATTTGATTCAGATCGGGAGTTCGGTGTGGGTTCGCGAATCATTTGATTCAGATCTGGAGTTCGGTGTGAGTTCGCGAATCATTTGATTCAGATCGGGAGTTCGGTGTGGGTTCGCGAATCATTTGATTCAGATCTGGAGTTCGGTGTGGGCTCGCGAATCATTTGATTCAGATCGGGAGTTCGGTGTGGGCTCGCGAATCATTTGATTCAGATCGGGAGTTCTGTGTGGGCTCGCGAATCATTTGAATCAGATCGGGAGTTCGGTGTGGATTCGCGAATCATTTGATTCAGATAGGGAGTTCGGTGTGGATTTGCGAATCATTTGATTCAGATCGGGAGTTAAAGTGATAAAGTGACAAAATAAAGTGATTTTTTGCTTGAAACAAGCAAAATAATCTGCCAGTGGGGTAAACAAACAAAAAAAAAAAATCTTATTTCAAACAGTAAACAAGATTATTTTTCTTACCCAACTGGGAGATCATTTTGCTTGTTTTTAGCATAAACACTTAATTTTGACTTGTTTTCAGAAAAAGGCAATAATTTTTCTTGTCTAGAAGATCCTTCTTGATTTAAGAATTTTTAGATATTTTGGCTGGAAACAAGACAAAAAAAATCCAAGTAAGAAAGCCGGTGTACTAATAAGCAAAACTTACTTTAGAACATTTTTTATTTCTCATTGCTGAAGAGTGTTAAACTTTCTTTTCCTACAGTTCTACTGTACAGACATGAATTAAATTTTCCTTTAGCCTTAGGCTTATTCACTTCATTTGATTTTGGTGTGAAAGGGCTTTTACATTTGCTATGTTTTTATATTAAAAACAAACAAGCAAGCCCTGTCAAGATTTAAAAAGCAAAAAGTAACGCAACACTAATGCATTACTAAGTAACATAATTTAGTTACTTTTTTAGGGAGTAATGCAATATTGTAATGCATTACTTTTAAAAGTAACTTTGGTTACACTGGTTCTGTGTGAATAAATGGCACGGTTTCATCTGATACACAAACTCACGCAACTTTTGCAGTGTTTTCAGTGTGAACTCATTCTCCGGAGTTCCTCTAAAACTCACTACAGCAGCTTTACACAGTTTCATTTGAGAAAAACTACCATCAAGCACACACTGAAACTAAAGGCAAAACTGAAAGTCTTTTTTAAAAAAATCGCTGAGACATCTCGGACACAAAGGCACCTTTTTCCACCTTCGACCACAAGAAAAGTTTCGAGTAATTAACCTTTTCACGATACAGTTCAGGGGAAAGCCTCTGTGTCTTGAAAAGCTTCATTTTCCCATCACTAGATTTTTCAGACAGAATAAATTAGCAGAATAGTACATTTACCGTAGTTTACATCTGAGTATCGTCAATATGGCTGGGCATCTGGGTATCTGACCAAATCATGACGCAGGTGCAAACCCTCTATAGTAATCTGGCCCACAAGATCTACTTCCCTTCAGAGTTAAGCTCTAACCCTAATTAAACACACCTGAGCATGCTAATCAAAGTCTTCAGGATCATTAGAAAATCACAGGCGAGTTGGAGCTAAAATCCTTCACGCCAGCCCTACATTTAAAAGGAGTTTAATTGTGAACAAAGTTGTGTTTACTTTTATTCTCAAGTTCTTACAAATGTGTGAAAAGTATTTTTTTTTACCTTTACTTTAATCTACTAGCTGCAAAGAAAAAAATGTTAATTTATAAAGTATAAAGACAAGAAAATATCATTTTTATGTTACACATATATATTTTCAACTTTCATGAAATTCTTAATTTCAACAGGCCTTTCCTACCAGTTTATTTTTTATTTTTTTTGTATTTGTGACTCGTTTAAAACACTTTGCTGTTGTTTATTTGTAAATTTATAACACAGACAGGGCTTAGACTAAGCCAGGATTAGTCTAGTCCAAGTCATTTTTATAAACGTGGTGTGCATCTTGAGGCAAAACAAAGACACTGGTATATTATCTTTGCAAGTTTCTTTCAGTTGAAACAGCTCAGACTTACATTTTAATCTAGCCTTGTCTGTGAAACTGGGTGATGAAGTATAATATGCATTTACACTGTCCTCTTATTAGTATGATCATACTGTAAGTATCTTTTATCATGGGACTTTGATTTGGTGTAGCTGTAATGATCATATAAACATCAAACCACTGTCTTTCACTGTAATTTCACGAAACAGCTGTTAAACGAGCTCAGCTTTACTGGAAAGTGTTTTCTCAAAACATACTGTATGTTTGGTAGTATCTAGAATACGCCCTACAAAATATTTACAGTACATTTTAAAGGGAGGTCAATATTAGGAGTCATTCACTGCAAAAGATGTAGCAAACTGTGGTATTTGTTGTCATTTTTTAAATGTAAATCTGTCATTATAAGTGGTACTTTGTATTTTTACTTGAATTTATTTGTGCTGGGTTGGAAAAGGTTCACAATGATTCAAACTGTAAAAAAATAAAAAAATAAACAGAAAAAAGTATAGTTTTCTTTATTTTTAAATCACATTCACCCGTTAGAGAATGAAATATCATTCAAAGGTTCACACTGTAAACATCAATCATATTGCACAGAAAAAGTTCAAAATATTATTTAACATCACTGAACCAAACCTGAACACACATTCATTCATCTACATCAAGTTAAATCAGGAAGAAACAGCTTTTTAAGGCTTTAACGTTTCATAAGACTCAGAAACCCTTTTTAAAATAGTTTTTCTTTTTTTCCCCTCAAAAACACATTTCCATATTACATACAGATGTTTTATTAAATATTTTAAATAACGTTTTGACAGTAAAAAGTGAGATTTATTTGGAAACCTACATCGCTTAACCCCTTAACTGTCACCCCTATTTTTGAAAATTGATAAGAAAGTGCACTATCCAAACTTAAATGACTATAATTCATGAACGCTTTTGAATACAGACTTAAGGTTGGTCTCTTTTTAAAGAAAATAAAAATAATTTAATCAAATGAAAGCATTAAAAAGTTATAGACGTTTAAATTTACAGTAAAGAAAATGTATTGTACTAATTTTATTTTATATAAAATACATATATTAAAAATAGTTATAAATATAAAATTGCTATAAAATTAAAGCCATATGTCTACATAAGTTGTGTTCCAAATTTGAAGTTAATGAAAAAATTCAGGGAAAAAAATAAATAAATAAATAAAAATAAGCCACCGGGTGCCACCCAAACTCCATAGAATTAGTTTTTTTTATGAATTTGTGTCACAAAGCTATTCATTTCTCGCTCAATATTATGTTTATCATGAAATAACAGGGGAGGAGGCCGCTTAAAGATTTGAAGTACCATTTCTATGGTAAACCAATGTCTGATTTTAAAATGGTTTTCACATGACGAATTTTGAGATTTTAGGCGTTCAAATGGTATATAACTTAAAGATTTGATAGGGAAAAAGGCAACAAAATAAAGACTTTTTATGACAAAGGTCAGAACTCCTGTTATGATGTAGATTTGTCATAGACTCTTGTTATAAATTAGTCTGTTCTTAGAGTTGAACTCAAAAGTTTACATACACCTTGCAGAATCTGCAAAATGTTAATTATTTTACCAAAATATGAGGGATCATACCAAATGCATGTTATTTTTTTATTTACTACTGACCTGAGTAAGATATTTCACTTAAAAGATGTTTACATATAGTCCACAAGAGAAAATGATAGTTGAATTTTTAAAAATGACCCTGTTCATAAGTTTACATACACTTGAATCTTAACTGTGTTGTTACCTGAATGACCCACAGCTGAGTTTTTTTGTTTAGTGATAGTTGTTCATGAGTCCCATGTTTGTTCTGAACAGTTAAACTGTCTGCTGTTCTTCAGAAAAGTCCTTCAGGTCCTATAAATTCTATGGTTTTTCAGCGTTTTTTTGTGTATTTGAACCCTTTCCAACAATGACTGTATGATTTTGAGATCCATCTTTTCACACTGAGGACAACTGAGAGACTCATATGCAACGATTACAGAAGGTTTAAACACTCACTGATGCTCCAGAAGGAAACACGATACATTAAGAGGTGAAAACTTTTGAAAGTTTTGGGGTAAATGTAACTTATTTTGTCTTCTTGGAAAATGTAAGTATCTTCTGTAGCTTCTGAAGGGCAGTACTAATGAAAAAAATATGATATTTAGGCAAAATGAGCAAAATGTACACATTTCCATTCTGTTCAAAAGTTTTCACCCCCCGGCTCTTAATGCATGTTTTTTCCTTCTGGAGCATCAGTGAGCGTTTGAACCTTCTGTAATAGTTGCATATGAGTCCCTCAGTTGTCCTCAGTGTGAAAAGATGGATCTTAAAATCATACAGTCATTGTTGGAAAGGGTTCAAATACACAAAAATGCTGAAAAAAAGAATTTGTAGGACTTACAGGACTTTTCTGAAGAACAGCAGACAGTTTAACTGTTCAGAACAAACATGGGACTCATGAACAACTATCACTAAACAAAAAAACAGCTGTGGATCATTCAGGTAACAACACAGTATTAAGAATCAAGGGTATGTAAACTTTTGAACAGGGTCAGTTTTATAAATTCAGCTGTTTTTTTCTCTTGTGGACTATATGTAAACATCTTTTATGTGAAATATCCTACTCAGGTCAGTAGTAAATAAAAAACAACATGCATTTTGTATGATCCCTCTTATTTTGCTAAAATAATTAACATTTTGCAGATTCTGCAAGGTGTATGTAAACTTTTGACTTCAACTGTAGTTTGTTACGATTACATTAATTGTAATATAGTGAAGTCAACTTAGGCGTCCTGCTGACGGGACGGTGACAGTTAAGAGGTTAACATACAAATCTGCATATTAATAAAACAATCCCCAATTTGCATATACTAAAAAATATTTGAATCCACAATTTCATTTAACGGCTTAATTTGGTTTAAAACCTGCAGTGTCTGCCCTTAAAGAAGCCTGACTAAAAAAAACACTGCCGTGTTTGTTTAATAAAGGATGTGTTGTTCTGACATGCAGACTTCAACCATCTTGTGTCTTCTCCCTCGCCCTAAATGGACGATTGTGTGTGCATTTCATCAGCCCACCACTAGATAGCAGAAGCGCCCCGTCAGAAAGCCGCCTGACACCATTACATAAAACCGCCTTGGGTTCTGCAAATAGAATCAGCGCAAGGTGCTTTTTTTCATACTGAGCCTCGCTGTGGTGTGTGTTACACACATGCTGGAAGGATGCAGAGACGAGCCGCGCTCGACGAGCTATGATCCGTCTGAGCGTGAGGTCATCGCTGACCGCATCCTGAGTGAAGAACGTCAGCCCAGACGTCAGCAGGGCGATTAAATATTCAAATAACGGCGCAGGACTGTGTGATCCACGCACAGCGTAGCGTTACGAGCCAATAAATTTATTAGGAATTAATAAGAAGGAGATCCAGCCTCCTTAATCTCACTGTGGCGCTTGTGTTTTCTGACGAGCTCTGAATATATGAGCCGAGATATTATGTAACATCTGCAAGCCTCAATTATTACATGAGCAGCTCAAAGCGCAAGTGCATACAAATGTGGTCCACATGACAACAGGAAGTAGGTTTCGCAGGAGAAGGGAAAAGGCTCAGCTGCACGCACCGAGCACATTACATTCACGCCGTCGAGAAATTACACGCATGTATTGATCAAGCACAGACTGTAAACCCCAGCTCCAAACGCAGCAGGAAACCTGTGAAGCCGGTTTATATGAGAGCAAAGATTGCTTATTCCCTGGATGGCCTAAATCGAGCCCTGCGTAAATACGTAATAATAAATATGGGTTGCAGTTTGTTGGCAGTTTTCTGTGTTGAGAAAGTGCCGGACTGTGCTGCGTGTGTGCACTTATGCGCTGGTGCAGGGAGACGAGCCGTGTTCCTAGGATCTGAGAGAAGGAGAGATACACGTGTCTCGGAGACCACGCCACTCTCTGATCCGCTGCTCCCGATAGGACGGGGGGAGCCGCTCGAGCTCCCGCGCGCGGAGGTGAAGGGAGGGCGCCAGCGTTCCCCTCAGGACATGCAAGGTGTACCTGGGAAAAGAAAGGGAAATAACAGGGGTAAAGCTGAGGATACTGCATTTCAAATTCTGCGTGCATGTGTATTATATAAACAGCATTACGGACATATGATGCTATTTACATTTACATTTAGACATTTAGAAAGGAGAACAATGGAAGCAATCGAAATCAGCAAAAGAGCAATAACATGCAAGTGCTAGGACAAGTCCCATTTAGCCCAATGCAGTACACACAGCAAGGGATTTTTAAAGTACATAATAAATAAAAGAAAATAGAGAGGGGAAAAAAGCAAGCTAGTGTTAGAGGCCTTCCTTTTAGCAGTAAGTAAGTGGATATAGTATAAGTCTAAAACAGTGTTAATTTTCATAGAGTCATAGTCATAGTCCTTTGACCAAAATGCTATTTAGTTTTAGTCATATTTTAGTGAATCTGATTTTAGTCGACTACAATCTTATATTTAGTCTACAGTAATCTACAGTAAATTTAGTCTGCTAAAATGTAATGGGTTTAGTTACAGTGCAATGCGTTTATTAAGTTTTTTTCTAAAATTTCCGAACTCATTATATAGGTTTGATATTAAGGTTTAATCATGATAAACACAATTTAACTGCGGTGATACACAACATGCCTTAATATTAAAATGAAATAAAACCACTTCTCATAAAGAACATGGTCTTCTTTTCAATGAAATAGCAATGGTTATATCGGCTAATGATGCATTCTTTATAGTAACTTGTTTACCATATTCTTCATTCTTTCAAACAAACATGTTTAGATTAATCTTTAGGGCTACGTAAGTGAATCAGTTAAGAGCAGTGTGTGATTTTCTGTCTTTCTTTTGTTGCTTGATGAACATCAGTGACTCAGACAATAGCAACTAAATGTGGCTGCTGTCCCTTTAAAACCGAATGCAATGGATGCAATGCACTGATACACTTTCTCTCAACTGTTTACGTTCATTTAAGACGTAATCAAATAAAGATGGAAAATATGAGTTTTTAGCCGATTCTTGAAGATGGCCAAGGACTCAGCTGTTCGGAGTGAGTTGGGCAGGTATTTAGGTATTTAGGGCTGGGTATTGAGACAAATTTCACAAATTTGTTTTTGATTTAAAAAATTGTGTTTCATATCTCGATATATAAGCATTTAGGTCTACTATATACATTTTTGAGGAAACAGAATCTCTTTCAAACCCTTTTCAGCTGGTGCAAACAATATACTGTAACAAATTAGAATATGTGACCCTAGACCACAAAACCAGACAATTTTTCAAAACTTCAAAGCTGAATAAAGAAGATTTCCACATACATGTATATATATATATACACTACCAGTCAAAAGTTTGGACACTCCCTCTCATTTAATGTTTTTTAAAGACGTTTCTTATGCTTATCAAGGCTGTTTTCACTTGATCAAAAATACAGGAAAAAATGTAATATTGTGAAATATTATTATGATGTAAATCAATGTTTTTCTATATTAATATACATTAAAATTTAATTTATATCTGTAATTATAGTTGAATTTCCAGAATCATTACTCCAGTCTTCAGTGTCACACAATCCTTCAAAAATCATTCTAATATGCTGATTTATTATCAGTGCAGGACATTTTTTTTTGGAACCTGTGATATTTTTTTTTCTGGATTTTTTGATCAATAAAAGGTTAGAAAAGAACAGCATTTATTTCAAATAGAAAGGTTTCCTAACAATATACACTACTGTTCAAAAGTTTGGGGTCAGTCAATTTTTATTCTTTCTTTTTTTGAAAGAAATTAATACTTTTATTCACCAAGGATGTGTTAAATTAATAAAAAGTGATAGCATAGATTTACATTGTTGGAAAAGGTTTATATTTTGAATAAATGCTGTTCTTTTTAACTTGTTATTCATCAAAGAATCCTGAAAAAAGAATCACAGGTTGCAAAAAAAAAATACTTGGCAGCACAACTGTTTCCAACATTGATAATTCTAATAATAAATCAGCATATTAGAATGATTTCTGAAGGATCATGTGACACTAAAGACTGGAGTAACAGCTGATGAAAGTTCAGCTTTGCATCAGAGGAATAAATTATATTGTTAAGTATATTAAAACAAAAACCATTATTTTATATTGTAATAACATTTTGCAATATTACTGTTTTTTTTCTGTATTTTTTAATCAAATAAATGCAGCCTTGATGAGCATAAGAGACTTCTTTAAAAAACATTAAATGAGAGGGTGTGTCCAAACTTTTGACTGGTAGTGTATATATATATTTTTAAAATAATATTATATATTTAAAATTTGTAATCTAATTAATTACATGATGTTTCGATTACTTAATCTAATTAATCTCAAAATAAATTTGACTGTGAAAATACATACAAAAGATTATGTAAAACTATTTTTGAGTTAAATAAAGTATCAAGAAGACATTACAAAATGTAGCTTTAGAAAGAAATATTTTTTTGATTCAACATAATTTATTATGCACAAACATTTAGGCAGCATAAAAGAAGATAATATAAGAAACATCTCAGTATTTTTGTTAATATAATGAAAGTCATTTGCTACCAAACAGACTTCAAAATACCTTCTTTTATGTTCCACAAAAGAAAGGTTTGAAATGACATGAGCGTGAGTAAATGATGATGGAATTTTATTTTTTAAGTAAACTATCCTTTAATGTTTTTATTAGTAGTAGTAGTAGTAGTAGTATTTAAATTTTCACCCCAAAATTAAAATCAAGTCATGATTTACCCCCCATTGCTGTTCTAATGCCATATGGCTTTTTTACTTGTTCAGACCACAAAAGCAGAACAACTGTAACACAACACAAGGGTAGCCTAAATGATGACTTAAATACATTTTTTGGGTGAACTATCCCTTTAAGTATTGATATTGGTTAATCAACATTGAGTCGATTAAAATGTTTAAAAGTTGATTTTTTTTCCCTAATGCTACATACAGGGTTCGTACAGAAACTGCAAAATGAAATTCCAGGACTTTAAAGGACTTTTCAAGTACTACTTTTTAGTTTTCAAGGACAAAAATTAGAGATCTCAATCGTCAAACAATATTATCTTTCAAATTCTAATAAATAAACCAATGAAACAAAATGGTACTAATAAAGTGCAGCACATGCAAAGCATGCATTGACTGTGGCAACTTTAGCATTTGAACGGATGCTATGGCAAAGTTACCATTTTCCTTATTTGTAGCGATTTTTTCATTAAAATATGATTGACCTGAAGAATGAAAGCTATATCATACACTTCAAAAATTATAAGATTATAAGACTGTTCCAAGATTCACAAGAACGAGACAATTTTTGAATACTATTTCTAAGATATTTTCCATGACACAATATTTGTCTTTTAATCACAAAAAGCAAACTAATGCGGTTGCTTTTTGAAACGTTTGAACTAATCTAGGGCCATAACTAATGATTATTTTGAAAACTGAGTAATCTGATATTTTTTAGTAGAAAAAAATATACCATGGTCAAAAACAGGCTTTAGTATGACAATATTTATATATAAACTAACAATGATGCTTTTCAAAATGAAGTATCAAAATCAAGTAATTACACGGATTTATTGAACAGCACCATTTTAATACATAATGTAATATAAAATATAAACATAAGCAACTTAAATACATTACGTATTATAACAAATTTGACGTTTTTGACGAGATTTGACGTTTAAATCCATTTAATTTTAATATTTGGCAACATGCAACTTCAGAGCGAGGGTTTAAGCTTTTCTTTTGAAATTGTGATCTACGACAATTCGCATATTTAGAAATATGTCGACGCATTCTCCTGTGTTGGCATAGATTTTAGAGACAGCACACCTATTTGCAAGGGTTTTCCAATACTTAAGTTTCAAAACGTCAAAGCACTTTAAGCACCTTGTACACATAATGGTAGAGCTTAATTTTGGTTACCTTGGCAGTAAAGCAACAACTGTTGTTAAAATGCAGACGAGGTAGAACATGGGGTCGGCCATTTGTTTGTGCATGATCCAGTAGGGATCGGACGGAGGGTTGCAGCTGACACAGATGGCGCTGTAGGCCAGACACACGATGAAGTACACCAGCACACTGCCGATCATGATTATCCAATGCACCACCGTCTGCACATCAAACAAAACAAGGGCATTTGAGGAAAAACACTGATATTTTGACATAAAAGAGAATGATTTAGGCACGCTGTAACCTTAAAAACCTCTGAAAATAATAACTTGATAATAATGCACTCACCCAGCTCTTGATCTCAATGGCCAGATGCAGGATGATGGTGAACAGAGACACGGTGTTCATGGGAGTGCCGAACGCGAATATGCCGATGTCTGAACCGTTGTACGTCTTGAGAAAGTAAAAGCAGTGATCAGATAACAGCTTACTCCAAAACACGTGACACAGAAACAGACGAGAGACTGAACAGATGTTCTTACCCAGTATGGAATAAAGAAGCACACTAAACTCTGATAGAAAGCGTCAAGGATCGCGATCCAAAACGTTGAACGCCTGTAGCCCTGTAATCAAACATTTAAATGTAATACCAGAAGCACCAAAGCACTACAGACTATGGTTTCAGCTAAAAATCTTCTTCAATATTCTACTCAAGACAAAAAGTCACACACATCTTGAATGGCCTGAGAGTGAGCAAATTAACGGCAAATTTTAGTTTTTGGCTGAACTGTCCCTTTAAAAGTGAGGCAAAATCAAAATGTTTTTTGAAAATGACCTTGCGTTGAAACTACAGTCTAACTGTGATATTTGTAGAATCTACAGGTTTCTATGGATGAGCCCTAATTATTGTGGTTAGGTACTTGTAAGCAAGGTTTCTATAAAACTATTAAAGTATGGTTTTTGTTTTGAAAATAGTAGATGAATGCATTTAGAAACTACATAACTGCAAAAAATGCTTTTCTAGCTAAGAATTTTTGTCTTGTTTCTAGACAAAATATCTAAAAATTCTTAAATCAAGAAGGATTTTCTAGACAAGTAAAAATTATTGTCTTGTTTTCAGAAAAAAGAAGTCAAAATTAAGTGAGGTTTTGCTTGAAACAAGCAAAATAATCTGCCAATGGGGTAAGCAAAATAATCTTATTTCAAGCAGAAAACTAGATTATTTTGCTTACCCCATTGGCAGATTATTTTGCTTGTTTCAAGCAAAAACTCACTTCATTTGAACTTCTTTTTTTCTGAAAACAAGACATTAATGTGTATTTGTTTAGAAAATAATTCTTGATTTAAGAATTTTTAGATATTTCGGCTGGAAACGAGACAAAAAAAATCTAAACTAGAAAAGCATTTTTTGCAGTTGAGGTCAAAAGCTTACATCCCCCTTTCAGAATCTACAAAATGTTAATTATTTTAACAAAATCAGAGAGGGATCATACAAAATGCATGTTGTTTTTTAGTTAGTATTGATCTGAATAAGATATTTCACATATAGAGGTTTACATATAGTCCACAAGAGAAAATGACCTTATTCAAAAGTTTACACCCCCTTGATTCTTAATACTGTGTTGTCACCTGAATGATCCACAGCTGTGTTTTTTTGCTTTATTGATAGCTGTTTATGAGTCCCTTATTTGTTCTGAACTGTTCTTCAGAAAAAATCTTCAGGTCCCACAAGTTCTTTGGTATTCCAGCATTTTTGTGCATTTCAACGCTTTCCAACAATGACTGTATGATTTTGAGATCCATCTTTTCACACTGAGGGAGTCATATGCAACTATTAAAGAAGGTTCAAATGCTCACTGATGCTCCAGAAGTTAAAACAATGCATTAAGAGACGGGGGTGAAAACTTTTGAACAGAATGGAGATGTGTACATTTTTCTTATTTTGCCTAAATATCATTGTTTTTTCATTTAGTGCTGCACTTCAAAGGCTACAGAAGATTCTTACATGTTTCCCAGAAGACAAAATAAGTTAAATTTACCCTGATATTTACATTTCAAAAGTTTTCACCCCTGCTCTTAATGCTTCATTTTTCCTTCTGAAGCGTCAGTGAGTGTTTGAAACTTCTGTAGCAGCAAGCAGTTTAACTGTTTTTTTTATATTACTAAAATAATTTAACAAATGTTATGCATATCTTTGTGGTTATTTGTAGGGAATAAAATGGTAAAATGAAATAAGTTAAAATGGTTCCAAAATTCCATTTAAATTAATTTTTATTCTAAAAGAAATGTGTTGAAAATACGCTGCGTCTCAAAAATACAACAACTTTTCTTCAAGATAATGTCTGATTATGAACACTTTGTTAAAATATATTTGTAGAGTAAAGAGAGGGACATTTTAGCTTTTAGAAAATGTAAATATTATGATAACTGCATACCTGTCAACCCTCCCGTTTTTTCCGGGATTCTCCCGTATTTTACCATTCTATCCCGCTATCATCCCGTTTAAATATTTTCCCGTATTTTTAATCTTTCTATAAAAAAACAAAACAAAACACTGGCCGTATTTTATGTTTCCTACATTCGCCTCTGGTAAAACTAATTTGTATGGCCCAAACCCCATTATACGAATAATCACATGAACATATTTCAAGGTCGAATATTGCTTCATTGATTAAATATCAGCGCAAGTTTCAAAGTCAGGTGCTCGGCTTTGTTTTCCGAGGAAACAGCAATATTTATGACAAAAAGCGCCACCTGCTGGCGGAGAATTAAAGGCCAAAAACTAACCCTTATTTTTACGCAGTAAATGTGAAACGGTGGATTCACAAGAAGATAATTAATTATAAAACTATAAAGATATAGCCTACACTAAGATATATTTATATGCTACTAAATGAATGTAACTGTTTGATAATAATTGTTTAAATCAATATAAATAATAATAATATAATAATTTATATTTTTGACTCCGCCCCCTATATCCATTATATCCTCCCCCGTTTTCCTGTATTTTGGAACTCAAATGTTGACAGGTATGTAACTGTGCATTCAAGACATTTGCTAATTGAGACGAGAATGTCTGGGTGGACATTTAGCCCTTGCACTTGTGAAGAATTTTGTGAACAATTATTAAAGAATAATATCCTGAGCCGGACCAATATATTTTTCTTATAGTGTAATAAGCCCTTCTCCAGGGGAAATGATTACATCATGGAAATCGAAACATTTTTTGTTGAACCTTCTAGTATAACATCTTATACTATACCAGATCACGTTAATAGTACCAAAGCGTCACAGGTGACAGCAAGTTCCCTCACCTCCGAGTGCTGTCCTCTCTTATAGAGCTCAGGCAGGCTCAGTAACATGGTGTCTGACACCTCTTTGTCCACAATCCCAAACATGATGGGAGGAGCAGAGGTGAAGAACAGGTTGAAAAATATCATGAGCCAGTAGTCGATCATGGCCGTGGCAGAAAAGCCGCAGAAGAACTGATACCAGAACAGCAGATTCACATACGCCTGAGTGAGACGAAACAGATTGAGTGAGCGCTGGTGGTTAATTCATCAGATTTCATCAGTGTTTTAACTAATGGAACAGAATTTAATACTAAAGTAATAATTCCTTCAAGAAATAAAAGGATGATTGTTTACAGTGTACAGTACAATTCAAAAGTCTGTAATGCTCACCAAGGCTGCATTTATTTGATTAAAAATGCAGTAATGTTTTGAAATATTATTACATTTTAAAATAACTGTTCCAATTTTATATATTTTAAAAAGTAATGTATTTCAATGATGGTAAAGCTGAATTTTCAGATTATTTTTTGGTTAGGATTCTAGTAAAAAATAGCATTTATTTGAATTAAAAAAGCTCATTTCTGCCAGTGAATAAGAAATAAAAAAAAATAACTTCTTATCTCACATTTTTGACTTTTTTCTCTTAACTGCATGATATAAACTTATTAATTTTTCCTTGCAGTTCTTACTTTCTTTCTAAGAACTGTGAGATATAAACTCAGAATTGCGCGTTATAAAGTCCAATTTAGAGGAAAAAAAGCACTGACAATTTTTTTGATTTTCTTGCAATTGCAAACTTGTATCTCACAATGCTGACTTTATAACTCACAAATGCATTTTATATGCATCTTATATCATTTTTATTTCATGCAATTCAGTTTTTTCTCACAATTGCAACTTTACATCATGCAATTCTGATTTCATAATTTGCAGTTGTGAGTTTATATTTCTCAATGTCAAAAACTGGCTTCCATAGCAATTAAATGTGTCCTTTCTGACTTAAAGTAGTATTTCTACATGTTGGCAACACTTGATACATTCGTATGGAAACAGTACAAATGTATCAAAGATACAAATGCATCAACAATACAAATGTATCAGCCGTTTACTATTGTTCTCTTTGTAGAGCTGCTTTACAGCAGAATTGTATTTTGTTTGCATCACTGAAACATTATTTTCCTGTTTAACACTGTAAAGCTGCTTTGACACAATCTGAATTGCATAAAGCACTGTAGAACTAAAGCCGACTTGAACACTAGAGCTAACAAAATGTTCTGAAGATACATGCATTATGTAAGTGGTGCTTGTTGGTGACAAACTCAAAATGTGAGGATGTTGCAAGAATGTTACTTGATAAAGTGTTTTCAGTGTGGTCACAAACTTTGTTGCAATGGTGATAATTACCACATTCTTGTAGAAGAAATAGATGACCATGTTGGCCAGTCTTGAGTAGCACCAGTGTCCGTGAACCAGCAGCAGTCTTTGCAGGTGTTTGAAGCGTGTGATGGCAAAATCACTGGCCATGACAGCCTGCAGAGAATCAACATTATTGGTTACACTCATTCTTTATGGTTACACTTTATTTTTGATAGTCCACCTGAGACATTATACTAACTATAAGTAATATAAGTAATGTTGACTGACTCTCATTAGAGAATTAGTTGGAGTTAGAAGACTGTTTTTGGGTAGTAACTGATTATGTGTAATCTGGATTATGCAATCAGATTCCAAATATTAAGTTGTTTTAAATACATAATAACATTACATTTTAAAATGCTCATTATCAGATTCCAGTTACACGTTGTTCATAAAATGGTAGCACAAAATTCAGAATGGGAATCAGCAGAGGCCCCACGATACAATATTTGCATCACAATACAATATTATTGCTATTTTTTTTTTAATATATTGACATATTTGGTGATATTGCAATGTATAATCCTTTTCCAACTTAAAATTATGTCCCTGAAGAAAAACTTTGGCAACATCTGTTTTTTTTTTTTAATTGTCAGTTTGTTTATCCACTTCAATTTTATAGATGCAGTGCAAAAAGGGATTGTCAAGATGACAAACTGACCAACACTTTCATGAAAACCTGTTATAAATGTTATATGCACCTGGCAAACTCAACTATTTGTATAAATCCACTTGAATTAAATGTAAACAGGTATGCATGCACTGCTTTGCTACTACAGGTATTTTGAACAATGCAACTTGAAAAAGTTGAAAGTTTGAAAGTAAATTACCATTAAATTTAAAATAAGCGTGATGACAATATTATTGGACTTTATTTAGGTTTCTTTTTATAAAATAATAAACAAAATAAAAAAGTGCTATTTTGTTTTAAAATAAAAAGGGAGTAATAAATAAAAATGCAACTTAAAAAATAACTTTTTAAATGTGAATTTTCATCATTTTCAAACCAAAATTAGCAAGCGTTTATTTTGGCGGGTTCCCGTCGGATTTAGTGCTTCAGATTAAAGAGCGTCAGTGAATGAAATGTCATGCTCTTGTATTGTGCTTTAAAAACGGCAGTGAATAGCCTATAATTATGCTTTCGGTTTGAATTGAAATCAGTATTACAGTTTGTCTATCTAAAATGATAAATGTGCATTAACAGCTGCAACCGTGACGTTATGCAAATGCACTGTAACTTCTTTACATAGCACATTTTCTTATTTTGAATATTTATTATAAATGATTTACATGCAGGTCATTAATTATATATATATACAAAATTAAATGTGCCTAGGTAATCTATCATTTAAAAATGATAATATGCCCCACCCTCAATCCCTGATCGGACAAAATCAAGTCCTACCCCACATTTTTTCTTCTTCGAGAAGCAATTTCATTCAGATATGCTGACACATGCTATCACAATAGGGAAGAAAAATGGTCACAATTTCTCTTTCATGCTGACTTGAAACGTACCCAGTCAAGTAAATCAGCAAAAACTTTTAGGTTGTATTGATTGATACATATCCGCAGTGCCTTGAGTGGGTTACAAAACACAAAAATACAAACCTGCATCCCCTCTTGTCCAGAAACTCCAATGCCAACGTCTGCAGCTTGAATCATGTTCACATCATTGGCACCGTCACCTGCATCGACACAAATCATAATGCATCGCAACAGAAAAGCAATGTACTTCATGAACCTGCACAAAAGTAATCATATAAAGCATTTCAGAAAGCCCTCCGCCTCAAATCAAAGGTTTCATTACCTACGGCGAGGGTCATGACCCTCAGTTTCTGCCGTATGATTTTAACCACAGCGCTCTTCTGCAGCGGCGTCACTCTACAGCAAAGCACCGCACGACAGTATTTGCAAAGCTCCACAAACTGGTCCACCAGCTCTTCTGACATGGCCATGCTCAGAGTCGGCCCGTCTATCACCAGCCCGATAGTGGGCTCCATCAGCGGGCCAGTAAACGCTGAGTTGCAACCCCTGAACTGATGGTCCGCTCTGGAAGACAGCGTGCCCCGGCGCACCTCTCCCAGAGTGTCTTCCAACCTCATTTTACACACAGACTGCAATATAATACAGACTGTGTTAGTACTCTATCTTACAAAATTCATACATTTATATTTTTGTTGCATGCATACATATTTTTTGATGTTTTATGCTCACCAGTACTGCATTTATAGTATCAAACGTATAGTAACAATTTAAAATAGTTGTTTTATATGTGAATATCTGATAAATGTATTGCTGTAATCAAAGCTGAATTTTCAGCATCATTAATCCAGTCTTTAGTGTCACATGAAGCATTTCTGATTGTTAGTAATATGTTGAAAACAGCTGTGCTGCTGAATAATTTTTGTGGAAACCGTGATGCATTTTATTTTTTTTTAGGATTCACAGATAAAAAGAAAGTTCAAAAGAACAGAATTTTTTTGAAATAGAAATCTTTTGTAACATTATAAAAGCTACTGCGGTCACTTTTGATCAATTTAATACTTCTCTGCTAGTCTAGATGATATTAGAGATAACTATGGAAGACCATTTTCACCACTGAATAAAAAAAAAAGGTTATGGTTTCTTTCTCAGAATTGTGAGATATAAACTTACAATTGTGAGTTATAAAGTCAGAATTGTGAGATACATACAAACAAAATTCTGACTTCATATTTAGCAATTCTGACTTTATAACTCAAAATTGTACGTTTATATCTCACAGAAAAAAGTCAGAATTGCGAGTTTATATGGCGCAATCCTGAGAAAAAAAGTCAGAATTGTGAGATAAAAAGTCGCAATTGTAAGAAAAAAGTCGGAATTACGAAATATAAAGTCGCTATTGCGAGAAAAAATTGTGAGGAAAATGTTTGAATTCAAGATACAAAGTCACAGTTGGGAGAAAAAAGTCAGAATTGAGAGATACAAAGTCGCAATTGTGAGAAAAAAGTCTGAATGGCGAGATACAAATTCACAATTGCAAGGAAAAAGTCAGAATTGCGAAATACGAAGTCGCAACTGCGAGGAAAAACTCTGAATTGAGAGACCGTAACAATTGTGAGAAAAAATTCAGAATGGCGAGATACAAAGTCTCAATTGCGATAAAAAGTCTGAATTGTGAAATACAGTCACAATTGTGAGAAAAAAGTCAGAATGGTGAGATACAAAGTTGCAGTTGCGATAAAAAAATCTGAATTGTGAGATACAATCACAATTTGCGATAAAAAAGTCAGAATGGCGAGATACAAAGTCGCAATTGCGATAAAAAAATCTGAATTGTGAGATACATTTACAATTTGCGATAAAAAAGTCAGAATGGTGAGATACAAAGTTGCAATTGCAATAAAAAATCTGAATTGTGAGATACATTCACAATTTGCGATAAAAAAGTCAGAATGGCGAGATACAAAGTCGCAATTGCGATAAAAAGTCTGAATTACAAGGAAAAAGTTCGAATTGCAAGATACAAATTCGCAATTGCAAGAAAAAAGTCAGAATTGTGAAATACAAAGTCGTAACTGCGAGGAAAAACTCTGAATTGAGAGATACAGTCACAATTGTGAGAAAAAAGTCAGAATGGTGAGATACAAAGTCGCAACTGCGATAAAAATGCTGAATTACAAGGAAAAAGTTCGAATTGCAAGATACAAATTGTGAAATACAAAGTCGTAACTGCTAGGAAAAACTGAATTGAGAGATACAGTCACAATTGTGAGAAAAAAGTCAGAATGGTGAGATACAAAGTTGCAATTGCGATAAAAAAATCTGAATTGTGAGATACATTTACAATTTGCGATAAAAAAGTCAGAATGGTGAGATACAAAGTTGCAATTGCAATAAAAAAATCTGAATTGTGAGATACATTCACAATTTGCGATAAAAAAGTCAGAATGGCGAGATACAAAGTCGCAATTGCGATAAAAAGTCTGAATTACAAGGAAAAAGTTCGAATTGCAAGATACAAATTCGCAATTGCAAGAAAAAAGTCAGAATTGTGAAATACAAAGTCGTAACTGCGAGGAAAAACTCTGAATTGAGAGATACAGTCACAATTGTGAGAAAAAAGTCAGAATGGTGAGATACAAAGTCGCAACTGCGATAAAAATGCTGAATTACAAGGAAAAAGTTCGAATTGCAAGATACAAATTCGCAATTGCAAGAAAAAAGTCAGAATTGTAAAATACAAAGTCGTAACTGCGAGGAAAAACTCTGAATTGAGAGATACAGTCACAATTGTGAGAAAAAAGTCAGAATGGTGAGATACAAAGTCGCAACTGCGATAAAAATGCTGAATTACAAGGAAAAGTTCGAATTGCAAGATACAAATTGTGAAATACAAAGTCGTAACTGCGAGGAAAAACTCTGAATTGAGAGATACAGTCACAATTGTGAGAAAAAAGTCAATGGCGAGATACAAAGTCGCAACTGCGATAAAAATGCTGAATTGCAAGATACAAAGTCGCAACTGTGAAGAAAAAGTTTGAATGGCGAGATACAAAGTCGCAACTGCAAGGAAAAGTCTGAATTGCGAGAAAAAAGTCAGAATGGTGAGATACAAAGTTGCAATTGAGATAAAAAGTCTGAATTGCAAGATACAGTCACAATTTGCGAAAAAAAAGGCTGAATGGCGAAATACAAAGTCGCAATTGTGAGAAAAAAGACGGAATTGCAAGGAAAAAGTTTGAATTGCAAGATAGAAAGTAGCAATTGCGAGAAAAAAAGTCAGAATTGTGAGATACAAAGTCATAATTTAGTGGCGGAAAGGGGCTTCCATAGATAACAGCCTAACATTGCAAATAAGACCAAAACATCACAGTTGTTCTAAGCCAATGAGCTTCCATCTAAGCTGTGATGTCAGTAAGTTATCTCCCATCATGTTTTCAGTTTGCAGTGAACATCAACTGCTGCTCTTTATCACGTGGCACACGTAAGTATGATGTCACATCAAGGATTTCACATTTTATCCTAAACAAGATTACATGAATGCACGTTTTATCTTACAATGACATCATCATCTAATTCATGTTTATGAGCAAAGACATCATGTGTCATATCACATCCACATACTTTACATTGTGGCACTGCTGTATGTTTTAACAGGACTGCTTCGAGAATATATCTGGGTTACGTCTAAATGAAATTTCAGTTGTTGCCCATTTCACTATGTTACATAAATGGCTTATGATTGTCTCATTTCCACACAGACTTCTATTTAGGGAATAAACTAAGATATAAGATGAAGATAAACGATCTTATACCTTATGTAAAACTAGGACAACAGAAAGCGAGGGTTTTAGATGCGCAAGATGAGGCATTTCATAAAATGTGTGTAAAACAATATGTGGAAGTCTTCGGGAAGAGATTTAATGCTGAAATGAAACTAGAGCGGTTTGCTGCCCTCCTCAGAAGTGTGAAAATGGGATTACAGAGCAGCAATATGAGCCATTCAGAACGGTGAATGCACTTTTTCTCAGCGCTCTTAAACACAGACTCAGGCAGACATGAAATGAAAAACAGCATATCTGACAAATTGTTGCGAGCGTGTTTATGTGTTTGAACACGCTATGGAGAGCTTCACTCTGGAGGGGATGATATTGTGTAACACTGAAGCCTCTGTTGTCCAAGATAAACCAATTAACACTTCTGCGTTTGTGCAGATTCAATGTTTTAAATACAAAACAACATGTGCAACACGTGACAAACACTCAACATGCTCTCACCGAGATATCTGATCCTGCTGGTTTAAGAGCGTTAATGTACAATGTTTCAGTATAAAAATAATTTAAAAATAAAAATTAAATCGAGACTAAAGTCATAATATTTTGAGAAAAAAGCCGTTGCAATATAAGATTAAATATAAAAATATTTTGACAATAAAGTCAACATTACATAAAGTTTCAATTTGAGATTAAAGTTGTAATATTTTGAGAATAAAGACAAAATTACAAGAATAAAGTTGTTGCAATATGAGATTATAGCCATAATATTTTGAGAATAAAATCAGAGCAAAATGAGAATAAAGTCATAGTATTTTGAGAATAAAATCAGAGCAAAATGAGAATAAAGTCATAGTATTTTGAGAATAAAATCAGAGCAAAATAAGAATAAAGTCATAGTATTTTGAGAATAAAATCATAACGATACAATATTAAAGTCGTAATATTTTGAGAAAAATGTTGTAGCAATATGAGATTATAGTCGCAATATTTTGAGAATAAAATCGTAGCAAAATGAAAATAAAGTCATAATATTGAGAGAATAAAGTTGTAGCAATATGATATTAAAGTCATAATATTTAGAGAATAAAGTCGTAGCAAAATGATAAAGTTGCAGTATTTTGAGAATAAAGTCGTAACAAAATAAAATTAAAGTCGCAATATTTTGAGAATAAAGTCGTAGCAAAATGAGATTAAAGTTGTAATATTTTGACAATGAAATCACAGCAATACGAGATTAAAATCGTAATATTTTGAGAAAAATTTTGTAGCAATATGAGATTAATTGTCATAATATTTAAAGAAAAAAGTCGTAGCAAAAAAATAATAAAGATGCAGCATTTTGAGAATAAAGTCGTACGAAAATGAGATTAAAGTCATAATATTTTGAGAATAAAGCCAAAATTACCAAAAAAAGTTCTAGCAATATAAGATTAAAGTCCCAAAATTTTTTGAGAATAATTACATAGCGATACGAGATTAAATTCGTAATATTTTGGGAATAAAGTTGTATCAAAATGAGATTATAGTCACAATATTTTGAGAAAGAAATGGTAGCAAAATGAAAATAAAGTCAGAATATTTAGAGAATAAAGACATAGCAAAATGATAATGAAGCTGCAGTATTTTGAGAATAAAATTGTAACAAAATTAAATTAAAGTCATAATATATTGAGAAAAAAGTCATAATTAAACATTAAATTTGCCATATTTTGAGAATAAAGTTGTACCAAAGTGAGAATAAATGTCAGAATATTTTGAGAATTAAGTGAATAAAATTAATTAATGTGAAAATGTCACCACCTGCTCTGCAAAACAGTCTGTGGCATCCAACCTTGCATTATTCACATGTACTGAACATCAAAAACAGCCATAAAATGTTCTAAAGGTTGAAGTGGGCTCCAACTCGGTTAACTCAAGTTATATTGTTGTCTAATTTTTCTGATGAAGCTGGTTGACTATCACAGGTCAAACCAGTATGTGCTCTGCTCAGTTACAAAAGCATTAGTTGTCACTGAAGTACCTTCCTGTTGGTGCTGAAGGTGAACACCAGGTCCTCATGCTCCAGCAGCTTGCAGGAGTATGCGATGTTGATGGCCGTCTCGGGTTTGTCCCCTGTCAGCACCCACACCTGCATGCCAGCCCGTCTCAGAGCCTGGATGGTTTCTGGGACATTTTCTTGGAGACGGTCCTCGATGCCAGTGGCCCCTGTGGGAAGATCCAGAAGGTCAGGTTACATTTCATGTCACAAAACTGACTTTGAATGTCATCTGGATGTTACATGCTTAAAAATGAAGGTTTCTGTTATGATTCTGCAAAGAACATTTAATATTAAACTAACATTTCCACTGTATAAAAGGATCTTATGTCATCTGATTTCAGCCATAGATTATTACAAAATATAACTTTTTATCAAAAATTCTGAAAATTCAGTCAGAATTACAAATTCAGAATTGTGAGACATTAACTTGCAATTCTGAAAAAAGTTGTAAAATACAAACGTTAGGAAACATTTTGGGGGGAAAAAGTCTGAACTGTAAGATGTAAACTTGCAACTGTGAGAGAAAAAAAAAAGTCAAAATTGTCAGATTTTGAAAAAAAATAGACCTAAAATTATGGAATTACCTCTTTTTATACTGTGGCAGAAACAACAAAACAGAATTGCATAATGTAAACACAGAATTCAGAGAAAAAAGTCTTGAATTGCAAGATATAAACTCACAACAGCAACAAAAAAGGGAGAACTGCGGGATGAAAACTCAGAATTAACTTTGTTTTTTTATTTTATACAAGGGGAAAAAAAATGTAAACTCAGAATTCAAAGAAAAAAAGAAAACTGCAAGATTTAAATTCAGAATTCTAGGGAAAAAAGTCAGAAATTAGAGTTATAAACTTGCATTTGTGAGGGAAAAAAGTCCTATTACTTTTTTAGTTTTTATACAGTGGTAGAATTAATAAAACAGACCATTCAGAGAAAAAAAGTCAAAATTGAAAGAAGAAAACTCACAATTTGGGGGGAAAAAGTGTCAGAAATGTATGATGCATACTCACAATTGTGAGGGAAAAAAATCTGAATTGTGAGAAAAAAATGTTTCAGTTATGTTTTTGATTTTTTTATTCCATGCCAGGGGAAAAAAAATTGTGAGAAGAAAACTCAGAACTTTGGCAAAAAAGTGTCAGAAATGTAAGATACAGACTCACAATTGAGGAAAAAAACATCTGAATTGTGAGAAAAAAATGTTGCAGTCATGATTTTTTATTCCATGCCAGGGGGAAAAAAAACTAAATTGTGAGATGTAAACTCAGAATTCTGGGGAAAAAATACAATATATAAACTCAAAAACAAACAAAAAAACAAAAACAACAACAACAAAAAAATCAGAATTGTAAAAATTTGCAATCACCTTGATTATTATTCAATGGCAAAAAAAAAAA
This sequence comes from Cirrhinus molitorella, assembly GCA_033026305.1. Classification (NCBI taxonomy): domain Eukaryota; kingdom Metazoa; phylum Chordata; class Actinopteri; order Cypriniformes; family Cyprinidae; genus Cirrhinus; species Cirrhinus molitorella. The sequence continues at coordinate 35,836,330 of CM065129.1, forward strand.
AGATACTCAAGATGTAAATTCAGAATTCTAGGGAAAAAGTCAGAAATGAGAGGTATAAACTTGCATTTGTGAGGAAAAAAAGCCCTACTACCTTTTTTAGTTTTTATATAGTGGCTAAATTAATTTTAACAGAACTGGGGAAACTCAGCATTCAGAGAAAAAAAAAGTCAAAATTGAAAGAGGAAAACTTCAGACATTGTCAGACATGTGAGAAACATACTCACAATTGTGAAAAAAAAAAATCTGGATTGTGAGAAAAAATGTTGCAGTTATGTTTTTGATTTTTTTTTTCCATGCCGGAGAAAAAAAACTAAATTGTGAGATGTAAACTCAGAATTCTGGTTGAAAAAATGCAATATATAAGCTCAGAATTGAGAGGGGGAAAAAATCTGAATTGTGAGATAAAAAGTTGCAATCACCTTGTTTTTTATTCCATGGCAGAAAAAAAATCAGAACTGCAAGATGTACATTTAGAATTCAGACGAAAAAAAGTAAGAATTGCAAAATATAAACTCAAAATTGCGTGGAAAAAAGTCAGTACTGTGCAGTGTTGGGGGAAGTTACTTTTAAAAGTAATGCATTACAATATAGCGTTACTCCCTAAAAAAGTAACTAATTATGTTACTTTTTATGGAAAGTAATGTGTTACATTACTTTTGCGTTACTTTTTAAATCTGGCCAGGGCTTGCTTGTTTGTTTTTAATAATAAAAATGTGTTTTATAGCAAATTTAAAAGCCCTTTCACACCAAAAAGTGAAATGAAAGAGCCAAATGCTGAAGGAAATTTACGTAAATTCACGTCTGTACTGTAGAACTGTATGAGAAGGAAGTTCAACGCTCTTCATCAATGAAAAAAATGAAGCACAAATGTTAGTTCATCCAAAGTAAGTTTTGCTTATTAGTATGATTGAATTGGATCAACAAAGGTCAGCAGCAAAGACACTGGATTAAAACAAGATTAAATACATAAAGGAAACACAGACTGTACCCAGCAGAGTGAAGTTGTTCTCGATGAAGTTTGCGGTTTCCATGAGACGCTCCTCTTTCTCATCGATGGCTGACAGCGCCTCCTGTCTGACAGCAAACCAGGCCCTGAACTCCTGCTCACTGATAACCTTCAGAGAAAAACACAGAGCTTTCCATGAACACGACGGCTCAACTGCTTTCAAACACATTTAATCTTTAAACAATACTTTCTAGAAAACTACCTTTTTGGCAAAGCATAGCGTTCGTAATCCATTCCTAGCGTACATGTCAAGGTCTTTTTGCGTTTTTACAGTAAGTTGCTTCGCTTTACTATCCACTTGTGACATATCTGTGAAAAACAAATGAAACTTACATTAAAATCGGCCACAGTGACTGTATTTCAAATACATTTCATTTGAATGCTGGAAACTTTTTTAGCCTGTTCCTTTGCTATTTTGGTTTGATTTCAGAAGGCTCACTGTCATTTGGACCATTGTACTTTTTATTCTGCTTTCATGTGAATTGTGGAGATTGTCATTCACAATCAGCATCTTTTTATTTTTTAACCTTCTCTATTTTTCACTGTAAAAGTTCACCAGTTTCAACTTAAGTTAAATCATTTCTATCTGTTCAACTCATGCATTTAACTCAAATTAAAAGTCATTTTAACACACTTTATTTTAGTTCTTTTAAGTACTTTTAAGTTGATTTAAGCACAATCTGCATCTTTTTATTTATCTCTTTTTATATATCTCTATTTTTCAATGTATATAATTTTCACCAGTTTCAGCCTAAAAACTTTGAAAATTTTAAGTTAAATAATTTAAACTTATAAGAAATCAAATTAAAAGTAATTTTAACTCACTTTATTGTAGTGAATTGTATTCCATAAAAAAAAAAGTTGTTTAAATAAAACAAGCAATTTTTTTGCCATTAAAGAACAACCTTTGTTTAAACAAAACAAGCAAATGACGATGCATTTTTAACAGAAAAAGTGATTTTATTTTAATATAAATAAGTAAAAACTAATTTTGTAAGCTCATTTATGTTCAGTTAATGGGCACTTTAAAAATGCTTTACAAAAATAAATAAATAAATAATAAAAACCTAGTTTCAAAATGGGGACATGACCAAAATATCTATGTAGCTAAGCATTTTCTATAATTAAGCTATATTTAACAGAAAAAGTGATTTTATTTTAATATAAATAAGTAAAAACTAATATTGCAAGCTCATTTATGTTCAGTTAATGGGCACTTTAAAAATGCTTTACAAAAATAAATAAATAAAAAAATGATAAAAACCTAGTTTCAAAATGGGGACATGACCAAAATATCTATGTAACTGTGTTTTTTTAAAGAAGATTATTAAACAAAGATATGTTCAAGTAATAAAGACATTTTATAATGTTACAAAAGATTTCAAATAAATGCTGTTCTATATTGATTTTTAATCAAAAAAATGTAAAAAGGTATTTTTACACTTGTTTTTTTCTCAGAATACAAACTCGCAATTCTGACTTTTTTCCCCCAGAATTGTGAGATATAAACTCACAATTGCGAGTTAAAGTCAGAATTGCGAGATATAAACTCACAAATGTGAGTTATTAAGTCAGAATTGCAGGATATAAACTTAAAATTGCAAGAAAAAAAGTCAGAATTGCGAGATATAAATTTGCAATTCTGTGAACATTTCATTTTTTTTTTCACTCAGAACTGGATTTTATAACTTTATAGCAATTGTGAATTTATATCTCACAATACTTAGAAAAAAAGTTGAAAAGAACTGCGAGATGTGAGATTATATCCCGCAATTCTGACTTTATAACTCTCAGTTGTGACTTTATTTCTGAGAAAAAAAGTCAGAATTATTAAAAATTACCTAAAAATTACCTTTTTAAATGTTTTTATTCAGTGGCAGAAACAGGCTTCCATAGTTCTATCATTTGTGAATCGTAAAAAATAAAATGTATCACCGTTTCTACAAAAACATAGTAAGCAGCACAACTGTTTTCAACATAGACTGATAATAATCAGAAATGTTACTTGAGCAGCAAATCAGCAAATCAGAATGATTTCTGAAAGATCATGTGACACTGAAAACTGGAGTAATGATGCTGAAAATTCAGCTTTTTGACAGGAATAAATTATATTTCAAAAATACATTTACATAGAAAACAGCTATTTTAAATGATAAAAATATTTCAGATTTTTTGTGTATTTTTGATTAAGTCAGAATTGCTGGATATAAACTTGAAATTGCGAGAAAAAGTCTGAATTCTGTGATATAATCTCGCAAATGCTAGTTATTAAGTCAGAATTGCATGATATAAACTTGAAATTGCAAGAAAAAAGTCAGAATTGTTTGATATAAACTTGCAAATGTGAGTTTTTAAGTCAGAATTGCAGGATATAAACTTGAAATTGCAAAAAAAGTCAGAATTGTGTGATATAATCTCGCAAATGCTAGTTATTAAGTCAGAATTGCATGATATAAACTTGAAATTGCAAGAAAAAAAGTCAGAATTGTGAGATATAAACTCGCAAATGTGAGATAAGGCAGAATTGCGTGACATAAACTCAAAATTGTGAGAAAAAAGTGAATTCTGTGATATAAACACGCAAATGTGAGTTATTAAGTCAGAATTGCATGATATAAACTTGAAATTGCAAGAAAAAAGTCAGAATTGTTTGATATAAACTTGCAAATGTGAGTTTTTAAGTCAGAATTGCAGGATATAAACTTGAAATTGCAAAAAAATTCAGAATTGTGTGATATAATCTCGCAAATGTTAGTTATTAAGTCAGAATTGCATGATATAAACTTGAAATTGCAAGAAAAAAAGTCAGAATTGTGAGATATAAACTCACAAATGTGAGATAAGTCAGAATTGCATGACATAAACTCAAAATTGCGAGAAAAAAGTCTGAATTCTGTGATATAAACATGCAAATGTGAGTTATTAAGTCAGAATTGTATGATATAAATTAGAAATTGCAAGAAAAAAGTCAGAATTGTGTGATATAATCTCGCGAATGCTAGTTACTAAGTCAGAATTGCAGGATATAAACTTGAAATTGCAAGAAAAAAAGTCAGAATTGTTTGATATAAACTTGCAAATGTGAGTTTTTAAGTCAGAATTGCAGGATATAAACTTGAAATTGCAAAAAATTCTGAATTGTGTGATATAATCTCGCAAATGCTAGTTATTAAGTCAGAATTGCATGATATAAACTTGAAATTGCAAGAAAAAAAGTCAGAAATGTGAGATATAAACTCGCAAATGTGAGATAAGGCAGAATTGCGTGACATAAACTCAAAATTGTGAGAAAAAAGTGAATTCTGTGATATAAACACGCAAATGTGAGTTATTAAGTCAGAATTGTATGATATAAATTAGAAATTGCAAGAAAAAAGTCAGAATTGTGTGATATAATCTCGCAAATGCTAGTTAGTAAGTCAGAATTGCATGATATAAACTTGAAACTGCAAGAAAAAAAGTCAGAATTGTGAGATAAAAAGCTGCAATTACTTTTTTATTTTTTATTTCAGTGCTGGAAACGTGCTTCCACAGTTCTATCATTTGTGAATCATAAAAAATAAAATGTATCACTGTTTCCACACAAACTGTTTTCAACATCGGAATTGTTTCTTGAGCAGCAAATCAGCAAATTAGAAGGATTTCTGAAGGATCATGTGTGAAAACTGGAGTAATGATGCTGAAAATTCAGCTTTGACTCACAGGTATAAATTATAGTTCAAAATACATTCACATAGAAAGCAGCTATTTTAAATGATAAAAATATTTCAGATTTTTACTGTATTTTTAATCAAATGTTGGCTGTTTCATGCTCATGTATGCTCACATTCATGCTTACCTGAAAACACATTCCCCAGCCTCTCCATGATGGCTGAATCAGCTCCTTTGGTGTACATGATGATTTCGTTGGTGTGCGGATGTCGCACTATGATGGACATCCTCCTCCTCGTGGAGTCGAAGGTCAGGATGTCCAGCACTTCAAACTTCAGCAGCGTGTCATTGGGCATCTTGACAGTCACATAATGAGGAGTGCGCTCCACCATGGTGAACCCATAAGCCTTTGCTGCGTGTATCAGGGCGGCCTCATCTGGGCTGTGGGCCTCGTAACACACCTCCTCTGACCCCGACAGACTGCTTTTAACCTTGCGTTCACTTGAAATGACCTTCTGGCCCGTGACGTCCGAGACATCGGAGTTGTAAAACATATCGGGCTCTTCATCGATGGAGAACGGATCTGCAAGTGTCTCCCCGCCTCTCTTGAACTTCATAGAGGTGAAAACTTTTCCCAGAGAAGCCTTTCTGAACCACTGCCGCATTTTATGAAATGAACCTCCTGAGTATGAAGAGTTACGCCGCCCTTTGACCTGGGAAAACACATATATTTACTAGACAGATGTTGTGGAGAATACTAAAATACTGCATTATTACACCAGTTTTCGTTTGTTTGTTTGTTTTTTAAAGGCATATGAAACATTGCATGCCAAGATGCAAAGCAATTTAAGCTTGTAGAGCCTTTACCAAAACGTTTATTTTATTTTAACTTTTATTTTAACTTAAGTATACTTAAGTTCAAGTATATTTTAAGTATACTTTATGTATACTTTATGTAATAAGTGTACTGTTTCAATACTCCTTGGGACTAAATTGACCCAGTTTTTAGTACATAAAAGTATACTTTTAAGTCACAACATTACTGATTTTACTGTATTTTTAATCAAATACCCATAGCCTCGGCAAGCACAAATCTTATTGACCGCAAACTTTTCAATGATAGTACGTACAATACCAGTCAAAAGATTTTTTATGTTTTTAAACAAGTTTTTAAGTCTCTTCTGCTCAACAAGCCTGCATTTATTTTTATCCAAAGTACAGCAAAAACAGTTGAAATATTTTACTATTTAAAATAACAGTTTTCTATATGAATATGTTTTAAAATATAATTTATTCCTGTGATTTCAGAGCTAAATTTTTAGCATCATTACTCCAGTCACATGATCCTTCAGAAATCATTCTAATATTCTGATTTGCTGCTTAGAAATGATCAATTATTAGGTTGAAAACATCCGAGTAGAAATTTTTTCAAGTTTCATTGATGAATAGAAAGCATTTATCTGAAACAGATATCTTTTGTAACATTATAAATGTCTTTTGATCAATTTAAAGCACCCTTGCTAAATAAAAGTATTCATTTCTATCATTTAAAAACATAAAATAAAATAATTAAATTATATGGACTAAGGTATAGTGTATACTTTTTCAAAAGCTTTTTATTTTAGATAAATGCTGATCTTTGGATCTTTCTGTGCATCAAAGAATCCTGGAAGAAAAGCTCAACTGTTTTAAATATTGATAATAATAATAATAATAATAATAATAATAATAATAATAATAATGACAACAGCAACAACAACAACAATAATAATAATAATAATAATAAATGTTTCTTGAAGAGAAAATCAGCATATTAGAATGATTTCTGAAAGATCATGTGACACTGAAGACTGGAGTAATGATGCTGAAAATGTAGCTTTGATCACAGAAATAAATTACATTTTAAAATATATTAAAATGGAACGCAACTATTTTAAATAGTCAAAATATTTCAACATTTTACTATTTTTACTGTACTTAGAATCAAATAAATGCAGGCTTGGTGAGCAAAAGAGACTTCTTCTTCAAAAAAAAAAACATTACATTTTTTTTTTGTCTGGTAGTGTATTTGTAATTTGTAATATAATGGTCGAAGTTGCATTTAATATTATTATGTGGGTTTTTAAAATTAAATATTAACCCAATTCTGAACAAATCAGTTAAATCAGATGTTCTATATAACTGTGTGTTCGGTTAATAATTATAAACCTGAAATATTACAAATATTAAAACGGAGTCCATAATGCTCTAAAATACACTAATCATGGAGATGTTCAGGTACTGTGGATCTGCATACATTGTGACCGCCTCTTAAGTAGTGATGGACCCAGGGTGATACAATCATGCTCCATTGGTAATCAACTTAATTAATGTTGACCCCATGTCTTTGAAAGTCTCAGTGCTACAGGTCTGAGGCCAAATATAATTTCTACCCTGGACAAAGTGCTTCGCTCGGGGTGCTCGAGTGCAATTTGGGAAATTAGCGCTGGCCAACAGTGAAGGATACTCAGCTACACTAAACTTCTCTCTCAGACTCAAGTCATTACGGACGCGTGCGGGGCGGACGTGGGGGACGCCGTCCGCCCGCCTGATGAAAAAATCTAATTGCCTGCACCGAGTAAGTGCTTGCTGGAGAATTAAAATGTAGTAATTATAAAACACACCACCGGGCTGCGAAGCACAAGCCGAAGAATTAGTCATGCAGGGGCAGTAATAAAATATCTCGGGGCAACGAGGCTGTGGCCACAGGTAGGCTACTCAGTGTGCAAGAGGCATAATTTATATCAGGGGTGGGCAACTGGCGGCCCGCAGTGTCTTTTAGTACGGCCTGCTGGATCATATTAGACTCGGATGATCAATTTTAAAACATTTGAAAAGCAAGCCATGTAAAAACTGCTTTAAGTTTATGATGTTAATACTATCTCCAACCAGGAGAGGTCGCTAGTTTTCAGCCGCTCACCGTATTATTTACAGCGTAGTAGGACTGCACTCCTTTGTGAATATTCACTAACATTAATAAATGTAATAAAACTGAATATGAAACAGTATTTTCCAGTCAAGATGGTCAACAGATTATCTTTTTACCTAGTTCAAGGGGATACCCACATTTCTGGAAATCGCTATATTTCTCATAGATATGTATATCTATGATATTTCTGTCGTTCCAAAAGCTAAACTTGTTGGCACCTGGCCGAGAACGAGTTTGCATTTTCAATAAGCCCGTCTACAATTTTTGCTACGTTTTTTTTTAATGTAAACTGGTGAATCAACAAGAAGTTAATGCTTCTTAATAAGTTAAAAGGGATAATCAAGGGTTTGCCATGCATTAAAGTGCCTTGAAACACGAAGCGTTATCCTATGTGGTGACGTAATTTCAGTTGAAACAGGAAAAAAGGGCGAACCATATCGAGCAGCCCCGCCCACTTTTTAAAAATAGCCAATAGCGTTTTAATTAATATCTGCTCAGGCCAGAGCCCTTGAGCTCGGTAAAGCCTCATTTGACAGTTTATGACAGCCACAGTCTAATAGATTACCCCCTAGATTCAATATGAATCTCTTACTAAAACAAAATAGCGATCGTAATCGGTGTTGCCAAGTCTACGGATTTCCCTCAGAATTGGGCTACTTTCATACAGTTGCCGAGGGTTGTTTTTCATGACCGTGGGTTGAAGCGACCCCAATAACGTAATACTTAGCCCCTGGAATGCTAATTGTAGCAGGGGAACCCCACCACGAAATGTGTATTTTACCCCCGTGAGGTGATTTTTACCGGGGGGGGGGCGATTTTTACCGGGCTACTTTTGGGCTAGTTTTGAGTAGCAATTGGGCAGGTTTTGTTGTGAAAACCTGGCAACCCTGATCCTAATCATGCTGAGGCTGTGAAGTTTAATACATGCCAACTCGCGCATATGATCTGCTCCGTGCGATCACATCTCTGGACCGGAGCCAATGTCTGGAGCAGGGTTGCCAGGTTTCACAACTAAATTCCCCCAATTGCTACTCAAAACTAGCCCAATTGCATTTTGAGGGGGGACGACCTGTTAAAAAACACATTCTGGGGGACAGAATACACGTTTTTTGTCAGGGTCCCCCTGGTAAATTCGCATTTCAGGGGCTAAATATGACCCTGGAAAACAAAACCAGTCTTAGGTCGCTGGGGTATATTTGTAGCAATAACCAAAAATACATTGTATGGGTCAAAATTATTGATTTTTCTTTTATGCCAAAAATCATTAGGATATTAAGTAAAGATCATGTTCCATGAAGATATTTAGTAAATTTCCTACCATAAATGTATTCAAAACTTAATTCTTGATTAGTAATATGCATTGCTAAGAACTTCATTTGGACAACCTTAAAGGCGATTTTCTCAATATTTTGATTTTTTTGCACCCTTAGATTCCATATTTTCAAATAATTGTATCTCGGCCAATTATTGTCCTATCATCAATGGAAAGCTTATTTATTCAAATTTCAAATGATGTATAAATCTCAATTTTTAATTTTTTCATTTTTCAATTACATTTTTGAAAAATGTAAAAACTTATGACTGGTCTTGTAGTCCAGGGTCACATATATGATATTTCAGTTATCACAACAACATCTCTCACTGTTTACGCTCTGATTGATACACAATACGCAAACAGACAGTACAATTCTACATGTATTTATCTATTTACTACCTTTACACAGTGTCTACATTGGATGACAGTTGTCACGTCGCATTGCTCCGCATCCATAAACAGCATTGATTATAATGGGTTCAATGCTGTCTTTTGTCGTGTCGTGCTGCACAGCTCGTGTCTGGTGTAGACACAGTATTGTCTTACATTTCCTCTCTTCTAACCCATAATAGAGCGTACACCCCATGGCAACTAAGAGTCGCACATGCCTCAAGTTTCTCACTGTTTACACTCTACTGATACCCGTGATCATACAGAAAACGCTGCTACTTTCACGGTGCCTGCCCCAGATGACACCAGCTGCCATGGAACATGCCACAGCCGAGGTAAAAATCACGGTGTCCCGTGGCTGTAAACAGTGAGAGATGTTGTTTTGGCAGGCGCATGACGTTTATGTGTCACAGAACACACACTATTTTTCTAAGTCTGTTTGCTTATTGTGCATCAATCGGAGTGTAAACAGATGTCGAGGCAGGTGAAATGCATTTGGTTAAGGGTGAATATTGACCTGTTGTGCGTCCCGTTGCCGAGCCCCGCCTTGATGTAATGATTGACAGGTGGGGGGCATGATCGGCTCGGAATGCATTTTCAAATTCATTGCGGGGTTTTTTATGAAAATGCAATTGAAATGTCATATATGTAAGTGTCAATGCATTTAAGAAAAATAAAAGACATTTAAATCAGCATTTTGTTACCCTTTTGCTGCATCTTTGGCTCAGAATGAATTATGGAATTCTCCATAGTGCATTTTGCTGCAATTATCACACGGTATTATGATGAAAATGCAATCCCATGTGTGGCAAATGGCAAATGTAAATAATATAATTTAATTTTCATTTTGCACAAATTATTGCACATATGTATTGGAAAATGTAATTTTAAATACAGAAATACATTGCCATTTTGCATATTACATTTCAAACTGAATTTCGCTACCCTTATGTTTCCATACTTGTGCATTAAACGGTTTTACTGCACACCTGCCAGCCAATCAGAATCCAGTATCCAGAGATTGCATGGAATAAAAAAATCTAAACAATTGAGATATATTTATATGCTATTTAATTTGTTAATTAATTTATAATAATTATTTAAATCAATATAATAATTGATACTTTTGACCTTTTCTTATTTTTTTAAAGACCGAAATGTAAAGTGCATGTCTTAAAAAGGTCTTTAAAGGTCTTATATTTGATATTGAAAATCCAGCAGATACCCAGCTATATTACGGTACCATTTGGAATAACTTTTTTTTTTTTTTAAATATGCCCTTTTTAGCTGTCATCTTAGGTTATTTTTGAGAATGTTCTGTAGGCGAGTAATAAAAAAATAGGACCTCTGTACATTTGTTTGCTGAAAATGTACAGACAATGCAATTAAGATGGGGTAAAAGTGACAAGTGACGAGACGTGAGGCCAAGTATGGTGACCCATACTAGGAATTTGTGCTCTGCATTTAACCCATCCAAGTGCACACACACAGTAGTGAACACACACACACCCGGAGCAGTGGGCAGCCATTGCATTGCTGCGGCGCCCGGGGAGCAGTTGGGGGTTCGGTGCCTTGCTCAAGGGTCTCACCTCAGTCGTGGTATTGACAATGGAGAGAGCGCTGGATATTCACTCCCCCCACCGTCAATCCCTGCCGGACCTGGGACTCGAACCTGCAACCTTTCAGTCACAAGTCTGACTCCCTAACCATTAGGCCACGGCTGCCCAGGTATTAGTGTTGTCAGCTGGCAACAAAGCTTCCCTTCTGAACTAGTTAATAAAATCTTCAATAACAAATGACATTAATTATACTTTGAATTTCCTTAAAGATGGTGTAAAAGGTGTGTGGACATGGACTAGTAATCTGGCAGCTTGGTATAAAGGAAAAAAAGCGCTGGCCCTCGTCACCATCAAAGATGCCCATGCCTGATTTATATGGTGGGCTATTATTGTTATTGTTTTGACACAAGAGCAGTTTTTGTTCTGTGAGTCAGAGTCCCCAACCCTCTCGGCTCCAGCAAGGTCAGTGGCGTTCGCTCTCACCCTCTGTCTTTGGGCCATCGCTGAGGAAACCACCACTGTGTTGCAGATGGCCAAAGCCAGAAAAAAGTCCAGGTAGGGCCCGGTCTGGATGCTCGCCATCTGACGGTCCACCTCCAGCATCAGCTTCCTGTCTGGAACCACCACTGTTTCCTGTTTGAGGAAATACGGCTGCGATTACATCATGCACAACAAGACCATGCGCTATGTTTCCATAGGTGGAAAATTACTCGACATCGCATGACAGCGAAAGGCGCGGCGTCACGGGAAGAGGCGACGGGAGGCGAGACTATCTGTACAGTATCAGTAGCCCATGTTTAATGCACCCCAGCGGCCCCATATGTCAACAGATCGAAACACAGCACATCGGAGCCAGCATCGCTGTGCTCATAACTGACACCAAACTGCTCAGCCATCTGCGGGGCAGACCGTGAGCATGCAGGAGGATGGAAGGAAGACGGGTCAGGGCGAGATGTCAGAAATGACATATTTCAGCTTTATTTAAATCATTTAATTTGCTGTCAATTGATTATTTTATAGCAATTACTTCTTACAAGTTTGACAAGGTGCCAATCATGTTATCCAGTCCATTTTTGAGTTCTGTGTGAAATTTGATCAAGCTTGACTTTTTTCTCTGTTTTTTTTTTTGGGTGTGTTGTTCCAGTGCAAACAAAAACAATAAGCATGTGAATGCCAAAACAATCGGAACTGCAATTGGAACAATTTTCTGAGACAACACTGCAAAAAATGCTTTTCTTACTTAGATTTCCAGCCAAAATATCTAAAAATTCTTAAATCTAGAAGGATTTTCTAGACAAGTAAAAATTATTGTCTTGTTTTCAGGCAAAATATGTTAATATTAAGTGAGTTTTTGCTTGAAACAAGCAAAATTATCTGCCAGTGGGGTAAGCAAAATAATCTAGTGTTCTGTTTGAAATTAGATTATTTTGCTTACCCCACTGACAGTTTATTTTGCTTGTTTTAAGCAAAAACTTACTTAACTGTGACTTCTTTTTTCTGAAAACAAGACAGCAGTTTTGAGTTCTGTGTGAAATTTGATCAAGCTTGATTTTTCTTCTCAGTTTTTTTTGTGTTGTTCCAGTGCAAACAACAACAACAACAACAACAAAATAAGCATGTGAATACCAAAACAATTGGAACTGCAACTGAAACCATTTTCTACATTTTCATTTTACTTAGATTTTTTGTCTTGCTTCCGGTCTTAAATCAAGAAGGATTTTCTAGACAAGTAAAAATTATTGTCTTGTTTTCAGAAAAAATAAGTATAAAATAAGAACAAGCTAAATAATCTGTCAGTGGGGTAAGCAACATAATCTTCTTTCAAGCAGAAATCAAGATTATTTTGCTTACCCTATTGGCAGATTATTTTTGCTTGTTTCAGCCAAAAACGCAATTGTTTTTGACTTATTTTTTCTGGAAACAAGACAACTATTTTAACTTGTCTAGATAATTTTTAGATATTTTGGCTGGAAACAAGACAAAAAAGTAAGAAAAGCATTTTTTTGCAGTGAAGTGTTGTATTTTCTGACAGAATTGCAAGGGTGCCGATATTTTTGGCCATGACTGTACTCATTCAACCCGACCAATCAGGTTGCGAACATATAACTATGCCTTTAGGCTCAGTATCATTGGGTTCACTGTCAAAAATGCCAGTGTGAACGCTAAGCAGACCAGGACCAAATGTACACTGCAAAAAATGCTTTTCTTACTTAGATTTTTTGTCTTGTTTCCAGTCAAAATATCTAAAAATTCTTAAATTAAGTAAAAAATTATTGTCTTGTTTTAAGAAAAAATAAGTATAAAATAAAAACAAGCAAAATAATCTGTCAATGGGGTAAGCAACATAATCTTATTTCAAGCAGAAAACAAGATTATTTTGCTTACCCCATTGGCAGATTATTTGCTCATTTTGCTCATAAACTTATTTTTGACTTATTTTTTTCTGGAAACAAGACAATTATTTTTATTTGTCTAGATAATCCTTCTTGATTTAAGAATTTTTAGATATTTTGGGTGGAATCAAGACAAAAAAAAAGTGCCTGTGGGTACATTTTTGCTAAATTATATTGTGTTGCTTGTCACACAGCAGTTTCAAAGTGAAATGTCCAGTGACTGGCACTAAAAAGCATGCTCAATTTATCTAAAACACAGATTTTTCCAAACCTGTATGAATTTCTTTCTTCTGTTAAACACAGAAGAAGATGTTCTGAAGAATGTTGGTAAGCAAACAGTTGACAGCAGCCATTGACTTCTACAGTATTTTTATTTTTTTTTTCATACTATGGGAGTCGATGGCTACCTTCAAGAATTTGGTTATTTACATTCTACCCTTTTAAAAGTGATTGTGTAAACGACTGTGACCCTGGCAGGACCACAAAACCAGTCATATTTATACATAATCTGAAAGCCAAGTAAATAAGCTTTCATCAATGTATGGTTTGTTAGGATAGGAAAATATTGATAAAATCACATTTAAAATAGTCCAAATAAAGCTGTAAGCTGTGAATGCATATTACTAATCAAAAATTAAGTTCTGTTATATTTTCAGTAGGAAATGTTCAAAAAATGCTCATGGAACATGATCTTTACTTAATATCCTAATGACTTTTCGGCATAAAAGTAAAATCAATCATTTTGACCCATACTATATATTTTTGGGCTATTGCTACAAATATACCCCAGTGACTTATGGCTGGTTTTGTGGTCCAGGGTCAAATTTTATTACTTTGGGTAATGCACATATCAAATCAGTTTGTACATTAAAACTCCTTTGAGTGACTAATGCTCGATCACGTTTGAAAATAATGTGCAATCTACACTAAACCACACCCTTAACCTAATGGATAGTGTGAATTAAAGCAAATGAGATAAAAACACATTTGCTGAAGTAACCGTGCCATTTTAGCTTGCATCTACAAAAGTCAAGACTTGTGTTTCATGGGACCGCTGCAAGTGCAATGCTGTACCAGGTGCGCTATCAAGTAAGTTTACCAAATTAGAAAACCCATACTGTTCACAGTATGTAATGCAAACATCAAAATGTATTTGTTAACAAATCATGCACTGTGGTAAAAGTGCTTTGAGGTCATAACATACTATTGTGCAGTGAACTGTGTAAAAATAGTGCCGTTTTACTTCCACTAATGTTCATTTTAGCCGGAAACTGCAGCGAATTGCATGCATAGGTGCGTTTTTTGGAGTTTGCAGAAACGTAGGTAGAGTCATATATCTCAAATGAGTCTCTAAGAGACATTTATTTCAAAACAAACCATCCTGAATTCCCAACCTTCCCCCCTGAACACACAGATATCAGCATCTTTTGATCTATGATCTCACCAGAGGACTGCTGAAGGCCATGTCACTTTGGGCTCCCGCTGCCACTTTTGATCTGTGCCGATTGGCAGCTGAGACCTGAGTGTTGGCATGGTTTTTGTCCCCTGTGTGGACGTCCTGTAATTCTTCCAGAGGGAAGAGTGGAGGAAGCTTTGTCTGTTGGTAGATGGTGACCTCCTCCTCTTCATTTGCTCCACTGACGACCGCCAAACGAGCAGCTGAGGAACGCCAAAAATAACAGCCACCCTTATTATTCCTGAAGATAATTATACCAATTTACAGCAAGCTAAACATAACATTTAAATAACAAATATATACAGTGGGTACGGAAAGTATTCAGACCCCCTTAAATTTTTCACTCTTTGTTATATTGCAGCCATCTGCTAAAATCATTTAAGTAAACTTTTTTCCTCATTAATGTACACAGAGCACCCCATATTGACAGAAAAACACAGAATTGTTGACATTTTTGCAGATTTATTAAAAAAGAAAAACTGAAATATCACATGGTCCTAAGTATTCAGACCCTTTGCTATGACACTCATATATTAAACTCAGGTGCTGTCCATTTCTTCTGATCATCCTTGAGATGGTTCTACACCTTCATTTGAGTCCAGCTGTGTTTGATTATACTGATTGGACTTGATTAGGAAAGCCACACACCTGTCTATATAAGACCTTACGGCTCACAGTGCATGTCAGAGCAAATGAGAATCATGAGGTCAAAGGAACTGCCTGAAGAGCTCAGAGACAGAATTGTGACAAGGCACAGATCTGACCAAGGTTACAAAAAAAATTCTGCTGCACTTAAGGTTCCTAAGAGCACAGTGGCCTCCATAATCCTTAAATGGAAGACGTTTGGGACGACCAGAACCCTTCCTAGAGCTGGCCGTCCGGCCAAACTGAGCTATCGGGGGAGAAGAGCCTTGGTGAGAGAGGTAAAGAAGAGCCCAAAGATCACTGTGGCTGAGCTCCAGAGATGCAGTCGGGAGATGGGAGAAAGTTGTAGAAAGTCAACAATCACTGCAGCCCTCCACCAGTCGGGGCTTTATGGCAGAGTGGCCCGACGAAAGCCTCTCCTCAGTGCAAGACACATGAAAGCCCGCATGAAGGACTCCAAGATGGTGAGATATAAGATTCTCTGGTCTGATGAGACCAAGATAGAACTTTTTGTCCTTAATTCTAAGTGGTACGTGTGGAGAAAACCAGGCACTGCTCATCACCTGTGCAATACAGTCCCAACAGTGAAGCATGGTGGTGGCAGCATCATGCTGTGGGGGTGTTTTTCAGCTGCAGGGTCAGGACGACTGGTTGCAATCGAGGGAAAGATGAATGCGGCCAAGTACAGGGATATCCTGGATGAAAACCTTCTCCAGAGTGCTCAGGACCTCAGGCTAGGCCGAAGGTTCACCTTCCAACAAGACAATGACCCTAAGCACACAGCTAATATAACGAAGGAGTGGCTTCACAACAACTCCGTGACTGTTCTTGAATGGCCCAGCCAGAGCCCTGACTTAAACCCAATTGAGCATCTCTGTAGAGACCTGAAAATGGCTGTCCACCAACGTTTACCATCCAACCTGACAGAACTGGAGAGGATCTGCAAGGAGGAATGCCAGAGGATCCCCAAATCCAGGTGTGAAAAACTTGTTGCATCTTTCCCAAAAAGACTCATGGCTGTATTAGATCAAAAGGGTGCTTCTACTAAATACTGAGCAAAGGGTCTGAATACTTAGGACCATGTGATATTTAAGTTTTTCTTTTTTTAATAAATCTGCAAAAATGTCAACAATTCTGTGTTTTTCTGTCAATATGGGGTGCTGTGTGTACATTAATGAGGAAAAAAAATGACCTTAAATGATTTTAGCAAATGGCTGAAATAACAAAGAGTGAAAAATTTAAGGGGGTCTGAATACTTTCCGTACCCACTGTATATATATTTAAATTTTAAAAAATTGTTGCAAAATTGTTATAAAACAAAATAGAAGAGATAAATATTGTGCAACAAATTCAAAATATTTAAAAGCTTATAATAGTAATCAGAAATGAAGGAAGCTAATCTCCAAACGCACCGTTCTCCTCATGACAGTATTCAGTCCCCATGACGGTGCAGCGCCTGAACACCATCTTGTTTTCTGTGAGCGTCCCTGTCTTATCCGAGAAGACGTATTGGATCTGTCCCAAGTCCTCAGTGATGTTCAAAGCACGACATTGGACCGGACTGTCCAGCTCCTCGTCGTACAGCTCCACATCCTGAGTGATGAAGAAGATCTGGCCCATCTTCACCAGCTCAATAGACACATACAATGAAACGGGGATCATCACCTGGAGAGAATAAGTCCTGAAAATATTAGTGTTATGAGCCAGATCAACATTTGCAATCTAATATTTTGAGTTTTTTGCACCCTCAGATATTCAAATAGTTGTATCTTGGCCAAATATTGTCCTATCCTAACAAACCATATGCCAATGAAAAGCTTATTTATTCAGATGTTTAAATCTGACAAGATGGCGGCGCGGTCAGACGCAGCGGCTACTCCGGATCCTAAAAACGGTGCTTTTATGTCTTTTAATGTCGTCTGTTCGTCTCAAAATAGTGTAAGTCTGCCGCTAATTCATAAAGAAATAACACAAAAATACATATATGATCGCCAAAGCCTTTTGGAAATCGCTAATTCATACAACCACCAACTCTCACCGGCGACTACGGAGAAGCTCCGAGGCTTTTGTTTACTACTAAAGCCGAACCCCGAGACCACGGACTTGCCCACTGACGCCACCCACACAAAGCGGAGGCGCCGGCGGTGTGAGAGGAGACAGAAGCGCGGCGGTATACGAGCTAGGCTAAGGGCTAACCCCACCAGACCGGCTCTTCCAACACTCATGCTCTCCAATGTTCGCTCGCTGGAAAATAAACTGGATTTAATTCAACTCAGTCGCTCTACACTGCACGAGGAAAGGAATTGTTGTGCGTTTGTTTTCACGGAAACATGGCTAAACAACAACACCCCGGACTCCGCCATTCAGCTGCACGGACTAACCTGCTACCGAGCGGACAGAGATACAACACTGTCTGGTAAGACTCGCGGGGGAGGCTTGTGTGTTTACATCAACAAGGAATGGTGTAACAATGCTGTGTTAGTGTCAAAACACTGCTCGTCGCTGGTGGAATTTATGTTTGTGAAGTGTCGGCCGTTCTACCTGCCGCGGGAGTTCACGGCCATTGTTATTGTCGCGGTTTACATCCAGCCGTGTGGAAACACTAAGGACGCGCTTCGCGAGCTGTACAGCGCCATCAGCGAACAACAAACAAATAACCCTGACGGCTTTTTCATCATAGCCGGTGACTTTAATCACGCGAACTTAAAGACTGTTTTGCCAAAGTTCTACCAACATGTGAACTTTGCAACAAGGGGAAACAACACTCTGGACTTGGTTTACACAACAGAAAAAAACGCTTACAAAGCTGAACCCCGCCCCCACCTCGGATACTCGGACCACATCTCTGTTATGCTAATCCCAGCATACAGACCACTTCTGAAACTTGCCAAACCGGTTCAAAAACAGATCACAGTATGGCCAGATGATGCTACCTCTGCACTACAGGACTGCTTTCAGTGCACAGACTGGAACATGTTCAGAGAGGCGGCCACCTACAACAACCACACAGACCTGCATGAATACACAGAAACAGTGACTGCTTACATCAAAAAGTGCATTGATGATGTGACAGTCACCAAGACCATCACCACACGTGCAAACCAGAAGCCGTGGATGACAGCTGAGGTTCGTGGGCTGCTCAAGACCAGAGATGATGCATTCAGATCAGGAGACAAAGCAGCCTTCAAAACAGCAAGAGCCAATCTGTCCCATGGCATCAAGAAAGCAAAACGCTTGTATGCACAAAAAATAAATAATCAATTTACTGACAGCAAAGACACACGGAGTCCGTGGCAAGCCATTCAGACCATCACTGATTACAAGCCCCTGCCACAGGCCTGCGATGAAGACACATCCCTCCCAGACGCACTCAACCACTTTTATTCACGGTTTGAAATGCTGAATGACACACCTGCACAAAAACTACCCACACTTCCCAACGACCAGGTGCTCTGTCTGTCTCCAGCCGACGTAAGGAAAACCCTATCTAGGATTAACCCACGCAAGGCTGCGGGTCCAGACAACATACCTGGCCGTGTACTGAGAGACTGTGCTGCACAGCTGACAGATGTCCTAACTGACATCTTCAACACCTCGCTGAGCCAGGCAGTCGTCCCCACAAGTTTCAAATCCAACTCCATAATCCCAGTACCAAAAAAGTCACCAGTGTCCTGTCTGAATGACTGCCGTCCCATAGCACTGACCCCAATCATGATGAAGTGCTTTGAGAGGTTAGTCATGCACCACATCAAATCCAGTCTTCCCAACACGCTTGACCCGCTCCAGTTTGCATACCGTCCAAACCGCTCCACGGACGATGCAATTTCCTCCACCCTACACCTGGCTCTTACCCACTTAGAAAACAAAGACTCTTATGTTAGAATGCTGTTCATTGACTTCAGCTCAGCATTCAATACAATAATCCCACAACAGCTCATCAACAAACTAAACGTTCTGGGCCTTAACACCTCCATCTGCAATTGGATTCTGGACTTTTTAACTGGAAGACCTCAGTCAGTCCGTGTCGGCCGCAACACCTCCAGCGTTACCACACTGAGCACAGGCGCCCCACAGGGCTGTGTGCTCAGCCCGCTGCTCTTCACGCTGCTGACCCACGACTGCACTGCCAAGTTCAGCTCCAACCACATCATCAAGTTTGCTGATGACACAACTGTGGTAGGTCTCATCAGCAACAATGATGAAACATCTTACAGAAAGGAAGTGGCACAGCTGGTTGATTGGTGTAGTGCAAACAATCTTTCCCTCAATGTCAGTAAGACAAAGGAGGTTGTGATGGACTTCAGGAGGAATTCTGTTGACCACCCCCCACTGACCATCGACAGCTCGACTGTGGAGAGAGTCAGCAGCACTAAATTCCTGGGGGTGCACATAACAGAAGACCTCACCTGGACCACAAACACCACATCAGTCTCCAAGAAAGCGCAACAGCGACTCCACTTCCTGCGCCGACTAAAAAGAGCAAGTCTCCCTCCACCCATCCTCACCACATTCTACAGGGGAACAATTGAGAGTGTGCTGACCAGCTGCATTACTGTCTGGTACGGGAACTGCAGTGCTGCTGACCGCAAGACCCTCCAGCGGACAGTGAACACAGCTGCAAAGATCATCGGTGCCCCTCTCCCCTCCATCCTGGACATTTTCCTCACACGATGCTCCGGTAAAGCCATCAGTATCGTGAAGGACCCCACTCATCCCTCCCATAGTCTCTTCCAGCTTTTGCCATCAGGAAGACGGTACAGGAGCATCAGAGCCCGCTCTGCTAGGCTACTCAACAGCTTTTTCCCCCAGGCTGTGAGAGCCCTCAATTCCAGCCACCCCATCCCTCCTCTTATCCAAATGTAAACTGTTGCAGTTCCACCTGTAGAAACACTCTTCTCTCTACATGCACCAGACACTTTCCTATTAACATTTCATGTTACAAGGACTTAACAAATGTTTATTTGCCAATGCACTACAAATCATATTGCACTACTTGGTTCTCAACCTTAAATACCTCTCTTTTGCACAATACCATGCATAATTATTATGTAAAGTACTTATGTAGTCTGTCTTATGTTATGTGTACGTATAGCTGATTATTTATAGTATATGTATAGTTAGATTGCCACTTTCAGTAGGTTAGCTATGTATAGGTTTAAAAGTTGTTCCTACGTCTGGTGTTGTATGTACATATTTGTTTATTTATGTAGCACTGTGGTCCTGCGAGACACGACATTTCGTTCCACTGTATGTCCACACATGTAGCGGAATGACAATAAAAAATTGTATCGCTGACAACATCCTGGTCAAACCCCTACACGTCTCTGACCATTTCATTATTACATTTAATATTCATCTTTCAACCTATGCATCACCAACCCCTCTACCGGTTACTTTCAGACGAAACCTACGCTCCCTCTCACCCTCACACTTTTCCTCTGTACTTTCCTCCTCTCTTCCCTCACCTACCCATTTCTCATCTCTGGATGTGGATGCAGCCACTGACACCTTATGCAACACCTTAAAGTCTTGTCTCGACGATATCTGTCCTCTTTCCACCAGGCCAGCATGGGCTACCCCCTCTAACCCCTGGCTGACTGATGTTCTTCGTGAACATCGGTCCAAACTCAGGCAAGCAGAAAGAAAATGGCGCAAATCTAAACACCCGTCTGACCTGAGTATGTACCAATCGTTGCTTTCTGCTTTTTCTACTCAACTCCACACTGCCAAATCCTCATATTATCATAACAAGATCAATAGTGCTTCTGACATGCGCAATCTCTTCAAAACATTTAACTCTCTCCTCTGTCCCCCTCCACCACCACCCACCACTACACTAACAGCTAATGATTTCGCACAATTCTTCACAGACAAAACTCGAACAATCAGCAAACAATTCTTAGCCCCTCATACACATGACTTACAAGCCACCACACCCACTTCGAACACTCTCACTTTCTCCTTCTGTCCCCTCACTGAGACAGAAGTATCAAAACTTCTCCTCTCCAGCCACCCTACAACATGCCCACTTGATCCCATCCCCTCACACATTCTTCAAGCAATCTCTCCTACTGTCTTACCAGCACTCACACACATCATAAATACATCGCTCCTCACAGGCACTTTTCCAACTTCTTTTAAGCAGGCTCGGGTAACCCCACTGCTTAAGAAACCAACACTGAACACCTCACTTCTTGACAGCTACAGACCGGTCTCTCTGCTTCCATTCATAGCAAAAACCCTCGAACGAGTTGTTTTCAACCAGGTATCATTGTTCTTTTCACAGAACAACTTACTGGATCCTAACCAGTCAGGTTTCAAGAGGGGCCACTCAACTGAGACTGCGCTACTGTCAGTTACTGAAGCCTTGCGGACAGCAAAAGCTGATTCTAAATCATCAGTTCTAATTCTGCTTGATTTATCCGCTGCTTTTGACACCGTCAACCATCAGATCCTCCTGTCCACCCTCTCATCGCTGGGCATCACAGGAACTCCGCTTCGCTGGTTTGAATCCTATCTCACCGGTAGGTCATTCACGGTAACCTGGGGAGGAGAGGTATCCAAAACACATCAACTGATCACTGGGGTTCCTCAGGGATCAGTTCTTGGTCCTCTCCTCTTCTCCATATACACAACATCACTGGGTCCCATCATAGAGTCACATGGCTTTTCCTACCATTGCTATGCTGACGACACACAACTCCATCTTTCATTTCAACCAGATGATCCAACAGTACCTGCACGGATCTCAGGCTGCTTGGCGGACATCTCAACATGGATGAAAGAACATCACCTCCAGCTTAACTTGGCAAAAACTGAGCTTCTTGTTTTTCCTTGCACTCCAAACTTACAGCATGGGTTCACCATCCAGCTGGGCTCTTCCACAATCACTTCTTCAAACTCAATCAGGAATCTGGGTGTCATCTTTGATGACCAGCTGTCTTTCAAAGATCATATTGCAAAGACTACTCGATCTTGCAGGTTTGCTTTGCACAACATCAGAAAGATCAGGCCCTTTCTAACAGTGCAGGCTACACAACTTCTTGTCCAGGCCCTTGTCATCTCCAGACTGGACTACTGCAATGCTCTTTTGACTGGTCTTCCATCATGCACAATCAAACCTCTACAAATGATTCAGAATGCAGCAGCACGGCTGGTCTTCAACGAGCCCAAAAGAGCCCATGTTACACCTCTCTTTATCTCCTTGCACTGGCTCCCAATTGCGGCTCGTATCAAGTTCAAGACTCTGATGCTTGCATATAGGACAACCACAGCTACTGCACCTGCTTATCTGCACTCGCTATTGCAAATCTACACCCCCTCCAGAACTCTGAGATCTGCTAGTGAGCGACGCCTTGTGGTACCATCACAGAGAGGTGCTAAATCACTATCCAGAACATTCTCTTTTACTGTTCCTGGCTGGTGGAACGATCTTCCTACCCCTATCCGGAATGCTGATTCCCTGACAAGCTTCAAGCGACAGCTTAAAACTCATCTCTTTCAACTCTATTTGCTGTTACCATAAAAAAAAAAAAAATTCATCTCTTTATTCCCTCCCTTTCTAGCTTGTACTTGTCTGAAGCACCACTTGAAATCTGGTATTATAGCACTGCCTGTGTCTGTTTGTCTCCTTAAGAAGAGTCGCTCTATGTTCTCCCAACTGTATGTCGCTTTGGACAAAAGCGTCTGCCAAATGCCTAAATGTAAATGTAAAGCTCGACTTGACTTGACTTGACTTGATCTGACCCTTATAACTAGTTTTGTGGTCCAGGGTCACATATTATAATATTATTTCACCTCAATAGGTGAAACTAAATGTTAATATATTATATATGTGACCCTGGACCACAAAACAAGTATGTTTGTAGCAAAAGCCAAAAATACATTATGGGTCAAAATTATAGATTTTTCTTTTATGCCAAAAATCATTAGAATATTACGAAAAGATTATGTTCCATGAAGACATTTTGTAAATTTCCTACCTTATATATTAAAACATAATTTTTAATTAGTAATATGCATTGCTAAAACGTTCATTTGGACAACTTTTAAGGCAATTTTCTCAGTATTTTGAGTTTTTTTGCACCCTCAGATTCCAGATATTCAAATAGCTGTATCTCGGCCAAATGTTGTCCTATCCTAACAAACCATACGCCAATGGAAAGCTTATTTATTCAGATCTTGATTAAAATAATTTACCCTTATGACTAGTTTTGTGGTCCACGGTCACATATTAGAATATTATTTCACCTCAGAAGGTGAAACTAAGTATTAATATATTATATATTATTTATTAAATATTATTTGCAATATTAACAATTCTTGAACATCTAATTACAGTTTAAAATCATAAATGTACCATAAGATCTAAAATAGAATACATAAATAAATAAAATAATGAATGAATGTATGCATGTTGTTAACCTAGATATCACTTTTTTACCAAATTAAAAAAAAAAAAAAAATTACTACTCATTTATTTACTTACTATATGATATTATATAATAATTATATAACTACTATTTTTTTTTTTATTATTATTATAATTATATTATTTATTTACTTTACTTATGGTCTTTCCTCTATGCTGGTCCAATTATGTTACTATATGTATATATATATATATATATATATATATATATATATATATATATATATATATATATATATATATACACACACACACAAAAATAAAAGTTATTTTAAAGATATAACTTTATAAAGATTATGTTTTAACAATATTTAAGTTTATTTTAACAATAAATTCAAAACACACACAAAAAACATAAAACATAAATAAATAAACGTAATAAATAATCAAATATTTTTTAATTAAAATCTAAAAATATTTGATTATTTATTACGTTTATTTATTTAAATATCACAGGAATAAAGGGGATAAGGAAAAAAAATCTTATTTCAAACAGAGAAAACAAGATTATTTTGCTTACCCCACTGGCAGATTATTTTGCTTGTTTCAAGCAAAAACACACTTAATTTTGACTTGTTTTTTTTCTGAAAATAATTTTTACTTGTGTAGAAAATCCTTCTTGATTTGATTTTTAGATATTTTGGCTGGAAACAAGACAAAAAATCTAAGTAAGAAAAGCATTTTTGCAGTGTGGAGAACACAAAAGTAGATATTTTAGAGAATGTTGGTGACCAAACAATTGACAGTACCCACTGACTTCCACATTATGAACAAAAATATTATGAAAGTCAATGGGGACCAGAAACCTTAAAAATATATTCTTTTGTTGAACAACTTGAGGGTGAGTAAGTGATGGCAAAATGTTGTCATTTTTGAGTGAACTATCCCTTTAGGGTGTGAAGAAATGAGTTTTAAAACCACATTACACTATGATAAATTTCTGTCAGCGTACCCTTTTGCTAAAATGTGGCCGTTGCTTTCACTTAAACATACTTAAAATAAGCTGAGCGGGTGAAAGATTGCGCACCTGCAGTAAGATGATCATAGTGAAGAACATGTAAAATCCCGCTAGAACCGAAGGAGTGTAATTGCCATTACTGTCAGGGACGATGTACGAGGGCACGCTGGTAAAAGTTTCCAACCAGATCGCATGGCCTGCGAGAAAGAGACATTTACATTCATTAGCGACAATACTACGTTTCAATACAGATATTCCAATCGAAAAGACTGGCGTGTGAGGGAGCTATTCTGGGTGTCTGTAGTTTCCTTCTTTGGCTCACGCCTTACAGAAGGAAAAGAGGGCATGAGGATTGTGTGAGGTCATAACAGCACTTTATTCTTTATCTCTGAAGCGGCTCAGAAGAACAGACGAAGAGTTCAGAATCAAAGTGTCATTTTGCAGCTTGCATGTTAAAGTAATGTACTTGGTGCATCTTAAAATATCGAGGGGGTCGTTCCCTCGTACTGTACCCAGGGCTCCGATGAGGCACATGAAAAATAGAAGAACCACGCAGAAGAGAACATCCGTATTCATCTTCCTCTCGATCTTGCTGCGCTTGTACCTGGGCCCGCTGTTGTTTAACATGGATTTGGTCTCGTGTCCTGCAATGAATAAATCATTGGGTAAAAACAAGAGCATTTGTAAAATAGCAACGGCCATTTATAAGCCATGCCACGTCTATAATTCATCAAGAGACAAAATAGTGGGCTACAGGAAACTTGAAATGCCATCTCTGTGTGATATAATGCGCCTACTATAATCGCGCCCGGTTTATAGACGGCTTCATTGATTATAATGGGAGAGCGTTCTAGTTTGTTGCACGCTGCCGGTGTAAATGGGATGTTAAAGACTTAAAAAAAAAAAAAGAAATAACAGACTCTAGCAGGAGTATAGTGTAGCATGGGCTTATGGCACTATTAGACGTTACAGTCACAGTATATTAGGCTTTATCGTTACAAATGAGGATCACGGATGATGAATGAACATGCACAATGTGAGTTATAAAAGCAAAACAGTTTGCGTATGGGAGGTAAAATAATATCCAATGTAGAATTTGGGGTTGATAAGATTATTTAATGTTACTACTGTAAATACGCTTTACCAAGGCTGCATTAAATGACTGATTGATTAAACTTCTGTTATGGTTTTGATCTAAAATACAGTAAAAGTGAAATATTATTACAATCCAAAATAGATGTTTTCTATGCGAATATATTGTAAAATGTAATTTATTTTGTGTGATCAAAGCTGAATTTTCATTATCATTACTCCATAAGTGTCACATGATCTTTCAGAAATCATTTGAATGTGAATTTTTGTGGAAACTAATACATTGTTAAAATATAGTAGTTACTGATCATTGTATATTTCCATAAATTAAAGAAAAATATTTATTTGATCACCATTTCTTACAGTCACTTGATTGTTAATATTTAAAATTTGTTTGAAAAAGTAAAAAAAAAAAATATATATAAAATATATATATTTTTTACTTACTATTATATAACATGTTATTATTATGATTATGATATATTTATTTTCTTGTTATGATTACACTATTTACTTTACTCATGGTCTTTCCGCCAATGATGTTACTTAGGTGTGAAAAATTTAAGAAATGTAAAACTTCTTTTATATAAAAAAATAAATAAATAAAAACAAAGTTTTAGATTTTTTTAAAAAATATTGTTTTTCTACAATATACAGAATATCAAATACAGTAAAAGCAGTAGTATTGTGAAATATTATTACAATTCAAAATATCAGTTTTCTATGTGAATATATTGTAAAATGTAATTTATTTGTGTGATCAATGCTGAATTTTCAGTATCATTACTCCATAAGTGTCACATGATCTTTCAGAAATCATTTGAATGTTAATATTTTTGTGGAAACTAATACATTGTTAAAATATAGTAGTTACTGATCATTGCATATTTCCATAAATTAAAGAAAAATATTTATTTGATCACCGTTTCTTACAGTCACTTGATTGTTAATATTTAAAATTTGTTTGAAAAAGTAAAAAAAAAAATATATATAAAATATATATATTTTTTACTTACTATTATATAACATGTTATTATTATGATTATGATATATTTATTGTCTTGTTATGATTACATTATTTACTACTTTATTATTTACTGATCATTGTATATTTCCATAAATTTTAAAAAAATATATTTATTTGATCATTGTTTCTTACAGTCACTTGATCATCAATATTTAAAATTGGTTTGGAAAAAAAAAAAAAAGAAATTATTTATTTACTTACTATAAATTATATAACATATATTACTTTTATATAATTTATTTACTTTACTTATGGTCTTTCCTCTACGCTGGTCCAATGATGTTACTGATGTTAAAATTTTAAGAAATGCAAAAAGTGAAAAAAAAAATTTTAATGAGAAAAACATGCATTAACATCAAAATATGGAACATCTTTTATATATATAAAATAAAAGTTTTAGATTTTTTTTAAATAGAAACTTTTCTACAATTAATTGAATATCAAATACAGTAAAAGCAGTATAACTGTGAAATATTATTACAGTTTAAAATAGCTGTTTTCTTAGTAAATATATTGTAAAATATAATTTATTTCTGTGATCAAAGAGTTTTCAGCATCAGTCCTCCAGTCTTCAGTGTCACATGATCCTTCAGAAATCATTCTAATATTTTTTTTTTAAAAAAATAAAAAAAAAATAAAAATCCAAAATATACCACAATACTATCATTATAATTTTAACGTGCATATGCTAATCATTTATCACAATATCTTATATCAAAGTAACATAAGTATGCTAGCACTACAACACTTTTTAAGAGATGTACCATTTAGGTAGTAACATGTACTTTTAAAGCAACAGCTCACCGAAAAATTTAAAATCAGTCATCTTTTGCTCACCCTCAAGGTTTTTCAAACTTGTAAGAGTTACTATCTTCTGTTGAACGCATGGAAGTCAATGGCTACCGCCAACAGTTTGGTGACCAAAACTCTCAGAAATATGTTCTTTTGTGCTCAACAGAAGAAAGAAACTCGCACAGGTTTAAAACAACATGAAGATAAGTATGCAACAGAACTTTCTGGGTGAACTATCCCTTTAAGGTACTACTTTGCACCCTTTCGGGATAAATTAGGTATGAAAGTGAGCATTTTTTACTTTGATAAAAACAATAATTACATTTAAACAATGTGCATCTACACAAAACGATGACATGTAGCAAGTATATGTAGTGTATCCCATGTGTAATGATGAAATGTACCTGCGTACACCACCATTCCAGCGGCGTCATCAGTATTTCTCACTGTGCAGCCGCGGAGCAGAAGACTATCGATGCCGAAGCCCGCTCTCCTCTTATCAGGCCTCTCCCTGTGACATCAAACACAGCATCTTCCTTAGTCACCCAGACTAATTACCTCAGTGTGTGCCACGTGAGCAACGGGCCCGTCTTTGAATGGAGAAGCAGGATAAGAGCTTTATAATGCTTGGGAACATCAGAATCATCTCTCAGCGTGATAACCCAGTTAATATGGCTGCAACGGGACAAAAAAAAAGGGGCCAAATCTGTTTTACAGCCTACTTCATGCCCTGGATGTGTGGGGAAACTTTGCAACGGAGATTTAAAGGAATAGTTCAACCTAAAAAAATTTAAAATTGTCTGATAATGTGTTTACCCTAAGGTCATGCAAGGTTTAGATGAGTTTGTTTCCTCATCAGATTTGGAAAAATGTAGCATCGCGTCACTTGCTTATCAAAGGATCCTCTGCTGTGATTGGGTGCCGTCAGAATGAGAGTCCAAAGAGCTGATAAAAACATCACAATAATTCACTCCAGTCCATCGATTAACATCTTGTGAATGCAAAAGCTGTGTGTTTGCAGGAAACAAATCTATCATTAAGATATTTGTACTTTAAACCATTACTTCCGGCCAAAATACAAGTTCATAATGCAAAAGAAATAAAAAAAATCCAGCCACATATTTGTTTAGAGCTGTTTTGGTGCTTGATCTGTGTACATTTCTCTCCTGATTCAGACCAAACCATTTTTTTTTTACTGGAGAAATCGCTATTATGCATTATAGACTTGTATTTTAGCAATGGCTTGAAGTTAAAGTAAGTTTGCCCAAAAATGTAAATGCTGTCATCATTTAATCAAATTCCAAACCTGTATGAGCTTCTTCTGTTGAACACACACACAAAAAATATTTTTAAGACTGTTGGTAACCAAAGAGTTGACAGTACCCATTGACTTCCACAGTATTTTTAGCCATACTATGCAAGTCATTGGCTGCCATCAACTTTTTAGTCACCCACATCCTCTAAAATATGCTTTTCTGTGTGTGTTCAACAGAAGGAGGAAATTCATTCAAGTTTGGAACAACATGAGGATGAGTAAATCTTTGGGCGAACTGTCACTTTAAAAATCTCCTAATAATGTATTCATTTATTACAAACGCAACTTTTAGCTTCACAAGACATTAACTGATGGACTGGAGTGGTGTGGATTACTTGTGGATTATTGTTATGTTTTTATCAGCTGTTTGGACTCTTTTTCTGACGGCACCCATTCACTGCAGAGGATCCAATTAATTTTTAGGTGAATTATTCCTTTAATCCTCATGCTGGGGTTCTCTACTAATATTCACAATTAATCCATGCCACTCCAGTCCATCGATTAACATTTTGTGAAGCCAAAAGCTGCGTGTTTGCAGGAAACAAATCCATCGTTAAGACACTTTAACTTTAAACGATTACTTCTGGCCAAAATGCAAGTTCATAATGCAAAAGAAATAAAAAATCCAGCCACATATTTGTTTAGAGCTGTTTTGGTGCTTGATCTGTGTAGATTTCTCTCCTGATTCAGGATTCAGGCCAGACCAGTTTTCTTTTCTTTTTTTTACTGGAGAAAGTGCTATTATGCATTATGGACTTGTATTTTAGCAATGGCTTGAAGTTAAAGTGAATTTGCACAAAAATTAAAATGGCATCATCATTTAATCAAATTCCAAACCTGTATGAATTTCTTTCTTCTGTTGAACACAAAATAAATATTTTTAAGACTGCTGGTAACCAAAGAGTTGATGGTACCCATTGACTTCCACAGTATTTTTTGCCACACTATGCAAGTCAATGGCTGCCATCAACTGTTTAGTCACCAACATTCTCTAAAATATGCTTTTCTGTGTGTGTTCAACAGAAGAAAGAAACTCATTCAGGTTTGGAATGACATGAGGATGAGTACATTTTTGGGCGAACTGTCACTTTAAAAATTTCTTAATAATGTATTAATTTATTACAAACAATAATGTATTAATTTATTACAAACAACAAACTTTTGGCTTCACAAGACATTAACTGATGGACTGGAGTGGTGTGGATTATTGTGATGTTTTTATCATCTGTTTGGACTCTTTTTCTGACGGCACCCATTCACTGCAGATGATCCGATTCATTTTTGGATGAACTATTCCTTTAATCCTAACGCTGGTGTTCTCTACTAAAACCCATTTGTAAGCATTCAGGTAGATGTTACATCCATGACCTTTGACCCTTGCCCATCATTTTAGATGACTGCCCTCTTTAAATGTGCCGTTCATTATTTATAACCGCATAAATTCAACATGGCTGATGAAAGTGCTCATGCATCATCCTCTGAAATATTTACCATCGCTTGCTATCGCAGCGGGCAGATTGTACCTCTCACAAGAAAATTGTTAATGCTGATATGCTTGTGTTTAAGCAAAGAAATAACATGAAAACATTTTCCTTTGTGATGCATCAGAAGGTTTACGCAGGCTCCCTGTTTAGGGCATGATAAATGTGAAGGCCAAACAAATGCTGTTCATTGGTGTAGATCTGACAAAAGAGGCAGTCACGATGGAGTCGTGATGTAGTTAATCGTGCATGAAATTGAGTGATTTGAATGCAATTGATTTTAGATACTCACACGTAACCTTTAAACAGGTTGAGGTTGTTGTTGGGGTTTTCACACACTACGGTGCTGTCGAACGTTTGAGGTTGAAACGGTTCGCCCTGAAACACAAGGAAAACACAAGTTTTTCCTCCTTCTGTATCCTCATTTTTGTCTAATGATATAGTCATATGCACTGACTAGCAAGGGCTGTACAACAAGTACTGCTGCTGCTGACAGTAAAACTACACGTGGCAAACTGAGCAGTCATCAGCACACGAGCAAAATAAACGTCAACGACGAGTCTTTCCTGTACAAGTTCAAAGACGGAGTGCTTTGTGTGTCAGTCACACTTGTATGACAGGTATGTAAGTACTTGGGAGTTGTTAGTTATCGCACAAGCACACTTAGTTATCTTTTACACAATCGCAGAGTTATGCTTTCCGAGTCAGTAGGTCTGTGTAATGAAACGTCAGTCAAAAACTAAGGGATAAAAACCGTAAAAGGTGGTGATTTAAAAAATAGTGATAAAAAAGTATTTATATACAATACTGTTCAAAATGTTTTACTATTTATTTAGCATGGTTATCTATTTAAAGGATTAGCTCACTTTCAGAACAAAAATTTACAGATAATTTACTCACCCCCTTGTCATCCAAGTTCATATCTTTCTTTCTTCACTCAAAAAGAAATTGTTTTTTGAGAAAAACATTTCAAGATTTCTCTCCATATAAGGGAAAGGAATAGTGCCCCCGAGTTTGAACTTCCAAAATGTAGTTTAAATCCAGCTTCGAAGGTCTCTAAATGATCCCAGCCGATGAAGAAGTGTCTTATCAGGTGAAGCGATCAGTTATTTTCAAAACAAATTGACAATTTATATCGTTTTTAACTTCAAATGCTGGTCTTGTCTCGTCTCTGCGTAGCAGTGTTTATTTCGTTGAATAATTTTCGTCATTAACTTCGTCAACGACATTTTTTTTTCACAGACGAAAACGAAACGATAACGAACTAAAATTCTTCTTCAATGACAAAAACTATGACAGAAATCTACTGGCATTTTCGTCAACGAATAAAAACGAGACGAAAAAGTTATTTGACGACGCAAGAGAGAAATCGATTCCATCTTGTTTTCTGAGCGCAGACACCGAAGCATACACACAGAAAACACGTCTCACACTCTTTCGCGTTGCATGAACTGAGAAATACACACAAAGTGATCTCGAATTGTCCGTTTTGACGAGTATTCACGTAAACACAGCCGATTACGTCTTAAATGAACGTAAACAGTAGAGCGAACGTATCAGTACATAGCATCCATTATTCGTGCATTCGTTTTTAAAGGGATAGTAGCCACATTTTGTTGCTATTGTCCGAGACAGACGTTAACCAAGCAACAAAAGAAAGACAGAAAACCACACACTGCTCTTGACTGACTTACGTAGCCCTAAAGATGAATATAAATTAATTTATAGAAATAAACATGTCTGTTTGAAAGAATGAAGAATATGGTAAACAAGTTACTATAAAGAATGCATAATTAGCCTGTATAACCATTGCTATTTCATTGAAAAGAAGACCATGTTCTTTATGAGAAGTGGTTTTATTTAATTTTAATATTAAGGCATGTTGTGTATCACCGCAGTTAAATTGTGTTTATCATGATAAAACCTTAATATCAAACCTATATAGTGAGTTTGGAAATTTTAGAGAAACTCTTAATAAATGCATTGCGCTGTAACTAAACCCATTAAGTTTTAGCCGACTAAATTTATTGTAGATTTAGTCGACTAAAATCTTATGATATTTTGTCGACTAAAACTAAAAACAATTCAGATGACCAAAATATGACTAAAACTAAATGGCATTTTAGTCAAAAGACTATGACTAGAACTAAATCAAAATTTGTTGTCAAAATTAACACTGATGCGTAGTCTGTGTGATCTGGGTCAATACAGTTAGGGTATGTCCAAAAACTCCCATCTTGTTCTCATCTTCAGCTTCAAAATCGCCCTACAACACTGTTTTACCTTTTGATCGTTGGATCTACTTTTTATGTTCACTTATGTAAACACTGGGTTGGTATTTCTGCAGCGATGTAGGACGATTTTGAAGTTGAAGATGAAAACGAGATGGGAGTTTTTAGACATACCCTTACTGTATTGACCCGGATCACACAGACGACGAGATGACCATTTGAGTTTAAAAAGTATGTAAATTGTCATTTTTTTTTTAAATAACTGATCGTTTCGCTAGATAAGACCCTTCTTCTTCGGCTGGGATTGTTTAGAGCCCTCTGAAGCTGCATTTAAAATGCATTTCGAAAGTTCAAACTCGTAGGCACCATAGAAGTCCATTATATGGAGAGAAATCCTGAAATGCTTTCCTCAAAAAACATAATTTCTTTACAGCTGAAGAAAGAAAGACATGAACATCTTGGATGACAAGGGGTGAGTACATTATCTGTAAATTTTTGTTCTGAAAGTGAACTAATCCTTTAAGATGCATTCAATTGATCAAAAGTGACAGTAAACACATTTATAATGTTACAAAAGATTTCTATTACTAAAAGCTGCTCTTTTAAACCTGAAATCCTGAGAAATAAAATGTATCATGGCTTCCACAAAATTATTGGGCAGCACAACTGTTTTCAACATTGAAAATAATCAGAAATGTTTTTGAGCAGCAAATGATTTGTGAAGAAAATTACAGCCAACGATTTGTTCTTGAGAAGTTTATATTGAACAATCTCTTTCAATTTCAATACAAACCTTTCTTCTAAAAAAGATTTTTGATTTTTTACAATAGTCTTGGCAAATACCTCTATCTAGGTTTTTTGCCCCCCACAATATAATTATACATTATACAATTTATTATTTATAAAAAAAAAAAAATAAAATAAAAAAAAAACACTTGTCTATAAAACCAGGGGTCTGGAACCTATTTTAAAATATTTTACAATTATTTAATTTAAATGCTAAAAATAATATTAATATTAATAATAATATTAATAATAATATTTTTTTTTTCAACTGAAATCTAACTGAATTAAAGTGCTAAATACATACATAAAATGTTTTTCTCCCTCATTAATTACAATATCATTTGATTATTGAAACTAATTAATTTAGTTAACAGGTTTTGCTAACATATGTGACCGTGGACTACAAAATCAGTCTTAAGTAGCATGGGTATATTTATAGCAATAGCCAAAAATACATTATATGGATTAAAATGTACGCTTTTTCTTTTATGCCAAAAATCTTTAGGATATCAAATAAAGATAATGTTTCATGAAGATATTTAGTACATTTCTTACCGTAAATATATAAGAAAATGTTCGATTAGTAATATGCATTGCTAAGAACTTCATTTGGACAAGTTTATAGGCAATTATTTCAATATTTGGGTTTTTTTGAACCCTTAAGATTACAGATTTCAAATAGTTGTATCTCGGTTGTATCTCCAAATATTGCAAACCATACATCAATGGAAAGCTTATTTATTTAGCTTTCATATATCTCAATTTAAAAACAATTGTCTTTATCTAACATCAGTCATAAGTCTCTGGGGTATATTTGTAGCAATAGCCAAAAAAAATGTTATGGGTCAAAATTATTGATTTTTCTTTTGTGCCAAAAATCATTAGGATATTAAGTAAAGATCATGTTCCATGAAGATATTTTGTCAATTTTTTTTTTACTGTAAATGTATCAAAACTTAATTTTTTATAAGCAATTTGAATTGCTAGAAATTTATTTGGACAACTTTAAAGGCGATTTTCTCAATATTTTGATTTTTTTGCACCCTCAGATTCCAGATTTTCAAATAGTTGTATCTCGGCCAAATATTGTCCTATTCTAACAAATTTTTAAAAATTGAACTTTATGACTGGTTTTGTGGTCCACAGTCACATATTATAGTTATAGTTCTTAGATCTTACATTAAAATAGTATATTTGTGACCCTGGATGACAAAACCAGTCTTAAGTCGCTGGGGTATATTTGCGGCAATAGCCAAAAATACATTGTATGGGTCAAAATTATCGATTTTAGCTTTATGCCAAAAATCATTAGGATATTAAGTAAAGATCATGTTCCATGAAGATATTTTGTAAATTTCCTACTGTAAATATATCAAAACTTCATTTTTAATTAGTAATATGCATTGCTAAGAACTTCATTTGGACAACTTTCTCAATATTAAATGTTTTTGCACCCTCAGATGCCAGATTTTCAAATAGTTGTATCTCAGCCAAATATTGTCCTATCCTAACAAACCAAACATCAATGGAAAGTCTATTTATTCAAATTTCAGATGATGTATAAATCTCAATTTTGAAAAATGGACACTTTTTTTTTGGACTGGTTTTGTGGTCCAGGGTCACATATTCACTTGATTGAATACTTTATCAATAACATTCATGAATATTTCATTGTAGCTCTAAGATTTAGACTTCAGCGCATCTATTTAGTGATATAGGCAGCTTACCAGAGTCGAAAAGCCTGGCACCACCTTCCTCTGTTTGAGGTTGGTTTCTCCGTCCAGATTGGCTGTTTCCATGTGACACACTCCATTAGGGTCGGACGTGTGCAGGAGCAGGATGTCAGCTGGGATGATCTCATTAGAGAGCACTCTCACAAAATCCCCCACGCGGACATCCTTCCATCTCCTCTCCACGAAACACATCTGCTTCCTGTGAGAAGACCAGAATTAATGCCTCATATGGACCTCTTCTCATGCATTGTGGGCTTTCGGTGTCTGTCTAGTACATTTAAATGCACAGACACACTCAGTATGGGTATGAATACATGGATGTAGACAGAATACCATACGTATGAAAAATAAATGCTCACTCGCAGTTTAGATGAAGATTACTTTCACATTTTAGTCCATTACTGATTATAAATGACACAAATTGCATGACAGAGGAGAATAACAGTCACAAAATGATCCTCAAACATTGAAACCAGACCACTGGACTGAAACAGAACTAAATTAAAATAATGAGACACACACCTGAACATAATCAAATGAACAACCATGTCAAACAACTAATTAAGGAACGATGGTGCAAACATGTACACTGCCGCTCAAAAGTTGAGATCAGATGATTCAAGATGTTTGATCGAAATTACAAACAAAAAAATTGTAAAATATGAAATCAATTTCAAGTAACTGTTTTCTATGTGAATATATTTTAAAATGTAATTTATTTCTGTGATTTAAAATAAAATCCATTTATTAGATCAAAAATACAGAAAAAAATGTAATTTTGCAAAATGTTACAATATAAAATAATGATTTTTATTTTAACATACTTTATAATATAATTTATTCCTGTCATGCAAAGCTGAATTTTCATCATCATTTATTTGCTGCATTTATTTGATCAAAAATACAGAAAAACAGTAAGTTTGCAAAATGTTATTACAATTTAAAATAATGATTTTTATTTTAATATGCTTTAAAATATAATTCATTCCTGTGATAGAAAGCTCAATTTTCAGCATCATTTATTTGCTGCATTTATTCAATCAAAAATACTAAAAAAACTGTAATTTTGCAAAATGTTATTACAATATAAAAACAATGATTTTTATGTTAATATACTTTAATATATAATTTGTTCCTGTGATACAAAGCTCAATTTTCAGCATCATTTATTTTTTTTAAAATACAGAAAAAACAGTAATTTGCAAAATGTTATTACAATATAAAATAATGATTTTTATTTTAAAATATTTAAAACTTTTTATTCCTGTTATGCAAAGCTGAATTTTCATCAGCTGATTCTTCAGAAATCATTTTAATATGTTGATTTATTATCAATGTTGAAAACAGTTGTGCTGCATCACAGTTCTTTGATCAGTTAAAAGGTTAAAAAGAACAGCATTTATTTAAAATGGCTATCTAACAATATACACTACTGTTCAAAATGTTTTTTTTAAAGGAAATTAATACTTTTATTCACCAAGGATGTGTTAAATTAATAAAAAGTGATAGCATAGATTTACATTGTTAGAAAAGATTTATATTTTGAATAAATGCTGCTCTTTTTAACTTGTTATTCATCAAAGAATCCTGAAAAAACAATCACATGTTGCATAAAAATATTTGGCAGCACAGCTGTTTCCAACAATGATAATTCTAATAATAAATCAGCATATTAGAATGATTTCTGAAGGATGACGTGACACTTAAGACTGGAGTAACAGCTGATGAAAATTCACAGGAATAAATTATATTTTTTAAAGTATATTACAATAAAAACCACTATTTTAATAACATTTCGCAATATTTTTTTCCTGCATTTTTGATCAAATAAATGCAGCCTTGATGAGCACAAGAGACTTCTTTAAAAAAACATTACAAATCTTACTGATCCCAAACTTTTGAGCGGCAATGTACATACATACACATATAGCCTATACACACACACATACACAGTATATATAGACTGCCAGGAATCTTGATCCCCAGGTTTTTAAATATGTATAACCTTTTTAAATTGTACATTTTAAGCAATGCTTATACAATAAAACTAAATGAGTTTGCATTGTGTGGCGTCTCAATGTCAGCTGTCAACAAAGAGAAGAATCCCACAGTCGCAATGTGAGCATCAGGTATGCTGTTTTACAGGCACATCTGGGTTGGGTGGGTTTTTTTTTTACTGACTGACGGCTCTTCAGCGTCACGGTCACACCTCACACACAAAGCCTGATGTACAACAGAGGAGCGATTTTAAACAGAACGTCAGGGTGGAGCTCCTTGTTATCTTAAAATAGCTGTGAAATTACACAGAAGCATTTTGACATCGCATTTAATGTTTTGGCAAGCAGCAAAGTCTGGGTGAATCTCACCCCAAAAAACAAAAGTAGAAATAAGAAATTAAGAAAATGAAGCCTTGAGGAAGATTTGAATTATGAAATTATTATTATTTTTTTTAATACCTTTAAGGGTTACACTTTCCAATAAGCTTGCATTTGTCAACATTAGTTAATATAAAAGTTAAACATAAAAGTTTGGGAACCCCTTGCGGAATCATATAAAATGCATGTAATATTTTATTTAGTACTGTTCTGAGTAAGATATTTTACATAAAAGATGTTCACATATAGTCCACAAGACCAAAAAAATAGCCGAAATTATTATTATTAAAAGAACCCCCTTCAAAAGCTTGGGAACCCTTGGTTCTTAATACTGTGTGTGGTTACCTGGATGAAGTTTTTCTTTGTTTTTTTTTTTTGTAATGGTTGTTCATGAGTCCCTTGTTTGTCCTAAACAGTTAAACTTAGCACTGTTCTTCTGAAAAATCCTCCATCTTTTGCACCCTTTTTTCCCCACCCTTTCCAGCACTGACTGTCTGATTTTGAGATTCATCTTTCCACCTTGAGAACAATTGAGGAACTCAAACACAAGTATAAAAAAGGTTCAAACATTCACTGATGCTCCAGAAGGAAACACGATGCATTAAGAGGCAGGGGTGAAAACTTTTGGAATTTGAAATTCGAGGTAAAGTGTACTTAATTTGTCTTCTGGGAAACATGCAGGTATCTTCGGTTGCTTCCGAAGGGCAGTACTAAATGGAAAAAAACATTTTTCCACAAAATCTTCATCCTGTTCAAAAGTTTTCACCCCCCATTTGAAAATTGATACAAAAAAAATATTGCGAAAATTAAGTACAAATAAGGACATTAGGATTTCTAAAATGTTTTTTTTTTCATATTACAGTAATATGAATTTTTTTTGTGGAATGATTTTATGACAATTAAGCACAAGTATTTGATTCCTATTAATGCAATATAGTGTTAAAATATGTATATTTTTTGCATTACAGTAATAAGAATTGGCAAGGAAAATGATATTTTATACATTTTCCTTATAAAATTGTTTGGTTTTTTATTTCTTTTTATGTTGAAGTACAATATGACACGACCTGTAGTTGTTAACAAATTATGGTTAAATTGTGATCCTGGACCACAAAACCAGTCATAAGGGTCATTTAAAAAAATAAAAATCTGAAATCAGAATAAATAAGATTTCCATTAATGTATGGTTTGGTAGAATAGGACAATATTTGGCTGAGATACAACGATTTAAAAATGGATGCAACAAAACAAAAAAAAATCTAAATATTGAGAAAATTGCCTTTAAATTTGTCCAAATAAAGTTCTTAGCAATGCATGTTACTAATCAAAAATTACGTTTTGAAATATTTATGAAACATGATCTGTACTTAATATCCTAATGATTTTTGGCATAAAATAAAAATGATTTTGACCCATTCCATGTATTTTTGCCTATTGCTACAAATATATCTGTGCTTCTTAAGACTGGGTTTGTGGTCCAAGGTCACAATTTACTATTCACTCCTCGCTGCCAGGCAAACAACTCCCACTAAACACCCCCTTTTCCTTCATGCAAACTTAAATCCCTTTAATTTATACCACAAACTGAAGACAATTAACTAATTATGATGTTTTTTACTAATAAAACGGCTGACAAAAGAATATTAGCCCCGCGAATCAGACAAGACTAATGCCGTTTTGTGCCAAGCAAGCATTTCTCTGAATGAAGTGGCTGATGTCTGTTCCCGATAGCGGCGCAAGATAAATCTTGCGAGGGTCTCGCGCTCCTGCAGAAGGACTCTGTGTTTGCAGTCTGTGATTAGCGAGACGTCTATTTCTGGCATTTAACTGTCAGTCAAAATGTGTGAGTGTGAAAAAACGATGATGTGTGAGACAAACACCTGCTCTTGAATACTCTATCTTTGAACGAGAGACAACGCCTCGTAGCATTTCACAACATTTCACTGCAATTTGAAACCTAAAACAGCGTCTTTAAAGTGCCTAGAGTTAAATATGATCTTTTACAGCATGCATTTTACAATGAAAATCAATCATAATCACTAATAACCACCAGTTCTACTCTTTATCCAAAATTCAAGTGTTTCTGGTTTGTATTCACATCGCATGTTAACTAGACCATCCAAACTCTTTTGTGTACATTTCAAAGCACGCTTTTTCAATCTAATCCACCAAAATATCTGCATTCCTTTCAGTTAAATGGCAGCCACCGCATACAATACATTAAGACGCATAGAGTCTGTGGGAAAGGTGCATGCATGTACTCAAGCTCAACCATTTCTACAAGGTCGGCGTGACTCAACAGGAAGGGAGGCATTAGTTACACTGCATCCTACTCGCATTTTTGTGATGCAAACGCATGGCAAACGTCAAAGCTCGTGCATGCTAATCTGAGTCAGCCGACCTGGCAGCTATCTGTGAAAGTTGTGCCATTGTTTGCAGCAGATGTATTTCTTAATGAAAGTTTGGGGGCAGTATGTTCTATCCGCAAGGAGAGGGATCTATAAATAACTACCTGCCACACTCCTGACAATTCTTCCTGCATCCCTCCTCCACTCCAACTGCCCCTCTCCTCTCCATACATATGTCCAGGAGCCTGATTATAGACTGCAAGCCAAAACCTGCCTTTTCTTAGGGGTGTTTGGTAAAGCATGTACAGCTGAAGACAAAATTATTAGCCCCTTATGAAATATTTCATTATTTTTCAAATAACTCCCAAGTGTTGTTTAACAGAAAGACACAGCATTTTTAAACATAATACTTTATTCAGGAAGCTTTTAGGGTTTGTAATACAAACAGAAATAAATGTATAACCAAGAATTTTAAAAAGTCTACTGGTCAAAATGATTAGTCCTCTGATGTTAATAGTCAATAGTGCATCCCTTTTGCTTGATAACAGCCTTTAGTCGTTTGCTGTAGTTCTTAACAAGTTTCAAGCATGTCTCCTGAGGAATGACAGACCATTCTTCCTTAGCAAATCTCTCAAGCTCCTCCAGATTTGTTGGACTTCTGGCACAAACTCTAGACTTTAGTGTGCCCCACAGATTTTCTGTTGGATTCAAGATCTTCATCCTGTTCAAAAGTTTTCACCCCCTGGCTCTTAATGCATCACGTTTCCTTCTGGAGCATCAGTGAATGTTTGCTCCAGTTGCATATGAGTCCCTCAATTGTATTTGCATCTAAAAGCTGAATAAATAAGCTTTCCATTAATGTATGGTTTGTTAGGATAGGACAATATGTGACTGAGATACAACTATTGGAAAATGTATGCAAAAATTGCCTTTAAAGTTGTCCAAATGAAGTTCTTAGCAATGGTATTACTAATCAAAAATTAAGTTTTGCTATATTTATGGTAGGAAATTTATAAAGCACTTAATTTGTCTTCTGGGAAACGTGCAGGTATCTTCTGTTACGAATGGAAATAAATGTATAACCAAGAATTTTAAAAAGTCTACTGGTCAAAATGATTAGTCCTCTGATGTTAATAGTCAATAGTGCATCCCTTTTGCTTGATAACAGCCTTTAGTCGTTTGCTGTAGTTCTCAGCAAGTTTCAAGCATGTCTCCTGAGGAATGACAGCCCATTCTTCCTAGGTAAATCTTCCAAGCTCCTCCAGATTTGTTGGTCTTCTTGCACAAACTCTGGACTTTAGTGTGCCCCACAGATTTTCTATTGGATTCCAGTCTGGGCTTTGTGCAGGCCAGTCAAGTACACTCACTTTGCTCATTTGGAGGTATTTCTTCAGCAGAAGTGAGGTATGCTTTGGGTCGTTATCATGCTGGAAGACAAAATGTTGACCCAAACCAAGTTTTCTTGGAGACTGTCTGAGGTTGTCTTTCAAAGTCTTCTTATAGTTTTCCTTTTTCATGTTTCCTTCAACCCTGACGAGATTCCCAGTTCCAAACACACTGAAACATCTCCACAGCATTATACTCCCACCACCATGTTTCCCTGTGGGAACGCTGTTCTTTGGGTTGAATGCCTCTCCCTTCTTTCTCCAAACATAGGCAACATCTCTATGGTCAAAAAGCTCTAGTTTTGTCTCATCTGACCAAAGGACACGTTTCCAGTATGCATCACATTCCCCAGGTTGTCCTTAGCAAACTTCATTCTAGCTTGGAGGTGTCTCTTCTTCAGAAGTGGAGTCTTTCTTGGTCGGCAACCTCACAGTTCATTCCTGTGCAGGGCTCTAGTGACTGTCTTCATTTAGACATCAATTCCAGACTTGGCTAGGTCATTCACTAGTGTCTTGGCAGTTGTTCTTGGGTCTTTAGAAACCTCTCTCACTAGTTTTCTTTCCACACTTTTGCTTCCTGCCTCTGCCCGTCTTGTTCTCCACTGTGTTGGTCTCTTTAAACTTCTTGATAATGCATCTCACTGCAGTTCTTGACACTTGAAAATGCTTTGATAAACATGTGTATCCTTCTCAATCTTTATAAGCATTAACAATTCTTTCTCTCAAGTCCAAACTAATTTCTTCTGTCTTTGCCATGATGACTTGATGATGCATATTATTTTACTAGTTGTTTCGCAAGATACTAATCCTCAGCTTAAAGAGCAATTTAAAGGCTTAACTAGGTTAATTAGGCTAATTTGGCAAGTCATTGGAAAACAATGGTTTGTTCTATAGTTAATCAAACTAATAATTTCTTAAGGGGGTTAAAAATATTGACCTTAGCAGTTTTTTATTTATTTTTTAATCATTTTATTCAAGCAGCTATAAGAAATCAGACTTTCTCTAGAAAAAAAAAAATATATATATATATCTATTAAACATCACTTGGGAAATATTCTAAAAAAAAAAGTAACATTTCACAGGGGGGCTAATAATTTTGTCTTTAACCGTACATATGTCCAGGAGCCTGACTATAGACTCCAAGCCAAAACCTACCTTTTATTAGGGGCGTTTGGTAAAGCATGTATCACTATTACGCCTAGAATCACGCTAGCAACATACTAGTAACTTGCTAATCATGGTAGAATCCTGTTAACAATATGCTAATAATGCTAGAATCATGCTAATAACTTGCCA
This sequence comes from Cirrhinus molitorella, assembly GCA_033026305.1. NCBI lineage: Eukaryota > Metazoa > Chordata > Actinopteri > Cypriniformes > Cyprinidae > Cirrhinus > Cirrhinus molitorella. Next base: position 35,878,963 of record CM065129.1, read on the forward strand.
ATCATGCTAACAACATGCTAGCAACTTGCTAATCATGCTAGAATCATGCTAACAACATGCTAACAACTTGCAAATCATGGTAAAATCATGCTAAAAATGCAATAATCATGCTATAATCATTCTAATAACTTGCTAATCATGTTAGCAAAATGCTAATGACATGCTAATCATATTAGAAACATGTTTACAACAGTGCTAATCATGTTAGCAACATGCTAGTAACTAGCCAATCATGTTAACAACATGCTAGTAACTTGCTAATTATGCTTGAGCATGCTACGAATGTGTTAATCATGCTAGAATCATGGTAGTAACATACTAGTAGCTTGCTAATCATGGTAGAATCCTGCAAACAACAAATGCTAATAATGTGAGAATCATGCTAATAACTTGCTAATTATGCTAACAACATGCTAGTAACTAGCCAATCATGTTAACAACATCCTAGTAACTTGCTAATTATGCTTGAACATGCTAGTAATGTGCTAATCATACTAGAATCACGCTAGCAACATACTAGTAGCTTGCTAATCATGGTAGAATCCTGCAAACAACATGCTAATAATGCTAGAATCATGCTAATAACTGGCTAATCATGCTAACAACATGCTAGTAACTAGCCAATCATGTTAACAACATCCTAGCAACTTGCTAATTATGCTTGAAAATGCTAGTAATGTGCTAATCATGCTAGAATCACGCTAACAACATGCTAACAATGATAGAATCACGTTAATAACTGGCTAATCATGCTAAAAACATGCTAGTAACTAGCCAATCATGTTAACAACATCCTAGTAACTTGCTAATTATGCTTGAACATGCTAGGAATGTGCTAGTCATGCTAGAATCATGCTAGCAACATACTAGTAGCTTGCTAATCATGGTAGAATCCTGCAAACAACATGCTAATAATGCTAGAACCATGCTAATAACTTGCTAATCATGCTAACAACATGCTAGTAACTTGCTAATTATGCTTGAACATGCTAGGAATGTGCTTATAATGCTAGAATCATGTTAGCAACATACTATTTCATTTGATTGATAACAGCCCTATAGTGTCTTATTAAATTAAGTGAAATTATTAATAAAATATAAGAATTTGAAATAAAAGACAAAATTTAAAATGTAAAAAATAAATAAAAAAATAAATTTTAAATGTAATTTCCCAACAACATAATTGTGGCCAGTGAAATTTCTGAGTGGCTAGTAATTTTAGAAAGCTGGTGAGCAAAAAAAGTTAATGTCAAGTCCTGTTTACAAAGCAGTACTTTTGAAAGCTCCCATCGCTACCCATAGTGGCTAATGATTCGAATATATTGCGTGAAATATATTTGCAATAGTTCCACTTTAGCAAAAACAAATATACTTAAGTATATATTTAGTGGGAGTTCAGCATTACTTCCACACAATTAAAGTGCATTAAGTACAAAACTAGTTGTTTCAGTTTAGCAGACTTTAAGTTTACCAGTTTAGTACACTAAAAGTACAACTGCAGGGTATTTGTATTAAGTGCATAATATGTAAATTTATTTGCAGTATGAAATAAATGTATTTTAAATACATTTGAGTATATTTATGTTTCACTCTTCAGAAAGTGTAAAATGTCCTGTTTACTAAACGAACATAAGGAGTAGCTACTTATTTTCTTGAATATTTCACAGCAGTAAAAAAAATCCCAGCAGGAGTGAATTAAAAAGCCAAGACGGAATAAGCATCACTTTGTCAGCCCTGAGCTGTTTTAATGAAAGGGGGTACGGCTATGTGTGTGAACTGCGAGCAATATTATAAAACTCTCTCCCCTTTGGGGTAGAATAGGAACTAATCAATCATAACCGCTGGAGGAAAGCACCACAGTTCATTCAAGTCCAATATGGGAGGGAAACGTGCGCATTACAAGCATTAGCAACACTGTACAGCGTAAAAAGCGTGTGAAGTATTAGATTAGCGTAATGATTTTGTTGCTTTCAGACAGAAGGTCCCCTTGTGGAGCCGGTGGAACGAGGGATTGTCTGGCTGCTGGGAACCGTTTGAAATTGAATTGTTTATTTACGGGTATGAAAATCCGGCATGATAAAGCAATGTCATAAAGAGGAAACAGGCCTTGCAAAGGAAACTGAATGAAAACATTGCTAGTGGTGCGTCATGCTGCATAAGAACAACAGATGCTGGTTGTACATTTATTATCTTGCTAGACTTAAAAACACATTTTACTCACTAAATGTGGCTTATTTAAGGAATATGCACATTAAATATTGTTTTTAATCGTACTACTGTTCAATACACAAGTATTTAAGTTGGCTTGAGAAAGCCTTCTTGCTGATCTGCTGTTTAAACTTCTTATTATTCTATTTCTGAGACCAAAATTTTCTAGAGCTTTAACTCTACAAACTCCAAACTCAGCCCAGATCTTCAGACTGATCTGACTGAGTGTGCTGTATTCTTTCTAACTGATCGGACTTACGATTTTCCTAAAAATGTTGATTAAAACTGGAAAAAAATCCCATAGACTTACATTGACGGAATGTTCAAATGAGCCAAGACTATTCAAACTCAAACTGACAAAACTCCCACAATCCCTTGAGACTCAATCAAGCTTCCCTTCTATCTACTATTTCTAATCAATCAAACTCATTCAACTCAGTAACTTGCTAATTATGTTAGAAACAGGCTAGAAATGTGTTAATCATGCTAGAATCATGCTAACAACATGTTAATAACTTGCTAATCATGCTAAAATCATGCTAACAACATGCTAATCATGCTATAATCATGCTAGTAACTTGCTAATCATGTTATCAACATGCTAATGACATGCTAATCATATTAGAAATGCTTGCAACATTGTTAATCATGCTAGCAACATGCTAATAACTTGCCAATTATGTTAGAAATATGTTAATAACTTGCTAATTATGTTAGATCATGTTAAGATGTTAGTAACTTGCTAATCTTGCTAACAACATACTAGTAACTTGTTAATCATGCTAGAATCCTGCAAACAACGTGCTAATCATGCTAGAATCATGCTAAGAAATTGCTAATCATACGAACATGCTACTAACTTGCTAATCATGCTAGAATCATGTTAGTAATTGGCTAATAATACTAACAACATAATAGTAACTTGCTAATCATGCTAGCAAACATGCTAGTAACTTGTTAATCATGCTAAAATAATGCTAACAACATGCTAATCGTGCTATAATCTTGCTAATAACTTTGCTAATCATGCTGTAATCATGCTAGTAACTTGCTAATCATGTTATCGACATGCTAATTATATTAGAAATGCTTGCAACATGCTAATAACTTGCTAATTATGTTAGAGATATGTTAATAACTTGCTAATTACGTTAGATCATGTTAACAACATGTTGGTAACTTGTTAATCAAGCTAGAAACATGCCAGCAACTTACTAATTATGCTAGAAACATGCTAGTAATGTGCTAATCATGTTAACAACATACTAGTAACTTGCTAATCATGCTAACAACATACTAGTAACTTGCTAATCATGCTAAAATCATGCTAATAACTTGCTATTCATACTAACAACATGCTAATAACTTGCTAATCATGCTAGAATCCTGAAAACAATGCGCTAATCATGCTAGAATCATGCTAAGAAATTGCTAATTTATGAACATGCTAGTAACTTGCTAATCATGCTAGAATCCTGAAAACAATGCGCTAATCATGCTAGAATCATGCTAAGAAATTGCTAATTTATGAACATGCTAGTAACTTGCTAATCATGCTAGAATCATGTTAACAACATGCTATTAACTTGCTAATTATGCTTGAACATGCTAATCATGCTAGAATCATGCTATTAACTTTGCTAACATGCTAGTAACTTGCTAATCATGCTAGAATCATGCTAACAACATGCTAGTAACTTGCTAATTATGCTTGACCATGTTAGGAACGTGCTAATCATGCTAGATTCACGCTATCAATATACTAGTAGCTTGCTAATCATGGTAGAACCCTGCTAACAACAAGCTAATAATGCTAGAACTGTGCTAATAACTTGCTAATCATGCTAACAACATGCTAGTAACTTGCTAATCATTCTAGAATCATGCTAACAACATGCTAATAACTCGCTAATCATGGTAAAATCATGCTAACAACATGCTAATCATGCTATAATCATGCTAGTAACTTGCTAATCATGTTAGCAACATGCTAATGGCATGCTAATCATATTAGAAACATGCTTGCAACATTGCTAATCATGCCAGCAATATGCTAGTAACATACTCGTGACATGCTATCTATCTATCTATCTATCTATCTATCTATCTTTCAAACATTAATACCGATTTCATTTGATTGGTAACAGCCATATAGTGTCTTATTAAATTAAGTGGAATTATTAATAAAATACAAGAATTTGAAATAAAAGATGAAAGGGGCAAAAAAAATCAAATCAATTTAAAATGTAAAAGAAAGCTGGTGAGCAAAACAGTTAATGTCAAGCCCTGTTGGCTAATGATATATTGCATATTCACATGAAACAGCTTCGACATTGAAAAATAAGGTGAATAATTCCAAACGAAACAGAATATTCAACAGCTGGAAGAAAAAAAGCTACCTATCCAGGTGCTCTGTGTACCTCATATAGCATTTAACACAATCACGCCAACCAAACGCTACGCTGGTGGATCTGATCACAGATAGGGTTGCAGAAATGATGTCTCCTTTCGAACTCAACGGCGCTGCGCTAACAACCTTGTGCTGAAACGAAAGAACTTACATCATCAAAAAAGCTCACCAAAGGCTCTTCTTCCTATGACAGCTCAAAAAGTTTTGCGGTATCAAAGAGCGAGCGGCTTCAGTTCTATAGAGCAGCGATAGAAAGCGTATTAACTTTTTCAATCACACTGTGGAATGGCAACTCCACAGATCAGCAGAGGAAGTTGGAGGACAGTATTGTGCTCCCTCCCTCGAAAATCATCGACTACGATCTCAAAGCAACCAGCGAAGGCCTGAAGATTCAAGATTCTACATACAGTAATACCTTCCACAATGGCACTCACTAGAAGAATATCCAAAATCTTAATTCCTACACTCACTGTAAAAAGTGGTAAACTGCAGTTGATACCTATGCTTCATTTAAACCATAAAACTAGTTTTTTTTGGTATAAATAATGCATTTAGGTTGATTCAGTAATGCTAGATAATGTTTCTGACAAAAAAGGGTTTAAGCATAAAAACAATAAGTGTAATACTGCTTTAAATTGTTGTAGTTTTTCAAAAAACAAAACAAAACAAAACAAAACAAAAAAACTTAAAGTTTTTAGTTTTATTTAATTGCATTTTTGTTTTTGTTTTTCCAAGCAAAAAATAAATATCACAATTTTTTTCCCAAATTTACAAAAGACACCCACTAAAACGTCATTCAATTTAACAATCTTGTCAGGAATATTTACAACAAAATCTATTTATGTCATTAAAAAATGAATTACTTTCACCCCAAATACTAATTAGTTGTAATTCTACATTTTTAAACCCTATCCTACACTGCAAAAAAAGTTTCTTACTTGGATTTTTTATCTTATTTCAAGCCAAAATATCTAAACTTTCTTAAATCAAGAAGGATTTTCTAGACAAGTAAAAAATATTGTCTTGTTTTCATAAAAAAGAAGTCAAAATTAAGTAGGTTTTTGCTTAAAACAAGTAAAAATAATCTGTCAATGGGGTAAACAAAATAATCTTATTTCAAGAAGAAAACTAGATAATTTTGCTTACCCCACTGGCAGATTATTTTTCTCGTTTCAAGGAAAAACTTAATTTAAACCATAAAACTAGTTTTGTTTGTATAAATAATGCATTTAGGTTGATTCAGTAATGCAAGATAATGTTTCTGACGAAAAAGGATTTAAGAACAAAAACAATAAGTGTAATAGTGCTTTAAATTGTTGTTTTTCAAATAAATAGATAAATAAATAAATAAAACGTTTTCGGTTTAATTTAATTGCGTTTTTGTTTTTGTTTTTCCAAGCAAAAAATAAATATCCCACATTTTTCCCAAATTTACAGAAGACACCCATTAAAATGTCATTCAGTGTAACAATCTTGTCAGCCATATTTACAACAAAATCAATTTATGACATTAAAAGACAAATTACTTTCACCCCAAATACTAATTAGCTGTAATTCTACATTTTTAAAACCCTATCCTACACTGCAAAAAAAAATTTTCTTACTTAGATTTTGTGTCTTATTTCAAGCCAAAATATCTAACATTTCTTAAATCAAGAAGGATTTTCTAGACAAGTAAAAATTATTGTTTTGTTTTCATAAAAAAGAAGTCAAAATTAAGTAGGTTTTTGCTTAAAACAAGCAAAAATAACCTGCCAATGGGGTAAGCCAATATTATTTCAAGCAGAAAACTAGATAATTTTGCTTACACCATTGCCGTCAGAATAAGAGTCCAAACAGCTGATTACGCCACTTTTTCAACTTCAAACCATTGCTTCCGGCTAAAATACAAGCCGTCTATCTATATTCTATTCTATCTATATATATCTATATTGCTTTCTCCAGTGAAAACGTTTAGCCAGAAGAGACGGTTTAAAGATAAAATGCCATAATAATGGATTTGCTTCATACAAACACGCAGCTTTTCACTTCACAAGACGTTAATTGAAAGACTGGCGTGATTATTGTGATTGTTTTTATCAGCTGTTTTAGATGGCACCCATAGAGGATACATTGGTGAGCAAGTGATGCAATGCTACATTTCTACAAATATGTGACCCTGGACAACAAAACCAGTCTTAAGTCGCTGAGGTATATTTGTAGCAATAGCCAAAAATACATTGTATGGGTCAAAATTATTGATTTTTCTTTTATGCCAAAAATCATTAGGATATTAAGTAAAGATCATGTTCCATTAAGATGTTTTGTAAATTTACTACCATAAATATCAAAACGTAATTTTTGATAAGTAACATGCATTGCTAAGAACTTCATTTGGACAACTTTAAAGGCGATTTTCTCAGTATTTTGATTTTTTTGCACCCTTAGAATCCATATTTTCAAACAGTTGTCTCAACCAAATGTAAGCTCAACCAAATATTATCCTATCAAACCATACATCAATGGAAAGCTTATTTATTAAACTTTCAGATGATGTATAAATCTCACATCACATATATGGATGTTAAAGGTTCTGTATTGAATCATCAATGCCATCCACTACATGGATGCGTGTTATTCCAAAGAAAATACATGCTTTGTCTTCATAATCTTTTATGAAAATGTAATGCAAGTTAAACGTAATGGCATTATACACTGCAAAACATGCTTTTCTTACTTAGATTTTTTTCTCGTTTTCCAGCCCAAATATCTATAGATTAATTAATTAAAATAAATCAAGAAGATTTTCTAGACAAGTGCATTTTTTTGTCTTGTTTTCAGAAAAAATTAAGTGAGTTTTTGCTTGAAACAAGCAAAATAATGTAGTTTTCTGCTTGAAAGAAGATTATTTTGCTTACCCCATTGGCAGATTATTTTGCTTGTTTTAAGCAAAAACTCACTTAATTTGAACTTGTCTAGAAAATCTTCTTGATGTATTTTAATTAATTAATCTGTAGATATTTTGGCTGGAAACGAGAAAAATAAATCTAAGTAAGAAAAGCATTTTTTGCCATTGCATAATGCCATTGCATTTAACTTGCATTACATTTTCATAAAAGATTATGAAGCCAAAGCATGTATTTTCTTTGGAATAACATGCACCCTGTATACAACAAAAAAATAAGACCAGAAACGCGTCTTAGGAAAGTAAATAAATAAATATGTTCACGATTCATGTTGACATTCTGCCTGTTACGTCTGAATAAATACACCCCATCTGTCCAAAGCTGAGACATGCTTAAAAACAACAGCCAAACACATACTGTGAGTAATAGAAATGGCAAGAGAGGTAGCTTTTCTAACACCCCCTCTGGGCACGACAGGCATGTCAGGACAGCAGCGGGTTTGAGTTTCGGACTGACCCGAGCCCGTTCCTGCCCCGTGCCGCTGGGCCACCTGGGCTCCCCGTATGGAAACGCTCCGGGAATCACAAAATGGAGCAGCGGCTTAGCTCAAAATAAAATGAAAGGGACTAAGTAACCATGGCAATAAGTGATGGATTTGGAATCTCTTTTGGAAGTAAAAATATATCTCAGGGTGTACCTGTGACTGCTGCGAAATCTCTCTCTCTCTCTCTCGTTCTCTCTAACCCCTAGTCTCTCAGTCCTTCCACCTCTCAAGTGTGGTGAATTACTCATTTTTTCCCACCAGTCATTTTAAAATAGATCTAAACGATGCCTCTCCGTCTACCCCTCTGATGCAACGCCGGTGATGAGGATCTCGTCAAAATGCACACAATGCGTTGGATGCAAGACATTGTGCAGCTCTTCAAAAGAAGGGAAAAAAATCTCCCACACAAATTTTATTTCTAGGTCAAAAATTCCCATGGGGTTTCGAAACACAGATGAAGTGAAACACAAATTCAAGCGAGCCTGCGCCACCACAGAGCTCACAGAAAGAGAGAGAGGGCGAGGGAGGGATGTAGAGAGCAAGATACATTTGACTTAGTGACTGTATAGTCACCACTAACTTATTTATTTTATATACTTTATTAAAAACCTACACAAATTTTCCAGTGGAATGCACTTAATAGAGGCGTTCGGTACAAACAGCTTAAGGATTTATGGGCTGCTTCGTTGATCTGCACTACAGTGATAAATAATTGTCATGTTAGCCTGTGTAAATAAACCCTACACTCTGAAAAATAAAGATTCTTTATTGGCATCAATGGTTCCATGAAGAGCCTTGAACATCCATGGAATCTTTCAAATGCAGAAAAGGTTCTTTATAGTCAAAAAAGGTTCTTTAGATTTTTAGAATGTTCTTTAAAATGCTTCTTTTAAGAACTGTTTGCTGAAATATAATGGTTCTTCTATGGCACCGTTGCAAAAACACACTTTTGAAAACTTTATTTTTAAGTGTAGATGACCATCGTTTTAAAATGATATAGTGAAATGATTACCAACATTTTAAAAATGCATCTTTAGCTCTTTTTGGATGTGATATTTAAATGTGTTGTGCAAATAAACTCTGTTTATTAGCATTCAGCATTCCATTTTAGCATCTTAGCATTTAGCATGCCATGAGTGCCATTTTTATGTTATTTCAAAACATAAAATTGGCATTTTTCAGTGTTTCAGAATTGATCTGATGGTGGTTTATGTGCAGGTTAGGGGACATTAATAATTATGTACATTTTTATCCACCTTATTTTCAGTGTAAGAGCCTGTGCAGACGTTTGTAGCTTGAATGAATGTATGCGGCTTCAGGTGTCATCGCTTCCAGTTATTTTAGCTGTTATTTTAGCTGGTTTAGTTATTTTAACAGATCACTATGCTGCTTGTTATTACAAACTGGTATTAGTTAAAATATTTTTATAACTTATATAATCATAAACACTCAAAATGAACACAAAAACATTGGTTTATAGCGCAAATAGTTGTTTTTCTAGTTATTCATCTACGGTATAGCAGCTAATAAGTATTTTTTTTGTGTTTGTTTTGTATAATCACACTAAACCAGTTTTCCTCAATGTGAGGGTATTTTAAAAAGTATTTAAATTATTAATTGTTATTAGTTATTATGTTATAAAATTATTATTAATTATTAATCACATATTAATTTTCAATTAATCACAGTAAACCAGTGGTTCTCAATGAGAGGGTATTTCAAAAAATGTAATTATTTAATTAATTATAAATTAAAATTTAAGTCTAAATTACATTAACATCTAAATTAAAAATCCAAGAAATGCATGGAATCAAGATGATTTCCCCTGAATAACTATTGTTTTTAACTGAATGCAATACAGAACATAACTTCTTGAATGACTCAATAAATATATTAAATTAATTAAATTAATGTAACACACAAAGTTTGAAAACAAGCAGATTAATCATAATTACATCAGAAATGTTGGAAATATCTTATATGTGACCCTGGACCACAAAGTCTTAGTAGCACAGGTATATTTCTGTGCCAAAAATACACAGTATGGGTCAAAATTATGATTTTTTTTTCCCTTTTATGCCAAAATCATTAGGATATTAAAGAAAGATGTTCCATGAAGATATTTTGTAAATTTCCTATCATAAATATATCAAAACGTAATTTTTGATTAGTAATATGCATTGCTAAGAAATTCCTTTGGACAGCTTTTTGAAAAAGGCAATTTTCTCAATATTTTAATTTTTTTGCACCCTTAGTTTCCAGATTTTAAAATCGTTGCATCTCTGACAAATATTATCCTATCCTAACAAACCATTCATCAATGTAAAGCTCATTTATTCAATGTCAGACTATGTATAAATCTCAATTTTGAAAAATGGACACTTATGACTGGTTTTGTGGTCCAGGGTCACTGTTTTTACTCACAAATTTGTCTTTAGTCCAAAGCAAAATGCGTCAGGAATGCAATTTCAACTGAGGTGGAACTCAAAAGGCAATTGAGCTGGTTTTAATTTTTTAGGTTTCAGTAACAATTGGGCTGTTTTGTTAGACAGATCTGGCAACCCTGCAGGAAACCTTTAAGTCAAAAAGGATAAGAAACACTGCCCTAAACTAACATGTTAAACTGACAATAATACAATGATATAAATAATTTGAAAAACTGGCATGTATGACTGGTTTTGTGGTCCAGGGTCACATATAGGAGCTTCATATATTATATTAGACAGCTGTGGGCCAGTGTTGCCAAGACCACGTTTTTTACCCACAAAATTAGTCTGTAGTCAAAGCAAAATTCCCAAGGAATGCAATTTCAACTGAGGTTAAACTCAAAAAGTAATTGCGCTGTTTTTAGTTTTTTAGGTTTCAGAAACAATTGGGCTGCTTTTGTTAAACAGATCTGGCAACCCTGCTAGAGGCCTTTGAGTCAAAAAGGATAAGAACCACTGCACTAAACTAACATGTTAAACTGACAATAATACAGTAATATTATTAATATAAATAATTTGAAAAATTGACAGTTATAACTGGTTTTGGGGTCCAGGGTCACATATACTATATTAGACAACTGTGGGCCAGTGTTGCCAAGAACACAGTTTTTACTCACAAAATTTGTCTTTAGTCCACAGTAACAATTGGGCTGCTTTTGTTAAACAGACCTGGCAACCCTGCTGGAAACCTTTGAGTCAGAAATGCTAATAACCACTGCACTAAACTAACATGTTAATATTATTAAAATTAATAATTTGAAAAATGGACACTTATGACTTTAACAGATCTGGCAACCCTGCTGGAAACCTTTGAATCAAAAAGGATAAGAACCACTGCACTAAACTAACATGTTAAGCTGACAATAATACAGTAATATTATTAAATAATTGGAAAAATTGACACTTATGGCACTTATGACACTTAGACAACTGTGGACCAGTGTTGCCAAGACCACGGTTTTTACCCCAAAGCAAAATTCCCCAGAAAAGCAATTTCAAAGAAAATTGAGCTGGTTTTAGTTTTTTAGGTTTCAGTAACAATTGGGCTGCTTTGTTAAACAGATCTGGCAACCCTGCTGGGGGCCTTTGAGTGAAAAAGGATACTGCACTAAACTAACATGTTAAACTGACAATAATACACTAATATTATTAATATAAACCATTTAACAGTTGTAATGTGCGAGCCGTTTACCTGCTGAAGATGAAGCAGGGCATATTGTTGAGCTGTTGGTCAGTCTGGTACCTCCGGAAATCCTCCCAACCATCCTTGACAGCGGTCAGTGCCAGGATGATACAAATGGGAATGAGAGCCACCTCCGGCTGGAACGCGTTCACCACCGGGACGAAGTTCAAGATGGCCAGGCCCACGAAGTAAATGTTGGCCATACGGTGGAACTGCTCAAATAAGTTCATGGGAATAAAAGACCACAGTCTGTATTTGTTGGTTTTGATGGCGTTGCCCTCATACCGGCGGTTCGGCTGCTCACGTTTCTTCAGATCCTCAAAGGGCAGGTTGGAGACCACCTTCCTGATGGGTCCGTCCGTGTCCCGGTGCCTCGTCCAGCCGTGCCGAAGAAGGGTCAAAGGGTTTGTCCAGGTCATGACGTCTCAGCCAAAATGAGCCTCCCCTGCATGACACTTAGAGCTTTAATATCAATCCTGAGGGGCCTCCGGCTTCTCACGCCTCTCACATCACCTGTACGAGTGAGACTAAAACAGAAGTCAGAGAAAAGGAAAGAGAGAGAGAGTGAGTGAACGAGGAAGAGAGAAAGTGGGTTGAGTCTACACCTGTTCAACTCCCCTGACCGCTCTCTGTGTGAACAAACACCTGTCTGAGGTGAAGGTATGCTGTCAGAGCAGCGCATGCCACAGGTACAGCGTCTGAATCAAAGCCGCCAATAAAGATTCAGAGACACAACGACACCACCGTGACCCAATTACATTAATCAAAGCTCTGAGCGGCATATACTCAAGCACAGAAATAAGAGAGTATCCTCTTTTGTTCGCCACAGACACAACACTCAAACTAGCAGTTAAAAGCATGGACACACTTGACTGAACGTGCTTTCATTACTTAAAACGTTGACTTATTTAAAAAAAAAAGAGAGAGAGAGAGAAATGCTTGAAATTCTATTTCTTGAACACACTCTTTATTCTACACTCTTTTTTTTTTACCTTTTGAAAGCCCTAGTGACATTTATTTAGTGTTAGTTTGTTTATTATTCTTGATCATAATTGCGTTATTCCAGTTTCATTTCCTAGTTTAATGACTATTAGTCATGCGGTGATTGTATGAGTAGTATTCAGATGTTCCTGAAGGAACACACATCATAAACAGGAGTGGAGATGCTTTCGTCAGGTGGCAGGAATGTGCCCATGCAATCCAGACAAACTTGTTTGCAGGCTGATGTCACCATTTCCTGTACTGAAAAGACCAACATGTCATTTTACCTGAAATGAGTACGACAATTAAAATCCTGTCTATCACCTAGACTCAGCCCATATTAATTATATATGTCACCCTGGCCTGGACCACAATTGTTTTGTGTCAGTTTTTCAAAATTTGGGAATTATACATCATCTGAAAGCTGAATAAATAAGCTTTCCATTTGTTAGGATAGGACAACATTTGGTCAAGATACAACTATTTGAAAATCTGGAATCTGAGGGTGCAAAAAAAATCAAAATATTGAGAAAATTGCCTTTATAGTTGTTCACATGAAGTTCTTAGCAACTCATATTACTAATCAAAAAATACGCTTTGATATATTAATGGTAGGAAATTTACAAAACATCTTCATTGAACATGATCTTGACTTGGCATAAAAGTAAAATGGATCATTTTGACCCATACAATGTGTTGTTGGCTATTGCTACAAATATACCTGAGCTACTTAAGACTGGTTTTGTGGTCCAGGGTCACATATATTACAAGCGCAAACTTGATAAAGTTTGACTCATATGCTGCTCTCTAGATATGAGTCTGGTCCCCCTTTAATGTAATTCCACTGTATGTTTGGATTTTGTTTGTTAAAACTGTAAGTCAAATGCAGAGCAGAAAAGTGGTAACATTTTATGATAAGGCTAAATTTAACTGCATTCGTTAACATTAAATATCAATGAAAAATAAGCATTTAGTAATTAATTAATAAGCATTTATCAATGAAAAATAAGCATTTATTAGCCTTTATTTAGGATTAAATATAAATTAAAACAGGCCTTTATTATTATTAAATAAAAAGCACTTAATATTAATTTCACTATTTAATAATACATTAAAATCCATTAAAACTTTGTCTGTTAAATGGACATGAATTAACAAAATTTAAATTTAAAATTTAAGTTAAATAGATAAATAACCAGAAAAATAGTAATGGTAGCAAGTAACAAACAACAAAACAAAAAATAAGAAACGTGTATTTCTCATTAATAAGGAGGAAACAGTAAGACAGTATTTGGTCGAGATATTTGACAATCTGCAATCTGAGGGTGCAAAAAAAAAAAAATCTAAATATTGAGAAAATTGTCTTTAAAGATGTCCAAATTAAGTTCTTTGCAACGCATATTACTAATCAAAAATTATTTTTGATATATTAACAGTAGGAAATTTACTAAATATCTTCATGGAGCATGATCTCGACTTGATATCCTAATGATTTTTGGCATTAAAGTAAAATGGATCATTTTGAACCATACAATGTTTTGTTGGCTATTGCTACAAATATACCAGAGCTACTTAAGACTGGTTTTGTGGTCCAGGGGGTCACAAATATTACAAGCGCAAACTCATATGCTGCTCTCTAGATATGAGTCCGGTCCCCCTTTACTGTAATTCCACTGTATTTTTGGATTTTGTTTGTTAAAACTGAAAGTCAAATGCAGAAAACAAAAGCGGTAACACTTTTTCATGAGGCTAAATTTAACTGCATTAGTTAACATTAAATATCAATGCAAAATAAGCACTTATTAATTTATTAATAAGCATTTATCAATGAAAAATAAGAATTTATTAGCCTTTATTTAGCATTAAATATCAATGAAAACAGTTGCCAAACGTCAGCCTTGAAACCTTAATGACTTGGAGAGGATCTGCAAAGAGGATTGGGACAAAATCCCTCCAGAGATGTGTGAAAACCTAGTGGCCAACTACAAGAAACGTCTGACCTTTGTGATTGCCAAGACTTTAGCTAGTCATGTTTTGCGAAGGGGTCAAATATTTATTTCACTTGCGTTTTTCTAGTTTTTTTGTTGTTGTTGTTATCCTGTCTCTCACTGATCAAATAAACCTACCATTAAAATTATACACTGATCATTTCTTTGTCAGTGTTTTTTTTCCCTCACTGTATATGAACCCAAGCGTTTCAAATAGGCTGTGGAACTTCTGCTATATAATCACTGCACCTCCAGCTACTGCATTTGCATGTGAAGTGACTAATATATAAATACCATACTGTGATTAAAATCAGTGAGCTCATATATCTGTCTCAGTGCATTCTGCACAAGTATAGCAGCACACACACACAGAGAGCCCATTCTGCAGCTGTCACTAGCTGACATGGCCCTGCAGCGCACCATGTGTTGTGTAAGTCTGATGAAAGCAGAGGTTCAGTAGTGGAGCGTACGGCTGCCTCGTCCCAGGATGGCTGGCCCTCTTGTTTCGTGCGGCGCGGTGGCGCAGCTGTTATAGTACGCCGTCGCTCCTCTCCTCTCCCTCCATCTCTTTCTCTGTTTCCTTCCCCTCCCTTCCATCCCTCCACTTCCTGACAAATAGGACAAAGATCTGTGAATCCTTAATTCCTCCAGTGGCACAGAAGCATTGAAGAGCGGAAAGCATCTGGTTATTCTGCTCTTCTCTTTTTTTCTCAGCCCTCTCACATCTCGACAACACTAGGGCCCTTTCAGAGAGGAAAAGAGAAAGAGAAGGAGGGGGAAAGAGGTCTTGCTTTAAATGCTAAATATATGTTGAAGGTTCTCTTGCGTTTCCATGTTTTTTTAATGCTTGCTTATAGGTCTCATGTGCATTTCCGTCTTCCCCGAGGAAAATGTTGCTGCTCAGAGCTTGCTCTTTCCGAACCCAGGAGACAGCTCAGTTATGCGCCATTTAAAGGTGAAGTGTCTTTTTTTTATACTTTACAGTCTAATATGCAGAGAAGCAGTTACTTCCTTGAAAAGTGTAAACACTGTGACTCTCTGGCACAAAACATTATCCTGTTAATTTGAGCAGTAATACACAGCCAATAGTGTGAGCTTTGGGGCGGGGCTATCTATCTGACATGGGGAATGATTTATCTGGGTTATCTATCTGATATTTTTTATGATTTATTTGATTCAAAGTGCAGCAAAAACAGAAATTAATTTGTTTATTTAGCAAGGATGCTTTAGTTTTTTTTATAATGTTACAAAAAAATTTAATTTCAGATAAATGCTGTTGAATTTCTATTCATCAAAGAAACCTGAAAAAAAAAATCTCCGCAGTTTTCAAACTAATAATAATACTAAATGTTTTCTGAGTAGCAAATCAGAATATTAGAATTATTTCTGAAGGATCATGTGACTGGAGTAATGATGCTAAAAAAACCAGCTTTGAAATTGCAGGATTTTTTTTTTTTTACTGTTTTTTGCCGTACTTTGGATCAAATAAATGCAGGCTTGGTGAGCGGAAAAGACTTTTTACAAAAATAAGTAAAATTATTTATTATATATTTGCGTAGAGGGATGGGGGGATAAAAAACAATCAAATGATTCGCTATACGCGTTTTGAATTCCCGTTCTGAATCAAATGATTCACGATACACGCTTTGATTCCCGTTCTGAATCAAATGATTCGATATACGCGTTTTGAATTCCCGTTCTGAATCAAGTGATTCACGATACGCGTTTTGAATTCCCGTTCTGAATCAAATGATTCGCTATACGCGTTTTGAATTCCCGTTCTGAATCAAGTGATTCGCGATACGCGTTTTGAATTCCCGCTCTGAATCAAGTGATTCGCGATACGCTATTTGAATTCCCGCTCTGAATCAAATTATTCGCGATACGCGTTTTGAATTCCCGTTCTGAATCAAGTGATTCGCGATACGCATTTTGAATTCCCGCTCTGAATCAAATGATTCGCTATACGCGTTTTGAATTCCCGTTCTGAATCAAGTGATTCGTGATACGCGTTTTGAATTCCCGTTCTGAATCAAATGATTCGCTATACGCGTTTTGAATTCCCGTTCTGAATCAAGTGATTCGCAATACGCATTTTGAATTCCCGCTCCGAATCAAATGATTCGCGATACGCGTTTTGAATTCCCGTTCTGAATCAAATGATTCGCTATACGCGTTTTGAATTCCCGTTCTGAATCAAGTGATTCGCAATACGCATTTTGAATTTCCGCTCTGAATCAAGTGATTCGCGATACGCGTTTTGAATTCCCGTTCTGAATCAAATGATTCGCTATACGCGTTTTGAATTCCCGTTCTGAATCAAGTGATTCGCGATACGCGTTTTGAATTCCCGTTCTGAATCAAGTGATTCGCAATACGCATTTTGAATTCCCGCTCTGAATCAAGTGATTCGCGATACGCGTTTTGAATTCCCGCTCTGAATCAAATGATTCGCAATACGCATTTTGAATTCCCGCTCTGAATCAAGTGATTCGCGATACGCGTTTTGAATTCCCGCTCTGAATCAAGTGATTCGCAATACGCATTTTGAATTCCCGCTCTGAATCAAGTGATTCGCAATACGCATTTTGAATTCCCGCTCCGAATCAAATGATTCGCGATACGCGTTTTGAATTCCCGTTCTGAATCAAATGATTCGCTATACGCGTTTTGAATTCCCGTTCTGAATCAAGTGATTCGCGATACGCGTTTTGAATTCCCGTTCTGAATCAAGTGATTCGCAATACGCATTTTGAATTCCCGCTCTGAATCAAGTGATTCGCGATACGCGTTTTGAATTCCCGTTCTGAATCAAATGATTCGCTATACGCGTTTTGAATTCCCGTTCTGAATCAAGTGATTCGCAATACGCATTTTGAATTCCCGCTCTGAATCAAGTGATTCGCGATACGCGTTTTGAATTCCCGCTCTGAATCAAATGATTCGCTATACGCGTTTTGAATTCCCGTTCTGAATCAAGTGATTCGCAATACGCGTTTTGAATTCCCGTTCTGAATCAAGTGATTCGCAATACGCATTTTGAATTCCCGCTCTGAATCAAGTGATTCGCGATACGCGTTTTGAATTCCCGCTCTGAATCAAATGATTCGCAATACGCATTTTGAATTCCCGCTCTGAATCAAGTGATTCGCGATACGCGTTTTGAATTCCCGCTCTGAATCAAGTGATTCGCAATACGCATTTTGAATTCCCGCTCTGAATCAAGTGATTCGCGATACGCGTTTTGAATTCCCGCTCTGAATCAAATGATTCGCAATACGCATTTTGAATTCCCGCTCTGAATCAAGTGATTCG
Organism: Cirrhinus molitorella; assembly: GCA_033026305.1. Lineage (NCBI taxonomy): Eukaryota > Metazoa > Chordata > Actinopteri > Cypriniformes > Cyprinidae > Cirrhinus > Cirrhinus molitorella. The sequence continues at coordinate 35,896,963 of CM065129.1, forward strand.
CGATACGCGTTTTGAATTCCCGCTCTGAATCAAGTGATTCGCAATACGCATTTTGAATTCCCGCTCCGAATCAAATGATTCGCGATACGCGTTTTGAATTCCCGTTCTGAATCAAATGATTCGCTATACGCGTTTTGAATTCCCGTTCTGAATCAAGTGATTCGCGATACGCGTTTTGAATTCCCGTTCTGAATCAAGTGATTCGCAATACGCATTTTGAATTCCCGCTCTGAATCAAGTGATTCGCGATACGCGTTTTGAATTCCCGCTCTGAATCAAATGATTCGCTATACGCGTTTTGAATTCCCGTTCTGAATCAAGTGATTCGCGATACGCGTTTTGAATTCCCGCTCTGAATCAAATGATTCGCTATACGCGTTTTGAATTCCCGTTCTGAATCAAGTGATTCGCGATACGCGTTTTGAATTCCCGCTCTGAATCAAGTGATTCGCAATACGCATTTTGAATTCCCGCTCTGAATCAAATGATTCGCGATATATTTAATTTATTCCTGTGATCAAAGCTGAACTTTCAGCATCATTACTCAAGAAACATTTCTGATTATTAATATATGTTGACAACTCTTTTTATTGATTACAATATTTTCCAAATGCTTAAAGAACAGAATTTATTTAAAATAGAAATCTTTTGTAACATCACAGATATCTTTACTGTTGTTTACTGTCACTTTTAGTCACTTTAATGTGTCCTAAATTTCTCAAAAAATACAATAAAATAAAAAAATAAATTACTGACTCCAGATTTTTTTTTTTTTAACAGTAGTGTATTATTGTTATTGTTATGGATTACTTGCAATGGAAAGCAGAGTTATCACAGAACAAAATGTTATATTTACTGCTTTCGATGATAATGCTGCCAGCCAAGTTATTAAAAATAATAATATATATATTAGATCAGGGTTTGAACCTGGGTCTCTTTGCACACGTTATGAAGCCTATGACTAGACCAGCAGGAGATTAATGGGATCTTTTCTCAGACGAAAAATATGAGAAGCAGGAGGCTGGATACTTTCTGAGAGACACGATTGAGACATTAAAGAGCAAGTCACAGGAGGGAGTGGAGCGACTGCACAGACGCTGTGTTTTGGGCAGACTGCCGTCTGTAATGGTTCCTCTATGGCAGCGGTTCAGTGCAGCTCCAGACGTGACAGTCTTGCCTCTCGCTGGCCGGTGTGCAGACTTTTACTATTTAATTACCGCAGCTCCCGTCACACTGACTGCCAACTCCAGCGGTGAACGTGCAACCCTGTCTTTAAGACGGCCAACTTGTTCTCTCACTTCCTGGCAGAGAGATCTCCATGGCAACTACACTTGACATTGAGTATAGCTGTGTGGCTTTCTTTGTGCAGGTGGAGCTCTTTAACATTGTTAGCATCAGGGCCATTAAGAAAGAGAGGAATTTCGTCCTCAGGAGTAAAACCTTGACTTCTGCATATGGAGATACACTGTAAAAATGATTTTGTTTCAAAAGTAAACAAAGATTGTTGGAGTACATTTGACAAATAAATAAATAAATACTATTCCAAAACTTTTTTGGCTTTATTTGCAGTGTGCGATTTGTGAAAAAAGCAAAAGGGGGGATGCTTTTGAAAACTTTTTTCTCTCTCCATAGGCGGAGATTGACCCAACTCCAGTAAGACTATAGCCTAATTAACCCTAGTGTAATCTGTTAACAAAACACATTATAAACCCGCCTTTTAGGCAAGTACCACTGAGTGTCATGTCATGAAATGTTTTTAATACGACGGAAACTGCGTCACAATTTAATAAAAACATTGTAAGTTCGGCTTAAATCATTACTTACATTGCAAGTAATGATTTCATTTCCACTGCTATTCAAACAACGGATAAATTATATAGAGAAAGCGAGTAAAGAGCATCAACAAAGCCTTTTGAAACTGAATCAGTCACAAAATGATTCGAAGCACTCCAATCGGATCGCGTATTGCCAGAATTCAAAGCGCATATTGCGAATCGTTTGATTCAGAACGGGAATTCAAAACACGTATCGCGAATCGTTTGATTCAGAACGGGAATTCAAAGCGCGTATCGCGAATCGTTTGATTCAGAACGGGAATTCAAAACACGCATCGCGAATCATTTGATTCAGAACGGGAATTCAAACCGCTTATCGCGAATCGTTTGATTCAGAACAGGAATTCAAAGCGCGTATCGCGAATCATTTGATTCAGAACGGGAATTCAAAGTGTGTACCGCGAATCATACTAAAAAAATATTATTGTTGTTGTTGTTATTATTATTATTTTGTAAGCTTTAATAAACGTGAATAGCCCTTGCAAATTATTATTTGCAATGGCTATTCACATTTTATTAAAGTTTGCCAAATATTAATAATAATAATAATAATAATAATAATAGTAATAATAATAATAATAATAGAGTTATTCACATTTTAAAAAGCTTGCAAAATACTATTATTTTATTTTTAAATATTATTATTATTAATTTGTAATGACTATTTACATTTTATTAAAGATAGCTAAATAGTATTATTAATATTTGCAAGGGTTATTAATATTGTACAATCTGTATATCTAAACATTTTAAGGAAAAAAGATTTTTAAAAAGTTGCAAAAACAAAAAACATTATTGGAGTACATTTTATTTAAAAAAAAAAAAAAAACTACGTGTCAGCGTGTAATTAAAAGTGTTACTTGACTTTTCAGTGTACATTCTCACCTCTGATACAACTAAAAGCAAATACTAATAAAAAAAATATTATTAATGTTATTTTGCAAGCTTTAATAAAATGTGAATAGCCCTTGCAAATAATTATTATTATTAATTTGCAATGGCAATTCACATTTTATTAAAACTTGTCAAATTATTAATAAGAATAAGAATAATAACAATTCACAAGAGTTATTCAGATTTTTTTTCAAGCTTGCAAAATATTATTATTATTATTAATTTGCAAGGCATATTTACACTTTATTCAAGCTTGCAAAATATTATTATTATTATTAATATTTTGCCTGGGTTATTAAAATTGTACAATCTGGATATCTAAACATTTTAAGAAATGAGTACACTGTAATATATTATATATATATATTCATTCTTACTTCTTCAATATTTTACATATAATTAAAAGTTCAAAGTGTTACTTGCCATTTCTGTTGTAATTGTGAAATGTATTTGTGTGAAAACTGTTTCAACATTAAAAAAAAACATTTTTACAGTGCATATTCATATTCAGAAAATAACTGAATTTTCCACTTTGCAAGCCATTGTGAGAATAAATGAGTTATAAAAAAACATAATGCCCCTCACAAACCTTGTAACCAGTAAATTGCCATGATTTTAGATGTTTCCAATCATTTGATTATTAAATATTTAAAAAACAATCAGTTTATATTCACAAAAAAAGGCATTTCGAGCCACTGAAATATTTTAGAGCTGTATAAGCTTAACAAAATGTTTATTAACGACAGACATTCCCAAGACTTTTCCTTTGCCGAAAATCACAATTTTAAAAATGAATGCATGTTTGTGATTCAGTAAGGGTTCTGTTGAGGTGAAAAATCTTTACTTCTGATCTCTATTTTGGCCTAGCTTTCTCTTTGCAGCTCCTCTGGCCTACAGGGCCATTCTTTTACACCGAGTCCAAAGTGTACTGGAACGTTCATGCCTTTCTGGCTTAATGTCCCCTGTGGCAGCCTCCATCGCCCATGAGAACTGAGTTTTTCCCCCTCTCTGTCTGTCAGAGGAGCGGAAGTGTTGCCTTTTCGTCCATTATGCATTCTGGCACCCAGTCAGTACAACACCCCGCTCCAATCGCTCCTCGAGCACACCCCTGTCTCTCAATCACCTGCGACAATAACGTGTCTTAATCTTCTCCTCTCCTCTGCATGAAGCTCACGTGGATTTATGATAATTTAAGTGTAATACGTCAACGCACGCTCAAGGGCCATTGAAAATCTTCCAAACTTATTAAAGCGCTCATCATTTTCCAGGGAACCATAAAGGATATTAGTCCTGTGCTGTGTTAGCAGAATCCATATTTCAAACAAACAAGAGATAATGAACTGTGAGCAACATAATCATGTACACGTCCCAACTGGCCTACAATGGGATTAAACGCACAACATGACTGAGAACAAATTCAATATTGTTCTTCTGGTTAATCTAATGAGCCGGTGGATATGTTCAGAATAGTACACTAGTGTAACACTTGCACTATTTCTGAAGTATACAGCATGCATAATGTGTGCAATATGTTGTGACCATCCTGTATTCACCAAAATTAGTGGTACACAACAGAGCGCAATGCACAGAACAGCATATCCGTTAATGCAAAGCACTCAACTTTTCATTACTAGTGCAACAAATGAGCCAGAAATAATTACAACTGTGATTCTAACATCCCGCCAAGGAGTGCAAAGCTATTCTGGGTGACTCTGGACCACAAAACCAGTCTTAAGTAGCACGGGTTTGTAGTAATAGCCAAAAATACATTGCATGAGTCAAAATTATTGATTTTTCTTTTACGCCAAAAAAAAACATTGGGATATAAAGTAAAGATCATGTTCTATGAAGATATTTTGTAAATTTCCTAGTGTAAATATATCAGAACTTAATTTTTGCTTAATAATATGCATTGCAAAAAAAAAAAAATTGGACAACTTTAAAGGCATTTTTCTCAGTATTTATTTTATTTTATTTGCAACCTCAGATGCCAGATTTTCAAATAGATATATCTCGCCCAAATATTGTCCAATCATAACAAACCATACATCAATGGAAAGCTTCTTTATTAAAAAAATATTGACCCTTTTTGTGGTCCAGGTTCACATATGGCAAAAATTGTATGATTAAAAAATATTTTAAATAAATAAAATATGATGACACTAATGTGAAGAGGTCATGTGACAACAATGAAGCATGCTGCATTGTTTTACTTACTGTTTTTTTAAAATACTTTGGAGTATTAGTAAACTAGTTAGCATTAAACACATCCTTAACCATGTCTTGAACACTGGGGCAAGGATCAGGTTTTTTTTTTAATTAGATGAAAAAGTAAAGAAAGAGAACAGTGAAGGAAATTCGTCACTTTCAAATAACACCATATTTCAATAAAAACGGCAGTATTTGAGAAAAATAGTCGAGTGGTTTGTATCCCTGGATATTAATGTCAGGCGTTTAACATTTCTATAGTAAAAGTTGTCAAATATTGCATGTTTGGCGCTCTCCATCTTACCTCCATCTCTTGAAACGTGAAAATTGACGCTCTGCAACAGGGTTGCCAGGTCTGCGTAATAAAACCAGCCTAACTGCTAGCCCAAACACGGCCAAAATGAGACCAATCGCATTCCGAGGGAAACTAGTTATTAAAGTGGTTCAATAATTCTGGTCCGGGGGTCCTCCTCAGTCAAAATAGCGTTCTAAGGGGTCGAGATTGTCCGCTTCAATCCCTGACAACAATATAAAAGTAGCCCAACTGCGAGGAAAAAACTGCATACTTGGCAACACTGCTCAAGAATTCGCGCTCTACTTCTGTGAGCCGCAAATCCCGCCTATTTCGATTTGATTAGCCATCTATATAATTTTCGACAGTGACGAACGGTGTTAAACTAGGTTAAATACAGGTGTAGCTAAAAAAAAAATAGAATATTGTGAAAAAGTTCTTTTTTTATTGTAACTAATTTAAAAAACTAATAAAATAAACTTTCATTTATTCTAGATTCATTACATGTAAAATAAAAATTTCAAAAGTTTTTTTATTTTTTATTTTGATGATTACAGCTCATGACAGCCAACAATCCAGTATCTCAAAATATTAGAATATTTACATTTGAGTTTCATTAAATTACCATCCCTACAGTATAAATTCCGGGTATCTCTTGTTCGTTGAAAACACACTAATGGGGAAAACTGCTGACTTGGAAATGGTCCAGGAGACAATCATTGACACCCTCCACAAAGAGAGTAAGTCACAGAATATCATTACTGAATGGAGAGGCTGTTTACAGAGTGCTGTATCAAAGCATATTAAATGCAAAGTTGACTGGAAGGAAGAAACTGGGTAGGCAAAAGTGCACAAGCAACAGGAATGACTGCAAGCTTGAGAATACTGTCAAGTAAAGCCGATTCAAACACTTGGCAGAACTTCACAAGGAGTAGAATGAAGATCAAGAGTCACCACACTCAGACATCTTCAGGAAAAGGACAAACAAACACTTCTGAAACAGAAACAACATCAGAAGCATCTTACCCGGGGTAAGGAGAAAAACAACTGGACTGTTGCTCAGTGCTCCAAAGTCCCAGAGTCTGAAGGAAGACTGGAGAGGCACAGAATCAAAGCTGCTTGAAGTCCAGTGTGAAGTTTCTGAAGTCAGTAATGATGTGGGGTGTGTGACGTCTGCTGGTGTTGGTCCATTGTGTTTCATCAAGTGCAAAGTCAATGCAGCCATCTACCAGGAGATTTTGGAGCACTTTATGCTTCCATCTGCTGACAAGTTTTATGGAGATGCTGATTTCCTTTTCCAACGGGACTTTAGCACCTGCCCACAGTGCAAAAAACACTTGCTAGTGGTTTGCTGACCATGATATTACTGTGCTTTATTGGTCAGCCAACATGCCTGACCTGAACCCCACTGAGAATCTATGGGATATTTTCAAGAGAAAGATGAGAAGCAGTCGATCCAACAATATGCAGACGATCTGAAGGCTCAATAGCGCCCCAGCAGTGCCACAGGCTCATCACTTCCATGCCACACTTCACTGATGCTGGCGACCAAGTATTGAGTGCATAAATGAACATACTTTAAAGAACTTGAACTTTTCTGTTTTCCAAATCCGTTTTTTGATTGATCTTAGGAAATATTCTAATATTTTAAGATACTGGATTTTTGACTTTCATGAGCTGTAAACTGTAATCCTGAAAATTAAACCAAAAAAACTTTTGAAATATTTTACTTTACATGTAATGAATCTAGATTATATGAACATTTCAGTTTTTGAAATAAGTTACAATAAAAAAAAAAAAACTTTTTCACGATATTCTAATTTTTCAGTCATCTTAATCACAAAAAAAAAAGTGCAGCATAATGACATGCAAGAATTTGCAATATTGGGGGTACAATTTGGTCATTTGTAACAGAGGGTTTGCATTTGCACCACGCTTTGGTCAGTTACCCGGATGCACAGCCATATTGGAGAAACTCGGATGTAAACAGCACCGATTGCACATTTAATGTACTACTGAATATGTGTTCTGTTCATTTATGCTGTCTAAACCACAGAAAAAATGTCCGGAAGCTGCTAAATCATATCAAGAAGGACTTAATAAGCAGGAAAGGAAAGTTAATATGTGATAAAGATACATAAGAGTAGTATTAATTATGATTTTAGTTTAATATTTCACCTACCTGACTGGAAATGATAAGAACAAACACAAATGTTGTCCTGGAAATCCTGAGTCAGTTTGGCCAACCACAAATGCCTTTAGTTCCCCAGACAGTTTTTTGCACTCTTCTCCTTGATTTGTTATAACTTTTGGAAGTCTGTAACACTCATGTTTTTCCCGGTCTGACCGATTAGTAGAGCCCAAAACATGACAATAAATAAGCATTTTCAGCAGCAATAATAAGCAAAATATTGGCATTGTTTACATTAAGTGCCACGTCGTGAAAACACTTTCTTCCTTTCTGACGGTAGCCACCGTAAAACTGTAAGGAAAATTCTGTAAGGTAATGGTTTAAGAGATATAAGCTTCATTAAGCTTTAATAATTTAATTTAGATACATTTTCATTATTGTTGACAATCATTACACAATATATATATTTACAGGTCATTATGAAATATCATTGTAATTTACAGGATTTTATACAAAATTGCCTGACAGATGCCTTGATTGTATGATCCAGATCCTTCACATATTGTTAGTGAACTGAAGTGATAGTTACCATAAATTTCAAGAGTAGCAATGATCGGTCTCTTGCTTGAATTCAAACTGGTGCGCTTTGAGGCCTTTGAAAAAGATTCAGATCCTTCGCCCAATTGTTAACAAGCAAGACGTTGTTGTTGTTGTTTTTTTTCATTATCAACCAAAGTCTCTGACATTAAGAAATCTAATACACCAAAAAATACGTTTAAATAATGAACCATAACATTAACATCTGATATTATAACTATTGAATCAGAAAGTTTCTTTTTTTTTTTTTTTACCATGATGTAATATCAGCTACTAGTTTTCAACTTATATCTATCGATAGTGTTAATGGTTTACAGATATATTGCGTCTTTCTTCGTCGAGGTTAAGTCGCCTCGTCCAACAGAAACACCCGAGAGATGTTAAACAGCCGTTTCCCCCTCCGCGGCTCACCACACAGAGTTTATACAGTGTAGAGATGAGGACTGTTTAGCATTTACACGGCCAAGGTGCTGTTGACACAGCCGGAGCGGACACTGAGTCCAACCACCAGGGTAATGGTCCATGTCAGTCCGTCCTTTTCCACCGGATCGCACGTGTCCTTCGTCGTGGCCCAGCCTGTTCGTATTTCCCCTGCATCAGATAAAACCTGCTTTAATAGGGCTTAAGAGTTTCCTTGTTGGTCCAACATCAAAAAACAAACAACAACAAAAAAAAAACAATAGTAAAAGGACCTGTTGTGAAAATACCCTGTATGGCTTCCTGACAGTGTCTTTGCATTGCATCCTGCGAACTCATTTTGAAAGAACAGAAGAACCTTTAAAGTGTCAAATGAAAACGCGTTGTGCTCCAGCTCTCTGCAAGAGATAAAGAAAACGAACCAAAGCATGCTTTTAAAAGATATCTGCTATACAGCTTAACTATAGGAAAATAGACTTTGCGACTCCTTTTGTAAAGCTTTCTTGGATGCAGTTGGCTACGAAGTAAACATATACTAACCCAAAAGAACGAATCCTTAAAATATATGCAAAGACAAGCATAAATATTTGATCCACAGAGTAATCTACATATGACAAATATAAGTGGTATATTGAAACTCTGGAACAAGCCCTGTACTGCGTGTTTTTTTTTTTTAAATCTCCAGTTCCCCGCCGGATGTGTTTTCCTTAGTGTCTTTAGAATGAAAAAACAAAAGAGTCGTCCTGATTTTTTTAAACTTTGACCGTCTTTCCCGCTATATACTTGAAATTAAATCAGCAAAAGGTGTAGTTTTATTCTCTTTTTTACTCTTCTTTGTTTTCTTTTCTGGTCCGTTCCGCTCTCCGGATGCTTTTAATGCACGTAGTAAAGCCAGTAAACTATGTTGAAGAAGGAAAACACGGTGGGGAAGATCATCCTCGACCACTTGTCGATGGAGTTGACGTCAGACAGGTCCGGGATGTTAACCTTGAGCTGGGAAGCCCGTCTCCTGAGCCTGCTTTTCTTCTGGGTGGCGTGGCGCTCCAGGGCGCTGTGGCCGTAGTTTTGCCGAGCCATGGCCGCCCGGCGATACTGAAGGGTGGAGCTGTCGTAGGCTAGCATGGTGCTGCGTGGGTCACCCAGACCCCTGGACAGATCGGACGGGCCCATTTCGTTCTTCATCTCAACTGTGGTCAGCCGGATATCATCGGGAGTCATCTGGAGAAAGAGGAGAAACGCTATAGGATCAGGTGCAATTATGAAGCACTTTCAACAAATGGTACGTTACTGAAAAGCTCTCTATATAAAGTAAGTCGAATTTGCAAAACCAGCATTTTTCTGAGATCTGTGGGTGAGGTATTTATCAAATATCCGGCTTTACTTGAAACATCATCTTTTTGAATCACAGACCGCAGGCTAATGCTGTTTTTCCGCAAGTTGGAAATGATGCACAGTGATGGATTTCATGAGCTAGGATGTTGAAAAGAAGTGGACTGGTCCCTTGAAAAAACCATGATGAATGCAGTACAACCATAGTTGGCCAAAAACGAGTAAAGGAGTCATCAGCGATAGTTACACTGCACTCATAATAAGCTGTGGAGTAAAGCGTTTTCAGGCAATAATACCCGGGATTATTTCCGAATTTCAACCATGGCTTGGTTAAAATTCTGTCTGCGTATAAAATCAGCCAAATAAATGCAAATTAAAAAGAGGCAAAAACATGAAGGCAGAAGTCTAGATCGACAGTGAGGAGTCAAGGTTGCAGAGATGGAGGTAAGGAAAGGCCGGGGCGGGAAAGAAAGCACTCGCTTGCTTTCGCTGTCACCGATAACCCTAGTAAAACATTTTTTACTTTAACATTTTATGGCCCGGTTTCACAGACAGGGTTTAGGTGATTGTTCAATCATGAAAAAAACATTAGGGCTGTCAAATGGTTAATCGCGATTAATCGCATCCAAAATAAAAGTTTATGTTTACAAACTATATGTGCGTTTACTTTGTATATTTATTATGTATATATAAATACACACTCATGCATGTATATATTAAAACAAAATATTTATATGTATTATATTTATACCTGTATACAATTTAGATTATAAATAAATATAAATATTTGAGATATAAATCTAAAATAGTTTTCCTTAATATATACATGCATGTGTGTGTATTTACGTATATATATATATACATAATAAATATACACAGTGCACAAATATATAGCATGCAAACTTTTATTTTGGATGCGATTAATCACGATTAATCGTTTGACAGCACTAAGTGGCATCTAAAGACAAAACAAAGGCACGTTTCTTCAAAGGCTTACATTTTAGTCTAGGACTAGGCTTAAGCCTTGTTTGTGAAACCGGGGATGCAAGTGTTCATTTTAAGCATTATTATATTTTAAGCCGCTCTGTAATGATCAAAATTACCCTTTCTTTTGCTAATGTGGTTTGGTAAGTGCTAATGCTACTGTCTGGCTAGTGATACAATGATTTATCAGTGTATATATATATATATATATTCAAGTAATTTTGATTTCATCTAGACTAATTAATAACTAACCAGATTAAGCATTAGTTCCCCATTGTGATCACATTCAGTGGACTAAATATTGTAATTTAATTTAAACGTATTTATCTCTCATATTCTTTAAATTTCATTATATCTTATGCATCTATCAGTTTTATTAACAATCATCCACTTGGATTTTCTGAAGACAATAACCTTGACTATTGAAAATTTTAAGACTTATTTTCTTATTTTTCTTATTTTCTATTTATAAGTTTCTAAGTCATTACCCCAAAATTAAATTAAGCATTATAAATGTCCTGAAAATGAAGGCTCGTTCACACCAAGAATGATTACTGTAAAGAAGTATATATTTAAAGCAGAATGGATTCTGGTTGGTTGCCAATGTTTTTATTGTTTTGACAAAATCATTCTTCTGCAGAGTTGGGGAAACTTTTAAAAGTAATGCATTACAATATTGAGTTACTCCTAGAGGTGGACAGTAGTTAAGTAATTTTACTTTATTCTTTACTTCACTTTGTTCCAAAGTAAACGTCATACTTTTTTTTACCACAGTACATTTAATAAATAAAAGTTGGGTTGTTTTTACCTTAATACTTAAGAACATTAAAAATGTAGTACTTTCTTGTACTCAAGTAAATTTATGAATTACTTTGAGTATAAGAATGTACTAGATTTCTAATGCAATTAAGTATTAAATGATATTTAATATGAAACGTAGTGAGGTAAAAAGTACAATATTATGCTTTGGAATGTTGTTCTAAAGAAAAACACTTGAAAAGTATGTTTAAAGTAGAGTAAAAATACTTTACTACTGTCCGTTACAGTTAGAGATGGAACCTTTGACTGAATGGAACCAAAAATGGTTCTTCTATGGCTTTGCTGTGAATGGGCTGGGCATAACTTGCATTACTTATTTGAGAAAGTAACTCAGATATTTTGTTGTAAACTTAAAAGTGATGCGTTACTTTACTAGTTATTTGAAAAAAGTAATCTGATTATGTATATTTTTGGCATCTGCAAAGACCCTTTCTAACCAATATTTAAATCAATAAGCCTAATAAATGGGAAAATCAAATAACTTGCATTACCTGTTTGAAAAAGTAACTCAGATATTTCGTTGTAAACTTAAAAGTAATCCATTACTTTACTAGTTACTTGGAAAAAAGTAATCTGATTACGTATATATTTTTGGCATCTGCAAAAGCCTTTTCCACCCTAAAATTGATTTTAATAAGAATAATAAATGGGAAAATAAAATAACTTGCATTACTTGTTTGAGAAAGTAACTCAGATATTTCGTTGTAAACTTAAAAGTAATGCGTTACTTTACTAGTTATTGGAAAAAAGTAATCTGATTACATATATTTTTGGCATCTGCAAAAACCCTTTCACACCAAAACTGAAATTTAATAAGCCTAAAAAATGGGAAAATCAAATAACTTGCATTACTTGTTTGAGGAACTAACTTGGATATTTCGTTGTAAATTTAAAAGTATACTAGTTACTTGAAAAAATAATCTGATTATGTATATTTTTGGCATCTGCAAAGGCCCTTTCACACCAAAATTGAGATTAATAAGCCTAATAAATGGGAAAATCAAATAACTTGCATTATTGTTTAGGAAAGTAACTCAGATATTTCGCTGTAAATTTAAAAGTAATGCATTACTTTACTAGTTACTTGAAAAAATTATCTGATTACGTATATTTTTGGCATCTGCAAAGGCCCTTTCACACCAAAATTAAAATTAATAAGCCTTATAAATGGGAAAATCAATTAACTTGCATTACTTGTTTGAGAAAGTAACTCAGATATTTCTTTGTAAACTTAAAAGCAATGTGTTACTTTACTAGCTACTTGAAAAATGTAATCTGATTACATATATTTTTGGCATCTGCAAAGGCCCTTTCACACCAAAATTGAAATGAATAACCCTAATAAATGGGAAAATCAAATAACTTCCACCACTTGTTTGAGGAACTAACTTGGATATTTCGTTGTAAATTAGTTACTTGAAAAAAGTAATCTGTTTGTTTATTTTTGGCATCTGCAAAGGCCCTTTCACACCAAAATTGAGATTAATAAGCCTAATAAATGAGAAAATCATATAACTTGCATTACTTGTTTGAGAAAGTAACTCAGATATTTCATTGTAAACCTAAAAGTAATGCGTTACTTTACTAGTTACTTTAAAAAGTAATCTGATTACATTTATTTTTTGCCTCTGCAAAACCCTTTCACACCAAAATAAGCCTAATAAAGGGGAAAATGAAATAACTTGCATTACTTCAAATAACTTGCATTATTTCACTGTAAACTTAAAAGTAATGCGCTACTTTACCAATACTTGAAAAAAGTAATCTGATTACATAACTATTAATATCGTAACTATTTTAATAGTTGTAGTGTGGACTACCCCTGTGTTTTCATATATTTAGAATGATTATTAAAACTTGCTATCGTCTGTGGTGCAAACAGGCCTTTAATAAGCGTCCTCTGCACAAAATGCTGCGTCGGCGATCGAAGAGGAATGGGCGTCTGGGAAAAAGGCTCGGGTGCAAACGGTAACTGAAAAAAGGGCAGGACAACGTAATGGTGGAAATGATGATGGCTACTCATCATTACTCTAAAGGAAGAAGAACAGAAAGTCATCCAAAGAAAATGGCAATAATCAAACAGAAAGAGCTGGGGTGTGTTTACTTCTGGTTGGTTCATCGATGCAGAGCCATTGCATTTTTTTGCTTTTTGACTTCAGGTCAAATATTCAGTACCTTAAGTCTTTGATCGCCTAGTCCTAATGCTGCGTCCTCCGCAAAGATCGGATCCCACATCGAGTCATACCCGTCAATTTCCCTCTGTTTCATTCTGGCATAGAGAGCATCGTCTCTCTGAACTACACTTCCCACCAACCACTGCAAGCATACAAAATCAGCACTGTTACAGAGGTCGGCCGCACTCGGAGAGAGACACAACTCTTTCAATGAGATTAGAAGGAAAGCCCTAGAGGCTCCGCCGGGCCGCGCGCTCGGCGCGAGCGAGTCTGTTGTTCACGGCTAACAAAAGTCTGCGCCGATCTCCCGGGTTTCTCGTCACATGTTTCTGAGGGTAAAAGCCCATTAGGTTGCGCTTGGTGAACAAGCTTATGCCAGTGGAAAAAATACAGCTATACATCCGGTGTTTTAACAATCTCCGAAGAGCACTGACCCTGAAAGGACACAACATGTTACCTCAGAGAGCCGAGCACCTACTGACCAGAGGCCTTTGTCAACAAACCCTAATGACGCTGGTGTGTGTGTGCGGGCAGCTCGGCAGTACCTTGTTGGGATCGGGCCTGAGTTTCTCGTTGTTGGCCGTGGCGGCTTTTTCGGCCGCCTTCTTCTGCCGCTGAGGGCCTCTCCCGAAGAAGATGTAATTGACGAAGGCGTACTCCAGCAGCGCCAGGAACACAAAGACAAAGCAGCCCATCAGGTACATGTCTATGGCTTTCACATAGGGGATCTTGGGAAGGGTCTCTCGCAAGTGAGTATTAATGGTGGTCATGGTCAGCACCGTGGTGATACCTGGAGTTCAAAGAAAAGCGTTCAGGCATAATTAAGTACAGTACTGTGCAGCTCAAGTCGCTTGCAGCTTTATATAACAAGAGAAGTGAGACGTAATTATCCGCCGAGCGCCGAGTGCGAGCTGCCAACTAAGCAATTACGGAGGTTATTCATGTGTCATCTTCCAACTTAAAACCATTATGAAAACTTTGACAACAGTCAACCGCGACACAATGCGCTAATGCAAATGCGAACCGAAAAGATGTGCTGCGAGCGACAGGGCTTCCAGAGAGGAGCGTTAAGATGCACCTAGAGATGTGCTATTCATATCCTACTTGTGGATACGGATTTGAATGAAGCATCATTTCGGGAACCCTGTGGGACGAGCCGCATGACGAAAATGTTTACCTCACAACATTTTGCAGCTTGTTGAGGCTATCAAGCAATCAGGCTGAAAATATTTGCAAAGCTTAATACTTAGAGTACACTGTAAAAAAAAAACTATTTGTTAAGTCAACTTAAAATAATTTGTTACCTGGCTGCCGTAAAATATTAAGTTCAGTCAACTCGGAAAAAGTTGAAATGTTACATTTTAGGTATTTGAGTTGATTCAACTTAAAATTTTGACGCAGTCGAGTAACAAACACCGCTGTTAGGTTTAACAAAACATTTTTTGTTTAGTCAACTTGAATGTCTAAGTTGTCACTTAGTACAACTTTACATTTCAATTTGAAAACACTTATTTTAGTTGACTGAACTTAAAATTTTAAGGCAGCAGGGTAACAAATTATTTTAAATTGACTCAACAAATTGCTTTTTACAGTGTTTTTTACAGTAAAATCCAATTTTGCAGCTTGTTGAGGCTATTATCAAGTAATCAGACTGAAAATATTTGCAAAACTTAATACTTATAGTACGCTGTAAAAAAAACAATTTGTTGAGTCAACTTCAAATAATTTGTTTCCTGGCTGCCTTAAAATTGTATGTTAAGTCAACTCGAAAAAAGTTGACATGTTACATTTCACTAAGTGACAACTTAGATATTTGAGTTGATTCAACTTAAAATTTAAGGTAGCTGAGTAACAAACACCGCTGTTAAGTTTAACAAACAATTTTTTAGTTTAGTCAACTCGAATATCTAAGTTGTCACTTAACATTTCAACTTGAATAAACTTATTTGAGTTGATTGAACTTTTTCACAACAAAACCTGCCCAACTGCTACTCAAAACAAGCCCAAAACTAGCCCAGTGGCACATTGAGGAGGTCCCCTGTTAAAAATCGCATTCTGGTGGATAAAATACATGTTTTTTGTCGGGTTCCCCTGTTAAATTTGCATTTCAGGGGCTAAATATGACGTTATTGGGGTCGATTCAACCCGCGAACATCAAAAACAACCCACGGCAACAGTGTTAAACGGTAAAACCGCAGACTTGGCAACACTGGGCAGCAGGGTAACAAATAATTTTGAGTTGACTCAACAAATTGTGTTTTTTGTTTTTTTACAGTGTAAAGGAGAGGCCTCTTATGCTCACCAAGGCTGCATTTATTTAATCAAAAATACAGTAATATCCAATGTTAATTTTAACAGTAATGCATTACAATATTGCGCTACTCCCTAAAAAAAAGTCACTTATTATGTTACTTAGTTACTTTTTATGGAAAGTAATGCGTTACATTACTTATGCATTACTTTTTATATCAGGACAGGGCTTGCTTGTTTGTTTTTAATATAAAAAGTTATATTTTTGGCTACTATGAAAGCTTTTTACACCAAAAGCCTCAGGCTGAACAAATATGTAACGCCAGTTTGTTTTTTTCCCCCAGTTATTGATTAAAAGGTCTCCTAAAGATGTTACCTTAGTTCAAGAATACATGTGAACATGCATTAATTCATGTCACTCACAAAAAAGCAGATTCAATATTCCTCAAAGTGAATAAAAACAGTGAAATGCAACTTATGTGCAATAATATGTTAAATAATACAAATATCCTTTATAAAATCGTTTATTAACCAGTGTCTTTGTTGCTGACCTTTGATGATCAAATGCAACAATACTAATAAGCAAAAATTACTCAGGATAAACTAACATTTGTTGTTCTTTTATTGATGAAAAGTGTTAAAATTTCTTCTTCTGTGGTCTACTGTACAGACATTTCCTTAAGCCTGAGGATTTTTTTTTTTTGGTCTTTTACATTTGCCAAAAATGAAACTTTTATATTAAAAACAAACAAGCAAGCCCTGCCCAGATTAAAAAAGTAACACAAAGGTAACATATCACATTACTTTCCTTAATAAGTAACTAAATAATGAAATTAGGGAGTAACTCAATATTGTAATGCATGACTTTTAAAAGTAACAGCTTACTGAATAAAAGTATTGATTTATTTTCAAATGTATTATCAAAATCTGAACAAATTTGAATGGTGCATGTATATTATAAAATGTCAAATCTATTTTTTTACACTGCAAAAAATGTTTTTCTTACTTAGATTTTTTGTCTTGTTTTCAGCCAAAATATCTAAAAAATTCTTAAATGAAGAAGGATTTTGTAGACAAGTAAAAATTATTGGCCCAGTTTCTCAGACAGGGCTTAGACTAAGCCAGGATTAGGCCGTAGTTCAATAAGGACATTTCAGTAATTTTTATAAACATGCTTAGAAAAAAACATTACTGGTGTGCATCTTGAGACAAACAAAAGCACTGATATATTTTAAGATCAATGTTTCTTTTAGTTAAAACAAATCAGATTTACATTTTAGTCTAGGATTAGGCTTAAGCCTTGTCTGTGAAACCGGGGAATTGTCTTGTTTTCAGAAAAAACAAGTCAAAATTAAATGAGTTTTTGCTTGAAACAAGCAAAATAATCAACCAAAAAAAGCCAAAAACTAGATAATTTTGCTTACCCCATTGGCAGATTATTTTGCATGTTTCAAGCTCACTTCATTTTAACATCTTTTTTTCTGAAAACAAAACCATAATTTTTACTCGTCTAGAAAATCTTTCTTGATTTAAGAATTTTTAGATAATTTGGCTGGAAACAAGATAAAAAATCTAAGTAAGAAAAGCTTTTTTGCAGTGTATGGATTCTTGCATCTAAGCTCACCTCTAACCATCTGCCAAATTATTCCCAAATGTTTAATTTGTTCATCATCAGACTCACACAGACATAGCAAACATGTTCAGTGCAGAAAGCTCAAGCAATTCATTCTGAAGCCACATAGAGACGTTGAGTCTGTAACAGCGCTGCTGTATTTCTGTTTAAACAATACAGCAAGGTTGAGACATGTGTTTTCTTGTCACATGCCCCTCACTGCAGACAGATTCATTCTGACAAGTTCACCCAAACACAAAAGGCCCGGCTCCCTATCATCAGTGATCTATTCTCCGCTGTCTCGCCCCCCCCAAATATCAGCGTCAGAAGAAGCCATTTTGTCATAATGGCAGGAACATGGCCCTGGACATAAAACACGTCAGTAAAGAGCGACTGGAGGAAACTTTGTCAGCTTAATCAGCAGTAATACATCAGCGCAGATCAGCAGAGGCTACAGAGCACTCCTAATAGAGTTCGGAGCGGGAGGGAGGGGAGCGCTGGCAGCGCCGCATCTTCATTGGAGTGAGGCAGATTTAAGACCCACTTGAGTCCAAGCATCATACAATTTCATTTGCAATTTGAGCCTCCTCTTTTGGAGCTCGGGCAGGTACTGCCCGAAGGAGAGCACAACCACAATATCTAGTTCCTCCCACGCAGCAATGAGAAAAACTGAAGATCAAATGGAGATTCATCTCACGATTGAAATTGCATTCGAACATTTCTCAACAAATATCTCAACATCTGAGCAAAGTCCCCAATGAAAGAGCAACCTCTGAGCTATTCTTTTCTTGGGGAACAGATTGATTTTGCCAAGACGTGTTTCTGAATCAACATCTTTTGTTGATCCTACATGGGAAAACTACATTTCGAAAAGTCAGATGTCGAAAACTTTCTTTGGACGCTGCAACTGTCTCTTTAAAAACTTTAATTCAACACATAACAAATACAGTCATAAATACTCCACTTTCCTATAGCACTACAGTATTAAATTTGTTCTTTTAATTCAGCTACAAAGTCATGCCATGATATATCAGTTTTGTATTGATCATACGGTTTCACATGATATGAATTTGCAAGTCAGATTTTCCAAACTTGAACTTTGTAATGCAACACAATGCACAACTTCACATACATATTAATGTAAGTCAGTGGAATGAAAAGTGTAGTTTGAGATTTATTACAAGCTAGCACCACCGAAAACCCTCTTTTGGTTTTAAGCATTAACAATTAGCGTGCATATGCATTTGTAGGAGTTTTGCTATTCTTTAAAAGGGTCATCGGACACAAAGTTCACTTTTGCATGTAGTCTGAACATAAATGTGTGTTGGCAGTGTGTGTAGGGTGCACATCTACCCTATAATGATAAAAATAATCTGTAAAAAATAATTTGTTAACATTGTTTCGATGCCGGAACAGGGATGTAGACAAGAATGGCTCCTAAGCAACTGAAGTGTTCTTTTGTTGGATGTAATAATGAACATAGTAGTCATCATTTACTTCTGACATCTGGAGTGGACAGGGTTGCTGCAGGATTTTTAAGCTCAAATTTAACTTTTTAAGACCTGCACAAATAAAATGAATACCATATGAGCGGGGTAGGACAATGTCTATGGTTAAATATCAAACTGTAAAATAACTACTGTAAAAACTGATTTACAGTTCAGATACAAATTTTAACAAAAACAAAAAGCTTTATAAAATGATACACTTCACATTTCAGACTTTAAAGCACCCATTTTTAAGAAAATGGATGAATCAAAGTATTACTTATATTAATTTAAACAATTATTATCAATAACTTATTATATTAATTAAAAAACATTTGACTTTTTAGATTTTTATAATGAATTATCTTCTTAACGATCCACCATTTCACATTTACAGCTCTGCGTGTTTGCGGGGTAAAAACATGGGTCACTTTTTGCTTTGGTCTGAACAAAAACAACCCCCAATACTATGCTCCTGTTTCAAACACAGGCTTCAAAGCGCATTAAAAGTTGTTCAATTATCTTTTTTGCACAAAATGTGTAAGAATCAAAAACTTTGGTTGGTCACAGAGCTTATTTTTTGCAATACCTATTGGGTTTTTGTTGAGAGAACCAGGGTGAGGTTGACAAAATTATGCCATCACTGCAGCACAGTAAAGGAATGTTGTTCCAGGACCAACAAGGATGTTGATACAGAAACTCATCTTGGCAAAATCACAGTCGCTGATGTATTACTGAGAGGCAAACAGAAAAGAGCCTGTAAAACAAGTACCAGAAATCCAAAGAACCATCGTAGCTGATCCCTGAGCATACAAAAATAAAGACACAGTATATAATGGCCATCTTACGCCCAACAAACCAACAATAACACACATCACATGATCAGATGTCCCACCTAAAGCCACACGGGCAGCAGAAGCATCGTAGTTGATCCAAAAGGACACCCAGGACAGGATGGTGATGAGGATTGAGGGCATGTAAGTCTGCAGGATGAAGTAACCAATGTTCCTCTTGAGTTTGAAACTCAGAGACAGACGTGGATAAGAACCTGGTCCAGAAAAGACAAAGAGGCAGAGTTTCATTCATGCTCTATGGTAACATCTAGCGATCATTTTTTTGATTAATTTTACCACAGAAAGTTTGGGGTCACAAACAAAAAGCATCTAATGCTAACCAAGGCTGCATTTATTTGATCAAAAATGCGTTAAAAACATAACTGCTTTGTAGTAAAAGCAATTTAGTGATGCAAAACTGAATTTTCAGCATCATTACTCAAGTCTTCAGTGTCACATGATTCTAATGTAAAATGCTTTTCTTACTTAGATGTGTTGTCTTGTTTCCAGCCAAAATATCTAAAAATTCTTAAATCAAGAAGGATTTTCTAGACAAGTAAAAATTATTGTCTTGTTTTTAGAAAAAACTAGTCAAAATGAAGTGAGTTTTTGCTTAAAAGAAGCAAAATAATTTGTTTCAAGGAGAAAACTAGAATATTTTGCTTACTCCATTGGCAGATTACTTTTGATTGTTTCAAGCAAAAACTCACTTCATTTTAACATCTTTTTTCTGAAAACAAGACTATAATTTGTACTTGTCTAGAAAATCTTTCTTGATTTAAGAATTTTTAGATAATTTGGCTGGAAAAAAGACAAAAAAAAAAAAGCATTTTTGGCAGTGTGCTGATTTGGTATACACTGCAAAAAATACTTTTCTTACTTAGATTTTTTGTCTTGTTTCCAGCCAAAATATCTAAAAAGATTTTCTAAAAAACTAAAAATTATTTTCTTATTTTCAGAAAAAATAAGTTAAAAATTAGGTGAGTGTTTGCTAGAAACAGGCAAAATAATCTGCCAATGGGGTAAGCAAGATAATCAAATTTTCTGCTTGAAAGAAAATTATTTTGCTTACCCCACTGGCAGATTTTAAGCAAAAAAAAAAACTTTTTCTGAAAACAAGACAAATTTTTTTACTTGTCTAGAAAATCCTTCTTGATTTAAGATTTTTTAGATATTTTGGCTGGAAACAAGACAAAAAATCTAAGTAAGATTTTTTTTGCAGTGTACTGCTTAATTTTTTTGTGATGCATTGTTTTTCAGCTTTCTTTGATAAGTAGAACAGCATTTATCGTTTTAATTTGACCATGCGATGCATTGGTCCATCTCTAGTGAACACACAGGCCTCCTCAAAATATATATTTGGTGGCAGAGGAGGTCGCAATAATAAGCGGCGTGTCTGAGAGCGCGGGTAGAGTCAGACAGCCAGACTGCGTGACTTTATCTGTTCCTGAAAGGCAGACCAGTGATGATAATAAGACTGGAGAAAAACACAAATTATGTGCACTTACTCACATGCTTACTCATCGCATACATCGCTTCAAGGTTTAGCGAAAGGACACTGTAGCTATATATGCATGCAATAATGTCTGCACACAGCATCATGTGATGATTTTGTGCATAAACTGGGGCCAGAATCACATGAAGCCTTTACAAATTCAAGGTGAGACCCATCCATTTTATGTTCGTTTTGTTTGCAATTAAAGTCTTGAATAATCATATCTTTTAGTTTGTGTCCTTCGAGTTTCAAAAAACGAATTGTGAAATGATTACGTTATTGTGTACAGTTCTCATGATATAATATTCTGGCCCTACCACCCACCCTTAGATCAAACATTACTTTTGAACAGATCTGACTCATGGTCTCAACAGCAAAACACACGAACGAGAATAAATTCAACCTGTGGAGAAAACCACGTTCTTCGAGATGAGTTTGTAGTCCACGATGGAGAACTGAGGCAGCTCGATCCTCTCCACCCCCGAAACGGCTCCGTCTCCCCCTCGCCAGTAAAACTCGATATCATCTGTGGTGTAGCCATCTGGAGGATCCAAACACACGTGCGTTATAATAAACTCACATCTGAGTGCATCTCTGTACATATGAGGACAACAGAGGAAAAATGAGCTCTGCATTAAGACTTTGTGTTTTGCTTCCTTCTGCAACCATGCTTTATGAGACTTTAAACAATGAGAGTACAAAACAAGGCCTGAAATAAATGTAAAAAATATCTGTTTTTTTTTGTTTTGTTTTGGTTTTTAAACAAAGAGAGTACAAAACAAGGCCTGAAATAAATGTAAAAAATATCTGTTTTTTTGTTTTGTTTTGGTTTTTAAACAAAGGGAGTACAAAACAAGGCCTGAAATAAATGTAAAAAATATCTCTTTTTTTTGTTTTGTTTTGGTTTTTAAACAAAGAGAGTACAAAACAAGGCCTGAAATAAATGTAAAAAATATCTCTTTTTTTTGTTTTGTTTTGGTTTTTAAACAAAGAGAGTACAAAACAAGGCCTGAAATAAATGTAAAAAATATCTCTTTTTTTTGTTTTGTTTTGGTTTTTAAACAAAGAGAGTACAAAACAAGGCCTGAAATAAATGTAAAAAATATCTGTTTTTTGGTTTTGTTTTGGTTTTTAAACAAAGAGAGTACAAAACAAGGCCTGAAATAAATGTAAAAAATATCTCTTTTTTTTGGTTTTGTTTTGGCTTTTAAACAAAGAGAGTACAAAACAAGGCCTGAAATAAATGTAAAAAATATCTCTTTTTTTGGTTTTGTTTTGGTTTTTAAACAAAGAGAGTACAAAACAAGGCCTGAAATAAATGTAAAAAATATCTGTTTTTTTGTTTTGTTTTGGTTTTTAAACAAAGAGAGTACAAAACAAGGCCTGAAATAAATGTAAAAAATATCTGTTTTTTTGTTTTGTTTTGGTTTTTAAACAAAGAGAGTACAAAACAAGGCCTGAAATAAATGTAAAAAATATCTCTTTTTTTTGTTTTGTTTTGGTTTTTAAACAAAGAGAGTACAAAACAAGGCCTGAAATAAATGTAAAAAATATCTCTTTTTTTTGTTTTGTTTTGGTTTTTAAACAAAGAGAGTACAAAACAAGGCCTGAAATAAATGTAAAAAATATCTCTTTTTTTGTTTTGTTTTGGTTTTTAAACAAAGAGAGTACAAAACAAGGCCTGAAATAAATGTAAAAAATATCTCTTTTTTTTGTTTTGGTTTGGTTTTTAAACAAAGAGAGTACAAAACAAGGCCTGAAGTAAATGTAAAAAATATCTCTTTTTTTTGTTTTGGTTTGGTTTTTAAACAAAGAGAGTACAAAACAAGGCCTGAAATAAATGTAAAAAATATCTGGTTTTTTTGTTTTGTTTTGGTTTTTAAACAAAGAGAGTACAAAACAAGGCCTGAAATAAATGTAAAAAATATCTGTTTTTTTTTGTTTTGGTTTGGTTTTTAAACAAAGAGAGTACAAAACAAGGCCTGAAATAAATGTAAAAAATATCTGTTTTTTTGTTTTGGTTTGGTTTTTAAACAAAGAGAGTACAAAACAAGGCCTGAAATAAATGTAAAAAATATCTGTTTTTTTTTGTTTTGGTTTGGTTTTTAAACAAAGAGACTACAAAACAAGGCCTGAAATAAATGTAAAAAATATCTGTTTTTTTTGTTTTGTTTTGGTTTTTAAACAAAGAGAGTACAAAACAAGGCCTGAAATAAATGTAAAAAAATATCTGTTTTTTTTGTTTTGTTTTGGTTTTTAAACAAAGAGAGTACAAAACAAGGCCTGAAATAAATAACAAATTATCTGTTTGTTTGTTTTTTTTGGTCAGTGAAAAGAGGTGGTTAACCTTCTTTGTTGATCATCAAAATGATAATCATCATTCTCAGGAGGTCCATTTACATTTTTTTTATATTATTAAATGTATAAGAAATTAGTTTATTTTATAATTTAATATGAAGTTTTGTTTTTAAATAGTACTGTCAAATGATTAATCGCATCCAAAATAAAAGTTTATGTTTACATACTACATTTTTATTTTAGATTTTAAATTTATATCTAAAATATTTATATTTATTTATAATGTAAATTGTATACAGGTATGAATATAATACATATAAACATATTGTTTTAATGTGTACATGCATGTGTGTGTATTTATGTGTACATAATAAATATACAAGGTAAACACACATATAATATGTAAACATAAACTTTTATTTTGGATGTGATTAATCATGATTAGTCGTTTGATAGGCCTATTTTTAAACTTGTTACCAATTTGTGGCACATTTAAATACAGTTTAAAACATTTTAGAAATAAGTCGACAAAACTTACACACTGCAAAAAAATGCTTTTCTTACTTAGATTTTTTGCCTTGTTTCCAGCCAAAATATCAAAACATTCTTAAATCAAGAAGGATTTTCTAGACAAGTAAAAATTATTATCTTGTTTTCAGAAAAAAAAGAAGTTCAAATGAAGTGAGTTTTTGCTTGAAACAAGCAAAATAATCTGCCAATGGGGTAAGCAAAATAATCTAGTTTTCTGCTTGAAAGAAGATAATTTTGCTTACCCCACTGGCAGATTATTTTGCTTGTTTTGAGCAAAAACTCACTTGATTTTGACTTCTTTTTTCTGAAAACAATATATTTTTTTAGATATTTTGGCTGGAAACAAGGCAAAAAATCTAAGTAAGAAAATATTTTTTTGCAGTGTACCATCAAAAATAAAGTAAAAAAAAAAAAAAAAAAAAAAAAAAAGTTTGTCATATTTCCCAAAAATTAAAGACAAATGTTTATTATATGTTTTTTTTTTTCCTACAATATTTTGGGTAACAGGGTTGAAAGTTTAGTCACTGGATATTTGTAGGCACATGTCATAGTGTCTCTGCTATTTTAGTCAGATATTTTAATGTTCATCCAATCTGATTTTGTAAGAATTTATTTATTTATTTATTATTTATTTCTGTTTTAAAGATGTTTTCTTTGGATTGTTTGGCTACTACACTGCAAAAAAAGCTTTTCTTAACTTAGATTTTTTGTCTTGTTTCCAGCCAAAATATAAAAGTTTACGTCAAAATTAAGTGAGTTTTTGCTTAAAACAAGCAAAATAATCTGCCAAAAATAATCTCAAAAAAATATATTATTTCTAACAGAAAACAAGATTATTTTGTTTACCCCATTGACAGATTATTTTGCTTGTATCAAGCAAAAACACACTTAATTTTGACTTTTTTTTTTTTTTTTTTTTTTTTTTTGAAAGCAATACAAAAAATTTTACTCATCTAGAGAAAGTAAATCCTTCTTGTTTTAAGAATTTTTAGATATTTTGGATTGACACAAGCAAAAAATCTAAGAAAAGCTATTTTTGCAGTGTAGGAAAATATAACTTCATTTGTGTTTCCTGCTAGCTAAATTTCTCACATAAACAAAAATTTATTGGCTCCAAACCTCTCTTTACTTATTCAAAGTGGATCTAGATAAGCATATGGAAACTATCCAAAGTTCTGTTAGCAGTCAAAAACTGTACCTTTATATTCATCTATTCATCCTTAGGTTTATTTTCGGAAGGCATTTGTATTTGTGTATACTTTCTTTCTTTGTTCTTTTGTTTTGTTTTTATAATTGTACCCTACTACAATAGACTATTGTTTGATGTTTTCTACTGTTTAATAAAAAAAAAAACATAATTTCAGACCAGGAATCAGAACGCATTTCGCGAATCATTCCGCTCTAAATCAAATGATTCGCGATCCGAAGTTCCGATCTGATGCAAAAGATTCGCGAACCCGCTCCGAAATTCCGCTCTAAATCAAATGATTCGCGATCCGAAGTTCCGATGTGATGCAAAAGATTCACAAACCCGCTCCAGAGTTCCGCTCTAAATCAAATGATTCGCGATCCGAAGTTCCGATGTTATGCAAAAGATTCGCGAACCCGCTCCAAAGTTCCGCTCTAAATCAAATGATTCGCGATCCGAAGTTCCTATCTGATGCAAAAGATTCACGAACCCGCTCCAGAGTTCCGGTCTAAGTTAAATGATTCGCGCTCCGCGCTCCAAAGTACCGTTCTGAATCATGATTCGCGAACCATCATTTCAGGACTCGGAGTGTGGATCGCGAATCATTCAATTCACAAAATGATTCGCGAAACAGCTCTGAGGTACTGATCTGAATCAAGTGATTCACGAACCCGTTCCGAAGTCCCGATCTCAAGTGATTCGCGAATCGCGATACGCGAATTAATGTCCCGATCTGAATCAAATGATTCCGCACGAAACAGTGAATCATTTTGCGACGGTTTCGGAGTTTCGAAAAGCTCAGTTTCACCAATCACTACGTGCTTTTTAAAATCATTAATTGATGTCAAAATTCGAAAATGAACGTCTCTTTTGATCTGTTTTTTTTTTTTTTTGCTAGTGAATCGCTTGAACTGAATGATCGAAGTCATAGTTTGAATCAATCGGAGCGGTTCCAGCGTAAATGACTCACTCGATTGAATCTCTTTGCCTGTTCATCTGCTTTTCGTGCCTTCAGCCATGTTTACACAACACTGTCAGTTCTACTACTGACTTAGCTCTCTAGTTTTATGACATTAACTGGAAAAACGAAAAAAGTATGATGTTTACAAGTAGAATATCACTTTTTCCATTCCAAAGATAACACCCAACACAAATCTATGAACAAATTAAAGTAAAACCACTCCATTAATATGACAAGAGCTGCACCTGAATATACATGTTAGATGGAAACTGTGCATTATGAGTTTGTAGCTTAATTCACTATATTTTAAATAGTGCTGTCAAACGATTAATGCACAGTTTCCATTAATCGCATCCAAAATAAAAGTTTATGTTTACATACTATATATTTGTGTACTGTGTATATTTATTATGTATATATAAAAACACACACATGCATGTATATATTAAGGAAAATATTTTAGATTTATATCTAAAATATTTATATGTATTTATAATCTAAATTGTATACAGGTATAATTATATATACATATAAATATTTAATTTTAGTATATACTGTATGTGTGTGTATTTATATCTACATAATAAATATACAAAGTAAACACACATATAGTATGTAAACATAAACTTTTATTTTGGATGCGATTAATCATTTGACAGCCCTAATTTTAAATAATTTGACAGTTCAATAGGAAATCAGTTGAAAGCAACCATAACACTTAAGAGAATGTTCAATTTATTACAAATATTTGAGAAATTATTGTTGTACCTGATTGCATTAGTCCTGGCAGTAACATTACACAGTAAAAAAACAGTAAAAAACACAATTTGAGGGTCAACTTAAAATAGTTTGTTACCCTGCTGCCTTAAAATTTTAAGTTAACTAGTTAAATAGTTTTTTACAGTGTATACTAATTTCACAATTAATTACAAATTAATTTAGTATACTGTCAAAATTATGATGGAAGAAGGTAAGCCTCTGGGGTGGGACAGACTAAAATGGACTTTTTAAGGGGGGAACAGACTCTTGAAACTATTTATGCTTCATGCTAGGTTATATTTTTAGTTAACAGTTTATCTAACAGATCCAATAGCGTGGGATTTGTGTTTTTAATACTTTACATAAACCAACGGTACACCAAAGTGCATCATATTCATGGAAAGTGCAGTATAAATATTGACGGTGACATTTCGATTTCAAAACAAGTGATCATTAAATTATGTAAGGGGACAGCTGGTTATAAAACAGACGCACATCCACATCCGCGAAGGAATCTGCGCGTTTGCTTGTTCTCCGTCCTCGCCGAGGTTCCTTCTCCGTCTGCACCAGTTTGTCTGCGTGCAACTTATAATGAGAACCAGTGACCTATTTAGTGTATTGAATAATTAACGACGAGCTTCTGATTCCTTCATATTCAAGGGAGTTATCTCTGCATGACTTAGCAACCAGGTACAGACTTAAAAAGGACAGCAAAGCTGTAGGCCTTATAAAGCATTAATGCAGCGACAGAGATAACAAATACCGCTTTTTCATTGGGTTTAATGGGCCAGAGAGCAACGTGATGTAAATACGACAAGAGCTTGAGCCATGTGACAATCATAAGATGCGTTTTCCTAGCGTGGGAGCGTTTGGAGACCGTCGCAGCGTAAGGTTGCGTCGTGTTCACCCCGCTGTCTGAAAAGGCTTTTAAATGGCGAGCAAAGGGAGAAAGCATGAGAGAGAGAGAGAGCTGAGGACTCTAGAGAGAACTGCTGTTGGACTGGGAAGGACTGGTGTTTCACTTTCCATTAAATCTATTATCTCTGTGCCACCGCGTCTGATTCTGTCAATTGACTGGCTGATTACTGTCAACAGATCACATCACTTTACTGCTACGGCTCCATTATTCCCTCGGGGCCTTGAAAGAAGCGAGAGAAAAAGGGCGAGAATCAGTCGGAGCCGGAATCCACATCAGAGGTGAGCGACTCGAGCGCAGAGCTTCTGCTTTAAAATCTGCTTCTGAATCGCGGCCATTAAAAATGTATCAGGAAAGTTCATCAGGGAAGAGGAGGCTCAAGCTTGTGTCTCATTAGCCACACAAAACACTGCTGTTCACTTCTGCGCAGAGATGGAAACACAATTTTGGAGCGATTTTTGATAGCCGATTTTCCCCAGAACGCAATTAAGATGGTTTTGGCAACCCTGGTCTGGCCATTTTCAATTTAAACGTACACTTTTGAAATTAAAGAGAGGTCATTCTGAATTTTGTTTTTATTTTAATATCACTGAGACATTATTGTAGTTTTAATGAATATTTTAAATCTATGTTTTTATTTTTACATTTAAAAACAAATGTTAATGTCTGTATTTCTTTTTATTCATTTTAGTTATTTTAGTATATCACGTTAAACTAGATAAAAAAGTTTGTCAAGACAAACTTTACGTTTTTAAAAGTTTCAGAAGTTTTAAGTTTGATAGTTTTCAGTCTGAAATAGTTTGAAGTCATTTTAAATCTTTAAGCGTGAATGTTCTGAAGACAATACAGTCAGATAGCCAGAGAGATAGATTAGCATGTTACTAGCATGTTGTAGCATGAGTAGCATGCTGCTAGCATGATTAACATGTTGTTAGCATGTTTTTTAGAAATATTAGCAAGTTACTAGCATGTTGATAGCATGAGTAGCATGCTGCTAGCATGAATGACTAACATGTTGTTAGCATTATTAGCAAGTTGCTAGCATGTTGCTAGCATAATTACCATGTTATTCGCATGTTGCTAGCATTATTGGCAAGTTGCTAACATGATGCTAGCATGATTAGCAATTTGCTAGCATGATTACAAAGTTGCTAACATAATTCTAGCATAATTAGCAAGAATGCTTCTAAATTACTGGAAAAATATGCAGAAATGGGAAAATAAACGTGAGTGTGGGAGAGAAAAGGAAAGAAAGCAGGGCTGTATTTCTTTTTATTCACTAGTTATTTTAGTATATCACGTTAAACTAGATAAAAAAGCTTGTCAAGACAAACTTTAAGTTGGCTAAGTTTTTAAAAGTTTTAAAAGTTATGTTTAATAGTTTTCAGTCTGAAATAGTTTGAAGTTTGAAGTAGTTTTAAATCTTAAAGCATGAATGTTTTGAGATAGAGAGATAGATTAGCATGTTACTAGCATGTTGTAGCATGAGTAGCATGCTGCTAGCATGATTAACATGTTGTTAGCATGTTTTTTAGAAATATTAGCAAGTTACAAGCATGTTGATAGCATGAGTAGCATGCTGCTAGCATGTTTCTAGAATGACTAACATGTTGTTAGCATTATTAGCAAGTTGCTAACATGTTGCTAGCATGATTAACAAGTTGCTAACATGTTGTTAGCATTATTAGCAAGTTGCTAACATGTTGCTAGCATGATTAACAAGTTGCTAACATGTTGTTAGCATTATTAACAAGTTGCTAACATGTTGTTAGCATGTTGATAACAGTAGAATGTTGTTAGCAAGTTTATTGAATGATTAACATGTTGCTAGCATTATTAGCAAGTTGCTAGCATGTTGCTAGCATAATTACCATGTTATTCGCATGTTGCTAGCATTATTGGCAAGTTGCTAACATGATGCTAGCATGATTAGCAATTTGCTAGCATGATTACAAAGTTGCTAACATGATTCTAGCATAATTAGCAAGAATGCTTCTAAATTACTGGAAAAATATGCAGAAATGGGAAAATAAACGTGAGTGTGGGAGAGAAAAGGAAAGAAAGCAGGGCTGTATTTCTTTTTATTCACTAGTTATTTTAGTATATCACGTTAAACTAGATAAAAAAGCTTGTCAAGACAAACTTTAAGTTGGCTAAGTTTTTAAAAGTTTTAAAAGTTATAAGTTTAATAGTTTTCAGTCTGAAATAGTTTAAAGTTTGAAGTAGTTTTAAATCTTAAAGCATGAATGTTTTGAGATAGAGAGATAGATTAGCATGTTACTAGCATGTTGTTAGCATGAGTAGCATGCTGCTAGCATAATTAGCAAGTTGCTAACATGTTGCTAGCATTATTAGCAAGTTGCTAACATGTTGCTAGCATTATTAGCAAGTTGCTAACATGTTGCTAGCATTATTAGCAAGTTGCTAACGGGTCGCTAGCATGTTGATAACATGAGTAGCAAAATTACTAGCATGCTATTAGCATGACTAGCAAGTTGCAGGCATAATTAGCATGTTAGCATGTTTTTTAGAAAGATTAGCAAGTTACTAACATGTTGATAGCATGAGTAGCATGTTGTTATCATGTTTCTACAAAGACTAACATGTTGTTAGCATTATTAGCAAATTGCTAACATGTTGCTAGCATGTTGATAGCATGAGTAGCATGTTAGCAAGTTTACTGAATGATTAACATGTTGCAAGGATTATTAGCAAGTTGGTAACATGTTGCTAGCATGATTAGCATGTTATTAGCATGTTGTTAGCATGATTAGCAAGTTACAAGCATGTTCATAGCATAGGTAACATGTTACTAGCATGCTGCTAGCACGATTAGCATATTGTTATATTTCTAGAATGATTAGCAAGTTAGGATGATTAACAAAGTTGCTAGCACGTTTCTAGCATGATTAGCAAGTTGCTAACATGATTACAAAGTTGCTAACATGATTCTACATAATTAGCAAGAATGCTTCTAAATTACTGGAAAAATACGCAGAAATTGTAACAATTAAGACAGTAATATGCAATAAAGGCTAAAATGCTGTTGTATAACGTATTTGGTTTTTGTGAAAACCTTTATCTGAACTGTAAATCATAATTTCATGGCTCAATATGCTACCATACATTGTCCAAATTGATATTTAAAAATTCTGCAGATACCCTGTAAATAGTGAAATAAAATTCCTTCTTTGATATTTGTTGATATTTGTGTATTGAAAAAATTTTTGATTGACATTTAGACTCCTATCTGTTTTTCTATATTTTTATTTGGGCTAGTTAAATTATTTTCGGGCTACCAAAATCTAAAGAGTACCTGCCCGAAGGGCTACCAGAGATTTAGAAATTTTGCGAGCCCTGAGAAGAATAATACAAAGTTTAACCCTTTAACTGTCACTCCCTATTGTGAACATAGACATGAAAATGCACTATCCAAATGTAATTTTTTATAATTCATGAACAAAAACATTTTGTAATATGATTTTCATGTACAATTTCCATGATAATGCAATGTCTGATTTTAAAATGGTTTCCAAAGGATGAATTTTGAAATTTTAAGTGATTTATAATTTCTAATGATTTCTAAAGCGTGATAGAAAAAAAGGCAACAAAGAAAGTCTTTCTGTGACAAAGGTCAGAACTCCTGTTATGAAGTACATTTTTTGAGGTGCACTCTTGTCATAAATTAATCTATTACTTTTCCTACATAATTTGTAACACAAAACAGTGGTCAAATATCAATTTAGGAGTCTTAGACCTTTCCAACGATATATAGTTTGTCATGATTAGATTAGGATTTATTTGAAATATGGTGAAGTAAAAGGGTTAAAGGGTTAAATAGCAGATCAGCAAGTTGTCTTTCTCAAGCCAACTGAACTAATTACAAATGAGAAATGCTGCTTTAGAAATTAGATGAAATAAAAGTAACGAAAACTGTTTTTATGGTTTAAGAGGACTGTAATAACCCTGAGAGGGAATGGTAGAAGAAGAAGGAACTGGAGGGATGGAAAGAGAGAGAAAGTGTATTGGTAGCTGAAGGAAGTCAGGTCTGACCCTCAGTGTTTCTGTGCTGCTTAACGCTTCTGGCAACTTAATGATCAAACGAGAGCAGCCTGAGCCGCAGCATCACATCACAGCGCTGTAATCCAGCACTCCAGGGACAAAGATAAAACACTGAGAAGACCTCGCATTCTTCTCCTGTGTCTTTCATTTTTTATTACAAGAAAAACGGCGTTACACACAATTACAGGCAATAATGACAAAATAGAAAGCCCATTCATCTTGATAAAGAGGGAGATGATTAGCTTTTGTTATGGCTGTAAATGCATAATTTAGCACTGCTGTCATGGCACAGCTGAAAAACAGATCATCAGACGGGTAACCCATCATCGCTTCAGCCTATGTTTTTAACATTGGCTTCTGGAGTATTGGGTTCATAGATCAATCACAGTTCACAGACCCCAAAAACAGCATTAAATCACTGTGTGTTCAACCAGAGTTCGCAGGTGGAGTGACTTTCTTAATGCATCACTTGCATCAATGAATCAGCTGTTTACTGAACAGCCATTCACTCTCAAATGCAAAATGTGCAGCCATTTAAGTTT
The DNA here is from genome assembly GCA_033026305.1 of Cirrhinus molitorella. Taxonomy (NCBI): domain Eukaryota; kingdom Metazoa; phylum Chordata; class Actinopteri; order Cypriniformes; family Cyprinidae; genus Cirrhinus; species Cirrhinus molitorella. Next base: position 35,929,578 of record CM065129.1, read on the forward strand.
AATGTTACATAGTTCTACATAGTTCATTTGTCACCATAATGTAGAAGTAATGCTATTATATTTATGCTGTAAATGTAAAACCGAAAATGGCACGTTTTGAAGTCTCTACTTCTCACCAACCTACTTTTATTTGATCCGAAGTACAGCAAACAGCCAAAAATTTGAAATATTTTTACTATGTAAAATCATTTGAACATATTTTAAAATACAATTCATTCCTGTGATTACAAAGCTGACATTTTTGCATCATTACTCCAGTCTTCGGTGTCACATGATCCTTCAGAAATCATTCTAATATTCTGATTTGCTGCTCGAAAAACATGTACTATTATTATTATTAGTTGAATATTTTCAGGTTTCTTTGATGAATAGAGAGTTTGGAAGAACAGCATTTATCTGAAATAAAAAAGAATATATATACATATATATATATATATATATATAAGCTTTTTATTTTTAGAAAAATGCTGATCTTTGGATCTTTCTATTCATCCAAAAATCCGGAAAAAATATTAGAAAGATTTCTGAAGGATATAGGCTATATAAATAATTTTAATAGGATTTTCAAAATGATGTTGTTTTAATAGAACAAATAAAAATCATTCTGCTTATTGGTTATCAGTATATTATTATTGTTGTAATTAATGCTACAAATAATAAAAAATAACCAAAATGTAATGTAATGTAATATTAAATAATTTATAAATTATTATTACATATTTTTATTGTTTTTAAAAATATGTGTTTTAATAAAACAAAATATTGGTTCTGCATATTGGTTGTTGTGGTTTCATATTTCATACTAATATACTATTTATACATTTATATAAGCATTATTATTATACATTTTATTGCTTTTAATAATAAATGAAATTAATTTAAATAAAAAAATAATCTATTATTAAAAAATTATTATTAATGTTGCTGTTGTTAATGCTATTATATTTACTGCATAAATTAAAATGAATAATACAAAAATAATAATTTAAATATTAAATAAATTAGAAATTATTATTCAATATTTTATTGTTTTTTATATTATGTTGTTTTAATAAAACAAAATAAAGTAAAAATAAAACATTCTGCATATTGGTTGTTGTGGTTTCATATTTCATACTAATATACTATTTATACATTTATATAAGCATTATTATTATTATTATTATACATTGTATTGCTTTTAATAAAACAAAACTAATAATCTGCATATTGGTTATTAGTATATTATTAATGTTGCTGTTGTTAATGCTATTATATTTATTGTGTAAATAAAAAACTTTATTTAAATATTAAATAAATGATAAATTATTATTAAACATTTTATTGTTTTTAACATTTTTTTTAATATTATGTTGTTTTAATAAAACAAAATAAAGTAAAAAAAAATCATTCTGCATATTGGTTGTTGTGGTTTCATATTTCATACTAATACACTATTTATACATTTATATTATTATTATTATTATTATTATTATTATTATATATTTTATTGCTTTTAATAATAAATTAAATTAAATAAAAAATAATCTGCATATTGGTTATCAGTATATAATTGTTGTTGTTGTTATTAATGCTATTTATTGCATAAATTAAAATTAATAAAGAAAAAAACACAAATGTAACTTAAATATTAAATAAATGATTAATTATTATTACATATGTTATTGTTTTTTAAAATCCTTCTGCATATTGGTTGTTGTGGTTTCATATTTCAAACTAATATACTATTTATACATTTATATTAGCATTACTATTATATATTTTATTGCTTTTAATAATAAATTAAATTAAATTAAATTAAATTAAACATTTATTTTCATATTGGTTATCAGTATATTAATGTTGTTGTTGTTATTAATGCTATTATATTTATTGCATAAATTAAAAATAACAAAAAATAACAAAAATGCAACTTAAATATTAAATAAATGATAAATTATTATTACATATGTTTTTTTTTTTTTAAATCTGCATACTGGTTGTTGTGGTTTGATATTTCATACTAATATACTATTTATACATTTATATTGGCATTATTATTATTATTATTATTATTATTTTATAATTTATTGCTTTTAATAATAAATTAAATTTAAAAATGATCTGCATATTGGATATCAGTATATTATTGTTGTTGTTATTAATGCTATTGTATTTATTGCATAAATTAAAAATAATAAAAAATAACAAAAATGCAACTTAAATATTAAATAAATGATACATTATTATTACATATGTTATTGTTTTTTTTTTTTAACTGCATATTGGTTGTTGTGGTTTCATTTTTCATACTAATATACTATTTATACATTTATATTAGCATTATTATTATTATTATTATTATTTATTTTATTGCTTTTAATAATACATGCATATGGGTTACCAGTTGAAGATAAAGATAACTAGCTCGATATGGTTTGACCTCTAGTGAGGGGGATGATGATAAACAGATGCATAGATCTGACGCTGTGAATCTGGAAATCTGACTGGGGTCAAGAAGGACAGAAGGTGCGGCACTCACAGCTCTCGATCTCCAGCGTGCAGTTCTGCTCGTCCAGCGGGTATCGCCTCAGGTCCATCATGCAGGCAGCGGTGGTGGTGATCCTGAATGCAAAGCAGAGACAGGGGACTGTGGGGATTACTGACGCTTCTCAAGGACAACAGAGACGACAGCAGCCCTCCTCCCTCATCCACACAGCTGCTCTCCGCCTACAAACAGCCTTTTTGTGCTTTACTCTTCTACACATCATTTTTGCTGTTCTCTACAATATCGAAATTCTATATAATATAAAATCTATTCTTTAAACTGCACTTGTGTAGGGCAAACAGCATCTGTCTGATCAGCCTGAGCCAACTGCAGCCATTCTCACGGCAAATGAAAACTAAAATTTAATAGATGTCTCTGAACTTTATGTGGGTTGTTAAAACTTCATCTGAAGAACTGCTTATCTTTAATAATTTAGCGCGCAACTCAATTCCAAAACCTTTCACTTGAATTCTCCAACGGATGTTAGTGCAACTTCTTTTTCTTCTTTTTTTTTTGCAGAAAAAAGTTCACCATGGCTGAACCAAATAGGCTCACCAAGACTGCGTTTATTTCAATTTCAATCATATTATTAGTAATACAGTAAAAACAGTAATATTGTGAAATATTATATCAAATTAAAACGTCTGTTTACTATATGTTAAAATGTATTTATTTCTGTGACCAAAGCTGAATTTTCAGCATCATTACTGCCATCTTCAGTGTCACATGATCCTTCAGAAATCATTCTAATGTGCTGATTTGCTGCTCAAGAAACATGATTATTATTATTAATGTTGAAAACAGTTGTGCTGCCAATATTTTTGTGGAAACTGTGATCAATTATATTTGTATGTAAATATCCTGAATTATAAATGACTTCAATATTATAAATATCATTAAAATCATTTTAACTTTTTACTGTCTACTTCATTTTTGTGAAATAAAATCAGTCAATTTATGCAACAGTGTTTTAGTTTCATGTTAAAAACAATGAAAGAAAAGTCAATATATTTTGAGAATAATGTCAAAATTACAAAATAGTCAAAATAGTTTGAGAATACAGTCGTAATTTCTAGAAGTTGAAATGTTTAGAGAATAAAGTCGAAATTAATTTGAAAAATTAATTCTTGTAATTTTGACTTTATTTTCGAAATGTTTTGATTTTATTCTCAAAACATTTTGACTTTGTTCTCATAATTTTGACCTTATTCTCAAACATTTTGACTTTATTCTCAAAACATTTCGACTTTATTCTCATAATTTTGACTTTATTCTCAAAACATTTTGATTTTATTTTCATAATTTAGATTTTAATCTCAAAACACTTCGACTTTATTCTTGAAACAGACTTTATTCTCATAATTGTGACTTTATTCCCATAATTTTGACTTTATTCTCGAAACATTTCGACTTTATTCTCGAAACATTTCGACTTTATTCTCGAAACATTTCGACTTTATTCTTGTAAGTTTGACTTTATTCTCAAAACATTTAGACTTTATTTTCGTAATTTTGACTTCTCAGAACATTTTGACTTCATTCTCATAATTTGGACTTTATTCTCAAAACATGATTTCATCCTCATAACATTGACTTTATTCTGAAAACATTTCGACTTTATTCTTAAAAAACAGACCTTATTCTCGTAAATTTGACTTTATTCTCTAAACATTTTGACTTCATTCTCATAATTTGACTTTATTCTCTAAATATTTAAACTATATTCTTATAATATTTTAACTGTATTCTAGTAATTCAACTTTATTCTCTAAATATTATGACTTTAATCTCATAATCTAAAGATTTTTTTTTTTTTAACATGGCACTAAAACGCAGTCGTAAATTTCCATCATAGTTAGTGAAAAAACAAAGTAAACAGTAGACAGGTAGACTTTAGTACAACTTTGATTTGATTTAAAGCAGCACTTTAACTTTCACTTCCAATTTTTGCAGTTTGCAATCAGTTCTTTTGAGTTACGTTTGTCAGCACAGCGAGAACAAGACTCATCTCTTTCTTTGCTCACCCAAGACCACGTCTGGGGTCAGTAAGATCAGTATAGTTATAAATCAGAAAGATTTACAATTCTACAACAAAAATCTTTTCAATTATGATGAAAAGCAGCAATTAAACGTGCGCTTTAGATTTTCGTGGGTTGCATTTTCTAGCATATACAGTTGTGGTTTGTCAGCACAGCGATTTCTCTCTTTGTTCACGGCCATAAATCAAGCATGCTAAAAACATCAATACTCCCGAGGTTGCTCCTGCACCGTCCCGCAATCACAATTCCACAGGAAGCGCTGGAAGTACTGGGAGCTCTGGGAAATCAGGAAATTAGGCCAAGATGGCAGAGGTAAAAATAACAGGCTATTTATAGGTCGCTACATCATCAGCAAAAGTCTCTGTGCATTTGGGTGTCTAAGAGATAGATGGATGAGAGAGTCATTGGTCCCTCCAGCTGATGAGCTTTGGTGTTTCTAGAGGCGTGTTTTTGGAGAGCTCTGAGAAGAGCTCAAGATGGAGTTGATCAGTCTCTCTTGGTTCCTCTATCCCTCCTTCCCTCTCTTAACATTATTAACCCTTAATCTTGGTCATCTCTGAAACCCTTTCATCATCTCATTCTTTCACTGCATAAAATACATCTCTTTTTCTCTATACTGGCCCAATGGCAATTTCTAACACCAAATTACATTAATCACAAATAAGCTTGAAGGATGACAGTATGATTCTAAAAAAAAAAATGTTTTTGTTCAGCTAGGATACATTAATTGGTTTAAAAGTGACAGTAAAGGTGTTTATAATGTATGACAAAATAAAAATAAATAAAATGTATCCCAATTTTCACAAAAATATTGGGCAGCACAACTGTTAAGCAGCAAATCAGCTGTAGCCTTAAAAATGTCATGTGGTGCAACCATGATTTATATTGAAGTTAATTCATTTCCTTAACATTTTTTCAGATGTTCTCAGTAATTAAAGGTTTTTTTCTTATTTTTACTTATTGCTATTATTGGTCGCTCCAAAATGACACAAAGACACAATAACACAAAAAACCCTTATGTCAAATCAAATAGAAATAAATAAAATGTATGATGGCTTTCACAAAAATATTGGGCAGCACAACTGTTAAGCAGCAAATCAACTGTAGCCTTAAAAATGTCATGTGGTGCAACCGTGATTTATATTCAAATTAATTAATTTCCTTAAATTTTTTCAGATGTTCTCACTAATTAAAGTATTCAGAAACAAACATATTTGCATTTCTTTTGAGTTTTTGTAAATAATGATCTAATATTTCGTTCTAGAATTTCAGAGTTGCCTTTTAAATGTAGTTAGCAGACTCATTTTTCCTGTAAACTGCATAAAACTGATAGAAATGTTTTAAAAATAATTTAAAAATAAATTTAATGAAATACGATTTAATTAAGCATACTGTAGCAGTGGTCCATATTTCAACCACAGAAATCAGATATTTTATTTTTGGCTTCTGCTATTATTGGTCGCACCACATGATGAGTGTTCGCTCCAAATGACACAAAAACACAATGACGTAAAAAAAACCATTATGTTAAATAAAAATAAATAAACTGAAAGCTTTCAGAAAAATATTGGGCAGCACAACTGTTAAGCAGCAAATCAACTGTAGCCTTAAAAATGTCATGTGGTGCAACTGTGACTTATATTCAAATTAATTAATTTCCTTAAATTTTTTCAGATGTTCTCAGTAATTAAAGTATTCAGAAACAAACATATTTGCATTTCTTTTGAGCTTTTGTGAATAATGATCTCATATTTCATTCTAGAATTTCAGAGTTGTCTTCTTAAATGTAGTTAGCAGACTCATTTTTCCTGTAAACCGCATGAAACCGACAGAAATGTTTTAAAAATAATTTTTAAATAAATTTAAAAATACCATTCACTTAAGCATACTGTAGCAGTGGTCCATATTTCAACAACAGAAATCAGATATTTTATTTTTAGTTATTGCTATTATTGGTCGCACCACATGATGAGTGGTTGCTCCAAATGACACAAAGACATGATGACACAAAAAACCCTTATGTCAAATAAAAATAAATACAATGCATGATGGCTTTCACAAAAATATTGGGCAGCACAACTGTTAAGCAGCAAATCAACAAATTAGAAGGATATCTGAAGGATCATGTGACACTGAAGACTGGTGTAATTCAGCTTTGATCACAGCAATCAGTTACATCTGGGACATATATCTATAATGGAAAACACTGTACCACATCTAAATGTGGTAACTACATACCAGCTGTCAAAAAGGTTATATTTTTCCACATTTGAAAGAGAGTTACAAATCTGCTTGATGCTTCCATGGGTCCTTGGCAAATTGGTATATGATGCAAAGTCCTATCTTTAAATGGATTTCAACATAAAAGTCCCAAAATAGTAGTTTCTGAATGGTCGCACCACATGACATTTCAAATTCAGTAAAAATTTACAAGCATAGAATTGGCCACATGAACAAAACAAGCAAGCGTCCCACAAAGGGTCACTATGACATTTTTAATAAAAATAAATACTTGTAGAAATAAGTTAATATTCATTGTTTTGTTGAGGTCGTACCACATGATATCTACATACCAGCTGTCAAAAAGGTTATTTAAAAGTGAGTTACAAATCTGCTTGATGCTTCAATGAGTCCTTGGCAAATTGGTATATGATGCAAAGTCCTATCTTCGAATGGATTTCAAGATAAAAGTCCCAAAATGGTAGTTTCTTGATGGTTGCACCACATGATATTTCATAAAATGGACATCATCTGACCAAGTTTGTTTGAATATTATGATGGAAAATAAATACAAATGCTTTGCATTTTTTACAGGAGTACAAAACACTTTGGAAATCATGCTAAATGGTGCAGAAAATTAATCTGAATGAATTTAGGGCAATTTCAAAGATGCGGTCACACCACGTGATATTTTGACACTTTGAATAACAGAAAAAAAAAAAAAATGTTATTTTAAAAACTGAAGTGAGTACTTTTTTTGTGCATTTAAACCAATTTGTAACTAAAAAAAAATGCAATCGGACAGAATATTTAGGCGTCAACATGCATTATTCTTGACGGCTAAAGGATTTGTACAATATAAAGGAGAAAACAAACACAAATCCACATTAAAGCAATGACATTATAACCTGGATGTGCTTTTTCATCAGAGTGGGCTAATGTGATTTATTTGTCAGGTGTTATAATTGCCCCCAACCACTTTAAACCCTCTGATTACGGTCTAGTCTTTCTCATTTAAGTCTGTTTATTGTCAAACGCACGTTTAGTTGACTAAAAGACGGTAGGTATATTTGTAGCAGTCTGTGAGTTAGGAAGAAAAACGTAAAAAGATTTTGCCCCCAGTCTCTCTTACTCATCTCTCCATTTCTCTGCTCTCCGTCTCACTGTGACCTGCTGCTTACTGCTTGATTTGTATCCGCTTGAAGAGGGCTTGGCTCAATATATTAAGAGCAGAAGGAAGCTAGGCCTGACCCTCACCGGTTTAGTGCCGCTTAACGCCTCTGGCAGCTTGTATCAGCTTGAAAAGGGTCTGAGGAATAAAAGTCGGAGCTGTTTACTCTCCAGTGCCTTAGACCGCTACTTCCCCGCATTGAAACCCACCAACGCCGAGGTCTTCTCATCCGCACGCATTCAAGAGCGCTCTCTTTACCAGCACACTAGACCTCATCTATCCACCTTTCACTGGCGGGGCTGCAGCGCTACGGTTTCCCCGCGTACCGCACAGGTTCATGTAAGGGTTGGGTACAGACCCCAAGGCAGCATGTGTACCTTTATTCCAAACGACCTTGTTTACGAAGGCTTGCGCTGCAACACACCACGCAGGGGTCTGACTAAATTACATTATGAGGGTGGCGAGAGGACGAGGAGAGCTGAAAACACCGCAGCCAAAATGGTAGTCGTGAATTGGATGAAGGTTTTTGCAAACTGAAATGCTAGAATGTGATTTTTTGAACTTTCTGGTGTTGCCCGGTCATTTTTGACTGAAAATGTAGTTTTTCTTGGTATTAAGCTTGGTAAATGTTTTGACACTTGCTATGTGAACACAAAAAGAAAAAGGTTAAATGGTCCTGAAAAAAGGTTGTTCGCAGTCTAAAATGACAGCACTGGGAATGAATGGGAAGCAAATAAAAATATCTTAAATATCTGCTCTAAAGCATTGCTTTGTCGTAAATCAGCAAATTTGACAAAAGTTTGAAATTTCCAGGTTTTTGCTCAAAAAGTGGTCAACATCAGGTAATAAATGGGTCATAGCTATTCCATAAATATAATTCAGTACCATAAAATCCCCTAAAAATATACATACACAATCTGCCCTGTAAAAAAATCATTTGTTGAGTCAACTTAAAATAATTTGTTACCTGGCTGCCTTAAAATTTTAAGCTCAGTCAACTGGAAAAAAGTTTAGTCAACTTGAAATGTTAGGTTTTACTAAGTGACAACTTCGATATTTGAGTTGATTCAACTTAAAATGTTAAGGCAGCCGAGTAACAAACACAGCTGATAAGTTTAACAAACTATTTTTTAGTTTAGTCAACTTGAATATCTAAGTTGTCACTTAGTACAACTTAACATTTCAACTTGAATAAACTTATTTGATTTGACTGTAAAAATAAAATAAAAAAATAAAATTTTAAGGCAGCAGGGTAACAAATTATTTTAAGTTGACTCAACAAATTTTTTTTTTTTTTGTTTGTTTGTTTTAAAAAAAATTTTTTCATCTAGTGAAAACATATGGTACTGCACCCAAACAAAATCTTTCTGAAAGATATCAACCTCAAATTTGGAACACAATTTGTTTAGATTTATGGTTTAATTTGATTTCTTTTTCAGAGTAAACCATGTTTTGGAAAATATACATTTTCATATACAGCATTATTCATAATTAATAAACTTCTAAAGCTTTTATTATTATTATTATTATTATTTCACTTGCATTTTTTCACTTCAGCAAAAATCTACCAAATCTCTTTTAAAAAAAGAAACCTTAAGTTAAATTAAGTATCTGCTCCAAAGCATTTTTTGCTTTTTCTTAAATCAGCAAATTTGTCAAAAGTTGGAAATTTCATTTTCAGGCTTTTGCTCAAGAAGTGGTCAACATCAGGTAATAAATGGTTCATATTCCATAAATATAATTCAACACCATAAAATCCCCTAAAAATACAACATACAGTTGAAGTCAAAAGTTTACATACACAATCTGCCCTGTAAAAAACTATTTGTTGAGTCAGCTTAAAATAATTTGTTACCTGGCTGCCTTAAAATTTTAAGTTCAGTCAACTCGAAAAAGTTTAGTCAACTTGAAATGTTACGTTTTGAGTTGATTCAACTTAAAATTTTAAGGCAGCTGAGTAACAAACACAGCTGTTAAGTTTAACAAACTATTTTTTAGATTAGTCAACTTGAATATCTAAGTTGTCACTTAGTACAACTTAACATTTCAACTTGAATAAACTTATTTGAGTTGACTGAACTTAAAATATTAAGGCAGCAGGGTAACAAATTATTTTAAGTTGGCTCAACAATTTTTGTTGTTGTTGTTGTTGTTGTTTTTACAAATTGTACAAATTTTGTTAATTATCATACCAAAAAGCAAATTTAACCTAGTGGAAACATTTGGTACTGCTTCAAAGCATGTTTTGCTTTGTCGTATTATTTTCTCTTGTGGACTATATAAATAAAATATAACATGCATTTTGTATGATCTCTCTTATTTGGTCAAATAATTAACATTTTGCAGATTCTGAAGGTGTATTATGCCTTTAACTGTATTAAAAATTTTTGACCACTATGCAAACACTAAAAGTGCAGCAATTTTTTTTTCAACAGTGAAAAACAGTTGCTATATGAAAAGGCGCTAAAAAAAACAAAAGGACTTGGTAACATCATCAGATGTGCACATGTGGACTAGGAATGTGCATCAAGAAAGTGTTTCTGTAAAGCATAGCATTGGAAACAAGAAGGTCATTGGTTTGATTCTCAGGAAATGAAAGAACTGAAAAAAAGCATGTGACAAATGCAAAAAATGTCAGTTTAATCAAAAAGTAAATTAAATAAAAATGCACATATGCACTAGGAATGTTCATTAAAAAGTGTAAAGCATAGCATTAAAAACACCAAGGTCATTTGTTCAATTCCCATAGAATGCATAAACTGATATGCATGCTTTGAATCCAGTATAAGTTGCTTTGGATAAAAGCATGTGCTAAATCCAAAAAATGTAAATGAAATCAATCCGAGTTTGAGTTCATATTGAATATAACCACCGAAGATGTGTTTTTAAACATACATTTGCACAGTGTTTGAAAAAAAAGAAAAAGATTCTCATCATGTGTCACATAAAGATCAGAGCATTTACTTTTTTATTACTTTAACATAGATTTCTTTTGTGATCCTGCTAAGCCACTATTGACTATTGTGAGAGAAGGACACAGTATTGAATTCTGCTACCAGTTCAGCAATTTTCCTTGCAGTGATGCCTCTCTTGAGTTTTCCTATTGCCGCTGGTATATTGACCTACCTCTACGCTGAAAGATAGCACAGGAATGTGTGATTATGCAAAATAAAATAATGCCTGCTATAAATAGAAGCTGTCCAATTCTGTCCTTAGACATCTTCAAGCTGCTGTAAAAAAAAAACACACCAGCCAATGCACTTCACCTCCATATAATAGGCAACCTTTTCCGTAAATGAGAATTAATGATCACGTCTCTATTTTATTGTGTGGCTCATCCACTGTAAATGAGAAGGTAAACAGAAGACCTCTTCTTCTCTCAGTCTCTATGTGTAGTAATTTAGATTTGCTTAAGTCTATTATGCCCTAAATTAGTCGACTGCCTTTAAACAGAAGTGGCCCTTAATTGGGCCTAGTACAGAGCCTTGCTGAACACCTCATGCTGTGTGCTTACTGAGTTACGCTGTGTGCTTAAATGCTGTGAATGTGACACACCACAACAGAATAAGCTGATTACTGCTAAAACTATACTTGAAATGTTGGTTTAATTCAGACAGGAGACATTTTGTTTACATTTAAACGAACAAGTCAAACACTAAGGCCCTGTTTACACTAGTGCGTTTAAGCTTTAAAAACAGCGTTTTTTAAAATGAAAATGTTTAGTTTTCAAACTATACGCACTAGTGTAAATGTCGCCTAAGTCGCTGTTTACACTAGTGCGTTTTCGTCTTAAAATGGTGTTTAAAAAGAAAACAATCCCTGTCTACACTGGCATTTTCACTGCATTTCAGTAAAACTAAAACTGGGTCTGTAACGTTTTCGACAGTCTCAGGTTTTATGGTGTAGAGAAGTGTAAACAACAGACATAACCATAGCAAAAGTTATGCATTTTACAATGAAAATGCACTAGTTTAAAAATAGCCTAAGGCCCTGTTTACACTAGTGTGTTTTGGTTTTAAAACAATGTTTTAAAATGAAAATGATCTCTGTCTACACTGGCATTTTCACTGCGTCAGAAATGATCTCCATCTACACTGCACAACCGAAAACGCATGTCACATGACCATTCAGGCTGCATACGTCATCAAGGATGTCTTATTTGAGAGAAATAACTATTCCTTGGCGTGTAAAAATGCTGGAGTTTACAAACTAAAACAGGGTCAGCAGCGTTTTCTAAAGTCTCCATTTTGGTCCGTTTACACTGAAACACAACCTTGGAGTTTACAAACTAAAATGGGGTCTGCAGCATTTTCTAAAGTCTCCGTTTTGGACCGTTTACACTGAAATGCAACCCCGAAGTTTTCAACTTAAAACGGGGTCTGCAGTGCTTTCTAAAGTCTCTGTTTTGGTCTGTTTACACTGAAACGCAATCTTGGAGTTTACAAACTAAAATGTGGTCTGCAGCATTTTCTAAAGTCTCCGTTTTGGTCCGTTTACACCAAAATACAACTCTAGAGTTCACATACTAAAACAGGGTCTGCAGTGCTTTCTAAAGTCTCCGTTTTGGTCCGTTTACACCGAAACGCAACCCTGGAGTTTACAAACTAAAACAGTGTTGGCAGTGTTTTCTAAAGTCTCCATTTTGGTCCATTTACACTGAAAAGCAACCCCAGAGTTTTCAACCTAAAACGGGGTCTGCAGCATTCTCGAAAGTCTCAGTTTTCGAGGGTCAAAAACATAGTAGTGTAAACAACAGGCATAACTATAGCAAAAGTTATGCATTTATAAAAAAATGCATTAGTGTAAACGTAGCCTAAGGCCCTGTTTAAACTAGTGCACTTTAAAATGGTCCGTTTACACTGAAACACAAACCTAGAGGTTTCAAACTAAAATGGGGTCTGCAAAATGGAGTAGAGTAGATGACAGGTGTAACCACAGCAAAAGTTATGCGTTTTTGTTTTAAAGTAAAAACGATACACGCCGGAGTAGAGTAAATGACAGGTGTAACCATAGCAAAAATGATGCATTTTACAACAAAAACACACCCTAAAGCCCTGTTTACACTAGTGTGTTTTCGATTTAAAACAGTGTTTTAAAATGAAAATGATCCTCGTCTGACATTTTCACTGTGATTCAGAAACAAACTCCGTCTACACTACACAATCGAAAACACATGTCACATGAGCATATACCTGTCAACCCTCCAATTTTTCCCGGGATTCTACCGTATTTTACGTAGCTGTTCACACTCACTGACGCTTACAGTGTAAAATAGGTTTTAAAGACATTCAAATCTGCATTCATGCTGCTGCTGATCCAGAAAGAGCAACACAATCAGTCTTTTCAACCACACAATTGTCATCATTTCTGTGTTGCAGACATTTAAATAACAGAAGTAATGAAATTAAAGTTTATAGTTTGGGTATAAACACGTATTGTCTACAGTAACAATCAAAACGAAAGTATCTTAACACTTGAATGTATTGTAACGGATATCCTCTTCCACCAGGAGGTGGCGACAACTGCATGTTTATTAGTATTTATTATTGAATCATTTATTTAGGAGATTCCAATAATGAAACAAGTCTTTATTAATTGAGACACTGTCTTCATTTTTTTTTACATTTTAATCAAATATATTTTTTAAAGACTTGAGCAATGAACATTGTGTCAGAACCACTTGTAAATTACATTTTTTTGTTTAGATTTCCAATTCTTCAGAATCGTAAGAATCGCGATCTCAAATTTATTAAAGAAAATAGTGATTTTCAGTTTATCCAAAATCAAGCAGCTTTAGTTTACGTTTATTTTTGCATATAATTCTTTAAAATAGAAGTTTCATTTCATAAAGTACATTTTGTTTTTCAGTTGAATAAAATACTTTTTCCCCCTATATATTTCTTCATTGAGACTCTTGTTTTGAAATCTTGTCTCGTTCTCATTTTTTTAAATGTGATTGTTGGAGCATTTTACCAGTATTTACCATAGTTTCAAAACAAAAATTAAAAAAGGAAAAATATGCAATATGAAAATAATTGAAGACATTTTTTTTTCTTAATAAAACAAGATTTGGTTTTCAAAAAATAGTACATCTTGAAAAACAGTGTTGTTTTATAACCAGGTTCGGCTTATATTTGGGTCAATACGGTAATGCATTTTTAAACCAAAATGCACCGGTGTAAACATAGCCTAAGATAGCAATGATTTCTTCATACACATTACGCACAACAGCAGAAGGCACTTCATCAGTCTGGCAAGCTTGATCTCATTGGCTGAATTTACACTTTACAGCTTCATAGAAAATGTTAGAAAACGTTTTGACATTAGTCCATTAAAACGAGGACGACAGAGGCTGCTAAGCCGTAACATGATTCACTTGTTGTGTTATGACTCAGAAATTATATTTAAGCCTGTGTATTTTCATCCCCTGGCTGGCGCCTGTGTTATTGGTCGAAGTCTTTTAGGAGCAAGATAATCAGATCTACCTGCCTGTGCTAAATTGTCAGACTGGGCTCTCGCAGACAGCTATAGAAGAGCGCTGTTATTTTCTTCTTCTCCTGGTAATTGAGGAACATGCTTTGGCAGGCTTAGAGAAGCAGGGCACCCAAGGAACACGGACAACACACCCCCACTCTTTGCAAACACACACACACACACACACACACTCCCATGCGCATTTACAACCCAGAAAGCCCATCTTCCAACACTCTTTTATGTCAAACTGCAACAGAGCACAGATTCGCACTAAATTTCAGATGTCACAAAAGAGAACGCTCTATTACTGGCTTTTCCACACATGCTCAAACACACACACACATGCGGCCGCAGCCGGCGCTGTCTCACATGCGAAGGTCTCCATTGACAAAGTAGCGCGCTGGCAGTCCCAGCAGCAATGTTCTGTGGGCCAGGTCACAGCACTCTCACACATTCCCATCAATGTTTCATCATGTGCGTTTAGTGTTTCTGCACGCAGATTCCCTTTTGGGTTACGTAAAAAAAATAGCTTATGTAATTGGGCACTTACATAATGAAGCGTTATAAATTATATTTATTGATTTGGGGTCGCCTTAATAACAGCGAATTATCTGCTGCAATGCAGATTTTTAATTTTTAAGCACTCTTCTGATAAGGACACCGCTGTCAGGCTGAGGAACGGCGGGCACAATGTGCAGCTTTGGAATTAGCAACAACAATTTCATCCCTTCTAAACATAGACAGCGACGTTGAGTCATTTACACCGGCATAATGCATCAGCAGCCAGGGAAAATAAAAAACAGGCCTTGGAAGACGTCGTCAACACGTTATGTGTAGAGGTGCTGCGATCAGGATTTTTCCGATCACAGATACTGATCTTTTTAATCTTATCATGTAGAATTATTTACAGTGATACTCTAAATCAGGGTTTTTAGACATGTATTCAGGGCCTGAATTTATTTACTTTTTTAAATGGGTGAATTCGCCTCTTAGCTGGCTCTCGTGAGAGGAGATTTTTTTATTTGAAGGGTGGAGGGGAGCATTTTTCAGACATTTTCCAAAAATATATATATAGAATTCACATGCAAAAGCCTATAAACTTCTTTCTTTAAAAAATGCTTTTTATGCATTAATGTATAGGTTTCTACCTAAGTACTGGTATTTCTGATTGGGCTGAGGCTGGGATTTTAGCGAGTTTAATATGTATAATAGTATAATATGTGACCCTGGACCACAAAACCAGTCATAAGGGTCTATTTTTTTAAACTGAGATTTATACATCATACAAAGCGGGAAAAATAAGCTTTCCATTGATCTATGGTTAGTTAGGATAGGACAATATTTGGTTGAGAAAATCTGGAATCTGAGGGTGCAAAAAAATCGAAATATTGAGAAAATCGCCAAGTTGTCCAAATGAAGTTCTTAGCAATGCATATTACTAATCAAAAATAAAGTTTTGATATATTTACAATGGGAAATTTACAAAATATCTTCATGGAACATGATCTTTACTTAATATTACTTAATAGCACGAAAGAGAATTTGCGCTGTTCTATGTATGCGTTCAGAGACGGACAGAATACGAACAAGTAAAGTGAAGGTTTAGCTACTGTTTCAGCTATTGAAATAGTTCAGTTTTGTATGTAATGGCAAAGTGATTAGGCTTACATTTTGTTTCGTTTTTTTATTACATTAATTTGGACAATTGTTGGGAGGATTTTTTTGTTCATTAAATATGTTTTTGTTTTTTAAAGGAACGAACAGCAGCCAGCGGCTAGTCTGTGTGATCAGTTTGCCTTCTCAAATCATCATGACTTGACTAAAATAAAATCTATATAAAACAATTGTTTGTGCGGAGAGTGGAAGCTAAAGCCGCTTTGCAGGACATGGAGGCGCCAGCGAGATCACTTGCATTTTTTTCCAGCGGAAACAATTTAAAATGATCCATCAAAACAAAAAAAAACTTGCAAATACATGATAAATGCATATATAAAGCTTTAAATTATTACTTTACGCAATAAAACAAATCGAAAACAAAAATTCTTTCATTATGTAATCCGTAAAGATGCATTTCTCTCTAAAGGAGATTGCGAGTCAGGATCTTTGCAAGACTGACTCAGAATACACTAGTTTATTTATAAAAAATTAAAATATCTCCTTATTTATTTTTGCCGGTGCTTTGTGGCAAGTTTCAGCCTATTGCTTGAACGCAAAGCTACACTGAAGGCACTGCTGCTGGCTGAGACACTAAACGCTGTCCGAGACGGTCACGAAAGTGAAAGCGAAAGTGAAGTCTGACTAGCGTGGCAATTTTTGTAATCACCATAATTGATGGATGTCCAAAATATAAAAATCAGGAGAAGCCTAAAACAGGCCCGATGCCCGAGCTGAAATGCAGGGCTCTAATCAATCATATAAATTCCAGACCTACTCATAATTGTGTTAAATAATCATGATTACAATATTGATTTTTGCCATAATCGAGCAGCCCTAGATTAAATGCATTCATGTCCTGCATTAAACAGTGAGTAAATACATCTAAATGCCAATTCAGATGCAGCGCCTGTGTTTCCTCTGCACTGACAAAATGAATTTTGTTGATAATGATTTTATTTGTGTGGTAACAGCCTAAAATGTCTTATTATTCTAAGTGACTTTATTGATTAAATATGCGAATTTGATACAAAAGATAATGCACACTTTCAGAAAAAAAGGTTTTATAAACATTAAAAATCCCCTAAAAGGTAAAAATCACTTCAAACTTGTTTCCTCGGCTAGATATTCTTAATTCGTCTTTGCTTAGTAATTGTTTGGTACACCTAATTCACTGATCGTCGTAAAATCTGCTTTTATCTTAGAATTAGGTTTTCTCAGTAGCTATGTTTCCATCACCCTGTTTTTATGCGCATTTTGAAGCATCGCATCAGAAATGAGTGATGGAAACGGCACATTTCGAATAAAAATCCCTTAATTCGCAAAAAAGTTTTTACGCTCGCTTGAGGTGGTTTTTGACTTGAGCGAAAAAGGGTTAATGCGAATAAATTCCTCAGTACGCATCAAAAAATCACGTGACTTTGTGCTATGGAACGGCAAAACCTGACTAACCAGCAGACCAATCTCGTTCCACAGCATCTGAAATGTTGCTATGGTCATTCTGAAATGCCCAAGCATAAAATTGCCTCCTGGAACTGTCTTACACGACTGCGTTTAGCCGCATTTACTGTGCTTCGTCTGCTCGCTCTAAGGCGCAAGTTATACATTTACAAGTTTACGTATAAAAATTATTATATTCAGTGGCTATTAGTGATATATAGTGCCACTTTATCTGGAAGGACCGGTTGGATTAAAACGGAGCTTACTCGCAAATGTTTTATATTATGCGATATTACAATTTTGCGCATTAGTTAAATTCGCAACTTTGGATGGAAACCCGGCTAGTGATAACAAGGACAAGACAAAAATATGAATCATATTTATATAAGGTTTTATTTATTTATTTATTTTTTGGAGGTGGAGCTTTGACACATTTCGAACACTGTCGCCGATCAAACATCCCAAAGCGATTATTGGCCAATCGGTAGCCAATCAGTCGCAGCACCCCTAGTTGCAAATGGTTTGCTCTGACAGAGTCGAACAGAATAACCTCGAAGGACGTACCTTAATCCGTAGAGCACAGTGCCATCGGGGTGCAGACGTATCATTCGGTTCTTGACCGTCACTCCGTGAACGAAGGATTTCTTATCGTTGAGGAAGTAGGTGTCGGGCACCCAGAGCTGGTCAGCCACGCGGTTATCCAAAGTTAGATTCAGAGGGATCTCGGAGTAAGACAAGCGCTTGTCTCGCCAAGCCTGCTGGAAATACATGGTCAGGGTGTAGTCCTGAAAATAAGAGGAAAATTAGTAAGATGAGAGAGAAAATAAAACATTCTTCCTATGTTATGTCCACTATCTTTTTATTTTCGTATTCAATTTGATGTTTCCATCCAATTTAAAGGAATGGGCATGTATCTTACACTATGAATGTGCAACTGACACTATAATATTTTTAGCTGTTTATCAATATTTAATATTAATAAGACTGGCATTAATATTTAAAAGTACACTGTGGTTAATATTTAATTTAAAACCACACTGTAAAAAGGTGGTAACCTGCGAATGTTGCTTTAAGGAGCTCTTTCCACATGATCACATTTAAGTTCAGTTTTCTTGGTGTGTCTATACTACCATTCAAAAGGTTGAGGTATGCCATTTTTTTATTAAGATGGCTTGAGAAAGCCAACTTACTGAAATGCTATTTAAACTTTATATTATTACTCTTATTATTCTTCTTCTACTGATACTACATTTTCTGACTGTATCTCCTCCTAGAGCTTTAACTCGGACTTACAATTTTTCTTAAAAATGACACTTAAAACGGAAAAATCCCATAGACTTACACTGATGGAATGTTCAAATTCTGGGAGTTTTGACAGTTGGAGTTTGAATAGTCTTGACTCACCAAGACTATTCAAACTCCAACTGTCAAAACTCCCAGAATCCCTTGAGACTTCTACATGCTAGTAACTTGCTAATCATGCTGGTTAATAATTAGCTAATCAATTAGCTAATCAAACTTGCTTATCATGCTAGCGACATACTAGTAACATTCTAATCATGCAAGAAAGATGCTAGCAACATACTAATCATGCTAGAATCGTGCTAACAACATGCTAGTAATTTGCTAATCATGATAACATGCTAATAACTAGCTAATCATGTTAGCAACATGCTAGTAGCTTGCTAATCATGCTAGCAACATACTAATCATACTAGAATCATGCTAACATGCTAGTAACTTGCTAATCATGCTAACAACATGCTAGTAACTCGTTAATAATGCTAACAACATGCTAATAACTTGCTAATCATGTTAGCAACATACTAGAAACATGTTAGTAGCTTGCTAATCATGCTGGCAACATGTTAATAATTAGCTAATCATGCTAAACATTTGCTTATCATGCTAGAATCATGCTAGCAACATACTAGTAACATGCGAATCATGCAAGAAACATGCTAGCAACATACTAATCATACTAGAATCATGCAAGAAACATGCTAGCAACATACTAATCATACTAGAATCATGTTAACAACATGCTAGTAACTTTGCTATCTATTTATTTAACTAAAATCTATCAAATGTTAAGCTTTTAAAACGACTTTAAACTTCAAACCATTTCTAACTGAAAAGCATTAAACTTAATGTTTGTCTTGACGAACCTTTTATCTAGTTTATTTTTTTATTTGAAGTCTCTTCTGCTCACCAAGAATGCATTTATTTGATCAGAAATACAGAAAAAATGTGGCAATGGCATAAAATATTATTACTATTATTACATTTATTACAATCAATGTTGAAAAGAGTTGTGCTGCTTAATATTTTAGTGGAAACCATGAAACATTTACTTCAGAGTATTCTTTGATATATAACAGAAACATTTTGTAACATTATAAATGTATTTACTGTCACTTTTGATCAAAAAAGTGCAAATTAAAATAATTAATTTCTTAAAATAATTAATTTCTTAAAATAAAAGCAACATTTAAAATAAATTTAAAATGTAAATAATATTCCTTTAAAATGTAAAATTTACTTCATTCATGAACTGGAATACAGACCTAAGGTTGGACTCTTTTTTTAAGAAGATTATTGCAGAAGTGAATATTAAAGTATCAAAAAGTTATAGAAGTTTAATTTGCTGGAAGGAAATATATATATATATATTGTATATAAAATTTTATATTTTATATACAAATAATTATTTTACAAAATATTTTTGAATCCAAAATTGCTATAAAATTAATGCTTTATGCCTTAATAAGTTATGTTCAAAATTTGAAGTTGATAAAAAAAAAAAAGTAGGTTCCTGTGAGATGATTTTATTTAGAGCGTTATACCAGAAACAGCCACTGGGTGCCTTTAAAAACAATTTGAATAACCAAAAAGTTAAAGAAGTTTAATTTACTGCAAATATTTTTTATATTTTATATAAAGATAATTATTTTACAAAATATTTTTTAATCCAAAATTGCTATAAAATTAAAGCTTTATGTCTAAATAAGTTATGTCACAAATTTGAAGTTGATTTAAAAAATATAGATTCCTGTGAGACGATTTTATTTAGAGGTTATACCAGAAACGGCCACTGGGTGCCTTTAAAAACAATTTGTGTCACAAATGTCTAAATTTCAAACAATTTCAAAACAATGTCTGATTTCAAAAATGGTTTTCACGTGAGGAAAATTAAGTTTTTAAGCTTTCAAATGCTATGTAATTTATGATGATTACTAAAACAAGTGATAAAAAAGACAACGAAAAAAATGCCATCTTAAGAAGTTAATTGATTTAGATGTTACCACATGAAGCAAATTATGCTTAACCATTTTTACCCAATCAAAATCTCAAGTTTTCTAATAATACAGTACCAAGAACATATATTGTCTCTTTAATTAGTTACCACTAATGGCTGTTGAGCTGTTTTTATTAACAGCCGCCATCTTTCAGATCATTAGTCAACAAATCCTCAGTAAACACTGCAGGTGGTGTCAGGCTCGCAGATGCACCTTTTAATTTAACCCAGCTGAGCGCTCACATAA
Organism: Cirrhinus molitorella; assembly: GCA_033026305.1. Classification (NCBI taxonomy): domain Eukaryota; kingdom Metazoa; phylum Chordata; class Actinopteri; order Cypriniformes; family Cyprinidae; genus Cirrhinus; species Cirrhinus molitorella. The sequence goes on from CM065129.1 coordinate 35,950,647, forward strand.
AAAAAACACCTCGCTCACAAATCACTCTGTGTTTCAAGTCATTACAAGTTCATTTCCATTCGGATGTGACCGAAAGTGATGATGTCCGAGTGTGTGAGATGTTTACTCTGTAATTAGCCCATCCATTTCCAGCCGTTTGACACATTCAGGCCGATACGTTGACGAGCTGCGCTCCTGATACAGCCGTGCCCAAAAATATCGGCACCCTTGCAATTCTGTCAGAAAATGCAACGCTCCAATTGCAAATGTGTTGGTATTCATTTATTGTTTGCACTGGAAAAGTCAAACTTGATCAAATTTCACACAGAACTCAAAAATGCACTGGACAAAATTATTGGCACCTTGTCGAAATTGTAAGAAAATTCAAGCATGTGATGCTCCTGTAATTTGTATTTAGACACACCTGTGGCCAATATAGTAATCACACTTGCAACTAGGGATGTAACCAGGGTGCGATTTGTGAAAAAAGCAGAGGGGGGGATGCTTTTGAAAACTAATATTAGTGTAATCTGTAAACATTGCACATTATATACATCTTTTTAGACAAGTACCAGATAATGAGTGTCATGAAATGTGATCACAATTGCATCAAAACATTAGTTAGTCCTATTAATGGTAACGATTTCATTTCAAACAACGAATAAATTATATACAGCCAGCAAAGATCAACCACTGCGTCGCAAAATGATTCACTGTTTCGAAGCGCTCCAATCAGATCGCGAATCATTTGATTCAGAACCGGACTTTAAAGCGCGTATCGCGAATCATTTGACTCAAATATGGACTTTTGATTCATTTGATTCAGATCCGGACTTTAAAGCGCGTATCGCGAATCATGTGACTCAAAAAGGGACTTTTGATTCATTTGATTCAGAACCGGACTTTAAAGCGTGTATCGCGAATCATTTGACTCAAAAAGGGACTTCAAAGCGCGTATGCCGAATCATGTGATTCAGAACCGGACTTTAAAGCGCGTATCGCGAATCATTTGATTCAGAACCGGATTTAGGAGCAGGTTCGCGGGATGTTTTTATCCCCACCGGGGATAATAATAATTCGGCAGAGGCAGGGATGTATAGACCAGAGGGGGGGAAATCCCCACCATCCCCCCTGGGAAATCGCACCCTGGATGTAACGATTACCGGTTTAATGATAAATCATGATAAAAACCCTCCAAGGTTAGTATTACCATTTCATATTTTAATTATCATTAAAATCGTATCTGATTACCGTGATTTGAACAACTAAAGGTAAATAAATTCTGTCCAGCATAAAGCAAAGTTTTAAATAACAGTCTCACATGTGCACAGCATGCAGAGTAGTTTCGTTTTGTGTGAAAAAGTGGCAGAAAGATGCGAGGTTTTAAAGAGTGCTAGGGAATTATACAAATGAATATATGAACTAATTATATGAAAGTACCTCTGAAAGTTCTGGCTGTTTTTTAGAAAGATTTAACGGCATTTTGTTTATATCTTTGCTCCCTGTAATACTTCATAGTGTTCTTATTAATCACAATGCTGCTTTGTCTTTTAAAATGATTGTTTTAGTGTTTATGCAAAAAAAGCCCAATTTTATGTCATTTTTGTTGATTTTCAATACAAAAGTTGGTGAAATGTTTTGTGTGTCAGTACTTTTTGAACATTTCCAGCACATTTTAACAATACCGTGATAATACTGAAAACCGTGATAATGTAGGTCACTATAATTGTGATGTGTGTCAAACTGAGCTTGGAGAAAAGAAAGAAGTGCAAATAAATGTTGTTCATTAACTTTATATTTATCAAAAAATCTATCAGAAATGTTTCTTGAGAGTCAAATAAAATGTAATGATTTCTAAAAGATCATGTGACACTGAAAACTGAAATGATGAAGAAAGTTCTGCTTGGCATCACAGGAATAACATTACATTTTATAATTTGTTAAAATTAAAAACTGTTTTAATTTGTAAATTTACAATATTGCTCTTTTTTTATTTATTTTGATCAAATAAATTCAACCTTGATGAGCAGATATTTATAGATATAGAAGATATTTATTTCAAAACCAATGATAAATGTAATGTTTCCTTTTGCCAGGTACTTTAATAATAATAACAATTCTATATACTTTACTATAATATATTATATGTACTTTTATGTACTTTATTATAATGTATTGTATTATATTGTTATCATGATTATTAAATGCTACTTTTTATATTTTTACAGGACAATAGTGTGTATTATTATAATATAAGATATATAATTTAATGTGATAATATGTATAGATATAATAAGTGCTGTGGGTGTGGCTTGTGGGCGTTGTCAGATTTTCCTTTTTTTTTGTCTCTAGGTGATCACATGCCTGAAGGATATCTTCCAAACAAATTCAAGCTGATCTGCAGACACAGCATCCTTCGCCATCTGAATGAAAAGGGATGCTATGGTAGGACACCACTGCTGACGCAAAGGCCTAGAAAAGCAAGACTGGAGTTTGCCAAAACGTATGTGACAAAACCACCATCCTTCTGGGAGAACGTACTGTGGACAGATGAGACAAAAGTAGAGCTTTTTGGTGAAGGACATCATGGCACTGTTTACAGAGAAAGAAAGAGAAAAGAGGTCATTTTGTCCAGTTCTGTGTGGAATTGTATCAGATTTGACTTTTGTTGTTCCAATGCAAACAAATGAAAATAAACTTGTAGGTACCAAAACATTTGCAACTGCAACAATTTTCTGAGAGTAGAGTTGCATTTTCTGACAGAATTGCAAGGGTGCTGATATTTTTGGCTGGCATTGTCCCACTGACAGGCTAATCAGCCAATCACAGCGAAGCATTCCGCCGATGTCACTGCTTTAGTTCATGCTTATATTTTGTACATTTTCTCATTTTAATTCTGTACCGTCAATGATTTTCTCATCCGAACTGTTTTTGTGCATTGCCTCCTGGGATAAAATGCCCCTGATTGTATCTGGGGTTTGTTTCGGGAGCGCGGTGGATGTGTTTATCAGCGTGGCCAGAGGACGAGGGGGCAGTGGGCTTGCTGAACGGTGGCAGGCGGCTTTTAGCCCCATATTTATCTCTCTGTGCTTCTCCAGCGGTGACCTGTGAGGGAACTCTTAAAACGGGCAATCGCCTTCTGCCAAAAATAACCAGCGCACTTGATAAAGTTACTCTCAGGCATTAAAGGAGCAAACCTCCCTCTGATTCAAAAGCCGATGGAAGAACCAGCTGTGACTCACACTGTCCTGCATGTGCACATTCAAACGGCCGCTTCAGCATGAGCAAACACACGCTAAACACACCTGAACACTCACACGCACAGCCCAGTTCACCATGACAGATCCCGCACACAAATATTACCCCACTACTAGTTTTTGCACCATGTTTCTGTTACTGAAAAGTATTTTTAACCTCCTAAAACCCACGAAAAAAAACAAAATAAAAATACTAAATCCAAGCCACTCAAGTGTGAAAAAAATATAAAAAGCCTTTATTCACATGGCTTTAAAGTATGTTTAAAAACAACACATTTGTGCATTTGTGGATTTAGTAGTTTTTTGATGAAATAAAAGATTCCTGCATCCAAAGAGCACCAATTTACGGATTTTTATACCCCAGCAGCATTTGTTTGTATTTCTGAATGTAAAAAAAAATATTGCATTGCATAGAGAATAATAAAATAAAATAAAATAAATGTACAAAAATTATAAAAGCTAAATCCTAGGTAGAAATAAATACATGAATGAACATGCATAGGAAAACCAATACATTTTTAGTTTTTAGGATTTTTTTACCAAATTTTGTATAAAGATGAGTCTCAACTATTTTCTTTATGCAAATTGTGTGTAAAATGGCCATAAATGGGTTTTCACATTATAAACAATGTATCTAAGAACTAAATCTAATTTGCATATTAATGTGTTATTGTGGCAACATGTGATTAAAAAATAAGTAATAACGGGAGTAATAATTGACAAGATTTTCATTTTCATAGAAATATTGAAATTTTATTTCTTTTGTTGTGTCTCCCAAAATGTATAATAAACATGCTTTAGTCCCGGTGTCCTCAAATGAAGACATGAAATCAACGTCCTGTTTCGTAACAGAAAGTCATATTTTGATTTGAAACCCCATAACATTTTCCTGAGATGTTTATTTAGGACACGCAGTTGAAAAATGAGTCAGATTTAAACGATAATAAGAAAACATGATCATATTTCATATTTAGTGTCACTAAATTAATATCAGACATTTTTTAAGACCAAGGAGAGGGAGTGGTCGTGGTATCTCTGAAAAGCCCTAAATGTGCTATGTACACTGCAAAAAAATGCTTTTCTTACTTAGATTTTTTTTGTCTTGTTTCCAGCCAAAATATCTAAAAATTCTTAAATCAAGAAAGATTTTCTCAGAAAAAAATAAGTTAAAATTAGGTGAGTGTTTGCTAGAAACAAGCTAAATAATCTGCCAATGGGGTAAGCAAGATAATCTAATTTTCTGCTTAAAAGAAGATTATTTTGCTTACCCCATTGGCAGATTATTTTGCTTGTTTTAAGCAAAAAACAAATTAATTTTGACTTGTTTTTCTGAAAACAAAACAAAAAAATTTTACTTGTCTAGAAAATCCTTCTTGATTTAAGAATTTTTAGATATTTTGGCTGGAAACAAGACAACAAATCTAATTAAGAAAAGCATTTTTTGCAGTGTACAGGACATCCAGACTTAAAACTATGGCATGTACAGTCTCAGAGAAATTCACTACAATGTAATGTCCTCATATGAGGATAGTCTCAGGAGAGTAAAAAATCCAAGAAACCTAATTATTGATAGCAAAAATATGAGTGCATAAAACTCCTAATGAGCATGCAGATGGTCTATCATCAGCCGTCGACTCTCATATTATCCTCCGATGTCTTGCATTTGTCATTATGCGTAGAGTAGGTTAAGGATGGTGCTGAGCGTCAACGCTGCAGGATTTCCTCAGGAGAAGCATCTGACGCCTTGGGCGACAGAGTCACTTCAGCATTCTTAAAGGGGCAGTTCATCCAAAAAATGAAAATTACCTGTCAATTCACTAACTCTCAAACCATCCGAGATGATTTTTTCTCTTTAGTTGAACTGTAAAGAATATTTTTAGCTGACATCATGGTCGTTGGTGGTTCATTAAATGCAGGTCAATGGCTATTGTCACTTTTGAGAGTCAAAAAAAAGCACATCAAGGAACACAAAATGAATAGCAATGGCTCCTGATAATATACTGATTTGAATTATATGTTATTGTCCCCAAGGGGAAATTCTTTTCCACAGCAATGCACTTGTTTAACACACACAACATAGCAAATCTAATACAAAAAAACACTCAGCGATGTCTGTTGTTAAGATATGTGATGGCTGATGGAATCAGGCTTCTTCCTGCACCTCAGAGCCCTGTTTATAAACGCAACACTTTTGTGTTTGCCCCCTTTTTTCACGAGCTGAACTAAAATATCTAAGACTTTTTCTATGAACGCAAAAGGCCTATTTCTCTCAAATATTGTTCACAGATCTGTCTAAATCTGTGTTAGTGAGCACGTCTTCTTTGCCGAGATAATCCATCCACCTCACAGGTGTGGCATATCAAGATGCTGATTAGACAGCATGATTATATCACAGGGGTGCCTTAGTGGCCATTCACACAGAACGCGTTTTTCCATTTCAATATGTTTTCCATTGTTTTTTATGTAAACACGTGCTTGACGGAGGTGCACGACCATTACGCTCGTGTCTCACATTTCTTCCAGCGCCTCGCACAGTAGCGCCGCATTTTTAAGACGAAGAATTTAAACTTTTAAACACAGAGCCGCTCATCAATGTCAGTTCCAAAGCAGTGGACCAATCAGAACTCGGAGGCGGGGCAAGCGTTGTGAGCTTCTGTTTACATTAGCAAGTTGGCATGACAACTGTTTTATTTGACGGCAACATGGCGGAGGAGGCGATCATAGTGGCTGTGTCCGGATACCCTGAATTATATAACATTTCTTCAAGCAATTATCACATCGCATGCGTTTTTAGATGCAAAGATGCGTTCTGTGTGAATGGCCCCTTAGGCTGACCACAATAAAAGGCCACTCTAAAATGTGCAGTTTTATCACGCAGCACAATGCCACAGATGTCGCAAGTTTTGAGGGAACATGCAATTTGCATGCTGACTGCAGGAATGTCCACCAGGGCTGTTGCCCATGAATTGAATGTTCATTTCTTTACCATAAGCTGTCTCCAAAGGCATTTCAGAGAATTTGGCAGTATATCCAACCGGCCTCACAAACGCAGACCACGTGTAACCACACCAGCCCAGGACCTCCACATCAAGCATCTTCACCTCCAAGATCGTCTGAGAGCAGCCACCCGGACAGCTGCTGCAACAATCGGTTTACATAACCAAAGAATTTCTGCACAAACTGTCAGAAACCGTCTCAGGGAAGCTCATCTGCATGTTCGTCATCTTCATAGAGGTCTCAACCTGACTGCAGTTCGTCATCGTAACTGATTTGAGTGGGTAAATGCTCACATTTGATGGCGTCTGGCACTGTGGAGAGGTGTTCTCTTCACGGATGAATCCCGGTTTTCACTGTACAGGGCAGATGGCAGACAGCATGTGGGTGAGTGGTTTTCTGATGTCAATGTTGTGAATCGAGTGGCCCATGGTGGCGGTGGGGTTATGGTATGGGCAGGCGTATGTTATGGACAATGAACACAGGTGCATTTTATTGATGGCATTTTGAATGCACAGAGATACTGTGACAAGATCCTGAGGCCCATTGTTGTGCCATTCACCCATGACCATCACCTCATGTTGCAGCATGATAATGCATGGCCTCATGTTGCAAGGATCTGTACACAATTCCTGGAAGCTGAAAACATCCCAGTTCTCGCATGGCCATATACAAGAACTGGTACAACAGCGTGTTCCAGTTCCTGCCAACATCCAGCAACTTCGAACAGCCATTGAAGAGGAGTGGACTAACATTTCACAGGCCACAATCAACAACCTGACCAACTCTATGCGAAGGAGATATGTTGCAATCTCCCCCCAATACAGTAAAACTGCACATTTTAAAGTGGCCTTTTATTGTGGCCAGCCTAAGACACATCTGTGCAATAATCATGCTGTCTAATCAGCATTTTGATATGCCACACCTGTGAGGTGGATGGATTATCTCGCCAAAGTGCTCCATAACACAGATTTAGACCGATTTGTGAACAATATCTGAGAGAAATAGGCCTTTTGTGTACATAGAAAAAGTCTTAGATCTTTGAGTTCAGCTCATGAAAAACGGGGGCAAAAACAAAATTGCTGCGTTTATAATTTTGCTCAGTGTGTATTGAGGTCTTATGAAGTGAAACAATCAGTCTGTGCAAGAAACTGAACATTGTTTACAACATTACTTCCTATAATCCAGAGCCTCAGGCAAACTGTCCGGAGTGATGTCTGGTTCATGAACGAATCATTCTATTGAACCAGATCTTTTTGGTGAAGCAGCACAGATCTACAAGTTACTCAATCAAAACTTTCACTTTCAGACACTTGACAGTCAATTCAACATGAAATGAGATAAAATAATGGCGTATCTAATCCTATGATGAATGAATCATTCACTCCTCCAACAGTCACTGAACTGAGGAAACAATTCGACTCGGACCGAAGACCAATGAGCCGCTGATATGCGCATGAATCAAGGGCAGAATGTTTTCTCATAGTTGTCTCGCAATTGTCTGACTTACTTTCTTGTGTGCAAAAAAACCCCGTCCTTTTTCAAAACATCTTTTGTAAGTCATAGAGAACTGGACTGACATGAAAGTGAGTAAATAATGCAAGTATTTTCATTTTAGGGTGAACTATCTGTTTAATGATACCCTATCTGTCATGTTTGCTTATGGAGACATTCTGGGAATAAATTCCATAAATTGTTTGTTTGTGTTGATAGAATTAATAAGAATTTGAAAAGGTATTCACCACAGGCAATGAAATATCCCTTTATTGAAATACAGTCTCTATATCTTTTAAACTGCGTCTTGAGTTTTATGAGCTTACCAAAAAAAAAAAAAAAACACTCTAATTAGTCGTTCTAAACCTGCATCACTTAAGGTGCATCCATTTGACCAAAAGTGAACTGCTAAGTGGACTTAACATGTTATTTCATCATCTTAAGTGAGATTCCAGTCCGAAGGGAGCAAACATGTTTAGTTCAAAAGGCATAGGGAAAAAGGGTACATCAATACATCGCTTCACAGGAAGCGGAGAAGGAAATTCACCAAAGCAGTTAATGCACATCACTCCAGTACTTAGCTTGACTGAGATAAGGTAAAAATGATTTGACGCTTTAGAATTTTTGAGATTAATTAGTCCCAGATTTAGTTTGTATAAAGTGCAATGGTTAAATAAGATAAAACACATCAAATATGGCATGAATTTGCAAAATTAAGTCACTTTGTTAACATCAACAGATATTTCTTGCTCATGGAACAGGGAGCAGAGAACATTTTGCTTTCCTTTGAGGGAAACAAGAATGTTGTGCACAAGCATAAAATGAAAGTGGACGGGAACCAACAAAAAAGCACCATAAAAGTGATCCATGCGACTTGTGTCTTATATTTCATGAAAAAACGTTAGTTCTGTGTGACGTGAAAAACTAAAGTAACTTAAAAAAACATATCTTCCATCATAGACATTTCTGTAAATGTATATATGTTATGTCCAGTGTCCAGAGTTATGTAATCAGATTACTTTTTACTAAGTAACTAGTAAAGTAACACATTACTTTTAAATGTACAACTAAATATCTTTTTCAAAGAATTATTTATTTTCAGATTTATTCAGCTCTCCTGTCCTCATGTTGGGAGAAATTATAAGTGAGATGTAGAAGCACTTTCTTCAGCTTGAGGCTTATTAATTTCACTTTTGGTGTGAAATGGCCTTTGCATTTATATAAAAAAATATATAACTGTTTGTCATTAAAAAAAACAAATAAGCAAACCCAACATTGGTGGCAAAAACTAACACAGAAGTAACAAAACATCACTTTTCATAAAAAGCAACTAAGTAACACAATTAGTTACTTTTTCATTGAGTAATGCATGGAATTGGTGAATTTCAGTCTGTTCCTCACACAAAGGTATCATTTTATTTCGGAAGACTTTAAATACAGGTTTTAGAGCTTGACAAACCTGGTCAGCTTTAATCCTTGTATGGAAAAGAGCAACACGAACATTCTACTAAATATCTGATTTTCTGTTCCATGCACGGAAGATCATTATTGTCCAGAGAATTTTCATTTTTGAATGAACTAAGCCTTTAAGAAAAATTTGCTATGCATGAAAAAGTGTTTTGATGATATTTATGCCTAATGATATTCCTTCATTCAGAGCTTTTTAAGCACAGCGTTCCAGTGAAGTACTACAGTGAAACAGCGGTACATAAAGCATATGCTGATGTATTACAGTTATTAATCACAAAGACAAAAACTAGAGAAAAACAGTGGGGGGAAAGCTGTCTGTATATTAACATTTTGGGAAAAGAGGTTAAATATACATTTTTCTGAGCGGAGTGTGGATGCCAGGGTACAGAATGTGGAACACCTGGGCTTGGAACTTTCCTCTTGGCTTCAGTGCCAAATGTGAGCATAATTACTATGGTCACAGATGGTAGCAGATGCCTCTTTGGGCTCTGTTTACTCTTCTTTGACATCAATAGATCTCAAACCGCGACGCAAACACACAGCTTCTGTGAGCTCACATGCAACCAAATGGATTTATCAACATTTTTTGCTCTCAGTGCCTCTCTACTAATAGAATCATGCATGAAAACAAGGGCTATTGACAAATGAACACTTTGAAACATGTACTAGCTATTCTTTTCCAGTCAATTACAACTGAAACCAGATGTGACGCTTTTAAGTTTTAAAAAGGACGCAATGCAGCATAAAAGTGTTTAGCTGCTGCACAGAACGTGCCCATTAAATTATTCAGAAAGAATCCTTTTGTGTTCCAAAGAAGAAAGTAACTCATGCTTTGGATCAACATGAAGGTGTGTAAAGGATGACAGAATAGTCATTTTTGTGTGAACTATCCCTTTAAAGCATTTCGAGAAGCAGAGATGTTCTGCAAGAGCGAAAAAGCCTCTGTTAGGTTGTGCTGTTTAATCATCGTTAACAGAGCTGAAATTTGCAAGTGCAAATTAATTTAATCAAGGACGTCTCTAAATCTGCAGCATAAATGTACTAATTAAGGGCGCATCGGTTATGAATTCTTTATGTGACATGAAAAATCGTCAACTAAAGAAGTCTAACGCATGAGAAGAAGCTGTCTTTGTATGCAGTGAAATTCAGTCTCGTTGCAACTGACCGACTTCCTTCCGTTGGCTTGAGCAAACCGACATAATAATAAATACCAAACCAGGACTCAACAATAAGGATGAACTCATGATGCAACAGTCACTGTGTTCTTGCTATATGCTGTTAAGCCTGCATAAAAATGTCACCAAACTCTAGCTGGTTAGCACAGATGAGACTTTGTCAAAACTGCATGAATTATTTGTGATAATCCTGGAAGCATCAGTTCGAAAAGAGTACAAATTTTAAACAAATGTAAAAAAATGATGCAGGATTTACTACACTCAAAAATTGCTAGGAAATTTCACAAATGATTACAAAGAAATTGCAAGTAACATTGAATGAAATGTGAAATTTTGAAGTAGAAAGACTAAAATAATATTTTTCTTTTTTTAAAAATCCAATTATATACAATTGTGAAAAATAATACTAAAACACAGTTGCAAATTTAGCTTTCCTTTAAGCCATCATTCACTTGTGGATAGCTAGTTGTGATTTTTTAATTGGTAAACGTATATTTCCCATTAATTAAAGAAAGCAATACAATATACAATGACTTGCAATGTACAATACAATACAATAACTCGCATAACAGGGTGGAATTGTATGCTTTCAACACTACAATCCATTATTTTGAGTGCAGATAATATTTTAACAAACCTTTTCCTCATAAATTAAATTTAAAAAAATGTATGATATTTTTTTTAACGATAACTCATGTAACAGGGTGGAATTGCCCAGCTTAATGAATGCTTTCAACACTATAATTTATTAGTTTTAGTCCAGATAATATTTTAAAACTTTTCCCCCCATATATAAAAAGAAAAATATTTTATGGTCACTTTTTCTAACAATAACTTGCGTAACAGGGTGGAATTGCCAAGCTTAATTAATGCTTTCAACATTAAAATCAATTATTTTGAGTCCAGATAATATTTTAACAATTTTCCCCCATATATAAAAAGAAAAATATTTTATGGTCACTGTTTCTAACAATAATTTACGTAACAGGGTGGAATTGCCAAGCTTAATGAATGCTTTCAACATTCACAAAAATGTTAAAATATTATCTGGACTAAAAATAATCAATTGTAGTAATTGATTATTTTTAGCCCAGATAATATTTTAACATTTTTTCCCACATATAAACATATTTTATTGTCACTTTTTCTAACAATAACTCGTGTAACAGGGTGGAATGATCAGGTTTAATGAATGCTTTCAACACTACAATTGATAGAGTCCAGATAATATTTTAACATTTTCTTCCCACAAATCAAAGAAAAATAATTTTATGATATTTTTTTCTAACAATAACTTACATAACAGGGTGGAATTGTCAAGCTTAATGAATGATTGTACATGTTTTTATGCATGCATAAATATCTAGCATAGTCTAGCTGGTTAACATGGACAAGATTTTGTCACAATTGCAGTAATTATTTGTCATAAAAAAGTACTCAAATAATGTACAACTTAAATATTTTTTACAGTGTAGATTTATTACACTATTTTTATGCACATTAAATGCATAAAAAATATTTATTGGAATCTCTTTTGGAAAGAAATCTTAAATGTGTTGCTAAATGTAGAATTTGCTGTGGGGTAAATGAAAATGATGGAAGAAGAAGTAAAAATCAAATCTACTGAACTGGGCAAGCAGAAAAAAAAAAAAAACATCCTTATTGTTGATCCCAGCAGTAGTCTGATCTAACAGCGGAGCACGCCGGATCTGAGAAACAAGCTTACGTAAGACAAAGTGAAGCATGCCAGCTCCTCAGATGGATATCCAGATCGATAGATCATATTGAGATTGTGACAGGATGACACAACGTCATTTGTCGGGTCTCTCCCACTGAGCTGACACTGACGCAGAGGCTGCTGGGAGTTCTCCATTAAGCCTGTCACAACCCAAATCCAACACTCATCACATTCAGCAGACATCTATCTCCACGGCACACAACGGAAGTCATGCAAAATGAACAGAGTGCAAAACAAAAGATGATTCTCTTCTTAGGCAGTGAAATAAATGCCACTCTCCAAGAATAGGGTAGTGTTTTTTTTAAAAAAAGTCAATGAAAGGAGGTGTTAACCTTTAGAAAATTATGTTGCTCTACCTCAGAACATTAAACTGCAAATTATATTTTCTATTTATTTGATATGAGGTTTGTTATTTTGGTAGCCCTATTGTAATCAAGGATAGTTCACCCAAAAATAAAGTCATTATATTTGTTTTCTTTGTGCACAAAAAATATTGTAGCTTCATAACATTATAGTTGAACTGATGTCTCATGGACTATTTTATCGGGCTTTGAACATGGTAATTACGTTGCTCTCTATCAAGGGTCAGAAAGCTCTTGAATTTCATCAAAAATATCTTAATTTGTGTTGTAAAGATGAACAAAGGTTTTAGGTTTGGAACGACATGAGGGTGAGTAACAGTTTTGCGTTAACTGTCCCTTTAAAAACAAATCATGATTTTTACATTTTCTATCAATAAACATGTAAAGTAAACTTGTGCAACAGGGTAGAATTGTGAGCTTGATGAATGCTTTCAATGCTATGAATTATTTTAGGTCAGATAATATTTTAACAATTTTCCCCATAAATTAAAGAAATATATTTTAATGATATTTTTTTCTTATAATAACTTGCATAACAGGGTGGAATTGTGTGTTTGCTCATTGCATTTAACACTACAATCCATTATTTAACTTATTTAATACAACTACTATATATTTTTTTACAATAACCTGCATAACAGGAAAGAAATGTGAGAGCTTGATCAACATTTTCAACATTACATTCAATTATTTTTAGTCCAGGTCAAAAAAAAAAAAAAAAGACCATAAAAAGAAAAACAGTTTACCATAAAAAGAAAAATAATAATTTTCTTCTAACAATAACTTATGTAAGAGTGTGGAATTGTCAAGCTTAATTAATGCTTTCAACACTACACTGTTCAACACTGTTGTAACCAAGGTTAGTTCTGATCTACAGCGGAGCACGCCGGATCTGAGAAACAAGCTTACGTAAGACAAAGTGAAGCATGCCAACTCCTCAGATGGATATCCAGATCGATAGATCATATTGAGATTGTGACAGGATGACACAACGTCATTTGTCGGGTCTCTCCCACTGAGCTGACACTGACACATAAATGAAAGAAAAATATTTTTAAGGTAATTATTTTTTACAATAACCTGCATAACAGGATGGAACTGTGAGAGCTTAATCAATGCTTTCAACACTACATTCAATTATTGAGTCCAGGTAAAAAAAAAAGATTTTTACATTTTCTATCAATAAAGATTAAATAAACATGCAAACTACACTTGTGTAACAGGGTGGAATTGTGAGCTTGATGAATGCATTCAACGCTATCGATTATTTTAGGTCCAGATAATATTTGAACAATTTTCCCCCACAAATTATAGAATTATATTTTTAGGATATTTTATCTTATAACAACTTGCGTAACAGGGTGGAATTGTGTGAGTTTGATCATTGCTTTCAACACTACAATCCATTATTTGAAGTCCAGATAGTATTTTTTTTTTTAATTGCCATAAATTAAAGAAAAATATTTTTAAGGTAATTATTTTTTACAATAACCTGCATAACAGGATGGAACTGTGAGAGCTTAATCAATGCTTTCAACACTACATTCAATTATTATGAGTCCAGGTAAAAAAAAAAGATTTTTACATTTTCTATCAATAAACATTAAATAAACATGCAAACTACACTTGTGTAACAGGGTGGAATTGTGAGCTTGATGAATGCATTCAAAGCTATCGATTATTTTAGGTCCAGATAATAATTGAACAATTTTCCCCAACAAATTATAGAATTATATTTTTAGGATATTTTTATCTTATAACAACTTGCGTAACAGGGTGGAATTGTGTGAGTTTGATCATTGCTTTCAACACTACAATCCATTATTTGAAGTCCAGGTAAAAAAAAAAAAGATTTTTACATTTTCTATCAATAAACATTAAATAAAATAACTAACAAACTACGCTTGTGTAACAGGGTGGAATTATGAGCTTGATGAATGCTTTCAACACTAAAATCAATCATTTTTTGCTTAAAGTTGAAGTTTTTTCTTATTAGTATTATTGAATTGGATCATCAGGCGTCAGCAGTAAAGACAGTAGTTAATAAAATGGGATTAAATACATAAAGAATATTTGCTATTTAACATTTAATTATGGCAGGTTTTCGTCATATTCTGAGTTCGCATTTCAGAGTTTTTATTGATTTTGGGGAGTGAGATGAGTAAATGTATGTTCACATTTAGTCTAGAACTAGGAGAGCTGTAAGTTAATATATGAAAAACAAAGTAACATTACTTATTTGAAGATACTTTTATGTGAATTAAAAAGTAACACATTACACGTTACTTGTAACGCATTGCCCCCAACACTGTTAAAAACAATGACAACACAAATGCAAGTTTATTTTACAATAACTTGCGTAACAGGGTGGAACTGTCAAGCTTAATGAATGCAACCAGGAAATAGATTATTTATCTGCCTTTCCATCATGCACCATAATTTCAAGCAAAAATACATTTTTGTGCAAGTAAATCATGCGGTAACAGGGTTGAGTACAGAATGCTTATGATTAAATTGAGCTACTTCTTATTCCAGGCTAGTTTTCACAAGAAAACACGGGATGTGTGCCTCTAATGCTTTAAATAAGTCATGAGGGACCAAAGCGTTTCTGTTCGTCCCTATTTGTGGAAAGTGCCAAATGAGGACACGAGGAGATTGTGATGGAGAACGCTGATAACGGGGCACTTAACATCACCGCTGCCATAGTCTCGGTGTCTCTCCAAATAAGAGAAACACCAGCACAGCTGCTGCGGACTTGAAGACTTCATTAATCGGTCATGACAACGAAACCATGCGAAAGGCTGGTTAAGCACAAGCCTCCGAATACTGTAGGTTGTAAGAGAAATGGACTTAAGATCCAGCGGTCACACCCGGGGTGCTGATAGCATGACTGGCCCGATTAGCCTTTATTCCCAACGGAGCGTTTTTTACAGCTACTTAAACACGTTTGATTTAACGCCCCATCACAGGATGATATATTAACAGATTACACAAGGCAAATCTGTCACATTAACTTCACTTAATCTAAGCTCATAACCGCAAGTGCCGTGATGAGGATGTTGATGACATGTTTGGAGATAAACGTTTGATGTCAAAGACGTGATTAAGTGGCAAAGTTTATTGCAATGTCAGACAGACTCCAAACGCCAGGTGTTTCGAATTAATCTACAACTGAGCGCCTCTTCGCAGAATTAGCTTGGAAATTAGACTTTAATGTTGTTATTTGATTAAACTTTCTTTACGAAAACATTTGTGTTCGATTTTCACATATAGATACTTGCAAACTAGTCCCTCAGCGGGCGATCAGGACCTTGAGCGGAGCATTACCCTGCTTATTACATGCCTGCTTACCAGACAAATCAATAATTGGACATGAAATGTTAATTCAATTATTAACTTAAAGACCCCTGTGGTGAAAATCAGGTTTACTTGTCTCTCTGAATTTTTTATTATGCTCAAAGACAAACCATGTGCAAATATATCATTGCCGAGCATTTTCTAAATAAATATAATTGCTAGCTGTAGATGTGTAGCATTTACTACTG
The DNA here is from genome assembly GCA_033026305.1 of Cirrhinus molitorella. NCBI lineage: Eukaryota > Metazoa > Chordata > Actinopteri > Cypriniformes > Cyprinidae > Cirrhinus > Cirrhinus molitorella. The sequence continues at coordinate 35,966,661 of CM065129.1, forward strand.
CAGTTAAAGGGACAGTTCACACAAAAATCTACATCTATCATAATTTACTGACTCTCAAGTTGTTACAAACTTGTATGAGCTTCTTTCTTCTGCTGAACATAAAAGTTGACAGAAGGCATTGATTTCCATAGTATGAAAAAAAATACTCCCAGTGTTTATATAATTCTCACTCAGGGTGTTAAAAAGTAATACTAAAGCACTGAAAAGTTCTTGAGATCATTACTTGATTAATTGAGTGATGATTGAGCATTAATGAAGAGCACATGATGTTAACAAACTGAATCACTGAAAGACAGAGAAACAATAACTTGAGAATTGAGAATTACATAAACCACTATTACCACTTTTTTGGTTACCAACATTCTTCAAATGTCTTCTATGTTTAACTTGAGGGTGAATGAATGATGACAGATTTTCATTTTTGGATGAACTGTCCCTTTAACTGAGTGAAAGTAGAGCATTAAGTGGAGGTGGGGACTAATTTGCATATTCATGCTTCCACATATACTAAATAAGGTAAGGGCATAGAATTATATTCAAGCCATTTTAGAGCATGAATAAATCATTTCCTTGCAAAAAGCATTTAAATGTGTCATTTTGATTATCAAAGTTGAGTTTTAAGGGATAAAATTAGTGACTACAGTGGGGAACGCAAATAATTGAAATTGAGATCATCTGAAATATATGACTATATTTGGCCGAGATCTGGAATCTGAGGGTGCAAAAAAATTTAAATATTGAAAAAAATCGCTGTTAAATTGGTCAAAATGAAGTTCTTAGCAATGCATATTACTTTTCAAAAATTAAGTTTTGATATATTTACGGTAGGAAATTTACAAAATATCTTTATGGAACATGATCTTTACTTAATATCCTAATGATTTTTGGCATAAAAGGAAAATCTATAATTGTCAAAATACAATGTATTTTTGGCTACTGCTACAAATATACCCCTGTGACTTATGACTGGTTTTGTGATCCAGGGTCACAAATGGATTTGTTGTGATATAAACGAAGAGACTAGAGAGACTACATAAAATTAAAATTAAAGCTATGTAGGCAATAAGTAGCCATGGACAATATTTGTTTCCTACTTCTGGTTAGTAACTGATTACATATAATATGGATTACCTGATCAGATTCCAAAAATTGAAGTATATTACATTTTAAAAAGTCTGGGAAACCCGGATGTAATGTGATGTTTTACAGCAGTTCCTGCTTCATGAAAAGAATATATTTTCTTTCTCTTTTTTTTTTTTTATATTAGGTCAAAAGTAATCTGAAAGTAATTAAAAAGCAGTTGGAATACATTACCTAAAATGAATAATCTAACAGATTACGTTACAAACTACAATTTCCATCATGTAATTTGTAATCAGTAATGGACCACAATTTGCAAGTAATCTGCCATCTCGGGGTTTGAGGATGGATGGACAAAATACTCTATGGTACTGTGCAAATAAAATTTTATTACTACCGATTATTTTGAGTCAAAATTATATTTAACCACTTATAGTTGAGGTCAAAAGTTTACACCCTCCTTTTCAGAATCTGCAAAATGTTAATTATTTTACCAACATAAGAGGAATCACACTAAATGCATGTTGTTGTTTATTTAGTACTGACCTAAATAAGATATTTCACATAAATTTAATTTATATAGAAGACCCCGTTCAAAAGTTTACATCCCCTTGATTCTTAATACTGTGTTGTTACCTGAATTATCCACAGCAGTATTTTTTTGTTTAGTGATAGCTGTTCATCTTCACAAAAAACCTTTGAAAAGAATGGAGATCTTTGCCTAAATATCATATTTTTTCATTTAGTACTGCCCTTCAGAGGCTACAGAAGATAGTTACCCTGATCTTCAAATTCAAAACGTTTTTTAAAACGGCTCTTAATGCATGTTTTTTTTCTTCTGAAGCATCAGTGAGCATTTGAGCCTTCTGTAATAGTTGCATATGAGTCCCTCAGTTGTCCTCAGTGTGAAAAGATGGATCTCAAAATCATGTAATTGTTGAAAAGGGTTCAAATACACAAAAGTGCTGGAAAACCAAAGAATTTGTGAGACCTGAAGGATTTTTCTGAAGAACAGCAGACAGTTTAACTGTTCAGGACAAACAAGGAACTCATGAACAACTATCACTAAACAAAAAAACACAGTATTAAGAATCAAGGGGGTGTAAACTTTTGAACCGGGTAATTTTTTATCATTTTTTCTCTTGTGGACTGTGTGTAAACATCTTGTATGTGAAATATCTTACTCAGGTCAATACTAAATAATCAATAACATGCTTTTTGCATGATCCTCTTATTTTGGTAAAATAATAACCTTTTGCAGATTCTGATCTTTATAATTTCACACTTGTAGTTAGGGGTTCTTGGCATCAAAAAAACTTAAATGATACATTTTATTAGTCACTATGCATGCACAAATACATAAATATGCTGAACGGCTAAATGTTCACCCAATATGTGCAATAAAAATATATGCAATAACCTCAATCATCAATAGCACAAATGTACATGCAACTTATTTCTTTATTTATTTTTCGATATATTTATTTTTATTTTTTATTGTCTGTGTTGTTGTTGTCTCTGTACACTGGAAGCAAATGTCACAAAAACAAATTCCTTGTCTGTGCAAGCATACTTGGCAATAAAGCTCTTTCTGATTCTGAACTAGAAACTCAACACAGCAAAATATGAGCCTTTAGAATTCAGGTAAGCATCTAAACCAATCACAATTCAGTATGCAAATGAATGTAAAAAAAGCAGCTGTGACAATCATCACAGCAGCTGCATTCTCTAAATATGACAACTTTAACCTTAAATGTGTCAGACGGAGTCTAAACGCAGCCGTGCGACGCGTGCGCTAACGAGTCGTGCTGAATTAATCACAGAAATTAGCAGAGAAGAAAAAAGCCTTTGCGAAACTATAATAAGCTTCTCAGTAGAGTGAGATGTGCTGCAGATCTCATCAGCGTATGAAATTATAATACAAGTTGCTGCTGTCTGGCAGAACATCATGTGACTGCACCCTTGCTCCTCTATTTCTGGCTGTGGCTAAATCATACATGTAACCACGCGGCACGACGCCAGAGTACGGAAGAATTCATCAAAACAATCTGAAAGCCTTGCCTTAACAGAGAAGAGCCCACATTAACCCCGCAGTTTTTGAGAAGGGTGGTGTTGTCATAGCAACAAAAAGTAAAAATAACACTAAACAACAGACTGTTTATCAGCTCGGGATTCAATAAAACAGCACTAAACAGACACAAACTGACTAGCCAGAAATGATCAACAATTACGCACACTAGTACTAATTAAGTCGAGCGATCTAATTGAGTCTAAATTTGTCTTTTCATCCATTTGTTATTTCGCAGGCTATCATTGCACGGCCCTGCCTCTTATTCATGTAAGCAATTAATGCTTGTCAGGATAATGATACATATAAGGGCAATGTTTCCGCCCCGGTAATTATTTAGCCCATGAGCTAACACAAGTCGGCTCCCATCTTTTCCTTTGAAGTGACTATTATGTTTTCAGAGAGAGCCGCTCGACATGCCCTCCGCAAACAAAAAGCATCTCGAGCGTAATTTATGCACGGATCGATCGGATTTATCCCGTTTTATGTTTTGCTTCCTCAAAACTCAAATGAGTCATCAGAAACCGTCTCAGCCGGAGCACGGCCCGCGTCCGCCTCTACTTGCGGCCTCTCTCCAAAAATAGCCTGCATTTTAATGTCAAGTGATGAAAACTGGCCTAAAGATTTGCATTGCCAAACAACACAGCTGACCTTTGGTCGAGGCTTCTTTGGCCACGTCTAAAGCACAGCGAACGCTCTTGTTTACATGCGTGTGAAATGGCAGGCAGGAGGAGGTGCAGAGAAGGGGGGGGGGGGGGCGCTTCTTGGTTTTAAAACAAAACGCTCGAAGCGCTTACTCCTAGCAAAGACACCTGGGGCGGCCGTGCGGCTCCTAATTGAGAGATCATACATCTGTCTGAGACGTAGGCATCGGGCCGGACTAATGAGACTGTAAACCGGTACGAGGCGCCAAAGAGGCGAACGGACGAGCCGGCTTTGAATGGAAATATCAGATACTAATGGCTGCGAGTCTCCCAGATCAACCCTGTCAACCCTTAGGACAGTCGAGGATCCTGTCGGCCGCGAGCTCGCTGAGAATCCAATTTTGCTGGAGCTGCAGAAAACAAAGATTCTCATCTTTTCTTTCCAACTCTTCGGGATTCCAGAGCTCAAGCGTGACAAGCAACAAACCTGACAGATCTATAAAGGTAATTTGTAAGCACAAGCGCAGTGGCAAGCATCTGTCCAGAGGTCCGTCCACTTGTAGTGTTGTAGTCAAGGCCACCTAAACCGAGACCAGAGTGTGTTGAGACCAAGACAAGACCAAGACTTTAAGGGTTTGAGACCAAGGCAGGGTGAGACCAAGTCCAGACCAAGACAGACCAGCACTCCTCAAATTAATTTGAAAGATTTACTGTGCAATGTCTTGAAAAAATAATAAAAAGTCATTGCAGTGGTGAATTTTATTATTTAGTATTTTATAGGAATTTTCCTTTTAAATTGGCAAACATACACATATACAAGCTAAAAACAACTTAACCATCTTTATTCAACACTTATTGTCTGATTTATCATAAGACTATCATATTACTATTTTGCTGTCAGAAAAAAAACAAAACTTGCTTTTTTTTAATATGCTGAAACTTCAGCTTTGATAACAGCAATAAATTACATTTTAAAATGTATTAAAAGATAAACCGTTTAGTTAAATTAATTTGAAAGATCCACAGTTACTGTGAAATGTCTTGAAAAAATAATAAAAAGTCATTGCAGTGGTGAATTTTATTATTTAGTATTTTATAGGAATTTTCCTTTTAAATTGGCAAACATATACATGTACAAGCTACAAACAACTTAACCATCTTTATTCAACACTTATTGTCTGTTTTATCATAAGACTAACATATTACTATTTTGCTGTCAGAAAAAAAGCAAAACATTCAAAATTTAAAATGTAGAAAATTGTAAATCCCCAAGATATACACTGGGTGTCAAATATTTGGAATAATTAAGATTTTTTTAGTGTTTTTGAATGTTTCTTTTGCTCACCAAAACAGCATTTATTCAATAAAAATACAGTAAGCCAAACTGTATTATAGAAGATTTGGCCGACACAGGGTCTTGTTTTTATTTTTTGGTCTGTTTTGTGCATTCACTTCAAAATAAAAGGTGTGTGAATGAGGGCAGGGAGGTGTGGCAGCCTTTATAAAAAAAATTATAGATTTTTTTATAGATTCTTTATATATATATATATATATATATATTTTTTTTTTTTTACTAAATACTAATTAGTTTCCCCAAATTGCTTTACATTATCTTCATTTTTGTCAAATTGTTATATAATTAAATTAAGTAACAGCAACATTCATCTTTGCACTGCAGGGTAGCACAGAGGTTGCATCTGTATTGGTAAAATTACAACTGCATTTAACAGATTCGTTCAAAGCAGCTTATATGTTCCGATATGTATTTCTTTGAAACTATTTTCATTGCAGAAATAAAAGTTGTAATTAAAATTCTGTATAAAATATAGTAACTTAATATTACTTCTTGTTTATTGAATGCTAGTATAAATATAACATTTGCAATTGTGCACATATTTATGAAAACTGCTCTCTTTCTTTTGTATTGCTTAATTATGTAACATTATATAAAAATGATCACATACAAGCACAACAGTAGCTTAACGATAGAAATCAGTATAGAAATATATTATTTAGGCTATTGCATTTGTGAGATTTAGATCCAATCTCATGCTGTTCACAAAGACAATGCATGTGCAATTTAGTGATATCCACACAGTTGTGGTCTTGAAGTAAAATCCCGAGTCCTCTTAATCTGAGACCAAGACAAGGCCGAGTCCAAATGCAGTCGAGATCGAGACAAAACCAAGACCATCAAAAAATGGTCTTAAGACCGGTCTCAAGTATTACACCACTATCCGCTTGGAAACAGCATTCGAGCTTTGAATATCCACAGCTTTCTCGGTCATTTGTGATTAGTCAATGGAAAGTCAAAAGAGGTGCTTGATATGCAGATTATGTGATCCTCATCAACCTTACAAGTTAGAAATAAGAGGTTTATGGTTTTATAAAAAAATAAAAAAAAAGTATGTGTGACCCTGGACCACAAAACCAGTCATAAGGGAATTTTTTTTTTTTTAAACTGAGATTTATACATCATCTGAAATAGGGCCGAGATACAACTATGTGAAAATCTGCAATCTGAGAGTGCAAAAAAATCGAAATATTAGAAAACTGGTTAAAGATCAAGGTGAATACCAATCCAAAAGATGTTGTATGTATTGTTTTAATCACTGGATCACAGGCCAACATCGTATTTTAAGAGAGAGAAGTAGACATTTGTGACCCTGGACCACAAAACCAGTCATAAGTCGCTGGGGTATATTTGTAGCATTAGCCAAAAATACATTGTATGAGTCAAATTTACAGATTTTTCTTTTATGCCACAAATCATTAGGATATTAAGTAAAGAACATGTTCCATGAAGACATTTTGTAAATTTCCTACCGTAAATGTATCAAAACTTAATTTTTGATTAGTAATATGCATTGCTATCTTCATTTGGACAACTTTAAAGGCGATTTTCTCAATATTTAGATTTTTTTTTTTTGCACCCTCAGATTCCAGATTTTCAATAGTATTGAAAATTGTATCTCGGCCAAATATTGTCCTATTCAAAAACCATACATCAATGGGAAGCTTATTTATTCAGCTTTCAGGTGATGTATAAATCTCAATTTTTCTAAAGATGGACCCTTATGACTGGTTTTGTGGTCCAGGGTCACATTTGTTTTATGATACATCATCTGAAAGCTGAATAAATAAGCTGACTGATGTATGTTTTCTTAGCACAAGACAATATTTGAGCCGAGATACAACTATTTGAAAACCTGCAATCTGAGGGTGCATCCTAATATTGAGAAAATCGCCTTTAAAGTTGTCCAAATGAATTACTAATTCATTTGAATTACATATTACTAATCAACAGTAGGAAATGTACTAAATATCTTCATGGAACATGATCTTTACTTAATATTCTAATGATTTTTGGCATACAAGAAAAATCAATCATTTTGACCCATACAATGTATATTTGGCTATTGCTACAAACATATATGTGCTACTTTTTGTGGTCCAGGGTCACATATAATAAAATAAATACTATGATTAAAAAAAAAAGTACATAGAGAGAGAGAGAGAGAGAGAGAGAGAGAGAGAGAGAGAGAGAGAGAGAAAATAGAAATTATTTATATTTTAAAAATGGGTTGGATGTAAAAGGTTGGAAAATTAAGCTTAAATAATCAATCAGTTAGTAGTTTTGGGACTAAATAGTTTTAGTTTATCTTGAAATTTAAGAAAACTATTTGTTTTGTCATTCTGTATTAAAATATTGGTGACAAGGTTGAAGGTCAAGACATGAATGCCAATCCAACTGAGGTTGTATGTATTATTTTAATCACTGGATAAAGTCGAAAAGATCAAGACGTTTTAACAGGGAGAAACAGACATTGGATGCATTTAAAACTAATTCAATTTTCATATATTAAATACATTAATGAATTATGATAATTTACCAAAGAGCTGGGTAGCAACTGTAATCTGGATTACGTAATCAGACTCCAAAAATTAGGTACTTGTAATTAGATTACATTTTTGAGACGACATACATATTATTTAGACAATAGCAATAAATTATTTATTATTTATTGATTCTCCCTAATTCTTATTATTTTATCTTTTACATTTTCCTCTCTAAAATAGCCTACTGCTGACATTCACAGAAAGGTCGGTTTTACAAAATGATTTACAAAATTATTTCAGGTTTAAGAATTGTTTCAACATTGCATCAACTACTGACGAACACATTGATTTTTATTTCAAGTATATCACTCTGTAGGTTATTTAACCATGTGTTTCTATGTCACTGAAAAGCTTTTTTGTCTTTCAAACACATTCAAATGCACAACTTTTTTGTCACCTGATCCTCTTTCACCTCATATATTTACTTGAAGCACCCTTGAGATTATTATATTTTTTTTAATAATTAAGTCTCACGTCTGCATTTTCATTGGTTTGCTGACATCGGTTATGGTCAAATGACATAATTTGTTTTATTGACTTTTTTGTATGATTTAATTAATTATTCATTCTTAATTAAACTCTAAACCCCATGCAGTTCCTTCACAAACACTGTATGTAATATCATGTTAATGCACAACAAATGGAATATATTTTCTTACTCTTTGCATTTTTATGTCAATATGGTAGAAGTTTATCTCATTAAATTCAATGTGATAAATCAAAAAATAATCTGATTATGTTACCTAAAATGTCTAATGTAACAGATTACGTTGCTGAAATATTTAGTAATTTTTGTAATATGTAATTTGCTATATATTGCATAATATCAAAAATTATATTTGTCCTATAGTGAGAGTATTGTATCAACTATTGATATTCACTTACAGAAATTCCCATTTGCCTTTTCCAAACAATTCTATGTGCCTGGGATATCCTGACCTTGGCTGTCATACTGTGATTTTTTTTTTTTTTTTTTTGAAGCCTTGGTTCAAGCACCAAATCCAGGATAACAGGTATAATTCTCACACTTAATAATGAACTATAATGCAACAACATCGCCTCCATTAGCTATATATTTGACCATTCGTGTGCACGCACCACCCACAGCGCTATAAATACACGTGTGAACTCGATTTGCAAACGAGGCATGCTTTTGTTTTTCCACGCAGACTGATTGGTGAAGAAAACGCAGAGCTCCTGGCAGAGGCCGTTTCACCTTCGTCGAGCTGAAAGGAGCGACGGGGAAATGAATTGAAAACAAACTCCATCACCCCCGCTGAAATGATAAAGCTGCAATGAGTACGAGCCATAAATCTTTAATTTCACAGCCATACATATTCCACTGCAATTACAGCTGCGCGCCCAGCCGCGTCCGACAGAGGGTGCGCTTGCGCGGAATAAACTTTTCAGCGATGCCCATCAACAGTATGTTGCTTTTACATCAGTTTGATATCTGAGGATTTAAAAAAAAGAAGATGCTCTCCTAAAAACGTCGATAGATGCTGTTTGCACACATGCATCTGCCGAAACCCTGTTTCTAGCCACAAAGAAACGCGTGATGGTGCCCGCGTACGCGACACGTGCCGTCTTTCTCCTTGAGAGGGCAACGCTCACCTTGAACTAGATTTGCGATCAAACCCAAGTCACAGAGTGTCAAGGTGCGTCCACGGACCTCGGTGGCATACGAAAACCGCCGGGCTCAAAAACACAGTGTGAGACATGCGGGGCGCGTGCGGGTGCGCGTGCGAGTGCGCCAGTGCGCGTGTGTTTTGAATTCAAATGTCAGCAGCGAAATGCAGAGCAGATACCGCAGCATGCCAATGAACTTCTGCAGTTTTCACATCTTATCGTCATGTGTGAGCCCCGTCGGCTGGTGCGCCTCAAGTTTCAGTGTGCATACGCATTGCATTTTTGACATCAGGACACACAAGAGCAATGGAAAACTGTGACATGCAACGTACCATGTTTACTTCGGATACCATGTCTATGCTGGCTATGTCTATATTCATCCCTACTGCCACCGGAGCGCCTGATGGAGAGAAGGGAAAAATGATTAAAAAGGAAACTGCATGCATGCACTTGTACCTTCATGTGCCCAATTACGCTAAATCTCGTTCTCGTGTGACAAGACGGCACGCAGGCTATTATATGCATATGAAACACCAACACCCTAAATTCACGTGGCATTGCGCATGAAATTGTTGATTTGTTACAACGCACACATGACTGACAAACGCACAGTCTATCAATAACAGCTTCGTGCATCAAAGGGGATTTTAAAGCGTGCCGTTTCATTTGCTGTCATGATGCAACAAAAGTTGCGCTGCAAATTGAATTGATCCCTAAGTTGGCGTCCCTCCGTGGGAAGAGATAAAATGGCAAAATAGCAGGGAACACGCGCGCGTGCGTTCGTTTTTCTTCTCCTCATGCATTGACATGCACGCCTGATCGGAGACAGAGATGAATGAACAAGATTTGCATGAGTAATTGGGCATGTTAGTGCGCGTGACAAGCCAAATGCAACAATTATAGGAATTTTACTCATGCGTTACCTCCGAAATCTGGCCTCAGTCGAATGTCGTATCCTTTCATGAGTCTGTCCACGGTGTCTTTGACCACCGGCATATTGCTCGGGTCTCTGATACTGCAATAATATCACGAGATGTTCTTAAAATCTTCTCGCATCCCCAGTACACAACATTTTCTTTTGTCAAACGGCACAAAATGCAAGCCTACCTTTGCGCGCACGCCACCGCCACGATGAGCGGACATAACAAGAAGATATGCGGGGTTTTTCCGATACTCTCCATCGCAACAGTTTTGATGGGCTTTTGGACGCGATGATGAAGACAGCGCACATCCAACTTACTGAAGCCAGTGCAGCGAAGGCAATGAGCTGCGCATGCGCACACGACAGCTCCAGATCAAAGAGCAGCTCCTGATGATGCTGGATGAGCTGTTTCCATTGCGGGGGAAAAATTAAAGGGACGACTGAATAAACCAAGTCAAGAGAAGAAGACATCAGGTGATCTTCATGCAGCATTTTTTAGTCCTGTGTGAATGTGGAGCTTGACGGGGTTTAGTGCAGCGAGATGAAGGTGACACGAAGGGGTTTCAGGCTTAGCGAACTTCAGGTAGCCTATCATAATCAATAACGTTTGCTTTAAGGTCTCAGAATAAAGAGCCGCTGAGAGTTGCTTCGTGTTTATTGTGAGACAAACTGAGAACGCGCCTTCAAAAGGTTTCTTCGCTATGCATTTGCTACTAAAATAAGACCGTAGTCTTTAGTTTAAGTTACAACTCGGACAGCGAAACAGGTGATATTAGGGGGAGGGGCTTTCTCATTCTAGAAAGCATTTGATTGGACGGAAAGCCGAACACGCCCCTTAGTGCAGGACAAAGTCATCAATAGTTTTAGTGCCGTCTTCCCAAGAATCTGTTAAAAGATTGATTTGTCAATATATATATATATTACCTCAAAGCTAAAAGAAATTATAGTTAAGTAAAGATGTGAAGATTAAAAAAGTGTGTCATTTCTGTGCTCTAAAAGGAAATAATCACTTTTTACCCTTTGTGCTGAAAATCGTTTTTTTTTTTTCCTAATTTGGAGAAATTTTTATTTTGCTATTAAAATTATGCAATTCTATTGGGTACTGATGGGTTGTAGTCCTCAGATGTATTTGTGGTAGTGCTGTCAAACAATTAATCGTGATTAATCACATCTAAAATAAAAGATTTTGCTTATATAATACAGTTGTGCTCAAAAGTTTACATACCCCTTGCAGAATCTGCAAAATGTTAATTGTTTAACCAAAATAAGAGGGATCGTATAAAATGCATGTTATGTTTTATTTAGTACTGACCTGAGTAAGATATTTCACATAAAAGATGTTTACATATAGTCCACAAGAGAAAATAATAGTTTAGTTTATAAAAATGACCCTGTTCAAAAGTTTATATACCCTTGATTCTTAATACTGTGTAGTCCTTCTAAAAAATCCTTCTGATTTCTGAAAAAAAAAAAAAAGTATAAAAATTGAATTGAATCTGTTTTGGCAAATGAACCCTTCACGTATAGACTACCAGTCAGAAGTTTGGACACACCCTCTCTTTTAATGTTTTTAAAGAACTTTCTTATGCTTATCAAGGCTGATCAAAAATACAGAAAAAAAAGTAATATTGTGAAATATTATTATGGTGTAAATCAATGTTTTTCTATATTAATGTATGTTAAAATTTTATGTATATCTGTAATTAAAGTTGAATTTTCAGCACCATTATTCCAGTCTTCAGTGTCACATCATCCTTCGAAAATCATTCTAATATGTTGATTTATTATCAGTGCTGCTTAATATATATATTTTTCTGGAACCTTTGATACTTTTTTCTGGATTTTTTGATCAATAAAGGGTTAAAAAAGAACAGTATTTATTTAAAACAGAAAAGTTTTCTAACAATATACACTACTGTTCAAAAGTTTGGGGTCAGTAAATTTTTATTCTTTCTTTTTTTCTGAAAGAAATTAATACTTTTATTCACCAAGGATGTGTTAAATTAATAAAAAGTGATAGCATAGATTTACATTGTTAGAAAAGTTTTATATTTTGAATAAATGCTGTTCTTTTTGACTTGTTATTCATCAAAGAATCCTGAAAAAACAATCACAGGTTGCAAAAAAATATTTGGCAGCGCAACATTGATGTTTCCAACATTGATAATTCTAATAATAAATCAGAATATTAGAATGATTTCTGAAGGATCATGTGACACTTAAGACTGGAGTAACAGCTGATGAAAATTCAGCTTTGCATCACAGGAATAAATTATATTGTAGAGAATATTAAAATAAAAAACATTATTTTATATTGTAGTAACATTTTGTAATATTACTGTTTTTTCTGTATTTTTGATCAAATAAATGCAGCCTTGATAAGCATAAGATACTTCTTTAAAAAACATTAAATGAGAGGGTGTGTCCAAACTTTTATATATACACACACAGTCAATTTTTATTCAGTCAAAAATGTATTCAGACACGTTTAACATTTCTCACATCATCACAGTTTATTCACCACAGTTTAGAAAATGGTAATAAAATATGACAAGAACTAAAGAAAATATGAGTTAAACTGTGTCAGAACAAATTAATCTTGATAACTTTGATAGAAAGGTATGTAATGAATTAGGTTGAATAGCAGACAGCAGTTACATTTAACTACACAATTAGATAATACCAAATTAGGTCAATCAGTTACCAAGCAATGCTTAATTTTGTTCAGTCTGTGGTGTAAAAAGCAATTTTATGTCACATTGTCACATTAGCAATTAAAGAAAAAACACTCAAGCAGAATTTTTAGGTATAATATGTCACTGTTTACTTTATTTTGCTATAATTTTTGGTTCAACTATATAAAGATAAAACAGTCATACGGGTCAATTTTTATACGTACTGAATAATTACACTTTCCATTGGGGTATAGTTTGTCAGGATAGGACAATATTTGGCTGAGATTTGAAAATCTGTAATCTGAGGGTGCAAAAAAAATCTAAATATTGAGAAAATTGCCTCTAAAGTTGTCCAAATTAAGTTCTTAGCAATGCATATTACTAATCAAAAATTAAGTTTTGATATATTTATGGTAGGAATTTTACTAAATATAATCTTTGCTTAATATTCAAATGTTTTTTGGCATACAAGAACATTTTTGACCCATACAATGTATTGATGGCTATTGCTACAAGAAAACTCTCCAAGCGATACTCTCTGAAAATGAGGGTTAAACATGAATTATTTAATTATTTCAAATTAAATACATAAAGAAAAAATATCCTAATTAGGCAAAACATGAATTAATGCATATAGGCAAGTACATGATGCAAGTAAAAGTACTTAATTCTTGAGATTTACATTAGCATCTCGTTTATTCTTCAGTGCCACAATAGGGTTTTTGAAAGCCATTTACTATGTTAAGCACAATCGTCTTATGAATTGTTTGCATTTATTCAATCCTGGGCATGTGCATGTTCTCCCAACACAGAAAACAGAGAGATGAGAAACACCAGAGAACATCAAATAGACCGTGAGCTGAGAATACATATTAAATATCCGCCCCCCACACTGAGATTTACTTCATCCCTCTATTACAGCGCCGCCGCGTCAGGAGAGGCACATTCGCAGACGCGCGCGAACAGCGTTCGCAAAAGTTCAGTTCCGTGGATGCACTTTTTCTCCTTTATTTTCTTTGAAGCCGTCAGAATAAACCCAGCGCTTTTGATCTAGTGCAGTGCGAGCCGTGTCTCTGTAGAGGGCAGGCCACTGAAAGCATTGGTTCAATGTTGCATCACCAGTTAGAGCTGCAGATTATGTCATCAACTCCTTAGTGTGCTACATACACACATGCAGAAGAGCAGAACTAGAGCAGAACCAGAGGAGGCTTTGCAATGAACCAGGGTTAGTATAACGACGTGGCCCTCGGCTGCGGATATAAAGCCGAATGGAGTGGAAAGTCTATATAGGTGATAAAATAGGAAAGGAACAGGATCAAATGCTTGTCAAATAGTGTCAGACAGCCTCGCGCTCTATCAGGGATGAAGTTGCTAGATGACGAAAGTGAGAGACAGAGAAAGAGCGGTCCAAAGCCGAGCACACGCTCTCTCACTGCTGAATGCATCTTGCGCTTCTCAGGAGAAACTCACTCGATCTCCCTGTGGAGATAAAACACAACGAAAGACAAATACAAGATCAGCAGAGATGAAAACCTGGCATACAAGCGTTCACAGCCTCGCACGCGCTTTCATCGCCTGCGTCCTGACGTCAATGATTAATGTTTGATGAAAATCATTTTTTCCCCATGTGAAATCGGGGTGCTAATGCAGAGAGAGCGATGGCTCTGTGCCATTTCAAGTCGTACGTTATTGCATCTTATATTTCAGGCGGCACGCTGCAAAAGGCCTCGAATGGCTGCCTTTAGCTCCCCTCAGGAAAACAAATAATGAAACTTTCGCGTTTGAGTTTGATAAGTGACTCTATTTTCAGAGGATGTGTTGATTTTCTTGATTCGGTAAATCTCACGCCCTTGGCATTGAGGGAAATTTGGGATTAAATGTGACGCTCGCCTCATGATCCCTTTGAACAAATCAGATGAATCAAGGATTCTGGAGAAGAAGGAAAAAAAAAAGGATTTTTTTTTTCTTATAAGAGTTGGCCTTGATAAATCTTGGATGGGGCTCTAACCTCAACAACCGCAGCAACAGAGTCACCCAGAAGGAACATCATCTCTCCTGTTTTCACCTGCTCGAGTCCTGCGGCTGTTTTAGGTTCAGAAATTATTAATGCATTTACAGCCTCGATAAAACATCCAGTGGAAACCTGTGTGCCGTCATAGTTTCCTGAAAGATACATCTACAGCATTCTGTGGAGCTGGGATGAGAAGATAAGCAACAGACAGAGCTGGGTAGTAAGTGATTAGATGTAATCTGGATTACGCAATCAGATTCCAAAAATTAAGTATTTGTAATTAGAGTAAGTTACATTTTAAAATACTCATAATTAGGGATGTGACGAGTTCTCGCGGCACAAGATCTTGCAAGATTCAATGTGTTTCTGAGATCTGACTGGTCTAGCAAGAACGTGATGTTAAAATCTGCATTTTTGCTGCTGCTGATCCAGAAAGAGCAACACAAACAGTCTTTTTAACCACATTTCTGTGTTACATACATTTAAATGACAGAAGTACTGAGATAAAAGTTTATAGTTTGGGTATAAACACTTATTGTCCACAGCAGCAATCAAAACGAAAGTGTCTTAAAGGAACACTCCACTTTTTTTGAAAACAGGCTCATTTTCCAACTCCCCTAGAGTTAAACAGATGAGTTTTACCGTTTTTGAATCCATTCAGCCGATCTCTGGGTCTGCCGTTAGCACTTTTAGCATAGCTTAGCATAAATGATTGAATCTGATTAGACCATTAGCATCTCGTTCAAAAATGACCAAAGATTTTCGATATTTTTCCTATTTAAAACTTGACTTTTCTGTAGTTACATTGTGTACTGCCAAGACCAAAAGAAAATGAAATGTTGCAATTTTCCAAGTTGATATGGATAGGAACTATACTCTTATTCTGGCGTAATAATCAAGGAACTGGGGACTATTTTCAGGTGCCGCGTAATATCATTGCGCCTGCTGCACTTTTGGTACGGCAACAAAGTTCCTTGATTATTACGCCGGAATGAGAGAATAGTTCCTATCCATATTAGCCTGGAAAATCGCAACTTTTCATTTTCTGTTGGTCTTTGTACACGATGTAACTACAGAAGACTCAAGGTTTAAATAGGAAAAACATAGAAAATCTTTGGTCATTTTTGAACGAGATGCTAATAGTCTAATCTGATTCATTGATTTATGCTAAGCTATGCTAAAAGTGCTAACAGCAGACCCGGAGATTGTCTGAATGGATTAAAAAACGGTAAAACTCATCTGTTTAACTCTAGGGGAGTTGGAAAATTTGCCTATTTTCAAAAAAAGTGGAGTGTTCCTTTAACACTTGCATGTATTGTTTAAGTGTTTAAGTTTTGCATCAACTACTGATGAACACATTCATTTTTATTTGAATTATTACTCCATTATTCATGTATTATTATGTATTATTTAAAGGCTTTTGTTTTTCGAACTCATTTAAATGCACAAATTCTCATTATTTCTTATTTGCAGACATTCTCAAACTTTTTGTCATCTGAACCTCTTTTATGGAGCTTACTTTATGACAAAACTATTTGAATTTGAATTGTGTACAATTTTATTATTGACAAGTGTTGTTTTTTATATCAATGTGGTACACAATAATCTCATTTAAATCTATATAATATCTATATATATTTATATCTATATAAATTAGGACAAAAGTAATCAAAAAGTAGTCTGACTACATTACTTAATATGTGTAATCCAGCTACTAAATACAATTTTCATCAAGTAATTTGTCATTTGTAATCTGTAATCGATTACAATTTGTAAGTACTGTATTGTATAAAATGTATGTGTCTAGGTTATTTTTAGACTAACCTTGCATTCTTAAATCATTGAAAGTAGTGAATTATATTATTATTATTATTATTAAGCAAAAATATTACAAAATAATCATTAATTGAGTTTACTGCTGAATCAGCTCCATTTTTAGTGTTTCCGCATGACTGTTCAGTGGTCAGGCGGTACAAGGTAATTCTGTCAGAACATTTAGAGTTTACAAGTTGTAATTTGAGCTCTACTACGACGTGAGCACACATTAAATTTCATTGCTGCCTGTGATTTTCCCACCATTATAACTAATTACATTTTAATAGAAGTGAGAGAAGGAACACAACGTAATAAAAAAATGCTAAAAACTCCCTTGTTAATGTCTACTAGATTATTTTTTGTGACAGTGAGCAGTTATCAGAACACAGACCTGGGCTTTTCCAAGGTGTCTTTGCTGAGGTAGATGTACCAGTAGATGAGGTTGAAGATCCCAAAGGCCAGAGGGAAGAGGACGCGGGCGTACTTGTCTATGCTACTGGTGCCTGCCAGCATCATGTTGGGTGGGACAGCTGAGCCCTGAAGGAAGATGGGAAAGCGAGTCCTGGGCACCTCGGACACAGAGTTCGCCCGTCTTCTGCGGCTAAAGCTGGTATCAGACTGAGGCTGTGGCAAAACAAACAGTGAATGACATGAATCAGTCCCACCTGATATAAGAGATATATAACAGAGACACAATGCAGCATTTTGTGTACTGATAGTATCCATACTATGGAAGTCAATGGCTAACATCATCTGTTCGGTGACCATGGTGGAAAAAAACAGCATATGCTGGTTAGGTAGTTTTTAATGCTGGTATGATGGTTTTTGCTGGTTTAAGCTTGTCCTTTGCTGATTTATGCTGGTGCAGGACCAGCACATGACCATCTTAAACCAGCTAATGACCATCTTAAACCAGCAAAGGACCAGCATAAACCAGCAAAGGACCATCATAAACCAGCAAAGGACCAGCATAAACCAGCAAAGGACCATCTTAAACCAGCTAATGACCATCATAAACCAGCAAAGGACCAGCATAAACCAGCAAAGGACCAGCTTAAACCAGCAAAGGACCAGCTTAAACCAGCATAAACCAGCAAAGGACTAGCATAAACCAGCAAAGGACCATCATAAACCAGAAAAGGACCATCTTAAACCAGCTAATGACCATCTTAAACCAGCAAAGGACCAGCTTAAACCAGCAAAGGACCATCTTAAACCAGCATAAACCAGCAAAAGACCAGCATAAACCAGCAAAGGACCATCATAAACCAGCAAAGGACCATCATAAACCAGCAAAGGACCAGCATAAACCAGCAAAGGACCAGCTTAAACCAGCAAAGGACCATCTTAAACCAGCATAAACCAGCAAAGGACTAGCATAAACCAGCAAAGGACCATCATAAACCAGAAAAGGACCATCTTAAACCAGCTAATGACCATCTTAAACCAGCAAAGGACCAGCAAAGGACCAGCTTAAACCAGCAAAGGACCATCTTAAACCAGCATAAGCCAGCAAAGGACCATCATAAACCAGCAAAGGACCATCATAAACCAGCAAAGGACCAGCATAAACCAGAAAAGGACCATCTTAAACCAGCATAAACCAGCAAAGGACCATCATAAACCAGCAAAGGACCAGCATAAACCAGGAAAGGACCATCATAAACCAGAAAAGGACCATCTTAAACCAGCTAATGACCATCTTAAACCAGCAAAGGACCAGCAAAGGACCATCATAAACCAGCAAAGGACCAGCATAAACCAGCAAAGGACCATCTTAAACCAGCATAAACCAGCAAAGGACCATCATAAACCAGCAAAGGACCAGCATAAACCAGCAAAGGACCATCATAAACCAGCATCAAAACCTACCTAACCAGCATATGCTGTTTTTTTTCAGCAGGGCAAAGTATCTTATTTCGATATTTAGAAAAAAATTATTATGTTTAGGATGTACAGTCTTTTAAGTAATTTTAAAGATGTACAGATATTTTGAAAATGTACAGTCAAAGGGGTATAATTTAGTGTATAAAATATTCTGTTACCTCACCTGAATTGTGAATGTGTGTAGATTTGTGTTTGACGTCTTCAACATGGAAATCAGTTATCTTTGGTATGAAAATATGGATGTTTTCTTTCTAAACGTAATAATTTTTTGATTATTTCAGCTAATCTCGTTAAACTGGCAAGCCAACGCAATAGTATCGTGTAAACATGGCTGAAGATAAGAAAAGCTGAGGAACAGACAAAGAATCAATTGAGTGCGTCGCTGGAACCGCTCCGATCGATTCAAACTCGTGACTTTGATCATTCAGTTCAAGCGATTCACTAGCAAAAACCAGATCATAAGAGCCATTCATTTTCGCAATTTGTCATCGCTTGTAGTTCTTTTAAAAAGCATGTATAATGGGTGAAACTGAGTTTTTCGAAATTACTCGCAAAATGATTCACAATTCGAAGTGCTCTAATCAGATCGCAAATCATTTGATTCAGATCGGGACTTCAAAACGCCTATAGTGAATCGTTATTCAGATCAGGACTAGAGCGTGAATCATTTGATTTAGTTCAGGCCTTTAGAGCGCAGCTCGCGAATCATTTGATTCGGACTTCGATGTGGGTTAGCGAACCATTTGATTCGGAGCAGGTTCGCAAATCTTTTGATTCAGGTCGGGACTTTGGAGCGCGAAATGCGAATCATTTGATTAATATCAGGACTTTGGTGCAGGTTCGCAAATCATTTGATTCAGATAGACTTCGGAGCGGGTTTGCAAATCTTTTGATTCAGATTGTAACTTCGGAGCGCGGATCACAAATCATTTGATTCAGATCGGGATTTTGGAGCGCGAATCATGAATCATTTGATTCATATCAGGACTTCGGTGCAGGTTCACAAATCATTTGATTCATATTGGAAAATTTGAGCTTTTTTGGAAAATCGGAGCGTGGATCGCGAATAATTTGATTCATATACAGGTATAAAAACAAAACAATGAAAAAAGAAAGAAAGAAAGAAAGAAAGAAAGTATACACAAATACAAAACTCTAAAGAAAATTAACAGAGGTTTTACTATAGTAAAACTGTGGTAACCATGTTTATTTTATTTTATTTTAGTTATTTATTTATTTTATTATTTTTTTTTTTTTGAGGATAACCCCAGTTTTACTACAAACACTGTTAAGCAATGGTTAGTGTAGCAAAGCCATGTTAATTTGTGGTTGCCATGGTTTAACTACAGTAACAATTTTGTAAGTGACTTTTTCTTATTTGACCAAAATGTCTCTGTGTGGTTCATTGGCGAAACAAGTAAATAAATCTTCTTCAGAAAAGTGACAAAAACAGTAACTCACTTCAATGTCTGACTTATATTATAATCACGTAAATAAGCTTTTTGTGAAATTTGATGAACTGACGTCTTCATAGAACTATAGTTTCCAAATTCGACATCACAAGTTATGATTTTTTTAAGGGCGATTACTAAATTGTCCCTAGCAATAATTTAGATCCAACAATTACATGTCTGTTGTCTGCAGTTATGTCCCTACCAATGCCAAAATCAAACATGCTCGAATCAAACAGAGCTGTGAAAATATATTTGCCCCATCCTGATTTCTTTTGTTTTTGTTCCATACTAAGTAATAAACACATACAATTCTGTTTATTTAATTATTTTGAAGCATTGATCATCAATTTGATATATAATTTTTTATAATAAAAAAATATATTTTGTATTTACTTAGGTTGCCTTTGTTTTTTGGGGGGATTTTGTTTTCATTTCTGAAAGACTTTTATATGTTGGATATACACAAAAACTGAAAAAAATCAGGATGGGGCAAATACCTTTTCACAACACGATATAACACTTATGGATAGGGAAAATACACATATCAGCTTTAAATAAAAGGACAGTTATTGAAGTTGAAAATTTACTCTGACTTAAAGTAGCTATCACATTTACCAGTGTTCGGTTTTCACTGCAAAAAATGCTTTTCTTACTTAGACGTTTTATCTTATTTCCAGCCAAAATATCTAAAATTTCTTTAATCAAGAAGGATTTTCTAGACAGGTAAAAATGGTCTTGTTTCCAGAAAAAATAAGTCAAAATTAACTTAAAACAAGCAAAATCCGCCAATGGGGTAAGCAAAGTAATAATATTTCAAGCAGAAAACTAGATAATTTAGCTTACCCCAGTGGCAGATTATTTTGCTTGTTTCAAGGAAAACTCACTTAATTTTAACTTCTTTTTATCTGAAAACAAGACAATAATTTTTACTTTAGGAGTTTTTAGATATTTTGGCTGGAAAAAGACATTTTCTGCAGTTTTCACACACAGAATTCGCAACAGCTTCCTTCCCATTCAGATTTTCACCAAAAATTGGTTCATTCTGTGTACCGTAATCTTGGGCCGAGAAACGAGAAATTCTAGATTGCATGGATTCCTATTAAAATGACTGGATTTCACCAGGAATCATTTGCCGAACAGAGGCCGAATCATCTTAAAATAGCCATTAGCCTATCCAATGCATTCCAATATATTCAAAAACATTTTACTGCACTGCATTTTGATAAAAATAAGAGGTTAAACTACACCCCTCACACTGGCACTTAATGTGCCCATATATTTCCTTACCATCCAGTCTCTAAGCCAGAGAGAACTAGAGCAAGTGGATCCGCAGCACAGGTGAGAGATTATAAGAGTCATGGCTCGCAGTTTTAATACGAGCGGCTATTTTTAAAACACCAACCATGAGCTCCCCGCGTGACAGCGGTCCCGAGAGACGCCGCACGCCTGTAGAATTACCATATCCAACTCAGCACAACAGATAAGAAACACAATTCACACGTGGCTGCAAGAGAGCAGGTAAATGACTTCTGACTGAACACCTGAACAACTCGCTTCTGAACACAGCAGTGGATGCATTAAAGGTTAAGCCACGTGCTATGATCAGTTATGCATGCTAAATATGTCTTTAGAGGTATTTAACTGTCCCTGTGGGAGGCGCATATACAGTTGAAGTCAAAAGTTTACATACACCTTGCAGAATCTGCAAAGTGTTAATTATTTTAGCAAAATAAGAGGGATCATACAAAATGCATGTTGTTTTTTATTTACTACTGACCTGAGTAAGATATTTCACATAAAAGATGTTTACATGTAGTCCACAAGAGAAAATAATAGTTGAATTTATAAAAATTACCCTGTTCAAAAGTTTACATACACTTGATTCTTAATACTGTGTTGTTACCTGAATGATCCACAGCTGTCTTTTTTTGTTTAGTGATATTTGTTCATGAGTCCCATGTTTGTTCTGAACAGTTAAACTGCCCGCTGTTCTTCAGAAAAATCCTTCAAGTCCTATAAATTCTTTGGTTTTTTAGCATTTTTGTCTATTTGAACCCTTTCCAACAATAACTGTATGATTTTGAGATCCATCTTTTCACACTGAGGACAACTGAGGGACTCATATGCAACTATTACAGAAGGTTCAAATGCTCACTGATGCTCCAGAAGGAAACACAATACATTAAGAGCCGGGGGTGAAACTTTTGAACAGAATGAAGATGTGTACATTTTTTCTTATTTTGCGTAAATACCGTATTTTGTTCATTAAGTACTGCCCTTCAGAAGCTACAGACGATACTTACATGTTTCCCAGAAGACAAAATAAGTTAAATTTACCCTGATCTTCAAATTCTAAAAGTTTTCACCCCCAAGCTCTTAATGCATGTTTTTTCCTTCTGGAGCATCAGTGAGTGTTTGAATCTTCTGTAATAGTTGTATATGAGCCCCTCAGTTATCCTTAGTTTGAAAAGATGGATCTCAAAATCATACAGTCATTGTTGGAAAGGGTTCAAATACACAAAAACACTGTAAAACCATATAATTTATAGGACCTGAAGGATTTTTCTGAAGAACAGCAGGCAGTTTAACTGTTCAGAACAAACATGGGACTCATGAACAACTATCACTAAACAAAAAAACACAGAGGTGGATCATTCAGGCAACAACACAGTATTAAGAATCAAGGGGATGTAAACTTTTGAACAGGGTCATTTTTATAAATTCAGCTATTATTTTCTCTTGTGGACTATATGTAAACATCTTTTATGTGAAATATCTTACTCAGGTCATAGTAAATAAAAAAATAACATGCATTTGGTATGATCCCTCTTATTAATTAACATTTAGCAGATTTTGCCAGGTGTATGGTAAACTTTTGAGTTCAACTGTATGCAGCTGCAGCGACACTCATTTAGCATCACAGTAATGGTGACACAGCTCACTGGTTTGTGAAGAGCAGCACTCGTGTTGTGCATATCATATAACCAGGAGCTCCGTCGGCTGTGCTTTTTGACCAGAGTTTGTTGTTAATTAAGCGAGGTTCGCAGGAGATAGTTACCGTCTCCGGCTCGTCGTCGCTGCCCTGGGCTATGGACTCCAGAACGGAGGCCCTGGAGAGCCGGCGTTTTTCCCTGTTGGCCTCGAGCGTGGCATAGTAGTTGACGGCGGCAAACTCAACGAGGGCTGAAGCCACGAAGGCAAAGCAGACGGCGATGAACCAGTCCATGGCCGTGGCGTACGAGACTTTGGGCAGCGAGGAGCGGGCGCTGATGCTCAGAGTGGTCATGGTGAGCACAGTGGTGATTCCTGAAGGTCACAGGAGATTATGTAAAATCATGTATTGAATACATGAAAAAAGTACACTAAACAGGAACTAGCTAAAGGAATTGCTCACCCAAAAATGCCATACTATGGAAGTCAATGGCTACCAGCAACTGTTCAGTTACCAACATTCTTCAAAATGTCTCCGGAGAGCGGATCTCAAATTGCGAATCATTTGATTCAGATTGGGACTTCGGAGCACGAATCATGAATCATTTGATTTAGATCATAACTTCGGAGCGTGGTTCGCAAATCATTTGATCATATCAGGTTGATAACCAAACAGCTGCTGAACAGTTTTTTTCATGCTATGGAAGTCAATGGCTACCAGCAACTGTTCAGTTACCAACATTCTGTAAAATATCTTCTTTTGTGTTCAACAGAAGAAAGAAACTCACAAATGTGGAACAATTTGAGGGTGAATAAACGATGACCACATTTTTGGGTGAGCTGTGCCTCAATTCAATTTATGCTGGAACCGCTCCGATTGATTCAATCTCGTGACTTCGACCATTCAGTTCAAGCGATTCACTAGCAAAAACCAGATCAAAAGAGCCATCAAAAAATGAAAAAAAATTGCTTGTAGTGATTTTAAAAAGCATAATGATGGTTGAAGCTCTGATTTAGTTTAAACCATTGCATCGCAAAATGATTAACTCTGATTTCGTTTAAACCATTGCATCGCAAAATGATTAACGTTTTGAAGTGCTCTATTCAGATCACGAATCATTTGATTCAGAACGGGACTTCAAATCGTGTATCATGAATCATTTTTCAGATCGGGACTACGGAGCGAGTTCGCAAATGTTTTAATTCAGATCGGAACTGAATTAAATGTGCAGATCATTTAATTAATATCAGGAATTTGTTGCTGGTTTGCGAATCATTTGATTCAGATGGCTTCGGAGCAGGTTCACAAATCTTTTGATTCAGGTCGGAATTCAGAGAGTGGATTGCAAATCGCAAATCATTTGATTCAGATCAGGACTTCGGAGCACAAATCATGAATCATTTGATTTAGATCAGAACTTCAGAGTGGGGTTTGCGAATCATTTGATTCATATCAGGACTTTTATGTGGGTTCGCAAATCATTTGATTCAGATGGACTTTGAAGCGGGTTTGCAGATCTTTTGATTCAGGTTGGAATTCGGAGAGTGGATCGCAAATCGCGAATCACAAATCGCGAATCATTTGATTCAGATAGGGACTTCGGAGTGGGGTTCGCAAATTATTTAATTCATATCAGGACTTCTGTGTGGGTCGCAAAACATTTGATTCAGATTAACTTCGGACTACAAATCACTAATCATTTGATTTAGATCGACACTTCAGAGAGAGGATCGCAAATCATTTGATTCATATCGGAAATGCATGGATCATTTAATCGAGTTTTTTTTTTTTTTGGGTGAGCTGTCCCTTTAAGACCACTAGTATACTATATTTTAATAGCATGTGAAAAAGTATGAATTATGTTGTTAGCTACATTGTGGTTACATTGTTTCATTCAGCAAATGGCACTCCGTTATCATCTTGGAAATTAATATGGTTATTTTGCATGAAATTTTCTTTAAAATCATCATATTAATATGATATCTGAAGGATCATGTGACACTGAAGACTGGAGTAATAATGCTATAAATTCAGCTTTGAAATCACAGGAATAAATTAAATTTTAAATATAAATAAATTTTTTAAAAGAAAGCTGGAAGCCCGTTGTCGCCACTAAATTTAAAAAAAAATTAAAAATGTGAGTTTTTATTTATTTTGGATCAAATAAATGCAGCCTTGATGAGCATTAGACCTCTTTCCAAATCCAAATCAAAAGTGTAGATGTTAAATGTCATTTTTATACTCAAATAAAAATGACACACTCATACCAGCCACAGTTCGAGCCGGGACAGACTCCTTGTTGATCCAGAACGCGACTTGAGACAGCACAACCACCATAATCAATGGGATGTACGTTTGGATAAGATGGTAGCCAAGCTTCCTCTGAAGATAGAAATGGACAACCTGGACAGAGTACAGACCTAGACAGTGCCAAGACATTAGAGGAGGACACTGATGAAGACAAATCGTGCAAATTCGGCAGCCCATACACATGCATATGATGCTCCGATCAAGCCCATTTGGACAAACACCGCTCCAAAACATTTAGAGGGAATTTGGCTCCCGACTCTTAATTTCTGTCCTTGATTACAGAAAAGGCAAAGTCACACAGAAAGTAAACACAGATCTTTCTTCTGGATGTGACCCTGGTCCATTTCCCACAGATCTGATGGCTACCCAGCAAGTGGTCCCTGCTTTTTTGCCTGCCTGTAAATTCCTCATTACCGAGCCCCCGGTCATCCTCGGGACACGATCAGAGGCTGAAACGGGCTTATTGTAACGCGGCTATTTTTAAAGACAGGCAGCATGAATTAGGCCTGATCAGTTAAGCATCTTAGATTGCCTCTCAGAGGGAAAGCTGGCCGGGAATCAGCCTGACTTGTAGTTCTTAACACACACAATTATATAAGTCATTTACTGTGGTAATAGGGGTGTGCCATATGTGACTTTTTCTACAGTGGTAATTAAACTATATTTTGCATAATGTGTTTTTATGCTGGTACCTTGGCTAGTTCATATTTAAGCCATTTCCGCCACTGGATAAAAAATAAAAAAGGCAATTGCAACTTTTTATCTCACAATTCTGACCTTTTTGAGTTTACCTCATAAAAAAAGTAAGTTGCGTCATATAAACTAGCAATTTTGACTTTTTTCCTCAAAACTGTGAGATATAAACACACAATTGCGAGTTATAAAGTCAGAATTGCGGGATATAAACAAACAATTGTGAGAAATAAAGTCAGAATTGCAATTGTGACTTTGTATCTCGCAATTCTGACTTTATATTGAGTTTTAAAGTCCATTTCTCAGGAGAAAAAAAACACTGATATGTTCACAGAATTGCAAGTTTATATCTCACAATTTTGACTTTTTTTTTCAGAGTTGCATCATAAAAACACGCAACATAAACGCACAGTTGTGAGTTATAAAGTCAGAATTGCTAGATAAAAAGTCAGAATTGCAATTCTGACTTTTTTTTCTCGCAATTGCAACTTTGTATCTTGCAATTCTGAATTTTTTTCAGAATTGTGAGATATAAACTCGCAATTGTGAATTATAAAGTCAAGTTCTGAAGAGAAAAAAAAGGCCGATATGTTTACAGAATTGCACGTTTATATCTCACAATTCAGCCTTTTTTCTCAGGGTTGTGTCATAAAAACTCATAATTCCATTTATTTTTCTCAAAATATAAGTGCATATAAACACACAATTGTGAGTTATAAAGTCAGAATTGCAATTGATATAAATTGAAATAAATAAAATGGGACTGGACTATATAACTCACAATTTTTGGTTAGTATTATGCATTGCTAAAAACTTAATTTGGACAACTTTAAAGGTGATTTTATCAAGATTTAATTTTTTGCACCCTCAGATTCCAGATTTTCAGATAGTTGTATCTCTAACAAATATTGTCCTATCCTAACAAACCATACATACATCAATAAAAAGCTTATTTATTCAGCTTTCAGATGATGCACAAATCTCAATTTCAAAAAATGTACCCTTATGACTGGTTTTGTGGTCCAGGGTCACATATAAAAAACAAAAAACCATTCAAGGATATTTTTTGCTTTCATAACTTAAATTACAATGGCATTCTAATAGGCTTCATCACACAGCTTTTGGATTCTAAAGACTTTTTTGTTTGTTTTTTACAAAGTGAGTGAGTAAAGAGAGTACTTGACAATGTCAGCTCACATATCGTTAAAACAACAATTACAATATCATCATAAGCCATAAATATCGCACACCAATACCTAGTAATAGTACAAAACGTCTGACATGCCACATCTGTGGTATATATAAGGAAAAACTGAGCAATAACTAAAAACATACCTGTGCTGAATTTATATGTTTCGCTGAACAAGGTCTGGCCCAGAAGATCATACTGAAGTAAGCTTGACGATTCAGGGGGGAAATCTACAGACGCTTGAAGACCCTTCCTCCACGTGTAGACAATTTCACGATTAGTGTAAGCATCTGAAGGCACAGTATGAGAGAAAGCAGCTGAAAAAATGGTGGACGGACAGATGGATGGAAAGACAGACAGACAGATCTTACAGCTTCCAAACAGGAGAGGACATGTGTGTCCATCCATCGGAAAGTCCATCAACACCATTGGACATTCTGCACTTACAGTCAGCCTAAAATAAAGAGAAAACAGACATTCAGTGAGCCAAATTAACTTCCTAATAAAAACATTAACATTTATACCAAAACAGACTTTCGATGGTTTCCTATCAGGGGTAATTATCTGATATTTTTACCTCATGGTGTAAAAGACTGTTCCGTTTTGCATGATTCGAAACAGCTTGTTTGGAGACGTCATGTTGTGTAAAAGCGACGTCCTTGCGTTTCGAAAAAATGTGTCGGGCGTCCAGATCTTGTCCACCATGCGGTTGTTCAAAGGCAAGATTTCAATGGGCCCCTGAAAGGCTAACCTCTCGTCAACCCACATTTGGCGGAAAAACATATCCATGGTGAACTCCTGAAACAAAAAGGACAATTTCTTTTTGTGAATCATTCTTTTTTTATGGTTACAATCGATATGAATTCATAATTTGAGTTCTTTTTTAAGATGAGACTTGACATACTGATATTAGTTTGAACAGACATGTGAGACGGAAATAAAACTTCAGCTTATTATCTACTTAGAAAGTGCTTTAGACACAATACACGAAGCACTGGCTAAAGTGAATCTGTATACACTGCAAAAAATGCTTTTTTTGTCTTGTTTCTAGCCAAAATATCTAAAAATTCTTAAATGGAGAAGAAGTTTCTAGACCAGTAAAAAGTATTGTCTTGTTTTCAGAAAAAAGAAGTTAAAATTAAGTGAGTTTTTCCTTGAAACAAGCAAAATAATCTGCCAATGGGGTAAGAAAATTATCTAGTGTTCTGCTTGAAATAAGATTATTTTGCTTACATCGTTGGCAGATTATTTTGCTTGTTTTAAGCAAAAACTCACTTAATGTTGACATCTTTTTTCTGAAAACAAGACAATAATTTTTACTTGTCCAGAAAATCCTTCTTGATATAAGACATTTTTGATATTTTAGCTGGTAATAGGACAAAAAAGCTAAGTAAGAAAAGTATTTTTTGCAGTGTATTAATAAAACACAAACATAAAGATGGGTGCTGTATTCTTACCATCTTAACATCAGACACTGGTCCAAAACTTGTGACAAATATGTCTGTTTTGACCTCGGTTACAGAGACTGCAAAGTTAATCACAGATGACATTTACATGCAGAAATTTCCAGTCCATTATATTGTTTGTCATTTTGAATATTTGCCCATTTTTGTTACTATTCCTCAAACCTAGTCAGTAAAACTTTTTTTAATAATTTAAAATATAACACCATTTCTTTTGATTGCTTTTTAAGTAAGTTACTCTGAATGATGATGGAACATCATTTCACACATATTTTGACATTTTATTTTCACAAAAGGTATTTGAAACATTAAACTAGACACTTCACTTGCATTCAAAAGCTTTCTGTGTATAATAAAATCACTTTTGTAAATTTAATTTGGGACAGTCACCTTTGAATCGCATAATGTATCAAATGTCAAAACAGTAAAATTATTCACATTTCTAACAATTTTCTAATTCAAATTATTACATTTCTATAACAAAAGGCCTATGGCCTTACCTGCAGATCCCGGGCGCAGTCGATTGTCATAACCCTCAAGAAGTCGGTCTAGAATCCGTGTTATATTTTCTGAATTTATCTTTTGCTTTCCTAATACATTTGCAACACTACATGGAGAGGAAAGGAAATAATTAGTTAGTCCTTTCAGTGAATTTAGACCTAAGTCAGGTTAGATCAAGCATTAAAGTTAATTTAAAGTCACTTTGCGTCTATTAACTCACCTTGTGAGACACAACAAGGCCAAAAGAAGAGCCATTTCTGTGGGAAATATAAAATAAGATAAATTAAATTAATCTGTCAAGGTTAGCGGTCATAATATGATGTATAATGTGCTCTAGTTGTAAAAACGCCTTACAGATGCACTGAAGCACTGTCTTAATGTACGACTGTCAGTAAATGGAGGGCTGGATGTGACATAAAATGCTTTCAGGATAATCAAATTAAAGGATTAGGGAAATCCACTTGCTTTTTTAGCAACAGGTTAAAGAGTAGTTCATCTAGCAAACTAGCCATCAGCTAGCAAATGAGGCCTGTTGCCTTGTCTGATCTTTCCTAGCTAGGGTTAAAAGAAACTAAAATAAACCAGGGCTAACACAAATATGTGTAACATCTTTTGACTTCCCTGCTAAAAAAAAAACAGCATATGCTGGTTAGGTAGGTGTTGATGCCGGTATGCTGGTTTTTGCTGGTTTAAGCTGGTCCTTAGCTGGTCATGTGCTGGTCCTGCACCAGCATAAACCAGCAAAATACCAGCTAAGAACCAGCATAAATCAGCAAAGGACCAGCATAAACCAGCTTAAACCAGCAAAAGACCAGCTAAAAACCAGCATAAACCAGCGAATGACCATCTTAAACCAACAAAAGACCAGCTACGAACCAGCATAAACCAACAAAGGACCAGCTTAAACCAGCAAAAGACCAGCTATGAACCAGCATAACCAGCAAAGGACCATCTTAAACCAGCAAAAGACCAGCTAAGAACCAGCATAAACCAGCAAAGGACCAGCTTACACCAGCTAAACCCAGCTAAGAACCAGCATAAACCAGCAAAGGACCAGCTTAAACCAGCAAAACCCAGCTAAAAACCAACATAAACCAGCAAATGACCATCTTAAACCAGCAAAAGACCAGCTAATAACCAGCATAAACCAGCAAAGGACCAGCTTAAACCAGCAAAAGACCAGCTAATAACCAGCATAAACCAGCAAAGGACCAGCTTAAACCAGCAAAAGGCCAGCTAAGAACCAGCAAAGGACCAGCTTAAACCAGCAAAGGACCAGCTAAGAACCAGCATAAACCAGCAAAAGACCATCTTAAACCAGCAAAGGACCAGCTTAAACCAGCAAAACCCAGCTAAAAACCAACATATACCAGCAAATGACCATCTTAAACCAGCAAAAGACCATCTTAAACCAGCAAAAGACCAGCTAATAACCAGCATAAACCAGCAAAGGACCAGCTTAAACCAGCAAAAGACCAGCTAAGAACCAGCATAAACCAGCAAAGGACCATCTTAAAACAGCAAAAGACCAGCTAATAACCAGCATAAACCAGCAAAGGACCAGCTTAAACCAGCAAAAGACCAGCTAAAAAGCAGCATAAACCAGCAAAGGGCCAGCTTAAACCAGCAAAACCCAGATAAAAACCAGCATAAACCAACAAAGGATCATCTTAAACCAGCAAAAGACCAGCTAATAACCAGCATAAACCAGCAAAGGACCAGCTTAAACCAGCAAAAGACCGGCTGAACCAGCATAAACCAGCAAAGGACCATCTTAAACCAGCAAAAACCAGCATACCAGCATCAAAACCTACCTATGCTATGCTGTTTTTTTTTTCAGCGGGGTTAAATAGTAGGCATATGGAGCTAATATGTTTAAGTATTTGATTACACATTAATATAATATTTTTGAAGCATTATTCTTGTTGCTAGCCTGTTGTTGTTTATGGTGTAGCCTAATTATTTCTCTTAGTAGAACCTTTAAGAGTAAAATAAGTATTAGCTCAACTCTGTCGATGTGTTTCGGCTCAAAATAAACAATGGTATACAACAATGAGACGTTATTTCTCACATATTTGACAAAACTTTACAAATTAGCGCTTGTTTAGCCGCTCTCCGATACACTAGATGGCGCACTTCATCTGTCAACCCACAGCATTCGGCTGCAGAAGAAGACATTTCGATATGGATATTACCAGAATGTATGAGTAATATATCCAGTTTCTGCACTGTTATTGGAACTAATGTTCGTTTGTACGGCGTCGAGCAGCCGTTTTCATGAGAGGCCGCTGAGGCGAGCAGTATGTCGGTGCATTTTGAGGAGAGGAGCGGCGTGATCCCGTGTAAAACAGCATGGGGCTCATGGTACCAGACTATGGAAGAGGTTTTCATCGAAGTCAATGTTCCTCCTGGTACTTCAGCCAAAGAGATCAAGTGCAACATCGGGAGCAAACAAATTGAGCTGCGTGTAAAAGACCAGCAGGTCTTCAAGGTATGGATGAGCATCCATCAAGAAGTCAGTCAGTTAATGCGTGTTTATATAAGAGCCACACAGGATTATTTTAAAAGAAAACTTGTGGAGAGATTCTTGTATTGTTGTGTGTTACATATAATGTCCACATTACTTATTGTCTTATAACTATTGGGAGAAACCATGCCAAAGCTATCAAATGATTAATCGCATGCAAAATAAAAGTTTGTGTTTACATAAAATATCGGCGTGTATATTAATTATGTATATATAAAAATACACACACGTATACATGTATGTAATTGTAAAATATATGTGACTCTAGACCACAAAACCAGTCTTAAGTAGCACAGGTGTATTTTTAGCATTAGCCAAAAATACAATGTATGGGTCAAAATGATTATTTCTTCTTTAATGCCAAAAATCATTAGGATATTAAATAAAGATCATGTTCCATGAAGATATCTTGAAAAATTCCTACCGTAAATATATTCAAATCTAATTTTTGATTAGTAATATGCATTGCTAAGAACTTTATTTGGACAACTTTCTCAACATTTAGATTATTATTATTTTATTTATTTATTTTCATTCTCAGATTCCAGATTTTCCTCCATACTTCTATGGAAAGCTTATTTATTCTCAATATCACAATTTGAATTAAATTATATATGTGTGTGTGTATATATATATATATATATATATATATATATATATATATATATATATATATATTGTGTGTGTGCGCGCATAGTACATGCATATGCATAGTACACACATATTAGGTAAACACAAACTTTTATTTTGCATCTGATTAATCGCAATTAATCGTTCGACAGCCTTATATGTTACAGCTTTCAAAAAAATTAATTGGTGAATGAAAATATATGTATTTCATAGAATTTAAGAATTTGTGCTCTTTTTAATGTGTTCTTAAACTGTTGCCATTAAAATGTTACAAGTAATAAAAATAATAAAAAAATTTTTTATCAGAAACCTCAAGTTCTACTAACCATAAATTAACCATTTAATTAACTTTGCACATAATTTTTTACATTGAAAATTTTTCAGAATTTTCTGTTAATATAATATTAAGTTTTTATTCGATTCTATTTCAACATGAGCAAAAAAAAAAAACATACAGTAATTTTATTTTTTTTTTTTTTACAATACTTTTTTTTAAGTCTCGTAAGCTCACCAAGGCTTATGATTATCAATGTTAACAAAATAATAATAATAATAAATAATAATACTACATGTTTGATGAGCACAAAATCATTTTAGAATGATTTGAAGACTGAAGAAGTATGATCACATATATTCACATAGCAAATTTTAAATTGTAAAAATATTTCACAATATTTCTGTGTTATTTATTTATTTATTTATTTATTTATGATTAAATAAATGCAGCCTTGTGAGCAAAATGTTTAAAAAAAAATTGTGTAGTGTACAGTAAGTGTCTTTTTATATTATAAATATTTTATATGATAAATGAGATTTGGGGGCAATATATTATAAAATATCAATATTGTAATAATTAGCTTAACAGGAATATCTCTTGTTTTAAAGTAATATTATAAATAGTGATAGTTTCTCAGAGGAATTCACATCAAATGAAAATGAATTTGCCCTGTCTCAGACTCTCAGTATAGGACTAAATTATTTGTAAAACTAGATTAGGGGCGCCTCAACTAACCCCAGTTACCCTGAAGGACTGTTGTGACTTTTTGTCATGTAAACACAATACATTATCACATTTCAGCCTGGATAAGTAGCGTTAGTGTAATTACTGTCATGCTCCTCTATGGGCTTTTATTGCTGGCTGTAAGCGTGGCACGAGAAACGTCCCACTGAGGTACATGATGCTAGTGATGCTAATTGAAACTGTCAGCAAAATTCAGTTTTCTGTCTCCTCATAGGGGAAGCTGTTTGGATCCACAGTCTGCGATGAAGCGACGTGGACATTAGGTAAGACTAAAAGCTATTCGGGTCATTCTGTGTCAACGCAACCAGAGGTCCCCGGCTCAAATTTGTGATTTGGCTAATATTTATTCTGAAAAAAGATAGACATGCATAGTGATGAAAGCCAAAATATTAAATGTCATGGATGAATATTTACTGAGTAATCAGTATTTTGTAGAGGGAGGTCAAAATGGCAATTTTCACCTTAGATTCAGAGTCAAGTTACAGGGGGATAAAAATGACTTCAGAAAGATGGCAGCATCATTATCTTATTTTTGCACAGAGATTGGTAGCTCTATTAGTAAAATCTGTTGACTTTAGCAATCCTTGTTGCATTATTTGCCATTGGTGACCATTTAAAAATGGGGAAACAGCACTTTTCTCAAGTCTTTCTCCAAAGTTTGCTTGCTTGTAACTCAAGAAGTATTAAAGATAACCTAATGCCCTTTTAGATTTTGGGTCTTAACAAACTTTCCTGTTGGTGTCTTTATTTTTACTGCTCTATGAGGTTTGATTCTAGAGATATTGGAATTTCAATATGGCTCCGGGTCCGGGAGTAATCGTTAAAATGTACACATTTTCAGTGGTCAAAAACCAAATGTTGGTCACTTTGTGTACAGCTGATACTTATTTCAAAGAACAATGTCTGAAGAAGAAATAATATCTTTAATATTTCTTAGCTAATATTTATTCTGTAGAAATACAGACATGTATAGTGATGAAAGCCAAAATATTAAATGTCATGGATGAATATTTACTGAGTAATCTACTATTTTGTAGAGGGAGGTCAAAATGGCAATTTTCATCTTAGATTTGGTGTCAAGTTACAGGGTGGTAAAAATGACTTCAGAAAGATGGCAGCATCATTATCTTATTTTTACACAGAGATTGGTAGCTCTATTAGTGAAATCTGTCAACTTTAGCAATCTTTGTTGCATTATGTGCCAATGGTGAACATTCAAAAATGGGGAAACTGCACTTTTCTCAAGTCATTCTCCAAAGTTTGCATGCCTGTAACTCAAGAAGTGTTCAACATATTTTAATGCCCTTTTAGATATTGGGTCTTACCAACCTTTTCTATTGGTGTCTTTATTTTTAATGCTCTATGTGATTTGGTTCTAGAGATATTGGAATTTCAATATGGCTTCGTGAGTAAGTCTTTTACAAATGCGTGTCTGAAGAAGAAATAATGTTGAAACTAGAGATGTATCTTGTTTCTTTCTGTCAAGACAACTGTGTTGAACAATACCAGTCTGAGTGCCATAAATATTCTTTTTCCAAAGTTTAACTCAAGAAGTATTAAAGATATCACAATATGATTTTGGATTCTAGTTTGTCATAAACTTTACTTTCAAACCTCTACATCATTCAGTCCCAGAGATATGGGGATCTCAATGAGGCTCCATGTCCAGTCTGTTGAATGTTACCCATTTTCAGTGGTCGAAAACCAAATGTTGGTCACTTTGTGTACAGCTGATACTTATTTCAAAGAACAATGTCTGAAGAAGAAATAATATCTTTAATATTTCTTAGCTAATATTTATTCTGTAGAAAGACAGACATGTATATTGATGAAAGCCAAAATATTGAATGTCATGGATGAATATTTACTGAGTAATCTACTATTTTGTAGAGGGAGGTCAAAATGGCAATTTTCATGTTAGATTTAGAGTCAAGTTACAGGGGGGTAAAAATGGCTTCAGAACTTTAGCAATTTTTGTTGCATTATGTGCCAATGGTGAACATTAAAAAATGGGGAAACGGCACTTTTCTCAAGTCTTTCTCCAAAGTTTGCATGCCTGTAACTCAAGAAGTCTTTAACATATTTGAATGCCCTTTTAGATATTGGGTCTTAACAAACTTGTCTTTTGGTTTCTGTATTTTTAATGCTCAATGAGTTTTGGTTCCAGAGATATTGGACTTTCAATATGGCTCTGGGATTAAATCATTAAAATGTAATTTTCAGTGGTCAAAAACCAACTGTGGGTCAGTTTGAAAAAAACACAAAAACACTTTTCTTTTACAAATGAGTGTCTGAAGAAGAAATAATGTTAAAACTAGAGAGTGATGAGTGCCATAAATATTCTTTTTCCAAAGTTATCTCAAGAAGTATTAAAGATATTGATTTTGGATCATTTAGTCGCAGAGATATGGGAATCTCAATGAGTCTCCATGTCCAGTCTGTTGAATGTTACCCATTTTCAGTGGTCGAAAACCAAATGTTGGTCACTTAGTGTGCAGCTGATGCTTATTTCAAAGAACAATGTCTGAAGAAGAAATAATATCTTTAATACTTCTTGAGTTACAGGCATGCAAACTTCGGAGAAAAACTTGAAAAGTGCCATTTCCCCATTTTTGAATTTTTGAATTGACGCATAATGCAACAAGCATTGTTAAGTCAACAGATTTTACTAATAGAGCTACCAATCTCTGTGCAAATAAAAAGATAATGATGCTGCCATCTTTCTGAAGTCATTTTTACCCCCCCCCTGTAACTTGACTTGAAGGTGAATATCGGCATTTTGACCTCCTTCTACAAAATAGTGGATTACTCAGTAAATATTCATCCATGACATCTAATATTTTGGCTTTCATCACTATACATGTCTATCTTTCCTCAGAATAAATATTTGCCAAATCACAAATTAGAGTTTTTGAAATTTGGTTGTATCTCTGGAAAACCTTAATGTGTCTGTTGTGCCTTTCAGAGGACAAAAAGTTGATCCAGATAGTTCTAATGAAGTCAAACAGGGAAGCCGGGAACTGCTGGCAGTCTCTGCTCGAGGGCGAGTATGCGGCGGATCCATGGGTGCAGGATCAGATGCAGAGGAAGCTGACGCTGGAGAGGTTTCAGAGAGAGGTGCGCGGACACTTTATTACACCTTTGTTGGAGTCACTTTCACTGAAATGTACCTGAAGGTCTTAAATCTAATGAAATCTCTGACTACTATTCAAGTTCATGTTTTTAAAGGAAGTCTTATGTTCACCAAGGCTGCATTTGTTTCATTAAAACTACAGAAATATTTTTACAATTTAAAATAGCAGTTTTATATGTTAATATATTGTAGACTGTGATTTATTGCTATATGCTATATTGCTATAATATTTACCAGAAAAAAAATATATTTACCATTTAAGAAAATTGTAAATATGCAAGACAGCATTTCTGAGAAAAAAAAAAAATATATATAAAAAAAAAAAAAAAAAAATTATATATATATATAAATTCTTTATAAAATCTACTTAATCATTATAAATTAATTTAACATGCTTTCGGTTTTTTAAAATTTAATGGAAAACGGATTCACAGAATTTGATCAAAATAAAACTGGATTTGAGAAAAATAAAATGCATTTTATAGGGCCATAAAAATGTAATTTTTGTTAAACCTTTAAGAAATTGTTGTTAATTTGTGTAAGTTTCATGACTTCAATTAATAAGACTTGCTTTTTTATTAATATTTTTAAATGTAACCATTAAAATAGAGTCTAGAAAAACTTTCAATGGAAAAAAAACTGAATCCCGAAAAATAAAAAAAAAATGAAATTTGGGAATAAAATTGATTTCATAGGGCCTTAAAAATATATTTTTTGTTAAACCTTTAAGAAATTGTTGTTTAAAAGTTTCATGATTTCAGTTAATTTAGACTTTATTAATGTTTTTTAACGTAATCATTAAAATAGAATCCAGAAAAATTAAAACCGAAAAAAAAAAAAAGAATTTGGGAATAAAATGGATTTCATAGGGCCTTAATTTAATTTTTGTTAAACCTTTAAGAAATTGTTAAAAAAAAAAAATTAATGATTTCAATTAATTAGACTTTATTAATGTTTTTTAATGTAACCATTAAAATAGAATCCAGAAAAATAAAAAACGGAATTTGGGAATAAAATGGATTCCATAGGGCCCTAATTATTTCATTTGTGTGTTTGTTTTATTGTATTTGTCCTTTAGTTTGTTACTTGCATCTATGTTCTTATTATTAGTAGCAAAGATAAAATAACTATATCTTGTTATAAATGATGGTGAAATAAAATTTGGCTTCATCCTTTTAGAAAAATAAAAGTTGCCTTGGTAAGGTTTTTAAAAAAAAAAAAAAAAAAAGTAGTGTTATATGCGTTTACATATAAAATATAAATTTCTTTGGTGTTTATTCATTTAATTTTTCCCTCTATCCTGTTTTCAAACAGAACCCTGGTTTTGACTTCAGCGGCGCAGAGATCTCTGGAAACTTTCATGGTGGTGGACCGGATTTCTCCAGCTTGCAAAAATAAGAGGACTACTTTCATTCCTGTACTTGATGTAGTCTCGCTAAATTGCACCAGATTTTGTTCCTGAAGAATATATTCTCTGTGTTCTTCCTCTAGAGACTCGAGTTTCAGATATAGGAAGCTTATCACAGAGAGTCTGGCTATTGCTGTAAAGCCATAATATCACAAGCAGCCTTTGAGTAGAGTCTTCATGGTGGTTTTAATTTACAAATGGCAAGTTTTTGTTGTAATCGCCACCGCCGTGGTTTTAGAAGACCGTTTCCTCAGCTTCTCCTTTGAATTTCAATAAATAGTGTAATTCCAGCACTTCTATTAAATGCCTCTTCTCAAACACCACAAACGAGCACGAGTTTTACATTTCAATAAGCTTTTATTGAAAGGTTCCACTACATAATTTTGCAGAACGCTGCTCTCAACTTCCACATTACAACCAAAACAGAGAGAGAGAGAGAGAGTCGGTCTCAAATTAAATTCAATCCGCTTTATTTGTAGCGCTCATTTCCTTTTGTTAGAGTTTAAATTTATACCAGGTTTAAAACAAATGGTCATGCTTACATAAGACCGTAGTTATAACCAAATGTAAAATGAGCTTCAGCCTGGTTAGTTAGTAATATGTAATTAGCAATTTTCTTTCTATTAGAGTCATATTAAATCAAGTTAAAACCTGCGTTTCCATAGCCATCCAGATTGCAGAAGCAGAACGGCATGATAAAGAAAACAAAAAACGTCTCGTTTCATCACCTTGGGTAGGAGTGTGCATTACGGCAGCTGACAACCTAGGGTGGGAGTTAAGGGTTTTGGGCCTGATCTCTTGGTTTTGTTGTCGTCTTGAATCGCAAAACCCTTCTCCCTCCTCTTCCACACAGTGGACTGAGGACCTAGGCGGTTCTATACTTCATTGCTTTAAATAACCGGCGCGTCTCGCGCCGATTCAAATGAACATACTGTACACTGCAAGCCTCACCAGTGAAACCCATCTGATCAACTTGCTGAAAGTCACCCTTTGACTAGTAATCAGTGCGAATGGAAAATAAATACAATTATGGCAGGTGTCAAAGAGAATATAAAGACTGAAAAGAGGAAAAGCAAAAGGTAAAGTTAGCATTGGGTGCCCATAACACTTTAGAAGCGTTTAGGCGTTCAATTTAGATGTTTAAGTTATGGGCACTCAACACTAACAGTCTTAACAAGCGTATTCAGGAATTGTGGGTAGATGGGCGATCTTGTAGTAGCTGTGCTTCAGCTGTCTGGCAGTTCTTCCAGAAATCATCCATCGCAGTCTCTGGCCGTTTGGCTTTAGGCACTTGGTGGTGGCATATTCAGCCAGGCATTTAGCAACAAGCTCCCTCACGCAAACCAGGTCTCCAGCTTTAACCTGAAACACAAAAAAAAATAAGGCGTTAAGATTATTAACGCATTTAACGCACTTCCCCAGCCCCAGACCTACATGGGTCATGTGACATTTCATACGGTTGATTGACAAATGAGGCAGGGCATCAACTCACTGCATGAAAGAGCCTAGAGAACGTAGTTAGAATTAGGGCTGTGCAATTAATTGAAATTCAATTTCGGCTTCAAACGATTACGAAAATACAATAATTGAGATTAAAAGATTGCTCCCGATTCCACCCCCTTTGGTGCGCTTTTGCTCCTCCATAAAAGCCCAGTTTCACATGCGAATCAGTAAAATCATGTAACATGACTTGTTCTTTGTTCAGAGATGGAACAGAACACGGACAAGTAAAGTGAAGGTTTAGCCATTGTTTCAACTATTAAAATAGTTGGAAAAGAGGGATTTTTTGTTTGGTAAATATACATTTTTAGTTTTTTTTTTTTTTAAAAAGGAAAGAACAGCAGCTAGTCTGTTTGATCAATTTGCCTTCTCAAATCATCACGACTTGACTAAAATAAAATCGCGATTTATTTTTATTTATTTATTTTATTTATTTTTTTTTTTTAAATACCATAATTGATGGATGTCTAAAATTTAAAAACAAGGATAAGCCTAAAACAGGCCCAATGCCCGGCCCTGAAAAAGGCTGAAATGCAGGGCTCTAAATCAATCATATAAAGTCCCAGACCCACTCATAATTGTGTTCAATAATCATCATTACAATATTGACAAATAATCATAATTTTTGCCATAATCGAGCAGCCCTAGTTCGAATGTCCCTAAAATTCAAGATATGGGGCAAAAATGCCTCGCTTTAAGTTTTTGTTAAACCATATTTACATCATGATTAAGCAATATCACACAAGCAATAGGCTAAGTGCAATATCACAGGAGTGCAAATGTGATGCCGATCTTATACAACAGTTCAAATAAGTAGTTAATGTTGTGTTATTTTAGACAATGTTGTCGGTTTTGCCAACGAAAATATAAAGAAAGCAGAACTGCGTTTAGTCTCAGAGCAACATGCAGCGGCATTTCATTTCTTAATGCACGTTTTGAATGAACTGGGTGAACCATTTGATTTATTCTA
Source organism: Cirrhinus molitorella (assembly GCA_033026305.1). NCBI lineage: Eukaryota > Metazoa > Chordata > Actinopteri > Cypriniformes > Cyprinidae > Cirrhinus > Cirrhinus molitorella. The sequence continues at coordinate 36,007,023 of CM065129.1, forward strand.
TTAATGATAAATTAATATCAGACATTTTTGAACACCAATGAGAGGGAGTGGTCTTGGTGAAACATCCAAACATTTAGGATCTCAAAAAAAAAAAAAAAAAAAAAACGTGCAATGTTGAAACTGAAAACAAATGGCTCTTTTAACTTGATCTTGGTTTTGCTAGTGAATCGCTTGAAAGGAATGATGGAAGGCACAAGTTTGAATCAATCTGAGCAGTTTCAGCATAAGTGACTCACTTGATATGCTAAGAGGTTTTTTTTTTTTGTTTTTTTTTTTAAATTGCGTGAAAAGATGTGCTTATTGAAAAAATTAAACTCATTTCATAGATATGTAGTCTTTCCTGACTATTCAAGCACCTCTTCAGGAATACTGCCATTTTCAAGGGTTTTCAAAAGTCTTAAAAGTCAAATTCTAGTACTTTAAAGCACTCTGTACGAACCCTGGAAAGAGCAAATATTTTACCCAAAACTAGTTTAAGTCAACATGAAATTAATTTTGTAAATGCATGATATTTGTTCAGGGTAAGATTTTTTTTTTTTTTTTTTTAAAGGTTTTGTAATATTTAATCAAAATGACAGATTGCGCTGTAAATTTATGTAGGATTTCTCTAGTCATTTAGTCCATTTAAACCCATCTCTGACTAACATCCAATCAACAACCAATGTACAGAATCAAGTCTCGGATGCGTTACAATACAGAAGGACAGATCGGTCACTACTTCAGTTTAATTGCAACTTCACCAACGTGTTATTTGATACGGTTTCTCAGATTCAGAAGTTCTGCAAGCCCCTTACGGAGTAATTGGTCGCACAACCCCACTTTCCCCAAACAAGTCAACCTTTTTAGCACCAGCTGTTTGTAGAAATCTTGTGGGAAACTTACAGTCAAACTCTCCTGTAGACCATCCAGAGCCGCTTTCAGAGCAGGAACCGGCTCACACTCGTGCTGATCTTCGACCTCCAGGGCCAGAAGCGACAAAGCGAGCAGCGAAGGCTGTAAAGACAGAATAAGTCAAACTCCAAACACACTTTGACCATTTTATAATGGAAAACTGCAGAACGGTCCAAACAGCTTACCTTGATTTTAGTGAAAGTAAAAGAGCAATGGCAAGCCTTCAACTGAGCCTCGAGCCTCTCAATGTTCAGAATCCGCTTACTGGGGGAAAAAAATAAAAATTGGAACTTATTTCAATGTGAGCCTATTACACAGTTTAAACCAGGTTATGGTCATTTTCTAGAAATGTACACCATGTACACTGTCTTTAACAAGGATGCAAAAAGATCAAAAAGTTTTGTGAATGCATTTAGAATGCTGCAAGAGATTTTCCATTTTAAATAATTGCAGTTCTTTTTAACTTTCGATTTGTCAAAGAATCCTGAAAAATAAAATGCATGACGGCTTCCACAAAAATCCTGAGCAGCACAACGGTTTTCAACATTGATAGTCAAAAATGTTTCTTAAGTATGAATGATTTCTGAAGGATCATTTGACACTGAAGACTGGAATAAAGTGTTTTTGATCAAATAAATGCAGCTTTTGTGAGCAGAAGAGATTTACTAGCGCTGACTAACTCCAAACTTTTGCAAAGTAGTGCATATACAAACACACAGTCCAGCTGCTCACCTTTCTGCATCCAACTGCTCTTGAATGTGAGAGTGAAAGAATCGGAGGAAGTGAAGGGCGGTCGGAGCCTTGACCTTCCAGTAGAGCTTTTCCAGAATGATCTTCTCCATCCTCATCATGTCATGGACCGTAAAGCGGCTCTGGCTGATCCTGATGAGGTCACTGGCCAAAGGAATGCTCTTCTCCTCTTCAGACGTCTTCACGGCGATGTAGAAGCAGCAGAGACCCACACAGGCCAGATGCTTGGGCTGAATCTGAAAACAAAAAAAATAAAATATTCAACAGGAACCCATACAGAAAACACCTGTGATTCATACAGAGAAGGTTGAGTACTGAATATTTAAATGTGGCATAAAGCACACACACGCACCTTCATCACAGCCAGAAAGCGATCTAGAAGATTCACAGCGAGGGAGAATGTCTCCGAACTGAAGCCAAAGAATCGCGTCAAGGAGAGAAGCTCTCGAACCTGAAAGTCTCTCAACTTGACGGTCATTCTCAGACCGTTATCCTGAGCGGACTCGATGACTCGGAGTCCACTGAGTTTGGGCTGATATCTGGCTTCTTGGTCCAGAAGAGCTTTGAGCTGGACAGCAAAGGGCAAAGCCCCTGCTCCGGTCACCTGGTCAATCATCTGAAATAACACAACAGCATTAGTGACGTGTGCTTTCAAAGCACCGATTCATGAGGTTTCAAAACTTTTGCGAATTGTTTCAAAACAGTGGCTCCAAGCATGTATCAAACTGCCAAAAAAAAAAAAACAAAAAACACTTGATTTCAGTAAACAAGGCCTCATTACAACAAAGGTTTCAGTGGTTTGCCATTGGGTGACAATCACTGTGAACCAGTGAATCATGCGAGTTAATTAACAATTAATAATTATTAAAAAAAAAAAAAACACATCATACCAACACTTATTTTTAATGGTTTGTAAAGGTTTGTTTCTCCCATCACGAAAATGCATATAAACTAGTGCAGTTAAACGATTAATTGCATCCAAAATAAAAGTGTGTTTATATGACCCTGGACTACAAAAGCAGTCTTAAGTCACTGGGGTATATTTGCAGCAATAGCCAAAAATATACTGTATGGGTCAAAATGATTGATTTCTCTTATGCCAAAATACATAAGGATATTAAATAAAGATCATGTTCCATGAAGACATTTTGTAAACTTCCTACCGTAAATATATCTGAGCGCAATTTTAATTAGCAATATGCATTGATAAGAACTTAATTTGGACAACTTTAAAAGCAATTTTTGATTTTTTTTTTTTTGGTTTGCACCCTCAGATTCCATATTTTCAAATAGTTGGATCTCAGCCAAATATTGTCCTATAATAACAAACCATGCAAAAAGCTTATTTATACAACTTCCAGATGATGTACAAATATTAATTTCGAAAAACTGACACTTATGACTGGTTTTGTGGCCCAGGGTCACATTTATACACACATATATAGGTATACACATTTACATATAAAATCAGTTAAAATGAATATAAATACATACAAGTAAATATTTTCAAAATGTATATTGTACATGTGCATTTATAAATGCATAATAAATATACGCAGTACACATATTATTTAGACAAAACTTGAGGATCTGGGATGCCATTAATCACGATAAATCGTTTGACAGCACTTAAACTACAGCATTAAAATAGAGGTTCTGCATTGTGGCTGATTATTTCAGCCCTGTGCAAAGTAACATACCGTTTAAGGCTTTTATTATGGGTTTCGCATATAGACACAATACAAGGCGAACGCAATCACAAAACACGGTAGTCTAAATATAAAGGTCTTAAAAATACCTCATTTTGAACTTTGAACATAAAAGCCCCTAAAAGGACTTCACAATTCTTCAAAGACATCCTATGAAATCATGTTCACCATTTAAGGGAGGTTAAAACAAGTGTCCATCTTGTACACTTTGTGAACGAGGGTCTGAATACATGTCTGGGCATATCCCAGCTCACGAAACTGTTAAACGCTTTAATACTTAAAGGTAAACGGTTTACTCGAAATAAAACTGCTCGTGTTTACACTTTTCTAACGATGGTTATTTTTACGTTACGCAATCGCGTAAGTTTAAAGACAACAGGCGTGTGTCACCGTGCGTGAGCCGTTGGTCATGTCGGGGCATGCCCACTAACCAATGCTTTGCTAGATTTTAGCCCCGTTAAAGCCATTAACCGTTTGTTTTTGCGTCAGCCGCCTCTAAATAACATCTTTAAATCCATATCCACACATTTACACTTTAAATGTAATTCTTAAAGCTATTTATTTGACGCTTAGCGTACGAACGTCACGTTAGTCTTGTGTTGTAACGTTACTAAGGCGGTGGAGAACATTTATAGGCCTGATTGACGATCAGCTCAAAAGAAACAAATAGAGCCTTAAGAAACACACCGGGAACGAAATAAATAGTGTATTTACGTATAAAAACTGAAATATTAATAAAAATAAAACGAATCGCTTACCTTTTGTCGATCTGATTAAAAACTAAAAATATATAAATGTGAGTTTACGACGTAAAATGCAAAATAAAGTTACTAAAAATAAAAAAGAAAGTTTCCAAGTATGTAAGTTTAAAGCAATATAACTTCTGTGCCCTGCACACCCCAACCCTTGGCGTCAGGCAATGACGCGCAGGCGTCTCCCATGTTATATACTCTGAGAGAGCCCATATCCAAACATAGGATCACCTTATTGGGCAGTGCAAGCGCAAACCTTCGGCTTTCTAAACGCCTATTGGTTCGCGTTTGTCTGTAAGGCTTGGCCACGCCCCACAAGCCAGGGAGAGGCGGGGTTTAAGCGCTTGGTGGTGCAGTGAAATCCAGCAAGTTCGATATTCAGTGAGTTTTTGTGATGCGCAAAATACATTAAAAAAGTATTAAAAGTACCTTAATTGATAATTCAAATAAACTTTGACATATTATATTATATTATATTATATTATATTATATTATATTATATTATATTATATTATATTGTAACATGACATAACATTAAAAATCATGTAACCAAATAGTCATTATTAGTCAGATTAAAAGCCAATGTGTTCATAAAAAACAACAACTTCAAAAATTATACGATGGTTAAATATTAAAGGTTAAATATACTTAAAACTATAGTATTTGTTAACCTCACAAACATACACTGCTGCTCAAAAGTAAGATTTTTAATGCTTTTTGAAGTAGTCTTTCTGCTCATCAAGGCTGTGTTTATTTTATTAAAAATACAGAAAAAAATGTAAAATTGTGAAATGTTAATGCAATTAAAAAAAGTGGTTTTCTATTTTAATATACTTTAAAATATAATTTATTCCTGTAATGCAAAGCTGAATTTTCAGCATCATTACTCCAGTCTTCAGTGTCACATGATCTTTGTAAATCATTCTAATATGCTGATTATTAGTTGGAAGTTGTGATACTTTTTTCAGGATTCTTTGATAAATAAAATGTTAAAAGGAACAGCATTTATTTAAAACAGAAAAGGTTTGTAACAATAAACACCTTGTTCAAAGTTTGGGGTCAGTAATTTTTTTCTTTCTTTCTCTCTTTGAAAGAAATTAATAATTTTATTCAACAAGGATGTGTTAAATTGAAGTAAATGGTAAAATTAAAAAGTGATGGTAATGATATATATTGTTAGAAAACAATTCTAAATTCTAAATTTTTAATAAATGCTGTTCTTTTTAACTTTTTATTCATCAAAAAATCCTGGAAAAATTATCACAGGTTTCAAAAAAAAAAAAAAAAAAAATTTAAGCGCAACTTTTTCCAACATTGATAATAAAAGTAATAAATCAGTATATTAGAATAAAGGATCATGTGATGGCTGATGAAAATTCAGCTTTGCATCACAGAATAAATTATATTTTAAAGTATATTAAAATAAAAAAATATATATATATTGAATTGAAATAATATTTCATAATGGTACTTTTTTTCTGTATTTTTGATCAAATAAATGGAAGTTAGATGAGCGTAAGAGACTTTAAAAAAACATTAAAAATCTTACTGATGCCAGACTTTTCAGCAGCAATGTACATACATAAACACTTATTAAGTGAAGCAGTAAATATTCAGGTAATGGGTGTAGACAGTGAATTAGGCTACGTTGCTTTGTCTTGTGCCACTAAATCTGAATCAAGTCATCCGGGTTAAATTGCTTACTGTGGCCATGGAGCATGCAAAGTGAGGATTAATGAAGCCACAAAGGAAAAAGAATGTAATTATAATACAATATCATGCTCTGTGTTCAATGATGTAATTGAATATTACAGGATAATTTAAAAACGAAACAAGAACAATACTGTAATAACTCTTTCTGGTCCTATTGTCCTTGAGAAACATGTCCTAGAATGTTCTAGAAGGTTCCAGGGGTTTTAGGAAAGCACTTGGCCAAAAACAACAAAACATATGAATATAATAAATATGCATGTGACTCTCATGGTCAAGCAAACAATCTTTTAAAGAAATCTTTTAAAAACAAAACAAGAACAATACTGTAATAAGTCTTTGTAATCCTATTGTCCTTGAGAAACATGTTCTAAGGTTCTAGAAGGTTCCAGGAGTTTTAGGAAAGCGGTTGGCCAAAAACAACAAAACATATGAATATAATAAATATGCATGTGGCAGTGGCTCTCATGGTCCAGCAAACAATCTTATAAAGAAAGAGATAATGAAAGAAACATAAGTTTGTTTGTGTGCATAAGGACATAGTCAACATGCATGCTTCAAATTCACAGACGATAGGATAAGCAAGCTGAAATTTGTATTTTTATATTACTTATAAGATGTTAAAAAAAAAAAAAATGAAATGAAGAACTATGCAATGATATCAAATAAAATAAAATAAAATAAAAAATCTTTTTTAAAACGTAATGTTTTAGTACCGACAGATGGCGCCAAACATATAAATACACCTCAGTACACATAACTGTAAAAACCTTCACACACAAAAAGCAAAGAACTCGACGTTTTCCACGCAAATAGCATTTAAATGCATCTTCCAAGCATGCTGAGGTCCTTTTTAGCATTTCTTATAAACATGGATAATCCTTCTGCCTCTTCGCCTAACCCTCCTCACAGCTATTTCTAGAATTAGACGACATGACAATCTGACAGCTTTGATGCGGCTGCCTTACAGACAGCGCTCAATTTATTCCAAGATGGTCCAAAAGCGAGATCCCCCAGAGCCAAGGGTTATAGGCCTGCCTTTTTTCACAAGCTTTCCCCGGGGATCCTTTTAACCCAGTGCCTAGTTACAAAACCAAGGGGTTTATTTTCATTGTGTGAGATGTGGAAGTAGGTCTAGCTTACCCCAGTTAATGGCCTGTGCAGGAAAACAGCATGGGAGGCCATTTATGCATTTTCCTCATATATGTGCATGCACAAACTGCCAGGTCTGGGATGCTAAACAGGCTGCTAATTAGGGATCCTACTGTATGCTGCACACGGCTCAGAGTACAGTATCCTGCAGACCATGGCTGATCAATATGCCGAACGGATGCGGGGCTGATTTGAGAATGCTTAATTATTCCCTACTGATTGAATATTCAGATATTTAAATAATCCTCCATTATAAAACGGGCCTGCACACTTTAAGCCCCCTGTTGCCTTGTTTGGGTGGCAACGCAAGCGTACTCACAGTCACAGCTTGAACAGGAGACCATACAAGGATCCTGCTGTTTGCAGCACATGGCTCATTATTGAGATTCATCTGCAGCCCCTCTTTTTGCCGGAAAGCTTGGCAAACTGACATTAAGACTCCAGGCTATTAATGAAGTGAAAAAGCTTGACATAAACATGGCTGATTTGATGGCACCTGACAGCGCACATAGTTAGGGAGCCAAGCAGGTAAACCTGAAGCCCTGATCCTGGCCTTGTTTTAAGCACAATATAGAGCATATGCCAAATTATACCTTCAGAGAGACACAAAACAGAATTAATGGAATTAATAAAAAGTTCTGTAAAATGTCAATATTAATTGCTTTGGACTCTAATTGGTCACTAGCGCCATCCAGCGGTCAGATAGTCTATTTCCTAATGTACTATTTATAATATGTCATCCTAATATTTAACCTTAATCCAATGGCAATGTCTTTTTTTTAATATTTCAACGGTGTAAATATAACTTCAAGTAAATATAGCTGCAAGCAGCTATTACCGGGATTCGAGTGCATTAAGGCATTTAAGTAGGCTAAATTTGAAAAGATACATTATTTAGCAAGGCTGTAACCACCTAAATCAATGATTTAAAAAAGCATTTTTGTCAAATCCAGGTTATTTACCATAGAAATATTATGTTTTTTTAACGTTTAGGACTGTTATAGTGCCAGCTGTGGTCCAATCTCCTTAAAACTTGAGCTTTCCTGTAGGCTTTATAGGATTTGGGGTACATTCGGACAGGCCCCTTTTCTGAACAACCCCGTTATAACTTCCCAAAGTGTAAATTTCAACATGTTTTTGATCATTTTATCGCGGTATACGGTATTATCACGATGTTGAAATTTAGTTGCACAAAAGTGATGTCATAATACAGTATAATAATAAAAATATCTGAACAACAAAACACAAAGCAATACACAAAAAAATGTATAGAGTTACAAATTTTACACAGATTAAAGTGCAAAAGAATTAGAAGACCAATCACTTTACAGTAAGATCTTATTAGTTAATTATTATTAGATAACATGATCAATGAACAAAAGCTACATTTGCTACAGAAGTTATTAATTGTTGTTAAAAATAACACACCTTTTAGCTCAGTTTATTTAAAAAAAACAACTTTTGATTCTATTATTATTATATTGGAATTATATAAGATTAATGAATGTTTAGAAGAATTTTAAATTGGGAGTTTATTTTAACTAATTAAGTAATGTTAACTAATGAAGCCCTAAAGTAAAATGTGACCAAACAATAAAGAATCACTTTCAAACAATATCTAAGGCATGTTGTAGTCCAGATTAAAATGTAAAACGTGTTAAAATTAAAGCCTATTGAGTCTAAATATTAAAGTATTTGGTGCTGTGATGAACACTACTGCGAATACAAAAATCTGAATGGCTATATAAATCATTTAAATACGTTTTAGAAATTAGCGCAGCTGCTTTGTTTCTGGGTTAACGTTGCATTTGCAATTTAGCGCCATCTGCTGTCAGAGAGCGAATGTGCACTTTCAGTTTCATCCAGAGCGCCTCTCACGCGTTTCGCCATGTGCTTCTGTTTACATCGGTGTTGTGCATTTAACCAGTTAATGGGAAAAGTATGCTTAAAATGCATTCAAAATTCAGAATAATTTTTAATAAATAATTATTTTCGGTATTTCGAAATGCCCACGATAACAATACCGTGCATATTCATTATCGAGATATATTGCTTTACCGAATACCGGCACATGTCTAACTGCAGTGTTTTTTTCCAGTGTTTTAGCTTGCAAACCTAGGTTTTTTACATCTTCTCAGTTTTTTTAACAAACAATTTGATTGACAGCGGTTCTAGAGGCAAAGTTGTCTGGAATGAGGAGTTCTGTCATATGATATAATAATTGTGTTTATGTGTGAAAAACGTGCAATGTACAATCCCTGATAGCACACGTACATCCCGGAAATGTCTATTTGATATCTGCATTTACATCTGCAAGACGTAGTTTGCTCATCTGCAATACGTCTGTTGGACGTTTCCTATCAGATGTCAGGTAGATGTCTATTAGATGTCTTTAATATGTTTGATTTAGAATGTATGTAAAACTGACATCTTACAGACTTCTGCCAGACGTTTGTACACAGCAGATGCTTTCCAGATCAAGAGATCTTTAATAGATGTACGTGTGCTGCCTGGGATTGTTTACACCCTTTAAAAAAGTGATATTTCCCCCATAGTGGCCGATAATTATTATTATTTTTTTTTTATTTCTCACAGACCTTTGAGGCCGTAAGTCAAAAAGGCCCGTCAAGTTTCGTTCCAATCGGCCTCTGTTAACCATGTCTAATAGGTGCTCTTTTTTGAGATACGCAAATGTCATTATAGACACTTGTGGCACTTTAGACCAAGACTGTCCACAGTGATTTTCATGTTAATAGGACAAATGGTTGCTACTGTAGCTATAGTCCAAAGTCAGTCCTTAAGTCCAATCAGTTAGAAAAGATATAGCAACTAACTTCAAAAGAGTTTGGAGATGTGGGCTGAGTTTGGAGTTTGTAAAGTTAAAGTTCTAGCAGTCAACAGATTTTGGAAGAAGAAGAATAATATTAAGTTTAAATAGCAGATCAGTGAGTTGGCTTTCTCAAGCCAACCTAATTATGTCACCACACAGAATAGCGCTGGGTGTTTCCAGGCACTTCAGCGGACCTTTAATCATAAACGACGAGCTCAGCGCTAAAAAGGGGCGGGGCTACAAAAGGTCCATATTTGATTATTTTGCACACTTCATGTCCAAATGTAAAGGAAAAACTCTTTATGCATCACGCATGCCCCCGTTTCTTTCCACTTGTGCTTGAGTCTCTGAGATGACATTTTGAATATGGCATCACACTGTGAAGGATTTCCAAACATCTTCCACAGTTGTTGTTACCATCCTGCAGCCGGAATTGAATTCTAACAGCACTCCTTTTTTCTAAAAGAGTGCAAAAGGGTGACAGACCTCCTGAGTGGAGTGTGACAGAGGCGCGCTCTGATCCGCACAGCGGGCATTGCCAGCCATTCGCCAAGTGAAGGTCTGCTGCGTCAGCCTCAATCTGTCTCTGTATCCTCGACCGTGCCAAAACACAGCCTGCCAAGGTGCCATAATACAACAGTAGTGGAGCGCACTTATCCAGGCCCCTCTCTACAGGCATCGCAAGCCTACAAGTGCAAATAATGAGCCTCACAAAGACTCACATGTCAGTAGGAGAGAGAATAACACCTATTGGTCTGTTTATTGAGTGCGAAAAGGCATCATATGCAGATGGTTAGGATGCTTTTTATGGTCATTGCTAATTTTAATTACGCTTATGTAATTATTCTGGATTTGTTAACACTAGAAAGATAGTAAGAGCAAATATATGCAGCAAATCAGGTGGGAATTTTGTGTGAGAATTTTGTGCCACGATTAAACGAATAGTTCACCTAAAAATTAAAAATGTAACCTGACACAACCTGACAATTTTCATCATCTGAACAGATTTTGGAGAAATTTAGCAATGCATCTGCTCACCAATGGATCTTCTGCAGTGAATGGGTGCCACCACAATAAATCTAGTCAAGTCAAGTCAGCTTTATTTATATAGCGCTTTTAACAATATTGTGTCAAAGCAACTTTACAGTAGCAAATAGGAAAGTAATACATCACTAATGCAAAAAGAAACAATTAAACAATTTTAGTTAGAGGAAATTAATCAATAGTTCCAAATTAATAAACTGACTGTCCCAAATTAATTGTCCCCAATTTAGTTGTCCCCAACTGAGCAAGCCTACTACTGCTGCTTCCAGCTAAAATACCATGTCTATATCTATAATAGCACTTCCTCCAGTGAAAAAGTCATTTGGTCTGAATCAGGAGAGAAAATATACACAGATCAAGCACCGTTTCTAAACAAATATGTGGCTGGATTTTTATGTGAAAGGACAGCTGGAGATGGGCTTTTTTCACTGGAGGAAGTGTTATTGTGGATTATGGACTTGCTTTAAAGTTAAAACATCTTAAAGATACATTTGTTTCTTACAAATACACAGCTTTTGGCTTCTTACAAAGTTAACTGATGGACTGGAGTGGTGTGGATTACTTGTGGATTATTGTATGGCAAGCCGTTTTGACTTTTATTCATTTGTAGGATATGAATTCTTGATATCCACAATTCAAATTTCACTAGTTAAAATGCTAATACTAGATATCAGAAATTACATTTTTACTAGTAACAATGGCTATTTTTGATATCAGGAATTACATTTCCACTAGTAAAAAGGTTAATTATTGATATCAACAATTCAATTTCAACTTGTAAAAACTATAATTGTTGATATCAATAATTGTATTTCCATAGTTAAATGTCACCACAGACTCCCATTCAGATTTATTGTTGATATCAAGAATCGATTTACTAGTTAAAATTCCAATTTCACATATCAGAAATATAATTGTCACTAGTAAAAACCTTTATTTTTGATATCAACAATTACATTGTTACTACTAAAAAATGAATCGTTGATATCAATATTTCATATCCTGCGAATGAATAAAAGTCAAAACGGCTTGCCATATATTATTGTGATGTTTTTATCAGCTGTTTTGTCACTCTCATTGTGACGGCACCCATTCACTGCAGAGGATCCATTGGTGAACAAGTGCTGGAAGGAATTTTTCTCTAGATCTGATGAAGAGACAAACTAATATACATTTTGGATGGCCTGAGGGTAAGTAAACTTTCAACTAATTTTCATTTTTAGGTCAACTGTTTCTTAAATACGAGTGCAGACGACGCACATTTCACAATCTATAACAATCATAAATACAATAGTTCGATTTCTATTACTGATATAGTTGGAAGGCTTTATATTAAGAGATTTCAGTGTAGCTTTATATTACATATTTTTCATGTACCTTTATTTTTCATATTTTTTAAATTATTGTTTGCTGTGTCAATCAAAATCAGTCAGCCTTACATATCAAGAATTTATATATTCAAATGTTAATATATTCAAATGTTTTTTCAGATTAGATAGTTTTGCCATATTTTAACTGACTTGATAAGTTTGCATCATGTGTAGGTGATAAACAAACAGTAGCCTACTGGTAAAGACTTGTTGGATTAAAAAAATTAAATCATGTTTAAATTTGTTGTGGTTGACAAAAAACAAAACAAATGCAACACACTTGCTTTCTTAAAGTGAAGTGACATTAAAGAGCGCCCTCTAGTGAAGTTATTTTCCCAGACAGTTTAGGGCTTTTATTTTGAAATTACGGCTCGAGCAATCAGGACATTTATTCTAAAATTCGCAATTTCTTCTCCCGGATGTTTTTTTTTTTTCTCTATGGTAAAACATACGGGACACATCATTCATTGTTTTCAAAATGAAGGGTATGTGTTTGAAATCGATCCTATTTCTTCTAATTTGACATTGGATGTATTTTTTTTGGCTGTGGTCGCATTCTTAAAGGGAAAAATCGGCGGTTTAATTGAGTAAACTAACGTTACACGAGACTCTTGTAAAGGAAACATAACCAGGCTGCTGCTGCTCGCGGTCAGCAAACATGCCTCTTGGTTTAAAACCATGCTGTGCAGTCTGCAAGACGAACTCTTCCTCCATGTGGAAAAAAGGAAACCAGGGGGAGATTTTATGCAACAGCTGCACGGGTAAAAGCCTAACCAGCGGAAGCTCCGGAGCATCGGCTTCATCCACCATCCAGCAGAATAATGGCGGAGGGAAACAGGTTTGAAGCCTTGCTTAAAAACTTGCTTTGTAATATTTAGTTTGTGTAACCTCTGCTACCGACACGACGCACTAAAATAACTTACTTCTTTGCAGTCAAAATAAATCTACACTAAAAGTACACAACATAGCTTGATGTAAAGACGCACTGTTTTTTTATGTTATTTATTAATTTAGAAACGTCATTAAAAATTCGGAATTTAGTTACAGACATGAGATTACAAGACATCTTGTAGTTTAATTATACATGGAGCGGGTCGCCGCCTTTTGCGCGCCGCCATGTTGACGTCATAACTGTCACGCTATTATGTTTACTTTCAGCATAAACAAAGCTTAAAATTAAAGTTTCTAAACCAGTGACGTTAATCTCTTTTACCTCTTTGTAGGGATATGCTTATGTTTTTTTATCATGGTATACGGTATTATCACAATATTGAGATTTAGTTGCAAAATCGCGACCAATCGCATCCAAAATAAAAGTTTGTTTACATATATATTTGTGTACTGTGTATATTTATTATGTATATATAAATACACACACATACATGTATATATTAAGGAAAAATATTTTTGATTTATATCTGAAACATTTATATTTATTTATAATCTAAATTGTATACAGGTGTGTGTATATATATATATAATATATATATATATATATATATATATATATATATATATATATGAATATTTAGTTTTAATATATACATGTATGTGTGTGTATTTATATGTACATAATAAATATACAAAGTAAACACACATATAGTATGTAAACAAACTTTTATTTTGGATGCGATTAATTGTTTGACAGCCCTTCAGTATAATAAAATAAAAAAAAATCTTAACATTAGAACATAATAAAGCAATGCACAAAAAATTAAAGTGCAAAAGAATTAAAAGACTGATCAATAAACAAAAGCTACATTTGCTACAGAAGTTATTAATCTTTGTAAAAAATAACACCACTTTTAGTTCATGTTGGCTCAGGTTTATTTTAAAAAACAGTTTGTAACTTGATTTTAACAATGTGTTTATTATTATTATTATTATTATTATTATTATTATTATTTTGTGAATTATCTAAGATTAATGAATGTTTAGAAGAATTTTTCATTGGGAGTTTAACTAATTAACTAATGAAGCCCTAAAGTAAAATGTGACTGAACAATAAAGAATCAGTACACTTTCATGTTGTAGTCCAGATTAAAATGTAAAAAGTGTTAAAATAAATAGCCTATTGAGATTAAAGTATGTGGTGCTGTGATGAACACTGCAAATACAAAAATCTGAATGACTATTTAAATTATTTAAAGACGTTTTAGAACATTTTAGAACTGCTTTGTTTCTGGGTTAACGTTGCATTTGCTGTTTAGCGCCATCTGCTGTCAGAGAGTGAATGACACTTTCACTTTTATCCAGAGCGTTTCTCACGCATCCCACAAGGTGTTTACAGCGGTGTTGTGCATTTAACCAGTTAATGGGAAAAGTATTCTTAAAATGCATACAAAATTCGGAATAATTTTTAATAAAAAAATTTTTTCTAAATGCCCACGATAACAATACCGTGCAATATTCGTTATCATGATATATTGCATTACAGAATACCGGCACATGTCTACCTCTTTGTTTTCTAGTCCAAACAGGAAATCCACAGACGCTCTGCTCGCTTGCGAAGCACCAAGTACAAAGCTCCGGCATCTGAGAAGAAAGTCTCAACCAAAGGAAAGGGTAGACGACACATTTTCAAATTGAAAAATGTAAGTGCTTTTCATTCAGGATAGTTTATGAGCTATGGAATGGTTCACACAAAAATGAGAATTTGCTGAAACGTGCTCACCCTCAGGCCATCCAAGATGTAGATGAGTTTGTTTCTTCATCAAATAATTGGAGAAATGTAGCTTTCCATCACTTGCTCACCAATGGATCCACTGCAGTGAATGGGTGCCGTCAGAGTGAGCGTCTAAATAGCTGATAAAAACATCATAATAATCCACAAGTAGTCTTGAGAAGACAAAAGAATCAGCTTTATTGCCAGGTATGTTTGCACATACTAGGTATTTGTTGTAGTGACAGAATCTCCACAGTGGTGACAGAGACAAGACAACACAACACACAGATAATAAAAAGAACAATATACAAATATACAGACAATGTGCAAAATAGCACAATAAAAAAATTACATATAAACAATTTATAGGGGTGTGACAAGACACTTATCCCATGAGACGAGACGAGACTGGGTTCACGAGGACGAGACATCCTTAACAATGAAATATAGAAGGGAAAATAGTATTTTATTCAACTGAAAAACACAAAAAATATTGGTGCATTTTCATATGAACTTGTACTTTATGAAATTAAACTTCTATTTTAATGAATTGCATGCAGTAATAAACATGTAAACTTGTGCTACATGACTCTGGATAAATTAAAAAACAATAAAAAAAAATTGGAGATCACGATTCTCATGATTCTGTAGAAAAAAAGATTAGATTAGAAATCTAAACAAAATAACAGTTTACTAGTGATTCTGACTAGTGCTGTCATACGATTAATCTCATCCAAAATAAAAGTTTATGTTTACATACTATATATTTGTGTACTGTGTATATTTATTATGTATATATAAATACAAACACATGCATGTATATACTAAAGAAAAATATTTTAGATTTATATATAAAATATTAATATTTATTTATAATCTAAATTGTATACAGGTATAAATATATATACATATAAATATTTGGTTTTAATATATACATGTATGTGTGTGTATTTAAATGTACATAATAAATATACAAAGTAAACACACATATAGTATGTAAACATAAACTTTTATTTTGGACGTGATTAATCGTTTGACAGCCCTAATTCTAACACAACATCTATTGCTTAAGTCTTTTTAAAAAATATATATTCGATCAAAATGAATTAATAAAGGCTTAATTTACTATTGGAATCTCCTGAATAAATGATTCATTGATAAATGCGGGCTCTGTAGTGTCAACCAGATGGCAAGAGTTCAAAAGCTGTGTGTTTGTAAGAAACAAATTCATCATTAGGGAAAATCCATCCATCACAAAATCCATTTTTTTTTATATTTCAAACCATTGCTTCTTGCTAAAATAAGAGCAAGAGCCATTGGTGAGCAAGGGATGTGATTCTACATTTCTTGAAATCTACATCTTGGTTACATCGATGGTTTGAGGGTGAACACTGAGCGCATTTATAAAAATAAAAAAAAATCTAAATACATTTTGGGTGAACTATTACTTTAATAAAATGCAATAGCATTTATTTTACCTTTTTTAAATTTCCATAGCCTATCAAAGCACCAGAGTCAGTGTCAACGATTATCACATCAGAGTCCATGTTTTACAAGGTAACTACTGTTCAGAATGTCTTTTAAGGTGTTTTTCTGCCACTTTCTTTTCACTAACCCACACTTCTTGTGTTCAGGGCGTCTACTATCAAATAGGAGACGTCATTAAAGTAATAGACGAGGACGACGGTAAACCGTATTACGCACAGATTCGTGGTTTCGTCCAGGACCAGTACTGTGAGAAAAGTGCTGCGTTAACTTGGCTCATCCCAACTCAGGCCAGTCCTCGAGATCGGTTTGATCCAAGCACATACATTGTTGGTAAGTTTGTGCAGAAATGCTTTCTTTTTGTTCCTTCCATAGATGCATTGATCTGGTAATGCTGTGCATCAGTAGTCATACACTCTAATCTGATACATGGTTAAAAAATGTTTAAGAATCCTTAACATTTTTTTTCTTTGCTTAGGTCCTGAAGAGGACTTGCCGAGAAAAATGGAGTACCTGGAGTTTGTCTGTCACGCCCCATCAGAGTATTTCAAATCAAGAAGCTGCCCTTTCCCAACATTACCAGCTCGTCCAGAAAAAGGCTACATCTGGACTCATATAGGACCGACGCCTGCTGTTGCCATTAAAGAAACCGTAGGGTGAAGTGAACCCTTAAAACCACTCTATATTCAGACTGAACTGAACTTTTTTTTATGTATGAGACTTTTCAAGAGCTGTCATGATGGTTAAGTGTGGAATTGGCCATTGAACAGTACATTTCATAGTAAAACTGGTATGCAAATTGAAAATGGACACTTCATGTACAAAGCTCATTTGTAAAATATCATGCATCATTTTCAGGCGTGTATATAAAGTCATACCAACCCGGTTTACATGTGTTGTCATCTGTGTGTCTCTCAAATGTGTTTTCTGAGCTTTTGTTGTATTGGCATCTTCCCTGAAACAGATTCCAACTCTTGATTTTAATTTTAAGCAAAAGTCAGTGTGAGCAAAAGGAAAAATCTGTTCAGTTTTAATATATTTTCAGTTTTAATTTCTGGAACTCACATTTTTTCTCAGGCTTCATCCTCTCCTGATCCTGGTACTTAAAGTCCTCCTCTACAATCTTGCAAGAAAAATGCAGAGAAGATGCTACTACATTTGATTAAAAGTCTGTATCCACAAAAATAGTCCCCCACCATAGTCCCGAACTGAATCAAATGATTCGCGATTAGTCCCGAACTGAATCAAATGATTCGCGATTAGTCCCGAACTGAATCAAATGATTCGCGATGAGTCCCGATGAACGAACTGAATCAAATGATTAGCGATGAGTCTCTGGCTCATGAATCAAATGATTTGCGAACCCGCACCGTAGTCCCGAACTGAATCAAATGATTCGCGATGAGTCCCGAACTGAATCAAATGATTCGCGATGAGTCCCGAACTGAATCAAATGATTAGCGATGAGTCTCTGGCTCATGAATCAAATGATTTGCGAACCCGCACCGTAGTCCCGAACTGAATCAAATGATTCGCGATGAGTCCCGAACTGAATCAAATGATTCGCGATGAGTCTCTGGCTCATGAATCAAATGATTTGCGAATCAAATGATTTGCGAACCCGCACCGTAGTCCTGAACTGAATCAAATGATTCGCGATAAGTCCCGAACTGAAGCAAATGATTCGCGAACCCGCACCGAAGTCCCGAACTGAATCAAATGATTCGCGAAACCGCACCGAAGTCCCGAACTGAATCAAATGATTTGCGATGAGTCACGAACTGAATCAAATGATTCGCGAACCCGCACCGAAGTATCGAACTGAAGCAAATGAGTCGCGATGAATCCCGAACTGAATCAAATGATTCGCCAACCCGCACCGAAGTCACGAACTGAATCAAATGAGTCGCGATGAATCCCAAACTGAATCAAATAACCCGAACTGAACCCGCACCGGGAGAATAAATGTAAAGAATATGGCCGAGGTTAAACTGTAAGACACATTGAATGCATTTATTCTAAAAAGGCAGAGGCCAGAATAAGAAAGCAAACACAGCTGTTTACAAATGACTCGTGCTCTGAAGTTTCAAAATAAAGCGAATGACTCGCGAACCCACATCGAAGTCAATCATACAGTTTTGATCCAGGTTTCTCTGCATTGCTGAGATAACAATGACCAAACTTCGGAGTTGGTTATCTAAATCAGTAAATGATGACATTTTTTGTATATTCCTTCGGTAATTTTAATAACAAATGCTGGAACAAATACTCAGCAGTCTTAAAATGTCGAACCTTAAGAGCAAATGTAGCACAGGTCACCATGCATAAAACAAAGCATAAAAGACTCATTTATAAGGCCAGTAACTCCTTGGTGGATCACAAAAGAAATCAGGGACTTAAAACTGACTATTGCCTATAATAAAATGTCATCTTCATGCATTTACATAATCAGAAACACTGAAACATTTAGCTTTTTTCTAAAAAAAAAAAAAGTTAACTTAAATGTTTTTTCATTTAAAGCCTAATATTTTAGATCAAACGGTAATTGGCAACCCCCCTGCAGGACCAGCACAGACCCCCTTGGCGTAAAAGAATAATGCCGTTTAAAAATGATTTCCCCTGTCAGCGTGGAGAATAAATGTAAAGAATATGGCCGAGGTTAAACTGTAAGACACATTGAATGCATTTATTATAAAAAGCCAGAGACCAGAATAAGAAAGCAAACACAGCTGTTTGCAAATCCCAGATTTGTGTTTTGAATGATGTTACTTTTCATTTTTTCCCTACAAAGAAAGTTTCCTGTAAACTAAAATGAAAGCCATAGTCAAGATTAAAGTGAGCAGGAAAAGTTTCCACATGTGAGGCGTTTGTGTCCATGATGTGTTGCACTATTCAGTCCATCTGTTCAGAGGGAGAACGGCGTGTGTGGGTTCTGGATAGTCATAAATGCCGAATTCCTTTCAGTTCTGTGTCTTATTTGTCTTTTTTGCTTTCTGGTTCCTCTTCATGTGGGCCGATGGGCTGCTCTTCTTCAGGAGTCTCCTGCAGGAGTGTCAGTTCCTCAGGCTTCTCTCCCTTGTTAAATTTCTTACATCTCTGGAATATCTCATTTAGGTTGAACTCTCGAATGATATTTTCCTGTAAAACACACAAACGCATGTCTTTTGTGAAGAATAAATAGCTTTTTTATGGAGTGCTGGGCAGATTACTTGCAAATTGTAGTCTGTTATTGATGACAATTGTAGTCATGTAGTCTATTTTTTTAATTACTTATGCCTTATTTCAGGGTTCATATTGGTACTGTAAAATGAAATTCCAGGACTTCCAAGGACTTTTCAAGCACTACTTTTTTGATTTTCAAGGGATTCAAACAGAGACCTCGCTTATCAAACAATGCCTTATCTTTCAAATTCTAAAAAAAGATAAGTAGATTAATAAGTATTATTATAAAAAATAAAGTGAAGCAAAGCAGTGATGTATTTAAGAACAAAAGGAGAAAAAGAAATACAGCACATAACATTTAAAATGGACCTTTGTTTTGGCAGCAACAGGTGTGATACCAGTTCAATATATATATATATATATATATATATATATACACAATTATATACAATACAATTGTACACATTAAATTATTGCAAAGAACAACCACAGTTTATCTATATTATTTGTAGTAGAACTGTCGTTATACAAAAAACATGGTTACACTTTTACTATAGTAAAACCACGGTTAGTTTTCTAAACGGATTTATAATTGAATGATTCGCGAACGATCCGCGCTCCGAAGTTCCGAAATAAAGCAAATGATTCGCGATCCGCGCTATTAAGTCCCGAACTGAATCAACTGATTCGAGAACCCACACCAACATTTTGATCTGACTCAAATGATTCGCGATCCGCACTCCGAAGTTCCAAACTGAATTAAATAATTTGCGAACCCACACCGAAGTCCCGAACTGAATCAAATGATTCGTGAACCCGCACCGAAGTCCCGACTGAATTAAATGATTCGTGAACCAACACCGAAATTTTTATTTGATCTGATCTGACTAAAATGATTCGCGATCCGCACTCCGAAGTTCCGAACTGAATCAAATGATTCGCGAACCCACACCGAAGTCCTGACCTGAATCAAATGATTCGCAAACCCGCACCGAAGTCCCGAACTGAATCAAATGATTTGCAAACCTGCGAAGACCCAAACTGAATCCACTTTTTTGTTTTTTGCTAGTGAACCACTTGATCGAAGTTTGAATCAGTCTGAGTGGTTCCAGTGTAAATGACTCACTCAGTTGATTCGGTTCATCTCGGTCCACTTACTTGCTAAGATCGCTAGTTTTATGACATCAACTGAATTAAGTAATTTTATGAATTGTTGAATTTTACGTGTGTGAATTTTAGATATGTGCTTATTAAAAAAAGTACTTCATAGATTGTCTTTTAAATGATTCAAGCACTTTCAAATACCTCTTCTTACATTTCAAAAAGTCAAATTCAAGTACTTCAAGCACTTTTGTTTTATTTAAAATTACCATAAATGTACCATATTGATATATTAATATCACATATTTCATGTGTTGTTAAATTATTGAGATGTTAAGGGGTTTGGCTGACAAAAGCATTAGGGAATCCCTGCATTATATGAACAGACATCAATAAACATGAAAACAGCAATGGCATTACACATTAAAAGTCTTTCAGGTGTAAAATATTTTGGTCCAGACTTCCAGAATCAGCAGTTACTGAGAGTCACTGCATATGATGAAGGCATGCATGTTCTAATTGCTTGAGATGTGCATTTATCACCCACATTCAGAAGCATGGTTTGCAAGTTTATTTACATGACATTTGTGAATACAGTCAAAGCTAAATAAGATTTTTGAAGTGCTTTACCTCAGTGAAATTCCACCCAATGGCTCTTCCCTTATTGTCCACTAGAGGGCGGCGCAAGAGTTCTCGACCGCCCTGCAGGAGCAACAGAGACGGCAGCTGCTTGCAGAGCGGTGAGGCGTTTACCTTATACCTGTAATGAGAGAACAGGATTGCAATGTTAAACTGTCTATGATATATCTCTTAACTGATGCTAAAATAACAGAAGAACAGAAGACACTAGAGAAATGGAGTTACCTTTCAGCAACTGCTCCATATTGTCCAATGTCGACTTTTCCAAATTTGAGGCCTACGCAGTTATACCTGGGTAATATAATTAAAGTAATTAACCATGAAGAGTTGTAAGAGTACAAGTGTGTGTTACTGTGACTTACTTGAGTGACAGGTCAGCAAAAATGGGTGCAAATGACTGACAATCTGGAGACCAGTTAGCATAAAACTCAACAATCCATGTCACATGACCGTCCCTCTGCAGCTCTTCCTGACATCACATAGAAAAACGTGCATGATCATTAGTTTAGCTTATGAAAAGGTCTTCATTTATGACATAGTATGATATTAAATCATGTGAAATAATATATCATTTTAGAATAGTATTGTAGAGGACAATGTGAGATTTGGATGATTACTTGTAGCTATTTTCTAACAATAATATGAGAATAAACCATTTTTGAAAAATGGGTAATGGAAAAAAATGAGAACAAATCGCATGGTCAGACTGTCTTAAATAACAAATTATTACACTGAAAGGGAAAAAAAGCATCCTAAAGGGATAGTGAGCCCACAAATAAACATTTGCTGAATGTTTACTCAACCTCAGGCCATCCGAGATCTAGATGAGTTTGTTTCACTGGAACTCAGTCAATTGATTCGTGAAACCACACCGAAGTCCTGAACTGAATCAAATGATTTGCGAACCTGCACCGAAGTCCTGAACTGAATCAAATGATTTGCGAACCTGCACCGAAGTCCTGAACTGAATCAAATGATTTGCGAACATGCACTGTCCAAATTTTGAATCAAATGATTTGGGAACCAACACTCCAAAGTTCGAACTAAATCAAATGATTCACGAACCTGCACCGAAATCCAGATCTGAATCAAATGATCCACAATTCGCGCTCTGAAGTTCTGAACTGAATCAAATGATTCAAATCTATAGCGCTTCAGATGATACGCAAACCTATTGGAGTGCTTCGAAACAGTGAATCATTTTGCGATGCAATGGTTTTTGCTAGTGAACCGCTTGAAATGAATTCGAATGGTGCATGTTTGCGAATCATTTGATTCAGTTTGGGACTTTGGTGCAGGTTCGCAAATCATTTGATTCAGTTCAGGACTTCTGTGCGAGATTGTGATTCATTTGATTCAGTTCATGACTTCGTTGCCGGTTCACAAGTTATTTGATTTAGTTCAGGATTCGGTGCAGGTACGCGAATCATTTGATTCAGTTTGTGACTTCGGTGCAGGTTCATTAATTATTTGATTCAGTTCAGGACTTCACTGCGGGTTCATTAATTATTTGATTCAGTTCGGGACTTCAGTACGGGTTCATGAATTATTTGATTAATTTTGTGACTTCAGTGCTGGTTCACAAATTATTTGATTCAGTTCAAGATTCAGCGCGGGTTCACAAATCATTTGATTTAGATCGGGACTTCGGTGCGGGTTCATGAATTATTTGATTCAGTTTGGGACTTCAGTGCGGGTTCGCAAATCATTTGATTCAGTTTGTGACTTTGGTGCGGGTTCATGAATTATTTGATTCAGTTCAGGACTTCAGTGCTGGTTCTCAAATCATTTGATTCAGTTTGTGACTTTGGTGCGGGTTCATGAATTATTTGATTCAGTTCAGGACTTCTGTGCGAGATTGTGATTCATTTGATTCAGTTCATGACTTCGTTGCCGGTTCACAAAATATTTGATTTAGTTCAGGATTCGGTGCAGGTACGCGAATCATTTGATTCAGTTTGTGACTTCGGTGCAGGTTCATTAATTATTTGATTCAGTTCAGGACTTCACTGCGGGTTCATTAATTATTTGATTCAGTTCGGGACTTCAGTACGGGTTCATGAATTATTTGATTAATTTTGTGACTTCAGTGCTGGTTCACAAATTATTTGATTCAGTTCAAGATTCAGCGCGGGTTCACAAATCATTTGATTTAGATCGGGACTTCGGTGCGGGTTCATGAATTATTTGATTCAGTTTGGGACTTCAGTGCGGGTTCGCAAATCATTTGATTCAGTTTGTGACTTTGGTGCGGGTTCATGAATTATTTGATTCAGTTCAGGACTTCAGTGCGGGTTTGCAAATTATTTAATTCAGTTCGGGACTTCAGTGCTGGTTCGCAAATAATTTGATTCAGTTTGTGACTTTGGTGCGGGTTCATGAATTATTTGATTCAGTTCAGGACTTCAGCTGTTTGGATTCTCATTCTGTCAGCACCCATTCACTGTGATAAACCACTCCAGTTCCACATCTTGAAAAGACAACAGAAACAAATCCATGATTACAATGTTTTATCAGCTGTTTGGACGGCCCCCATTCATTGAAAAGGATCCACTGGCGAGCAAGTAAAGGAATGCTACATTTCTCCAAAACAACCTCATCCTAATCTTGGATGGCACATTTTCAGCCAATTTGAATTTTTGGGGTGACTAACTATTTCTTTAATGCTTGTTTTACTCACATCTATAGTTGAGTCACTGAAGTATTTGATGTACTCTGGGCCCATGTAGAGTGGTGGCTTACATGTGATCAGGAACACTGTAACAAAAAGGTACAGAAGTAGTTATTATTTGATGAATCACAGCCTTTACTCTTATTTTGCAAGCATATTTCCATTAGTTATTTACCCACACACAGCGTGAGATAGAGAAGGCCAAGTCTCAGATCCACTCTAAAAAACAGCACCACGTTCGCCACCTTACTGAAGAGAAATATATTCCCGATGTGCTGCTCCAGTGTTACTGAGAGACAGAAAGAGACAGAGAAATATCACTCCTCAATAAAAAAAAAAGAGCATGCATCAATGTAAATACTATTCATGAATATCTTATGTGATTATGTGTGTAATATGATGAATGGAATTACATTTAACGCATTTAAACTTACTGGCTCTGCGGTTCTTCATCATGACAATAGCGCTGAGAAACATTAAAATCTCCACCTCCCTCTGCACAGAGCAATTGCACATGTTATTATATATATATATATAGAGAGAGAGAGAGAGGGAGAGAGAGAGAGAGAGAAACACATTAGAAAAATGTTTTAAAGAAGTCTCTTTTGCTCTCCACGCATGCATTTATTTGATCCAAAGTACAGCAAAAACAGCAATATTGTGAAATATTTTCACTATTTAAAATAACTGCTTTCTATGTGAATATATTTTAAAATTTAATTTATTCCTGTGATCAAAACAACATTTTTTAGCATTATTACACCAGTCTTCAGTGTCACATGATCCTTCAGAATTCATTCTAATTTGCTGATTATCTGTTCAAGAAACATTTATTTATTATTATTATTATTATTATTATTATCATCATCAATATCAATATCTAAAACAGTTTTGTATCCTTTTTTCCAGTATTCTTTGATGAATAGAAAGATCCAAATTTCAGCATTTATCTGAAAAAAAAAGTAATGTGGATAACATTATACACTATACTATTCAAAAGATTGAAGTCAGTATAATTTTTGTTTGGAAAGAAAATTAGAGAAATTAATAGTTTTATTTAGCAAGGATGCTTTAAACTGATCAAAAGTGATGATAGAGACATTTATAATGTTACAAAAGATTTCTATTTCAGATAAAAGCTGTTCATCGAACTTTCTTTTCATCAAATATCTTGGAAAATAAATTCTTCTCAGCGGTTTTCAACATAATAATAATAATAACAATAATAATAATAATAATTATTAATTATTATTATTTATTATTATTATATTAATTAAATTATTATTATTATTCTTATTATTATTCTTATTACTATTATATTATAATAATAAATTACATTTTAAAATATATTCACATAAAAAACTGTTATTTTAAATAGTAAAAATATTTCAAACTTGTATTGTTTTTGCTGTACTTTGAATCAAATAAATGCAGGCTTGGTGAACAGAAGAGACTTCTTTAAAAACATAAACAAATCATACTGTTCAAAAACAATTTAAGATTACTGACTTCTATGTGAAAATGTGTTAAAATATAACTTATTTCTTTGGTCAAAGCAGAATTTTCAGCATCATTAATCTAAAATTAGTCTTGTGTCACATGATCCTTCAGAAATCATTCTAATATGCTGATTGTGGAAATCGTGATACACTACCATTTAAAGATTTAGGTTTAAAAAAAAAAGAAATTAATGCTTTAATTCATTAAATTGATCAAAAGTTTAAAACAAGTAAGAGTAAAGACATTTCTAATGTTACAAAGAATCATTTTCAGTTTCCATAAATTTTCTATTCATCAAGAAATCTTGGAAAAAAAAAAATGTAGCACACAAATAGCATTAAGCAAAAGCTTTCACGTTAAGATGCAATATTAATTGAGCTCCAATTATAATAAAGCATCGATTTAGCATATTAGAAAGTTTCATGAAGAATCATGTGACAATGAAGACTGGAGCAATGATGCAGAAAATCCAGCTTTGATCACAGGAATAAATTATATTGTATGATATATTCAGATAAAAAGCATTTATTTTAAATTGTAAAAATATTTCACAATACTACTGTTTTTACTGTACTTTTTGATCCAATTAATGCAGCCTTGGTGAGCAGAAGAGTCTTCTATCTTGTGTAAAACATATTTAAAATAACATAAGCTATAAATATAATAATGACACTGGTTTAAAATACACTAAAATACTGTGTTTCGTAAAGGACAACACAGACAGCATGCCATAGTGTCACGGACCAAAAAACTTGACAGTACCATGTGACTTTTCTGCTGGTGCAAGTGTATAGTGTTATTAGGCTACAATAAAGTAATAATAAAATACATCAAAGACAGTAAAACAGTGGGCTATTTTAAGGAGCATGACAGCTTTCTATAGGCTTTCCAAGTGAATTGCAGCACTGACCCAGTCAAAAGCACAGGAGTTGGCGTCCTCTCTTTGAGACGGTAAATGCTCGCACAGTCCTGGACAGCTGCGGACGATAACAAATGCCAGGCTCATCAGCAGTGACAGAAAATAATAGGGCCGATAAAACCATTTATAAATCTTTGGGAGACTGTATAAAGTGGAAACCAGCCCTCTAATTAAACTCATTTCTGCAGACCTGTTACAGACTAACTCCCATGTGGTGAAGGAAAGTGAGAGGAGAGTAGAAATAGATCACAGTAACAGCTGAGGAATATGGCAAGCCGTTTTGACTTTTATTCATTCGCAGGATATGAATTCTTGATATCAACAATTCAATTTTCACTAGTTAAAATGCTAATTCTTGATGTCAGAAATTGGATTTTTACTAGTAACAATGGCAATTTTTTTTTTGAAGTACATTTCAACTAGTAAAAATATAATTGTTGATATCAAGAATTGTATTTTCAATAGTTAAATGTCACCATAGACTCCCATTCAAATTGTTGATATTAAGAGTTGATTTCTTACTAGTTAAAATTCCAAATACAATTTTCACTAGTAAAAACCTTTATTTTTGAAATCAATAATTATGTGGTTACTAGTGCAAAGGTCCATTCTTGATATCAACAATTCAATTGCTACTAGTGACAATGTTCATTTCTGATATCATGAATGGGATTGTTACTATAGTAAGAATGCCATTTTAGATATCCGAAATTACTTTCCTAATTATTGATAACAGAAATACATTTTGCAGATATCAGAAATAAGAAATGTAACATGTTGAAATACATTTACAGATATCGACAATTGACATTTCAACTTCTGACAATTCATTGCCATTTTTACTAGTAACAATGTAATTATTGATATCAAAAATAAAGGTTTTTACTAGTGAGAATTATATTTCTGATATGTGAAATTGAAATTTTAACTAGTAAGAAATCAATTCTTGATATCAACAATTAAATTTGAATGGGAGTCTGTTGTGACTTTTAACTAGTGAAAATGCAGTTCTTGATATCAACAATTATAGTTTTTACTAGTTGAAATTCAATTGTTGGTATCAACCTTTTTACTAGTGGAAATGTAATTCCTGATATCAAAAATTGCCATTGTTACCAGTAAAAATACAATTTCTGATATCAAGAATTATAATTTTAACTAGTGAAAATTGAATTGTATATCGAATGAATAAAAGTCAAAACGGCTTGCCATAGACGGCTGACAGCGGTAATATGAACCTGCGCTCCGGAGAAACGCGTTTCGAGGAAACGATTTGAAACTGACAGCTGCTCGCTTTCCGTAGCGCTCTTGGCGGGGACTTTTGTAAACATCAACAGTAACATGGAGGAGCCGGAGAAGAGTAATGTTAGTGAAGCAGTTTCAGCCAAAAGTAATGTGGATAAAGTAGACGACGTTTCATCTCAAGCATCGAATCGTCGGAATGATTCGGTTAAGTCGTCGCAATCTAAACCGAGACTCAAACTTTTCAGTAAAGTGATGGAGAAGAGTCTGCAGTGGCTGCTGGATAACGCCAGGTAACGTTAACGTTGACTTATAAACAGTTTTGGGGGTAGCGCATTACAAGTAAACGCAAGTTATAATAATATAACTTTTTTTCAAGTAACTAGTAAAGTACTTTTTCATTTCCGAGAAAATATCGGAGTTACTTTTTGTTTCCTTTATGTATTTAATCCCATTTTATTAACCAATGACTGCAAAAATACTTTTCTTACTTGCATTTTTGTCTTGTTTCCAGCCTCTATATATATATATATATATATATATATATATATATATATATCTAGACAAGTAAATAATTATTTTCTTGTTTTCAGAAAAAAAACAAGTCGAAACTGAGTTTTTGCTTAGAACAAGCTAAATAATCTGCCAATGGGGTAAGCAAAAAAAAATCTTATTTCAAACACAAAACAAGATTATTTTGCTTACCCCATTTGGAGATTATTTTGCTTGTTCTAAGCAAAAACTCACTTAATTTTGACTTTTTATCAGAAATCCTTCTTGATTTAAGATTTTTTAGATATTTTGGCTGGAAACAAGACAAAAAATCTAAGTAAGAAAAGCATTTTTTGCAGTGTACTAATAAGCAAAACTTACTATATATTAGCTAACATTTTTGCTTTTTTCATTGCTAAAGAGTGTTGAACTTTCTTTTACCTACAGTTCTTGATGGACATCAATTAAATTTTCCTTTAGCCTTAGGCTTATTCGCTTAATTTCATTTTGGTGTGAAAGGGCTTTTACATTTTACATTTTTACGTAAGAATCAAACGTTTTTGTATTAAAACAAACAAGATTTAAAAGGTAACGCAAAAGTAATGTAACGCATTACTTTCCATAAAAAGTAACTAAGTAACGTAATTACTTTTTTAGGGAGTAACGCAATATTGTAATGCATTACTTTTAAAAGTAACTTTCCCCAACACTGCTTATAAAATACAGCTTTCCAATTCTTTCGCATTGAAACGGATGTTTTTGTTGTCTGTGTTACTAAGATCCACTATTTTGTGTCAGTTTTGATAGGTTTTCACACTATTTCCAGCCCCTGTCAAAGCAGAACCCTCAGCTGACTGAAGCCATGCATAAACAGTTCATCAGCCAATTGCAGACTTTAGTACTGGTAAGTTAATACAAGGCTGTCCAAAACATTTGATAGTGATGGACAGTGTGTTGCCAGATCGGGTTGACGATTTCCAGCCTAAAAGCTCACCAAAACCCACCCACTTCAGCAGAAACCAGCCCTAAAATTGTATTCGAATTTTATTGGCATGTCAATCAAGGTTGATAAGGACCATTTTGCCTGTTTAAAAATAATGATGACAAAATATAATAAAGATAAATCAATTTCACAGGAATACGGATCAAAACAGTTCAAATGCATTAAATGAGTCAGAAAATATGCTTAAAATGTCCTGAAATCTTTCAAAGTGGCAATCAAGAAATGAACCGATGACTTTAACCCTTTGAAAAACACTTAATCCTTTTCAATGTCCACTCCATAGAAAAAAATAAGCACATTTTTGTTCAAAAAGTGCACAATAAAGTGATCAGAAAGCAATGTAATTTAGCTGGCATTTACTCTCGGTCATGCACACACCCATGACAGGCAAAAATGTGTTATTCACATTCACACACATATCTACAGACTTATGTGACGTATTTGTATAGTAAAAGGAGAGAGTTGTAATAATACAGCAAAAACAGTAGAATTTGTAAACATTTTACTATTTAAAGTAACAGTTTTCTATATGAATATATTTTAAAGTCAAATTTATTCCTGTGATTTCAAAGCTGAATTTTTAAGCATCATTACTCTAGTCACATGATCCTTTAGAAATCATTCTAATATTCTGATTTGCTGCTCAAAAAACATTTATTTTTATTATGATGAAAACAGCCAAGTAGATTTTTTTTTTTTTTTTTTTTGATGAATAGAAAGTTCAGAAGAACAGCATTTATCTAAAATAGAAAACTTTTGCAACATTATACATGTCTTTATCATCACTTTTGATCAATCGGAAGCATCCTTGCTAAATAAAAGAATATTAATTTCTATAATTTTTTTTACTTAAAAAATGCTGACTTTGGATCTTTCTAATTATCAGAAAATCCTGAAAAAATGTACTGTACTGTTTCAAATATTGATGATGATGATAATAATAACAATAATAATAATAATAATAAATGTTTCTTGAACAGCAAATCAGCATTTTAGAATGACTTCTGAAGGATCATGTGACACTGAAGAATGGAGTAATGATACTAAAAAAATTTGCTTTGCATTACAAGAATAATTAGATTTTAAATAGTAAAAATAGTTAACAGTATTACTGCTTTTGCTGTATTTTGGATCACATTAATGCAGGCTTTAAAAAACATTACAGATCTTACTATTCAAAAACTTTGTGTATTATCCGAACGTTGCTTTATGGTAGCTGTGTATGTTTGCATTTGTGTTTTAGATGTGATGATATTTCATATGTTTTGGTGTGTGTGTGTGTGTGTTTAGAAAGAAATCGCCACTGTGATTGAGGAGGGGGAACTGCAGGTGAAGTTTGAAGAGTTGGACAAACTAGAGGAGCTTGCTAAAGACACACCACAAGCTGCATGGTGAGTTTACAGACTGATGATAACCTGGCTCTACAGCGTTGTCTTTTACAATTAAAAAAATCAAATGAAAAACACAGACAATTACCAAAATATTTATAATCAATGCAGTTATTCTATTTTGAAACACTGTTGGTGAAAAACTCAGCAGGTCAGCTGGGTCAAAGATCACAGATTCTGTCTGGACTAAAAAGTCCCAGCATTCATCTAAAACGCTCTATGACTTAGAGGCATAAATGCGGATGAATGAACTCATCAACTTAAAGTGTAAGGCACTTGTTCTGTTGCATGTTTTCAATCTGGCAAGCCACATAAGCGTGCACTAGCAGTCAAAAGTTTTTGATTGATTTTAAAGTACTTTTACTCATTTATAAATCACTCAAAAGCCTAGGACCTAAATACATTGCCGATATGCTCACTGAATACAAACAGACCACTCAGATCACTAGGATCGAGTCAGTTAGAAATACCAAGGGTTCACACAAAACAAGGGGAATCCGCCTTTAGCTTTTATGCTGCCCACGGTTGGAATCTGCTTCCAGAAGAGATCAGATGTGCTAAAACATTAGCCACATTTAAATCCAGACTAAAAACTCATCCGTGCAGTTGTGCATTTACTGAATGAGCACTGTGCTACGTCTGAACTGATTGCACTGTATTTATGTGTTATTTTTATTCCTGTTTTAAAGTTAATAAAAAAATGTTTCTTTAGCAGCAAATTGGCATGTTAGAATGAATAATTTCTGAAGGATCATGTGACACTGAAGACTGGAGTAATGATGCAGAAAGTTCAGCTTTGATCACAGGAATAAAATACATTAACTTAACATACAATCAAATGGAAAACATTTTAAATAGTACAAATATTTCAAAATATTACTGTCTTTGCTGCATTTTGGATCAAATAAATGCAGGCTTGGTGAGCAGAAGATATATCTTAAAAAAAAACATGAAAACTTTTAACTGGAATATTTAATTGCAGTATGTATTACGTGCTGCAACTTTAAATCTTATTTTCCCACATATCTAAATGAAACATGTTTAGTTTTGAGTCCTATATATTCACTGTGTTTTGGTGCCATTTTTGAGGCTCAATCTTTATATCGCAGGCGTCCGAGTGGCGTTCCAGAGCAGGATGTGTGCAGCGGTTTAGTGTCATATTATAAAAAGCAGGAGGAGTACATGCGGATACAGCTGAAGAAGCTCCAGAAGGAGAACGCTGGTCTTGCTCAGAAGGTGCAGGCCGGCCGAGAAAACATCACACACACAGAGCAGCGCATCGCCACAGGAGTGGAAGAATGGAGGGTATTGGAGAACTATCATTTCATTGATCTACAAATGTGTTACCGTAAATTCAGCTTTGTCTCCTCTTCTCCATCCGCAGGCATCACTTGAAGATCTGGAAGCTTTCGTCTCAACTCTTTCCCCATCTGAACACTTTGGGTCTCTTTAACATCCACCATCTTTTTGGATTTTGTGCATCTGCATAGTTCATTTTGTGTGTTATGTCATTAATATGTCTACTCTATTCATTAAACACCTCTTGCACTTCTTAAGAGCGTTGCGTCATTGTCTCTGAATGAAGAAGGAATAAATTAAAAGAAAGCATTGCAATGGTTTCTTATAAAACTGCAGGTTCAAGTGCATTTTTTTATATTAAAGCACTATGTTAAGTGTTTATTTCTGGAAATACTATTCACTCTGGTACAAAATGAAGTAATATAAGCTTGTATTCAAATATAGTCTGATTATTAACAGAAATGATGGCTGTGAAATAAGGTTTTTGTCAAAAAGCCAAGTGACATTTTAATATACACTACCAGGCAAAAGTTTTTAAACGGTAAGATTTTTAATGTTTTTTTAAATAAGTCATCTGCTCACCAAGCCTACATTTATTCAGTAACATTTTATAATATATTTGCTATTTAAATCACTTTTCTATTTTAATATATTTTAAAATGTAATTTATTCCTGTGATTTCAAAGCTGAATTTTAAGCATCATTACTCCAGTCTTCAGTCACATGGTCCTTTGGAAATCATTCTAATATTCTGATTTGCTGCTCAAAAAAACATTTATTATGTTGAAAACAGCTGAGTGGATTTTTTTTCAGGTCTTTATCATCACTTTTGATCAATTTAAAGCATCCTTGCTTAAAAAAAAAGTATTAATTTCTAGAATTTTTTCTTTTGAATGGTATGGTGTACTGTAAAATGTTACAAAAGCATTTTATTTCAGGTAAATGCTAATTTTTGGATCTTTCCATTTATCAAAGAATGATAATAATAATAATAATAATGTTTCTTGAACAGCAAATCAACATATTAGAATAATTTCTAATGGAGTAATGATGCTGAAAATTCAGCTTTGATCACAATAAATAAATTACATTTTAAACTATATTCAAATTAAAAGCAGGTATTTTAAATGGTAAAAATATTTCACAATTTAATAGGTGTAGGCTTAGTCAGCAGAAGAAAAAAACATTAAAAAACTTTTGACTGGTAGTGCATAGAGTACAAAATGTATGACAGATTTGGCATTTCAACTGTAATTAGTCAAATTAGTTAAATACAACAATTACTTTAACTAATTGTAAGTGCATTGTGAATCACTAGTGTTCATAATGCATCAACAAGTATTTGTGCGCTTATGATCGTGTCATTACGGTACCGCTTTTGTTGATAACGTGATGTAGCAGTCAAATGCTCGGACACAATGCGACTGTGAAAACCGGCAGCCGTTCGAGCTTTTTTATTTGTATTTTTTTTATATATATAAATACATATACATTAATTAGTTTCAGAAGTTATGACGGAAATATTTTCAACTTTGTTCGGCCAAAATGACGCACAGCCACCCACGGGGCCAGGAGCTTTGGGGTTCGCTCCCGGAAAACCTGCGCCGCCGATGCCGCCAAACCAAGCGCCGGTGGCGGCTCAGATTCCAGGACAGCTCGGGGATGAGGGGCCTACACTTCGAAAACCCGGAGCCATGAACGAACCCTTCTATTTACTACGAGAACTGCCTGGTAAGTACGTCTGTAGTGCTTATAAACACAGTACAGCGTTTGTGTAGGTTGTAATAATGTTGTCTAACTTGTTAAACTCCATCGGGATTAGCTTTTGTGCTTGTTTTGATACAGTTGGAAACGACCTGACAGGAAACACGAACCTCATCACTCACTATAATCTGGAGCACGCCTATAATAAATTCTGCGGCAAGAAAGTGAAGGAGAAACTGAGCAACTTTTTACCAGAGTTACCAGGTAAAAAAACATTTTTGTTTTTGAGAAAATGCACCATTCACTGCTTTCTAGTGTTGTAGTCAAGACCACCTAAACCGAGAACAGAGTGTTTTGAGACTTGAAGGGTTTGAGACCGAGACAAGACCAAGACTTTAAAGGTTTGAGACTGAGACCAAGACAAGGCTTTAAGGGTTTGAGACAAAGACAAGACCAAGACTTTAAGGGTTTGAGACCAAGACTTTAAGGTTTGAGACCAAGAGACCGAGACAAGGCTAAGACTTTAAAGGTTTGAGACCAAGACAAGACCAAGACTTTAAGGGTTTGAGACCAAGACAAGACCAAGACTTTAAGGGTTTGAGACCAAGACTTTAAGGGTTTGAGACCGAGACAAGTCCAAGACTTTAAGGGTTTGAGACCAAGACTTTAAGGGTTTGAGACCGAGACAAGTCCAAGACTTTAAGGGTTTGAGACCAAGACTTTAAGGGTTTGAGACCGAGACAAGTCCAAGACTTTAAGGGTTTGAGACCAAGACTTTAAGGGTTTGAGACCGAGACAAGTCCAAGACTTTAAGGGTTTGAGACCAAGACTTTAAGGGTTTGAGACCAAGACAAGACCAAGGCCAAGGCCGGGCGAGACCAAGACAAGACCAAGACTTTAAGGGTTTGAGACCAAGACTTTAAGGGTTTGAGACCGAGACAAGGCCAAGACTTTAAGGGTTTGAGACCAAGACAAGACCAAGACTTTAAGGGTTTGAGACCAAGCCAAGACCAAGACTTTAAGGGTTTGAGACCAAGACCAAGGCAAGACCAAGACTTTAAGGGTTTGAGACCAAGACCAAGGCAAGACCAAGACTTTAAGGGTTTGAGACCCTTTTTAATTTAAAATATCCACATTTACTGTGAAATGTCTTGAAAAAAGAGTAAAAAGTCATTGCAGTGGTGAATTTTATTATTTATTATTTTATAGGAATTTTCCTTTTAAATGGGCAACCATATACATGTACAAGCTACAAACAACTTAACCATCTTTATTCAACACTTATTGTCTGTTTTATCATAAGACTAACATATTACTATTTTGCTGTAACCAAAAAAGCAAATCATTCAAAATTTAAAATGTATAAAATTGTAAATACCCAAGATATACACTGGGTGTCAAATGTTTCGAATAATTCACCAAAACAGCATTTATTCTATAAAAATACAGTAAGAAATTAATCCTGTACAATTATATTACAATTTAAAATAATTAAAAATGATTCAGTAATAATAATGACGTATCATAATTGAGCTCTAACTCAGCATATTAGAATGATTTCTGAAGGATTGTGTGACTGGAGTTATGATGCTGAAACTTCAGCTTTGATAACAGCAATAAATTACTTTTTAAAATGTATTAAAAGAGAAACCATTTATTTGAATTGTAACAATGTGTCACAATAATAATTTTTACTGTATTCCTGATCAAATAAATACAGTCTGGGTGAGCAAGAGACTCCTTTCAGAAATATGAAAAATCTTAATTATTCTAAACTTTTGACCCCCAGACAGACCTCCAACAGAAGAATTACACTTTATGTGAAATATTTTGGTTGTATTTAAAATTCTGTATAAAATATTAGGGCTGTCAAACGATTAATCGTGATTAATCGCATCCAAAATAAAAGTTTATGTTTGCATACTATGTGTGTGTTTACTTTATATATTTATTTTGTACATATAAATACACACACATGCATGTATATATTAAAACTAAATATTTATATGTGTATATATATATTTATACTGTGTACAATTTAGATTATAAATAAATATAAATATTTAAAATATAAACCTAAAATATTTTTTCTTAATTTATACATGTATGTCTGTGTATTTATATATACATAATAAATATATACAGTACACAAATATATAGTATGTAAACATAAACTTTTATTTTGGATGCGATTAATCGTGATTAATCATTTGACAGCACTATAAAATAAAAAAGTAACTTAATATTACTTAATATTACTTCTTGTTTATTGAATGCTAGTATAAATATAACATTTGCAATTGTGCAGATATTTATGAAAACTGCTCTCTTTCTTTTGTATTGCTTAATTATGTAACATTATATAAATATGATCACATACAAGCACAACAGTAGCTTAATAATAGTTAAGCTACACAGTTGACCGGTCCTGAAGTAAAATCCCAAGTCCTCTTAATCTGAGACCAAGACAAGACCGAGTCCAAATTACTACAACACTACTGCGTTTTATTAAAATCCTTGACACAAATGGTTTCTGACATATATCATCGTAAGTTACTTTAACTTGCATTTCTTGCAGGTATGATAGACTGTCCAGGGATTCAAGATGGCAGTTCCCTGCGCTCACTTATAGAAAAACCCCCGGTCTGTGGAAACTCCTTCAGTCCGCTGACAGGAGCTCTACTTACTGGATTTCGATTGCACACTGGCCCGGTAAACTTATACACTAGATCACATGTTTTCTAATACATTTAATGCATCAGTCCTCATAGTGTTTGTGTGTGTTGTAGCTTCCAGAGCAATACAGACTGATGCACATACAGCCGCCAAAGAAAAAGAGCAAACACAAACACAGACCTCACCGACCTCAGGATCCTCTGCCACCAGGTGACACACAAACCCTGATGTGTTTTCACATTCACACACACACGCACAGCCATTAACTCGGCCTGTTTTTACCTTGCAGAGACCCCCTCAGATTCTGACCCCAAGAAGAAGAAGAAAAAGAGGGATGACGATCCCGACCGCAAGAAGAAAAAGAAAGACAAGAAGAAAAAAAAGGTGAGCGACCTAATAATGCAGAGTTGTGGACTCGAGTCACAAATTTGATGGCTTGTGACTTGACTCGACATAATCAAAGAAGACTTGAGACTCGACTTAGACTTTGACAGCAATGACTCACGACTTGACTTGGACTTGAACCCTGTGACTCGGCAAGTTTTATGGCTATATCTTCCTAAAAACAACAGAGTTCTGATGGACATAGGCTGGTTACTGAAGCGTATGATTACAATGGTATGATTAGCGCAGCTTTTGAGTCAGAGAGGGACTCGCTAAGTGAGCG
Organism: Cirrhinus molitorella; assembly: GCA_033026305.1. Taxonomy (NCBI): domain Eukaryota; kingdom Metazoa; phylum Chordata; class Actinopteri; order Cypriniformes; family Cyprinidae; genus Cirrhinus; species Cirrhinus molitorella. The sequence goes on from CM065129.1 coordinate 36,043,844, forward strand.
TTTGTATTGTTTTTATCCACATAATTATGGTGACCATACGTCCTCCTTTTGGACTTAAAAAATGCATCTGGCCGAGATTTCTAAATCGCCCCAAAATGTCCGGGATTCAGCTTTTGCTTTCTACAGTCTCCATTCATTGTGTGCGTTTTTGTATTAAAGCCTTGCGCAGGACTGTTTTCTTATCCCGCTCCCACAAACGCATTGATAATTTTCATTTCCATTTAAATCACTTTGGATACAGCTCATGTTTGATGTAGGGTTGCCAAATCCGCATTTTTCCACAGAATTGGTCTGATTTAAAACCTATGGGTGTGGGTTGATTTTCTCCCGTGGGTTAAAAGTTTGAAATATTGCATAAATTCTATTTGACTGAAATCCTTGTATTGAAACATTTTAAATTCTACTTGTGATAAAACGGTGGTAGATATTAGTTTTGTGAAGGATGGCCACTGTGGTAGGAAGCTTTTTAGCTGTGTTTACAATCAATCTCCATAGCGGTGACTGTAAAATATGTAGATTTGGTATGGAAATGACATATTTTGATACCAAAACTAGGACCCCAGCTGATTCAGTTGATTCATTTAAATCACTAAATTATAAACAAATGAAACAGTGGACTTAAATTAATTATTCAATTATCCTATATTTGTTCACAAACAATGATTAAGTCCTCAATGAAACACCATTAATTATTGTATCTTTGCAATTATTCTTACTATACTATCACTGACTTTAAATTTACTGTAGTAATTAATACAGAGACGCTAATTTGGGCAAATGGCACTAATGACTTGTTTAGGACTTGAAGCTTAAAGTTGAGGACTTGCAGCTCGACTTGGACTTGCCCGTCTTGACTCGAGACTTGACTTGTGACTTGTCTGTCTTGACTCGAGACTTGAATGCAAAGACTTGTGACTTACTTGTCACTTGCAAAACAATGACTTTGTCCCGCCTCTGCAACAATGTAAAGCAAGTAATGATGTGAAATGTGGATAAAAGCATATAAAGTGAATAAACTACTCTTCTTTTTACACAAACAATAAGAAACCATAAAAAGATCCCAGATGTCATTGTGTTTTGTGATTGATTTTGAAACATCTGGTTTCTGTGCATTCTGTCTTTTTCTCTTAGAATCGACACAGTCCTGATCATCCTGGTCTTACTGGATCTCAACCCAACAGCAACAGCCTGAGATAGAGCCACTGTGTGTTTGTTTGTGTGTGTGTTTTGTGCGCATGAAAGAATGTTGACCAGTGTTAGAGATCCTGCTATGGACCAGTGTGTTTGACTGATGTTTACAAAGCCTGATTGTTGAGGATTTCTGCCATTTTTTTTTTTTTTCTGGTTGTAAAGAAAACCTGAATGAATAAACTTTGATATTCTTTATACATGCTTCAAATGAACTTTTCTCACAGCATGAATGGCAACAGAGCAAATGCACCCTAATAGATGATGACCTGTACATGACTAAAGAGTAAATGCGGGCAAAATGTAAATCTTTAATTAATGCATTAAATTAACCAATGTTAATTTTAAACCAATGAATTTTAAAAGGTCTATTCTAGATATTGAAAGTCAGGGAATTTTATATTTATTATTATTATTATTATTATCGGAGTCATGGAATATCAGGGATTTTTTTTTTTTTTTTCATTTTATTTCCATTTATAAAATGTAATTTTTCTATACCGTATTTTGTTTTATCGCATTGTTTCTTTATTATTATTTGTGACCCTGGACCATAAGTAGCACAGGTTTATTTTGTAGCAATAGCCAAAAATACATTGAATGGATCAAAATTATTGATTTTTCTTTTATGACAAAAATCATTAGGATATTAAGTAAAGATCATGTTCCATGAAGATATTTAGTAAATTTCCTACCGTGAATATATCAAAAGGTAATTTTTTATTAGTAATATGCATTGCTAAGAACTTCATTTGGGCAATTTTAAAAGCGATTTTCTCTGTATTTCGATTTTTGTGCACCCTCAGATTGCAGATTTTCAAATAGTTGTATCTCGCCCAAATATTGTACTATCCTAACAAACCATATGTCAATGGAAAGCGTATTTATTCAGCTTTCAAGTGATGTATAAACCTCAGTTTAGAAAAATTGACACTAATGACTGGTTTTGTGGTCCAGGGTCACATTTAAGGAAAAGCGCAAGCATCTCAAGGCACAATATAAGTAACAAATTGTTACAGAACTAAAAAAAAAGAAGAAAAAGTTTTGTACTAAATGGATGGATCCATTACATCATGGATATTCAGCTTTTTAGTCGGGGAATTTGATATTTGGCTAAGAGTGGGAAACCTGATCTGATAACATTTTGTAGAGTAAACGCCTGCATGGAAAACTAGGAGATATCAGGGGATTTTGTGTCAAAATCTGAAGAAAAAAAAACAAAAACAGGACTTGTATCCAGACCTGAAAAAGTAATAAAAGGTATTAAGTTCTTGAAAAGTCATACATTGCTATAGCTCAACTATACAATCCAGCCTTATCTAGTCAGGAGAGGGCAGTGTTGAACAAAGAAAGTCACTAGGCTGGCACCTTTTCAAAATGTACACCTTTGTACCATATTTATCCCTAAATGAAGCATATTAGTACCTTTTAATGTGTGATATTAAAATATCTATCTTATTTTTTAAAGCGGAAGTAAGCCTAGGGACAAGACTTCCTGTTCATTAATGAGAAGAAAGGACAGTTTTAAAAGTAATACATTACTAATACCGCAGTATCCCCCTACTGATTAAATAGTTACTTTTTATGGAAAGTAATGCATTACATTACTTTTCCATTACTTTTTAAATCTGGGCAAGGTTTGCTTGTTTGTTTTTATTATAAAAAGTTATATTTTTCTTTATTATGACTATTTTTACTGAAGTGTAAGCGAACGCAGGCAGTCGACACTCGCGCTCTAGAAAGCTTCATCTTTGTCCAGCGTCTGCTCTGTTTTTCTGGTAACAATGTCTTAGTGCTCTTTTAAAGTTGCTGCTATCTCCTGAAGCACTTATCAGTGTGTATACTTTGTTATTTAATGTGTAGCCTTTCAAAGTATCAACCTTATTCTTCCAGGCAAAAGTAAGCCTATGGGCAAGACTTCCAATTCATTAACAAGAAGAATAACCATGTTGGGGGAAATTACTTTTAAAAGTAATGCATTACAATATTTCTTTACTTCATAAAAAAGTAACTAAATACATTATTTAGTTACTTTTTATGGAAGGTAATGTGTTACGTTACGTTACTTTTGCTTTACTTTTTAAATCTGGGCAAGGCTTGCTTGTTCGTTTTTAATATAAAAAGTTATAGCAAGTTTTTAGCAAACGTATTTTGGCCTTTTATACCAAAAGTGAAATACGCCTCAGGCTGAAGGAAAAGTAAATTCAGGGTCTGTACAGTAGAACATAGGAAAAGAAAGTTCAACACACTTCAGCAATTTTAAAAATATGAAGAACTGTTTATCTAAAGTAATTTTTGCATATTAGTATGTTTGAATTGGATCATCGAAAGTCAGCAGCAAAGACGTTGGTTAATAAAATGGGACATTTGTGTATATTTAACATTTAATGAGTGCAGGTTTGCATCATATTCTGAGTTTGCATTTCACTGTTTTTATTCATTTTGAGGAATACTGAATCTGTGAGATGAATGAGATGCATGCTCACATAACCCATTACAAGTAATGCAATTTATGTAATCAGATCATAATCAGATTTTTAATTTACTCTATTTTCGTTGTCTACTGTGAAACAATGGTCCAGCGTTGCCACATTGTGGAGCAACTGATTAGTGCAAAACTAAGTCACTGCACATTATGTTTTACATTTACATTTAGTTATTTAGCAGACGAAAAAAAAAAAAAAAAATCCAAAGCAACTTACAGATGAAGCAACTTACAAATGAAGACAATGGAAGCAATCCAAATTAACACAAGAGCAATACTCTGACAAGTGCTATGATAAATCTCAGATTAGCTTAGTGCAGTATACATAGCAAGGTTTTTAATTAAATAGAAAAAAAAGATAGAATAGAAAAATAAAAGAACAAGATAGTGTTTTTTTGTTTGACAAAAAGAGTTGTTTTTTAGAAAAGATGACAAAAAAATAATAGATTTTTTTTTAAGAATAGAAATAGAATAGGGAGTGCTAGATTTAGAGGGTCAAATAAAGACAGAAAAGATGTGTTTTTAGCTGATTCTTAAAGATGGCTATCGATTCAGCTGCTCACACTGAATTGGGTCATTCCACCATTTAAGGAAAAAGTCTGTGAAAGGGATTTTGTGCCTCTTTTTAGGAAGAGTAATATGTGTGACCTGTTACAGGTTACAAAAATAGTCTTTAAAATGTACAGTTTAGTACCTTTTGAAAGGGACAGCTCAGTGACAGCTTTTGTACCGTCCAAGAAAATTCTGAAAAAAAAAAGCCTAGAAGAAGGTAGGCTTTTATTTGAGATACAGTGGGTTAGTGTGACTTATTTGCAGTGTTACATAATAATATTACTTTTTTCAAGTAGCTAGTAAAGTAACGCATTACTTTTTAATTTCCAAGAAAATATCTGAGTTACTTTTTAAAAAAAAGTAAAGCCAGTTACTTTTTGTTTTATGTATTTTATTAACCAATGACTTTGCTGCTGATCCAATTCAACCATACACTGCAAAAATACTTTTCTTACTTAGATTTTTTGTCTTGTTTCCAGCCAAAATATTTAAAGAAATTCTTAAATCAAGAAGGATTTTCTAGACAATAATTAAAATAATTAAATAATTATTTTCTCATTTTTCAGAAGTCGTCAAAATGAAGTGAGTTTTTGCTTAGAACAAGCAAAATAATCTGCCAATGGGGTGAGCAAAAAAATCTTATTTCAAACAGAAAACAAAATTATTTAGCTTACCCCACTGGGAGATTATTTTGCTTGTTTCAAGCAAAAACACACTTAATTCTGACTTGTTTTCAGACAAAAACAAGACAATAATTTTTACTGGTCTAGAAGATCCTTTTTGATTTAAGAATGTTTAGATATTTTGGCTAGAAACAAGAAAAAATCTAAGTAAGAAAAGCATTTTTTGCAGTGTACTATTAAACAAAAACTTACTTTAGATGAACTAACATTTGTGCTTTTTTCTCATTGCTGAAGAGTGTTGAACTTTCTTTTCCTAACGCAATTAGTTACTTTTTTAGGGAGTAACGCTATATTGTAACACATTACTTTTAAAAGTAACTTCCCCAAACACTGATTATTTGTCTGTGTTACAATCGCCACCACCAAAGGGGCAAATGTAACTCTGATTTCTTGCATTTAACTGAATAATACAGTCCTGTCCTTATTAGTGGGAAATATCTCAGTTGTATAATTAATTAGTGCACCTATATTTGTTTCTTCTATCAAAAGATGGCTGGTGTATTTGAAGTAGTCTGCGAGTTATGGAAGGAAAATGTAAAAAATGGTACAATTGCCCCCGGGCTCCCCTACTACAAAATCGACTCCCTCGTGATTCAGACAAACAAAAACACAGAGCATGTGCGGTTCTGCTGGAATGACAACATTCCCTGCTGACTCGTAGTTTCGAGCGTGAGAATTTGCATCTGCATTTTGTGAATGAATGAAGATGCCAACAGCTCTGAGACTTTTTTTTTTCAGTTTCATTATTTCTGATGTGTTATGAACAGAGAAAGCAGCAATTTCAAACATTTGGGCCAAATTAATTACAATTAGTGTTGGCAAACTGTTGGTTGCTCTTGCTCCACCTTCCTAACTAGAGTGCACTAGTTAGAGTGCACTAGATTTCCCCAGTTAGAAACCAGGTGAAGTTAATCTGTTAATTAGCAGGGCAGAACAGACTCCATGTGGAGTATAACAACAAAGTCAAGAAGCAGCCGGTGAGTTTTAATATTTTGTTTCGTTGAATTGAGTTGTATTTGTTTGCAGTTTGGTTTGTGAATTAGGAAGGTGTATTCAGATTAAACGTTGGAAAATACACCTCCGGTTTCATAGACAAGGCTTAAGCCTAGTTCTAGACTAAAATGTAAGTCTGAGCTGTTTCAAATGATAGAAACTTGCACTGACTGATCTTAAAATATATCAGTGCCTTTGTTTAGTCTCAAGATGCACACCAGTAATGTTTTTTCTAAGGCATGTTTTTTAAAAATACTTAAATGTCCTAATTGAACTATGGCCTGATCCTGGCTTAGGCAAAGCCCTGTCTGTGAAACCGGGCTTTAATTGTTTAAAACCATTAATCATTGCAATCATTTATTTCAAAAGCAATGTATTCAGTATATAAAAATGAAAGAAGTGTTCAAATATCTGTCTGTTTGCATGGTGTTCTTTATGCTCATTTAAAAAGAACACTTTGTGTATTTATTTGTGCTCTTTCAGTGGTGTTTGTATTTGTGTCCAAAGGTTTTTTACCTGCTTGACTAAATGACTGGCTGATTGATCACTGCATCACAAAAATGTGGAAAAATAAAGAAGCAAAGTGTGGTCAGTGAGTGGAATCTGGTTTAATTCTTGTAGTGGGCTCTCATCAAGTGGGAGAGTTCAAGTTCTGCACATGTAAATGGTGACTATTAGTCTAGTAAACAAATATTTGAGTACCTTTTACTGTTTGTTCATAAGCTGCTCCACATTTAGTGTAAAGGCAAAATGCCATAGATTAAATGCTCTTAGATTATATTGTGTAAATGTGCTTTTTAAAAACGTTAGAAAAAATTTCATATTTGGGATATTGTCATTGTGCCACTTAGGGATGTTTTGACTGGCATGGGCTAGTTTTGTCACGCAGATCTGGCAACCCGAGCTGTGTTTATGATCAATGTGCATAACAGTGACTGTAAAGTGTGTATTTCATTTATAGAAATTACATATTTTGAGTTTTGATATTTGAGATATTGTTATTGTGCCACTTTGGGATGTTTTTGACTAGCATGGGTTAGTTTTGTCATGCAGAATCTGGCAACCCTGGCCGTGTTTATGATCAATGTGCATAACAGTGACTGTAAAATATGTATTTTATTTATAGAAATGGCGTATTTTGAGTTTTGATATTTGGGATATTTTTGACTGGCATGGGCTAGTTTTGTCATGCAGATCTGGCAACCCTGGCTGTGTTTATGATCAGTGTGCATAACAGTGACTGTAAAATATGTATTTTATTTATAGAAATGGCGTATTTTGAGTTTTGATATTTGGGATATTTTTGACTGGCATGGGCTAGTTTTGTCATGCAGATCTGGTAACCCTGGCTGTGTTTATGATCAGTGTGCATAACAGTGACTGTAAAATATGTATTTTATTTATAGAAATGGCGTATTTTGAGTTTTGATATTTGGGATATTTTTGACTGGCATGGGCTAGTTTTGTCATGCAGATCTGGCAACCCTGGCTGTGTTTATGATCAGTGTGCATAACAGTGACTGTAAAATATGTATTTTATTTATAGAAATGGCGTATTTTGAGTTTTGATATTTGGGATATTTTTGACTGGCATGGGCTAGTTTTGTCATGCAGATCTGGCAACCCTGGCTGTGTTTATGATCAGTGTGCATAACAGTGACTGTAAAATATGTATTTTATTTATAGAAATGGCGTATTTTGAGTTTTGATATTTGGGATATTTTTGACTGGCATGGGCTAGTTTTGTCATGCAGATCTGGCAACCCTGGCTGTGTTTATGATCAGTGTGCATAACAGTGACTGTAAAATATGTATTTTATTTATAGAAATGGCGTATTTTGAGTTTTGATATTTGGGATATTTTTGACTGGCATGGGCTAGTTTTGTCATGCAGATCTGGCAACCCTGGCTGTGTTTATGATCAGTGTGCATAACAGTGACTGTAAAATGTGTATTTTAAGTATGAAAATGACACATTTTGAGTTTTGAAACTTGGAATGTTGTCATTGCACTTCTTTGGGATGTTTTTGACTGGCATTGCCTGGTTTTGTTATGCAGATCTGACTGTTGTTGAGCTGTTTATGATTAATGTGCATAACAGTGGCTGTAAAGTGTGTATTTTATTTATAGAAATGGTGCATTTTGAGTTTTGATATTTGAGATGTTGTGCCACTTTTGGATGTGTTTGACTGGCATGGGCTAAGATCTGGCAACCCTGGCTGTTGTTGAGCTGTGCTTATGATCAGTGTGCTTAACAGTGACTGTAAAATGTGTATTTTAAGTATGGAAATTACATATATTGAGTCTTGATATTTGGGATGTTGTCATTGTGCTACTTTTGGATGTTTTTGACAGGTGATGGCTAGTTTTGTCACACTAATCTGGCAACCCTGGCTGTGTTTATGATCAATGTGCATAACAGTGACTGTAAATTGTTTATTTTATTTAAAGAAATTACATATTTTGAGTTTTGATTTTTTTGGGATATTGTCATTGCCATACATTGGGATGTTTCTGACTGGCATGGGCTAGTTTTGTCATACAGATCTGGCAACCCTGGCTATGTTTGAGCTGTGTTTATGATCAATGTCCATAACAGTGACTGTAAAATGTTTATTTTATTTAAGGAAATTACATATTTTGAGTTTTGATATTTGGGATGTTTTTGACTGGCATGGGGTAGTGTTATTACACAGATCTGGCAACCCATGGGTGCTTTTGAGCTGCGTTTATGATCATTGTACATAACAGTGGCTGCAAAATGTGTATTTTATGTATGGAAATAACATATTTTGAGTTATATTTCTGAGTTGATCTTTGGGATATTGTCATTATGCTACTTTGGGATGTTTTTGAGTGGCATGGGCTAGTTTTGCAGATCTGGCAACCCTGTCTATGTTTGAGCTGTGTTTATGATCAGTGTGCATAATAGTACTGTATTTTAGTTTTATTTTATTTGGAAATTACACATTTTGATAATTGGGATACTATCCATTTTGTAACAAATTAATTTATTTAAAATAATTTCATCTGATTGAAATCAGTGTTAGTCTTAGTTAACAACACTAACACTAACAATATTTTTCCTTTAATTGAATTAGCTAAAAAAAAAAATTATGTAAACAGATGAAAAACTCAACTTAAATTAGAAATGCTGCCTAAGCAACCAACTAAAATAAAACAAGTTTAATTACTAAAAAGAAAAGCTAAACAGAAATGCAAAAGCAGAAAAAAAACTCACTGAAAGAAACGTAAAAAAAAAAAAAAAAAAATTCAAAATAACAATTCACACATTAATAGAGAATAAATAATACTACAATAAAACGGCATAAGGTAGTGAATCCACCAGATGGCGACATGCTTCAAGTGAACTCAATCAAGAATCAAGTGAACGATTCAGAATGTATATATTTTATTGTTTTGGTATTTTTTTGCATTCTGCACATGGACGCTTTATTACTGTCATACATTCTTTACTGGTCTCATATGGCTTTTTTGCATCCGTGTCTTCAAATGGCTTTGGTTTCCCCATGTCTCTTGTGGTTAGGTTTGAACTGTGACATTCAATAATAACATAAGGCACTAGAATCTCACACAAAACAAAAAAAAAAAAATGCATATTGACATCTGAAAGAAAGACTGCTGCAAGCATACCATCGGTTCCTCACGGCAGCACCCTGACCTTTAAAAAAACCCCAGTTAACCCATCCCGCAAGCTTACTGCACATAAAAGCAAATACGAATACATTGCACTATTTACAGAGCACATCTACTTATAGCAGAAATACAAAAATACATTTCCCTTTCAGTGTTTCTGAAACAAAAATGCACAGAAAAAGCAGAATACACACACATTCATTTGTTGCTTCATAAAAATCATGTTAAATCTGCCTGAAATGATTTAGCTTTGTGATAACACTTAAAGTAGTGAACCTGACGTTTAAAAAGCTTCATTAGCAGTGTCTTTGGTGGCAGCTGAAATGCTTGTTGATTGTTCAAGTTTTCACAAGACAGAAAAACAGACATCCATCAATCAATCATCGTACTTTCTTTGGTGAAGACGCTGAACACACAGACGCCGCTCCATTGGCTGAGGTAGTTCATGTCCGTTAATCGCAGCCAACGTGTGCGCAATTCAATAAATATTTCTCTAGAAACATAGCATTCGTTTCGCAGGCAGATTCCCAGATTTTCAATACAAATACTCATATGATGAGTCAGATGAACACCAAACAAGACAATACTGATCTGACTCCCGCTTTTGCAGCCATCAGCCCAACGTCTCTCAGACAACAACAAATGAAAGGGTTGTGTGTTAATATAAGGATGTGAGAAATGGCAGGGTTTGCCATAGCGCGTTGAAATGTGAAAAGTCCCGTGAAAGTCCTGTGATGCTCCGTTATTAAGTTAGGCTTCCTGCGGCACGTGACCGTTGCTGTGTCCGTTGGCCAGCGGCTGGTTTAGAGCTTGATTCTCAACAGGAGTGAGTCCGTTCGCTTTTCCTCTGGCCTTCATCTGAATGAGCTGCCTGCGATGGTAGAACAAGTAGCCCGGCAACAGGAAACCAGCAAATGAGACAATCAGAAGGCCCACGTTGATCTGATGGGATTAAAAGAGAATACATTTAGTATCTAAATTTCGTATCGGAACAATCAGTTACCTAGTTTTGTCGAACAGATCTGGCAACCCTGGATGTATTTTAGCTGTTTTTATGATCAATGTGCAAAACAGTGACTGTAAAATATATATTTTATGTATGGAAATAACATTTAGAATTTTGATATTTGGGATTTTGTCATTGCACTACTTTGGAATGTTTTTGACTGGCATGAGCTAGATTTTTCTTGCAGATCTGGCAACCCTGTCCGTAATTGAGCTGCGTTTATAATCAAGGCGCATAACAGTGACTGTAAAATGTGTATTGTTTTTTTAATGGAAATGGATATTTTGAGTTAGATATTTGGGATAATGTCATTGGCTCATGCCGGTCAAAAACATCCCAAAGTAGCACAATTTTGTCATGCAGATCTGGCAACCCTGTCTGTATATGAGCTGCATTTATAATCAAGGTGCATAACAGTGACTGTAAAATATGTATTTTATGTATGGAAATAACATTTAGAATTTTGATATTTGGGATTTTGTCATTGCACTACTTTGGAATGTTTTTGACTGGCATGAGCTAGATTTGTCTTGCAGATCTGGCAACCCTGTCCGTATTTGAGCTGCGTTTATAATCAAGGCGCATAACAGTGACTGTAAAATGTGTATTTTATATATGGAAATGACATTTTGATATTTGGGATTTTGTCATTGTACTACTTTGGAATGTTTTTGACTGGCATGCGCTAGTTTTGTCATGCAGATCTGGCAACCCTGGCTGTATTTATGATCATCGTGTAAAAACAGTGACTGTAAAATGTATATTTTATTTATGGAAATGACATATTTTGAGTTTTGATATTTGGGATTTTATCATTGTGCTACTTTGGGATGTTATTGGCTAGTTTTGTTTCAGATCTGGCAACCCTGACTGTATTTGAGCAGTGTTTATGATCTGTGTGCATAACAGTGACTGTAAAATGTCTATTTTATGTATGGAAATGACATTGAGTTTTGATATTTAGGAAATTGTCAATGTGCTTGTTTTGTTACGCAGATCTGGCAACCACAGCTGTATTTGAGCTGTGTTTATGATCAATATGCATTAGCATGTGAAATGGCATATAGAAGTGGCATATTTTAATATGGTTTTGACCAGCATGTGCTAGTTTTGACACACAGATGTGGCAAACCTGGCTGTATTTGAGCTGTTTATGATCAATGTGTATAACGGTGACTGTAAAATGTCTATTTTATGTATGGAAATGACATATTGAGTTGAGATATTTAAGAAATTGCCAATGCGCTAGTTTTGTTACAAACATTTTACAGTCACAGTTATGCACATTGATCATAAACGCAGCTCTCATACAGCCAGGGCTGCCAGATCTGCATAACAAAACTAGCACATTGACAATTTCCTAAATATCAAAACTTTGTCATTTCAATACACAACATACACATTTGACAAAGTTTTGATATTTAGGAAATTGTCAATGTGCTAGTTTTGTTATGCAGAACTGGCAACCCCGGCTGTATTTGAGCTGCTTTTATGATCAATGTGCATAACATTAACTGTAAAATGTGCATTTATTTATAGAAATGGCATACAGAAGTCCTAAAACCAAAACAATACCCGTTCTTGTCTTAGGACAACTTTGAACTTTTTGTGATCCACTTCAAATGTTGACCACTGTATTTTGAGTTTTGACGTGTGGGATATTGCCATTGCACTGCTTTGGGATGTTTTTGACTGGCATGGGCTGGTTTTGTCACACAGATCTGGCAACCCTGGCTGTATTTACGATCAATGTGCATAACTGTGACTGTAAAATGTCTATTTTATTTATAGAAATGGCATATAGAAGTGGCATATTTTAGTATGGTTTTGACCAGCATGTGCTAGTTTTGTCACACAGATGTGGCAACCCTGATGGGCAAGTAATGTATTCGGTGTATAAATACTTGTCAACAATGAAAATACAAACGCTAAAAATGTGCTTTTCTTACCCGGTATGCATTTCCATTCAGATGTCCTATCATAATCATGAAGAGGGGCTGCTGCAGCAGGGCCACCACTGCACTAATCATAGACTGCAGGCCGGTAAGGGTACCAAAATGATTAGCCGGATACCTGTGAGAGATGGAGACATGTAGTTTGACTTAAGTATGCACATTTTTTAATTTCGAGACCGTAATAGTAAGGCATTATGGTTTATTTGCCATTGACCTGAGTGACACAATGAAAGTGAAAAAAGTGAAAAAGTGACAATGAATGTTAATGGGTTTTAATTTCCCCATACTGTAAGATATACTTCACACAAACAAGATAAACCTGATCCTGTGAAGTGCAGTTTGATAACCATCTGATTTTATAAGTCTGTACTTGCCGGTGCATTTAAATAACAGGTTTAGTGACAGATACTTGTACTCACACAGCTGCATACAGTCCTCCACAACAGGAGTGAATGAAACCTCGTACCATAGTATGCAAAATGAACGTCAGAATCTGGACAAAGAGAATGAGAGAGATAAGAACATTCCCATCTACCATACTTGCGCCAGTTTTTATGCAAATAAACTCCGACAGCCATTTAAATATTTTCATCATTCACCAATGGAAAAGAACCATACCTAAACCCAACAACTAACAATTTATAAACGGCAAATTAAAAGTTTATGCCAAAGTCATAGTTCATAGTTAGTTGTCCCTTTATGGTCATAATATCATCCTGAACAGCCCTTTATTAAGCAAGGATGAATTAAACGGATCAATTTATAATTTGCGTTAAATAAAAGCTGTTCTTTTGAAGGTTATATTTTTAAAACAACACTGATGTGCTGCTTAATACTGGTGTAAAAAACTGATTTTTCAGTTTTCAACACTGATTGGAAATGGTTCAGCTTTGTCATCATAGGGAAAAAAAATTCTACTTAAAAGTTACTTTAAATTGCCATATTTCACAGTATTACTTTTTTTTACTGTATGTTTGATCAAATAAATTAGGCCTTGATTAATACAAGTGTACTTTCAAAAAATCTTTTGAACTGTAGTGTACGTGAAGTAATAGTGGAAAAATGAATGAAACCACTGACAATATGTGACCCTGGACCACAAAACCAGTCATAAGGGTAATTTGTTCAAAACTGAGATTTATACATAAAAAGCTGAATGAATAAGCTTTCCATTGATGTATGGTTTGTTAGGATAGGACAATATTTGGCAGATATATAACTATTATAAAATCTATAATCTGAGGGTGATAAAATTGAGAAAAATCACCTTTAAAGTTGTCCACATGATGTTCTTAGCAATGCCTATTACTAATCAAAAATTAAGTTTTGATATATTTACAGTAGGAAATTTACAAAATATCTTCATGGAACATGATCTTTACTTAATATCCTAATGATTTTTGGCATAACATAAAAACCCATTGTATTTTTGGATATTGCTACAAATATACCCCAGTGACTTAAGACTGGTTTTGTGGTCCAGGTCACATATGAACTAATTAGTGCTGCTTTATCCACCTTTTTGCTGAGCAATCAATGAAGTGCTATTAAGGACTCTCAGCTTCCGTTTTGATGCTCTCCTGTTCCGGTCTCCATAGAATTCCATGTTAAAAAAGGGGTATCAAAGATGACTGAATTAATTAAACGGAAACGTTTTCAATATAACTACATATAAATATGTGCGCCGGCTTAAGCTGTGCTGTTGTTGGCTGCCACCGCAACAGCAATAAGCTGGAGGAATTTATGTAAAGTCAGACTCTGTATGCCTTATATAAATGATTACAAAAGGAAACGAGCATGGCGTGCAGAGCTTCAGTTAAAATACTGTGTGAAATAATAAATGATGTGTGCTCTTAACGTTTTGTGGACAAAAATCCAGCTAACTTCGCAACGTTCGGGAGCTGTATGTGCATCTGTTTTCAAACTACCTCGCGTCGCGTCTCCTTCCCGCTCATTAAACTATGACAGGTGAGTTACTGCAAAAAGACAGTCATTGCAACACTTTAAAGTGATGAAACTATGGCGCCATCTGCTTCTCAAACTCATTTTAATATGTTTAACGTTATATTATGGGCTTGGAAAATACGTTAATTTGACTAGAACGGGAGACCGGAAATGTAAAGCATTCCAGACTTCCGCGTTCAGGAAAAAGGTGGATAGAAGAACTGAACTCATTCCATAATTGATGAACTTTTATATAGTTATTGAACTGAATCAACACTGAACTGACATCCTTTACAATTTAACACTTTAAAGCTGCTTTGACACAATCTGTATTGTATAAAGCACTATACAAATAAAGGAGATGTGACTGTGAGGGTGATCATGTTGTTACCTGTAGAGGCAGGTTATCTATGAGTGAGAGGATTCCAAACAGAATAAGCAGCACATTTGTGAAGATGAAGGCTCTCATGGCATTGGTCAGCTTCTGGATCTTTCTGTCACGCTTCGGCACCGCAACAGCTCTGGCACGAGACAAAGTCAAAGATGATATTTTACAGAACCATCAGGAGTTTGTCTGTTTGCTTCTATATATAAACTACAATTTGGCATGCATTTCTAGGGCTACCCTCAATGAAAGATTTTTCTGGTCGGCTAGTATGTTGTAGTAGTAGCGACCTTTATAGACATTTTTGTCATTTTCAGTTTTTTTTTTTTTTTAAATCATTTTCATCAGTTAATGCTAACTGCATGCATTTTGGCACAGGTATGCATTTTCATTGGAATTTTAATATTTCACGTTAGGGCTGTGCAATTATTTGAAATTTGTTTTAGTCTTCAAACGATTATGAAAATACAAAAATTCGAGTTAAAACAATTATTGCTCCCAATTCTGCCCCCTTTCCACTGGTGCACCATCGCTCCTCAATAAAAGCCCAACTTCACATGCAAATCAGTAAAATCATGTAATGTGACTTGCATAAAATGGGACATGCTTGATTTATTAATGTTCATTTTGTTTATTATTAATGTGTCGTGTTTTTAAAACCATTATGTGTTCAGAGACGGAACAGAACACGGACAAGTAAAGTGAACATTTAGCTATTGTTTCAGCTATTAAAATAGTTTTTGTATGTAGTGTCAAAGTGATTAGGCTTATTTCATTTCGTTTTTTTAATAAGCTAATTTGGAAAATTGTTGGGAGGATTTTTTTCATTAAATATAAGTTTTTGTTTTTATCAGCGGCTAGTCTGTTTGATCAATTTGCCTTCTCAAATCATCACAAGTTGACAATCTATATAAAACAGTTCAAGTAATAAAACAATGTTGGTTTCAATGTTAAACCTAGATAAATGTGCGCTATTAGGCGTATATCCAATAATTTGTGCGGAGAGTGGAAGCTAAAGCCGCTTTGCAGGACATGGAAAAAACCTCGCAAATACATGATAAATGCATATATATATATATATATATATATATATATATATATATATATATATATATATATATATATATATATATATACACAAAATAATTGTGATTGTGATTTTTGCCATAATCGAGCAGCCATTTTACACTAGGTACAAAAAAATTGTTTCTCTCAGGGCCTCAAGGACAAAAATGTCCTCATTGAAACCCATTAAAATGGCAATTGTTAATCCCAGGGCCATTGAACTATGAAATGATGTAATATTTTTTAATAGGCTTTCATTCTGTTGGCAAGGCTTCAAAATTAAAAGTCAATACAGGTAGGGTATGTCACAAAACTAAACCCATCTCGTTTTAGTCTTCAACATTAAAATCCTACAACGCAGTTTTCCCTTTTTTTGTAAACGGTGTTTGGTCTTCTTTGTATGTTCAATTTGTAAACACTGGGTTGGTACTTCTGCAGCAATGTAGGACGATTTTAAAGTTGGGACCCGGATCACACAGGTGCGTCGCAGAGACGAGACGAAACCAGCATTTGAAGTTAAAAAGTACTTAAATTGTCAATTCAGTTTGAAAATAACTGACCGCTTCACTAGATAAAACCCTTCTTCCTTGGCTGGGCTCATTTAGGGCCTCTTTAATTTGCACTGAAACTGTATTTTTTAAGTTAAAAGAAAATTCTGAAATGTTTTCCCTCAAACTAAATTTCTTTTTTTAACTGAAGAAAGACATGAACATCTTGGATGACAAGAGGGTAAGTACATTATCTTTGTCAAGTCAACTAATCCTTTGATTAGGGGGCAGCCACTATTACTGAGAGCAGAAGAACTTGAATTTCTTACTCTTTTTCTCCCCGCACCGTCTTCTGATCCACCTCACACTCTTTCATCTTCCAGTCCATGATGTATCCGATCAGAGGACAGGTGACCAGACACAAGAGCTGCAGCGTGCCGAAGATGGACGAGTAGTAGCTCACTGAAAGTTAAAATATGAATGCATTTATCATGCTCAGAAACATTCACAATTACATTATGGACAATATCAGACTAGCAAAGGTTAATCTCACCTTTCTGCTTAGCCTCATGCTCCAGCTCTTCAGTGGCTAAACGAGAGGGAGATGCTTTTTAAAAAACAGACAACAGCTATAAATGAATACAGAAACAGCATGTACATTTTGTAGTTTGACTTACGGTCCTCAACGCCGTGGGTGACCAGGAACTCGATCATCTTGTTCATGGCTCCCATAAAGAAGATGATTCTCAGCTGAGTCATTCCCATAGTGATCAGACTCCACAGAAAGATGGGGGAGAACACGGAGCGCCGGAACGGGACCGAAGCTGAGAGAGAGATTTCCAGGAGTTCATATGTCATATTTCACATCAGCTATACGTTCACACAACGGTAACAAACGCTCTCAAAATGTATCACTCGGTCTCAAGGTGTCTCACATTGCGTGTCCTGAACTACAGCCAGCGGTTTCTCGGTTTCTCCAGTCACCTCTTCAACTGATAATTTGTGGTTTTCATCCGATTGCTTCATTTTCCTAATCAAAGGAAGAAATAAAGAATTATTATTCAGGAATCGAGACCGTTTCCTGCAATCTCCACATTAACGGTTTCCAGATCTTACATGTAATCCGGATTACATAAGAAGATTTTAAAAATTAAGTACTTGTAATAATTTTAAATTAAAACCCTCGTATTCAGACTACAGTAACCTTTTTTTTTTTATTTTTTATTTTATTGATTACATGACATTATTCACATAAGACCAATAAATCATTTAGTTTTTCATCTTTAAATGTTCCTTTCCAAAACATGACCCCGGACCACAAAACCTTAAGGGTAATTTTTTTTTTTCAATTGAGATTTATACAATCAACTGAAAGCTGAATAAATGTGACCTTTTTTTTTTTTTTTTTTTTTGCGTTTTATTCTGACTAATGTCATTTTAAAATTATTTACAGTTTTATGATTGAATTATTAGCTTTTCATTGAACTCGTTAACCCCCTGCAGTTTCCTTTGCAAACCCCAGTTTGGGAAACATTTAATGCCGTTGTTAATAACAATGAATGGAATATATTTTCTTACTCTTTGTATTTTTATATCAATATGATCAGGGTAAAACGAGTCCGGTCAAAAGTTATTTAAAAGTAATAAAAAAGTAGTCTGACTATATAGAACTTAAAATGTGTAATGTAATGGATTACGTAACTACAATTTGTCATGTAATCTGTAACTAGTTACAAATTGCAATTTGTGACCCTGGACCACAAAGTTGCTGGGGTATATTTGTAGCAATAGCCAAAAGTACATTGTATGGGTCAAAATTCTCTTTTTTTTTTTTTCTTTCATGACAAAAATCATTAGGATATTAAGTAAAGATCATGTTCCATTAAGTCATTTTGTAAGTGTCCTACCGTAAATATATCTCAACTTAATTTTTGATTTGAACTTAATTTGGACAACTTTAAAGGCGATTTTCTCAATATTTAATTTTTTTTTTGCACCCTCAGATTCCAGATTTTCAAATAGTTGTATCTCTGCCAAATATTGTCCTATCCTAACATAACCACACATCAATGGAAAGCTTATTTATTCAACTTTCAGATTATGTATAAATCTCAATTTCGAAAAATTGACATTTATGACTGGTTTTATGATCTCGGGTCACATTTGTAAGTACTCTACCCAGCTCTGATGCCCTCTCAAAGAGGGTAATGGTTAGGCTGGCCATGTTTTAGTAACATTACTTCTGTTTTTAGAGTATCTTGCTAATGTATGAGGTTTATAAAAGTTAACAGGAGTTGTACTAACATCTCAATCTCTTCTTGTGTAGCAAACCCTTCGCCTGGCCAGTTTAGGAAACAGTTGAGAAAGACCAGACCTGCCAGGCCGGCCCACATCCACATGATAAGGGTAAACGACACCCCGGCATCATATATCAGCTGGAGAAAGAGAGACAAACAAAGAGGAGATGTAATATTAATGAGTTTTTCGCATTTGTATGACACACGTGATTGAATAGTGGAGAGAAAAAAAAGTGAAATTTTTTGCTCGTCTGCAGCATCTGGTTGATGATTTTAGGTCTGAATGAGGCTGACAAAAGTGTGCGTGACACTAGGTTCAGCTTGACAAAATATTAAAGAACATCATGGTCCTAAACATTACAATATTATCTATTCTTTAGTGTCGTACAGACACAGTGACACTACCGTTTTAACCGAGGTCAACATGTACACTACACTATCATTCAGTAGTCTGGTGTCTGTAAGATTTGTTTTTTCTAAAGAAATTACGTCTATTTAACAAAGATGCATTAAAGTGTCAGTAAAGACATCTATAATAAGGGCCCTATGAAATCCATTTTATTTTTTTCCAAATTCCGTTTTTCTCCATTTGAATTTTTCTGGACTCCTTTTTAATGGTTAAATAAAATCTTATTAATAAAAAACAAAACAAAAACATGTCTAATTAATTAAAACAGTTCAACTTATCCAACATAATTTATTAATTACTTTTTTTTTTTGTCAGGAAGACTAGACTGTCAGCAGTGTCTGGCTTTAAGAGGTAGATTAAAAGTGCAAAATGTAAACATAAATATATTTAACTTCTATTCATCACAATTTGTAAAACAGTTTAAGACCAGTCTCAGTCTGTCAACAGTGTCAGACTTTAAGAGGTAGATTAAATGTGCCAAATTAAACTATAACATAAAACTATACAATTTCTACCCAGTGCACATGATGTGTAAAACATTTACGGCACATTTTAGAGAGAGTTTTAATCAGCACCTCGTTGCTTTTCAAATAGCTGTTGTCGCATATTTCTTCTGTGATTAGCTCTTATATTAATCCATATCGAGTAAAAATGCCTAGAGCTTATCATCTTTATCAACATATATTTTATCACGATTCTATATCATCAATTATCGGCACAGACCTATTTGGCGTCCAAGTTTGTTACAGTGCCAGTGGCTCCTTACTCAATTATTATTATTTTTTTTTTTTTGTTTGGAGCCCTGAGGATGATTTAGAAGTAAATGAGATGGGAGTTTTTCAACATACACTGACTGTCTTGAACCAGAATACACAGTTGACACAGAGCTAGACAAGACAACCATTTGAGGTTAAAAGGTATATAAACTGCAATAAGACCCTTCTTCATCAGCTGGGATCGTTTAGAGCCCTTTGAGGCTGCACTGAAACTGCATTTTTGAAGTTCAAACTCACAGGCACCATTGAAGTCCACTATATGGAGAAAAAACCTGAAATGTTTTCCTCAAAAAACAATTAACAACTGAAGCTAAAAAGACATGAACATCTTGGATGGCAAGAGGGGGAGTACATTATCTGTAAATGTTTGTTCTGGAAGTGAACTTTAAAATTTTGATGAAAGAGAATTCTGAAAACACCATTTTTTTTAATAGCTCAAAACCTGGAATGAATAAATGAATGAATTCCTCAGCTTAACTGCTTTTAAGGTGATGAGTTCCGTTTTATTCAGTCTGATGCAACATTTCATCAGAGGATTTAATTCCGAGCACACTGTACACGTCAAACAGGTTCAACCTTTATTTACATAAAAAAAAAAAATACCTTGACTCCAGGGAAGGTGACGGCTGACGAAGCGTAGGAGCCGATCATCAGCGACAGCACAGTGGAGCTCAGACTTCCAAACATGTTAGGCAGCTATCAAAGGACGAGAGGAAAAGCATCGTTATCAGTATTGGAAAAATCATAGATGCAACAATTGCAATGATTTTTATATTTCCTGAAAGCAATGCGAGCAGTGTGCGTCCGTGGAAAAAAGCTCACCACCTTGATGCCAAGGCATCTGGCTGGTTGCTTAATGGCTCAAGTCAAGTGTGAAGTCAACATAATCACAATAAAGGCTCAATTCTTGCGCCGCTCTTGTTTAGCCTGTATATGTTCCCTCTAAGTCAAATAATGAGAGAGAACCAAATTGCATATCACAGCTACGCAGATGATACCCAGATTTACCTAGCCTTATCACCAAATGACTACAGCCCCATTGAATCCCTCTGCCAATGCACTGATGAAATTAACAGTTGGATGTGCCAGAACTTTCTTCAGTTAAACAAGGAGAAAACTGAAGTCATTGCATTTGGAAACAAAGATGAAGTTCTTAAGGTGAACACGTACCTTGACGCTAGGGGTCAAATCACTAAAAATCAAGTGAAAAATCTTGGGGTGATTCTGGAGTCAGATCTTAGTTTCAGTAGTCATGTCAAAGCAGTAACTAAATCAGCATACTATCATCTCAAAAACATTGCAAGAATTAGATGTTTTGTTTCCAGTCAAGACTTGGAGAAACTTGTTCATGCCTTTATCGCCAGCAGGGTGGACTATTGTAATGGTCTCCTCACTTGTCTTCCCAAGAAGACCATTAGACAGCTGCAGCTCATCCAGAATGCTGCTGCCAGAAAATCAGAGCATATCACACCAGGATTGATTTTAAAGTACTTTTACTCGTTTATAAATCACTCAATGGCCTAGGACCGAAATACATTGCAGATATGCTCACTGAATACAAACCAAACAGACCACTCAGATCACTAGGATCGAGTCAGTTAGAAATACCAAGGACTCACACAAAACAAGAGGAATCCGCCTTTAGCTTTTATGCCGCCCACGGCTGGAATCGGCTTCCAGAAGAGAGCAGATGTGCTAAAACATTAGCCACATTTAAATCCAGACTAAACTCATCTGTTCAGTTGTGCATTTACTGAATGAGCACTGTGCTACGTCCGAAATGATTGCACTGTATTTTATGTACAATCATTTTTATTCCTGTTCTGACTCATTTTAAATGTTTTAATTTGTGATTTACTCAGCTTGTTTTCTTATGACTATTTTATTTCCTTTTATGTAAAGCACTATGAATTACCATTGTGTATGAAATGTGCTGTATAAATAACCTTGCCTTGCCTAACTGCAAGTATAAGAGTGATAGTGATGCCCACATGTAAAACACACACATTGGTACATGAGACATATTTGTCTCTGTAAGCAGGAAGTCCTGCATTGGATTGTGGATATCAAATTTGTTTTCCACATTTTCCAAGAATCTCCAAGCAGCGCTTAGTTTTTCCAGACTCTTACAGGGATGTGCGAGTGTGTTTTACGGCCCTGTGTGAAATGAGAAGGTTAAAAACACTTCTGTGAAAAAGCGCATTGGTACTTCCTTGTGATTTTCACACACAAACACAGAGTGGCATAACAACCTCAACCTAAACCTGAACTTGTTACACAAGGCTGCACGCCTCAAACACCAGTACAGTATCCAAAGCAATGTTATTTCTCAGGTGTTTGTGGCTTAGGAAAGATCACACGTAACTTTCTCATATAAAAATGTCCTTATAAAAATATAAATAGACAAAAAAACATCAATAAAAGTGATAACATTACTGTGGAAAGCATAGCTCAGATCATGTGGAATGAGAATAAATCTGGTAGGAAAAACTCATAACCTATGTGCCTGGATAGATGTCAGTGATGTTATAAGAGAAATGGACCCAACATAGAGCCCTGAGGTACACCAATGGCAATTTGACCTTGGACAAATTTGATGAAGACATGTTATGGTTCATATTACAGAGGTACATAAGACAATTATTGACAAAGTAGGAGTATGAAACGAATGCTATAACATTACTATGAATAGCATAGCACAGATCATATGGAATGAGTCACTTTATTTATATAACAGTACTGTTCCGCATGGACACTACCAGTCAAATGTTTTTGAACAGTAAGATTTGCAATGTTTTTTAAGAAGTCTTTTCTGCTGAGCAAGCCTGCATTTATTTGATCCAAAGTGCAGCAAAAGCAGAATTTTTAATATTTTTACCATTTTAAAAGAACTTTTCTATTTGAACACATTTTAAAATGTTATTCCTGTGATTTCAAAACCAAATTTTTAGCATCATTATTCCAGTCACGCGATCCTTCAGAAACCATTTTGATATGCCGATTTGTTGCTCAAAAAAAAAAAAACATTGAAAACAGCCGAGTAGAATTTTCTTATCATCACTTTATCAATTTAAAGCATTCTTGCTAAATAAAAGTATTAATTTCTATAATTTATTTAAAAAAAAAAAAAACTCTGCTCTGACTTAACTTTTGAACGGAATAGTGTATAATGTAAAAATGTACTCAATTGTTTTAAGTACTGATAATAAAAATAAATGTTTCTTGAACAGCAAATCAGCATATTAGAAGAACCTTGTGACACTGAAGACTGAGTAATGGTGCTAAAATTCATTTTTGATCACAGGAATAAATTACATTTTAAAATATATTCACATAGAAAGCAGTTATTTAAAAATGGTAAAAATATTTCACAATATTACTGCTTTGTCTGTATTTTGGATTGAATAAATGCAGGCTTGGTGAGCAGAAGAGAATTTAAAAAAAAAAAAAAAAAGTACCAGTCAAGTTTTTGAACTGTAACATTTGTAGTGTACACAACATGTACTTGTTATAGTAATTACAATAACTAGGTAATAACTCGGTATTAACCCTGAACCCACCTCTAAACCTAACCCTACCTTATATTATAGTACTTTCTTGGGCAAGTACATGTACTGTAAAATTAAGTGCTACCGGTTAAGCAATGCGTCATGCATAGCAGTGGTAAAAAAAAAAATGATGTGACTGTATAATAGATGGCAGCAATGGCAAATAAACTTAGAGTAGCGGTCCCACCACAGAGCCCTGAGGTACACCAAGTGTAATTTGATCATGGAATAATTTGATTAAAAAAAAAATACAAAAACAAATTCAAAAACTAAAAAATGGTAGCGGACCCGCCACAGAGCCCTGAGGTACACCAAGTGTAATTTGATCATGGAATAATTTGATAATATAAAAAAAAAATATATATAAAAAAAATTAAGGTTCATATTAAAATCTCTGAATGTTGAATTCAGACTTTGTGAGGTTATTGAGCAAAAGTTTCCATTTGATCTCGCCTTCATATCATTGCGGTCTAGGACAAATAGTTAAGGGATTAAAAGATTTGTGATTGGTCTTTCTTATGGGTCATGAGGCTCCTTACCAATTTAAAGGAAGTGGAAAAAACAAACACAAAGTCAAAGAGGTCACTGAGAGCAAAACTGCAAACAAAGTGGAAAAGGGTAAATAAAGAGCAAAATCAAATGCTCTGTCTCCATGCTGGTAGTAATTCACTGTTAACAAAGACAGAGCATGTGCTTTTCTCAGAAGCGTACAACAGGATGTAAAATAAAGCAGTGTTTGTCGTCACGTGTAGCTCAGCGTGCGCACAATTGAGCAACTCTAAGCGTGTGCTGGCATCTGCATGATAGCGGTGGGCTTTCTGAGGGCAGCTGATATATATATAGTCATTCTTTCCCACGGCAGGTGATATCAACAAACAGTTTGGAAAGTCACTATCTGTTTGTTGATGAGTGCGTGTGCAACGTCTGTGCCCTTGTCCGTTTCAGCTAGAGGTTGATGGGAGGGAAAGAGGGCGTAAGAGAAGGCGTGTGGGCAGTTTAGCCTTCTGATTGGTGGGCACTGAAAGAGCAAGAATTTCCCTTTCGGTCATGTGCATTGATCATCTGACTGGCCCATACACATAAATACACACACCCACAACACCTGTCCGGACAAAATAAACTTCAAAAAGCTTCGTGTGACAGCTGCACCGCAAAACATGCAAGTCACCGCAGGTGTCCGCGACCCCATATGCTCCCCATTTCTCTAACGTTTTCTCTCTTTTTCTTACCGTGAGAGATGTGAAGGTCAGGCAGATCCCTCCGAAGCCATTGAGTGAAAGAGCCAGAAAAATGAGTGCAGAGAGGACTAGGACAAAAGGCACAAAACATCGTTACACAATCAAAATGTGTGGTTCAACAACCCAAATTTAATGTGTTTTCATGTGACCCTGGACCATAAAACAAGTCCTAATTGTCCATTTTTCAAAACTGAGATTTATACAACAAATGAAAAGCTTTCCATTTAATGTATGGTTTGTTAGGATAGGACTCTTAGGATATCTTTGGCCAAGATACAACAATTTAAATATAGACTGAGGGTGCAAAAAATAAAAAAATAATTAATTAATTAATTAATTAATTAATTAATTAATAATAAAATTAAATAAAATTAAATAAATAAATGGTATATGATATAAACTTAATTTGGACAACTTTAAAAAGGCGATTTTCTCAATATTTAGATTTTTTTTGCACCCTCAGATTTTAGATTTTCAAATGTATCTCGACCAAATATTGTCCTATCCTAACAAACCTCAATAAAAAAAAAAAAAAAAAAAAAAAAAAGTGACCCTTATGACTGATTTTGTGGTTCAGGATCACATGTACACAGGGTAGCTTACATATAAAAGTAAAATTTGCTACTAAATGCAACATTTGGGACTCTATATGTCTGTGAACCTTTATGAACATTTTACACTAAATTCAAGCTGTGCATAAAAATGAAGTATTTTAAAAGAAAATGCACATTATGTTATGCTGATTTGAAGGAAGATTATTATTCCTTCGGAAGATGTTTTTTTTTTTTATTTTTATTTTTTTTAATTTAAATTAAATTGCTAAAATTTGAATATTCAGATTATAAAATTGGAATTACTGAATTTCTACACTACCAGTCAAAAGTTTTTGGACCGTAAGATTTTTAATGTTTTTTTTTTTAAAGAAGTCTCTTCTGCTCACCAAGCCTGTATTTGATCCAAAGTACAAGAAAAACTGTAAAATTGTGAAAATTTTTCTATTTAAAATAACCACTTTCTATATGAATACATTTTAAAATTTAATTTATTCCTGTGATCAAAGCTGAATTTTCAGTATCATTATTCCAGTCTTCAGTGTCACATGATTCCTCAGAAATCATATTTAATATGTTGAGTAATAAGTGTTATATTTAATGTTTTAAATACTTTTTTCAGGATTCTCTGATGAAGAGAAAGATCTAAAGATCAGCATTTACCTAAAAATACAAAGCGTTTGTAACATTATACACTATACCGTTCATAAGCTTGGAGTCTTTTAAGTTTTAGAAATTACTACATTTAGCAAGGATGCTCTAAATTGACCAAAAGTGATGATAAAGACCTTTTATAATGTATATTTCAGATAAATTCTGTTATTCTGAACTTTCATTCATCAAAGAAACCTATTTTTTTTTTTTTTTACTCCTCTGTTTTCAATAATGATGCTAAAACTTCAGCTTTGAAATCACAAGAATTTGAAATGCATTCAAATAGAAAAGTTCTTTTAAACCGTAAATAATATTTCAAAATGTTACTGTTTTTGCTGTACTTTCAAATAAAATAAATACAGGCTTGATAAGCAAAAGAGACTTCTTTAAAAAATTACAAATAAAAACATCTTGCCGTTCAACTGGTAGTGTATTAATAAGTAATTACCAAAACTTTTTAAACAATGCTTTAAAATGTTAAATGTTATATTGTTGTAATTTGAACATTCGTGCGCATTTTGTGTGTATTTTTCATTTGCACAACTCACCTTCTGGTTGATAGGCTGATATGGACATCATCATACAAGAGAAAGCAAAACACGCACTATGACAAAACAAAACAAAACAAAACATAAGTGATTATTAAAAAAAATGCACAGACCAAGACAGCATTACAAATGTAACTGTATACACAATATTTATTTAATGGCACTTTCTTATAAACATTAGTCTGTGCTTTGAAGTGCACAAAGTCATGTGGCGATTTCATGACTCGGGTGCATTCTTAACAAATGCGTTGCTTCCTGATGTTAGTGTTGGCAATGTAAAATACCATAAACACTCGTGTGTAGCTATGCATTCACCTTCCACCAAGGCGCAGCGGCCTGGGGCCAAACCTGTCCATCAGTATGCCCAAAGGCAATGTGGCGGCACTGAGCAGAAATGAGCCAATGGTGAAACCCACATTCAGCATTTCTTCCTGTTCCACACAAGTCTGCCATTTATCTGATTCAGTAGCGTTCACAGTCACATTTTCTACAGAGAAACAGAGAGAGAGAAGGTCAATGAAAGCAAGAGACAGACTTTATTAAGTTTTAAAGTCTTCACGCAGTTCAAGTTTCCAAGGAACTCCGGCTCGCTTTTCTTTTTGTGCTAGTTAGTGACCCGTTTTAGGATGGTATCTGCTTGAGTTTTATAACTGGTTACCTGTGCACAGATGGGAGTAAAAGCCCTCTTTTTGGAGCATGATAAGAAGAGAGCCCCAGCCCAAAAGCACGGCCGAACACGACAGATTCTCCAACACGGCCGTGACGGCCATCCACCAGCGTCTCCGGTACGCTTGCAACAGAGATGGAGCCATCTTCCTATCAGACAGAGAGAAACGGGGTCAGGGCTCAGTCAGGAAACACACACAGTGGCACATTTAAAATGCATACTTTTTCTGAAGACAATATTCTGCCTTAAACTACATTTTGAAGCCAATTTAGCCACTTCAGCTGATTTACTAGTGCAATCTATGGAGGATTGCATTTTAAAAGAATATGCAAAATAGTCAGTTTTTGTGGGTTTGAGTCATGTCCTCATACACACATATAGATGGAAATTAAATCTTTTAAACAACAACAAAAAAAAAAAAGTGAATTTATCATTTATTCCACTCCACAATCATTCTGGTATAATTTATTTAATATACTTGCATAAATACATAGGCTGCATTATAAATTACATTTATACCTAAATAATGCAGTGCACATTTATTTATTTCTTTATATACTGCTGTTAATGTTTGGTGTATGTATTACACTGCATTTATTATATAGTAAAAAAACTAAATATTACAATTTAAAACAACTGTTTTCTATGTGAATATATGGTAAACTGTAATTTATTCCTGTGATTTAAAGCTGAATTTTCAGCATCATTATTCCAGTCTTCAGTGTTTTTAAAAAATTTTTTTCCTCATCAAGTCTCCATTTATTTGACCAAAAATACAGTAAAATGTGAAACATTACAATTTAAAACAACCATTTTCTATGTGAATATGGTAAAATGTAATTTGTGATCAAGGCTATTTTTTTTATTTTTTTATTTTTTAGCATCACTACTCCAGTCTTTAGCGTCACAGCAAGCTTTAGAAATAATTTTAAGATGCTCATTTCCTTCTCAAGAAGCATTTCTTACATCATCAATCATTTTGATGCTCAATATTGTTAGTGGACACCATGATGTGTATTTTAGAAATCCAAGATAAATACGTTTTTAATAAACAGCATTTATTTGACATGGGAATCTTCTATACCAATACAAATGTCTTTCAACACCGACACCCATAAATAATCATTCTTAAAATCTCTGGGATTTAGCGTGAGATGTAAGAGAGAGACACTCCCAAATATTTGCAACAAACCAACACACGCAAAAGCTTTATAAACCGGGGGTGTGCCCAACCGATTTGTATGGGCTGGCTGCTCTTTGCGGAACTACTTGCAATAAAAACCACAAGCAACAAAACAAATCACACGTGCTTCGGTAAATCACAAATAAGACCCTTTAGTTTAGTTATTAAGTCAATGCATGCATCTGAAAGGCAGGTATGTGCATCTTCTAATTTCAGATCTAATACAACTGTGCTCCAAGTGCATCCAAGTTTTTGTTTGTAAACGGGGTCAACGTATCCCATGACATGACTTAAAAGGGATCGGTCATTATAACTTTGATAACCAAAACATCCAAGATATAAGTGTTTGTGGGAGGCAATACATAGAGAGATATAGAAAGAAAAGAGAAGAAACGGCAGGGATCTCAGCAGGACACTGGTTCAGCGTGTCGCGTTTTAACACGATTGGACATGGTCCACTAGACGTCTTTGTCCTCAAATGCTGGGCTTATAGATGGATATTTTTTTTTGTAACTCACACTAAGGCACGTGCTTAAAATAATCCTCCATTCATATTCTGTTGAATGACGAAAAGCAGGTTTGACGATGCTAGAAAGAATGTCCACATTTGGACAAAAATACAACTTTCTAAAATGTCATTTTCGTAAAACCTTTAATAAATTGGTGTTAAATTGTAGAAGTTTAAAATGTAGGAGTTTAAAAATAAAAATGGAAAAAAACGGAATTAGGGAAAAAATAAAACAGAATCCAGAAAAAAAAAAAAACTGAATTTGGTAACAAAATACAATATTTCATAGGGCCCTAAACATGTCATTTTCATAAAACCGTTAATAAATTGGTGTTAAATTGTATAAGTTTCATGATTTTAATTAATTACACAAGCTTTTTTTTTATTAATAAGATTTTATTTAACCATTAAAAATTTAAAAAGTCCAGAAAAATAAAAACTGGAAAAACAGAATCCAGAAAAATTAAAGAATAAATAAAAGTTGTTATGCATGTCAAAAAATTAAACGTGCTTAAATCAGAATTTGGAAACAAAATACAATATTTCATAGGGCCCTAAACATGTCATTTTCATAAAACCGTTAATAAATTGGTGTTAAGTTGTATACGTTTCATGATTTTAATTAATTATGCATGCTTTTTTGATTTAATATTTTATTTAACCATTAAAAAAAAAAAAATCCAGAAAAATAAAAACTGGAAAAACAGAATCCAGAAAAATTAAAATGGAAAAAACGGAATTTGGAAAAAATAAAACAGAATTCAGAAAAAAATAAAATAAAACTGAATTTGGAAAAAATAAAATGGATTTCATAGGGCCACAGAGAATTCACTCGTGATCATCTGCATGTGCGTGTTTGTTTACACTATGCACAGGGACGGTTTTGAGTAGCTTGTGTTCAGTAAAAACATTAGGCATCTACTGTAAACCTCTTGGCATACAGGTACAGGCCACATTTCACACATTGCTTCGTTAGAAAGTAACTATTAACAGCTTCATCCACTGAGTTGTGAGTCACTCGCCTGAAACGGTTGACATTTAGGATGTTTGTTTAAAGGGGAACATTAAGGTACGTCTGTTTTTTTTAGTCCCTATGAGGAGAGAAATGGAGGATGGCCCCTGTCCCCTGTGAAATGCTTGTTCTGGCCCTGGGCCTAGTGTTTTTTCTTTTTTTTTTTTTTTTAATCACTGACCCTGTGTACATATAAGAGCAAACACACCTTTCTATAAACGTTTATAAGCAGAAAATACTTTATAATGGAGTTGAAGTTCATGTTTAAAAGTCCTGCAAGAGTTCAAGATTTAAATATTAAGTTTGTCCTTTACTTTTAATTTGCGTCCTCTCCATTTATGCCTGACCCCGAGTGACCCTGAGTCACCAAAAGCAACATGATGTCAAGATTTATTCCAGTCTTCCCCACCTCCAACGAATGAAAACTCAGAACATAAACAGAATGTTGAGAACGAAAAGTCAGAATTGTGAGATATAAGAATTGAATCAAGCGTTTTGAATCCTTTACGCTCTCTGGTAATAATCGAATCAACTCTTTGAAGAATTGAATCTTTTAAATGGCCGAATCTTCCATGTTCACAATACCAAATTGAATCTTTTCAAATCTTTCTTAACCGACTGTAAATCATGGCAAAATAAAATTGTTAGATATTAACTCAGAATAGCTAGATAGATAATTGGCATTTAAAAAAAAAAAAAAAACACGAATGAAAACTCAGAACAGAATTTTGAGAGCGAAGTCAGAATTGTGAGAGACAAGAATTGAATCAAGCATTTTGAATCCTTTACGCTCTCTGGTAATAATCGACTTTCTGACTGAACCTTTCATGTTTACAATAACCAAATCGAGTCTTTCTGAAACTTTCTTAACAGACTGTAAACCAGACCAAAGGAAAATATAGAGACATTAACTCGTGTGAAACAGAACATTTTAATTTGTAAGATAAGTCGAATTAAATTATCTTTTTTTTTTGTGGCGGAGGGGAAAAAAAGATTCGCAAATGAAAACTCAGGATGCAAACTCCGAATTTTGAGGGAAAAAAGTCAGAATTGTGTGATACAAGAGTTGAATCAAATGTTTTGAATCATTTACGCTCTCTGGTAATAACAGAATCGACTCTGTGCACAGGAATCAAATCTTTTAAATGGCCGAATCTTCCATGATCACAATAACCGAATCTAATCTTTTCAAATCTTTCTTTACTGACTGTAAATCAGAGCAAAGGAAAACTGTCAGATATTAACTCAGAACAATGAGATACTGACATTTCCAAAAAGATAAGCCGAATTGTGAAAAATATTTGCAATTACCTTTTTTTTTTTGTGGCGAAAAAAACAAAACAAAACAAACAAACAAAAAAAACAGAATCGTGAATGAAAACTCTGAATTTTGAGGGAAAAATCTGTGAACTGTGAGATATTAACTCAGAATAGCAAGATGGATAATTACATTTCTAAGAAAAGTTGAATTGTGAAAAATTATACAAGTCGCAATTACCTTTATTTCAGAGCAAAAACAAACAAACAGAACTGCGAATGAAAAGTCAGGATGTAATCTCAGAATTTTGAAGGAAAAAGTCAGAATTGTGAGATATTAACTCAGAATAGCGAGATGGATAATTTACATTTCTAAAAAGATAAGTCAAATTGTGAAAAATATACAAAAGGTTGCAATTACCTTTATTTCAGGGCAAAAAAAAAAAAAAAAAAATTGGGAATGAAAACTGTGATGTAAACTGGGGATGTAAACTGAATTTTGAGGGGAAAAAAAGTCAGAATTGTAAGAAACAAGAATTGAATCAATTGTTTTGAATACTTCAAGCTCTCTGGTAAAGATTCAAATCTTTTAAATTGCCGACTGTTCCATGTTCACAATACCAAATCAAGTATTTTCGAATCTTTCTTAACGGACCGTAATTCAGAGCAAAGGAAAATATTCAGGTAATAACGCAGAATAGCGAGATAACTGACATTTCTAAGAAGGAAAAAAAGAGTGAAAACACGTCACAATTTTATTTCATGGCAAAAAAGAAATAATAATAATTGTGAGGTACAAGAATCAAATGTTTTGAATCCTTTACGCTCTCTGGTAATAATTGATTCGACTTTCTTGCGCTCCTTGAAGAATCAAATCTTTTAAACGGCCGAGCCTTTCATGTTTACATTAACCAAATTCTTTCTGAAACTTTCCTAACAGACCGTAAATCAGACCAAAGGAAAAATGATAGGAAAAGAGTTATGAACTCAGAATAGCGAGATAGATCATTAGATAAGTCGAATTGTGAAAAACAATACAAAATGTCACAATTACCTTTATTTCGTGGCAAAAAAAAAAAAAAAATTGTTGCAAATGAAAACTGTATGTAAATGTTTAAACACCAACTCAGAATTGAGATACAAGATATCAATTTTATGTTTTGAATCCTTTACGCTCCACTGGCAATAATTGAATCAACTTTTCCTACACTCCTCTGGTGAAGAATCGAATCTTTTAAATGGCCAAATCTTTAATGTTCACAATAACCAAATCATGTCTTTTCGAATATTTTGAAACAGACTGTAATTCAGAGCAAAAGTAAAATGTTAAGATATTATATAATAGATATTAACTCAGAATAGCGAAATAATTGACATTTCTAAGAAAAAAAGTCGTTGAAAAATTGTGAAAAATAACGTCACAATTTCATTTCATGGCAAAAAAATAAATAAATAAATAAAATAAAATAAAAACTGTGAGGTACAAAAATCAAAAGTTTTGAATCCTTTACGATCTCTGGTAATAATAGATTCGACTTTTTTTTTTGGCGCTAATCTGGTGAAGAATCGAATCTTTTAAACCGCCGAGCCTTTCATGTTTACATTAACCAAATTCTTTTTGAAACGTTCTTAACAGAACGTTTTTGTGTAGAGTGTATATTTATTATGTAGGCTATATATAAATAGACGCACACATGCATGTATATATTAAGGAAAAATTAGAGATATGAACTCTGAATAGCGAGATAGATCATTAGATAAGTCGAATTGTGAAAAATAATACAAAATGTCGTAATTACCTTTATTTCGTGGCAAAAAAAGTGTCGCAAATGAAAACTGTATGTAAATGTGTAAATAAGAAACTCAGAATTTTGAGGGGGCAAAGTCAGAATTATGAGACACGTCGCAGCTATCTTCTTGGTTTGTACATATTTTAAATTCCGATTCCAGAATTACCAGAAACAAAGGAATCATTTCGTTCGAGCCCCACGTGTTTTTCGGCTTTAGTCGAATCGGCTCCTCACTAAAAATTCTGAGTCACTAAAAGGGGAAATGGTTTTGTGCTCCATGTGTACCCCCCTTCCGGAACCCGAAACGCCAAGATCTGCCCTCTCGGTTTCCCCTGAGGACAAAGGCTAGTCTTTCTCAGCGTGTCCCAATGAGCAACAACCCTTGAGTGTCGACTTTCTCGCTGGGATTAAACAAACACAAACTTTTCCCCTCAGCCGGCGAAACACTCAAGATCGCGCCATATGCTTCCCACAGCTAACGTTACAATGAAACATGCAGATGCAGACAATCCACAATACACCCAGTCTAAAATAGATAGTTAGCTCATATAAAAGGCATCTGAGCTCATTTATGGGCATTTCGAGTTTATTGGAAAACAAACGGAAAGGAAAAAAAAGAAAGGCGCGAAAACATAGAAAACATTAAACTCAATAGGCTTCAGAACGCCACGTGTCTCACTGTAACTATTTGTAGTTACCAAAGTCTCTATTTACACTCATTTGTGGAAAAACCCCATCAACCCCAAAACGACTGTTTGCCCCTATAACTTATTTTTTAATATAAAACTGAATGTAGCACGAGATTAAATTAAATTTAAACAACTTACTTCATTTCTGTAACAATTTCCAATTGTCAGCCGCGCTTATTTCCTGGTTTCGGAGCTCAAACAGAAGACAAATGCTACAAATTCTTCTGTTGCCGCCAAAGTCGATTTGATAATGGAGTTTATCTGGCCTCGGCCTCTGTGTTTTTGTGTCCTCAAAGCAGCCAACAAAGATCTCCAGAAGTCTTCATGTTGGCCTCTTATATTTAACAATGATGGAAGAGCAACTCCCTCACTAAGCCCTTTTTCACTGGTCCTCAGAAACACACGCTCGTTTGTGACTTTGCATTGAGGGCGTACACTTATTACCAGTCCCTCTTCTGAAATTAGCCGCTAACACTGTACGCCAATATCACCGTGCCCTTAAAAACATTTACCACAACACTTGCCACAGTCAATATATTACAGCGAACTCATAAATTAAATCAGACTATTCCTCAAATACTATTAAAGTGTAAACCCTTCTGCTCTGATTACTTTTACCTAGCCTATGTTTTATTCGTTTTTGAGCTGAAAATAAGTTGCTACGCTTTTGCAACAGCCGTAACTATGGGATTTTAACGAACGCGGTCACCTTGGTAATTTTTACAGTGAGCTTTGTTTGAAAGATTAGCTTTGATTAGCAAACAGACTACATTTAGTAATGTTATTATGCTTATAGACTATCTGAATCTGAATATCTTACATGTAATTATGACAATTTAATCAATTAAATCTATCTATCTATCTATCTATCTATCTATATATATATATATATATATATATATATATATATATATATATATATATATATATATATATATATTATTAATCGCATCCAAAATAAGTGTTTACATACTATATATTTGTGTACAATGTATATTTATTACGTATATATAAATACACACACATGCATGTATATATTAAGGAAAAATCTTTTAATTTATATCTAAAATATTTATATTTATTCATAATCTAAATTGTATACACATGTAAATATATATACATATATCTTAAATATTTAGTTTTAATCTATACATGTATGTGTGTGTGTTTATATGTACATAATAAATATACAAAGTAAACACACACATAGTATGTAAACACAAACTTTTATTTTGGATGCGATTAATCGCAATTAATTGTTTGAGAGCCAGATCTTATCATATATACAGAACTATAAAGTATTGTGGGAACTATTGAAAACACGTCCTCTAAATAAAAAGTATTTGCTATATATCAACGTTTTTGCTATAATACATTAAATTATATATTATCAGATGATGCAGATTTTTATTAATAAGAAATATAAATTATATAGTGCCACCTGCTGGCAATATTTGGAATAATATATGATCTGCTGGTAAAATAAGGTCATAAAATGATGGTTAAACATGTCAAAACCTCATTGTGTTTAAAGGAAATACATGCTAACTTAAATTTACATTAACCTAAAAACATTGATTCCACAGTTTATATAGTCTCAAAGTAGTTTACATGTTTTATATAATGGTTTTTTAAATTATTATTTATATTATTTTACATTTCTAAAATATTATATATTATATAATTTGCAGGTTGGATTTATACACAGAGCAAGAAAAATTCCAATGAGGAAA
This sequence comes from Cirrhinus molitorella, assembly GCA_033026305.1. NCBI lineage: Eukaryota > Metazoa > Chordata > Actinopteri > Cypriniformes > Cyprinidae > Cirrhinus > Cirrhinus molitorella. The sequence goes on from CM065129.1 coordinate 36,079,105, forward strand.
CATGCTAAACTTTGCAAAGTGCTATTCGCATTCAGAGAGCCTGTTATCTAATGATGGATAACAAGAAACAGCTGTGGCAGTAACCTTGAAGATGGATATCAATAATGGTGAAAGGCTGACCTCTGGTGGTGGATTATAAAATAAGATCTACTTCAGGGTGTTAAAGGGAATAAAGATCTGGATGATCTTGGTGTAAATCAGCAGTTTACAAGTAACGCAAGTTACGTAATAATATAACTTTTTTCAAGTAACGTAAAGTAATGGATAACTTTTTAATTTCCAGTTACTTTTTGTTTCATATATGTATTTAGTCCCATTTTATTTAGCTACCAATGACCTTTGTTGATCCAATTCAACCGTACACTGCAAAAATACTTTTCTTACTTCAATTTTTTGTCTTGTTTCCAGCCAAAATATAAAGAAAAATCTTAAATCGAGAAGGATTTTCTAGATGAGTAAATAATTATTTTCTTGTTTTCAGAAATAACAAGTCAAAATTATTATTATTATTATTATTATTATTTATTTTATTTTTTTTTTTACATTTTTTGCTTAGAACAAGCAAAATAATCTGCCAATGGGAAAAAATGTTATTTCAAACAGAAAACAAGATTATTTTGCTTACCCCATTGAGAGATTTATTTTGCTCCTTTCAAGCAAAAACGCACCTAATTTTGACTTGTTTTTAGAAAAAAACAAGACAATATTTACTTGTCTATAAAATCCTTCTTGATTTAAGAATTTTTTTTATATATATTTTGGCTAGAAACAAGACAAAAAATCTAAGTAAGAAAAGCATTTTTTTTTGCAGTGTAATAATAAGCAAAACTTACTTGGATTGATTAACACTTGTGCTTTTTTTTTCTCATTGCTGAAGTGTGTTGAGCTTTCTTTTCCTACAGTTCTTCTGTACAGACATCAAATTAATTTTCCTTTAGTCTTATTCACTTTTAATTTTAAATTCAATTTCATTTTGGTGTGAAAGGGCTTTTACATTTGCTAAGAATTAAACGTTTTTATATTAAAAACAAACAAGCAAACCCTGTCCAGATTTGAAAGTAACGCAAAAGTAATGTAACATTACTTTCCATAAAAAGTAACTAAGTAACATGATTAATTACTTTTTTAGGGAGTAACGCAATATTGTAATGCATTACTTTTAAAAGTAACTTTCCCCAACACTGTAAATCACTGAGTATAAAGAGCGTATGTGTCACTGAGAGAAGAGAAGGATTAGTAAAAACCTATTTATTTATTACTTATTTTTTAACCTATGTTCATGAAACAATGTTAATGTATATTAATAATGGTTTTAAATCGTAACTTAATGTGTTGTGTGTTTAGAAGCGAAGACCAAAAATAGGGAAATTTGATGAGACAACAAAAGCAGTTTGCGTTAAAAATAATAATAAAAAAAGTCCCTAACATAAAAATGGATTTATTCATATTAATTATTGCAGGTTTGTGTCATATTCTGAATTGCATTGCACTGTTTTTATCATTTTGAGGAACACTGAATCTGTTTTTTTGTGAGTGAGATGAATTAATGCATGTTCATATTTATTCTAGAACTAAAGTGACATCTTACTCTTGATTTCTCTCAACTTGGGGACAGGAGAGCTTTCAATCAATAAATGGGAAATTTAAAAAAGTAACTCTTTACTTGTAATTTAAAAAGTAATGCGTTACTTTACTAGTTACTTGAAAAAAGTAGTCTGATTACGTAACTCGCGTTACTTGTAATGCCTTACCCCCAACACTGTCCGTTACAATTCATTCTAATACTGCCTACAATTCATTGCGTTTTGGCGAAGGATTCGGTCCAGAACTACAAACACGAATAAAATGCGTTAAAAAAACTACAAACATGGCGGATGTGCACGACCGGCGGTTAGGTAGAGATGTTTAGAAAAAGTGGTTTGAGTTACCTACTAATAATCAACATTTAACTTGGTAAAACATATTTGGTCTAGAGTTCTTAAGGATTAGATTTAATTTTGAAAGTATAGTACGTAAATTTTGTAATGCATCTTCAGAAAGTACAGAGCATATTTTTTACCTGCAGATATTCTAGTCTTCAGGGAAAAAGTGCAATTATGGTTAAAGGAGGGTAATGTGGCTGAACTAAACCTGTCATTTATAGATATTAAGTATGGAAACTAAAGAAGGTGGTCAAAAAAGCTTTTTGATTAATAATTTATTGTTGATAGCTAAGAATTTTATTTATAAATGCAGATTTTCTCCCCCGTTTATAGTATTTAAGAAATGTTTAAGACAATACTCAAAAGCTTTGACAAAAATTAAAAAAAAAAAGCTAAAAAGTTGTTAGTTATTTGATAAACACAAGTTATTATAATGTTTTTTTCTTATCCCTGATGTTTTGATTTAATAGTAATCAATATGGACATTTAAAGATTGAAAATCTTTATTTTTCTTTGGATATTTTCTTTATTTATTTTATATTATCATTATTATTTGTTTGCTTTTTTGTATTCTATGTAAGTCTAAGCCCCTCTTAAAATGGATGACCTTGAATGTAAAATTGTATGCCATTTTGTTTTGTACAATGTGATATTTGTTATATGTATAAAACAACAACAACAACAACAACAACAACAACAACAACAAAACATATAATAACTTAACTTACAAAAAAAGTCCCCAGGACTAGGATTTAAACCACTGTTATAAAGCATAAATTTTAGATTTTTTAAAAAAATTGTATGTACATTTATAACTCTATACATTGTATTATATCACCTTGAAAACCGTGAAAACACTCTCATGGAGTTTTTCTTTTGCTATTTGTGCAAATGTGTATGCAAAAAAAAAAAAAAAAAAAAAAATAATAATAATATATATAATATATATATGTGTGTGTGTGTGTGTGTGTGTATATATATATATATATATATATATATATATATATATATAATTTATGGTCAGGGGCCCCAGTAACCAAAACTAGCAAGTACAACCCCCCAATATTTATACCATAGTTAATGGAGACCTATTCTATTAATTATTATTTTAAATTGCACCTCAATTTGGCGCTAACCTCACATATGAACCAAATGGACCAGTTACCAGCACAATATTGATAGAAAGAACAGTGTGATAAGATTTGCGATTCTGTTGAGAAACTGGCACTGAACGTTATCTTAAAAAGGCAAATAAACCAAAAAGACTGATGAAAAGAGGAGAACTTGTAGCGGCCAGCACTATCATTATAGGCCTATGTTTTTTCATGACCACCTTTACTAGAATTCATCACGTTTTATTGTAGACATATTGTGGAAAATTTTGTCTCTAACTTGTAAAATGTATAATAGATCATCAGATTTTTCCTATATATTACAAACGTGGCTTAGCTATTGTTTCTAAATGTGCAGGCTGTTGTTTTCCATTAAAAATGCATATAGATTAACAATAAAAAGGTCTGGCCTGGTAATAATTAATAAAGTACATGCTACGGTTAAGCACTATATGGTACACTGTTAATAAGAACAGGTACAAGCCATGTCGAAAATGGGTTCTAATGATGCCTAATGCAACCTAGCCTTTATTCCAAAAGCCTGATGAACTGGAGTAAGAATTAACAATATTAAGACAATTTTAAGTTTGACTTTAACATTGCATGCTGAATTAGAACATTCTGTCAAACTAGGCTGCAAGTGCCTGAATAATACATTATATATCCTAACTAGGATATTACTGTGGGTTGTTTTACAAAAATAAACATATAGCTTAAGCAAACAAACCAATAAATAAACCTTGTGAGGAAGCATGACCTGGAACTCTAATGTTATGCCCTGCCCTTGTTTGTGGTACTCTACCATTAACTGCTCTCGGATTTTACCCAACTATGATGACTGTCACTGCTGAGAAACCTGGAAATGTGAGAAAGGTCCATTGCTACACCACCTCGACCCAAGACTTGGGGTTAGCAAGCATAGGCATATGATTTAACAGAGAGAAGTCATTTTGTTGCTGCCATGCATTAGTTAAACAGAGAAAATCAAACGTACAATCCTTCAGATCCCAAACCTGTGGTGCTTTGTTGTTGAGTGAATGAATATTAATAATCCAAACGTTAGAGGGTTTGTTCAGCAATAGTTGATCTGTCTAGTGTTGGAATCTTCAAGGCTGTAATTCCGTCTTGATCTGCTCTGAACGTATTTTCAAAGAGGGTTAAAAAGGTCTGTATGAAGAAGAAGATCTGGAGGAGACTCAACACGATTAAAACAAAGCTGTTTGGCACTATTGAAGTACCAATGCAGAAGGCTGGAGTCGCCAATTATAGATAAAGTCAAGGAAATCCTCAATTTGTAATCGGAGGTCGCCATAGGGAATTAGCAAATCAACAAAAAACAGTCAACAAAATAAACAGAGTTGATCAAATGCAGTTGGATTTTCCGAGAGACGTGCATAGTTTTAAAAACATGAGCCAGATTAATTTCATTTCTAATTTTATGCTACTTTTTGATGGCACAGAGTGTTTTCATGTACAGTCGTGGCCAAAAGTTTTGAGAATTACACAAATATTGGAAATTGGAAAAGTTGCTGCTTAAGTTTTTATAATAGCAGTTTGCATATACTCCAGAATGTTATGAAGAGTGATCAGATGAATTGCATAGTCCTCCTTTGCCATGAAAATGAACTTAATCCCGAAAAAAACTTTCCACTGCATTTCATTGCTGTCATTAAAGCACCTGCTGAGATCATTTCAGTAATCATCTTGTTAACTCAGGTGAGAATGTTGACGAGCACAAGGCTGGAGATCATCATGTCAGGCTGATTGGGTTAGAATGGCAGACTTGACATGTTAAAAAGAGGGTGATGCTTGAAATCATTGTTCTTCCACTGTTAACCATGGTGACCTGCAAAGAAACGCGTGCAGCCATCATTGCGTTGCATAAAAATGGCTTCACAGGCAAGGATATTGTGGCTACTAAGATTGCACCTAAATCAACAATTTATAGGATCATCAAGAACTTCAAGGAAAGAGGTTCAATTCTTGTTAAGAAGGCTTCGGGGCGTCCGAGAAAGTCCAGCAAGCGCCAGGATCATCTCCTAAAGAGGATTCAGCTGCGGGATCAGAGTGCCACCAGTGCAGAGCTTGCTCAGGAATGGCAGCAGGCAGGTGTGAGCGCATCTGCAGCACAGTGAGGTCAAGACTTTTGGAAGATGGCCTGGTGTCAAGAAGGGCAGCAAAGAAGCCACTTCTCTCCAAAAAAAAACATCAGGGACAGATTGATCTTCTGCAAAAAGTATGGCGAATGGACTGCTGAGGACTGGGGCAAAGTCATATTCTCCGATGAAGCCTCTTTCCGATTGTTTGGGGCATCTGGAAAAAGGCTTGTCCGGAGCAGAAAAGGTGAGCGCTACCATCAGTCCTGTGTCATGCCAACAGTAAAGCATCCTGAGACCATTCATGTGTGGGGTTGCTTCTCATCCGAGGGAGTGGGCTCACTCACAATTTTGCCCAAAAACACAGCCATGAATAAAGAATGGTACCAAAACACCCTCCAACAGCAACTTCTTCCAACAATCCAACAACAGTTTGGTGAAGAACAATGCATTTTCCAGCACGATGGAGCACCGTGCCATAAGGCAAAAGTGATAACTAAGTGGCTCAGGGACCAAAACGTTGAAATTTTGGGTCCATGGCCTGGAAACTCCCCAGATCTTAATCCCATTGAGAACTTGTGGTCAATCCTCAAGAGGCGGGTAGACAAACAAAAACCCACTAATTCTGACAAACTCCAAGAAGTGATTATGAAAGAATGGGTTGCTATCAGTCAGGATTTGGCCCAGAAGTTGATTGAGAGCATGCCCAGTCGAATTGCAGAGGTCCTGAAAAAGAAGGGCCAACACTGCAAATACTGACTCTTTGCATAAATGTCACGTAATTGTCGATAAAAGCCTTTGAAACATATGACGTGCTTGTAATTATATTTCAGTACATCACAGAAACAACTGAAACAAAGATCTAAAAGCAGTTTAGCAGCAAACTTTGTGAAAACTAATATTTGTGTCATTCTCAAAACTTTTGGCCACGGCTGTACACTTAAAAATAAAGGTGCTTCACGATGCCAAAGGAGAACCTTTTTTGTCTAAATGTTTCCATAAAGCACCTTTAACGCCTGAAGAACCTTTTTGTTTCATAAAAGGCTCTTTGTGCTGAATGAAGATTATAAAAAAGGTGTAAGAAAGAGATGTTTTTTTTTTTAAAGAACCTTTGACTGAATGGTTCTGTTTGGAACTAAAAATTATTCCTCTATGTCAGGGATTCTCAAATCTGGCCCACGAGATCCACTTTCCTGCAGAGCTTAGCATTAACCCTAATCAAACACACGTGAGCATGCTAATTAAAGTCTTCAGGATCATTAGAAAATCAAAGATATGTGACTTTGATTAGGGTTGGTGCTAAACTCTGCAGGAAAGTGGATCTTGCAAGCCAAATTTGAGGATCCCTGCTCTATGGCATCGCTGTGAAGAACCTTTTAAAGCACCTTTTATTTTTAAGAGTGTAATGCAGTTATATATGTGTTATGTCAGTCCTGTTATCATTTGATTCAAAAAGGTGTTTCTGGCTAAAATATGAGTCCTGAATCCATAATAACGCTTGCTAAAGTGAAAAAGTTTATCTAGTGTTGTCTCTCATATTAAAATCCACCCTCATATTTGTTTAGAGCTGTTTTGGCTTGTAAAAGGTGCTTGATCTGTGCAGATTTCTCTCCTGATTCAGTCCAGATGACTTTTTCACTGGAAGAAGCGTTATTATGGATCATGGAGTCGTATTTTAGCGATGACTTGAGGTTATATACGTCTTGATGGATTTTCTTGTATTTGTTTTTGTCTTGTCAAATGGTAACTGATGGACTGGAGTGGTGTGAATTACTTGTGGATTATTGTGATGTTTTTATCAGCTGTTTGGACTCTCTTTCTGATGGCACCCATTCAATGCAGAGCCTCCATCGGTGAGCAAGTGAAGAAGTGCTAAATTTCTCCAAATCTGATGAAGAAACAAACTCATCTACATCTTGGATGGCCTGAGAATGAGGATATTTTCAGCTCGTTTTCATTTTTGGGTCAACTATTCCTTTGATTAAACAGAAAGGGAGATGGATTGACATATTAATGTAATTGTATTTGATATGCAGTATATTTCTAAGGTATCGTATCAGCATATATATATATGGGTCAATGACGTGATGCATAAATTTTCTTTCCGAATGCATTTTTTTCCCTTAAAAATTGGGTTAAATTTATAAAAAAAGATGCCATATTTAAGAAGTACCTCTCCCACGTATGTACCAACTTAACCTTTTTAAAAAACATTAGTTATAATTTTTCTGTTATTCAAAGTGTCAAAACATCACGTGGTGCAACTGTCTGGCCATAACTAATCTTTGAAATTACCCTAAATTTATTCAGATAAATTTTTTGCACTAGTTGGCAGGTTTTCTCAAGTGTTTTGTAATCCTGAATAAAATTGCAAAGCATTTGCATTTATATTTCCATCGTAATATTCAAACAAACTTTGTCCGATAATCTCAATTTTATGAAATATCATGTGGTGCGACCATTAAGGAACACCATTTTGGGACTATTATATTGAAATTAATTTAAAGGTAGGACTTTTCATTATATACCAATTTGCCAAGGACCCATAGATGCATCAAGCAGGTTTGTAACTCTTTTTTCAAATATGGAAAAAATAACCTTTTTAATGGCTGGTATGCAGGTACCGAATTTGGATATCATGTGGTATGACCTCAAAACAACAAAGAAAATTAAGTTATTTCTACAAGTATTTAATTTCATTATAAATTTCATAGTGACTTTTCATTGGAACCTAGCTTTTTTAATTTAGGTGGCCAGTTTTGTGCTTGTAAATTTAGACTTAATTTGAAATATCATGAATGAATGAATGAACAAGCCTTTATTGTCACTAGTCATAAGTACCAGTGAAATTGTTTGGAATAGACTTTTATACAATTTTGGTTAAGACAGTTTGTTTAATCTTTGTACAATATGAGATGTACAAAAACTCAAAAGAAATTCAGATGCTTTGTTTCGAAACACTTTAATAAATGAAAAACTATGTCACTGACCCTTATATATATATATATATATATATATATATATATATATATATATATATATATATATATATATATATATATATATATATATATATTCAGAAAGTGCAAAATGTTAATTACATTAGCAAAATAAGAAGGTTATTTTTTTATTTTTATCTGACCTGAATAAGATATTTCAAGTAAAAGATAGTTGTCCGTGAGTCCCTTGTTTGTCCTGAACAGTTAAACTGTCTGCTGTTCTTCAGAAAAATCCTTCAGGTCCCACAAATTCTTTGTTTTTTTTCAGCATTTTTGTGTATTTGAACCCTTTCCAACAATGACCGTATGATTTTGAGATCCATCTTTTCACACTGAGGACAACAGGGGCACTCATATGCAACTATTACAGAAGCTTCAAATGCTCACTGATGCTCCAGAAGGAAAAACCATGCATTAAGGGGGAAAACTTTTGAACAGAATGGAAAGGTGTACATTTTGCTCATTTTGCCTAAATATCATATATATATTTTTTCATTTAGCACTGCCCTTCGGAAGCTACAGAAGATACTTGCATGTTTCCAAGAAGACAAAATTAGTCAAATTTACAATGATCTTCAAATTGCAAAAGTTTAATGCATCGTTTTCCTTCTGGAGCATCAGTGAGTTTTTGAAACTTCTGAAATAGTTGCATATGAGTCCCTCAGATGTCCTCAGTGTGATTTTATGTAAAATATCTTATTCAGGTCAGTACTAAATAAAAAATAACATGCATTTTATATGATCCCTCTTATTTTGGTTAAATAATTTACATTTTGCATATTCTGCAAGGGGTATGTAAACTTTTGAGCACAACTGTGTGTGCATATACAGGTCCTTCTCAAAAAATTAGCATATTGTGATAAAGTTCATTATTTTCTGTAATGTACTGATAAACATTAGACTTTCATATATTTTAGATTCATTACACACAACTGAAGTAGTTCAAGCCTTTTTTTTGTTTTAATATTGATGATTTTGGCATACAGCTCATGAAAACCCAAAATTCCCATCTCAAAAAATTAGCATATTTCATTCGACCAATAAAAGAAAAGTGTTTTTAATACAAAAAAAGTCAACCTTCAAATAATTATGTTCAGTTATGCACTCAATACTTGGTCGGGAATCCTTTTGCAGAAATGACTGCTTCAATGCGGCGTGGCATGGAGGCAATCAGCCTGTGACACTGCTGAGGTGTTATGGAGGCCCAGGATGCTTCGATAGCGGCCTTAAGCTCATCCAGAGCGTTGGGTCTTGCGTCTCTCAACTTTCTCTTCACAATATCCCACAGATTCGCTATGGGGTTCAGGTCAGGAGAGTTGGCAGGCCAATTGAGCACAGTAATACCATGGTCAGTAAACCATTTACCAGTGGTTTTGGCACTGTGAGCAGGTGCCAGGTCGTGCTGAAAAATGAAATCTTCATCTCCATAAAGCTTTTCAGCAGATGGAAGCATGAAGTGCTCCAAAATCTCCTGATAGCTAGCTGCATTGACCCTGCCCTTGATAAAACACAGTGGACCAACACCAGCAGCTGACATGGCACCCCAGACCATCACTGACTGTGGGTACTTGACACTGGACTTCAGGCATTTTGGCATTTCCCTCTCCCCAGTCTTCCTCCAGACTCTGGCACCTTGATTTCCGAATGACATGCAAAATTTGCTTTCATCCGAAAAAAGTACTTTGGACCACTGAGCAACAGTCCAGTGCTGCTTCTCTGTAGCCCAGGTCAGGCGCTTCTGCCGCTGTTTCTGGTTCAAAAGTAGCTTGACCTGGGGAATGCGGCACCTGTAGCCAATTTCCTGCACACGCCTGTACACGGTGGCTCTGGATGTTTCTACTCCAGACTCAGTCCACTGCTTCCGCAGGTCCCCCAAGGTCTGGAATCGGTCCTTCTCCACAATCTTCCTCAGGGACAGACTTCCCACTGAGGTGCCTTGATACAGCACTCTGGGAACAGCCTATTCGTTCAGAAATTTCTTTCTGTGTCTTACCCTCTTGCTTGAGGGTGTCAATGATGGCCTTCTGGACAGCAGTCAGGTCGGCAGTCTTACCCATGATTGCGATTGCGGTAAAAGCCTCAGGAATCTTTTGCAGGTGTTTAGAGTTAATTAGTTGATTCAGATGATTAGGATAATTGCTCTTTTAGAGAACCTTTTCATGATATGCTAATTTTTTGAGATAGGAATTTTGGGTTTTCATGAGCTGTATGCCAAAATCATCAATATTAAAACAATAAAAGGCTTGAACTACTTCAGTTGTGTGTAATGAATCTAAAATATATGAAAGTCTAATGTTTATCAGTACATTACAGAAAATAATGAACTTTATCACAATATGCTAATTTTTTGAGAAGGACCTGTATGTATGTATGTATGTATGTATATATATGTATATATATGTATATATATATATATATATATATATATATTATAGAGATATATATATATATATATATATATATATATATATATATATATATATATAGATATATATAGATATATAGATATAGAGATATATATATATATATATATATATATCTATATATCTATATATCTCTATATATCTATATATCTATATATATCTATATATCTATATATATCTATATATCTATATATATATATCTTTTCTACATAATCAGGTATGGACAGGACCATTTTAATGTCATCAGTTTGGAAGGAAAGTTTCAAATCTTACATATTCGCAATCTTTGCAGTGCTGTGTAATTGTTTCTGAGTTGAAAGTTGATTTCAGCTGCACTCAAGGTGTCTATAGTACATCATTTGTGGAAAGCAAACCCTTCCTGACACTAATCAGCTGCTTCCTGATCACACACGTGCCTGCAATTCACACAGATGGTTGAAACGGTCCTCCTCAATGTCTAAATCCACACTTAAACACTCTTTCTCTGTCACAAGTGGTAAAAAGACCTGCATTTTTCACAGAAACAGTAGGCTTAAGTTTCCAGTTACTTTTTAAAAAGCAAAAAGTGGCAAATCCTGTGCTGTGAGATGTAATGTATTATGGTTATTTAACACTGTAATGTTAACATTTCCTTCGCTATTCATGGAAAGTGCATTTTACTTTGGAAAAACAATAAAGCTTACTCTTTGTCTTCTCAGAGGAATTGAGTATTGTATTAAAATGATCAAGAGACCCGTCATTGTTCTCAAGTCACGCTGTTTGAATTTAGGATTCGTTGAAGCTTCTCAATGATGAAGGAGGCATATGAGTAAAAGCGTTCTGGCAAACACAGACTAACTGTATTGATAAATACACTCAGAATCGATTACAGACTCAAAGTAATGCCTTCAGTATCAATGACACTTGATTATCGTCCCTGTGAACAATTAAAGCTTCAAAGCTCAATCTGCGGTCCAGTTTCAGTAATCAATAAATCAGTTCCAAATTCAGTGCTGATGTAATCCAATAATCCAAACATACGAGGGGCGTTCAAAGAGAGAAGTCAAAGATACAGATTAGGATCATGAACTCAAAATTATAAACAGAGTCCAGACAGGGAAATTACTCCAGTATATGAAACCATGCAAGACTGTGTGCAAAAACAGCAGGATGAGAAACTGAATCAGCGCTGACGAGGAACAGCTTTGGTGGCAGAATATGATCAGCAGTGAAGGTGCTGCTGATGACTGACAGCTGAATCTGATCACAAGGAGCTATTGTGTCATTAATTTCTTATGGTCCAGTATTCAACTTGCAAGAAGCCAAGCAAAATTTCTCCTGAAAATCAGTGGATGTGTATCAGAAATGGAACACATTAATTGCATTATTTTGCTCTACAGTCTGATATTCAACTAATGTCAGTCGAATTTCTTTACTGAAAAAAAAAGAACTTTGAAGCACATTTCACTCAGAAATTGCTTGTAAAAAATACAAATACAGATATTTAATCATTGAATTATACGCAGTCTTCCTATGACACACATACATTTAGAGCGATTCTGATCTTTGTGTCAGGGCAACAATAAACTAATAATTATATTTAAAACAGTAATCTCATAAAATGATTATGTGTGCAGTATAAATGCATGTAGGCCTACATGTTCTACATATATAATATAATATAATATAATATAATATAATATAATAGATTCGCCAACCCGCAAAGTTATATTAAAAATCAAAAGATTCGCGAACCCGCGAAGCTCCGATCTAAATCAAATGATTCGCGAAACCGAACTGATTCAAATCAAATGACTCGCAATTCCGCTAAGAAGTCCCTGAATCAAATAAGATTTCGATACACGATCCATCCGAAATTCCGTTCTGAATCAAAAGATTCACGAACCCGCTAAGCTCCGATCTAAACCAAATGATTCACGAACCCGAATGATTCGCGAATCCGCTCTGAACTCCCTGAAATGATTTTTCATACATGATCCATCCTAAATTCTGCTCCGAATAAAAAGATTTGCGAACCCGCAGAGCTCTGATGTAAATCAAATGATTCCCGAAGCTCCGATTCAAATCAAACGATTCGCGAATTCGCTCTTAAGTCCCTGAATCAAATGATTTTCAATAGGCCTACACGATCCATCCGAAGCTCTGCTCTGAATCAAAAGATTCGGGAACCCGAAGCTCCGATTTAAATCAAATGATTTGCGAATCCGCTATGAAATCAAATGATTTTCGATACACGACTCATCCGAAGTTCCGCTCTGAATTAAAAGATTTGCAAATCTGAAGCTCCGATTCAATGATTCGCAAATTCGCTCTAAAGTCCCTGAATCAAATGATTTTCGATACACGATCCATCCAAAGTTCCGCTCTTAGTCAAAAGATTCGCGAACCCCTGAAGCTCCGATATAAATAAAATAATTCGCGAACCCGTGAAGATCCGATTCAAGTCAAATGATTCACGAACAGGCTCCGAAGCTTTGAACTAAATAAAAAAAAAATCTTGATACACGCTCCGAAATTCGATTTTAATCAAATCTTTAATCTCTTTAATTCAGATCTTAATCTCTTTAAATCAAACTGGCTTTCGCTAGTGAATCGCTTGAACTGAATGTTGAACTGAAGTCACGCGTTTGAATCGGAGCGGTTCTATCGTAAATGACTCACTCAATTGAATCGGTTTGCCTGTTCCTCCGCTTTTCATGTGATCGGCCATGTTTACACGACACTGTCAGAACTGCAGCTCGTTGGTTTTAGGTTACCTGAAATACGCGAAAAAACTGATGTTTACAAATCAAATATATATATTTTCAATTCGAAGATCACTCCTTTTCACGTCAAAGACATCCAACACAAGTCTACGAACATAAAATCAACAAAATAAGGTTAAAAAGGAGTAACACTTTACAATAAGATTAGTTAACTAGCCTATGTAATTAATTAATTAACTAACAATAAGCAAGACATGTTTACAGCATTTATTAATCTTTGTTAAGGTTAGTTAATAAACACACAGCTGTTCATAGTTCACTTAGGTCCACTGAATAACATTAACAGATACAAGTTTTGATAGAAGATTTTAATAATCAACATTAAGTGTGATAAATAAACGCTTTACAAGTATTTTCATTGTTAGTATGTTAACAAATGGAGCCTTACTGTAAAGTGTTAGCAAAAAAGCTTGCTGGCCCCTTCAATATGCAAAACCACAGGAATAGTTCGTTTTCTGCATTAATTGGTCATAAAATGTCATCTGATTTCCATCAAAGCCACAAGTACAGACAAACACAATGTGCTTCATACAAGTTTTCATTAAAACCATGCGATTAAACATTCACAGTGTTGTGGAAAAAGTGAACTTCACCTTGTTGTCATTACCTGGATGATTTTATAATGTTCATGAGTCCTGCAGTTCAACTGACCACTGTTTTTCAGAAAAATCCTCCAGATTCTGATAATTATTTGGTTTTCCAACATATTCTGCATATTTGATCCCTTTCCAACAGTGACTGTATAATTTCAAGATTTATTTTTTTCTTATTTTGTTAAAATATCATATTTTCATTTAGCACTGCCCTTCAGAAGCAACAGAAAACGTTTCCAAGAAGACAAAGCAAGTACAACTGATACTGATCATTAACATTCCCGACTCTCAAAGCACCGTGTGAAACAATCAACTGTCCTCAGTGTGAAAAGATGACCTCAAAATTACACTTTCACTGCTGTAAATGGTTCAAATATGCAGAAAATGCTGTAAAACCAAAGAATGAGCAGCAGCTGGAAGATTTTTTTCCTGAAGAACAGCGGAAAGTTGAACTGAACAATCACAAAACATTAAAGTGAACAGTAAAGATAGCCTAAGTGTTTTTTCCCATAGCACTCATGCTTAATCCGATGGTTTCAATAAATATCATAAAAGTTTATGTGTTGTTAGCTTAAGCACATTGTGTTTGCCTAAACTTGTGACTTTGATTAAGATCAGATGACATTTTATGACCAATTAATGCTGAAAACTAACCAACTCCAGAGGGTTCACATACTATTTCTTGCCACTAAACTACGCTTGTGTCTGAGCTCTTTTCCCTCTAGACGCAGAGGTTTACGGCTTTTGTTTAATATGATAAACACTTTGTCCACATGCACCTGTGGATTGTGATGGTGATGAGTGCTCGTGATGTCATCGAATCACTGAGAGTGAAACGTGTGTGTTAAAGACTCCAGAGATCATCACAACATCTGTCAAGAGTTAAAAAACTCTGCCAAATTATGACCTTACGCTCATTAAGTATTGTTCAGCAAACCATAGCTCATCTCACAATGTCCTGTGACCCTGTCATGAATCCTGCATGCCTTTTTCATTGTAAAATGAAAATAGCATATATTTATTGTATATAGGGGAAGGAACTAGTGTTAGCTTTTTTGTTAATTGTAAAGAGAGAAACTAGTGTTAGTGGGCTTTTTTTATTTTTTAATTTATTTGTTTTTTTTATTTATATATATTTCGTTTGGAACGTCCCTACAAATGGTGTCCCTTCCCGAAGTGCCCTTGAAGGGCGCAAAAAAGCCGTTTGGAATTTGCCCTCAGAATCAAATGACTTTCGATACACAATCCATTCGAAGTTCCACTCTGAAACAAAAGATTTAGCCTACTTACCCGCAAAGCGCCGATCTAAATCAAATGATTCGCGAACCCGAAGCTCCGATTCAAATCAAATGATTCGCGAATCCGCTCTGAACTCCCTGAATTAAATGATTTTCGATACACGATCCATCCGAAGTTCCACTCTGAAACAAAAGATTCACTAACCCGCAAAGCTCCGATCTAAATCAAATGATTCGCGAACCCGAAGCTCCGATCTAAATCAATTGATTCGCGAACCCGAAGCCCCGATTCAAATCAAATGATTCGCGAATCCGCTCTGTACTCTCTGAATTAAATAATTTTCGATACACGATCCATCCGAAGTTCCTCTCTGAAACAAATATTCACTAACCCGCAAAGCTCCGATCTAAATCAAATGATTCGCGAACCTGAAGCTCCGATCTAAATCAAATGATTCGCGAACCCAAAGCTCTGATTCAAATCAAATGATTCGCGAATCCGCTCTGAACTACCTGAATTAAATGATTTTCGATACACGATCCATCCGAAGTTCCTCTCTGAAACAAATATTCACTAACCCGCAAAGCTCTGATCTAAATCAATGATTCGCGAACCCGAAGCTCCGATCTAAATCAAATGATTCGCGAACCCGAAGCTCCGATTCAAATCAAATGATTCGCGAATCCGCTCTGAACTCCCTGAATTAAATGATTTTCGATACACGATCCATCCGAAGTTCCACTCTGAAACAAAAGATTCACTAACCAGCAAAGCTCCGATCTAAATCAAATCGCGAACCCGAAGCTCCGATTCAAATCAAATGATTCGCGAATCCGCTCTGTACGCCCTGAATCAAATGATTTTCGATACACGATCCATCCGTAGTTCCACTCTGAATCAAAAGATTCGCGAACCCACGAAGCTCCGATCTAAATCAAATGATTTCAAATGACAAAACTTTCGATATTTTGACATTTACTAGCAATATTTGGGTGAAAATTACACCAGGTACATTAAAAATGTTGTTTTTACATTTTTTACATTTTATATGTATGATTGGGTCCAAAAATGTAGATTTTTTTGTTAATGTTTTGGCAATTTTCTTGTTTTTGTCATTTTTTTTTTCTGCATGCCTTTATGTCTCTAGGAGAATATTTTAATTGTAAAATGCATAGCATATACTGTAAAATTAGTTGGTAAATTTCTAGTTGAAAAAAAAGTTGTAAATACAACAAAAAGTATTTGACTATGTTTTCATGATGACAAGTGTAAACAACACATCCTCAGTCAGAATTTGAGCCAAAAAACAGTTAAAGCTGACAATATGACATTGCCTACAGTGCAGACCTGCAAATGTGAAGAAGCATTTGTGGAACACAAATTTTCCAATAAAGACACTGGTGTCTTATATACTTAGTATAAAATAAATGCATTTTAAATCTATTTATTTTTTACTAGGGATATAAAAAGTGCATGCTCATTTCTGAACAAGTTTATACTTTAATTTTAAAATATGAAGTTGTAAATAAAACAAAAATTATTGGAGTACGTTTTCAAGATGACAAGACTTTTTCGAAATCGCCGCCTTAGAATTATAAGGTTCTGTCTGAATTCTGAGCACTTTTGAGATTTTGAGCTTCAAAGTTTTTGCGTCCCATAGACATCTGTAGATGGAACCATTTTTGTTTTCTAAAAAAGGCCCAAAATGTACACAGCTTACATAAGAAACATCACATTATGTAAATAAATTGTCACAGAATACAAATATGTGAATAACTCAATTTTGACAAAAATGTCAGAACCTTATAATTCTAAAGCGACAAAATGTTGTTTTTACATTTTTTACATTTTATCTGTGTGATTGGGTCCAAAAATGTAGATAATTTTTTTTTTTTTTTTTATGTTTTACAAATTTTCTTGTTTTTGTTATTTTTATTTTATTTTGAATGCATGAATTCTGCATGCCTTTATGTCTCTAGGAGAATATTTTTAGTGTAAAATGCGTAGCATATACTGTAAAATTAGTTCAAGTTTAAAATTAAATTTCAAGTTGAAAAACTGTGTAAACAACACATCCTCAGACAGAATTTGAGCCAAAAAAAGTGTTAAAAACAGCTAAAACTGGTGATATGACATTACCTACAGTACAGACCTGCACATGTGAAGAAGCTGACATGAATTTATTTTTCTGGTAAAGACACTGGTGCCTTATATACTTAGTATAAAATAAATGCATTTTAAATCTATTTATTTTTTACCTGGGATATAAAAAGTGCTTGGTAGTGATGAATAATTACAAAATTGCTAATTTCTATTTTAAAATATGTTGTAAATAAAACAAAAATGACTGGAGTGCATTTTCAAGACAAAACTTTCGATATTTTGACATTTACTAGCAATATTTGAGTGAAAATTACACCAGGTACATTAAAAATGTTGTGTTTACATTTTTGACATTTTATCTGTGTGATTGGGTCCAAAAATGTAGATTTTTTTTGTTAATGTTTTAGGAATTTTCTTGTTTTTGTCTTTTTTTTTTCTACATGCATTTATGTCTCTAGTAGCATATTTTAATTGTTAAATGCATAGCATATACTGTAAAATTAGTTTGTAAATTTCTAGTTGAAAAAAATATGAAGTTGTAAATAAAACAAAAATTATTTGAGTATGTTTTCAGGATGACGAGTCTTTCAAAATTGGTCACTTGCCATTTCTTTTGACATTTACTAGCAATTTTTGAGTGAAAATGTAATCATTTTCAGCGTAGTTTCCAAGAAATAGAAAATTACTGGCTGCATCAGGTACATTAAAAATGTTGTTTTTACCTTTTTTTTTTTTTTTTTTTTTTTTTTTTAACATTTTATCTGTATGACTGGATCCAATAATGTAGATTTTTTTGTTAAAGTTTTAGCAATTTTCTTATTTTGTCATTTTTATTTTATTTTGTTTTCATGAATTCTGCATGCAAGAATATGTTTAGTGTAAAATGCGTAGCACATACTGGAAAATTAGTTAAAAAAGACGAGACAAAACAAAACAAAAAAACAAAAACAAATGCATGTTTGTGATTCCAGTGTAAACAACACATCCTCAGTCAGAATTTGAGCCAAAAAAGTGTTAAAAACAGTTAAAGCAGATGATACGACATTGCCTACAGTACAGACCTTTTTTTTCTGATAAAGACACTGGTGCCTTATATACTTAGTGTAAATTAAATGAATTTTAAATATATTTATTTTTTACTAGGGATATAGAAAATGTTTTGTCGTGATAAAAAATGACAAAATTGCTCATTTCCAAACAAGTACTTTTATTTTAAAATAAATAAAATATATATATATATATTTTTTTACATTTTATCTGTGATTTTATCAGTTTTTTTTTGTTAGTAATGTTTTAGTAATTCTCTTGTTTTTGTCTCTTTTTATTTTTTTTTATTTTTTTTTCATGAATTCTGCATGCCTTTATGTCTCTAGGAGAATATTTTTAGTGTAAAATGCATAGCATATACTGTAAAATTAGTTTGCAAATTTCTAGTTGGAAAAAAAAACGCACATATGCGATTCCAGTGTAAACAACACAGAATTTGAGCCCCAAAAAAGTGTTAAAAACAGCTAAAGCAGACGAAATGACATTACCTATACAGTACAGACCTGCAAATGTGAAGAAGCTGACACAAATTTTCCAATAAAGACACTGGTGCCTTGTAAACGTCACATGTTGTGTCTGACTCCAGCACAACAGATCAGGAAATACATCATAAACAAGCATCTTCCTTCATCAGATTACATTTAATTTCACATTTTGCAGAAATGTCTCCCCCACCCTTTACGCATGTTATGATTTACAAATACAGTCTGACAATAGCAGATCACCTAACAAACGGCCTCAAATGCTTTGATGAGATTTAAATTCCTCTCAAATTAGAGCTTATTATCATTCCTCAATTTCTCTGTTCTTAATGATGAACAGACTGCAATCAGTATGAACATATAAACAGACATCTCTCCCTCTCTCTCTCGCTCCGTTTCTCTCTCATGTGGTTTTAATTTTCGTCCCCAGGCAACGTTTGGAGTTTGGCGGAGCTTGAGTTTCATTGTAAAACTTCAGTAAAAGACCAACTCCACTTCCAAGGCAGAAACGCAGGACTTGAGTTTATTATGATTTCCTCAGAGGATCAGCGAGGGGCCCGCGGGGCTCTGTTCGGCTCTCAGGGGCCACGATGACCGGCTCGCTTAGTCAAACAGCAGCTATTCTTGTCCACATGGGGGCACCAGAACACTTAACTTCTCATTAGCGCTGTATTCCTGGAGTTTGTTAGTTAATCTTACTGTTTTAGTAAATAAATACACACTGAAACTTGCTTATTGTTGTCAGGACTATTAAATATACAGTTTTGGAATTGCTTTCATGCAATTTCTAGCACTATATGATTTGTTGATGTGTTTGTTGATTGTCCCCAATGCTTTTTTATGTCTGTATTAAAACATCTTGAATGCAACTTGTATGTTGTAATGTTTTCTCTTCACTAGTTCAAAATAAATATGCTAAAACATATTTAAAATACATTTATTTTATGCTAAGTATACTACAAATACGTTTACACACAATGCAGTTGTACTTTTAGTATGCTAAACTGGTATATTTAAAATCTGCTAAATTGCAACAACTAATTTTGTACTTTAATTGTGCATTGTGCAGATGTACTTAAGTATATTTAATTGTGCTACAGTGGAACTACTTCAGGTATGCTTTAAATATTTTACATTTTAAGACTGATATTATTCAAAGATCATGCAATCCTCATCGGGAGTGACATTAAAACATATTTTAGGCCTTTATATATATATATATATATATATATATTTAGAAATATGCATTAAAAAATGCTGCTGGGGTATAAAAATCTGTAAATCGGTGATCTTTGGATGCGGGAATCTTGTATTGTGTCAAAAAACTACTAAATCCAAGGCACTCAAGTGTGGAAAAATATAAAAAGCATTTATTCGCATGGCAAAGTAGTTTTTTGACGCAAATTAAGAAATATGCATTATGCACGAGTGGTACTGCAAATAAAGTTTCATTTTTTTTTTTTTTTTATCAATATGTCTCGAGTGATACGTCATTAAATATGTTAATAAGACTTGAACTATACTTAGTATAAAATAAATGCATTTTAAATCTATTATTATTGTTATTTTTTACTAGGAATATAAAAAGTGCTTGTAAATAATTACAAAATGGCTAATTTCGTACTTTTTTATTTTAAAATATGAAGTTGTAAATAAAACAAAGATTATTGGAGTAGGTTTTCAAGATTTTTAAAGACTTTCAGTATCCCAAATGACAATATTTTCGATATTTCTGTGTCACTTGCCATGTCTTTTGATATTTACTAGCAATTTTTGAAGGAAAATCATATCTACTGAATTTTCTTCAGCGTAGTTTCCAAGAAATTACTGGCTGCATCAGGTGCATTAAAATGTTGTTTTTTATATGTTTTACATATTATATTTTTCATTTTTTACATTCTATCTGTGTGATTGAGTTTAAAAAATGTAAAAAAAGATTTTTGTTAAAGTTTTAGTAATTTTGTTGTTTTTGCCATTTATATATATAAATTATTATACATTAAATATTTATATGTCTCGAGCGATATGTCATTAAATATGTTGAGAGACTTGAACTATACTTGCATTTTAAATTTGTTATTATTATTTTTACTAGGGATATAAAAAGTGCTTGGTAGTGATAAGTAATTACAAAATTGCTAATTTCGTACTTTTTTATTTTAAAATATGAAGTTGTAAATAAAACAAAGATTATTGGGGTATGTTTTCAAGATTTTAAAGACTTTCAATATTCCAAGACGAAAAGACTTTCGCTATTTCTATGTCACTTGCCATTTCTTTTGACATTTACTAGCAATTTTTGAGGGAAAATTGTATCTAACGATTTGTTTTCAGTGTAGTTTCCAAGAAATGGGAAATTACTGGCTGCATCAGGTGCATTAAAATGTTGTTGTTTTTTTTAAAATAGGTTTTACATATTTTTCATTTTTTACATTCTATCTGTGTGATTGGGTTTAAAAAATGTAGATTTTTTGTTAAAGTTTTAGTAATTTTGTTGTTTTTGCCATTACTAAAACTTTAACATATATATGTATGTCTCGAGCGATATGTCATTAAATATGTTGATAGAACTATACTTAGTATAAAATAAATGCATTTTAAAGCTACTACTTTTTTTTTTATTTTTTTTTTTTACTTGGGATATAACAAGTGCTTGGTAAAAAAAAGTGATAAATAATTACAAAGTTGCTCATTTCATACATTTTTATTTTAAAATATGAAGTTGTAAATAAAACAAAGATGGAGTATGTTATATATATATATATTTATAGTTATAGTTTAGTTATTTTAGTATATCAAATTAAACTAAATAAAAAAATTTGAAATGTTGCCTTGGCTGAAGTAAAAAAAAAAGTTTATTTTTATATTTAGTTTTATTTGCTTTTTTATTTTTTATTTTTTTTTTTACAGATACTATAATAATAATAATAATAATAATAATTGTTGTTATTATTATTATAATTATATTATTGTTATTGTTGTTGTTACTTAAAATCAGCTAGAACAAAATTAATAAAATCATGCACATTTGTTTAATTTGTGTGATTTGTGAAGACAGATATTATATTGCCATGTTATTTTGAGTTTTCTCATCTTTCTTTTTTTTTTTTTTTAAGAGAAGTTTTGTTTGTGTCTGCACCAGTAGTATCAAACTACAGTGATGAAAACACCCAATTTTAACTGTTGAACATATAAACCACCAGATGATCATTTTAGCACTCATCATCATTACAATTGAGACTTCAGATCAATTGATTAAAGACACGAGTGAGGGCAGGAGGTGATGTGTAAGGTGGCGACTGATCGATGGCTTGTGACCTCCAGCGACACGGATGATGGATGACGGTGGAAGAGGAGAGAGCGTGAGGGGGAAAAGCGTAGGATAGGGTTAAACTGTAAAACAACAAAAAGGTGTCTTAAATGTCTAAAATGGTGTTATTAAAATCCTCTCCCTCAGCCATCCTGAGGATAAAGAACAATAGTGTTGTCATTAATACAGTTAGCCCTCGTAAACTCTTCACACGTCCTCTATCGCTCGGTTAAATTGAGCCAAAGGAGACCAATTTCCCCTCTGCAGGCTCTGTAAACGTCAAAGTGAACGAACCCCCGGCTTCTGTGGACTTGTAAACGCTGCTGTGTTTGCAGCGCCGCTGTGTTTTCTGCTGATTATGTGATTGCTCGTGACAGAAAGCACTTCTGAGATCCAGCTACAGCGCCGCTGCCATAAACAGCGCGTTTAGAGCAGATCAGCAACGAGCTTTGACAAGATAACAGTCCTTTTGTCAGAAAACATTAGTTTTCTCATCGCCGCCGGAGGATCGAATTTGATTTCCAGAGTTTGGACGTTGTGATCATTTATGCTGCTGCTGCTGCCGCTGTGTGGCTTCTGAAAAACTTTAGGTGTGGAATCTGTCAATTGACAATAAATACACTTTTGTCGAATAAGGTACAAATTGTAGTCACATTAGTTTTATTAGTTTGTCAGATTAGAACTATTAGCCCGTCAAAAATGACTAACTGTAACTTTTAATTTATTTTACAAGAAACTAGAAAAGCAACATAATGTAAGTTTTAAAAGTAAGCCCTCTAGCGGTTGGTGCGTAAAACCGCAAGATAATGGCGGAGGAACACTGTTTCGAGATTTGCGTCTTGAGTCGTGCTTCGGCGTCGCTCTTCTGCGCGGATGAATCTGATTGGAGCATGCCGGCGGTGTGGCCATGGTTACAAATGACCATCTTATCAATGCTAATATCACCAACAACGTCAAAACTCCAAATCAATAAAAAAGTAACGAACAAAGTTTCACAGAGGTTTGCCTTTTTTGAATGATCCGTGATCAGTGTTATTTGTAGCAGCTAAAAGTGTTTAGTTTATAGCTATAGCTTCCTTACGTTCTTTATTTAGGCTTCGTATATGATGTAAACACGCACAAACGCAATTTACCGCCGCAATTTTAAAATATAGCTAAATCATTGTTAAAGTCCCCATAAAATCAAAATCAAAGTTTTTTAGCTTTTGGTATGAATATGTTAGCCTTAAGGTTATCTATAAGCTAGTGTGCTCCAAAACAATGACAAAATTCACGTTTACAAGATATGAACATGCAAAACTTACAGTCTCGTCACTTCTGCCAATATGAATCAACGATTTTGATGACATCACGCTGCACTTCAGCTTCTCATCAAACCTTCTGTCCAATCAAATGCTCTCTAGAATCCGTAGTGTCCCGCCCCCTACACTATAAATAGACGCTGAAGCTGCGGCTGAGATCGTCACTTGTTCCTAGAGTTAGTACTTTCTCTGTGGTGAATGGCAGATAGTGCGCAATGCAGGCAATAGGGAACAATTCAAACAGTGTAAATATGCATTTGGTTTCATTATTAGACAATGTCGTGATTATGAATCCAGATTTTAGTGTAGATTATATCTTCGAGAGCTGGTTACGTTTCAGTCACTATTTCATATTCACCCTATTGTCTGACAACAGAAACAGTAAAATATGTCAATATATCTATAAAACATATAGATGAAAACCGTTTTATTGAGATTTGACTGCATTAAAATGCAGTACGTGAGCACAGAGAGGCATGAGGATACGACGAACTGACGTCATGGATATGCTAATTAGCGCATGACGTCATTTCCATTGGAAAAAGTTGGCGACACTGGATCGTCCAGCAGCAGTCCTACGCTTCCGCCATTTTGGACTGAAAGTGACTCGCCAGTCCACTAGCTTCTTGCTGTCGCTATGGCAAATATCAGCTGCTTTGTTTAAAAAAAACGTACATTAAAGCTAAAATACACAACCAGAATGGTGACTCTTTTCCATTTGTTTCTTAAGAATAATACTATATTACTTCTGTTAACTAACTAACCATAACTTTATTATTGAAAGTATTTCTGTATGTTTTGTACGTAGGCCTACTGTAATGTTATTTGTTGTTATTGCAATAAAAAAAATATAAGAACATCATAATAATAATGTACAATCACTAGACTAGTGATTGTCAAAAACAGACTTTCTTTCACTTATTTTTCACAAAATCTTTGCTTTCTAGAAATCAGTTTCGGGTGAAACTCCTATATTAAGTTCAAGTATTAGCATTATAAACGCGATTTAACGCCAACAAAATTAAGGACATGCATCGGAAAATTGGGAATGTTAGACAGTAAATATATAACATAATATAACAGCTTCACAGTAAATTGTTTTTGCAGCATTGTCTTTTAATGTCCGTTAAAGTATGACTGACTGTAAACAAACCAAAAAAGTCTCCAAAATTACTTGATTATTCAGTTATGATGGACACAGCAATGCATTATTTCTGTAAGATCAGCATGTTTGTAGTGTGTTCCAGGGGTTAAAACATACAATATAATGTATAATTACAATATTAATTTCAGACCTATAATAGTATACGTAACTAATAATAGTAAATGTGTAAAGTAAATCGAAAATACTCAATAAAGCAGGCCAAACTGACTCAAATAATTAATGGTTGGATTCCACAATTGATAACGTAAATAATACAATACCAATATGTAGTAGAATTTTTCCATTGCACTTCGGATTTGGCTGAGATTCGCCAATTTTGTGAGTAAAATATGACGGATTTGTAAAAAAAAATGTGTAGAAAAACCATATTTTTTAAGTTTTTCGTCTCATACACTACTTCCGTGCAGTGAGTGCATTATTTTATTTCCACTTTGACTTCTCTTTCGTTGTCATTCGGTCTGCTTCTGTGCTGTTCGGTTGGAATTTTCACCCCAGAATGGCGGCTGCGCTACCGAAGCGCCATCTAGTGGCGGTTACCAGAAAAGCATCAGAGTTTCGCCTCTTGGGATTCTATACTCTTTGCTTTGACCCCGGTCCAGAGACGCGATAGCGCGGAGCAGATCATATGCGCAAGTCGGCATGTATTAAACTACTCAGCCTCAGCATGATTATGATCACTATTTTGTTAGTAAGAGTTTCATATTCAGTCTATGAGGTAATCTATTAGACTGTGGCTGTCATAAGCTGTCAAATGCGGCTCAACCGAGCACAACAGCTCTGGCCCAAACAGATATAAATCGAACGCTATTGGCTATTTTTAAAAAGTGGGCGGGGCTGCTCGATATGGCTCGCCATGTTTTTCTGTTTCAGTTGAAATCACGTCACCACATAGAAGCACACTGCGTGTTTCAAGCCACTTAAGGTTTACTGTATGCATCAGGGTAGGTCAAAGACATGGTTTGGAAAATGGATTTTGTTTATGTACTTGCTCATTATTTTCAGTTTATTAAAACTTAAACCTAGGTTTATTAATCCTTATGTAATGAAAAACAGTATTATTTTAGTATCATTACAATACTAATATAGATTTTATTTTTTACAGGATATTTTATTTATTTTAGTACATTAGGTTAACCTAAATGAAAATGAGAAACATTACCTTGACTTAAGTAAAATAATTGTTAACTGGATTGACAATAAACAAACAAATAAATAATAATAGTAATTTTTTGGCACATATATGTATGAAATCCTTGTCAAAAAATGCTCACACTCTAAAAAATGCTGGGTTAAAAACAACCCAGTGCTAGTTGAAATATGAACTCAGCAAATGGGTTATTTTGACCCATCAGTTACTATGGGCTGTGTTCATATGTTGGGCTCACACAATTATCTGCTAATAAGCCTTACAACTTTGTCTTTATCACTGTCTTGGTACATTAAGCCACATGAAGTGTTCGTGTTGAGCATTTAAGAAAGTCCCTGTTCCAGTTCTGTAATGCATTACAATATTGCGTTACTCCTTAAAAAAGTAACTAATTACGTTACTTAGTTACTTTTTATGGATTACTTTTAACCATTACTTTTAATTGTGGACAGAGCTTGTTTTTTTTTTTTTTTTTTTGCTTTGTTTTCAATATAAAAAGTTTGATTTTTAGCAAATGTAAAAGCCCTTTCACACTAAAATGAAATGAAGTGAATAAGCTGAAGGAAAAGTAAATTGATGTCTGTACAGTAGAACTGTAGAAAAAAAAGTTCAACACTTCAGCAATGAGAAAAAAAAAAACACAAATGTTAGTTAATCTAAAGTAAGTTTTGCTTATTATTACACTGCAAAAAATGCCTGGTTGTTTCTAGCCAAAATATCTAAAAACATCTTAAATCTTTCTTTCTAGACAAGAAAAAAATGATTGTCTTGGTTTTTTTTCCAAAAGTCAAAAGTCAAAATTAAGTGTGTTTTAGTTTGAAACAAGCAAAATAATCTCCCAATGGGGTAGAAATCTAAGCAAGAAAAGTGTTTTTGCAGTGTATGGTTGAATTGGATCAACAAAGGTCAGCAGCAAAGTCATTGGTTAATACAATGGAATTAAACACATAAAGGAAACAAAAAGTAACTGACTTAACTTTTTTGAAAAAGTAACTCTTTTCTTGGAAACGAAAAAGTAATGCTTTACTACTAGTTAATTTTACTAGTATACTTGGAAAAAAAGTAATATTATTACATAACTTGCATTACCCTCAACACTGTTTATTGGACACATTAACAAAGTTCATTTCCAACCTATTTGGGCTCATTTTAAGCAAGAAATATGTTAATTTATAAGCAATAGTTGAGTTAAATAAAACTAACTGGATGAAGGCTGGGTTAAACATTTAACCAAAACAACCTGATCGCTAGGTTTGTCCATATTTCACCCAGTGCTGGATTGTTTTTAACCCAGCTTTTTTCCCAGAGCCTACTATTTAGCTGAATTTTGGAGTCCTGTTTTGCACATAATTCACTGAAAGGGTCAAGTTGTGCAAGTTTGTTTGTGCGCTTGATCAGTCGGTTTGTCTAGAAAATGTCCCGTGAACAACGTTTTGCTCAATTTGTCTAGTTAAGCCGACAGGAGAATTTTCTAACATATGTTTGCAGTGGTATGTATATATACAGTCTGTCAGTAGCTTAACTTTTGCCTTTAAGTCTGCATCCGTAAAGGTCACAGTCTCATGTCAGAGTTCCTGCAACTGACTTCTTACCTTCAGAGTCCACACATGTCTGTAATTACACCCCAATTGCTTCCCCAAACTTTGCGTTTGGCCATGCTTATGTGTGTGTGTGTGTGTGTGTGTTCGCGCAAGTGTAGTTCCCTTTGCTTTCAAAACAGGTGTGTGAATCTAAACAGCATTGCTCAAGCATTTAAGCCTTTTCGTCTTTTCAAAATGTTTCCACCTTGACAGTTCCCAAATGAATGGAACGTAAACAAACTCCTCACACTTCACTGAATTCAAAGGCCGAGTACAATGGAAGCGTAAGGCAAGAGGTTTCTCTGTAAATCTGTGCGGAAACAATGAAGCCTCTTAATAAACGTAAGAAGCGACTCCTAGTGAATAAGAAAGAAGCAAAAAATGGAATTTCCCTTCTAGAACATCTTCATTCTCTGGAACACAATTCCATGCAAAAAAACAAATAAAACAAATGAACAAAAAAAAAACATGATACTAAACAAAAGTTCTAAAACTTCAGTTCAAAAACAAGTTACAAATACATAGTTTATTATAGTAATAAACCTCACATTTCAGCCTAAAAGGATTAAACGGGATTAGTCAAAAGTTAAAATTATCTTAATTTAACACAAACACACACACACACACACACACACACACACACACACACACACACACACACCTACCTACCTTAATTTGGTAAATGTTCAGATTACTGAAGGCACATTAGTGGTTTTCTCATTGTTCTGAACAAAAACAGCAAATTGCCAACAGAAAGAAGCAAAAAATGGAATTTCCCTTCTAGAAGGTCTTCATTCTGTGGAACACTTTTCCATACAAAAAAACTAATAAAACGAACAAACAAACAAATGAACAACAAAAAAAAAACATGACACTAAACAAAAATTCTAAAACTTCAGTTCAAAAACAAGTTACAAATACATAGTTTTTTATAGTGATAAACCTCACATTTCAGCCTAAAAGGATTAAACGGGATTAGTCAAAAGTAGCTATAAATTATCTTAATTTAAATCACACACACACATACATTTCTTAATTTGTTAATCGTTCGGATTATTAAAGGCACATTAGTGGTTTTCTCATTGTTCTGAACAAAAACAGCAAATTGGCAACAGAATAAGAAAGAAGCAGAACGTCTTCATTCTGTGGAACACTTTTCCATACGAAAAAAAAACAAACAAAACAAAAACAAACAAACAAACAAACAATAACAAAAATGATACTAAACAAAAAGTCTAAAACTTCAGTTCAAAAACAAGTTACAAATACATAAAGTTTTTTATAGTGATAAACCTCACATTTCAGCCTAAAAGGATTAAAAGGGATTAGTCAAAAGTAGCTATAAATTATCTTAATTTAACACACACACACACACACACACACACACACACACACACACACACACACACACACACACACACACTTCTTTATTTGTTAATCGTTCAGATTATTAAAGGCACATTAGTGGTTTTCTCATTCTTCTGAACAAAAACAGCAAATTGCCAGCAGAATAAGAAGGAAGCAAAAAATGGAATTTTCCCACTAGAACATCTTCATTCTGTGGAACACTTTTCCATACAAAACAAAAAACAAAAAAACATGATACTAAACAAAAATTCTAAAACTTCAGTTTACAAAACAAGTTACAAATACATGGTTTAACATAGTGATAAATCTGATATTTCAGCCTAAAAGGATTAAAAGGAATTAGTCAAAAGTAGCTATAAATTATCTTAATTTATTCTGTGGAACGCTTTTCCATACAATGAGGGCGAATGAGGACACAAAGTCCCGTAAACATCTGCCTTTATGTGATTGCCTCTAAAGTCGTTGACCAAAAACAGAAATTAGTTTCTTCTTCTTAAATGAGGCCTAATTTGACTGCAGCAGAAGTGGAATCACTGGAGGGCATGCGCAGCTCTCTCGAACTCCTCCGCCGGGGTCGAGCCGGGCGCGCAATCACTCGCTCGCGCTCGCAGCGTGAGAAAGCCATTCTTCACCTGTCAGCTCGTGTTTGGGTCACGGAAAAACAACAGAGCGAAATGAAAGAGGGAGAGAGAGGAGAAGCAGAACGGAATGGAAGAACATCTCATGCTCATCCGGATTTTAAGGAACCGCTACAGTTCATTCGTTTACATTGAGGATTCTTGGAAATTTTAAAAGCCTCCAAAAATAGGCCCGGCCATGTGTGTGTGCAGAGACAGATCAGATACTGTAATCTCTGACACTAAAAGCTTTTTATTTACCTCTCGCTCGCTCACGCACTCGTACGTTCGCAGACAAGCATCTCGATGTTCGTCAAACTCTGCGTCCTTTCTGTTACAATTGAGTTCAGATTCTCTGGCGTCACCTATTCCCCTCACACGCTCAGACACATGCTAACCGGATTTTTTCTCTTTGGAGAAACTGCCAGCGTGCGTCTCAAACCAAAGCGTTGGCTATTGAGCTAATTCTATCATCCAGTTTATCTTCATTCAGAACTACAGGTCTGTTCCGCATCCAGACTTCAAAAAGACAATCTCAGAACGCTTTGCAACAAGCTCATCCAAGATGGCTGACACAGTGGAGAAAATCTTTGATTTATAAATATATTTTCTTAAAGATACCATTGAGTACTCAGCCTATTTGTGATGCAATCTAGGGAAAAACCCGTCGGATGTGGCGCTGGGACGTTTTCAGGAAATTAAAAAAAAGGGTTCAATGTCAATTTTTTTTTTGTCAAAATTAGGTTTTCATTAAATTATTCTTCTATAACATCTTGTTTATCATCTCTGAAAAAATCTTGGCAAAATTCACTTGTTTATTGCAGTAAAACTGCGATTTATTGCAGCAAGCATAAATTACTGTCTTTTCTCTAATGTTAAGAACGTGCTGCGGAGGTGCTTTCTCTAAACACCACAAAAACAATTAACCTATCAAAATAATTTTAATAAAGGTGTATCAATGCACATTTCCCACCAGTCCTGTGTAAACTACGGCATGCAAAGTTGTATTTATTTATTTATTTTTTAATATCGTGAAATGGCGGAGCGCAAGAAATCAATGCAGTCGGAGGAAGCTGCTCACTCAAACGATCTAACTTGCCTCAATCTGCTCAATCCTGATGATGTCAGTGCCCTAAACGATGTTAAAATGGACTATTTCACATCCAGAGAAGAAGGATCGGATGATGAAGTTAGTAAAGAGGAGGAGTCTGATGACAGTCTGTTAGGTAAACAGAGCATGAACAGTTGTGCTGCTGTCACATTTCTACATGTAAACTACAACTACAAGGTGCATTATTTGTGCTATTTAAACATACAAGGGGTGATCAAAAGTTCAGAGACTCTACCCATGATAAACAACAGAAAAAAGACATTTGTTTGTGTAATAATGCAGTATAGTGCTCCTGACAGCTCTCCTTAAACCCTTAAAGTGAATGTAAAACATGTCTCACTTTAAACCCGTTTTTCTCAAAATTCCATTCCTGAAACTCATAGCTATCACCCAACTTCAGATAGCCATAACTTTAGGATATGGACAAAATAAAAAGTTTTGGAAAGGGCTTGAACCCAGCTTTCATATGGTATCAAAACCTAAAAAATGTAAAATTTCACCATATGTTGTGTTTTCCCAGATCGCATCACATTTAGGTATTTTATCCAATGTTTGTGTATGCTATATGTTTTTGTGATATTCAGGCTGTTAATTAATCAATTAAAAATCAAGACAAATCTCAAACTCCCAAAACAGAACTTTTGTAACAGTAAAATATTGGTTTATAACCTTAATTGGATTTAAGGCACTTGGTTTCCTCAGGTTAAATGAGTTGAGTTAGCTTATTGGGTTTTACAGTGTAGGCTACTCATTTTACACTTTATTCATTTATTTGCTAACACTACTTTAAGGACCAATTCTCTACTTATAATGCACACATTAATGCCTTACAGTGTAGCTATGAGAGAGAGGGACACAGGAATATTTCTTAATCATAAATGTAATATCAAAAGGTTTCTTAATCATAAATCATAGGTGTAGTTTAAATTAATCTCAGCCAATGGACTAAAACATGTACTGTTTCGATAGTGACATGAAAAATGCAAGATACATTGTTTCCTAATTTACAAAGAAAAGTAAATATATAATTTCTGAACTTCACTTTTTAAACGAATCAAAAAGATACTTTTAAAAACAACAACGGAAAAAGTACAATATCATTTTCATTTCAAGTTGAAAAACACACAAAAAAAATATATATTTAAAAGTACAAGTTATTTTAATTAATTGTATTGTAGTTAGTTGAAATGACTTTAGTTTTACGTTGGTTTAACTTAATGTTTAGTCAACTTAAAATGTTATGTTTTACTAAGTGACAACTTAGATATTTGAGTTGATTCAACTTAAAATGTTAAGGCAGCAGAGTAACAAACACAGCCCTTAAGTTTAACAAACAATTTTTTAGTTTAGTCAACTCAAATATACAACTTAACATTTCAACTTGAATTTGAGTTGGCTGAACTGAAATTTTAAGGCAGCAGGATAAATTATTTTAAGTTGCCTCAACAAATTGTGTGTTTGTTTTTTACAGTGCAATAAATTATGCTTTTAAATATATTAAGCTTAATAATATTTGGGTTTCAATAGATAATCTTCATAAACATCTAAGATTTGAATACTTAAAGGTTTTTTAAAATGTGTTTTTTGGTTGTGGGATAGTAGTTTGCAGCAATTATGTAGAATGGCCCATATAGCTAATATTTAAAAATATAATTTAGGACATTTTGCAGCATAACTGTATATATAGACTATGCACCTTCATCTGTGCAACTGTCATCAGCTGGTATTTTCCATTGGCTTGCATGTGAATGCAAACATATAGATTTCTCCAAATATAGACCTCCTTGGAGGAGCACAATTTGTATGTAAAGCATTTCAAATTAGTCACTACTAAGGTGTCACTCAGTTAAGATGCCTTTTATGTAGGCGGCAGATAGCAATAGGCGCAACTCTATACACATATAGTTGACTCATTCACCTACATTCACACACTCGTAGGCTACAGCAAACTCTCTGTAGGCGATCCAAAACAATCATCCATAATCTTTTCTGAAAGCATGTTGAATAGCAGTAAAACACGCCACGGTACATTAAAGTCTGTTTTTCCTCGAGGGCAACACTCACATAACATAAATGCATGGTGACTGTGGTTACCGACGCTTATTTGGGAGGATCAATTGATTAGGCAATAAATCAGTCAACCTGTGCCCTAGGTTTCCCCCGCACCGAGCGGTTTCGGAGAGTCAGCCCAGCCCTGCAGCCAAAGAAGAAGCGCGGTACGGCGGGGGCCGTGAGTGAACAGGAAGGGCTGGGCTACAGGTGAGAGGGAAAGACAAAGCGGCGAGAGAGAGAACGCCAAGACTAGCAGAGGAGGCAGACACCAGTGTTGGGGAAAGTTGCTTTTAAAAGTAATGCATTACAATATTGAGTGACTACCTTAAAAAAGTAACTAATTACGTGATTAATTAAAATTAAGTTAAATCAACCTAAAAGTGCAAGTAATTTGAACTCATAAATTAAGTCAACTTAAAAGTACAAGTCAATTTGGTTCAATTGTATTGTAGTAAGTTAAATGACTTTGGTTTAACTTAAAACTTTAAAATTTTAAGTTCAGTCAGCTCGAAAAAAGTTTAGTCAGCTTAAAATGTTACGTTTTACTAAGTGGTTTAGATATTTGAGTTGATTCAACTTAAAATTTTAATGCGGAAGTTCTAAGAGGCCATGCATTGCTATTTTTTTTCTATCTTGTTTTTTCATTATCACAACTTCCTTTTCTTGTGATCTCGACATAACTAGTTGTTTTGTCGTGATCACGTGTTATTTTTCTCATAATCTCGACATAATAAGAGTTGTTTTCTCAGTATCACGACTTAATTTTCTCGTTATTATGACATAACAAAAGTTGTTTTCTCGTTATCACAAATTATTTTTCTCGTTATCACGACATAACAGAAGTTGTTCTCCAAGTAACAAAACTGCACCACCAGATGGCAGTATAGAACTTGCTATAATTTGTGCAGTTCATTACTGACATTTAATTGACCTATAAATGTTAAATGCTTGAATAAAAACGATTATATTTGTTTGAAAGTGTATATGTTATCGTTATGTTATAAATGCTGCACGACTCATTGCTTATTAAATTTATTGCTTATTAAAACCAATTTTGACGTCTCTGTATAGCATTCTGTTTGCAACCTATATCTTTGTGCATCTTTGAATTACAGTTCGTTAAGAGTTAGTTAAGCACATTATGATGCAGAACGCGCTATAACGACATATTTATGTGCATTTTTGTCCTTATTTTTAACCTTTATTGTTAATAAATATATACTGATAAGAAATGTGATTTATATAGACTATGTAAAATGTGTATAAGCTAATTTAGATACATTTCTTTGTAAAAGTTGCTCTATTGTACAATAGCCTCTCTGCACTCTTCTGAAGGCGCTCCTCCTGCGCTTTCGGTGTTGAATGCTCTGATGTTAGACCATTTAAATGTTAATTAACATGTTTACTTTGGAATAAAAAACACTGATTGATTAGCCAGCCTGTATTTGCTTATTGTAGACCTTACATACAGTATAAATAGCGCACGGTTATTTGTCTGATGCCAGTCCAATTTGCGTTCGTTGCTATGGCAACAGTAAACTCACAATGCATGTTTAAACTAAAATCAATCATTCTAAAAAAATTATGTTGAGATCACTAGAAAATTAAGTCATAATCTCGAGAAAACAACTTTTCATTATGTCCAGATCACAAGAAAATTAAGTCGCGATAACGAAAAACCAAGATAGAAAAAAATAATGCATAATGCATGGCCTTTTAGAACTTCCACATTTTAAGGCTCCTGCTGAACTTACGTTTTCTAAGTTGAAACTGGTGAAAACCTTTTACAGTGTGGCTGCCTTAAAATTTTAAGTTCAGTCAGCTTAAAAAAAGTGTAGTCAGCTTAAAATGTTACGTTTTACTAAGTGGCTTAGATATTTGAGTTGATTCAACTTCTGCATTTTAAGGCTGCTGTTGAACTTACGTTTTTTAAGTTGAAACTGGTGAAAACTTTTTTTCAGTGTGGCTGCCTTAAAATTTTAAGTTCAGTCAGCCTGAAAAAAGTTTAGTCAACTTAAAATGTTACATTTTACTAAGTGAGAACTTAGATATTTGAGTTGATTCAACGTAAAATGTTAAGGTAGCTGAGTAACAAACACCGCTGTTAAGTTTAACAAACTTTTTTTTAGTTTAGTCAACTCAAATATCTAAGTTGTCACTTAGTAGAACTTAACATTTCAACTTGACTAAACTTATATGAGTTGGCTAAACTTAAAATTTTAGGGCAGCAGGATCACAAATGATTTTAAGTTGACTCAACAAATTGTGTTTTTTGTTTCTTGCAGTGCAATAAAGTATACCAGTGTTAATTTTGACAGCAAATTTTAATTTAGTTTTAGTCATAGTCTTTTGACTAAAATGCCATTTAGTTGTAGTCACATTTTAGTCGTCTGAATTGTTTTTAGTTTTAGTCGACTAAATCTTTTTGTTAAAAGAAAGTATTTTTGTGACAAAGGTCAAAACTCCTGTTATGAAGTAGATTTATGAGGTGAACTCTTGTCATAAATTAATCTATTCCCTACATAATTTGTAACACAAAATAGTAAAATATCTATTTAGGAGTCTTAGACCTTTCCAATGATATATAGTTTGTCATGATTTTAGGATTTATTTGTAAAAAGGTGAAGTAAACCTAGGCAACCCACAGGTGGGACGGTGACAATTTAATATTAAAATGAAATAAAACCACTTTTCATAAAAAACATGGTGTTCTTTTCAATGAAATCGCAATGGTTAAATAGGCTAATTATGCATTCTTTATAGTAACTTGTTTACCATATTCTTCATTCTATCAAACAGACATTGACATTGAAATTAATTAGGATTAATCTTTATGGCTACGTAAGTGATTCCGTCAAGAGTAGTGTGTGGTTTTCTGTCTTTCTTTTGTTGCTTGATGAACATCAGTGACTCGGACAATAGCAACTAAATGTGGCTGCTATCTCTTTAAAACCAAATGCAATGGATGCAATGTACTGATACACTTTCTCTCAAATTTATCCATGTCTGCACTTCTCCCAAATATTGACATTTTTTAATGTTTTATAAGACATGCAGCAAGTGTATTTTAGCATCTAACCTCCTACTACGCAACAGATTTTTCTGAATTAATCTCTTTCCAAATCGTCCCTCCCTAACATTTTCGTCTCGTTTTTATTCGTTGATGAAAATGCCAGTAGATTTTTGTCATAGTTTTTGTCATTCAAAAATAAGTTTAGTTTGTTATTGCTTCGTTTTCGTCTGTGAAAAAAATGTCGTTGACAAATTATGACGACAAATTATTTGTTAACGAAATTAACAATACGTTACTTTTTAATCTGGGCTTGCTTGTTTGTTCTTAATATCCAAAGTTCTATTTTTGGCAAATGTAAAAGCCCTTTCACACTAAAATCCTCAGGTTTAAGGAAAAGTAAAGTCACGTCTGTACATTAGACCACAGAAGAATAAAGTTCAACATTCTTTGGCAATAAAAAGAAAAAGAAAAAGAAGAACAAATGTTGAGTAATTTTTGCTTATGAGCAGTGTTGGGGAAAGTTACTTTTAAAAGTAATGCATTACAATATAGCGTTACTCCCTAAAAGAGTAACTAATTATGTGACTTAGTTACTTTTTATGAAAATTAATGCGATACATTACTTTTGCGTTACTTTTTAAATCTTGCCAGGGCTTGCTTGCTTTTAATATAAAAAGTTAATTTTTTTGGCAAATGTAAAATCCCTTTCATACTAAAATCCTCAGGTTTAAGGAAAAGTAAAGTCACGTCTGTACAGTAGAATTGTAGGAGAAGGAAGTTCAACCCTCTTCAGCAATGAGAAAAATGAAGCACAAATGTTAATCTAAAGTAAGTTTTGCTTATTAGTATGGTCGAATTGGATCAACAAAGGTCAGCAGCATTGGTTAATAAAATGGGATTTAAATACATAAAGGAAACAAAAAGTAACTCAGTTATTTTCTTGTAAATGAAAAAGTAGTGCGTTACTTACTAATTACTTGAAAAAAGTTATCTGATTATGATTATCGCGTTACTTCCAACACTGCTTATTAGTATGGTTGCATTTGATCATCGGTCAGCATCAAAGACGAAATGTCATTTTGAGGAATACTGAATCTGCTTGTTTGCGAGTGAGATGATTATTAATGCATGTTCACATTTATTCTAGAACTAAAGTAACATCTTACTCCCGATTTCTCTCAACTTGGGGACAGGAGAGCTTTCAATCAATTACTGGGGGGGAGGGGTAATGCGTTACTAGTTATTTGAAAAAGTAATCTGATTACGTAACTTGCGTTACCCCCAGAGACAGACAGAAAGAGAGAGGGAGAGGGAGAGAGAGAAGCAGGAATGCAGAAACTCCCTAGGCAGCGGCGCAATCCTCTGGAGAGAGAAAAAAGGAATTTTTATGTGCTGCAGGTGATCAGGACTCGACACGGAGAGAGAGAGAGAGAGAGAGAAAGAAAGAAAAGGGGGTGCTGGACAGTGACGACGAGCAACGGCTGACCGAATGAGGACAGAGGGAGCGATAAAGACTCACTAAATAGGCTGCTGCTGATGAACTGATGACAGGCGAGTGATTTACTGCGTGATTGGCAGGGGAGACTCGCTCTCTGCTGCACATATGGCAGAAAGATCCAGGCAGACGCGATGGCACGAGATGAGAGGGGGGCCTTTTAAAGTAAAACAAATAAAACTACTTTACAGTCGCACAGATACATAAACAGTCACACACTCGGGCTGATTCAGAGAAGCGACACGTGATGAGACGCGCGCACACACAGACATGCAGAGGCGCACAATGCGGCCTTTGTTGGCGATGTGTGGTCATCCATTTAGAGGCCGAAGCCGACTGGACTCTGCATTACGCATTTCGCTGAGTCTTCGAGCATGTGTTTGTGTGACTGTGCGAGTTTGTTCCCCCTCACCAAACTCATCTTTTCCCGTAATCTGTGATAATTGCACATAAAAGAACGTGTCACACCCCTGTGTGATTACGTGTGTGTGTGTGTGTGTGTGTGTCGGTGGGTGTGGTGGTGCCGTGATAACTCCAGTGCAGGTGTGTTGCTCAAAGGGAAACACAAATTCTCATTGATCCTTTAATTTTACCCCAAACATAGCCTGGGGAAAAGAAACAATAAGCACCTGAACGTTCGTTCATTTCAATGCCGGCTGATTGTGTTTGTACTGCAATGTTTATGCCATAAGCGTCTGTATGAAATGTGACATTTTGTTTTTATCTGTATGAATGTCTCTCTCTCTCTCTCTCTCTCTCTCTCTCTCTCTCTCTCTCTCTCTCTCTTTCTCTTTCTCTTTCTCTCTCTCCGTGTGTGTGTACCTGTTTGTATTTTGGTGACAGATTAGTACCTAAAAGTAAGACGAGACACTGCAGGTAAATAGGGTAAAAAATAAGCTAATAGTAACACCTTACTTACCCAGTTGATACCCGCCTCTGGTCTATGCATCCCTGCCTCTGCTGAATTATCCGATCTAAATCAAAAGATTCGCGATACGTCCTTTGAATTCATGTTCTGAATCAAATGATTCGCGATCCGCGCTTTGAATTCATGTTTTGAATCAAAAGATTCACGATAAGCACTTTGAATTCCTGTTCTGAATCAAATGATTCATGATACGCACTTTGAATTCATGTTCTGAATCGAATGATTCACGATACGTGCTTTGAATTCATGTTCTGAATCGAATGATTCACGATACGTGCTTTGAATTCATGTTCTGAATCGAATGATTCACGATACGTGCTTTGAATTCATGTTCTGAATCGAATGATTCACGATACGTGCTTTGAATTCATGTTCTGAATCGAATGATTCACAATACCCGCTTTGAATTCATGTTCTGAATCGAATGATTCACAATACCCGCTTTGAATTCATGTTCTGAATCGAATGATTCGCGATAAGCGCTTTGAATTCATGTTCATGCTTCTGATTGGAGAGCTTCGAAACAGTGAATCATTTTGCGACGCAGTGGTAACGGATTCAGTTTCAAAAAGCTTCGTTGATGCTCTTTGCTCGCTTTCTCTATATAATTTGTTGCTTAAATAACAGTGGAAATTACAATGTAAGTAATGATTTAAGCCCAGCTTACACTTTTTATTAAATTGTGATCACATTAGATCACGTTTTCGCACCCTGATTACATTGATAGCCTAATTGCAAACAATTTTTGTATTACAAGTTTTCTAAAATGTTACATTTAAATACGCAAATGATGCATTATTTAATTAAATATGCACTAATTTGCATTAATTTCAATGCAAAAATCTAAACACTGAATGAAGTCAGTTTCAATTTTTTTTTTTGACACATTAGAGTCAATATTTTTTACAGAGGGAGAATCTAATTTTTGTCACTCCATAATTCAAAAAATACTTAAAGTTTTAATTTTAAATAAAATGTTGTATATAATCAAGCAAATTATATATGAACAAATCCCTCTGTAAAAACCTTCAGGATATAGAGAGGAATAAAAATGTCAAGTTTGGTGTGTGAAAGTACTGCTGAAGTGGAGATTTATGGCTCAGTGTAAGAGAAAAAAACTCATTTAGAAAAAACTTTTGTTAAAAATAAGTATTGTACTTGAAATCTTTTGACACAAATAGATAAAGTGCTATAAAAGAAACACTTAACAATGACTTTTGGATGTTTTCCTTCCACTAGTTTGAAAAACCAAAAAGCCCAAAATCAAAAACTTAACAGGTGCATGAAAAAAACAATGTCTCCCCTTAACTTGACTTAAAACCTAATTTCGGAGACTTAAAAAGTGTATGAACAAAGTAAAATGTAAAAAAGAGAAAGGTTTTTAACTATATAAAAACAATAGAAGTCTAGGCAGTGTTCCCATTTGTGTGTGTGTGTGTGTGTGTGTGTGTGTCAGTAGGTGAGCACTAGGGAAGAGGAGAGGCGTGAGAGAGAGAGATAGAGGGGAAGAAAGGGATGAGAGGATGTGGGATTACATGAAAGAACGGAGTGGTCATAAATTTCGCTCAGACAGACGAATAAAACTCTCGCTATCCTCCCAGTCTCTCTGGTTTTTCCTCAAGGGGTAAGAGCACACACACACACACACACACACACACACACACACACACACACACACACCCATAGTGTAGCCAGTAAAGGTCTTTTGTACTCTCTGCGAAAAGAACAAAAAAATCATGTGACATCATACCGTCGTACCCCAGAGAAATAAATATATTAAATAAATATAACAGACATATACACACATACAGAAATCACTGTACAGACTGTACACAAACACTCATATTTATACAGCCTCTCATTATGTGTAAAATTCCTTGATTAAAACAAAAAACAAACAAACAAACAAACAAAAAAAACTGTGGCGATACCATGGTAAACCGCATAGTAAAACTATACTTTGATATATATTACGGGAGAGGATGATTATCATATTTATATACAGTTGCATTTTACATGTGACCCTGGACCACAAAAATACTTATAAATAAGCTTTCCATTGCTGTATGGTTTGCTAGGATAGACTAGAAAATCTAGAATCTGAGGTTGCAAAAAATCTAAATATTGAGAAAAGTTGTCAAAATTAAGTTTTTAGCAATGTATATTATTAATCAAAAATTAAGTTTGGATATATTTGCGGTAGGAAATTTACAAAATGTCTTCATGAAACATGATTTTAATATCCTAATGATTTTTAGCATTTAAAAAAATCGATAATTTTGACCCATACAATGTGTTTTCAGCTATTGCCTCAAATATATCCATGCTATTTTAAGACTGTTTTCATGGTCCAGGGTCACATATTATCAGTGTTGGGGGTAACGCATTATAAGTAATGCAAGTTGATGATAATATTACTTTCAAGTAAGTAGTAAAGTAACGCATTACTTTTTCATTTCCAATAAAATACAAAAAAGTAACGCCAGTTACTTTTTGTTTTCTTTATGTATTTATTCCCATTTTATTAACCAATGACTTGCTGTTGACTACAAAAATACTTTTCTTACTTAGATTTTTTGTCCAGCCAAAATATCAAAAATAAATACATTTTCTAGACAAGTAAATAATTATTTTCTTGTTTTCAGAAAAAAACAAGTCAAAATGAAGTGTTTTTGCTTAAAACAAGCAAAATAATCTGCCAATGGGGTAAGCAAAAAAAATCTTATTTCAAACAGAAAACAAGATTATTTTTTACATTTGCTAAGAATCAAATGTTTTTATATTAAAAACAAACAAACAAGCCCTGCTCAGATTTAAAAAGTAACACAAAAGTAATGTATTACTTTCCATAAAAAGTAACTAAACTAATTAGTTACTTTTTAGGGAGTAACGCAATATTGTAATGCATTACTTTTAAAAGTAACTTTCCCCAACACTGCATATTATATCCAAGCTATAGTACGTTAAAGAATACCATGGTATACCATGTTTACCAACTTAACTGCCATGAAACTGTTCAAAAACACAATAATGCCTTGATACTTTGATATATACCATGGTACTGAAATTACAGGCAATAATGCATGATCAGTGTAAAAGTAATGCATTACAATATTGTGTTACTCCCTAAAAAAAGTAACTAATTGCGTTACTTTTCATTTTCTGAACTGGGCTGGTCTTGCTTATTATTATTATTATTATTATTATTATTATTATTATTATTATTATTATTATTATTATTTTATTTTATTTTTTTAAATTAAAAATTATATTTCTGGCCAATTCAGCAATAAAAAAAAGCAACGTTTATCTAAAGTCATTTTTGCTTATTAATATGATTGAATTGGATCATCGAAGATCAGCAGCAAAGACATTGGTAAGAAAATTTGGATTAATATATATATATATATATAAAACTAGTAAAGTAAAGTAATATATATATATATATATATATATATATAAATCCCAGTTTATTAACCAATGTCTTTGAAAACATCCAAAAGACACTGTTAAGTATTTCTTTTATAGCACTTTTTCTATTTTTGTCAAAAGATTTTAAGTACAATACATATTTTTAACAGCCGTTTTTTCAAAATGAGTTTATATATATATATATATATATATATATATATGAATCCCAATTTATTAACCAATGTCTTTGCTGCTGATCTTCAATGATCCAATTCCATCATATAAAGGATATTTGCGTTATTTAATGTTTTTAATTTCAACCCAATTTCTCTCAACATGGGGACAAAAGAGCTGTCAGTTAATAAATGGCAAAACAAAGCAGCTTGCATTACTTATTTAGAAAAGTAACATTTTTAAAGAGGAAGAGTTACTAGTTACTTGAACTTACTTGAAGTTACTTGTGTTACTTGTAATGCATTAAACCCATAACACTGACCATGATACATTTACAAAACATGATATTATAGTACTTTTGTGTGTGTGTGTGTGTGTGTGTGTGTGTGTGTGTTTTAAATCACATTCTTGGAGGTACACTGGAGTTTCAAGTAAATACCTCAGTATATTATTACATATTTACGTGATACCCCAATAAATCTTCAAGAACACTGCTGTAGTGTAAAAAACTTGGGAATATGGTACTGAATGGTTACCATATTGACATACCACAGTATTTGCATGTTATCCAAACTACTTTGCTACTATTACCATGGTACCATTTCGTTTTCAAAAACATGGCCCTTTGATTACTCTTGTAAAAAAAAAAACAACAACATGCCCAAAAAAACATAATAATGCCATAGTACTTAGTACATAGTGACCTTATTTACATACCATGGTATTTACGCAGCACTCAGTGTTTGTACAAAAATACAATGGTGTTACTATTGTACATTTCCAGAAAACACATCCACATAAACATATTTTGATTCACCATCATATGTTTCCTTTTTCTGTTCGTACACACGCCATCTGAACATCAGATCCGTGCATCTGTTTCCAAATGTGTAGGTGTGTGTTTGCGTGCGCCTGGAAAAAAGACGAGTCAGTGTCAGTGAGGCATTACTGACTCAGTTTGTGAGGCAGCAAAAAAAAAAAAACCTCTCCATTGTTTCCTTGATTATGCCACATTTCCTGCACTTTTTGCCCGTTGACCCTTTTCACTACTGCATGACGCCGGGCATGATTCACTTTCCTTCTGCTGAATCACGTCTGGCGCTCTCAATGAGCGCTCTCTTCCCTTTGTCAGTGACGTACTGGCGGCTCTCTTTCTGTTTGGTGATTTAGTGCAACGCGTGGCCATCTGAGATCCTTAGATCTCCATCCGCAGAGCGTGAATCAGTTTCGCACACACTTCCGCTCTGTGCCGAAACCTAGCGAGCTGATCTCCCCACGTAAATTTCACAATGGGTTCATGCCATGCAAACCAATATTAAACTGCTTTTTTATAAAAAAAAGTGACTTTTGTGTGAGTTGTGCATCTATGTCCGTAACCAGAGTTCGAAAAATAGCAAGGTCTGGGGTGGATTGTTAAGAACTGTGCTATAATAACACACACCTACATGTTTTTGTACACAAAACAGATTTTATCTTTGTGTTTATAGCATCAAAGTTTATGCTTTACTATAGGTTAGGGGTGCATCATTTTATTACTTGTTTATTATTTACGCAACAGTACTTGTTACACTGCAAAAAATGCTTTTCTTACTTAGATTTTTTTATGGTTTCCAGCCAAAATATCTAAAAAATCTTAAATCAAGAAGGATTTTCTAGACAAGTAAAAATTGTCTTGTTTTCAGAAAAAAAAAACAAGTCAAAATGAAATTTGTTTTTGCTTAAAACAAGCTAAATAATCTGCCAATGGGGTAAGCAAAAAAATCTTGTTTCAAGCTAAAACTCACTTCATTTTAACATCTTTTTTCTGAAAACAAGACCATAATTTTTACTCGTCTAGATTTAAGAATTTTTAGATAATTTGGCTGGAAACAAGACACAAAATCTAAGAAAAGCATTTTTTGCAGTGTACTCTAATAGTTTACATTAGTAAGCATTGCTGTATGATAAGAACTGTTTATTCGTCTTATGAATGTTTCAGCATGACTCTGCGAAACTACTTTTGTATATTTCATTCTGTAACCTATTTGTTCTAC
Organism: Cirrhinus molitorella; assembly: GCA_033026305.1. NCBI lineage: Eukaryota > Metazoa > Chordata > Actinopteri > Cypriniformes > Cyprinidae > Cirrhinus > Cirrhinus molitorella. The sequence goes on from CM065129.1 coordinate 36,122,591, forward strand.
AGATTTCTGTACTAGTGTTATTATGCTACTGTTTTAATAGCATAGCTATTAGGGATGTAACAATATCAAAATCTCCACAAGTCCACAATACAATATTTATCACGGTATTTAAAATATTTGTGCATTTTAAAATCTAAAACACAAAATTAAGAGCTCCAACCCATGTTCTTAACTAAGAAAACTTAAGTCAGAAAAAAGACTTTCACCTGAACTTTAAAAGGGACTCAACCCTATTTTTTTTAGTTGTGATATACTGTCTCAATCTTATTTACATTCACACTGGTGTTTTAGGAAGCCAAACTAATTAGAATATAATACTAATATAACAAGAATGACAGTAATAGCCAAATATTGTAAAACGGCTGCACTGTGAAATGCATGTAAAAAAAAATACGTATACACTGCAAAAAAATGCTTTTCTTAATTAGATTTTGTGTCTTGTTTCTAGCCAAAATATCTATAAAATCTTACATCAAGAGGGATTTTCTAGACAAGTCAAAATTGTTGTCTTGTTTTCAGAAAAAATAAGTCAAAATCAAGTGAGTTTTTGCTTAAAACAAGCAAAATAATCTAGTTCTCATCTTGAAATAAGATGATTTTGCTTACCCCATTGGCAGATTATTTTGCTTGCCCGTTTTTTGATTACTGTCAGTTTAAGAGCCAGTGTTGCCAGGTTTTGCTACGGTTGCAGAGACAAGCCAAAAATAGAATATACCAAAATAGGTTAATCGCTAACCCTAAACTGCAATTTTCCACTTCATTAATGCATCACGTTAAGTGGAAAAACAAGTGTAATGATGCTTATAATTACTGGATCTGGCAACACAGCAGAGGCTGCGCCCCAGACTTCACTCACATGAATCGATTTCCATCATGTTTTGACTTTTTTTTTTTTTTTTTTTCCTGAAAACAAGACAGCAATTTTGACTTGTCTAGAAAACCCTTCTTGATTTAATAATTGTTGAATATTTTGGCTGGAAACAAGACAAAAACTCTGAGAAAAGCATTTTTTTGCAGTGCACTATGAAACACACATCTAAAACAGACTTGATGAAGGGTTTAAGTCATATTGTGCTTTCGGCTGTAGCATGTCAAAGCATAATAGCCCAAAACACAACTTTAAAGACCTTTTATGTTATAATAAGACATTTAAATATATTTTAAAAACGTCACTTTTTGCCAGGACAACCTATCGTTTAATATCATCATGTGAGCACGATAATATCAAGACAGTTTTGCTATCGCGATATTATGATATTGATAACGTTGTTACATCCCTAACTGCTACTGTTTCTTACAGATATCATTATTTTGTTGTATCAAATGTGGTATCCTGTCAGCAATAATGTGCCCGTTTTTTGGATTACTGTCAGTTTAAGAGCCAGTGTTGCCAGGTTTTGCTACGGTTGCAAAGACAAGCCAAAAATAGAATACACCAAAATAAGTTAATCTCAGGGCTTTCTAAGCAATGGTAAACATTCGTCAACGCAACGGAAAGGCCCGCCTCTCCATTAATTCGATTGGACAATGGAAAAAAACGCAATGCCGTCGAGCGCTTTTCTGCTCAGAGTTGCTTTTTTTTCAACTTCAGGCGCTCAGAAGAAACGCAAGGCGCAGCAGGCGGTTCAAATGCGAGGCGCCTGGGGTGCATGAACAGTGTGCAGAACGCTCACTGCCAATAGGAAACAATAAAAAAAATGCGTTCTGTCTGATCGGGCCTTAAAGTGCTAAATCGTCTGGTTTTGTTTTTAAATTTGAAACATTCACTAAGATCCAGACCTCGGTGGCTACGGCCATGCATGCATGTTGCACTTCACTTTTTATTGTTTGCAAAATTTGGCTGCCTTCTTAGGCAGCTCGCTAGGTTTTGCAACGGAGCCTTTGTTGTGTCTCAAGCACGCAGCCGTTTTTTTAGCCGAGTGAAGTCTTTCGCCGATCTCCACAGCCAGCTCTGCAGCTCCCGAAGTATCCAGAATCCCTCCACCTTTCGCGAGAAGTCGTTCGGGGTGGGATGGGACATCAACACGGGGGCCGCCAGCAAAGTGTGAACCTCGGCGGCCGGCCCGCCGTACTGATAAAGAAGCGAGAGAGGAGAAAGCCCGGCGTGAGTTGAGCGAACAGGTCGACGATGTTGCAGAGACGCGGATGAAAAGAGTACGGGCTGCTTCCTGTGTCCATCTCCGAATTTTAAAGCTGTGTAGTTCAAGTTCAGTTTGATCGTTTTCTCTTCGTCCACGCTTAATAGTCTTCTCCTCTTGCCCCATCTCTCCATTCCTTCGTCCTTCTCTCCCTCCTCTTTGGGAGCCCAGCTCTCTCCTTCTTTTCTCCGTCCTCTTCTGCCCCTCTCTCTGTCCCGCTTGAGATCCGCCCGAGTCGTTCCCTCTCTCACGCCCGAGACGGGCCGAGCGCCGTGGTTTCGAGGCACGTAACTCCGAAGAGGGGCGGGGCTGTTCTCGCTCACGCCCTGAAACTGTGACGACAGAGGTGGGGCGTATCCTTGAGCGGGTGTGGCGTATCCCGTGGAGGGTGGGAGGTTGGTGTAGCCCAGGGCGTTCATCAGGCCAGATATGGAGCCAAGCAGCCCGCTAAGGCCTGAGCAGAAGTGCAGGAGGGAGCTCTGGAGGTACGGACACAGGGTGGAGCGCGCCAGCTCCCTCACGGCACACAGGAGGACGCTGTACGCCCGTTGGTTCTGCGCCAGGCGGGCGCCGTTCTCCAGGCCGCGCCACAGGTCCACCCGCGTGGCCGCACTGGGCACCGACAGAGAGGAGCTGTTGGGACGCGGAGGTGAAAAGCCGGGATCACTGAATGGAGGCCCGAGATAGGACAGCTGAGGACCAGAGATGAAGAGAGAGCATGTTAGATCAATTTTGTCACATTTTTAGTTTGTCCGTTCAGGTAGAGACCTGGTTTAAGACCAGCTGGATTGCTTTTAAAAAGGTTTAATGCAAAAGAAAGGGCCGAACCTGATTTTACCAAGTGCAACATGTTCCTGGATCAACATCTTTTTTCATCAGATTTGAAAAAAGAGTTTATAGTTTTTGTAAAATTTAGGCTCATATTCAGTGTTTGGTGCTTGTCCATCACTGTCATTCATCTATAATTTCCTCTGATTTTAGGGATTACTCATGGGTAAGGTTAGGTTTAGGTGTAGGAATGTGGTCAAGACTACATTTTTACATTAAAATGTTGTTGTTCAAAATATGTTGACCCAGGAACACATCAAACGCAGCAAAATCAGGATGTGCAAAAAAAGGCACGAGAGTTGACTGTTTGTGTCTGTGGTAAGTTTTTAGCAAGAATGATAGTTTGTAATTGGGCTTGGTGACTTAGGAGTTTTGTCTCTAAAATGACAAAACTCAAAAAATGAAGAACCTTTAACATCCATGGCAAAAAGTTCTTTATAGTGGGAACAAAAGTTTCAGGTTGATGAAATGTCCTTCACATTAAGAAAAAGTTTTTTTTTTTTTTAGGAACTGTACACTGAAAAGTTCCATGGGGAACCAGAAATGTTCTTCTATTCCATCTCTACAAAAACCTGCCATTTGGAAGCTTTATATTTTATAAGAGTGCACTCATATAAGATGGCTAAATAAACATAAATATATACATATTGCATGCTAGAGTTTATACAATATTTTGTACGTAAAATGCTCTCTAGATTCTTGAAGTTTTTTCTGCCACTGAATAAAAATAAAAAGTAGCTGAAACTATAAATCACACAATCCTGACTTTTTCTCACAATTGTGAGTTTACATGTAGCAATTCTGACTTTTTTCCTCAGAATTTAGTGATATAAACTTATAATATTGACTTTTTTCCTCTGAATTGTGACACATAACCTTGGAATTGTGAGTTACTCTTACAGCAAAAAATTAGGAGTCCTAAGTTTAGTGTTGACACGGCCATTCACTTTAAGATTTTCTTCTAACTTGCCAAGTTATTGGCTACTTTTAGCCTTGAGATGTTTTGTGAGTACAAGCCCAGATTTATAAGACCAATGTGGTTAAAATTGGAGTTGTGTCTCTAAAATGACAAAACTCAAAAAATGAAGAACATTTCACATCCATGTCTAACTTCCATTTTTTTAAAAAAAGAACTGTACACTGAAAAGCTCCTTGGGGAACCAGAAATGTTCTTCTATTCCATCTCTACAAAACCTGCCATTTGGAAGCTTTATATTTTATAAGAACTTTGTAAGAATGCACTCATATAAGATGGCTAAATAAACATAAATATATACATATTGCATGCTAGAGTTTATACAATACTTTGTATGTAAAATGCTCTCTAGATTAGTTTTTTCTGCCACTGAATAAAAATAAAAAGTAGCCGAAACTATAAAATCACACAATCCTGACTTTTTCTCACATGTAGCAATTCTGAGTTTTTTTCTCAGAATTCTGTGATATAACCTTGTAATACTGACTTTTTTCCTCTGAATTGTGAGACATAACCTTGGAATTGTGAGTTACTCTTATAGCAAAAAATTAGGAGTCCTAAGTTTAGTGTTGACACGGCCATTAATTTTAAGATTTTCTCCTAAATCGCCGAGTTATTAGCTACTTTTAGCCTTCAGATGTTTTGTGAGTACAAGCCCAGATTTATAAGACCAAAGTGGTTAAAATTGCAGTTTTGTCATCTTTATTTTAGTGCAGATGTTTTCAACCCTATTCCTGAATCCCCCCTAGCTCTGCATGTTTTGCATGTCTCCCTAATCAAACACATCTGATTCAGGTCATCGCCTCATTAGTACAGATTTCAAGAGCTGAAACGGGTCAGGCAAAGGAGACATGCAAAATGTGCAGCGTTTAAGGGCTTGAAAACCACTGTCTGACTGCGCTCTTAAAGGGACAGTTCAGACAGAAATGAAAATTCAGCCCTCCACTTTGTTCCAAATCTTGTATGTTGGAAACAAAAGAAGATGCTTTAAGATGCATAGTTCAACTTAAAAGTGATATATATATATATATTTTTTTTTTTTACCCACGTAAGTGGGACATTAATTTACGTACTTTCATAAATGTAGTGTGTACTCCTAAAAATAATAAAAATCAATTATAGTGAATTGAAATATTTTAATTTCAATTTAATTAATTGCCATCCAACACAAACCACAATGCTTGCACTGAAAATAAAAAAGTTTGGTAGTTAAAAGTATGAACCCAATAATTTGATTGAAAAATTAAACATAAATAAAATAAATAAATAAATAAATAAATAAATAAACATATAAGCTGAAATTTGGAGTAAAATATCAAATAATATTTACAACTGTAAAATTACAACTAGCATATTAAACTTGGTTATATCCCTTAAAATAAAATTCAAAAAGTTACAATTATGTAAAAAGTATGTTTAAGTAATATTTAATTAGACATTATTACAAAGTGCATTTTTAAAAAGTGTACTTAAGTATATTAAGAAATATTGTCATTAAAGTGTACTCTTTTTAGGTACACTTAAGTGGCCTTTAAATTATATTGTATTATCTGCAAGTATTCTTTTTTAAAAGTATACTTTTAATATTTGAAGTACACAAAAATACAATTTTATTGCAATTAAGCACACTTCTTTTTCACAAGTGTGATGACATCCTTTAAACTGAAAGTTGATTGTTTACGATTGTCCTTTCGAATTATTGACGCACTATTTTCCTATTTAATACACATACATATCTGTATTGTTAAAAGCGCTATATAAATGAAGGTGACTTGACTTTAAAAATTCAAGTTATTCATTGTCTTTGAAGGTTCCATGAAGAACCTTTAACATCCATGGAAAAAAGTTCTTTATAGTGGGAAAAAATGTTCTTCAGATTAATGAAAGTTACTTGGGGAACCAAAAATGTTCTTCTGTTCCAGAATTACATGATATAAACTTGTATTTCCTCTGAATTGTGAGAAATAACCTTGGAATTGTGAGTTACAGAGTCAGAACTCTGTGATATCAAGTTACAATTACATTACTTTTATTTTTATTCAGTGTCTTTTCAGTGGCCTCAGAATTGGACTTTATAACTCGCAACTGCAAGTTCACATCACTAGCCAAGCCTAGCAACTAGAATCATGCTAGTACCTTGCTAATCATGATAGAAATAGCTAGCAGCATGCTAATCATGCTAGCAACATTCTAGTAATATTCCAACCATGCTAGAAACATGCTAGCAACTTGCTAATTGTGCTAGAAACATGCTAATCATGCTAGAATCATGCTAGTAACTTGCTAATAATGCTAAAAACATACTAGTAACATGCTAATAATGCTAGCAAAATGTTAGTAACTGGCTCATCATGCTAGCAATATGCTAGTAACTTTCTAATCATGTTAGAAACATACTAGCAACTTGCTATTCACACTAAAAACATGCTAGAAACATGCCAATTATGCTAGAAACATACTAGCAACTTACTAATCATGCTAGAATGCTAGCAACTTGTTAATCATGCTAGAAATGTTAATCATGCTAGTAACTTACTAATCATGCTAGAATTATGCTAGCAACATGCTAGTAACTTGCTAATCATGCTAGAAACATACTACCAACTTACTAATCATGCTAGAATGCTAACAACTTGTTAATTGTGCTAGAAACATGCTAATCATGCTAGAATCATGCTAGTAACTCGCTAATCATGCCAGAAACATGCTAGCAACTTGCTAATCATGCTAGAAACATACTACCAACTTACTAATCATGCTAGAATGCTAACAACTTGTTAATTATGCTAGAAACATGCTAATCATGCTAGAATCATGCTAGTAACTCGCTAATCATGCCAGAAACATGCTAGCAACTTGCTAATCATGCTAGAAACATACTACCAACTTACTAATCATGCTAGAATGCTAACAACTTGTTAATTGTGCTAGAAACATGCTAATCATGCTAGAATCATGCTAGTAACTCGCTAATCATGCCAGAAACATGCTAGCAACTTGCTAATCATGCTAGAAACATACTACCAACTTACTAATCATGCTAGAATGCTAACAACTTGTTAATTGTGCTAGAAACATGCTAATCATGCTAGAATCATGCTAGTAACTCGCTGATCATGCCAGAAACATGCTAGCAACTTGCTAATCATGCTAGAAACATACTACCAACTTACTAATCATGCTAGAATGCTAACAACTTGTTAATTGTGCTAGAAACATGCTAATCATGCTAGAATCATGCTAGTAACTCGCTAATCATGCCAGAAACATGCTAGCAACTTGCTAATCATGCTAGAAACATACTACCAACTTACTAATCATGCTAGAATGCTAACAACTTGTTAATTGTGCTAGAAACATGCTAATCATGCCAGAAACATGCTAGCAACTTGCTAATCATGTTAGAAACATACTACCAACTTACTAATATGCTAGAATGCTAACAACTTGTTAATTGTGCTAGAAACATGCTAATCATGCTAGAATCATGCTAGTAACTCGCTAATCATGCCAGAAACATGCTAGCAACTTGCTAATCATGCTAGAAACATACTACCAACTTACTAATCATGCTAGAATGCTAACAACTTGTTAATTGTGCTAGAAACATGCTAATCATGCTAGAATCATGCTAGTAACTCGCTAATCATGCCAGAAACATGCTAGCAACTTGCTAATCATGTTAGAAACATACTACCAACTTACTAATCATGCTAGAATGCTAACAACTTGTTAATTGTGCTAGAAACATGCTAATCATGCTAGAATCATGCTAGTAACTCGCTAATCATGCCAGAAACATGCTAGCAACTTGCTAATCATGCTAGAAACATACTACCAACTTACTAATCATGCTAGAATGCTAACAACTTGTTAATTGTGCTAGAAACATGCTAATCATGCTAGAATCATGCTAGTAACTCGCTGATCATGCCAGAAACATGCTAGCAACTTGCTAATCATGTTAGAAACATACTACCAACTTACTAATATGCTAGAATGCTAACAACTTGTTAATTGTGCTAGAAACATGCTAATCATGCTAGAATCATGCTAGTAACTCGCTAATCATGCCAGAAACATGCTAGCAACTTGCTAATCATGTTAGAAACATACTACCAACTTACTAATATGCTAGAATGCTAACAACTTGTTAATTGTGCTAGAAACATGCTAATCATGCTAGAATCATGCTAGTAACTCGCTAATCATGCCAGAAACATGCTAGCAACTTGCTAATCATGCTACAAACATACTACCAACTTACTAATCATGCTAGAATGCTAACAACTTGTCAATTGTGCTAGAAACATGCTAATCATGCTAGAATCATGCTAGTAACTCGCTAATCATGCCAGAAACATGCTAGCAACTTGCTAATCATGCTACAAACATACTACCAACTTACTAATCATGCTAGAATGCTAACAACTTGTTAATTGTGCTAGAAACATGCTAATCATGCTAGAATCATGCTAGTAACTCGCTGATCATGCCAGAAACATGCTAGCAACTTGCTAATCATGCTACAAACATACTACCAACTTACTAATCATGGTAGAAACATATTACCAACTTACTAATCATGCTAGAATGCTAACAACTTGTTAATTGTGCTAGAAACATGCTAATCATGCTAGAATCATGCTAGTAACTCGCTAATCATGCCAGAAACATGCTAGCAACTTGCTAATCATGCTACAAACATACTACCAACTTACTAATCATGGTAGAAACATATTACCAACTTACTAATCATGCTAGAATGCTAACAACTTGTTAATTGTGCTAGAAACATGCTAATCATGCTAGAATCATGCTAGTAACTCGCTAATCATGCCAGAAACATGCTAGCAACTTGCTAATCATGCTAGAAACATACTACCAACTTACTAATCATGCTAGAATGCTAACAACTTGTTAATTGTGCTAGAAACATGCTAATCATGCTAGAATCATGCTAGTAACTCGCTAATCATGCCAGAAACATGCTAGCAACTTGCTAATCATGCTAGAAACATACTACCAACTTACTAATCATGCTAGAATGCTAACAACTTGTTAATTGTGCTAGAAACATGCTAATCATGCTAGAATCATGCTAATAACTCGCTAATCATGCCAGAAACATGCTAGCAACTTGCTAATCATGTTAGAAACATACTACCAACTTACTAATCATGCTAGAATGCTAACAACTTGTTAATTGTGCTAGAAACATGCTAATCATGCTAGAATCATGCTAGTAACTCGCTAATCATGCCAGAAACATGCTAGCAACTTGCTAATCATGCTAGCAACATACTACCAACTTACTAATCATGCTAGAATGCTAACAACTTGTTAATTGTGCTAGAAACATGCTAATCATGCTAGAATCATGCTAGTAACTCGCTGATCATGCCAGAAACATGCTAGCAACTTGCTAATCATGTTAGAAACATACTACCAACTTACTAATCATGCTAGAATGCTAACAACTTGTTAATTGTGCTAGAAACATGCTAATCATGCTAGAATCATGCTAGTAACTCGCTAATCATGCCAGAAACATGCTAGCAACTTGCTAATCATGCTAGAAACATACTACCAACTTACTAATCATGCTAGAATGCTAACAACTTGTTAATTGTGCTAGAAACATGCTAATCATGCTAGAATCATGCTAGTAACTCGCTAATCATGCCAGAAACATGCTAGCAACTTGCTAATCATGCTACAAACATACTACCAACTTACTAATCATGGTAGAAACATATTACCAACTTACTAATCATGCTAGAATGCTAACAACTTGTTAATTGTGCTAGAAACATGCTAATCATGCTAGAATCATGCTAGTAACTTGCTAATCATGCCAGAAACATGCTAGCAACTTGCTAATCATGCTAGAATCATGCTAAAAACATGCAAGTAACTTGTTAATAATGCTAGAAACATACTAGTAACATGCTAATCATGCTAGCAACATGTTAGTAACTGGCTAATCATGCTAGAAAATGCTAGTAACATGCTAATCTATCTGTCTGTCTATCTATCTTTTAAACATTAAGCTTTTAAAACTACTTTAAACTTCAAACTATTTCAGACTGAAAACTATAAAACTTTCAAAAACTTTTTTTTATTTAAAAACTTTTACTTTTAAAAAAAAGTCAGGCTTTCTCAAGCCAACTTAAAGTTTGTCTTGACAAAGTTTATCTAGTCTTTTTAACAATCGGTCGTGGAAACAGGCTTCTATACAAGTCTGAGAATGTCCTTGTAAATATTAAATTCATAGGAGATGCTGTTTCTTGTATTTCTGTTGTTGGCCTGTTAGGGACAGTTCCACCCAAAAGTGAACATTCTGTCATGGTTTACTCACCCTCATGTTGAGCCAAACCTGTATGACTCTAGTTTTTTTTTTTTTTTTTTCGTAAAGCCACAATGGAAAATAAATGGTATCCAAAACCATTTATTTCTGGGTGGAACTATTTCTTTAATGTCACAATAAAATGGAAGTAGCAACAGATATTTTTTTTTCCTGTATTATGACATCTGAATGCAAAAAAAAAAAAAAAAAAAAAAAATCGAAAAAATAAAAAATGCAAGAGACTTTGCTTTATGCATTGGATTTTGTTTGGATTTGTTTGAAATATGGGCCTTACACCTAAAGTGGAGGCACATTAATTGAAAAATCACAGTAACGCTTTATAGTTTAGGGACCAGTTCTCACTATGAGTTATTCACAGTACGATCTATAATGTAAATTCAATGAACAGGCAGGGTGAATTTAATTTCATGCCAACTTTAAAATTTAAAATGAAAGCCCTCCAGAATACATAAAAATGCTATCAGGGTCTTTATGCACTATACTAGACAAAAGCTATAGACAGGAGATACTACAAACGACTAATTAAAACTAGGAGATAAAAAATCTGGGACGAGCATCCACAGGAAAACATCTGTAAACAAAAGTGTCCCATTTATCGTCACACACTGATAACACACACACAAACAGACAGACAGTGACTCACATAAGTGTCTCTGATCTCCTTCAGCTGGTGGTCCAGGTATTTGGTCAGCTCGTATGTCCTCTCTATGGAGCTCCTCTCGTTGGACAGAATGAGCGTGCGATCCAGCACCTGACCGAACCCCACCGCAGCCGCCAACAACAGCAACACAGCGACCTGATCGACTAAAGACAGGGATTTCAGTGACATTTTAACATCCAGTTTTCTTGTTCAGAGCATTTCTGCCAATGCGTTTCACGGAATGCTTTAATAATGTTGTCATTTCCTAAAAAACCCAAATGAAGGCTGTGATACCGTTTGAGGAATAACAGCAAGTGGAGAAAATCTGTCTGTAATCAGCTGCGGATAAATGTTTAGTTTATAAGCGTTCACACAAATTATGGCGTGTCATTTTAGTGAATTTTGGTAATATGCCGGTTGTAGTTGTAATCCTTCTGAGGTATTCAAACTAAAATAGTTAGTTTTATGTTATACTGTGATTATAGAGGTTACGGTTTCATGAGGCTTTATCTGGCACTGCTTCTGCTTCTGTCTCCGTACAGCTTGTTTATAGAGAGAGAGAAGTTCTGCGCAGGATTATTAAAGGGGTTTATGTTCGTATTGAAACAGGTCATAAAAAGTTGAAATAAATGTTATGTACAGTATATTATATCATTAAGTTTCCATATATCTTCACTGCTTAAATGTCCCATATTCAAATGCATTTTTAAAATGCATGTTAGTGTGAACAGTTCATTCATGCATATGTTTCCAAAAATGTGGAAAACAATGTCCAAAGCAATTGTGTTTTAATCAAAATGTCTATTCTATGGAAGAACGTTTCCACCACTGAATTAAAAGTAAAAAAGTTAATTGTGACATTTATCTCATCATTCTGACACTTTTTTTCTCAGAAATGTCAGATATAAATGCACAATTGCAAGTTATAAAGTCAGAATTCTGACTTTTTTGCCAGTTCTAAGGACAAAAAAAGTCTGATATATTCACTGAATTTATTTAACTCAATTCTGACTTTATAATTCACAATTACAAGTTTATACCATGCAATTGTGACTTTATAACTTACAATTGTGAGTTCACAATTCTATGAAAAAAACGTAATTGCAACTTTGTAAACTATGTTTATCTCATAATTCAGATTTTTTTCTCGCAATTGTGAGTTCACATCTCGCAAATTTTACTTTTTTTCTTCTCAGAAATGTGAGATATAAATGCATAATTTCAAGTTATAAAGTCAGAATTGTGAGATATATACTTACAATTGCGTCTTATAAAGTTCTGAGGAAAAAAGACTGATATGTTTACAGAATTTATATCACACAATTCAGACTTAATTTCTCAGAATTGTGAGTTTTTATCTCGTAATTCTGACTTTATAACTCACAGTTTTGAGTTTATATCATGCAATTGCGACTTTATTTCTCAGAATTACGAGTTTATATCACAATTCTGAATTTATTTCTCTGAACTGTGAGTTCATATCATGCAATTCTAACTTTATAACTTGCAATTGCTAGTTTATATCACAATTCAGACTTTATTTCTCAGAATTGTGAGTTTATATCTCGGAATTCTGACTTTATAACTCACAATTTTGAGTTTATATCATGCAATTCTAACTTTATAACTTGCAGTTACGAGTTTATATCATGCAATTGCGACTTTATTTCTCAGAATTGTGAGTTCATATCATGCAATTCTAACATTATAACTTGAAATTGCGAGTTTATATCATGTGATTGCGACTATTTCTAAGAATTGTGAGTTTATATCTCAGAACTCTGACTTTATAACTTGAAATTGTGAGTTTATTCCATGCAATTGCGATTATTTCTCAGAATTGTGAGTTTATATCTTGGAATTCTGACTTTATAACTCACAATTGTGAGTTTGTTTCATGCAATTTTAACTTTATAACTTGCAATTGCTAGTTTATATCACAATTCTGACTTTATTTTTTCAGAATTGTGAGTTTATATCTCGGAATTCTGACTTTATAACTCACAATTTTGAGTTTATATCATGCAATTGCGACTTAATTTCTCAGAATTACGAGTTTATATCATGCAATTGCGACTATTTCTCAGAATTGTGAGTTTATATCTCGGAATTCTGACTTTATAACTCACAATTGTTTGTATCATGCCATTCTAACTTTATAACTTGCAATTGCGACTTTATTTCTCAGAATTGCGATTTTATATGACGCAATTGTGACTTTATTTCTCAGAATTATGAGTTTATATCATGCAATTCTAACTTTATAACTCACAAGTTTGAGTTTATATCATGCAACTGTGAGTTTATATCACTATTTTGATTTTATTTCTCAGAACTGCGAGTTCATATCATGCAATTCTAACATTATAACTTGAAATTTTGAGTTTATTCCATGCAATTGTGATTATTTCTCAGAAGTTTATATCTCGGAATTCTGACTTTATAACTCACAGTCTCACAGTTCCGAAAAAATAAAAAATAAATAGTGAGATAATAGGTCACAATAACATTTTTTGTGGCGGAAATTGGCTTCCAGAGTATTCCAACAAGTCCCCGCCTTTAACAAAAAAACTCCGGTCACAATAGGAAAGAAAAGATCTGTCACTACTTCCATTTCACCGTGACTTTATGAGAATTAATATGATCAGTTTATGATAGCAATAAACACAGTGGCCCCACATGTATTTAATCATCACATAAACAAAATATAATTTTTTGCAAATGCATGGTTTTCCTCAGAGGCATTTTGTACAGCTATCAACCGAATTCACTGATGTTTGACAAACATAAAATGTTTTCAACAGTGTGTCTATTCTTTTAATCACAAGTAACAGTACTTTCTTTTTATGTTTTGAGCTCAGGGGTGTGAGTGTGTGTGTGGTCCTCTACTCTAGGACATGTTTTTGTTTTTGAGTGTGTGTGTGTTTGCAGGTTTCTGTTTTGGATTATGTGTATATACATGCCTGTACACAGACCAGTGCATTTGTTATATTCAGCATTGAGCGTGAGTGTGTGTGAATGTGCCCGAGCAGAGACCCTTTTAGCCCCGAAATCACACTGGGAAAATGGCAGCAAATGAGAACTCGCGAAAGGGTCACGCAGTGCTCCTATTATGAGTGTGTGCAAGCCTCAGGGAGTCATCCGGCACAAACACATCTCACATCGTGTCTCCGTTCTCTTTCTTTTTTGTGTCAAGCTTTCAGAGGAACATGGCAGAGATGTGTAATTACTTGTTTGAGGCATTGTGTTTTCAACAGGTGTGAAATATGTGCAGCTCCTCCCCTCCGCTGTTCCTTTTTATCTCCGTTCTTCTCTTCTTCTCGAACCCTCCGTCATCCTCACGTCCATTTTTCCTCAGTCCTTTTTTTCTCGCTGTCACACGTTGTTTTCTCTCTCCTTCCCCTCATATTCCCCCTGTCAAGTTTTCCAGGTTGTTTTTTTATCTTCTCACACACGCCTAAGTTTCCTCCCCTTCTTTAAAGTGGTTTATCTCTTTTTTGCCCCCGGCCAAAATAACAACAGCTTATTAACCTCGATTAGCTCTGCCAGTTTTTCTTTTCAGCTCTGTTCCTTTCTTTTCTCTCTCTCTCTAATTCACTCATTCTTCTTCTGGAGCGAGGAATTCTTATGAAACACTCATCTAAAACACTACCTGAAACAAACTCCTGACACACCTTTTCCCCAAACCAAGGTCACTATAATCGGCAAAGTGTCTCTGTTAGATCGGTAGCAGGGTGTGGAAAAGTTCAGCAGTGCATCTCAGATGCATCCAAAATGCTGATCCAACGCAAACGGCTTATTGGAAACACCAGATGTACTAAAATCTTCCATTAAAGTCTTATAAACATTGACTGGCATCTTATTCTTATTAGAACTGTCTTTTGTTCCAATGAATAACTGGATAAGAGCACCCCGAGGAACATTTCATTGTTTCTCTTTCAGAGCTCAGAATTTCGTTTCATTGAAGCATTAAGATTGTCTCAAATGTTTCTGCTGTTATATTTCCAAAGAGAAATGGTAGTAGACAACTGATAGATGTAATATAAATCTAAAACTTTATTGGCATCAGCGGTTCCATAAAGAACCTTCAACGTCTTTACATTTGGAAAAAAGTGATCTTCACAGTGGAAAAAAAGATGGTTTCTTAAGAACTTTTTACTGAAAAGTTCTTGAAGAAAACCCCAAAGGCCTGCAAAAAAGCCCTTTTGAAACTTTTTTTTTAAGAGTTTGAGGTCTTAGTTTGAGTTTGATTTATGCCCTTGATTTCTGAATTTTGATTGTAGACTTTGGTATCTTGGTTTTGAGAGACTTGGGGTCTCAGAGAGTTTCAGAAGAGATCTCAAACTCTATTAAAATTCAGAGAACGCTAATTTTTCAGAGGTATTAAGGCGAGACACTGCTGGTGAATAGGGTAAAAGAAAATTACTAATAGTTATCACCTTACTTACCCAGTTGATGGATTACATTGATAACTGCAAACATTTTTTTGTATTACAAGTTTTCAAAAATATTAGGTTTAAATATGCAAATGAGGTATTATTTAATGAAATATGCACTAATTTGCATACATTTCTAGTACAAAAATCTAAACACTGGATGAAGTCAGTTTCAAAATTCTTGTTTAATTTGTTTACCAAATTAGAGTCAAATGTTTTTACAGAGGGGATTTGGGGTATCTCATTTTGTCACTCCAAAATTCAGAAAATACTAAGAACAGACCATACATTTTTTACATTTTTGGGGGGAATAAAATGTTGTATATGATCAAGCAAATTATATATGAACAAATCCCTCTGTAAAACCTTCAGGATACAGACAGGAATAAAAATGTAAAGTTTGGTGTGTGTAAGTGCTACTGAAGTTGAGATTTATGGCTCAGTGTAGGAGAAAAAACTCATTTTGAGAAAACGGCTTTTAAAAATATGTATTGCAATTGAAATCTATTGACACAAATAGATAAAGTGCTATAAAAGAAACATTAAACAGTGTCTTTTGGATGTTTTCTTTCCACAAAAACCAAAAAGCCCAAAATCTCAAATTTGAGAGATGCATGAAAAAACAGTGTTTTTGCCTGCAGTGTCTCCCCTTAATTAAACTCTCATAAATCTCAAACTCTTAAAAATAAAGGTTTCAAAAGGGTTTTTTTCCATATAGAATAGCTGTTTGGGGTTCCTTTATGAACTTTTCAGTAAAGAGTTCTTAAAAACAACCAAATTAAATCTTTTTTTTTCACTGTAAAGAATGTTTTTTTTTTTTTTTTGTTATTTTGGTATCTTGGTTTTGAGAGACTTGTCAGAGAGTTTCAGAAGAGATCTCAAAGTCTCTCAAAACCAAGATACCAAAGCCCACAATCCAAATTCAGAGATCACATTTTTCTCATCAAAATTTTCAGAGGTAGTAATTAAAACTCTCATAAATCTTGAACTCTTAAAAATAAAGGTTTCAAAAGGGGTTTTTGCCATATAGAAGAGCCGTTTGGGGTTCCTTTAAGAACCTTTCAGTAAAGCGTTCTTAATTAAATCTGTTTTCCACTGTAAAGAATGTTTTTTTTTTTCTCAAAGGTAAAGATGTTAAAGGTTCTTCATGGAACCATCAATTTTAGATACAAAGAACCTTAGTTTTTAAGAGTGCATGAAGAACCTTTAACATCTTTACATTTGGGGGGAAAAAAAAACATTCTTTACAGTGGAAAAAAGATTTAAGATGGTTCTTTTTAAGAACTCTTTACTGTAAAGTTCTTAAAGGAATCCCAAATGGCTCTTCTGTATGTCATTCACTGCAAAAAGACCTTCTGAAACTTTTGAGATCTTTTGAGTTTGAGATCTTAGAGCTTTAAAATAATGTTGATGCATTTTTGAATATAAATGCATCTTCACACATCTCTACAAGACGACACACACTCCTCAATCTCCCTGAGGATATTTAGTTGAATTTTAAATGCATTTGAAGTTGGCCTGAAATGTTGTTGGCTTTGCCAAGGACCTTCAGGACAAAGAGGAAATGGACAATAAAACCTGCGTTAGGAGAAAAATTCTCAGTTTTCCCTGAACTTTGGCACTGATTGTTCTTTGAAAGACCTCCAACAGTGTTGAAATCTTTTATTGCACTAAATGTTCTTTACACTCCTGAAAAAGGTTTGGTGATGCCATTTAAAAAAAACCCTTTAGAATTTTTTATTTTTAAGAGTTGGAGATCTTAGAGCTTTAAAATAATGTTGATTTATGTCCTCTAAAAATGTTGAGATCTCCGGATTTTGATTGTAGGCTTTGGTATCTTGGTTTTGAAAGACTTTGAGATCTCTTCTAAAACTCTTTGAAACAAGTCAAAGACGTATCGAAGACTTAAGAGAGACTACACTCTTAAAAATTGAGGTTCTTTGTTCTTAAAATGGATGGTTCCATAAAGAACCTTTAACATCTTAACATTTGGAAAAAATCTTTACAGTGGAAAAAAGATTTAAGATGGTTCTTTTTAAGAAGTCTACTAAAAAGTTCTCAGAGGAACCCCAAACTGCTCTTCTATATGGAGTTCACAGCAAAAACCCTTTTTGAAACCTTCATTTTTAAGAGTTAGAGATTGATGAGAGTTTGATTTATGCTCTCTGAAAAATTTGATGAGAAAAATTGTAATATCTGAATTTTGATTTTAGGCTTTGGTATCTTGATTTCGAGAGACTTTGAGATCTCTTCTAAAACTCAAAGATGAGACAAATCAAAGATGGATCAAAGACATAAGAGACTACACTCTTAAAAGTTGAGGTTCTTTGTGCTTAAAATGGATGGTTCCATTAAGAACCTTTAACATCTTTACATTTGAAAACAATGTTCTTTACAGTGGAGAAAGGATCTTTACAGTGGAAAAAAAGATGGTTCTTTTTAAGAACTTTTTACTGAAAAGTGCTCAAAGGAGCTCCAAACAGCTCTTCTACATGGCATTCGCTGCAAAATCCCATTTTTAAACATTTATTTTTAGGAGTTTGAGATCTTAGAGCTTTAAAATAATGTATGCCATCTGAAAAAATTTAGCTGGGAAAATTCTGAGAGCTCTGAATTTTGATTGTAGGCTTTGGTGTCTTGGTTTCGAGAGACTTTGAGATCTCTTCTAAAACTCCCTGAGACAATTCAAAGACATATCAAAAACACAAGAGACTACACTCTTAAAAATTGAGGTTCTTTGTTCTTAAAATGGATGTGGTTCCATTAAGAACCTTTAACATCTTTACATTTGAAAACAACATTAATTACAGAAAGGATCTTTACAGTGGAAAAAAAGTTTTAAGATGGTTCTTTTTACTGAAAAGTTCCCAAAGGAGCTCCAAACATGGCTTCTACATATCATTCATGGCAAAATCACATTTTGAAACGTTTATTTTTAAGAGTTTGAGAGCTTTAAAATAATGTTAATGTACGCCATCTGAAAAAATTGCTAGGAAAATTTTGAGATCTCTGAATTTTGATTGTAGGCTTTGGTGTCTTGGTTTTGAGAGACCTGAGATCACTTCTGAGACAAATAGAGGTTCTTTATTGGCATTGATGGTTGCTCACAAAAAACACAAAAACTTGCCATTGGAAAAAAGATTCTTTAGATTGTTCAAATGTTCTTCACACTAAGAAAATAATGGTTCCTTTAAGAACTGACCACTGAAAGGTTCTTTCAGGAACCAAAATTTTTTAGTGGCGTCACTGTAAAAAACCCAGCTTTTCAACCTTTGTTTCTAAAAGTTTCTAAGGTGATTCACTGGAAACAACTGGAGAAACAGATATTGAAGAGATCTATTTTTTTACTCTTCTTTCTAATGAAAGTAGGCACCACACACCAATAGCATCATTGTTGTGATATCCATTTTAGGCTTTTTCAGTCGACTTTTTCCAAAGATAATGTTAGTGGGATTTGCCTGTAAAAAAGAAATTCGAAGAACGCCGCCAGGCATCAAAACTCAGATTGCGCCACAACAATCAGTACGATTTGCTGTTCTATTTACAACATTTTCTTAAGGTTACTATCTATCAGTTTGAGCAAAGATAAAAGTGGTGTTTCATAGCAAGCTTAAACAATTAAACCGTTGATTTGGGAACTGCTGTTTTTTTCAAGGCACAGTAGATCCTATCGAGAATCACATGAAGAATGTTTTTCTCTCTTGTTGCTTATTTGGATGTGAGTACAACAGCTCAAAAACAGAGCACTGGCATATTTACATAACCCCTGAAACAAATCCCCCGCGACTTTATTGAATAACAACGGCTTTCATTAGGACGGATCTGTGTGTAAGTGTGTGTGTGTGTTTGCACGGAGCCTACAGCTGGCAGCAATGATATGATGTCAAATCGCTATATCAGTCAGTGGACGCTGAGCGCTGTCTTTCTCTCTGTCTCACACACATGCACACGTAGCCTCTCGCCTTCCATCTTCTGACTGATTTGTTGCCTCTGTGTTAACACTAAACAGACGAGTCTCGGAGGCTCCAGTCAACAATACCGAGAATTCAGCATTATGGTGCAATATCATAAAACATGTTCCCTCCTATCACATCATATAAAGTTATATTGCCCATATGATGGGCCGGTCAGTTCAGCGCACAAAGAGTCTTTCATATTCATGAGCGAGTGTGTGTGTGTTTGTGAAGGGGGTCAGGGTCATGTTGTGTGTCTGTGTACAGTTAAAGTAGAGATTTATGTGCAGTCTGCACTCAATCAAACGTGCATTCCTTCACTGACTAGACACACACACACACACACACATGCAGGGCACTAGATGAATTTTAGAATATAAATGCATCTTTACACACATCCAGTGATGCATCCCATGATCTCTGCAAGGCGACACACACTCCTCAATCTCCCTGTGGATATTTAGTTTGAATTTTAAATGGATGAAAGTTGGCCTGAAATGTTGTCGGCTGTGCCAAGGACCTTCAGAACAAAGCAGGAATGGACAATAAAACCTGCGTTTTCCCTGAACTTTCCGTCTAAAACTGAAGGTTCTTTATTGGCACTGATGGTTCTTTGAAGAACCTTCAACATCCATGCGCTAAATGTTCTTTACACTCCTGAAATGCCTTAGAGGGACCATTTTAGTTTCCTTAAAGAACCTTTCTACAAGCAGTTCCCAAAATATTTTTTTTTCTTGGCATGAAGAACATTTTAATCATCTAAAGAACCTTTTGTGCAACTGAAAGCTTCTTTGGATGTTAAGCATTCTTCATAGAATGATACATTTCAGTGAAGAACCTTTATTTTTAAGTTTATAGTGGTGGAAAATAATCTTCAAATTATTCTTCTTAAAAATAAAGGGTGTTTTTTTCCAGTGATGCCATAGAACAAGGACCTTTTGGTGACCAGTTCCTAAAAGAACCATTTTCAACAGAATTCTAAAAATTTAAAGAACCTTTTTCGACTATAAAATACCTTTTCTGCATTTGAAAGGTTCCATGGATGTTCAAGGTTCTTTATGGAACCATTGATGACAATAAAAAAAATAAAAAAAAATTAAGAGTTTATAATGGGAAAAAATCTTCAAATTATTAAGATGTTCTTCTTTTTAGGACTATTCACTGAAAGTTTATTTATTTTTTCACTGGTTCCATTAAGAACCTTTACCACTTTTAAAAATAAAAGTTCCAAAATGGTGTTTTTGCAGTGATGCCATGGAACAAAGAATGTTTCAGCGACCAGTTCCTAAAAGAACCATTTTGAAGATTTTTTTTTTTAATTTAAAGAAACTTTTTCAACTATAAAGAACCTTTTCTGCATTTGAAAAATTCCAAGGATGTTCAGAGTTCTTTATGGAACCATTGATGCCAATAAAAAACCTTTATAGTGGGAAAAAATCTTTAAATTATTAAGATGTTCTTCTTTTTAGGACTATTCACTAAAAGGTTCTTCATTTTATCACTGGTTCAATGAAGAACCTTTAACACTTTTTTTAAAAATGGATTTTTGCAGTGATGTAATAGAAAAAACATTTTTGGTTCCCCAAAGAACCATTTTGATGAACATTTTAAGAACCTTTATCGACTATAAAGAACCTTTTCTGCATTTGAAAGATTCCATGGATGTTCAAAGTTCTTTATTTTTAATAGTGCGTTTATAGTGTGAGAAAATCTTCCGATTATTAAGATGTTCTTCTTTTAAGGACTATTCACTGAAATGTTATTTATTTTTTTCACTGGTTCCATAAAGAACCTTTAACACTTTTAAAAATAAAGGTTCCAAAATGGTGTTTTTGCAGTGATGCCTTAGAAGAAAACAAATTTTGGTTCCCGAAAGAACCTTTCAGTGACCAGTTCCTTAAAGAACCATTTTGACAAACATTTTAAAAATCTAAAGAACCTTTTTCGACTATAAAGAACCTTTTTTGCATTTGAAAGGTTCCATGGATGTTCAAGGTTCTTTATGGAACCATTGATGCCAATAATAATAATAATAATAATAATAATAATAATAAAACCTTTATCTTTATCTAACCCTAAATCTTTAAATTATTAAGATGTTCTTCTTTTGAGGACTATTCACTGAAAGGTTCTTTATTTTATCACTGGTTCCATGAAGAACCTTTAACACTTTTTTAAAAAAGGTTGCCACAGAAGAAGCATTTTTGTTTCCCCAAAGAACCTTTCAGTGAACAGTTCCTAAAATAACAATTTTAATGAACATTTTAAAAACCTAAAGAACCTTTTTCGACTATAAAGAACCTTTCCTGCATTTGAAAGATTCCATGGATGTTTGAGGTTCTTTATGGAACCATTGGTGCCAATAAAAAACTTTATTTTTAAGAGTTTATAGTGGGAAAAAATCTTCAAATTATTAAGATGTTCTTCTTTTTAGGACTAGTCACTGAAATGTTCTTTGTTTTCATTGGTTCCATGAAGAACCTTTAACACTTTTAAAAATAAAGGTTCCAAAATGGTGTTTTTGCAGTGATGCCATAGAACAACATTCCAAAAATCTAAAGAACCTTTTTCGACTATAAAGAACCTTTTCTGCATTTGAGAGGTTCCATGGATGTGCAAAGTTCTTCATGGAACCTTCAATGCCAATAAAGAACCTTTCTTTTTAAGAGTGTAGAAGAACCATTTTGGTTCCCCAAAGAAGCTTTCAACAAAACAGTTCCTAAAAGCAACATCTTTGCTTTATGTGAAAAACATTTTAATAATCTTTTCCACTTTAAGGAACCTTTTTTGCAACTGAAAGTGCTCATGTTAAAAGTTGAAGAGCAATGAAGAAGCTTTATTTTTAAGAGGTAATAGTGGGAAAAAAGTTCCTTACATTATTAAAATGTTCTTCTTTTAGGAATATTCACTGAAAGGTTCTTTGTTTTATCATTGGTTCCCTGAAGAAACTTTAACATTTCCATTGCACAAAAGGTTCCTTATAGTGAAAAAGCTTTCCATTGATGTATGGTTTGTTAGGATAGGACAATATTTGGCAGAGATACAATAATTTGAAAATCTGGAATCTGAGGGTGCAAAAAAACCTAATATTGAGAAAATTGCCTTTAAAGTTGTGCAAATGAAGTTCTTAGCAATGCACATTACTAATCAAAAATTAAGTTTTGATATATGTAAGGTAGGAAATTTACTAAATATCTTCATGGAACTTGATCTTTACTTCATATCCTAATGATTTTTGAAGTATTTTTGGCTATTACCACAAATAATCCCATGCTACTTAAGACACAAATGTTCTTTAGATATTAATATGTTCTTCACACTAAGAAAATGGTTCACTAAAAGGTTCTTTATTTGCCTTAATAGTACCAAGAAGAACTTTTTAAGTTAAAAATTATGGAATCTTTCCATTGTATAAAAGGTTTCAGATTATTAAAATAGTCTTCACACTAATGAAGAAAAAGCTTCTTTGGGGAACAAAAATGGTTCATCACTTTGTAAACCTCCTCTGAAAACTAAAGAGTTCTAAAGAGTTCACGTTCTCCATCTCTGATCTTTTTTTCTGTTCAGTTCTGACGCACTAATATCTCTACCTCTGCAATTACTTCTACTTTTTTCACTCTTGCTTTTTTTAATTATCTCTTCCCTCCCCCCTCGCCAATCCCCCCCCCCCCATCTCTCAGACTCAAGTTTCTCATTTAACGTTGTCCACAGCCGACCCGCTCTTGAAAATAAATACAACAGAATGAAGAGCAACTATCTGCACGTCCAATCTAGAAGATCAAATATGAAGCTCGAACAGTTTAAGAAAGAAAGAAAGAGAAAGAAAGAAAGAAAGAAGTGGGAGAGCGAAAGGGGCTTGGTGAAGCGAGGGGCCATGTTAATTTGGGAAAAATGTAAACAGCATGTGTAACTGTTCAAACCGTGACCAACTCATTTTATATCATTCCCCTGTGCTCGCTCGCTCCTTTTTCTTTTAGAGGGAATCTGGGCTGCGTTAACCCTCTTTCCTTTCCTCCATCGCTCCATCTCTCTTTCTCCTTAAGCCCTGGACTTCCTAAAGCTCTTCATCTCTCTACCTCGCTCGCTCTCTCTCTCTCTCTCTCCCCCCTAAACAGACCGTCTCGTCCGCATCTTTGCGTGGATTAAAATGCAAATGCACGGGGCGCTGTGACATGTTAATGGTTTGGGGCTTTTTTCTGAAACCATCTGTGTGAGTTTGAGTGTATTTGGCAG
This sequence comes from Cirrhinus molitorella, assembly GCA_033026305.1. Classification (NCBI taxonomy): domain Eukaryota; kingdom Metazoa; phylum Chordata; class Actinopteri; order Cypriniformes; family Cyprinidae; genus Cirrhinus; species Cirrhinus molitorella. The sequence goes on from CM065129.1 coordinate 36,146,165, forward strand.
TTTGGGCTGTGTATGATTGGTGTGATGGATGCATGTGGGGCAAGATGAACTCTAACAGGGAAAAGAGAATAGAGAATATGTGTGTGTGTGTGTGTGTGTGTGTGTGAGAGAGAGAGAGAGAGAGCGTGACAGACTGCTCTGCTGCTTTGTTCAGGCATAAATCGCATCATTTCGTCACACACTCTTCCTCCTTTTCACAGACATGCATGGCTCCCTGAAGACAGGTGCTATGTGTGTGTGGGGGTTTGTGTGTTTAGACCCTGACTAACTCAAATCATGTACTTTCTCATATCAGTGTCGGTTAACAAGACAGGGGTGAGTTTGCCCTGTGAACCGCATGCACTCCAAAGCAAAAACGTGCTTGTGATTTATGAAAATGTCCCAACAAATATAGTAAAACGATGAAAATCAACTTTTGAAAATGCTGATGAATTAGGTTTGCTCTCTGAAACCAACAGGTTTATGTGAGTTATGGTTTAGAAAATAATAAAAACTATTATGAGATGTCTTACTGATACAGTGAAACCAGTACGTTTGTTTTCTGCTTGGGAAATGATTAGTTATAAATGTATATTTAAGTGTGAAAATAAACCATTCTCTAACTATTCTCTATTGTTCTTATAATCCAGCTTGACGTTTTTATTTATCTATACAGATTTGCATTTTTATTTATATTTTTTATTCTATTTTTTTATGTAATATGTGACCTTGGACCACAAAAGCATTCTTAAGTAGCATGGGTATGTTTGTAGCAATAGTCAAAAGTGCATTGTATGGGTCAAAATGATCAAAAAATTAAAATGATGCCTAAAATCATTAGGATATTAAGTGAAGACCGTGTTTTATGAAGATATTTAGTACGTTTCCTATCATAGATATATCAAAACTTAATTTGTGATTAGTAATATGCATCGCTAAGAACTTCATTTAAGCCGTTTTTTCAGTCTTTTGATTTTTTTTGCACCCTCAGATTCCAGATTTTCAAATAGTTGTGTCTCGGCCAAATATTTTCCTATCCTCACAAATCATACATCAATGGAAAGCTTATTTATTTACTAAAAATTGACACTTATGACTGGTTTTGTGGTCCAGGGTCACATATGTTTATTGAAATTGACAAACTCAAATGGCTTTTCTCATTAAAAAGCAATAATCGGACAACAATCCGTCGAAATGAAGTTTGAGTGATTTAACATATGCAAGTAATAATTAAGAGGGCTTTTGGACAACGGTTAAATCCTATTTAGCATGAAAAGCAAAGACTAAACATGGTTTCGTTAACTTACTTTAACGAAATTCAGTCACTTTGCTGCACCTACTAATAGGCCTCAAAAGCAGATTTTAAGAGGATCAATCTTTGGTAGATTTGAGCGTTTTTAAAACAAGTCAAATATTCATAAGAGAACTAATGGCTGAATCCCAGTTTCAGCTTGCAAACAAATTTGCGCGCACACGCGAACAATAATATAAACTATAAAAACTCGGAGAAATATAACGTTATTAACTGCATTTAATAACTATCTGATATAGTAGAAATAATAAGCAATTAATTAAAATAAACAGTGAATAGCCAAAGTCGCTCATCTCTTACCTTTCCAGCGATGCATTTTAATTGCCGCAAATCCTCGGTTTCCGCTCTTATTCTTTTTGAGGTTTTCAAAGAGTTCTGGATGAAATCAAATGCACTCCGTTATTTTCATCCGCTGTCCGGTGCTTTAGTAAACTCTCACCAAAGCTTTTCTCAAACCCGGAATAGCTTGCGGCTTGCCTGGAGCTCTACATACGGGATTAAAATATGTATATATAGAGAGAGAGAGAGAGAGAGAGAGAAGAAAAAATATTTGTAGCTTGAATAAAAAAAGGAAACAAAAAATTCAGACAGAAAGTGCGCGCGTGAGCTGATTGACAGCTGCTGGGTGCCCCGCGTGCGCGCGCGCTCTGATATCCAGGTGACTGTGGCTGAAACTCAAGGACTGGAGTGATTTTATACACATGCCTGTCCCCCTTTCCTCCTTCCCCAGTCCTCCTCCTCCTCTCCTCTTCAGTGATTCACTGTTGATTCATCTTCTCTGAAGTGAAGGACCCTGCCACGAGACTAAGAAACCACAAAGCTGGGAGGAATTACACTTCTGACAGATATTTCATAATTCGTCCAATTATTTTCTCACCAACAACAGCATGTGTGCATGCTTTTTTTCCCCGTTTCGGTGACTCAATCGTAATTTGACGTTGAGTAATTCATTCAGAACGGATGGTGTTTAGATTGGTGTGTTTTCTGACCTAGTCTTTGCTCGTTTTGTGCGTCACGCCTCCGGTATTACCTTTATTGACAGTGCGATTATTGAGATTGTGTGTTTAACACATGCGTGGGTTTACTTCAGAGGCGTGAAGAGAGGATAAGCACCTCATTTCACAGCGTGGCATTAAAAGAGCAGGGAGGATTAACACTGTAAGCATTGCCTAACTCTTCTGAACCTGTGATGTTTGACTGATTTGCTGTCAGCTGCTGTTTGATTGGATGAATCGGGATGCTGGCGTCCTCTGCTGTTCAACACCGGTATGACTATTTAACAATTAAAAAAATGCAAGGGTATTTTTTATTACTGCATTAAAAACTAGTGCTGTCAAACGATTAATCGCGTCCAAAATAAAAGTTTATGTTTATATAATGTATGTTTATTATGTATATATAGATACACACACATGCATGTATATATTAAGGATTTATATCTAAAATATTTATATTTATTTATAATCTAAATTGTATACAGGTATAAAATATATATATACATATAAATATTTAGTTTTAATGTATACATGCATGTGTGTCTATTTATATGTACAAAATAAATATACAAAGTAAACACACATATAGGCTAGTATGTAAACATAAACTTTTATTTTGGATGCGATTCATCGCGATTAATCGTTTGACAGCCCTGTTAAAAATAGAAGATAAAATCGAAAGTTGGGTAGGCTTATATTATTTCACTGCAGGACAATAAACAACAGCTATTTAGCATTTAAAAATTATCTATTGACACATTAGCAGAATTTTGAATTTAATTATAAGAAGTCAAACGATTAATTAATCACGTCCAAAATAAAAGTTTTAGTTTACATAATATATGTGTGTAAACTGTTATGTATATGGTTATATTAATGCACACACATAAAGTATACATTTTATAAAATATTTTTATGTGAAATATAATTTTTTTTTTCTTAAATATATACATATATATATATATATATATATATATATATACACACACACACACCCCCATATATTATGTAAGCAAAAACTTTTATTTTGGATGTGATTAATCATTTGCCAGCACTAAACAAACAAACAAACAAAACAAACAAAAAAACAACAGGTAGGTATATATATATATATATATATATATATATTTTTTTTTTTTTTTTTTTTTTACTGCATTAAAAACAGAAGCTACCTAAAAAAAATGTTAGGTAGGCTTATATTATTTCACTTACATAATATATGTGCGTAAACTGTTATGTGAAGTAAACATATTGAAAAATGAACACGTATTTACATGTATATTTTTATAATTGATATTATATATACATATTTTTATATATAAAATATTTTTCTTAAATATATATATATATATATATATATATATTATTATGTAAACAAAAACGTTTATTTTGGATGTGATTAATCGTTTGACAGCACTAAAAAAAAAAACGATTAAAATACACAGGTAGATTTTTATTTTTAATTAAAAGCAGAAGCAAAAATCAAAAGGCTTAATTAAATGAAATCTAAAGGCTTAATTAAAAACTATTCAGTTTAATTAATTATTATTTATATTAATGATAAATTAATAATAACATCAATAATATTATATTTTCATATAATAATAAATAATTTATAAGAATGTTAATAATAACATTGTAATCTTTTGAATGTTTTTAATATATTAGTTAATATATTTGCATTTCACTATATTTACGCTCATAATACAATGATAATGTATGCATAATATGGTTCTCTTCACACACAAACACACACACACACACACACACACACACACACACACACACACACACACACACACGTGTGTGTATATTAATATGTTTTCATATTCAGCTTGATATTTTGATTAAATTATTTTTTGTTTATATTAATTTGATATTTAGTTGCATCGTTTTTATGATAATATTAATAAAAACATTTGAACATGTTTTAAGATATTTTAGTTAATATATATTTTTATTTCGTTATATTTACCGTCATATTGCGGTAATGTATGCATAATATAAAAGATTCTCTTTATAACCAAAAATATAAAGTAAACATTGTAATATAATGCTTTTTCATTTAGGGAATACGGACTTTTTCATATTCAACTTTTTAATAATTTAATATTTGATTACATCGTTTTTATATTTCATATTAATGAAAACATTTTAATTTTTTAAATATGTTTTAAGATATTTTAGCTAATATATTTTTTATTTGGTTATATTTACCGTCATATTACGGTAATACTATAGTCGTAATATAAAATATTCTCTTTATAACCATAAATATGAACAATATTATGAACAATGTTGTAATATAATGCTTTTTTATTTAAGGAAATATAGATAGGAAATATATGCAAATTAAATGAGAGCAAATTAAACGTTCTAACAGTTTCACAGTCAAAAATTAATTTTGAAATAAACTCGGAAATTTGTTTGGTGAGTTTTTGCTGTGTCTGAATGAAGACGTAAATAATTTTAGGAGAAAAAAATACAAATAAAAAAGCATAAAAAAATCATACAGGAAAACGTGAGTGCGGTGTTATGGAAACGCGTGACCCTTCAACACTTCTTCCGGGTCGCTGTGCTCAGAACCCGGAGGTTTGACGCGGGAAACCGGAGAAAAGAACAGCTTGATCATTGTAGTTATCTGTGTTTGTTTACATCAAATATCTTCACCACCGGGAAACACGATTATACGTTTATAAAGGCGTTCTTCACCCAAAGTAAGTGCCAAAAAAGTTCGTTTTGTTTGCTGATCAAATCAAATGAAGCCGGTTGAAGGGATCGTGTTCGCTCCACATGTGCGGCGTTGTTTCAAAACCGGCTGATCTTTTCTAAATAGTCAGCATTCGAGTCCTAAAACACTCTATAACTTCAATAATTAAACCCTTACAGCCCATGATGATCAAAATGCTATGTTGGAAGCTCACAAATCCTGTCCTACTTTACTTTAGTAACACATGAAGATGGAAATGAGTTCAACTGTAACCCTAAATGTGAATAAAATCGTAGTACAGCTCTTAAAGAAGTAATTTAAAGTTTTCAAAGCAAGAAAAACCCTAATGTGAATGATTTAAACTGATTGTATGCTGATCAATGTGGTGTTATTTTGTGGCTGTGTATTGATATTAATGTTTATTTTACAGAGATGGGAGACACTCTGGAGTTTAATGACATTCATACAGAGGTGAAAGGATCTTGGGTAGGTCATGATGAACTTTCACACAAGTGTTGTGTTTTTTTTATTTAAACAACACGCATAAACTGCAGAACTTTAAAATGACCCCTGGGTGTCGCACTTTGACATTTCACTTCAGCTGGCCTTACCAACTATATTATGTAAAATTAATACATGAGTTCATTCTAACTGATCAGTATAATCAGCTCCTTGCATTCTCTCATCTGATTAATAGTTAATACTTTTTTAGCAAGTAAAAGACTTCAGTATAGTCCTCTAAATGTCCTCCTTTATTCATTTTATTGTTAGGAATATATCCAGATGTAATGAAACACTTACTAAATGATCTCTAAATGCACTTCCCACATTGCTGTTTTGCTGTTTGTTGTCAGAACGATGGCCGGCTGAGGTTCAGCAAGCAGTCTGTGGTCTATAAAAGCCACAAAACGGGGAAGGTGGACAGTATCCCGGCTCCTGAGCTCTCTGCGGCCCAGTGGCGGCGCGTCTGTCTGGGTCACGGGATCAAACTGGCCACCAGCTCTGGACACGTCTACAGATACGACGGCTTCAAAGACACAGTGAGTGTTTTGGTCGAATCATAACTGAGCGATCAGGGCTGCATATCCGTAAATGTAATTGAGGGTTGCGCAGGCATATTGGAGATACTCGGATGCAGACAACAGCACTGATTGCACAGTTAATGTACTACTGAATATGAAGAGCTCTTTTCCAAAACGCGATAAACAATTAAAAAAAAAAGTTATTGCCAACATCAGCATTGTATCTGGTCGGTATTGAATAGTGCATTATTCATTTTACACACAATGCGATATCCACAGTGTTATTCTGTCATTTTTTTTTTCCCCCCTTTTTTTTTTTTCCCCAAACCACGACAAACGCCAGTCTCCTTTCTCTGCAAAATGTAATACATCCCCTCAACCAATCACAGCGCACCATTCTGCGCATTGTAAACAGGCAGCGCTTTGAATACACCCGGCATCGTAGTTTTTCTCATCTACTTTGTACTTTGGGATCAAGAAACACACAAAAAACCTAACAATTTTGACTGCATTGATGAACCTATGGTGGTTTCTGCGGTGAGGAAGAAAATGAGCCATAACTCTGTGAGATTACAATGAACTAAGAAGAGTGACGGCTTTTAATGATTTTTAAGGGAGTTTGTAAATGTGATATTGATGTAATGCAACAGTTAAATAAACAAGAAGGTAATAAGTTACCTAAACTTGACTCTAACACTATTGCCCAATTATTTTTTTTTTTGCTCCATTTCTTTGTGAAATATAGTGAATGAATGTGCGTTTTTACACCAATCTAGTGAGTCAATTTCCCATTCAGAAAGACAGTCACTTGCTTTACTCCTCAATGAATCAGCTCGAATGAATCAAATGAATATGATTCAATAATTAAATAAGTGTCTTGACGCCACCTACTGGCTTGTAGTTTCACTTACATGGCTTGTATATTTTCAGTGATTTAAATCATTTAATTTTTCTATATTAAAAATTGTATATTTAAAACATTAATCTCAACATGAATTCATGAATTTGATTGCACACATGAAAATACAGCTGCAAGACATTGAGGTTCTTCTGTGCCACCTCTGTAGTACAAATGAATTTTGTTTATGCTGATTTCATTTGGTAGCTTATTCTTATTCTATTGTTTTTATTAGAAATGTAAAAATGCTTTATATATATATTTATTTATTTTTAAATGTGGCATAAAAGAGGACATACTTTTAATAAAGTTAAAAATAAATAATAACTAAAAATGCATTACAAACATAAAAAACAAATTCCTGTTTAATTCACTTTAAGGAGTCAACTCATCGTGAGAAGGCACATTTTTGATCAGATTTTTTGATTATTGATTAGAAGGTGCTTCAAAAATTTTGACTGTGCCCCTAATTTTATTTTATTTTTTTTAAGTTTTTAATGAAAAGTAAGCATAGAGCCCTCCTGGATTTATTGCATTTTGGGGAAAAAATATTACATTTTTATAGTAATTCTTTGAAAATCTAAATCTGGATTTGAATTTTTAATGTAATTATAACCTAAAGATGCTATGTGAAAGTTTGAAACAGAAAATATTGGTTTTCATCTTGCCACTTTCTTGGTCAAGAAAACACATTTGTACTCAAATAAATCAAAATGGATTTATAGCGTTTTGGAAAATAGCTCTTCATTTGTTGTTCTGCTAATTTATGCTGTCTAAACTACTGAAAAATGTGTGGAAGCTGCTAAATCATATAGAAAAGGAAAAGCAGTATTAATTAAAATATTAGCATGATATTTCACCCACCTGACCAGAAATTATAAGAACAAACATGAACATTGTCAAGATTCTTGTTTTGGAAATCTTGGTTCAGTTTGACTAACCACAAAGGCCTTTTGATTATCAGACAGACAGTTTTTTGCACTCTTCTTCTTGATTTGTTATAACTTTTGGCAGTCTATAGTACTCCTAATGTTTTTCCTGGTTTGACTGATTTGTACAGCCCAAAAAATGACAATAATTGACCTTTTTCAGCAGGAATAAGCTGAAAGATATACAAGTTTTGTTTATGGTTCAGCCTGTATGGCCGATTGATGAGGTGTCAAGAAAACCCTTTATTAGAGCCAAAATATTATCAAAATATTTATATAATTTGCATGTATCCTTAAAATACCTTCCACATGTTTTTGTTAGAGCTTGAGAATAAATGTAAACATAATTTTGTTTGTTCACAGTTTTTGCTTTTAGGTGCATGAAATTGTACTTGTTTTTCATTTGTGTTTTCTGGATTTTGTGTTGTAACTCAATGTGCATTTATCATATAAAATGGTGTCGAATTAACTGAACGCAATAAAACTTTAACAGTTTGGTCTTTTAAAAAAAATGCAATTAAATTACAACAAAACATGCAATTTTATTGTCAAGCAAATTGTTATAACAATTGCAAACTGTATAAACGAATAAAAATACCTTGGTTGTAGAGCTGCAAAACGATTAGTTGTGTGTGTGTGTGTGTGTGTGTGTATATATATATATATATATATATATATATATATATAAATAATATATATATATAATATATATGTGTGTATGTGTGTGTGTGTGTATATATTTAAAAAATATTTGTATAAATGTATTTGTATGTGTAATTTTATATAAATAGAAGTATTTTACATATAAATCTACAATTTTTCCTTTATACTGCATGTATGTGTATTTATATATACATAATAAATATACACAGTACACACATACAGTATGCAAACATAAACCTATTTTGACTTGATTAATCATGACTAATTGTTTTGCAGTTCTACTTGGTTGTATAATAGTCATTAAATTATTATTAATAGTATTATTATTATTATTAGAATTATATTTTAGTATACAATAGTCATATTTCAGTCAAAATTTCTTCAAGTTAAACAGGACTTTTATTTTGCCGGGTTGTCGCGAAGTTCTTTCGAGTTTTACTTTCAGCTTCAGTGTGTGTTTGACAGTAGTTTTTCTCAAAACTGAAATGGTGTAAAGCTGCTGAAGTGGGTCTTAGAACAGCTCTGAGATGAAGTTCATGTCCTCATAATATTGAGACGCGAAAACACAGCAAGCCGACAATCAGACAAAACGATTGGATTTATTAGTGTTGCACTGACTTCTGCTGTCACCTTTATTTCTGGTGTTAGATTAATCCTGATCAAGTAAAGTCCAGAGCTTATTTTTGACGTTCTATTGCAATCTCGATATATTGTTTATCGCCCAGCTCTAATGTAATATTTCTTTTCAGCTTCTGCTGAAATGTTCTTTTCTGTGTCAAAGGAAGTGCAGTGTGTGTGTGTGTGTGTGTGTGTGTGTGTGTGTGTGTAATTCAAGATGTTTCAGGAATGCTTTTCTCCAGGGGTTAATCACTGGCCTCCAATAATGGATTTGCTCTGTGTGTGCGTGTTTGTATGAAGTCATTGTGTTTGGTGTTTATCATTGAGCAAGTGTACCGTAACTCCGGAAGAATCTGTAACGTGTAACGTAGACAAAGCTGACATGAGAATGTGTTTGTTTGCTGTGCATTTACTAACTTCAACAGCGTTGTCATTGTTTCGTCTTTACGTTAGGGAAAAAGCCATGCTTTGCAGATCGGGGAAACCGTGTGAGAGTTGCTGGTTTGTGTAATGTTAATGCGATCGTGAGGGATTCGCTTAGCAGTGCCAAGCTCATTAGCGCACAGATGGACGCGCACACACCTGGTGGAGTGACATGTGGAAGCGATTGCGCAGCGCTGGATAAATAAACAGGCTGATTGAACGTGCTCCGCATCAGCCTCCGGCCGGATTACACACACCTCTGCCGTCCCAGAGGGCCGAGCGCTGCTGCCAACTCTTTATTAATGAACCTACAACTGGATGAGAGAGAGAGTCGAGGGAAGTGAGGCATTAATTCTGTTTATCTCTTCTTTCTCTTGCTCACAGGACTTTGAGAAGCTCTCATCGTTTTTTAAAGTGAACTACAAGGTTGAATTGGCGGAGAAGGACATGTGTGTGAAGGGCTGGAATTGGGGCACTGCCAAATTCACAGGTACACACATCCGTCTACACATGCATGCATGAGATTACAGTCCTGTCTAATATAAATCGACTAATAATTATGGCTGATAAATTACCAATATGAAAATTTTGAATACTAAAACTGAATACAAAAAAAAAAAAAATGTCATTTTAAATGCTACAAGCAAGTTTTGTAATGTGCAGTATGAAGAAGTATTTGGAATTTGCGAAAGGTTGCATGTAACAGTATTTAATGTTTAGTGTTTTTAAAGATTCACTTTTTGAGTCTGCATTAGGCAAGGCAAGTTTAATGATTTGGCACATTTCTTACGCAACAAAGAATGTAGGAACATTTAAAATGATTTTTTAATACATAAAATACAGTGCAATCTGTGCATTAGATGTTGGCAAAGGTCATTTAAATCTAAAATTGGGGAAATGAGCATGTAAAAAATTATGTACACGGTGCTTAAAATGCAAAAGTACTTGAATTAATAACCCTTGAAAATGATGAAAAAGCAGTATTTCTGAAGAGGTACTTATTGAAAGACAATGTATTTATGAAATAATTTTCAATAAGCACACACAAAATTCACACAATTCAAAAAAACATTATACATTTTTTTGCTTTATTTTAGTTAATGCCATAAAACTAGTGAGCTAAGGCAGTACTAGTATTGACAATGTGGTGTAAACATGGCTGAAGACGTGAAACAAAGAAACAAATGAAACAAATCAGTTGAGTGAGTCAATTACGCTGGAACAGTTCAGATTGATTCAAACTCATTGCAAGCGATTCACTAGCAAAAGGCCGATTAAATTAAATAATTTTTTAATTTCAATATCGCTTGTAATTTTTAAAAGCTCGTATAGTGATGGCTGAAACAGATCTTTTTGAAACTCAGAATCAGTTAAACCAATGCGTCACAAAAAAATTATTCACTGTTTCACAGCGCTTCAGTCGGATCACTTATGAAAGATAAGACACTGTTTGATAAGTGAGATCAAATCTGAAATCATAAAAGTAGTTCTTAAAGTCCTTAAAAGTCCTGGAATTTCATTTTACAGTATCTGTACGAACCCTGTTAACAATATTGACTGATACAGCTAAATGTGACACATACTGCCATTAAACTTCTGTACACAGAAATACACATTCTTAAAGGGATAGTTCACCCAAAAATGAAAATTTTGTCATTAATCACTTACCCCCATGTCATTCCAAACCCATAAAAGGTTTGTGCGTCTTCAGAATGCAATTTAAGATATTTTGGATGAAATCTGGTAGCTTTTTGACTGTCCCATTGACTGTCAAGTACATAACACTGTCAAGGAACAGAAACATATGAAAGACGTTGTCAAAATAGTCCATCTGCCATCAGTGGTTCAACCATAATTTTACGAAGCTTTGTACGCAAAGAAAACAAAAATGATGACTTTAGTCAACAATTCGTCTCCTCTGTGTCACCGTAGCGCCATTTTGGTTGAACCACTGTTGGCAGATGGACTATTTTGACAACGTCTTTCATATGTTTCTGGGCCTTGACAGTGTTATGTACTTGACAGTCAATGGGACAGTCAAAAAGCTACCGGATTTCATCCAAAATATCTTAAATTGCGTTCTGAAGACGATCGAACCTTTTACGGGTTTGGAACGACATGGGGGTAAGTGATTAATGACAATTTTCATTTTTGGGTGGAGTAACCCTTTAATAAATATCACATCAGGCATCAAAATATTATACTGGTGTAGAAAAATTGTTTCATTAAAAAGTTTAGGGCCATTAGTTTTCAAAAGTGAAAGTGAGTGACATTTTTAATGTTACAAAAGCAATTTATTTCAAACTAATGCTGTTCTTTTGAACTTCCCGTTCATCTATGAATCCTGAAAAATAAAATGTGCAAAAACAGACAATTTTTACTGTATTTTTGATCAAATAAATGCAGCCTTGTTCGGCATAAGAGACATTAAAAACATTTCTGACTCCAAACTTGGCTGTATATTGCTTAAAATTTGTCTGATTTATTTTGCTCAATATGAACTTACACAGTGCACATTTTGTGAAACAACTCTTTCTGTCAAACATATTTTATTGGACTGGCCTGCTTTTAATGTTTGTAGAAAGGATTTTTATGAAGTGAGCTCTTTTAAAGAATTATTTATTAAAGTTGAACCAGAGAAAGTTTAAGAATTTTTATCACATATTAAGGTAAAGAGTCTATTTTAATGATGGTTATTTCTTTAAATGTTTTTAATGTGTGTACCTTATTTGTATTTTATTGAACTGTTTTTGCCATGAAAAAAGCCATTGTAGCTGACATGGCATTAAATAAGATACTACTACTACTACACTCAGTATGACATGGTCACTAAAATATTGTGCGTTTCTGTCTGTGCTTAGGGTCCCTGCTGTCATTTGACGTGAGCGACAGTCCTGTCTTTGAGATCCCGCTGACCAGCGTATCCCAATGTGCAACGGGGAAGAACGAGGTAACAGTGGAGTTCCATCAGAATGATGATGCAGAGGTCTCACTCATGGAGGTCCGCTTCTATGTCCCGCCAAACACCGGAGACGACGGCTCAGACCCTGTGGAGGTGTGTGTTTGTGTGTTAATGTGTGTGTCTGTATCAGTGTGTGAGCTGCTGTTGTCGATTCTGATGACGATCATTTCTCTCGCTGTCGCAGGCGTTCGCTCAGAATGTTCTGTCAAAGGCAGACGTCATCCAGGCTACTGGAGATGCTGTGTGTATCTTTAAAGAGCTTCAGTGCCTTACGCCGAGAGGAAGGTACGTTTGTGTTTTTAAAGCACCGGTGTTACAACAACACTCATCTTTTGCCAGTTGTTAAAATTAACAACAAAACTATTATATTCAGTGCTATTTATTTTCAGATATACAGTCATGGCCAAAAATATCAGCACCCTTGCAATTGTGTCAGAACATGCAACACTTCTCTTTTAGAAAGTTGTTCCGATTGCAAATGTTTTGGTTAGGGCTGCTCGATTATGGCCAAAATCATAATCATGATTATTTTGGTCAATATTGTAATCATGATTATGAGTGGGTGTGGAGCTTTAAATGTTTGATTAGAGCCCTGCATTTCAGCCCCTTTTTTTACGCCCCTAGGGCTGCGATTCGGACAATTTTCACACAGTAGTTCAGACGTGGGCCGGACATCAGGCCTGTTTTAGGCTTCTCCTTATTTTAATTTAAAGCTTTATATATATATGCATTTATGATGTCTGGGAAAAAATGTGAAATTGGGCTTTTATGGTGGAGCAAAAGCACACCAAAGAGGGTGGAATAGGGAGCAATAATCGTTTTATCTTGATAATTGCATTTTTATAATCGTTTGAAGCTGAAATCGAAATTGAATTTTGATTAATTGCACAGCCCTAGTTTTGGTATTTACGTGCTTATTGTTTTTGTTTGCACTAGAATAACACCCAAAAAAAAGAAGAAAAGTCAAACTTGATAAAATTTTACACAGAACTCAAAAATGGACTGGACAAAAGTATTGGCACCTTGTCAAAATTGTAAAATAATTGCTTTTCAAGTATGTGATGCTCCTGTAATTTGTATTTAGACACGTGGGCAATACAGCAATCACACGTGCAACCAGTTAAAATGCAGAAAAGTTGACACTCTACCTTTGTAAAGTAGAGCTTTTTGGTAAAGGACATCATGGCACCGTTTACAGAAAAAGAAATGAGGCCTTCAAAGAAAAGAACACAGTTCCTGCAGTCAAACATGGTGGAGGTTCAAAGATGTTTTGGGGTTGCTTTGCTGCTTCTGGCACTGGATGCCTTGACTGTGTGAACACTATCATGAAATCTGATGATTACCAAAGAATTTTGGGGTGCAGCGTAGTGGTCAGTGTCAGAAAGCTGCATCTCCACCAGAGGTCATGGCTCTTCCAGCAGGACAATGACCCAAAACACACTTCAAAAAGCACTCAGAAATGGTTACGAACAAAGCACTGGAGAATTCAGAAATGGCCAGCAATGAGTCCAGGGGCCAGTTGCATAAACTTAGCCTCAATGTAAAGACAGTGTCTTAAGTACCAGTTTGACCAACTATCAGTTAACCAAAGGGTAATCAGTCCTATTTTTTGGATTCAAATTAGACTAATCTACATTTTTCTGTAACCGAATAAAAAAAATTATGACCAGTCTTAAAGAAAAAAATAGCTGACTAACTTTTTAAGACTAGTCTAAACCTTTAATGCAACCGGCCCCAGATCTGAATCCCAGAGATCAACTGTGGAGAGATCTCAAAACAGCAGTTGGGAGAAGGCATCCCTTAAATCTGAATGACCTGGAGTTGTTTGCAAAAGAAGAGTGGTCCAGAATTCCAGTAGAGAGGTGATTGATTTCAGATATTTTTTCCAAAGGTGGTGCTACCAAATAATTGCCAATAATTTTGTCCAGTGCATTTTTTTTTTTTTTTGGTTTCTTTGTGGAATTGTATCAGATTTGACTTGTCTTTTGTTTTTTTGTGGTGTTCCAATGCAAACAAAAAAAATAAACATGTGAGTACCAAAACGTTTGCAACTGCAACAATTTTCTGAGACAAGGGTTGCATTTTCTGACAGAATTGCAAGTGTGTTGATATTTTTGGCCGTGACCAATAATTACACTCCAAAAAAATTTTTTTTGTATACAAGGTAGTAATTGTACTCTCTCTAGAATGATTTCACATGGTCTTGTTTGAGACTGTTGGTGTCTGTCTTTCAGGTATGATATTCGTATCTACCCCTCCTTCCTGCATCTGCACGGTAAGACGTTTGACTACAAGATCCCCTACACCACTGTACTGCGGCTCTTCCTGCTGCCACACAAGGACCAGAGGCAGATGTTCTTTGTGGTGAGTTTTGTTTGATTAATACAAAAAGAAACTAAACTTAATGCCCACATTTACATGCACTCAAATAATCCGTTTATTGTTGGATTGACGTCCCAATCAGACTGAAAAAGTATTTTTAATTCACTAATAAAACGAAAGTAAAATACACATAACATTTAGATAGTTTCTGCTTAAATAAAGCAGTAATTGATGTCATAAAATCATGAGTATGTTTTGATTTAAAGGTCAGAAGCTATAGCTTACGTGAATTAAAAAAACACAAACATGATGCTTGTAAATTAAATAATTTTATGGTACTGATTTATTCATTAATGTGTAATATGTAATACTTTTTTAAACACATTGAGCTCACAAGATTTTCACAATTTTACAACTCTTTTGCTTTAGACCATCTACAAATGTTAAATCTTAAAATAGTTTATTTATAGTTATTTCCAAAGATTATAACAGAACTTCATTATTATTTAAATTTAACAAGTAAGCTCTTGTTAAAAACTAACCAAAATGTAAAATTATTTGCTTATTTCTGCACAGAAGTGACTTGGTGTTGTTTCCAAACAAAAGGAAATATTGGTATTGGCATCAGCTGTCAACCAAAATGAGTTGGCATATCGGATAACGGCAAAAATGCAATATTGTGCATTCGTATGTGTAGACCTAAAACGATTATTTTAACAGGAAAAAATTATGAATGTAAATGCTTGAATTCCACAACTTAATTGGGTTCAAAAATATTTTGCACATGCACAGTAGGGGTGTGTGAAATGTATAATTTACAATAATATCATAATTGTTGTTTTAACAATGCAAGCTGATATGATCAAGTATGTCATCCATTTTGCAAAAAACAAACAAAAACACATTGTTCATCATTGCATGATGAAGCTTATTAGAATACAGTTAAAAAGTCTCTAATTTAAGTTATGAAAGCATAAAATGGTGTTTTTTTTGTATTTATATAGTTCTTTTTATTTGTATTACTTTTTTTGTTTTTTGAACAAAGCACAATATAAAACAAAATATATGCACACAACACCAAAGACAAACCACGTCCATAAGACGTTATACATTACAAAATACCCGAAAAGGATTGGGAAGAAGCAAAAACTACTTATTTTTCCCACCCCAATACAATTCCATAACGTTCCAGTATATCTGTTAGTATATTACATCTGTATCTTTAAATGATAGGTCAATAATATCACACAAGCAACATGGCCATTTTCTTAAATGTTAGCACATCAGCGCGATTGCAAATCAGATTTTTTCCTTCTTTTTTTTTGCACAGCAGTTCAACAAACAGGAAGTTAAAATAGAGTAAGTTTTCTCTTTTGCCAAAGAAATAATTCCAGTCAAAGCTGTATCAGAACATTTGTGTGCCCAAGAGCAACACTGTTTCGTTCTTGAATTAATCTGTTTTTGAATGAATCATTTGAGTCAGTAACTTAATGATCCATTCATAAAGAGAGCCACTTGATTCGTTTCTAAATGGATCATCCACTTTGAATGAATCGTTTGAATGAATGACTCAATGAATCAGTCATTAAGACACAGATTTGCTTTTAGCCTCATATTTATTTAGCCATTGCAGGTCTAAACCAGCTAAAGCACCTGCACACAAACACGCACAGCAAAATATTATTCAATTATCATCATCGAAAAAAAAATCCCAATAATTTTTAGACAATTTTTCTGTCAATATCACACCCCTAATACATATAAACATAACTGGATTCTTTTGTATTGATTTCTAAAGATGAGCGCATGTAAACATACCTTTTGTGTCTAAATAATGGATGCTAAATAATGCTTTGGTGCTGTTGTGTCGAATCATAGGTTTTATTCAGTAAATCTTTACAGATGCTCTATAAAAATGCTGCTTCATGGTTTATTTGATTCTTGACGCAGTCTTAATTCGTCTTTTTTCCAGATCAGTCTCGACCCGCCCATTAAACAGGGTCAGACGCGTTATCATTTCCTCATCCTCCTCTTTTCCAAAGATGAAGACCTCAGTCTTGCTCTGAACATGAGCGAGTGAGTGCACTAGAGTTTTTCTCTCTCTCTGTCTAAGGTTTGCTGCTGTTAGGTTTGCTGACTGGATCTGTCTGTGTCCTCTCTAGGGATGAGGTGGAGAAGCGTTTCGAAGGCAAGCTCAGTAAGAACATGTCCGGGCCGCTCTACGAGATCGTCAGCAGGGTCATGAAGGCTCTGGTCAACAGGAAGATCACAGTGCCTGGAAACTTCCAGGGGTAAAGCACACAAACAGATGCTCTTATAAAGATATTAGCTCAACATTTTATGTTTGTCATTAGGGGTGGACCATATACTCGCATTGTTACATTTAGAGAAAATGAGGAAGGTTCAGAAAGATCCTTTCTCTGTCATTTGTGACCCTGGAACACAAAACCAGTCTTAAGTAGCATGAGTATGTTTGTAGCAATAGCCAAAAATACATTGTTTTGATCAAAATTCTACATTTTTCTTTTATGCCAAAAATCATTAGGATGGAGATATGTATATATAAAAAAGATCATGTTCCATGAAGATATTTAGTAAATTTCCTACCATAAATATATCAGAACTTTTATTTTTAATTAGTAATATGCATTGCAAAGAACTTTATTTGGACAACTTTAAAGGCGAATTTTCTCAATATTTAGATTTTTTTATAATAATAATAATAATATAATTTGAATAATAATAACTATTAACTATAGTTAAAAATAGTATCTCTCTATTATGTTTGCTTTGGTTAAAAGCCTCTTTTCTACACTGTTTCTTAGGTTTTTTCTAATAATAATAATAATAATAATAATAATAATAGTAGTAGTAGTTATACAAAAAGTTAAAAGTTTTATTGTATAAGTAAAGAAATATGGTCAAAAGAGAAAACTGAAAGAAAATACATTTAAACTTAAATAAGTCAAAAATAAGGACTGGTGAGCTAACTAATTTAAACTACAACTTACTAAAGAGCTTAGAAAACTTCCTATCTCCCGAAGAAGAAATTAAACACAACAAAAGTCTTCCGGGTCAGCTCACTTACCTATGCTTTCTATGTAGTCTGTAATAACTAAACAAACAATCACTCACCATCCTTAAAACATAAGAAAATAGAGAAACCCATCCAATTAGCAGCTGCACTCAGGAAAGAAACAGAAAAGGAGCAGGGGATCGTAACAATGATGTTCCATGAAGATATTTTGTAAATTTCCAACCATAAATATAGCAAAACTTAATTTGTAATAAGTAATATGCATTGCTAAGAATTTTCTCAATATTTAGATTTTTATTGATGATGATGATGATGATGATGATGATAATAATAATAATAATAATAATAATAATAATAATATTAGTTATAGTAAAAATAGTATCTCTCTATTAATGTTTGCTTTGGTTAAAAGCCTCTTATCTACACAGTTTCTTAGTAAATCAAATAAATGATTTATTTACACTACTGTTCAAAAGTTAGTTTTTATTTATTTTTTTTATTTTTTTGCACCCTTGGATTCCAGATTTTCAAATACTGTCCTATTCTAACAAACCAAGCTTATTTATTCAGCTTAAGATGATGTATAAATCTCAATTAAAAGAAAGAAAATACCCTTATGACTGGTTTTGTGGTCCAGGGTCACATTTGGTCTTTCATTCATATAGTAGTTTTTATAAAAATTAATAATTTTTTTTTTTTTTTTTTTTTTTTTAAGATGACAATAATTAAACAATTGTTTTTTTTTTTTTTTTTTTTGTGCCGTTACCTTGGCTGATTTAGACCTGTCATGGATAAATATGACACTAAAATAGCCAGTGGCAGCAAATCTCTCTTGATGAGTGATTCATTGAGTCATTCATTCAAATGACTCATTCAAAGAGTATGATCCATTTTAATCAAGATTCATTCTGGAACAAAACACTGCAGTGTTGCTATTTTTTTGCTTTCATAACTTAAATAATAGGGGCATTTTTAACTCTATTCTAATAGGCTTAATCACAGTCAATGCTTTTTGACTCTAAAGATGTGTTTTTTGCAAAGTTAGTGAGATACTTGATAATGTCAACTTGCATGCAACAACAATTATTGTAAACGATAAATCGCACACCCTATTTATACCAAATACTGTGGTTATAATTGACCCACCGTTAGTTCTCATTAGACATGTGCCGGTATTCGGTAATACGATATATCACGATAATGAATATGCACGGTATTGTTATTGTGGGCATTTCAAAATACCGAAAATAATTGTTTATTAAAAGTTATTCCAAATTTTGAAAGCATTTTAAGCATACTTTTCCCATTAACTGGTTAAATGCACAACACACTTGTAAACTGCATCGAAGATGCGTGATGTAAACAGAAGCACATGGCAGAACGCCTAAGGGACGCTCCGGATTAAAGTGAAAGTGTCATTCACTCTCTGACAGCAGATGGCGCTAAACCGCAAATGCAACGTTAACCCAGAAACAAAGCAGCTGTGCTACTTTCTAAAACGTATTTAAATGATTTATTTAGCCATTTAGATTTTTGTATTTGCAGTGGTGTTTATCACAACACCAAATACTTAAATATTCAGACTCCATAGGCTATTTATTTTAACACTTTTTACATTTTAATCTGGACTACAACATGCCCTAGATATTGTTTGAAAGTGTATTCTAAGTGATTCTTTATTGTTCGGTCACACTTTACTTTAGGGCTTCATTAGTTAACATTACTTAATTAATTAGTTAACATAAACTCCCAATGAAACATTATTCTAAACATGCATTAATCTTAGATAATTCCAATATAATAATAATCAAATTAAAATTAAAATCAAAGTTTTTTTTTTTTTTTTTAAATAAACCGAGCTAACATGAACTAAAAGTTGTATTTTTAACAAAGATTAATAACTTCTGTATCAAATGTAGCTTTTGTTTACTGATCATGTTAACTAATAATAATTAACTAATAAGATCTTACTGTAAAGCGATACCTATTGGTCTTTTAATTCTTTTGCACTTTAATCTGTGTAAAATTTTGAACTTTATACATTTTTTGTGTATTGCTTTATTGTGTTTTAATGTTCAGAATTTTTTTACTGTATTATGACATCACTTTTTTGCAACTAAATTCCAATACCGTGATAATACCGTATACCGTGATAAAAACATTATCAATTTATCGCAACATGAAAATTTGATACCGGCATATCCCTAGTTCTCATATTGATAATCAGAGTTGAGATGAAGTTTTGAAATTGTTACTGATGTCAGTCTTTATCTCTGTGTTTGTGTGTAGTCACTCAGGGTCTCAGTGTATAACGTGTGCATATAAGGCGAGCTCAGGGCTGCTGTATCCTCTGGAGCGAGGCTTCATCTATGTGCACAAGCCGCCGGTTCATCTGCGCTTCGAGGAGATCTCCTGCGTCAACTTCGCCAGAGGAACCACCACCACACGCTCCTTCGACTTTGAAATCGAGACCAAGCAGAATAACCAGTACACCTTCAGCAACATCGAGAGGTAAACTACATCTCATCAGACAGCGGCCTCCTTCATCTGTCAGTCATGAGTAGAAGATCTCTTCCTCAACATCTTGACTTGAGCCTCAAGTTATTATTATTTTTTTGATCGTAGTGATTCAGAATTAATAATGATCACCTCTTTTTTCTATGTAGAGAAGAATACGGAAAACTCTTTGACTTTGTCAATGCCAAGAAGCTGAACATCAAGAACAGAGGATTTAAAGAGGTAAGTTCTGTTGTTTTCAGAACATTTATTTTGATTTAAGCAAAAATGTACAGAAATATGCATTATTATTATTATTATTATTATTATTATTATTATTATTCAGGGTTCCTACGGGTCATGGAATTTCTGGAATATCATGGAATTTTAAAAGGTCTATTCCAGACATAGAAAGTCAGGGAATTTTATATTTATTTTGTCCAAGTCATGGAATATCAGGGATTTTTGTTTGTTGCTTTCAGTTTTTGTTTCCATTTATCAGAATGTAATTTTTCTGTACCGTTGTTGTTGTTTCACTCATTTTGGCTGTTGTTATGGTTAGGTTATGGCTATGAAAGCATAAAAATTAATTTAGAATAAGTTATCAGAAAAATATCTAAGTGCATTTAACAGGTAAATCAAACAAACAAACAAAAAAAGTACTAAAAAACATCTGTGATCAAGTAAATGAAGCTTGCAAATGAATGGATCCGTTCATTATAGGTCATGGAAATTCAGCTTTTTAGTCAGTGAAAGTCAGGGAAAAGTCAGGGAATTTGACGTTTGGCTTAGAGTGGGAACCCTGATTATTATTAGTGCTGTCAAACGATTAATCATGATTAATCACATTCAGAATAAAAGTTTTACATAATATGTTTACTCTGTATATTTATTATGTACATATAAATACACACACATACGTGTATACATAAAAAAAAATATGTATTTATATTTATACCTGTATACAATTTAGATTATATATAAATATAAATATTTTAGATATAAATCTAAACTATTTTTCCTTAATATATACATGCGCGTGTGTGTGTATTTATATATACATAATAAATATGCACAGTACACAAATATGTAGCATGTAAGCATAAACTTTTATTTTGGATGATTAATCGTGATTAATTGTTTGACAGCACTAATAATTATTATTATTATTATTATTATTATTATTATTAACAACTATAGTTAAAAATAGTATTTCTCTAATAATATGTTTGCTTTGGTTAAAAGTAAAGCCTTTTTAAAGCCACTTCTAGTCAGTCAGTACTTTATAAATCTATTTAAAAAACATTCAGCCTCTTTTCTACAGTTTCTCAGTAAATCAACATGATTTTTTTACACTACTGTTCAAAAGCTAAAGGTCAGTAGGGATTTTTTAGGGGCAAAAAAAAGTTTTTATTTAACAAGGATAGATTAAATTGATCAAAACTGACAGTAAAGACAATTATAATGTTGCAAAAGATTTCTATAGAAAACAGTGTTCTTTTGAAATTTATTTTCATATTAGAATGATTTTCTAAAGGATCATGTGGCACTGAAGACTGTAGTAATGATGCTGAAAATGTAGCTTTGATCACAGAAATGAATTACGTTTTACAGTATATTCACATTTTCTCAATTTTAAATTCTAATATTTCGCAGTATTATCTTTTTATTGTGTTTTTAAATAAATGAAGCCTTCTATCAAAATCTTACTGACTTTTGAACAGCATTGTATGTATACTTCTATGTAGGTTTCTTCTGCTCCTGAAAAAGTGCAGAAATTATCACATTATTCACAGTGTTAGTGAATAATATAAATATAAAGTCAGATTATATCCTTGATTTCTACATTTTTCTAAACGACTGTTAGTGATCATGTTTTGTTCCAAATATTTTCTGAGTTATAATTGAATGAGTTTTTTTTTTTCTCTGAAATACACGTGCATGTCATGTTCACGCATGGGTGGACACGCAATCTGAAACCGGTTTTAACTAAATAAACAACCCATGCTGTTGATGGATCTGCGCTGATGGGAATAAGCAGGAAGAGAGTTTGAACATCTAATTCTCTGATCCAGACTCAGTGTGTGTTTATACTGAAGTGCCCCTGATGGCGACACACTTTCACCACTTGAACTTCCTGTGGACAGCAGCCGCATACACAGTCATGCGTTACATTGACATTTATTTATCGAGTGATTTGTGTGTGCCAGGGCATGAAAGGAGCAGAGGGCTACAGCGACTCTGATGAAGACCAGCACGACGCTTACCTGGAGAGGATGAAAGAAGAGGGCAAGATCAGAGAGGAGGGAGACGGCAGCGACGATTCGGAGGGCGACAGCGGTACGGACAAACCTCGACTAAAACACATAATGCAAACTAAACATTTACAGTGCTTTCCACTTTATTTAATGAAAAGAAATAGTGGGGTTCTCTGAGGTCCATTTATAATATATATATTACAATAAACATCACAATTTAGAAATATAGCTGCAAGCAGCAATTACGGGGGAAAGCACTAGGCAAGGGAAGCATCAGACCAGCTGCAGCAATGAGTAATTAAAGCCATTTTAAGGTGATTTTAGTCAAAATGGGTGAAAAATCATAGAAACACCCACTAGTAATATGATTTAATCAATTATCACTTTTGACCACAAGGTGGCACTGTCTCAAAACGTTTTGAGCACTTTCAGGTCATGGTTTCGATGGTATATACAAAGTTTTGTAATGGTACACCAATACATTGATATAAATTTAGCATTTTATATCATAATATTCTATTGTAGTCAATGGCAATTTCATGTTTTGTTCAACTATAGTGCCACCAAGAGGCACAGTCCCACCAAATACTTTGTGTCCTTAGAGTCTGCTCATACATATGTCAAATTCTGTGAAAATATCTCATTTTGTTTTGGAGTTATAGACATTTTTGAGACTTATATGAGAAGAGAAAAAATGACTGATGCAAACTTTGCATTTTTTTTTGCCACTTACTATCAAAATTTTGGCAATTGGACAATCGGTGCATAGCCACCACACTATGTTTCCTAATCTCCTACGGTGGTTTCGTGTCGATGGGAGTAACGGTTTCTAAGATATTGGCAAATGTTTTTTTAAGCAGTAAAATGCAATGTTACTCAAACCATAAGGCAAAACCTTGCATGTTTGGTATCGCTGGACTTGGCAAGGATTCAGGAGTCTAAAAAGGTGACCTCCGTGAAAATAAGTCAACCACACCCAAAGTTATATGCATACGGATATTTGATTTTAGCACTTTGTGACGCTAGCTCAACTTCTCAGGCTCCTTCAGGGCATTGTGCTGATTTAATTTTTTTGGTAAAAAATGAGTATCATTCGATTAGGCGTGATGGACCAAATCTAAAGAGAGCAGTTTTGTGATTTTTTTTTTTTTTTTTTTTTTGATCAAACCATTCAGAAGTTATAAGCTAAATTAACCATTTTTCATATCTCCTGACCATTAGGTGGCACTGTGCCGAAACACTGCAGGTAGCCTCAGGTCATGCTTGTTATAACACACCAAGTTTGGTCTCAATACGCCAAACCTTTACAGAGATATAGCCTCACATCCATTTTTGCATGCTTTTCGTAGAATTCGTTCACGCGTTATTCAAGAACGGTTTGACTGATCAACTTTTTGCCAGCATGCTCTGAAGATGGTCTGTGCCAATTTTGGTAAAAATCGAACAAACCGTCTAGGACGAGTCTGAAAAAGTAGGTTTTTCCAACAATTGAGCCAAGGAAAATGTAATTTTGCTTCTGTGCCTTAGTTCAAAAGTTATTAGCATAAACAAGTGAAATTTTTGGACAGATGGTGGCGCTAGAGAGTTTGAGTTAGAGACTCCATATTTGCTATAGTTAATGTTGAGACTGTCCTCTATCAGTGTGCCAAATTTCACAACTTTCCCGCAAACGGTTCTATGTTCTGCCATAGACTCAATGGCAGAAAAAAAGGAAGAAAAAGAAAAAGAACGCCAACGGTTTCAGTAGGTGCCTTCGCACCTTCTGTACTTGTTCCCTAATTATTCAGCTATTTTTCTGTTCTGTTTTTGACACTCTTTGCAGAACTTTTTTTTTTAGGCAGGGT
Organism: Cirrhinus molitorella; assembly: GCA_033026305.1. Classification (NCBI taxonomy): domain Eukaryota; kingdom Metazoa; phylum Chordata; class Actinopteri; order Cypriniformes; family Cyprinidae; genus Cirrhinus; species Cirrhinus molitorella. Next base: position 36,170,633 of record CM065129.1, read on the forward strand.
GTATTCACAACTTGGAAGTAAACGCCCAATGCTACGAGTTGAATGCTAACAGTTTTGCGAATTAAAACACTTACTCTAAAACAACATGGGTCATTTGGATTAAAAATGTAGAAATATAAAGCATAAAATGTTAAAAAGTATGCAAGTGTAAACCTAATACAAGTCTAAAATTATCTATATATAAATAAATAATTTATATATATATATATATATATATATATATATATATATATATATATATATATAGTTTGATAGTGGTAAAAGCACTAATGCTTATCCTGTATACTTATGTTTTTATAGTACATTAACATTTTATATGGCAGAAAATCTGTTCATGACACCTTTCATACGGTTGCATGTCAACCTCAGGAGGTCAAACTAAAGATTATGAGCATTTAATTTTTTTTTTTGTAATTAAATTAGTCCATAAATTTAGTCGGAATTAAACCATGCCAAATAAGTTAGATAGTGGCAGTTAAATACTGCATTACATGTTATATAAAAGAGATATAAATCAAGCTGTTTGTACAACTGGTGAATAAAATGCAATAAAAAAACACATTATCTTCCTGTAGATGAGTCTTTCAACCCTGGAGAAGAGGATGATGATGTCCCAGAAGAGTAAGTACTTTAAACCTTTTTTTTTTGTTGGTTTGTCAGCCTTTTACTCCGTATAATGTGTATACTGTGTCTGCGCAGGTATGACAGTAACGCTTCAGTGAGCGATAGTGAGGAAGATGGAGACAGCGAGGATGAAGCCAAGAAGAAAAAACCTGAGAAGAAGCCCAAGAAAGTGGTGAAGGAGAAGAAGGAACGAAAACCACGGAAAGAGGTCTTGCGCAGTTTTTGAATATTTTACATATCAATATCTCATAGATTAAATGATAAATGGCATCAGATTACTGGTGCTTTTGGCCACAAGGAAGCGAAACCAGAAAGGACGTGACCCCTGTTAGCACACTTTATTAACCCTCTCCTCCTCTCTCTGTGGCCAAACAGAAGAAGGTGAAAGACGCAGGGGCCCCGAAGAGGCCGATGAGCGCGTACATGCTGTGGCTGAACGGCAACAGAGAGCGAATCAAGAGCGAGAATCCTGGGATATCAGTCACTGAAATCTCCAAGAAGGCTGGAGAAATGTGGAAACAGCTGGGCAAAGACCGCAAAGAGGTCAGCCGTGTTAAAATCACACACACCAGTAACCAGAAAGTCTTTACAGACACTTTCCTACCAGGAAACCAGGAGTTTTTATATCATTTGGCAGCCACTGGCAACATTTTTGATCATTTCCACAATTTCATTCATACATTTTGTTGTATGAACACCTGAATGTACAATATGTCAAAAAAACAGCCTCTGGTTTTAAACAAAAAACTGCCTAAAGAAAAAGCACTAGTATAATTAATATGAATATGTAGTAGTATCTAATGGAATGGTATCTAAAAATTCTAGTAGCATGAAAATAATTACATTTTAAAATTGCTTGCCCTACAAATTTGCATCACAGGGTTCCCATGGGTCCTTGAAATCCTTGAAAGTTTGTGAATCAGGAAAAAAAAAAAATCAAGGCCCTGGAAAGTTTTTGAAAATAAACATACATGTCCTTGAAAGTGCTTAACTTGTTAAGATAATGTAAACTCATGAGACAAGAAAAACTTACAAGCATATTTGTATATCTTAAAACCTCTGGTTACATGAGCCTAAGCTCTTTTCAATAAAACCCTTGCCATATTTAATTTCAGATCATTTTAGAAAACAATGTAGAGTGCTGAATATTCTTCAGTCTTATGCAAAACAGAAATACGATAAATCGAATATCAGGTCTCTCATATGGCCAAAAAAAATGCAAAAAAAAAAAAATGCTTTTTTGCATAGTTGTGTTTGACACATGAAAACTAACAATGCATTTTACAAGGTAAGACAATGTAACCTTGCTTTCACTTGAAACGTATCTGGAAAGTCCTTAAATAGACCTGCAAATTCCTTGACAGGTCCTTGAATTTGAAGTTAACCAAGGTGTGGGAAACCTGGATTTAACATTTTGAACAAAAACCTTTTCTTCAGACTACGTCTGGATCAGATTCAGAACGATCACTTCATCAAAACACCCAAAAATGTATAGTACATCCACAGCTGAACCTGAATGTTGAGGCAAAGGTTCGAACAAGGTGCTTAAAGTATTTGAATTTGTGACCCTGGACCACAAAACCACTTTTAAGTAGCATGGGTATATTTGTAGCAATAGCCAAAAATGCATAGGTCATAATTGTAGATTTTTCATTTATGCCTAAAATCATTATAAATCATGGTGTTAAGTAAAGATTGTTCCATTTGAGATAGCATTAATGTTGTCTCAGTCCTCTTTGTGTTCAGACTGTTGCTTTTTGGATCTAGTCCAGTTCAGTGTTTGATGGCTGACATTATGGCCTCAAATTGGAATATTTTTATCTTTTGCACACAAATATAAGTTTTGTGCACCTTTTGTAATAATTATTTTGAATTGTTTTCCTTGTTAACCATGTTTGTTTCATAACACACAGGGATTCTGTGGGATTTTAAAGCTCAAATGTAAGACTTTTTAAGACCTGCACAGATAAAATTAATGCCATATGAGTGTAACATGTCTACGGTAACATATTAAATTGAAAAATGACTGTAAAAAGCATGATTTACAGTTCAGATAGGCCTACAGGTTTAAAAAAAAAGTAGATGCTAAAGAAAGTGTAGTTTAGCACCCACTCGGATGTGCATCAAAAAGTTAAAATGGGCAAGGCACACAGCCGAATCTCTCTGTGAAAGGACCAAGTGTGAAAACGCCCTTAATCTCCATTTAAAAAAAAAAAAAAAAAAAAAATTGGCCTTATTGACTGGTTTTGTGGTCCAAGGTTACATTTGACTTTTTTGAAATTAAATTTCAATATTCTTGAAGAGGTAAGATAATATATAATAAAGATAATATCTAAATAAGTGTTTAATTTTATTAGTAAGCACATCTTTTCATGCAGTTCAAAAAATTTCAGTTAATGTCAGAGAAAATTGAACTAAGCAAGTAGTAAACATGGCTGAATAGTTGTACCAAAACAATTGAGACATTTATGCTGGAACTGCTCCGATTGATTCAAACTTGTGATTTCAGTCATTTATTTCAAGCAATTCACTAGTAAAAAAAATGATCCAGAGAACCATTCATTTTTGTGTATCGTGAATCATATGGTTTTGATTTGAATGGGTTTGTGAATCATTTTGCAAATTTAATGATTCAAATCAAATGATCCATGATGCACAAATTGTAGTAAATTGTAGATCTAAATCGAATGATTCGCAATACGCAAAGATCCAATCTCAAAGTCAAATGCAATTACAAGTCTAATTTTTTCTAACGTAGTACATATAGCAAGGGATTTGTAAAAAAATATTTACTAAATAGTTAAAAGCTAGTGTTCGTTTTTATAAAAAAAAAAAAAAGCAGTATTTATCCATTTCTCTTTTAGAATTTGAAATGGGAGACATAAGTGAGATCTCTGATTGAAATCCTTAAAGTAGTGCTTGAAAGTCCTGGAATTTCATTTTATACTATCTGTATGAACCCTGTGAGCAGTTGAAACTGAAATTATTTGCGGAAACTTTGTCAAGGATGTCAATCATTAATGCTTGCGTTTTCATAATTGACGACATTGCAATTCTTTTAGCACTCTAAAACACTTCGTTAATGAATTTTAGTTCTATGGCACATTTAATATTTTATGCATAGAGTCCAGTTTTCAGGAGGATTTCTTTCTTTCCTGCAAATGCAGAGTAAGTTGCAGACATTTGTTAGCCATTTAGTGAATTATTTGTCTGTGGTTTGTTTTGTTGAGCTGCAGACAGATGATTGAAGCATAAACTCCTAAAGTGTTGTGCTTTCAACTAGTTTGTTTATTTGATTCAGCAGTACTTTCAGCTCAGTGTTTCTCGTGTTTTGCAGGAGTGGGACAAAAAAGCCGAAGAGGCCAAGAAACAATACGAGAAAGCCATGAAAGAGTACAGAGAGAGTGGAGGAGGAGCGGCAGCAGCATCTAATACAAAGTGAGCAAACGGATCCATCAAACACACTCTTTATATTACAATAATTTTGTTTTTTAAAGCATTTTTGTACACAGTATGAGGATTTATATAAACTTCACCTTGCACATTTTTCAAAAGCAACTTAAGCATTGGGCAAGATATCAAAATACATCAACAAAATATCTAATAACTAATCACAATAATTTTGACTTTTTTTGTTTGTTTTTAATACAATAGCAATATTTTACCATGTTTACTGTAAGAGTAAAGAACAGCATTTATTTGAAATAGAAATATTTTTTAACAACAAAAGTATTTGCTGTCACTTTTGAGCAATTTAATGCATCCTTGCTGAATATCTTTTATCACTCACCTCAAACTTGTGAACATTGCAGGTTATTTTCAGTTCAGTAGATCTGCTTGTATTTTTATTTTCTAATTTTTTCAATACGGTAAGACTGCACTTCGGTAAATGTGTTTTTTTTTTTTTTTTTTTAAACGGTATGAGGATTTATATAAACGTCACCTTGCACACCTTGCAAGATATCAGAATATCTAATAACTAATCTCACAATTTTCAGACTTTTTTTGTTTATATTTATTACAATAGCAATATTTTACCATTTTTACTGTAAGAGACTTGTAATTTAATATGTTAAAATGTGATTTTATTCCTGTGATCAAAGCTGAATTTTCAGCATCATTCCTCCAGTCTTCAGTGTCACATGATCCTTCAGAAATCAAAGTAAACTTTTCTGATTATCAGTGTTTAAAGTCGTTCTGCACAATATTTTTGTGCAAACTGCATTTTATCTTTCAGGATTCACAGATGAAAACAAAGCTCCAAAGAACAGCATTTATTTGAAATAGAAATATTTTTTAACAACAAATGTATTTACTGTCACTTTTGAGCAATTTAATGCATCCTTGCTGAATATGTTTTATCACTCACCTCAAACTTGTCAACATTGCAGGTTATTTTCAGTTCAGTAGATCTGCTTGTCTTTTTCAAATTTTTTCAATACGGTAACACTGCACTTCGGTAAATGTTATTTTTTTGTACACAGTATGAGGATTTATATAAACTTCACCTTGCAATTTGCAATTTTTGAAAGCAACTTAAGCATTGGGCAAGATATCAAAATACATCAACAAAATATCTAACAACTAATCACGCAAGAATTTTCAGACTTTTTTTGTTTGCATTTATTGCAATAGCAATATTTCACCATGTTTACGGTAAGAGACTTATAATTTAATATCTGTTAAAATGTGATTTTATTCCTGTGATCAAAGCTGAATTTTCAGCATCATTCCTCCAGTCTTCAGTGTCACATGATCCTTCAGAAATCAAAGTAAACTTTTCTGATTATCAGTGTTGAAAACAGTCGGTCCGCACATCTTTTAACAACAAAAGTATTTGCTGTCACTTTTGAGCAATTTAATGCATCCTTGCTGAATGTATTTTATCACTCACCTTAAACTTTTGCAGGTAACATTGTACACATTTGCAGTTCTGGTTTGTTAACGGTCATTGCTTGTGCTTTCAGAGAAAAGAAAAAGAAAGGAGGGAAGGTGGAAGCTAAGAGGAAGAGTGGAGGAGGAGACAAGGAGAGAAAGAAGGAAGGGGGCAATGAGAGCTTTAAGAGTAAAGAGTTCATCTCCAGCGAGGAGAGCTCATCTGAATCTGACCGCGACAGAGGCAGCAAGCGCAAGGTTTGCGACTGACGCATTAAAGTTTTTGTTTGCTTTATTGCAGTTTAGATGTGCATCATTTAACCTGCTTTATCCTTCACAGGCTTCTGATGATGATGATGATGAAGAGGAAGCCGCATCCACACCCGCCAGCTCAGAGGAGGAGTCGGGATCTGACTGATGTTACACTGACAGCACAGAGACATTTCCACATCTCAGGTTTCACAGCGATTAACTGATGGTTACTCGGACCAAGACTTTCTACTTCCGTGTCTGCAAGCACACTTTACATGCATTTTTCCATTCAGACTGAGAACTTGGAAATAGACGGGTAACATTTTTCCCTCCTTTAGTGTCAAACCTCAGAGATTTTTTTTTTTTTTTCCAGTTTTGGTAGACAGACATAATTCAGGGAAGTGTGGATAGATCTTGTCTTTTTATTTTCTAATTTTTTCAATACGGTAAGACTGCACTTCGGTAAATGTTTTGGTTATTTCGATAACATGTTTTGTACTTTAAGCTTTCAAAATGTTCACCACTGTTTTGCAATAAATGTTCAGTGAGTGATTTGGTGGCCCTGTGTTTGTGTGATCGATCATGCGATGTCCTGACAGAAGACCCTTGAGCATCTTTAGCCAACTTTTCCTTCAGTGCGGAAATAAGCCTATGGGTGAGACTTCCGGTTCATTATCTGCTGTAGGGAAATAATGAGAAGACCAACAACGTGCAGTAAACGGTACAAACCAGTGTTCATAATTAAGATAATACATTAAAATAATGTTAAGACATCTTGGACTTGGGTTTTACTCCTCTTTTATATTCTTTTTTTTTGTGTGTTGATATTTACCAAAAAATTAGGATACTTAATGTCACATTTTTGTGAGGAACTGCATAGTTTGTTGTTAAAAGCTTAAATACTATCCTGATTGCATTTCTCATTCAAACAAACGTGACCCGAAATATCGTGTCCAGTGGGCGTGTCCCAATCTGTGATGAAGCAGGCGAGAGCCAATGAGCGTTTGATTGTGGTAAAACTTCTGAATTTGTAATCGATTTTAAGGTGAGACACTGTTTTTGCCTGCAATTTTTTTTTTTTTTTTTTTTCAGTCACCTGTCAAATTTGAGATTTGGGTTTTTTTTAGACTAGTCGAAAGAAAACATCCAAAAAACACTGTTAAGTGTTTCTTTTATAGCCTTTTATCTATTTGTCAATAGATTTCAATTACAACACATATTTTTAAAGGCAGTTTTCTCAAAATTTGTTTTTTCTCCTATACTGAGCCATAAATCTCCACTTCAGTAGCACTTACACACAACAAACTTGACATTTTTTATTCCTGTCTATATCCAGAAGGTTTTTACAGAGGGATTTGTTCATATATAATTTGCTTGATTATATACAACACTTTATTCCCCCCCAAATTGTAAAAAATCAATTTTTTTTTGTCTAAGTATTTCCTGAATTATAGAGTGACAAAATGACACCCAAAATTCAAAAAAAGAAACAAGAATTTTGAAACTGACTTCATCCAGTGTTTAGATTTTTGTACTAGAAATGTATGCAAATTAGTGCATACTTCAATAAATAATGCCTCATTTGCATATTCACCTGCAGTGTCTCGCCTTAATTTGCGTCCGTTCCTCACATTCGTATGGATTCAGAAGATTTGCCCCACGGCAAAAATATAACAAGATGATCGGGGGGTTCTCAACTATGGCCCTCAAGTATGTTCCTGCAGAGTTCGGCTCCAACCCTCATCAATCACACCTGAACAAGCTAATCGATCGCTTCAGGATTAGTTACTGGCAGGTGAGTTTGTTCAAGGTCCAATTAAGTAATTAATGCTATTGAAAACGTAATGCTTGTTGTATGACATCGGAATACAATATAATCAAAATGTTAATGCCGTGATTTCAGTATCCTTAATGACTCATTATGTCTGTAAAGTTCAAAATTGTTTGCATACTCAAGGAACTTGTTTTGGTGAGAGAAGAAGCTTCCAGTGCACAGATACAGACACATTTGTGCATCTGTACAATTCTTATGATAAATGCCCATCTTCCCTAGTTTGTAGTTAGAATAATGCATGCCAGAAAGAAAAAGAAGGGTAAATAGTTGGAAATGCTGTTCCCACCATCACTTTATTTTTTTTTTTGCCTAAATTGATTATTCTAAATAGGAAAAAATGTCATAGAGAGAGCAATAGAGTCTGGTTAATATTAGCTACTAGCTAATATTCACAGACATGATTTTTGGTTTAAATATTCATGCTAATCTCAACTTTTACTTTCTATTACTGTGAATGTGCAGCTAAGAGAAAGAAGAGGAATGATTAAATAAAATAGAAAAGGTGGGAGGGGCCCTTGGAGGTAACTGGCCCCAGGGCCTATTTAAGTCACAATCTGTCCCTGTGTAGTTTTGAACTTTCCATTGACTACAGTTTTAAATTTTCATGAAGACCTTATTTGTGACCCCAGACCACAAAACCAGCCCAAAGTGTCAATTTGTTGAAAGTGAGAGTTATAAATGACATGAAAGCTGATGTAAGGTTTGTTATGATAGGACAATATTTGGCTGAAATACAACTATTTGAGAATCTGAGGGTGCAAAAAAAAAAAAAAAAAAAACGCCTTTAAGGTTGTCCAGATGAAGTTCTTAGCAATGCATATTACTAATCAATAATTACGTTTTGATGTATTTACAGTAATAAATTGACAAAATATCTTCATGAAACATGATCTTTATTGAATACCCTAATGATTTTTGGCATATCATTTTGACACATACAATGTATTTTTGGCTATTGCTACAAATAAACCCGTGCTACTTGAGAGTTTTGTGGTCCAGGGTCACATCTAATATGCTAATAAGCGGTTTTTACCACCCTTAGAGCTGTTTTTATAACAGCAGGGCTCAGAACAAGCATCGACCACAAGAAAAAAATAAAAACTTTGCTGACAAACTAACATCTGCTAGAGAAAATATGCCAAGATTTGCACGTTTTGCTGTTACTCCACTGGAAAACTGGCCATCAGAAGTGTATCCAGGATCTCTAAAGTCGAAAAAACAGCTAAATGTCAGTTTTAAAACCTGCATGAGTCGTTTGAGAGTGTATTAACAAACTCTCACTGATTATTGCAGTTTGTAAAAACTTTTTTTTTTTTCTGATAAAGAAGCTTTGTACTAAAGGGATCATTGTCATTACTCAAGTTCACCACACGAGGTCTCCATCAGCCTCTGCTTCATATCTCCTGGGCTTCATTTCCCAGCTGAGAAAAAGGTGCACTTCCATAATGTACTTAGTGCTCTATTTTTACGCGCTAATTTTGTATTTAACATACTAAAAATTATTCCTTAGTACTTCTTAAGATAAGCTTAAGATCATCTAAGTGTACTCAAATGTGGGACACCATGAATATAAACTAAGATGTGTTTTTAACATTCTATCTCTATTTAAAAAATGTATTTATTTACCACTTGTAATACACTTGAACCCATCTTTCATACTGTAGTACACTCACATGACTACAAGTGGTATCTAAATACATGGATCTAAGAACCACTAAAGAGTCATTTTTACTAAGTATAAAGTATAAAATTAGGGTGTGAAAACAAAGCAGTACATATATGGACAAAACAAACCTTTCAAAAATAAACAGTGCATAAAAAAACTTTTATATGCACTGTTGTTAAATGAGGCTCCTTTTTGACTGAATTTGAGTGATCATATTTAGAGGCATGTTGAAAATAGTTAGTTCAAAAGAAAATGGCCTAGAACAGGGCTGTCAAACTCAGTTTTTGGAGAGCCGCAGCAGTTTCGAATTAACCCTAATTAAACATTTTATCTTATACCTCTAAGAGTTCTCCTAAATAGCTAAGAGTTTTCTCTTAAAACCTATTCACAAAGCTGCTGAGACAAACTTCTACTGAGAAATATAAAGAAGTCTTAAGCTATATGAGGGCGGGGTTGACCTTGCTGTTATGGATGATGTCAGCATGCTCATTAACTATGCACACCGTGATTGGCTGATAGGGGAGGAGTCTCTTTCAGACCTTTTTAAATAGAAATACTGTAGAGTGCAATATTATGTTGCCATATTCAAATAAAGGTTTAGAAATAAAAATGTTGAGACATTCAAATAAAGATTTTAAAATGCAGGCAAAGCCACTGATTAAACAAATATATGTACAGCTAAGTGTGAGCCTACACACTGTAAATTTTATGTTGACTAAACTTAACATTTTTAGCACAAACACTTGCTTTTTGAAGTTTTTTTTTAAGGCGAGACACTGCAGGCAAAAACAGTTTTTTTCAGTCACCTGTAAAATTTGAGATTTGAGAAGTGTTTTTTCAGACTAGTGGAAGGAAAACACCTAAAATACACTGTTAAGTGTTTCTTTTATAGCACTTTATCTGTTTGTGTCAATAGAGTTCAATTGCAATACAGTTTCAAAGGCCATTTTCTCAAAATGAGTTTTTTTCTCCTACACTGAGCCGTAAATCTCCACTTTAGTAGCACTTACACACACCAAACTTTACATTTGTATTCCTGTCTATATCCTGAAGGTTTTTACAGAGGGATTTGTTCATATATAATTTGCTTGATTACATACAGCATTTTATTACCCCCAAAATTGTAAAAAAAAAAAAGTATTGTTCTAAGTATTTTCTGAATTATGGAGTGACAAAAAAGAGATACCCTCTGTAAAAAAAATTGACTCTAATATGCCAAAAAAATTAAACAAGTATTGCAAATTAGTGCATATTTCAATAAACAATGGCTCATTTGTATATTTAAACCTAACATTTGAGAAAACTTGTAATACAAAAAATGTTTGCAATTATCAATGTAATCGATCAACTGGGTAAGTAAGGTGATAACTATTGGTAATTTTTTTTTACCCTATTCACCTGCAGTGTCTCCCCTTAAGTTGTTGTTGTTGTTGTTTTTTACAGTGCATGTGTGCTTCTTATAAACAATTAGCAGATATGCATATAAACATCCTTTTAATTACCAGAGTTGAATAATCATGGATGATAAGACATGCAAAACCAAACTGGACAGAAGGATATCTTCTTGCCCAACGTGTTAATGAAAACAATTATATAATTGTAGGAATACAAATTTAAGAATTGGTTTAAGATCTGAAGATCCTACATCCTGATGTAACATCATATGAAAAACTAAGGTGATCTACATTGTATTAGGCATTTCATGTGAACATAGTGGTGTCTGTTTACTGAAAGGCAGCTAGATGTGAATTTCACACCTTTTTAGTTCTCGTGGCCGTGTGCAGCTTAAACCATTTGATACTGTTATCTTTGGGAAGTAGGTTTGCTCGGGGGTTGATTTCCTGTATTGTCTTCAGAAGTGGTCACTTCTGAAGCTGTGTAAGGTCAACACTTTTAAGGACTGCCCACTGAATGCCTATATAAACTTCAATGTATCAAGGCCTAATTTAGACATCTTGATGACTACAGCAATGAGCAGTGCGTCTCAAAATATCTTTATACCAAGAGTCTCCTGATTTTTGCTTCAACGAAGAAATAATCAAAGGAAAATTTGGAGTTGGGGTAACCTCCAAACCAAAAAAGATACGTGGGAAAACATATGTGTGCAAATAAATGCAGCGTGTTTCTAAAATGTTTATAAGTTTCGAGGCAGATTGCATGCAACAGACATTTTAGTAAATAATCTACTGATATTTGGTCTCCTTCCATTGTTGGCTTGTTAAAACCTCTAAATCCTAATGTAACATGTCACAAAACACTACAGGAAACCATTTTTTAACGATTTTAATAGTTAAAAGTTGATGGTTTGTAATGGTATTTGTAGTGGAAATTCTGTGATGGTTTGCATTGCTTTTTTCAGGAAGGAGGATAGTTTGTGATTTGGTCTTAGTGACTTAGGAGTCCACTTCACTACTCCTAACTTTTGACAGATTTAAGAGCTAGTTTTAGCACTAAATGCTTAGTCTTAGAGCAAAAATGTAGGTGTCCTAAATTTAAGACTGACACGCCCATTATTTTTTACATTTTCTCCTAAATCTGCAAGTTATGAGCTACTTTTAGCCTTAAGATGTTTTGTGAATACATGCCCACACTGCAAAAAAAAAATCTTTTACTTAGATTTTTTTGTCTTGTTTCAAGCCAAAATATCTAAAAATTCTTAAATCAATAAGGATTATCTAGAAAAATAAAAATAACTCTCATTTCCGTACAAAAAAATAAGTCAAAAACAAGTGAGTTTTTGCTTGAAACAACCAAAATAATCTGCAAATGGGGAAAGCAAAATAATCTTGTTTTCTGTTTGAATTAAGATTTTTTTGCTTACCCCATTGGCAGATTATTTTGCTTGTTTTAAGCAAAAACTCACTTAATTTTTACTTACTTTTTTCTGAAAACACGACAATCATTTTTGCTTGTCTAGAAAATCCTTCTTGATTTAAAAATTTGTAGATATTTTAGCTGGAAACAAGAATAAAAATCGAAGAAAAGCATTTTTTGCAGTGCAGGGTCCGTATTCATCAAGCCTCTAAGAATTACTCTCAAGAACCCTGCTAAGAATTGACTTAAGTGTAAAAAATTCTTGGCTCAAAGATGCACTTAAAAATTAGCTATCAAGCATCTCAGTCGTAATTTAAGCAAAGTGTAGAACTAAATCTTAAGTGTCAGTCTTAGAGATGATTCACGACACATTGCTGTGCCACAAAACGGGTTTTGAATGACAAAATACACATGGACTAATCACTGAATAGATTTCCTTATTTAACTCTGGCCCTCTTCCGTCACTTTAGACTGAACATTTTTATATTTTAAAATTGTACAAATCGTAGCTTCATTGGTATAAGATGACAGCAATGTTAACACATGAAAAAAAAAAATCATGGACATGATTCAGATATGCTATGCTATATAAGGGTAGGGTCAAAAAAAAAAAAAAAAAAAAAAAAAAGAGTCACACTTGAGTTCTTCATGGTCAAAAATGTCCCACATAGGAAATGAATGGGGAAATACAAAAAAATATGAAAACTCAGAAAATCTTTTGGTGGTACAAACTACAAATCAGCCACTGTGCAGGGGGTGACACAAAAATGTCAAAAGTGCAAAACTGACACCCACACGCGCACACACACACACACACACACACATGCAGGCACACACACACACACACACACACACACACACACACACACACACACAGAGTGAGAGAAATGAACTGGTAAGACTGCAACAGAGCAAATTTTGCGTATATATGTGTAATAAAATGAATGCATGAAAAAGAATCTCTCTCACTTTCACGTGCACCCCACCCCCACAGAGAGAGAGAGAGAGAGAGAGAGAGAGAGAGAGAGAGAGAGATGAACTGCTGAGACTGCAACAGGCCTGGTTTCCGGTTGTAATCATAATACAAAACTTGATATTTATTTAACCAAAAATATCTTTAAATGGAAAAAAGTCGTCTTGCAGAATGTCTAAATATATTTCTAAATGCAAAACCTAATAAAATGAAGAAACTGTCTAAAAATAGGGAACAATGGGAATCCAAAAGCCTCTGTATATATGTATATAGGGAGCTATACAGGAAGTTACATGACATTACACAAGTTTTTTTTTTTATTGCCACCAATGGCACAATTTCTTAGTTCAAGAAAATGGATTTTAAATGCTTTTACTCTATTTTAATATGAAATGTTGCATTTATTGAAAAATAATATATATAATTAATTAAACACAAAAATATATATTAATTCCAATGGAAAAAATACCTTATTAAAACTGTATAAATATTGCATAGTAACATAAAATCTCCTCAAAATTCTAAATAATAATAAAAAAATATTATGGAACAAAAATGCATTGATTTTCCTGATAAAAAAAAGAAAGTTACATTTCAAGGCTTCGGTCACTTTTGACCTCAAAAAAGGTAAGTGTGACTCCTAAATGAAGAGAGCCAGAGGGTTAAGAATGTTCTCAGATAAAATCACATTGAATGGTTAAATTCCTCATAGGAGTTTACATTTAACACACATTTGACAATAAGTATTTTTCAAGAAAAAAAAAAAATTGATAACTTGTCTTTATACTTAAGTTTGAACGTAGGAATAAATTTCATGAATTTTCAGCACTAAAATGGCTACTTTGAGAAGCTTGAGAAATATGGGCCCAGATCCAGCTAATCAAGTCATTTATAGGCTGAATTTGAAAGGAGATCAAAGCATGTGTATACGTTGTGGTACTCTCCAAAATGGTGCTAGGGTGATGCAGAGGAGAAGAATTGTTGAATAAAGATGTTATTTTAGGCTTTTTTTGTGCAACAAAAGGTGTTCTCATAGCTTTATAAAATTACGAGTGAACCACTGATGCCACATGGACTATTTTGTCGATGTCTTGGTACCTTTCAGGTGTGCGATTTTTGATCATGGGTGATAAAAATGTCTCCACGAGCTGCTTTTGCAGAAATATTGTAGTATGTGCTATTCTATCAGCTGCAGATCTGGCACATCCATCTCAATTAAACTGTACAATGCACTTATTCACAATCACAAAAATACACTATTTGCTTTAAAATCTTGCTGGTTATATATTTCATGCGTGATATTCTAACAAGCATGCGCTTTTCCACCTGAAGCATGCACACACTAAAAGCCGTCAAATAGCCCCTAATTACTGAACTAAGTTACACACAAGGTTTACATATAAACACAGTTGCTTATCTCTAAAGTGAAAGTAAACAACTGAGAGAAAAACGGACACATGCAGCTCTTAAAGGGACAGCAGATTAATTGTACTAAACATGTTGCCGCAGGAATAGTTCACCCAGAAATATATTTCTGTCATTATTTACTCCCTTATATGTTGTCCCAAACTGCTTAACACAAAATAATATATTTTGAATAAATGTGGGTAACTGGTCCCCATTGAATGCTCAATACCGTTCAACAGAAAAAAGAAACTCATTCAGGTTTAAAACAACCTGAGTGTGAGTAAATGATGGCTTTAAAAATAAAACACTATGACAGAATAGACAGACAAATGACAGAATTTTCATTTTAGTGTGAACTATTCTTTTAATGGTAAATAAAACAATAAAACAAAGAGAAAAATCACTCACTCCTTTTGACTGAAGAATTTTAATACAGTTGCTTTAATCAGAATCAATATACAATTGATGTATATAGTGTATAAGTATATGGTGTTTCACTTTTTATATTTGTTAATTAAATTTATTGTATGCTACTGCTGAATACACCTACTGTACCTAAAAATAAAGCACTGTTTTATTTGTATTATGTTTATTTGTAATGTGTATCTTTGTTCTTATTTTTTTAAAAACAAAGATTAAAAGATGACAAAGATTTTTATCTTCGCTCACTTTGGCCTAAATATCTGCCATTCTTTTAATTTAATTTAATTTAATTTAATTTAATTTAATTTAATTTAATGTTAAAAGGAAAGGCTTTGTTTTTAAAAAAAGAAACTAAAACCAACATGACAAAGAATCATGCTAAAATCATAAAATATTGATATTTTGGGGAAAAAAATCGTGATATGATATTTTCGTAAGGTCTTTCTAAGACCTTTTCTGTCTCTTGGATTTCATTAAAAATATGTTAGTTTGTGTTCTGAAGACAACCAAAGGTCTTACGGGTTTGAAACAACTTGCGGATGAGTAATTAATAGCAGAATCTTCATTTTTGGGTGAACTATCTCTTTAAAGGGGACATTATGCCCATTTATCAGTTGGTATGTTTCTTCAGGATCTTCATGAAGTATCTGTGACATACTTTGATTAAAATTCCTCAGTGGTCGTGTAAAACAACAGCAGTGGATGAATTAACTCACACAGATTAAAGACCATCAGTGTGCACTAACAAAGTCAATATTGGAAATTTTGATGATGAGGGTGCCGTCATACAGGGCTGCATTTCCTTAAAAGCATTGTTGGCTAAGTTAACCATGGTCGCAAGTTTCATTAAACTCTGCTGATAATGACGAAACTTGCAAGTATAGTTGCTTTTGGGAAATGCTGTGTTGTGTGACACCGGATGAAACAGTGTGTGTGAAGGTGTTGCCTAATGTCAGCAGCTTGACTATTCATTAATGCGTCTAAACACAAGGCGTCTTGAGTCGAAAGAAGTGACAGTTTTAGTCAAAAGTAGTAGCAGAGGCCAGCGAGTCTGAGGCAACTGCCGGTCCCTGTGGGAAAACCGGAGCGCACTGAAAAGGGTGCGAGGCTCTCTGTGTGTGTTTACACACATCAGCCGAATCCGCTGAAGAAAAGGGAAGAACACTCTTGAGAAAGAGTTTCAGTCTGAGAGCTGCGTTCAGGGGTTTTCAAGACAGGCGACAGTGTTATTTTAAGTAGCCCTGAGAAACTCGTTTTTGTTTGTAACCTTTCAATAGTCAAATGAGTTATAAAAGCAGCACTCGTTTATAAACAGACAGGCCTGAAATCCAAGAGCTGTTGATGACACTCCGGTCAGTCGGTCAGCTAAACCTCATGAGCATGTGACACCCATCTGCTCTGTTTTTATACACTATATTGACAAAAGTATTGGCACTCCCTTCTAATGAACAGGTTTGACTACTTTAGTCATTTCCATGAGCACTAATCTTAATGTTTAAGCATATAATGATATTCTATGGAATTGTGTCCTTCTAATTTTATAGCAAAAGTTTGGACAGGACCCTTTTTTATTCTAACATGACAATGCATCTGTGTATAAGTGTGACTTTAAAGGAACACTCCACTTTTTTTTTTTTTTTTTAAATAGACTCATTTTCCAACTCCCCTAGAGTTAAACAGATGAGTTTTACAGTTTTTGGATCCATTCAGACAGTCTTAGCAGACTAGCACTTTTACCATAGATTAGCATCACATTTTTGAACGAGATGCTAATGGTCTAATCTGATTCAGTGATTTATGCTAAGCTATGCTAAAAGTGCTAACGGCAGACCCGGAGATCGGCTGAATGGATTCAAAAACGGTAGAACTCATCTGTTTAACTCTAGGGGAGTTGGAAAATGAGCCTATTTTCAAAAAAGTGGAGTGTTCCTTTAAATGCAGACCTTGAGCCAAAAACACTGTTCACCAAAAACCAATGACTTGTACATACACTATATGTGACCTGATCCAGCAAAATGAGTCAGTGACCCAAATTTCAAAACTGAGATTTTAATATCAATGGAAAGAGTAGACCATAAGCTTTATAAATGATAAAAAAATTATATTTAAAATGAGTCAAAGTCATACCTTGAATGGTTTTTAAAAATATACCCTGCTGGAAAAAAAAAAAAAAAAAAAAAAAACTGCTAAAAGGCTGGTTGGCTGGTTTTAGCTAGTGGTTTCAAAGCCTGACCAGCTAAGACCAGCCTGGTCAGGCTGGGAAAGTGGCCAAAACTCCTCTAAAACCAGCCTGGTTGACCAGCTATGACCAGCTAAAACCACCCAACCAGCCTAGGCTGGTTTTAGCTGTTTTTTTCAGCAGGGTACCCATTTGAGTTATGGTCGTCTGCCCTCTTTTTCCAATTAAAAAACACTTTTAAAGTTTTTTTGGCCTGTTTCTTGTTGATATCTTTCAAAATCCATTGCATTTAAAGGGATAAACTATTTATTTTGTCGTCTTTTGAGTCTAATTCTTACATTTAATCTGTAATCTGTAATCAATTATAATAATAATACATTTAGGCTGTTACTAAACAAATTAAATCAGCATCAACTAAATGTATCTTTGCAGAAGTTGCATATAAAGTGGCATTTAGATGCATTTACACATGCTAATGTAGCTATATTTAAAATAATTTTAATGGCAGCAGCAGTCAGTATGTCCCTGTTAATAAGTGAGTCATTGCGACTGAACTGAATCATTTAAATGGTTGATTCATTCAGAAACGAAACACCTTCATGTTGCTCAGAGATGCAAAACAGTCCTGTGGCTGTGTTTGTAACGATTTTTGTTGGCGAAATTAAGCAAAAACAGGAAATATGCTGTCTAAAACGTAAGCTTTTAATATCAACTCCTTGTTTCTTGAACTGCTGTATAAAATTAATCACATTTGTAGTCATGCTGATTTTTTAAGGAAAAAAGACACTCTTCGTGTGATATTGTTTAAATAAATGAAATGATATAAATATATACATTTTCTGCCCCCATATCTTGAATTCTGTGATCATTCTAAATGCATTTAAACAGACTGAATCATGCATGAATCATAAAAGAATGCACTCAAAATGCGTATTTACTAGATTTCATGTAATGTAACATTATGCGGGCACTCAGTGTGTTTTGATCAGCGTTTATGTCCCTGTTTGTGTACATTTCTAAGCTTTTTGATTGGTTTTATACAATATTTAACACCATATTTGGAGAGCAGAGATAGTGGCGTTTCAAGGGATACCCGGAATTTAGGGAAATGCTCAGAAGTGACTAGAGGAGTTGAGAAAAGCAATGTTCATTTCCAGCGAATTTAGTAAAACTCAACTTTAACAGTCAACTTTAACAGTCATTTAAATACCTTTACTCAATTATCTGGACTACGAAACTTTGGTAGATTATTTTTGAATGTCTGTTCTTTGAAATTAGCTTAAAAAAAATGTTTTTCAACATTTCGGCCCATATCTCAAAATGGTACGTTTCGACTTCCTACTCATTTCGCCGGATCGGGTCACATATGGACAAAAGTATTGGGGCACCCCCTTCTTTAGAACAGAAAAAGGCACTTTCAAAACTGTAGACAACAAAGAAGGAAGCATAATTCATGCATTTAAGAATTGTATTTCCATCTCTGTTGCTTCAGTTTTGGAAGTGTCTAAAATGACTGTACCCATATGCACAAGTCATTGGTGTTTGGTGATGAGTTTTTGGCTCAAGGTCTGCATTTAAAGTCACACCAGAGGTGTTCAGCTGGGATTAGGACTTGGCTTTATGCAGACCATTTAAGTTCTTCCACACTGACTGAATCAAGCATTTCTCTATGAGCCTTGTCTTATACACAGAGGCATTGTCATGTTAGAATAAAAGAAGGGCCCTGTCCAAACTTTTATTTTAAAATTAGGACACAATTCCCTAGAATATCATTATATGCTTAAACATTAAGATTAGTGCTCATGGAAATGACTAAAGTAGTCAAACCGGTTCATTAGAAGGGGGTGCCAATACTTTTGGCAAAAAAGTGTATCTATTGAATAATTACTTTTTTAATTTGTGATTTTGTTTCTGTGCCATTTAAAGCTGAAAAAAAAAATTGAATTCACTTGTTAAATGTCTAGTTTAGCCGTTTAACCGTCATTGCAAAAGTAAAAGGCTCAGAAAAGCAAAGCTGATTTAATAAAATCTCTCGCAGCGGTGGAGCAAATTCACCTGCTTTGAAACTTTCCGATGTAATGTGATCACACTGAACTCCCCCAGAAGATTTTGAGTTTCACATCGTGTAAGACGAGGTTGTGCCTTTTAGCGCATGTGGTTAACACTAGCATGAGGCAGAGCAGAACATCTTAAGAGGAACCAAAAGTGTGAGAGGAATATGAAAGTTGGTTTACCACCAATATTCTCCATCAGCATCTAGAGCAATAATCATGTTAATATTAGACCTGTTCTGGATGGTGACAGATTAGAAAAACAGGAACTGAGATCTCAACTGCTTATCTCAAAAACATAGTCTACACATCTGGCTTTCTTTTCCATTTGCCCTTTTCATTCATCTTGTCTTTCATCTGTTGATTGATGTGTTAAATCACTAAAATCGCACAAAATACACAAAAATTTTATTTGTACAAAATAAAAAGTAGTGCTGTTTTTGTCTTATTGGAGACCTTTGGTCACAAACAATAATCTCTTAAGGCAAGACGGTACAGGGCCACATTGTTTCTTTACTTGTAAATTTTGAGATTGCAGGCTATTTATTTTTTCATAATGTGTTATTTCAGACTAATGGAAAAGAAAAACATCCAAAATACACGTTAGTGTTACAATACATATCTTTAAAAGTTTGTTTCTCCACATCAGACCAAACTTAGTAGTATTTTTTTCAACTGAGGGGTTTGTTTGTGTATGTTTCAGATGGTTTTATTATTGCACTTTATCTTGCATCTGTAGATTTCAATTACAATACATATCTTTAAAAGTTTCTCAATTTCAGCTCCACTTACATACACCAAGCTTCTAAGTATCTGAAAGGTTTTACTGATGGATTTGTTCATATGTCATTCACACTGATTTATAGAACATTTTATTCCTAAAAAACATGGTTAAAATATTCTATTTTCTAATTTGTGGAATGATAAAAGGAGAAATCTAAAATCCCTGATGGAAAAACCTTCAACTCTAATATGTCAACAAAATCAAACTGGAATTTGGAACCTGGCCTTTATGGAGGATGAGAAATTACTTCAGTATAAATAAATAAATAAATAAATGAATAAATACATAAATAAAAAACTAAATGTAAAAATACATAAACAAATAAATAAACAAATAAACAAAAGTAAAAATACATAAATAAATGTAAAAATAGTATTTTTACATTTATTTATATATTTTTACTTTTATTTATTTATTTGTTATACATAAACATAAATAAATAAAAGTAAAAATATATAAATAAATGTAAAAATACTATTTTTACATTTATTTATTTATGTATTTTTACTTTTATTTATTTATTTGTTATACATAAACATAAATAAAGTCAGAATACATAAATTAATAAATGTAAAAATAAATAAATAAATCAATAAAAGTAAAAATAAATAAATAAATAAATGTAAAAATACATAATCAACCTAATTAAGTACTTTACTCCTCAAATTATATTACTGTAACACATGTACAAAATTTGGAAAAATAATGTAATTTAAAAATGTGTATATGTGACCCTTGGACCAAAAAAACATATATTTGCCCGAGATATAACTATCTGAAAATGTGGAATCTGAGGGGCTGAAAAGAAAGAAAAAAAAAAGAAAAAAAAAGAGAAAATTGCCTTTAAAGTTGTCTAAATGGAGTTCTTAGCAATGCATATTACTAATCAAAAATTAAGTTTTGATATATTTACAGTAGGGAATTTCTTCATGGAACATGGTCTTTACTTAATATCCTAATGATTTTTGGCATATTTTGACTGATACAATGTATTTTTGGCTATTGCTACAAATATACCCCAGCAACTTATGACTGGTTTTGTGTTCGAATCCCATCTCGAGGACCCATCACTACACTGTCCTATCATAATAAAGGCAAAAAATGCCAAAAAGAAGTCTTTGGCAAAATAAGTGTACATGTGCAATCAGTTTTTTAAAAAGAATAAACAGATTTTAAGTAAATCATTTAAAACTTTACAAAAATAGTAAAAAAGATGACTTAATTGAGAGCAGAGCTCCTTTAAATCTAAGTAAAAGTAAAACTGTAATATTTCTACGCTTAGAGTTAGAACATAATGGGCTGGTTTCACAGACTAAGCTAGGATTAGGCTATAGTTCAATTAGGAAGTCATTTTTATAAACATGCCTTAGAAAAAAAAAAAAACATTGCAGGTGTGCCTCTTGACACAAAAAAGGTCACTGATAGTTGAAACAGCTCAGACTCACTATTTTAGTCTAGGACTAGGGTTAAGCCTTGTCTGTGAAACCGGGGGAATGAGATAAATATAAAATCAGCAAAATATAAAATGAATATATTTTAGCTTTTTATGTTCATCTTACTGTCTTTTACACAGACATTTAATTGAAATTTAATTTAATTAGGTAAAAATAACTTTTGGGGGAGTTCAAAAGAGTTATTAAACAAAAAAAATACAATTAGTTGTGTTCACAATGAAAGTCAGTGTATCCTCACAAGCAAAAAAAAAAAAAAAGTCACACAGGAAGGTGAAAAGTTAGTGACAGGTTATAAATTATCACTTTAAGTAGAACAGTTTGGCTGTCAGATAAAGTAGAGAAGGAAGCCTGCATTATTTTAAATAAATGTAAGTAAAGCGCAAAAAAAAGAAACCCGTTTATGTAAATGGGTCAATGAGCTTGCATACCTCCACAAACAACTACATGTGTCTGGCTCATGCTTTAAAAATAAATGCTCACTTCGGCTGTTCAAGTGGCATCACTTTAACCTCAAAGCAAAAACATACTTAAAAATACTCCATCCAACAGATACCACTCTTTCTAAACACTTGAGTGGCTTTATAAAAGTCTTAAAAACTAAAAACTCTCTTGTCTGTAATAAAATAAACATTAACAAATTATTTAGGACGTTTTACAAGCTGAAGGCAACATTTCTCATTTTCATTTAGTTTAGTTTTAAGTAAAATGGCTAAAACTGAAATAAGTTTATAAAAACTATATAGACATTTTAAAAAAGGGACAAAACAATAAAACCTAACTAAAATTAAACTAAAATAATAATTAAAACTATAATAGTACCTCAGTGCTACTAAAATATTAAAATTAACCTGCTTGTGTGGATTTATAAGACTTTGTAATTTTATTAAGAGACGTTTTTACACTAATAAATATAATAATTTAAAACTATTATATAATTTATATGCTTTCCAAAAAAAAAAAACAAAAAAAAAAATTATATATTTAGAAAGCACCACTTGAAATCTCACAGAAAATATATGAATCAAAGATAAAAAATAAAGATAAAACATTTTTCACTTTACATTAAAATGTGTCCTTTTAATATTTTTTATTTACTTTATTTATGGATCACAGCTCAGCCCCAAAAATACCAATTTATTTGTAATTTTTTTTTTTTAAATTACCATTTAACCTTTTAAAATTTAAGAAAATTTAGTATGGCCACGTATTCTTTTCAATATTTTAATAAGTACAGGTCAGAATAAGTATGTCGTTTCATTTTTACATAAATATATATCGTTTGTGCTGAATGCTGGAACATTATTTCACCCATATTTATTATTTTAAGCCATTTTGGTAACACTTTACAATAAGGTTCATTAGTTAACTACATTAGTTAACATGAACTAATAATGAACTGCACTTATACAGCATTTATTAATCTTAGTTAATGTTAATTTTAACATTTACTAATACATTATTCAAATCTTGTTAACATTAGTTAATGCACTGTGAGCTAACATGAGAAATGAACAATGAACAACTGCATTTTCATTCATTAAAGTTGATAAAGATTAGCAAATACAGTAACAAATGTATTGCTCATGGTCAGTTCATGTTAGTTAATACATTACCTAATGTTTATCTAATGAACCTTATTGTAAATTGTTGCTGCTATTTTATTATATTAAGTTATTTTAAACATTAGAGACTTCACTGCTGTGTATATAAAATAACTTTAGCATTTTTAATGACCCATATATATATCATTAGAACTGAGTATGTTTGAAATTACTTCTTATTTGCAAAGGTCAACACATGTATGTGACAGAGACGTCAATGCCCATGACATTCACCTTTTGCATGAGATGTTTCCTTTCACAAGCAGGAAGTCACATGACATGATCAGGAAACCACATTTCAATAATCCACCCCGGACCGTGCTACGATTTCCCAACTCGCCATTTCACAAGGTTAAAAAGTGATCAAAGTAAACCTCTACAGTGTTTGGCCAAAACAAAGGTTTAATCAACCTGATATTTATAAACACAAGTCAAGCTAAAGAAAGCGATGACACACTAAAAAAACACAGTCAATCAGCATTTAAACAGAAACAAATGAGTTCACTATACAGTATGTATAAGAAAGCTTTATATATAAACTTATAAACTTTATATAGGGATTTGGTCTTTAATTAATTTGTATGTACGCAGTATGTATACATAATATAAACAAATTAGCATATTATATACATAGCTTTACATGAGTGTATGTGAAAAAAGTTAGAGATATGTAGACAATGTAAAGAAATTGCTGTAGAAATCATATTCACTTAGAAAATGCTAGCAAATTCCACAATTAACTACAAATAAATTATCTAAAAAGAGATCAAAACATGACATATTGACATAGAGACTGAAATGGTATTTTGTTTTAACTGTACTCTAAATATCCTTGTATCATTTACAATTTTCAAAAACAATTGTTTTTTACAGTGGAGATCGCAAATAGATTAGTCGCGATTAATCGATTCAAAATAAAAGTTTATGTTTGCATACTGTATGTGTGTGTACTGTGTATATCTATTATGTACAGGGTGCGATTTAGGGATTCCCCCCCCCCTCTGGTCTATGCTTCCTTGTCTCTGCTGAACTATTTTTATCCCCACCACAAACCCGCTCCTATAAGCCCGGTTCTGAATCAAATGATTCGCGATACACACTTTAAAGCCCGGTTCAGAATCAAATGATTTGCGATACACGCTTTAAAGTCCAAGTCCGGGCCAAGATGGCGACTGAGTAACATCTATACGCTGAAGCTCTGCGCTTGATTTGTAGTTGACACGTGTAAAAGGGCCTATATATCTAATAACGATTTCGTTTTCGGTCAAAGCAAGTAATTTTCTTCTTTCTAACATTTTCTAACGTTTCAACGTGCGTGATGGAAGAAGACAGGCCTGTTCGAGCTGCCATGCATTCTTACGCGAGGAAATCTCTGGATGCCGCGTTCAAGGGGAATGACGCAGCAAATAAATCTGGTTCGAAAATCCCCCTACCAGAAACTCCTAAACCACCCTCCAAAAAATCAAAATTGGTCGACAGAGAGGCATCGGACATTCAGACGATTTCAAACTCACACCTTTTGGAAGTTTTGGAGCGAGTCGAAAAAATGCAAGCGGAATTTCTGACTCGCATGCAATCCCTCGAGACGACTGTGAAAGAAAACACGAGTTCGTTAAACAGTGTGACTGAAGCGCTTGAGTTTATGAACAGTCAAGTTGAAGAGGTGACCAGCAAGGTGAGCTCGCTAGAAACTAAGGTGGAATCATTGGAAAAGGAGAACCGTGTGCTGCGTAACAAATGCGAAGAAATGGATGCTTACAAGAGAAGATGGAATCTGCGAGTGTCTGGTATTCCAGAGCAGCGAGGAGAAGATGTCCGGAAGATTCTTATCAATCTCTTCAGCAAAGTTTCCCCAGTAATAGCGGACCAGCTCATCTACACAGTTGATGTCGCCCACAGACTGGGTCCTCGTTCTGAGGGAGCCGTCTCGAGCCGCCGCATTATAGTACAGTTTCTTTCGCGCAACGTCCGAGATCAGATCTGGAGGGATGCCAGAACCGCCGCCGTCCTCAAAGAGAGGAACATCAGGATTTCCGAAGACCTGACGCAAAGCACCAAAGACGCCAGGAACAAACTTTGGCCTATTGTAGAACGAGCGAGAAAGGAGGGGAAGAGAGCGGGCTTCAGAGGCCCGTTTGCTTATATTGATGGTAGGAGGATTTCTGCCAATGATCAGTTGAGCTGAAAGATGCTCCTGCATCCTCATTGAAGTTCCCGCGCACCACTTGCGGAACTGGTAAGCACGACCTGCTCCATGGCTCTTTTTTTTATCTCCTTATTTCAGAAAGGATGGCCAGACTGTAGACTGTTTTTTTTACTTTCATTTTTGGGACTTGCTCATGTAGGACCTTGTTATGAATATTTGTTTTTATGAATCCATCCTTTTTTGTCAATGAGACTGAGTGTACATTTTGAAGAAGACATCTTAACGACTGAAAGAAAAACGAAAGTAAGGAAGAACTAACAAAAGTGGGGAAAAAGAAAACGAAAGAATCTTTTACCCAAGCCCTTATACTTATTATATTTTTCACGTTGCAGAGTTAAGCGAACTATCGCTTTTTTGTTTTATTCTGGTGTAGTTTTTTCTATACTAATTGATATCTTGTTCTGTACCTAGTTCTTTAGGTATTTTTCTCTTGTTTCGTTTTTATGTCTTTGTCTTTGTTTTCTCTAAATGCCAGGGGTTTGAAAAATAATGTTAAAAGGAAGGCTTTATTTTTGTTTTCTAAGAGGCACAAAGTAGATTTCTGTTTTTTCCAGGAAAGTCACTCTACATGTGAAGACACTAAATTTTGGAGGTCACAGTGGGGCAATGAAATATGGCTGTCGCATGGGTCAGAATATTCCGCTGGAGTAGGGATTATGAAGTATCATTTTAATGGTAATATTTTGGAAACCAGTATTGATCCTTCAGGTCATTTCCTGCTAATGGTAGTTGTTGTTGAACAGTTTATAGTGATTATTGTCAACATCTATGGATACAATTCTGTTAAGGAAAACTGCACTTTCTTTAACAGGCTAGATCAAAAACTTTCATCTGCATTAGGGAAATATCCTACTGCCTTTCTGATTTTAGGTGGTGATTTTAACATAGTAATGAATAACATGCTAGATCGACACCCTCCACGGAAAGCTGCTTCTCCAAATGCAAATCTTGTTATGTTTATGGATAAATTTGATTTAGTTGACATCTGGAGAGAAATGTATCCAAATGTAATACAGTACACCTGGTGTAACAAAGACCGGTCAAGGCAATCCAGAATCGATTATTGGCTGATTTCTAAAACATTAAGAAACAATAATATCTCTGTTAATATTAGCAATAGTCCACTGACTGACCATAATGCTATTTATATTTCAATTAATTTATCACAAAATACTACAATTCATAAAGCGTTACTTTGGAAATTAAATAATTCCCTTCTTAAATATGAACAGGTCAAGCAACAAATTGATAAATTGATCCGAGTTTACTGGGAAAGGGCGGAATCAGAGAAAGCTTATGGACGTAACTGGGAGCTTCTAAAATATGAATTGGGGAAATTCTTAAGAAAATTTGGAAGTAATATAGCAAAACAAAACAGATTAATAGAAGATGAAGTTCTTTCACAGCTGTCTGCTTTATCATTTAAGGAACCATTGACAGATGCTCAAAATGCTGAATACTCCAAACTACAGTATAAATTAGATGAGCTGTATAGAGCCAAAGCTAAGGGAGCTTATGTTAGATCCAGAAAAAAATGGCTGGAAGAAGGAGAACAAAACTCAGCCTATTTCTTCAGATTGGAAAGATTCAATGGTATGAATGTTTCCATTGATTGTCTCCGAACAAATGATGGAGTTCTTGAAAATCCTGGGGAAATAGCTGCTTTTTGCTCTACATTTTATAATAATTTGTATACATCAAGATACTGTGATAATTCAGCCAAATCCTTTTTTGAATCTATTAGTCAAAACAAAGTTATTTCATTAGAAGATAAAGAAGCTTGCGATGATGATATATCTCAATCAGAAATCCTACAGGCAATTAAGAGTTTAAAAAATAATAAGAGTCCAGGCAGCGATGGTCTAACTGCTGAGCTATACAAGATGTTTGGTGAAAACCTTTCTCCTTTCTTATTAAAAGTGTTTGAGGAAAGTGTTGAATTGGAAGCACTTCCACCAACCATGACACAAGGAGTCATTACCCTGATACCCAAACCCAATAAAGATAGAGAATGTCTAGAAAACTGGAGGCCAATCACCCTACTAAATAATGATTATAAAATTTTAGCTTTAATTTTAGCAAGAAGATTGAAAGATGTCCTTAACAGTATTATTGATGAATCACAGTCAGGTTTTATAGAGAAACGTCACATTACAAATAATATAAGATTAGTCTTAGATCTGCTAGATTATGAGGATCTCGTTCCTAATGACAGTTTTCTGCTTTTCTTAGACTTCTACAAAGCATTTGATTCGCTTGAGCACAAGTTCATGTTTCAGGCTCTTGCAAAATTTGGGTTTGGAGATCAATTTTGTAGAGCCATCAGGACATTATATAGAAATAATAATAGTGCTATTAAATTAAAATTCGGAACCTCACCAAGATTTAGTTTGACTCGTGGAGTAAGACAAGGCTGTCCTATATCTCCATATTTATTCTTACTTGCCTCTCAATTTTTAGCTCTGCATATTTCCACTAATAATCTACAAGGTATCACAATTGACGATAGACAGATTATAATTAGCCAGCTGGCTGATGACACAACTTTATTTCTGAATGATGCCTCCCAAATCCCTTTGGCTTTAAAACTGATTGAGTCCTTTTCCAGAGCTTCGGGTCTCTGTTTAAATATCAACAAATGTGAATTAATGTCAATTAAACGCTGTCAAGTTCCCTCTATATGCAACATCCCTGTGAAAGATCAAGTTAAATACTTGGGTATTGTAATTAATAAAGACCAAAGAACAAGATGTCAACTAAATTTCGACCCTTTAATAGTGAAAACTCAACAGAAACTCAATATGTGGCTGCAGAGAGACTTATCAATAAGAGGAAGAATTCTGCTCTCTAAAGCTGAAGGATTGTCCAGACTAACTTACGCTGCTCTTTCCTTGGAGGTTGATAAAAAAACATTAAAAAAGGTTGATAGCATGTTAAACAATTTTGTTTGGAAAAATAAAACTCACTATATCAGAAAATCAGTAATGATGAATCCAACAAAACAGGGGGGACTGGATTTCTTGGATTTTAACACCTTAAACAACACTTTTAAAATTAATTGGCTAAAGAATTTTCTTAAAAATCCCTTTTCACTCTGGAATTTTATCCCTAATTATATTTTCTCTAAAGTTGGTGGCCTGAATTTTCTTTTACTTTGTAATTATAATGTTTCTAAGATCCCTGTCAAACTTTCTAATTTCCACAAGCAGATGCTGTTGGCCTGGTGCCTCATATACAAACACAACTTTTCTCCACACAGATATTACTTATGGAACAATAAGGATATTCTCTACAAGAATAAATCACTTTTCTTCAAGGACTGGTTCGAAAACAACCTTATTTTAGTTGGTCAGCTATTTAACTCACAAGGAAGGCTTTATAACTATTCAGATTTTTTATTGAAATATAATATTCCTGTATCTGCTGATGAATATGCTGTTGTTTTTAATGCCATACCCTCAGGTTTGTCCTTTCTGTTGCAAGGTAGTACATTTCCATGGCCATGTATTTACTCTCTAAATTTGACTGACACAATGGTTGGAAATGTATGCTTTTCTGTAGACCAACAGAAAAATAATTATAAAATCAGGTCTCTCTTCCAGAAAGAGGTAACAACAATTCCCTATGTGATATCATATTGGAATAATATTGTGGAGAATATACCTTGGGAGAAAGTATGGTCCTTGCCTCATAAGTATCTGCTTACTAATAAAGTAAAAGAAATAACATTTAAATTGATTCATAAATGTTACCCTACTAAAATCTTTCTTAGGAAGTATAAGTCAGATATTGAAGTGAACTGCTGTTTCTGTCATTCCTCTGAAGAAGACTTCATTCATTTGTTTTGGCAATGCCCCTATACAGAAAAATTCTGGTCCGATTTTTTAATGTTTATTCAGTCTTATTTTGTAAGTGACTTTTCTTTTTGCTTTAAAGATGCTTTCTTTGGATTATTTGAATGCTCAAAAGAGAATATTGATAAATATTACATCATTAATTTGTGTTTTCTGTTGGCTAAATTTCACATTCATAAACAAAAATTTACTGGCTCTAAACCTCTCTTTTCTTTATTCAAAGTGGACTTAGACAAGTATATAGAAACTATCCAAAGTTCTGTTAATTTGAAAGCATTGAAAACTGTATCTTTATATTCATCCTTTGTGTCTCCTTGAGATGTAATTGTATTTTCTTTTTTATCCTGGCAACAAGTCTGTATATTTTGTCTTTCTTTTATTTTGTCTTTTTTTTCTTTAAATGTACTGTCTTAATTGTTTGATTGTTGTATTGTTTAATTAAAAAAAAAAAAAACAAAAAAAAACAAAAAAAAAAAAAAAAAAAAAAAAACAAAAAAAAAAAAAAACGCTTTAAAGTCCGGTTCTGAATCAAATGATTCGCGATACACGCTTTAAAGTCCGGTTCTGAATCAAATGATTCGCGATACACGCTTTAAAGTCCGGTTCTGAATCAAATGATTCGCGATACACGCTTTAAAGTCCGGTTCTGAATCAAATGATTCGCGATACACGCTTTAAAGTCCGGTTCTGAATCAAATGATTCGCGATACACGCTTTGAAGTCCAGATCGGAATCAAATGATTCGTGATACACGCTTTAAAGCCCGGTTCTGAATCAAATGATTCACGATACACGCTTTAAAGTCCAGTTCGGAATCAAATGATTCGCGATACACGCTTTAAAGTCCGGTTCTGAATCGAATGATTCGCGATACACGCTTTAAAGTCCAGTTCGGAATCAAATGATTCGCGATACACGATTTAAAGTCCGGTTCTGAATCGAATGATTCGCGATACACACTTTAAAGCCCGGTTCTGAATCAAATGATTCACGATACACGCTTTAAAGTCCAGTTCGGAATCAAATGATTCGCGATACACGCTTTAAAGTCCGGTTCTGAATCGAATGATTCGCGATACACGCTTTAAAGTCCAGTTCGGAATCAAATGATTCGCGATACACGATTTAAAGTCCGGTTCTGAATCGAATGATTCGCGATACACACTTTAAAGCCCGGTTCTGAATCAAATGATTCACGATACACGCTTTAAAGTCCAGTTCGGAATCAAATGATTCGCGATACACGCTTTAAAGTCCGGTTCTGAATCGAATGATTCGCGATACACACTTTAAAGCCTGGTTCTGAATCAAATGATTCGCGATACACGCTTTAAAGTCCGGTTCAGAATCAAATGATTCGCAATACACACTTTAAAGCCCGGTTCTGAATCAAATGATTCGCGATACACGCTTTAAAGTCCAGTTCAGAATCAAATGATTCGCGATACATGCTTTAAAACCGGTTCTGAATTAAATGATTCGTCATGCGCACTTTGAAGTTGCGTTTTAAGTCAAATGATTCACGACACGTGCTTTGATATCCCGTTCTGAATCAAATGATTCACAATCCGATTGGAGCGCTTCCAAACAGTGAATCATTTTGCGACGCAATGGTTTACTGATTCAGAGTTTCAAAAATCTCTGTTAATAGGCTACTGTGATCTTTGCTCACTTTCTCTATATAATTTATTCTATATATTATATACACAGTGCCGCTTTAAAGTTTATGAACCCTTCACAATTTTCTATATTTCAGCATAAATATGACCCAAAACATCATCAGATTTTCAATTAAGTCCTGAAAGCAGACAAAGAGAACCCAGTTAAACAAAAAATATTTTCTTTGTCATTTATTTATCGAGAAAAACGATCTAGTGTTACATATCTGTGCATTGCAAAAGTATGTGAATCTTCTCTTTCAGTATCTGCTGCAGTAACTGAAGGTAAAGTTTCTTGTAAATGCACGTTTTAGCCCATTCCTTAGTGCAGAACCACTTAAACTAATTGTTGATGTTGCTGTCCTCTGGTTTGTCCACATGAGCTTTAGCAAGCAATTTACTTTTTGGAGAACAGCTTTCTTCTTGCAACTCTGCCATGTGCACCATTGGTTGCTCAGTGTTCTCCTGATGGTGGACTTATGAACATTAACATTAGGGAATGTGAGAAAGTTACCCTGGGAACTTTTGCAACCTCGCAGACTATTACACGTTCTGCTTTGGAGTGATCTTTGTTGGTCAACCACTTCTCAGGAACAGTGGTCTTAAATTTCCTCCATTTGTACACTATCTGTCTGATTGTGGATTTCTGTGGTGTCCAATTTCTTTAGAGATAGTTTTGTAACCTTTTCTAGCCTGTTGAGCAACATCATGTCTTTTTACGAGGTTCTCAGTAATCTCCTTTGTTCGTGACATGATTCACTTCCACAAACATGACTTTGATAGATGCTTGTTCTTTAAATAAAACAGGTGACATACTGATATTTGATAGTCATTGCACTGACTGAAAACACATCTGCACAGATGGACTCTAATTTCATCTTTAAATTAACTGCTAATCCAAGAGATTCACATACTTTTGCAACGCACAGATATGCAACACTGGATCATGTTTCTCAATAAATAAATAAATAATAAATATTTTTATCTCACTTGTTTGAGTGGGTTCTCTTTGTCTATTTTCAGGACTTGAAATAAAAATCTGATGATGTTTTGTGTCATATTTATGCAGATATATAGAAAATTGTAAAGGGTTCACAAACGTTCAAGCAGCACTGTGTGTGTGTATATATATATATATACATACACTACCAGTCAAAAGTTTGGACACACCCTCTCAGTCTCTTAAGCTCATCAAGGCTGCATTTATTTGATCAAAAATACTGAAAAAAAGTAATATTGTTATTATAAAAAAATTATTATAAAAATAAAAATCTGATGATGTTTTGGGTCGTATTTATGCAGAAATATAGAAATATGTAACATTTTATATGTTATATTATATTTATAGTGTTTACATACATACAAATATTTTTTCAAATATATATACGTGTGTGTGTATTTATATATACACATAATAAATATACACAGTACTTACACATAGTACGCAAACGCAAACTTTTACTTTGAATCAGTTAATCGCGACTAATCATTTCGCAACTCTATTACAGTGTATATTCAACATTATATAAACAATAGTACAATAGCATAAATTAATTATTTTTAAATTAATGCATTTTCAGTGAAAGCAACAAAGATGCAACAAAATGCATTCGTAATTCCGCTTTACTCTGAATTTAAGTTAGAACGTTTTTATCTGGGAATTAAACCCTGGTCTAGTTCAGCTAATAGAAATAACACTGTTTACTACCAACCAACACTATAGGACTTGTGTGAGTGAACTTTAAGACATCACCAGGTCGTGTACTGTACTTGAGGAACTTACACAATTTAAGACATTAACAAATAATTATCTCTATGTTTAGAAACAATGTGTGACTGCTTCAACTCACTCTAGAGGGCCGGATGCAGATACTTGACACATTTTAGCCCCTAAAACTAACTGTGACTTCTGAATTTCAATTGCTTTGAAATATTTTAATTCAAATGTGTTTTTGCTGTGTTTTTAATGGCTTTTGAGCACTTGTGCACATCGACTGCCTCCTTTTTTTGCAGATAGTCTCGGATGCAAATCGAGAAGTGCTAAAACAGAAGTGCTCAGTAGTTTGAGAGAAAAATAACGTTGTATTGGTTTCCTCTTTTTTTTTTTTTATTGTCCTGCTTACTCAACATCTCAAAGTTCAGCCCAGGCATGAACGTTAAAGCTCACGCTCTACAGTCCATACAACATACAGTACATCTCATGTGCTTAATGTAAACCGTAAATCTCAAAAACATAAGTGAACATAGGTGCTTGGTTTCCCAGGGAAAGTGCAATCAGACATGAGTTGTTGTGACACTAGCTTCTCACTACCTGCGAGTAAATACACTCCTCCTGAAGCTGCTGCGGTGCATTTGGGCGGTTCGGCGTAAAGGTCACCTCGCCGTACTGAACCTCGTCCTCCTCCTTCTTTTTCTTCTCCTTCCTCTTTGTCTGCCGACTGACCGCAGCGTATTCCACATCAGCAGCTGGGAGCGATTCTGCGGAGAGAAAGGAGAAACAATGACATGCTGAATGGTTACTCTTAGTCTACTGCAGAAACAGCAGCTTTACCACAACTGCTGACAAATGAAGCTTTTCATAAGTAAAGCTATTTTACTGAGAAAGCAGCTAACACAACTGATGAAAAGGAGCTACTCTTAAAATGTTCGATTTTCAAATCCCATATGCGTTTACACAATCTTTGATCGTATTCTACATTAGAAAATCATTATATTGCAGCAATAGATAAGCATTTTGTCCATTTGTAAGATGACAGACAAAATGAAGGAATCATTCATGAACCAAGCCATCACTATTAAACTACTAACTACTCTACAGATGAGCTTATTTACTAGAGAGAAATCACTAAACCTTTGTTTCTAATGCTGAGTCTTAATTTACAACCGAAGACCAAAACCTTTCACTGCTGTTTATACGTTACGATCTTGGATTTGAACATTTAATGTAATACAATTTAATAATAAACATTTAACAATATTTAAACACGAACGCGCGAAGGCAGAGCAGATGCATTACTGTACAAAGCATGTGGAGGCTAATAACCGCCCGACGCGAAGCGGAAAAGAAAATAACGATGAAAAAAGTTTTAACCTTAGCTTGGACAGGGGCTAGGCTAATTGCGTTCACGAGCCCTGCAGTGAAGTGTCAGTGTTGCCAGGTCTTAATAGAAAAAAACAACAAACAAGGACAAGCGCAAAAAAAAACTGTATAACACCCAAATGCTTTATGTTTTATAACACAAAAAAAAAAAAAACATATATCTCATATCCGCCACAGACAACTTTATCAACTCCATAAAGTGCCTAGCTTCATTAGCTAAGACCAAATAACATGCCTAAAAGCGCTTGTAAATACAAGGACATGGCAACACTGCAAGACCGCGCTCTCTCTAAAGCAGCCTCCCGAGCATAAACAAAACACAGCACATTTATCAGTGGTAGTAGTTTAATTCAAATCGCGAGGCAACAAGGGTCTTTAGCCAAAAATGGCAGATAAACGGCTAAATTCTTATTCACTCCTGCAAGACGGCAAAATGTTGCTATGGTTACAAATACAGGAGTGGCTTTTCCGTACACACATGGAACGATAATTTACGGGACTCACTCCCGCATTTATATGCGGTTGTCACTCCTGAAACTTGCAGTGTGTACGTGGCCGTATTTTTCAGGAGTTAAAGCGGTTGTGAAATGCGGTTGTCACTCCCGTATTTTAGTGAATTACAGGTCCTTCTCAAAAAATTAGCATATTGTGATAAAGTTCATTATTTTCTGTAATGTACTGATAAAAATTAGACTTTCATATATTTTAGATTCATTACACACAACTGAAGTAGTTCAAGCCTTTTTTTTGTTTTAATATTGAGGATTTTGGCATACAGCTCATGAAAACCCAAAATTCCTATCTCAAAAAATTAGCATATCATGAAAAGGTTCTCTAAACGAGCTATTAACCTAATCATCTGAATCAACTAATTAACTCTAAACACCTGCAAAAGATTCCTGAGGCTTTTAAAAACTCCCAGCCTGGTTCATTACTCAAAACCGCAATCATGGGTAAGACTGCCGACCTGACTGCTGTCCAGAAGGCCATCATTGACACCCTCAAGCAAGAGGGTAAGAAACAGAAAGAAATTTCTGAACGAATAGGCTGTTCCCAGAGTGCTGTATCAAGGCACCTCAGTGGGAAGTCTGTGGGAAGGAAAAAGTGTGGCAGAAAACGCTGCACAACGAGAGGGGGACCTGCGGTAGCAGTGGACTGAGTCTGGAGTAGAAACATCCAGAGCCACCGTGTACAGGCGTGTGCAGGAAATGGGCTACAGGTGCCGCATTCCCCAGGTCAAGCCACTTTTGAACCAGAAACAGCGGCAGAAGCGCCTGACCTGGGCTACAGAGAAGCAGCACTGGACTGTTGCTCAGTGGTCCAAAGTACTTTTTTCGGATGAAAGCAAATTTTGCATGTCATTTGGAAATCAAGGTGCCAGAGTCTGGAGGAAGACTGGGGAGAGGGAAATGCCAAAATGCCTGAAGTCCAGTGTCAAGTACCCACAGTCAGTGATGGTCTGGGGTGCCATGTCAGCTGCTGGTGTTGGTCCACTGTGTTTTATCAAGGGCAGGGTCAATGCAGCTAGCTATCAGGAGATTTTGGAGCACTTCATGCTTCCATCTGCTGAAAAGCTTTATGGAGAAGAAGATTTCATTTTTCAGCACGACCTGGCACCTGCTCACAGTGCCAAAACCACTGGTAAATGGTTTACTGACCATGGTATTACTGTGCTCAATTGGCCTGCCAACTCTCCTGACCTGAACCCCATAGAGAATCTGTGGGATATTGTGAAGAGAAAGTTGAGAGACGCAAGACCCAACACTCTGGATGAGCTTAAGGCCGCTATCGAAGCATCCTGGGCCTCCATAACACCTCAGCAGTGCCACAGGCTGATTGCCTCCATGCCACGCCGCATTGAAGCAGTCATTTCTGCAAAAGGATTCCCGACCAAGTATTGAGTGCATAACTGAACATAATTATATGAAAGGTTGACTTTTTTTGTATTAAAAACACTTTTCTTTTATTGGTCGGATGAAATATGCTAATTTTTTGAGATAGGAATTTTGGGTTTTCATGAGCTGTATGCCAAAATCCTCAATATTAAAACAAAAAAAAGGCTTGAACTACTTCGAGTTGTGTGTAATGAATCTAAAATATATGAAAGTCTAATGTTTATCAGTACATTACAGAAAATAATGAACTTTATCACAATATGCTAATTTTTTAAAAAGGACCTGTATGTGTGTACAGAACGCGATTAAGGAGTAAAAGGTGAACTGACAACCGAATTTAGCTGCAGTGTGTACGTGGCCTCTCTCTGTCTCTCAGTGTGCGGTTGCGTGCATCAATTAAAGCAGCGCATTTATATAGAACGGTGATTAAACTGACTTGGAACTACCTGTGCATTAAACGATTTTAATGCATACCTGCCAGCCAATCAGAATCCAGTATCCAGACATTCCATGGAATAATACAATAATAACGCCTTCCATTGTCGCTCTGCACTCTTAAAAATAAAGTCTCTTTATTGGCATCAGTGGTTCTATAAAAGAACCTTGAACATCCATGGAACCTTTCGAATGCAGAAAAGGTTCTTGTAAGGGATCAGTGAATCAAACAATTCAGACGATTCGAATAAGAGTCTTGAAAATGTCCTAAAAGAGCTGAATGCCACCCCCCAAATTCCAGGCCCAGGAAAGACGGATTGTAAATTCCATCGAGGAAACCCTGGCCAGCCTGAAGCAAGTCTAACCAGGAGCCTTGAACAGATTTGCAGATTGAGTTAACACAAAAGAACACATTGATAATCCCAAGGAAGGAGATTGTCAAATCTGGGCAAGTAACCAAGATTAAAAGTTGAAGACACGGCACCTCATGGTCCCCACAAGAGACAGCATATTATAAAAAACACATGACAACTTCTTGCCTTCCCCCAATCTTAGAAGACCAGGCCAGATTCCTTCTATAACCTTCTGACCTCATCCTCCTCACAGAGCAGTACTAAACAGTATCTCACAGACTTTCATATATATATATATATGTGTGCACCAAATGATGCTTAAAATGACTTTTAAATGAATATCAGTCCACTCCCTATCATGTATGTGGCTCACACATGGGGATGGACAATGAAACTGAAACACTGGCCAATGTAGTGTTGGAGGTTTCATGGCTATATTTGCCAATATAGTGGCCAATCTTCACTTATTGCACATTCCAACAGTAAGAGCAAAGTGTGAAGGTTGACTATGTGCACCCAATGGTTCAGACATTGTACCCTAAAGGTGGTGCCATGTATAAGGATGCTGACGGAGAGGTTTGATGAACATGAAAGTAAAGTTGAACATCTCCCATGGCCTGCACAGTCACCAGATCTGAATATTATTGAGGCACTTTGGGATGTTTTGGAGGAGCGAGTCAGGAAACGTTTTCCTACAGCAGAATCACATAGTGACCTGGCCACTGTTCTAGAAAAGGAATGGCTCAAAATCCCTCTGGCTACTGTGCATGACATGTATTTGTCAATCCCAAGATGAAATGATGCTGTATTGGCCACAAAAGGAGGCCCAACATCGTACTAATTGTGGTCTAAAACCAAGTGTTTCAGTTTCATTGTCCAACCCCTGTATGTCCATTATGTTTCTAATCATTTATTGTGTATGTCCTTTTAAGAACTAGTGAATCTCGTAAGGGCTTATATTTGTTATATTTGTGTTTGGTATGTACGAGTTTGAAAATTCATGCTTTGAACATTTCTATCAATCAATTCTTTGTAAAAGGTACTATATTCTTGTTATAGACATCACATCCAATTTATACTCTGTTAGAAGTGGGAAAACTTAAACCATGTGACTGACAAGATAACATGTTGATTTATTGGTCTTGGGGGGGACAACATGAAAACACCATTTGGGTTGTGTCCAGCACCCCTGTTTAAAAACCCAGGACACCATCAAATCACTCTCTTGTCCCCATTTCCTCTTTGCCCTGCTCTTCGTCGGCTGCTGTGTGGCTTCTCGCCATGCTTGTGGCAACTGCAATGTGCTGTGGCCTGCATGTTCGTTGCTAACAAATGATGAAGAAAACACTACCTTGTATTTTACTTTAGTCTCTTTTCTTTCTTTCCGTTGAGAGTTTCGTGTTCTAGTTAAGTTTTGCTGCAAGCCGTAACCAAAAGTCTGTGCCTGCCTAAATTTAACAGCTCACATGACTGTGTGTCATTCATCTCCAGCAATGCCCAAGTCATCACACCGAATGACCACCAAACTTTCAACCAATCAGCAACTTTGCGACATCATCAAAGGCAACTCCTTAACACAAAGGTGCAGCAAGTATCCTCCAGATTGTGAACTGGTGCATTAATTAATATAAATTTGAATAGACTCAATGAGAAACTCAATGCGAGGGTTGATTAGATGATTGATGATTGTTCAGGTCTAAGCAATTGCATATTGCTAATAATTTGGGAATTTCTCCCTCTTTCTGCAACCTGTGTGAATGCATGTGTTAGATTAGTTTATGTGTCTTAGATTTAGTCAATAAAGCCTTATTTTTATTGAAAGAGAAGTATCTTGTGTTTTGTGTTTACAAGTCAATGACTTAAACTGCCGATCTTTTTACCGTGCTCATAAATTATAGTGTTTTTGCTATATTTTGGATATTACTATCCAATGCAGAGCTGAAGTTATACGGCTCGTTCAGAAAATCACTGGCCGATTCTGATCAGCCGTAAAACAATGATTCTGTTCAAATTCCCTATACAATCCTAAATCCATCTGAGCTAAATTAAATTGTTGAACCTTACAGTTCTGGTGGAGTATCCCTACACAAATTCCCTACGTTCTTTAGATTGTTAAAATGTTCTTCACAATGGTTCTTTTAGGAACTGTTCACCGAAAGGTTCTTCGGGGAACCAAAAATGTTTCTTCTATGGCATCACTGCAAAAACACACTTTTGGAAGCTTCATTTTGTCTGCAATAGAGTAACGGAACATGCTGAAGAACTATCTATCATGTCTACACAAATGAGGATGTGTGAATATTTAATGGTCCTACGCTTTCCATATTGGATATAAATACATTTAACCACCTACCCTGTTTTTAATGTAATAAGAATAAATCAAACTATACAAATGGATAATGAGTTAGAGATTTAAGATAGCATTTTATGGTTGAGCTTGACTAGTCAACTCTGCAACTTAATTATTTCCGTCATCCTGTAGAAAGACTTTAATGTTGACCTTTCTGTGACTCAATTTGTGTAAAAGGGGAAAAACGCAGTAATATATTTGCATTGCACATAGGATGGGAACTGACTGACTGATTCAAAGCAAAATAATAAAGACACTGTTTTAGAGTTGCAAACATTATCTTTTTTACCTACTTCAAAAAAGCAGCTTTCAAACTTTACACTACATGAATTTAAAAGACAGATGTAACAAGTTTCTACATAATCTTTTCTTTTAGTCTGAAAGGGTGTGAAGGATCTGAAGTGATGCAAAGAGGAATAGTGAGTGATCTTGATTTTTATCACTAATTTAATGATTGTGGCTAATAATCCCTGAGCTTCATTGAGTTTCTTACCTGTTTCATTCTTTTCAGTGTACGTGAGCTCCGTATCTCCAGCAGCAGCTGATGGGAAAACACTGACATTAGCAACAGATAAAGTACAATCTCATATTTCAATCATTAAAGCGTTGGCTTTTCTACATATCATGTTTGCCTGCAATGCACTGAGGTCATATATTCAATCTTTGATTTATTGGATCTCAAATAATTTGTGCATAGAAGTACCCTCCCAAAAAAATCACAAATGCTTGATTAAACAGCGGACAGGGCTAACAGACAGGACTTAGTCTATAGTTCAATTAGGACATTTAAGTACTTTTTTTATAAACATGCCTTAGAAAAATTACTGGTGTGCATATTGAGACAAAACAATGGCACTGATATATTTTAAGTTCAGTAAGTGCAAGTTTCTTTCAGTTAAAATGGCTAAGACTTGCATTTTAGTGTGGGACCAGGCTTAAGATGAAACCGTGGGTAAACATTCAAATGTTATATGATATATATATATATATATATATATATATATATATATATCTCAGAGAATCATTATCAAGATACCACCATGAGAATAAAGTCGAAATACTACGAGAATAAAGTTGAAATACTACGAGAACAAAGTCTAAATAGTCGAAATACTACAAGAAAAAAGTTGAAATACAACGAGAACAAAGTCAAAATACTATGAGAACAAAGTTGAAATACTGAGAATAAAGTCAAAATACTACGAGAATAAAGTTGAAATACTACGAGAACAAAGTCGAATTACTATGAGAATAAAGCTGAAATACTGAGAATAAAGTCAAAATACTACGAGAATAAAGTTGAAATACTACAAGAACAAAGTCAAAATACTACGAGGATAAAGTTGAAATACTACGAGAACAAAGTCTCATAATATTTCAACTTTATTCTTAAAATATTTTGACTTTATTCTCCTAGTATTTCGACATTATTCTCATAATTTCAACTTTATTCTTAAAATATTATGACATTAATCTAATAATCTTTTTTTTAATCTAAAGATTTTTTTTTACGTGGCAGTAATAGCATTGTAATACTAGAGTACTACTAGCCAAAAATAAATGGTCAAATATCATCAAATCTAATAATCTGATTAAAACTAAAGATTTTTCTTTCTATATGTTCATGACACTTGAGGAATAATATAGTTTCAAAGATGATCTGCCATTTTGAACCAATTTTAACCACAGAAAGTTCAAAGATGTCAGATCGTCTTTACACCATCCATAATGTTTCTATTTTTGGTGCAGTTGTCTTTAAAACTGTCTGTAAAGGAAGTTCAATGACCAAACAAATCTATTCAGCATATATAACACAATCTACAAATGTTCTCAGCATTTTAAGGCATATTAACCAATGTGTTTTGCTCTGTAATTGCTGCTTGCATTGAATAGTAATACATTTTAACCTGCAGTTAGTATATAAATTACTGATTCACAATGATCTGACCTGGTGTCGACTTGAGACGTTTCTTCTTGTAAACATAACATACAGTGATGAACAGCAGAATCAGGATCAGCGCAGTGCAGCCCGCAATCAGATAATATAAAACTGTGGGAAAAAAAACACAAGGTGATTTAAATCAAACTCCAAAACTGCTTCGAAAAGTTCATTCATACGAACTGCAACAGCAACAAGTACAGACTTTAACATATACATGCAATTAATAGCACAGTAAGCTACAGGGCCTGTATTACTGCCATCATTATTATTGGGTTTATTTGTAATTCACAGTATTTGTTGTAGCTCAACACTCACACATTTGTGACATTGGTTCAGGGCGCTGAGTGTGGGTCGAATTCACACCAGCTGATGAGAGACTCGTACCATAATCTGATGTCTGTGTGCTGATGGTCACTGCAGAGGTCAAACTAGAGGTCACAGCTGGAGTAGTTGGTTCTGAAATAAAACATCACAGAGTCACCTGTTTTTTCTCTTAATATAAAGTAGTGCTTCAGAGATGATTAATGATTTTGAAGAACTAAATGACCAGTAAAGAGATAATCAAGGCCACTTAAGAGATCATTTGTCTGAATCTTAGCTACATTGTCAAAGAAACATCCATATCACATTTCAATTAAACAGTAATTCATGAGTAATATTTTTCATGTTTCATTGTATGTTTTTAGGGGCATTAAACCATCTCTAATTTTAATATTTACCCTCAAATCTCATTTCTGAGAAAAAAAAAAGTAGGGGAAAAAATAAAATATAAACTCGCAATATATCTGATTACAAAAAACTATATTAATAATAATTTATATATAAAATGTAACATGTTATAGTATAAAAATGTGAATAATTTTGGGGGGGTTGTTTTGATCATGCTTGTTTGTTTATAATTTAGTGCCACGCCAGCTACTGCTGAGAAACAAGTAAAAAAAATAAAAATAAATAAACTATATATAAACAACAAATAAACAAGATGGTTTTTAAAGTTTTTAAAGTTTATCTTTCCAAAAAAACAAAAAAAACCAAAACCCTAAATCCAGTGTAAATCTGTTCTCATTTCATTCAAAATCCTTTATAAAGAATCCTAGAGGAGTTAAAATCATCACAATACATCAAAATACACTTCAGAGATAGGTCTACTACAGTCTGGTAAAAAGGGATTTGGGGGTAAACATGATTTTGATGTGATCTTGACAGGTTTGTGAGATTCTACATCACTTTTGTTGCTGTTGCTATTGTTTAGCAAATATAAGAGCACTCGTGTAAAAGCTCACCAGGACAGGGTTCAAGGCTAATGGTCGTCTGTGCATGACTGACATTGTTCTTCACGCTGCAGCTGATGTTTCCAACAGCTGATGTTTTATTTAGCTGAATGGTAGTGTTTCTAACCATTGGTCCATGATCTAGTATTTTTCCATTCAGGGCCCAGTTGTAGGTGATCTGATCTCCCTCAGATGAGCAGAACACTGAACTCTGATTGGAGGAGCAGCTGGTTGACACATTCACTGAGCCAATAGGAGCTGGAGGGAGGGACACATGACAGTCACATGACTCGTTTTTTTGGACTCATTATGTAAAGTCAATGTCAAAACAAAATTTATTTCTGAAATATTAGCTGGACTGAATTAAACATGCAGTGTAGATTAAGCATGTGACAACAACACAGCAAATGACAACATGCTGGTATTTCAATCTGAACATAGTCTTAGTACATGGAAAGTGCAGATGAATTTGACTAAATTCTTCCAGACATTCAGTAATGAGCTGCAATAAAAACCTTCAGTGAGATTCAATGGATTCATTTGCATGAAAGTAAGATCTTTAGAGAACATGAGATTGGAATGAGAGAGTTTCTGTACCTTCAACAATAACTTGAAGATATTTAGATGTTTCTCTGCCGCCATCATAATATTCTAATCTGTAATTCCCTGAATCTGCTCTGATCACATGGTTTATCATCACAGTCCCATTAATGACCATCACTTCAGTTCTGTTTATATAAAGATCACATTCCTTCATCTTGTCATTCTTTACTCTACAAACTGGATTATCTTTGCTGTTGTTTATTATCTTTATTAACTTCAGGTCATATTCACTAGCATTCAGCATCTGCAGATTGAGTTTGTGTCCCAGAGCTGCATAACAGATCTGATCTTTCTGATTAAAACTGCAGTTTAACTCCAGACCTGAAGAACAAAACACACACAGACATCATGAATTAAAATCAGACACAAATTACACAAACATCCACAGAAATAAAGTTCAACTGAAGAAACGTATCAGACTCTTGTTCTGATCTCAGTAAGACTTATCTTCTGCCATTTGTGTCTTCTCCTGACTGACTGCTGATATTAACAATTATATAATTTGATAGATTTGATTTGGATTAGTGAACAACTGTTAAAATAGAAAATTAGTTTTAAGAATTAATCATTTGTTTATCATTGGAATATCAGCTAGTCAGTGTGCTCTCATTCATCATAATGTTAATTTTATTTACATTACATATCATGCTTTCACTGTCCACAAAGTTTTATTTTTCTAAAACACTTTAGCCTATGATTATTAACATGCCATATTCTGATAATCTTTGTACTGCACTTTCTGTTCCCCATTACTCTGATATTTCTCTCTCTATTAATAATGTCTTCTTTCTGACAGTGACATCATATTTAATGTAGCGACATAATTTGATGAAACTCATATTAAAAACTAATAATAAATACAAAACTTTTCAGCACAAGGGACATAAGGAACTAATAAACTGTTAAGAAATCAGAAAACACTACGACTAGACTACTGCAAACTCTTACTGTAATACTACCACTCCAATGAGTAAAAACTACAAATGTTTTTGTTTCAGAGTTTCATGTGATTGATCAGCAGAAGATGAGTTTGATTTGAAAGTGACTCACATGCAGCAGTTTGCAGCAGCATCAGTCCAAAGATGAGCATCATTTCTCTAAAGTCCAGTTTCCAGAAGAAGAGTGTGATGCTGCTTCAGATCCTCTGGACTTCTGTCCGTCTGTGTTCTGGCTCTCATCAAGCGTCTTCACGGCGAGACTCACACTGGACTGACAAAAGAAGAAACATCTGACCACTTCACCGAAGAAAAGAGGAAGTTTTCTCATATGAGGGAAGACACATGCTGTTAGTTTGCATTACAGTTCATCTGAAACAAGTGAAACTAAGAGAAAGTAAGTATAATTTTCAGGCACACTTTCTAAAAAGTGCAAAAACTCTTGTTTTAGAAGCAGCAAGTAGCAAGGATTTATTGCTAAATGATGTAAAATTGTGTAAATTACTTCACATATTCTCCTTCAAATCAGATAAATGAGTATCTTTACTGTGTTGATGAAGTGCTCTAGAGTGTTTTATTGAGAGTAAACCAGAATCAGCTCTTCATGTAGTTGTTACAGCAGGCTGTTTGTAATGTCTTCCTCTCATTAAGTGTGTGATGAAGTTTAACTCACATCCAGCCAAGTTCACATGTGAATGAAGAGAGGATTCTGGACTCCATCTACTGTTTATGGAGCTGAGACTCATGGGAAATGTTGAGTTTGTAGCTGCTAATGGATTAAAATGAGTTTAATCTTATTTATTTGAATTTATAATTAAAGCTACATTATGGATGCCTTTTTGGTTAAAATTAACAAATTATTAAATAATCAACAAAACATTAATGGATTATTCATTAAAAAAACATTAAAACACCATGTTTATGGTCTTGCTTTTTAATGATGCACTTTGTTGTTTGTTATGAGCGACATCTGCAGGAGGAAACAAGAGTTACAGCTGAACCCATTTAC
This sequence comes from Cirrhinus molitorella, assembly GCA_033026305.1. Classification (NCBI taxonomy): domain Eukaryota; kingdom Metazoa; phylum Chordata; class Actinopteri; order Cypriniformes; family Cyprinidae; genus Cirrhinus; species Cirrhinus molitorella. The sequence continues at coordinate 36,215,181 of CM065129.1, forward strand.
TGAAATGAATTGGATTTCTGTCTGGGTTTATTGTTTTTAAATGAGGTTTGTTTTTATGTCTGTTTAAATTCATTGATGTGTTCTTTCTGTTGGATAAAATGCCAATTGGCTGTATTAAAAAATGAATGAGCTTGTGACTTTTGACTGCAAATATGGTTTAATTCCAAAGCATTTTATTTTCATTTAACTCAAAAGTAAAGCATAAATTCAGCAATGACCCCAATTACAATTTTGAAAGAATGACATGTTTATTAATATTCTATAATACCACAAAATTTCTCCTAGTAAATTCAGATAAGACCGAGATATTACTTACTGGACCAAAAAATAATACAGAATATATTGGATTACAATTTGCAACTAGATGGATGTAATGTTACATCCTCTACAGTCAAAAGTCTGGGTGTCATATTAGACAGCAACTTGTCTTTTGAAAATCATATTTCCCATGTTACAAAAACAGCATTCTTCCATCTTAGAAACATTGCCAAAACAAAACATGCATACAATACCTGTTTCTGATGCAGAAAAGTTAGTTCATGAATTTATGAGCTCTAGGCTGGACTATTGTAATGCATTACTAGGTGGTTGTCCTGCATCTTCAATAAACAAGCTACACGTGTCCAAAACACAGCTGCTAGAGTCCTTACCAGGTCAAGAAAATATGATCATATTACCCCAATTTTAAAGTCTCTGCACTGGCTTCATATTAGGCTCCGTATCAACTATAAAATATTACTTCTTACATATAATGGTTCAGCTAACTAGTCTTCTACCACGCTACAATCATCACGCTCCCTAAGGTCACAAAACTCAGGGCTCTTGGTAGTACCTAGAATAGCAAAGTCCACTGAAGGGGGTAGAGCTTTTTCACATTTGGCTCCCAAACTCTGGAATAACCTTCCTGATAATGTTCGGGGTTCAGACACACTTTCTCTGTTTAAATCTAAATTAAAGACACATCTTTCAAGCATTCACATAATGCATCTCATAATCTTTTACTGCAGTTATATCTGATCAATTGCACATTAATAATCTTTAGCTTTTGTTTGAACAAATCCTCTTTGCTCGGTTTGAACAGCAGCTACGCTAATTATGTTCCTATTTGTTCTCTGTTTCTGCCACGGTATTGACATTTTGAGGTAACTAGGAATTACACAAGCTTCAGTCTGGATCAGGAGCACCTAAGAAGAGATGATGATGCCAACCCCTCAGAGGACTCAGATGATATCAGCCCTGAAACACCATACATCACTACCCAATTTTACTACAGTGATTTGATTGCAACATATAATCATTAATGTTAACATTCAGGGCCGGATTAAAAACACATTGGGCTCTGGGGCTATAGCAAACCCAAGGGCCCCCATTATTTTATTGCCGCACCAAAGTGTCTTCTACCACAAGATTTTTTTTTTTCTTTATCTAATTTCCTACTATTTGATTTCAATTTTATATTTGATTATATTTATTTATTTATTTTCTAATTATTTTATATATTTTCTATTCATTTAATTTTACATTTAATTACTATATTTAATTTCTATTTTATATAGAAAGTATAAGTTTGCATACTAAATTTTACAGACTATTTAACACATTAATAACACAAATGCCTTAACATCAGATATGAACTTCAAACAAACAGGATGCCGAAAATCAGCAAAAACATTTTCAATCATATACTTCCTAACTGAGGAGGCCTACTTTACAAAATATTTTAAATAGGGTCTTACCTTTAAAAAGTCTTCTTTCGAACTTTAGCTAAACAGAACGGTCCATTTCCAATCCAATAATTTTGGCCTTGTGAGTCAATTACAGCAGGCCAGCATCCTGGGTCAGTACTGTAGATGTCATTTTTCCCTGCAGTCTGACCAGATATGTTATCTGATGTAAGAGCCGGCGGCAGCACCAGTGCCAATATTTCACTGCGCCCCGGAATATTACTGTCGTTTTTATCATCTAAGGGGGCAAAGTAAACATTCATAAAAATCTTTGCTTTCTAACTGGTTATAAGAGCAATTACTTAATGCAGCTGCTAACTCACCTTCATTTTTTTAAACATTTTGAACACCAGCAGCAGCGAGCCAAGCGGAATAGGCTTCACATTCTGGACGTGCAGAAGCATACGCACTACGCAAAGAGGCGTTTCCTGACGTCATGGTGGATGGCGCAAATTGTAAAGCGATTTTAATCGAAGGGTGAATTATATCAGTCAGGAACATCTCCAATAATTTTTTGTTATTTTATAATTAGACACAAAACAACCACCTATATTAATTGTCAGTCAGTGACGTAAGGACAGCTCCCATTTCCTCCAGTCAATCAAGGGCCCCCTTCCTCCGTGGGCCCTGGGGCTTCAGCCCCGCCTAGCCCTTATGCTAATCTGGCCCTGTTAACATTGTAAAAATTGTACAAACTTTAATTTAACAAACGTTAATTATTGTACAAACTTTAATTTGCTGTAAAGCTGCTTTGAAATGATATGTTTCATGAAAAGCACTATACAAATAAACTTGACTTGTCTTATCATGAATGAACAGAAGGGGTTGCATGTAATAAAACAAAATACTCCTAGTTTATTCAAAGCATAAAGACAAATGAATAAAATAAGCAATACAGCTGTTACAAAAACACAAATGTCCAGAAAATAATCTTTTGGATTAATTAACATCTCCTGGTTTTAATTTATCTCTTGGTTTTATTTGAGATCTGCTGTCCACAGGTGAAAGCTGGACTGATGTGGGAATTATGAAGTCATTTCTCATAGATGTGATGATCTGCTGCTGCTCTCATGAATCTTCTGCTGTGTTCACACTTTCTGATCGTCCTGTTTCTTTCCTAAAAGCATCACATCACCATCATGAACTTCACACTCTTAATATCTGCATGTCAAATCCATAATGATGATCATAAATGTCTCTGACCTGACGTGTGTCTCATGTAGATGTGAAAACCTCCTAACAGACCCAACAGAACCGTCAGCTGAAAACACCAGACCACCACAAACACCACAGACACTGAACACATGAACAACAACAATTAGACAGAAAACAAAACCATTGTTCATGTTTCCAGTAGTGTGTTTGTTAAACTCGTACCATATTCTGATGTCTGTGCGCTGGTGTTCACTGTAGAGGTCAAACTAGAGGTCACAGCTCGAGAAGTTGGTTCTGAAAAATAAAACATCACAGAGTCACCTGTTTTCTCTCTTAATATAAAGAAGAGCTGCAGAGATTATTAATCATTTTGAAGAACTAAGTGACCAGTAAAGAGATAATCAAGGCCAGTTAAGAGATCATTTATTTGAATCTTAGCAACCTTGTCAAGGAAACATCCAGATCACATTTCAGTTGAAAACTGTAATTAGTAAGTCATATTTTTCAGAATATTTAATTGCATGTTTCTGACTTATGAGGAAAATGAAACAAAATCTAAAATAATAGATTTTTTTTTTAAATAAGCATAACAGTGAGTTTTCTGTTTTTAAGCCAATTAAAGTCATCAATTATCATAAAATGTACTTGAGAAAAATGTAACACATGCAAATGATTTTGGGGAAACAAGTTTGTTTGCTTGTTTGTTTATAATAGACTATTTGCACTACTACTTACTTTAATTCCCTACTAACCGGTAAGGACGCACTTTCCTTTTCTCTGAATCGCACTTATGCACTTTTGAGAAATTACCTTAGAACAAATTTAGGATGGTTTATACGCAACTTTTTATAAATGAGGCCCATGACCACATATGATTACCAGCCACCGCTTTCTTAGATTGGTTTATGTTGGATTAAAACTTCACATTTCGTTGAGTTTGGAAGATTCTGTACAGAGAATATGTCTGTCTTCTCCTGTCTCTGATTTTAAAATCATCATTTGACATTTAAGTCAACTAGCCTAGATGATTGCAGCACACTGAAAATGTACATAACCGGAAATAACTGAGCCGTAACATTTCAAAACGGAAGTGTGTCACGAGGCTCAGTGAGTGCAAGTAGTCTATTCAGTGCCATGCCAGCTGCTGCTGAGAAACAAGTAAAAAATAGAAAAAAGTAAAAAATAAATAAATAATATATAAACAACAAATAAATACAAAAAGTTAAAAAAAAAAAAAAAAACATTTTTACTTTTTTAGGAAGTAAAAGTTCTGTTCTCACTTCATTCAAAATCCTTTATAAAAACACCTAGATGAGTTAAAATCTTCACAGTCCAAAGTGATGCAAAAGATGCTTCAGAGATACTGTCTGGTATAATGGGATTTGGGGTTAAAACAGGTTTGTGAGATTCTACATCACTCTTGTTGCTGTTGCTATTGTTAAGCAAATATGTGGGTACTTGTGTAAAAGCTCACCAGGACAGGGTTCAAGGCTAATGGTCTTCTGAGCGTGACTGACATTGTTCTTCACACTGCAGCTGATGTTTCCAATAGCTGATGTTTCATTCAGATGAATGGTAGTGTATCTAACCATTGGTCCATGTTCTAGTATTTCTCCATTCAGAGTCCAGTTGTATGTGATCTGATCTCCCTCAGATGAGCAGAACACTGACCTCTGATTGGAGGAGCAGCTGGTTAACACTTCCACTGAGCCAATAGGAGCTGGAGGGAGGGACACATGACAGTCACATGACTCGTTTTTTTGCTTGCTGTGTAAATAAGTTAATATCAAGACATTTCTAAACAAAATGTATTTCTGAAATAATAGCAGGACTGAATTAAACATTAAGTGTAGATTAAGCATGTGACAACAATGCAGCAAATGACTGTTTGAAATGCTTTCAGATGTTATTTTTTAAAACAGTAAGCCGTATACAGTAAGCAACATGCTGGTATTTCAATCTGAACACAGTCTTAGTACATGGAAAGTGCAAATGAATTTGAGACATTGAGACATAAATTCTTCGAGACATTCAGTAATGAGCTGCAATAAAAACCTTCAATGAGATTCAATGGATTCATTTGCATGAAAGTAAGTTCTTTGGAGAACATGAGATTGGAATGAGTCTGATGAGAGAGTTTCTGTACCTTCAACAATCACTTGAAGATCTCTAGATGTTTCTGTGCCATCTGAGTTAAAGAAAGTTAGTCTGTAATTCCCTGAATCTGCTCTGATCACATGGTTTATCATCACAGTCCCATTAATGACCATCACTTCAGGTCTGTTTTTATAAAGATCACATTCCTTCATCTTGTCATTCTTTACTCTACAGATTGGATCATTTGTGTTGTTGTTTATTATCTTCATTAATATCAGGTCATATTCACTAGCATCCAGCACCATCTGCAGATTGTGTTTGTGTCCCAGAGCTGCATAACAGATCTGATCTTTCTGATTAAAACTGCAGTTTAACTCCAGACCTGAAGAACAAAACACACACAGACATCATGAATGAAAATCAGACACAAATTACACAAACATTCACAGAAAGAAAGTTCAACTGAAGAAACGTATCAGACTCTTGTTCTGATCTCAGTAAGACTTATCTTCTGTCATTTTTGTACTACTGACTACTGATTTTAACAATTATAATCACTTTTTAATCACAGCTGTCAAAATAGAACTAATAAATCTGTTCAACATTGGAATTTCAGCTGAAGAAATATCAAACATACTCTTGATCTGATCTCAGTTCATATCAGTAATGCTCATCTTCATCAAAAACACAGATGCTCAACTCTTTTCTCTTAGGAACAGTGTCATTTGTAGGTCACCTGACTTACTACTAATTAGCAGGACACTAAACATATTTAAATTACTGGACAGAACTTGGTTTGAAATAACTATTAAAATAAAACATTCATTTTATTTGAAAATTTTGTTGTATAGCCTCAGTCAAAAAGCATATCTAAATGTTGATTGTATTCCTATTTAATCATCATGCTTTCACTGTCTACAAACACTTGCATTGTAATAAAGCATAAATTGTCATTGTCCTGCACTTTCTGTCCAATTCTGTTAACCTGTGACATTTTTCACACAACACAAACTTCCTCTCACTTTTTTAACACTGCCCTAATATAAACTGTATAGACAAGAAAAGATGACTAGATCACTGCAGACTCTAAATGTAATATTGCAACTAGGGATATTGATTAGATGCGTTAATTGGTCCTATATTATGGAAAACATAATGCATTCAAAATATTAACATTTAACACACCCTTCCCCGGCTTAGACCTGTCCATTATCTTACATTGACACAGTTGCTCATGAATGTGATGGAGAACAATAATGGACAGCATGATTGAGTTTATTAGAATGTATACCACTAAAATACAATGGCAAAACTGTATGAGTTTATGTCTTATATTTGCACCAAATAGCACAGCCTAACAATATCACATGAGCAAGAGTGCAGTTTTTCCCAAATATCTGCACAATTGGGTAAAATGATTTTATACAAGAAGTTAGTATTTTAGGCACAATGTTGTCAATATTATTGTTTTGATAAAGCAGGATCGATTCAAATGTTTCAAGTGAACCAGCGATGCAGTGGCTCATTCATAAAGACAGCATCTGTATCTCAAAGTGCAGATCTGTCAAACTCTAATGGCTAATGCTGTCCACAAATTGCACTTTGGACGAGGATTCGATTAGAACTACAATTGCAAACAGAAAGTGTTAAAACTGCAAACATGGCAGATTTGCAAGACTGATGGTTATAAAGAGGGGGTGATTTATAATAAATATCAACTTGATTTGACTGCTCCAGACACATCAGTGCATCCGCCATCTTGGAACAGTCAATGTGTCACTCAAAGTAAAAATTAATGAGCTTTCCAAGATGCACAGCCTCTGGTTGAAAAAACTGCAGAGATTTAAAACTCCAAAGAAATGGGATAAATGTTTGAGAATGTGTTGGTTTGTGTTTTTATATGTATTATTTCAACATTACAGGTTTTCAAATTATGGTAACTCTTTAATGTTGCTTTAGCTAAAACCTTCATCTTGCATAGTGTTACACAAAACCATATGCTAAAGTCTACTGCAGATATAGATATTCATACATGTGCATAACAACAGTTCAACTTTGTTTCACACACTAAACCCACACTAATATTGCATTGAAGCCATATTTGAGACTATGTATCCCATGATTACTGAACAGATATTTATAAGTTTATTGTAAAGTGCAAAGTATTGCATGTGCACAATGCAGAGGAGTCAAGCAATGAAGTATACTAACTTTGTAACTCGTTACCCTCAACACTGGACATAGCAGACGAATGTAGCCAAGTACGATGTCTGTGGCAGAGACTCAAGAAGAGAACTGGAGCGAAATGACCCAAACAAGCAAAAGTGTTTGTTATATCTAGCTATAGAATTGAGCATATTACACACCAGGAAGGTATCGATCAGGCTAGTTGCATACACTTAGCCTCAATGTTAAGACAGTGTCTTAGTTTGACCAACCATCAGTTAACTGAAGGGTAATCATTCTTATTTTTTTAATTCAACTTGGACCAATGTACATTTTTCTGTAACTGAATAAAAAAAAAAAATATATATATATATATAACCAGTCTTAAAGAAATAATAGCTGACTAACTTTTTAAGACTAGTCTAAACCTTTTATGCTACTGGCAGAAGGTATCAGGATTTATTTTTTTATTTTTATTTTTTGATTAATCAATTGGAATAATCATTCATTTTGACATCACTAATGTTTATTGTATATAGACAACCATACAAGGGTAATTGTTGCTAAGCCTGCCCTGGGTACACCAATTTTCTTATCCGTTGCCCTCTCAGATTCCTGCATCTAAGCTTGGATTTACATTTACATTCCAGTAAAGGTTATTGATGACATGCCTCTGAAGTTTGACTTTTTGCACCATTACAGTACTTATAGGCAACTAGTCATCAGTCCGCTCCATGAAACACATTTTAATGCTCAGTAGTACACATATATGGTTCTTTAATGTATTTGCATTGTACTAAAATGCGTTCATTTTCAATAGAGACACGCGTCATAATCTGAAAAAGACGGCCACTGGGGGGAAAAAAATCCAACGCTCTTCATTAACTTTGTATTGTGGGAAGCTCTCTCCTTGTCATTTCTGACTTATAACAAAAAACAGAACAATGTCTAAAAGCTGCCATGTGACAAAGTGTACAGTAAAAACGTAGTTCTGTGTTTTTAAGCCTATTTACTGTACACCTTTTCACACCCGGCATGGGCCTGGCCTTGGCCTAAATTGGCTCTGTCTTTATTGGCATATATGCGACTGAAACAGATAGTGCATCCCAAATATTTCAACATTAACATTTTAATATAACATTATAGTCAATAGGTCCCTGTGGCGCCGCCTTAGCTTTTGTACTTAATGGCATTTTTTTTCCCTTATATTACTTTTACTTTTATACTTTAAGTAGTTTTGAAACCAGTACTTTTACTTGAGTAAAAAGCATGAGTTGATACTTCAACTTCTAAATAAGTCTTTTTAAACCCTAGTATCTATACTTCTACCTGAGTAATGAATGTGACACCAGTGACAAAATGTGTAAATAAAGCTCTGTGAAAACATTACTATTTTTGCCTAGGCCTAAGTACGTATCGAAAGTACTAAATATTCATACACATACTTGTGGTCTTCAAACCCGCTTGGAGACTTCAGCCAAATACAGGAAATGCATCATGCAAGTAGACAAGTGGTGAAGTGCAGTTGTGGCCACTCGGACTGACCCTATGCTACATACTCAGAATTATGTTGGTACTTCTTCACAAAAAGTGCAAATATTTTTAGAGGATAGTGTAAGAAAGTAAACTGGGATGCAGCATCTTTGAGAAGTGCGGATTTCTTTACAGCAGCAACAAATGCACATGCACAACTATTCACTGAAATTATATTGTAATATCAATTATAACATTGCCATATTTGATGTGAAAGTGACTCACATGCAGCAGTTTGCAGCAGCAGCATCAGTCCAAAGATGAGCATCATTTCTCTAAATACAGTTTCCAGAAGAGCCCAATTCCAGTGTGATGCTGCTTCAGATCGTCTGTCCGTCTGTGTTCTGGCTCTCATCGAGTGTCTTCATGGCGCAATGAGGAAATATCTAAAGAGGAAGTTTCCTCTGATACTGGAAGATGCTGACACTGTTAGTATGTAATGCAATACATCTGAAACAATAGAGTGAAACTAAGAGAAATATATCAAAAAGAAGTGACATTTACATTATACTGTTGTTTTTTCCACAATAAATAATGTTGTTGCAATTTTAAATAGTGAACTAGTTAGAATTTATCATGGATAAGGATTATAATGATGGATGTCAATCGGGGGGGAGAAAGATTATCAAGGATTTCAAGCAATGGTAACCTTCACCAGATATCTCAGATAATCTATAATCTACAAATAGGTAGTAAAGTAGAAAATGGGTACAAAAGCTATCTCTGGAGCAGTACCTTTTCAGAAGATACTAATATGTACCTTTGAAGTACTAATATGGACCCTGTAGTGGTAAATAAGTTACAAAGTTTGTGTGCAACTCTACTTCCAAAGGATTTAATAATAATAAAACAAAAAACTTTAGGAGTAACAAGAAAGAAAACAAAGATGGCTTGTTCTGGACTATTTTATTTTAAATGAGGGCATGAATACATACAACTTTGTCATATATTTATATTTCATTACAGATGCATTTAAATGGGTGGTAAATCAAATTACAGCTACATCTGAAAGTGTTATAGATTTCCAAAGTAATTACTTTAATGTTTAAAGAAATATATTACATTAAAATTTTATGTAAACTGTAATAGGCAGTTACTGTTAATTGTTGACTTTCTGACTCTGACAGTCTGCAAATGCATCGTAAGCTACATTTCTGCTCATATGTCTTGCTGAATGTGCACAATTTTAATCATGAATCATAACCACTGCATGTTATTTTTATTTATTATGTATGAATAAGCTATTTCACATAAAATGTGTTTACATACACTCCACAAGACAAAATAACACAAATAAAAAAGCCTAATTCAAAAACATACATAGCCTTGAATCTTGTCTGTTAACCTGGATGATCCACGACTGTTTTCATGTTTTGTGATCTTTATTTGTGAGTCCCTTGTTTCAGGTCCTGCACACTCTCAGGTTTTCCAGAATATTCTGCATTTGTGAATCATTTCCAGCTGTGACTATGATCTTTTCACATGAAGGGCAATTGAGGAACTCATACAACTATTACGAAATGTAAAAAAAAAAAAAAAAAAAAAAGACATTTTTTTTTACTGATGCTCAAAAAATGGTGGGTGTAAACTTTTTATCAAAACAATGTGTGCATCTTTCTTATTTTGTTTAAAGATCATACATACATTTTTCATTTAGTACTGCTGTAGAATCTAATACTTAGATGTTTTTCCAGATAACAAAAAGTACAATTTACCCTGTTTGAACAATTTTAAAAGTTTAGCTTCTTGAACATTTGTTTCTAGAGCAGTGGTGTCAACCTCAGTTCCTCAGTTCCTGGAGGGCCACAGCTCTGCAGAGTTTACCTCCAACCCTAATTAAACACAAGCTCATCAAGGCCTTCAGAATGACTAGAAAAACACAAGCAGGTGAGATGGAGCCTATAGCTGGAGCTAAACTCTGAGGTTGAGACCACTGCTCTAGAGGAGAATTTGTGTTACAAAATTTGTGAAATCTAACAAAATACATCTTAAAAACATTTGGGATTTAAAAGTAATCGTAAAATCCCAACCTTGTCTATATAAACAGTGAGCTTGTAAATTAACATATTAAACATATTATGTACTAAACATATTAAAGATCATATAAAATACAGATCTGCTGCTGCTCTCATGAATCTTCTGCTTTGTTCATTTCGTTCTCTAAATCTTCTCATTCACACTTTCTGGTCTTCCTGTTTTTTTCCTAAAAGCAACACATCATCAACATCATGACCATCAACACAATTCACTGCTGAGATTAAGCTGAAACAAACTCATGATATGTGGACATTCATGTATTGAAAGCTCACCAGGACAGGGTTTGACTCTAATGGTCTTCTGTGTGTGACTGACGTGGTTCTTCACGCTGCAGCTGATGTTTCCAACAGTTCCCTCATTCAGCTGAATAGTAGATTTTTCATTCATTGGTCCTTGTTCTAGTATTTCTCCATTTAGAGTTCAGCTATAGATGATCTGATCTCCCTCAGATGAGCAGGACACTGACTCACTGACACTTCCACTGAGCCAATAGGAGCTGAATGGAGAACCACATGACAGTCAACATCATAAAACCAGTCAATGTCAAGATATTTTTCTAAAACAATTAAAAAAAAAATAAAAATCTATATCTATAGTGTAGCAAATTACTGTTTGAAATGCTTTCACATATTTTTTAAGCAGTATACAGTAAGCATCATGCTAGTATTTCATATTGAAAATCGCCCCCTTCAACTTGGACGTGATTGTTTACAAGAGGTAAAAACGATATAAACACTGTTCGTTTTCTCACACAAACCACTCGTTTCGTGTCTTAGGTCATTAATGTGTACTTACGGTGGGGAATTGTTTAATTTGAATCTGTGCGTTTTCTTTTGTGAGGTGACCATAGGCATGCATTATATGACTGACAGACAAGAACGGTTGGACCTAAAAATATCAAAATTGAAACTACTGCGGAAACAAAGACACCTACATCTTGGATGCCCTTGGGGTAAGCTAAAACATATCAAAATTTAATTTCAAAGTGAACTATCCCTTTAATATCCTAATCATTTTGACCCATACAATGTATTTTTGGCTATTGCTACAAATATACCCCAGCGACTTATGACATGTTTTGTTGTCCAGGGTCACATATTAATTAAATAATATATAAATATTCTTACTGTCTTGATTGTTTAGGTTTTATAATGCATTATCTTCTTGTCAATCCACCAGTTCACATTTACAACTCTGCGTGTTTGCAGTGTAAAAATATGGGTCGATTTTCACTTTGGTCTGAACAAAAACAGATGGGCTAAATGAAATTCAGAAATATAGCGGTTTCCTAGTATTGGAAGTAAACAAAGCAGTGCAGCACCTGACTTTGAAACAGGCAGTGCTCACATTTATTCAGTTGAATCATAGTCTTTTGAAATGTAGTCGTCACATTTAGTCATATTGCAATTTGTGTCTTTCCATCTCCTTGAATTCCTAATTAAAAGTTTTTATGGCCTTAAATATGATACAGCTAAAACTTCTTAAGACGGTTAAGGACTCATGGAAACCCTGAAACCTTCACAGAGATTCAAATGATTCATTTGCATGAGAGTAAGGTCTTTGGAGAACATGAGACTGGAATGAGTCTGATGAGAGAGTTTCTGTACCTTCAACAATCACTTGAAGATCTCTAGATGTTTCTGTGCCATCTGAGTGACTGAGTCTTAATCTGTAATTATCTGAATCTGCTCTGATCACACGGTTAATTATCACAGTCCCATTAATGACTGTCACTTCAGGTCTGTTATTATAAAGATCACAATCCTTCATCCTGCCATTGTTTGTGTGTTGTTTATTATCTTTATTAACTTCAGGTCATATTCACTATCATCCATCATCAGCAGATTGAGTTTGTGTCCCAGAGCTGCGTAACAGGGATCAGACCGATCAAACCTGCAGAACCAATCCAGACCTGAAGAACAAAACACACACAATGAAACATACCAAAATCTACAGACAAAATCAGATGCAAATTACACAAACATTCACAGAATTAAAGTTCAACTGAAGAAACATCCAAAAGACACTTGACTTAAACTCTAAATTTAATCTCAGTAATGCTCATCTTCATCAGAAACACAGATGCTCAGCTCTTTTCTCTAAGGAAAAGGAGTCTTCCTTCCTTTGTGTGTCTCCCGATTTACTGATATAATTAGCAGGATACCGAACACCATCATATTACTGGACTTGTGTGTAATACAAAATAACTCTTAAAATAAAACATTGTTTAACACTGGAATATCAGCTTTTGTTGTATGGCCTCAGTCAAAAAACAAATCTAAATATTGATTGTATTCAAATTTAACCATCATGCTTCCACTGTCAACAAACGCTTGCATGTTTTGTTTTGTAATAAAGCATAAATGGTTTTTGTCCTGCGCTTTCTGTCCAATTCTGTTAATCTGACATTTCTCTTTTTATAAATAATATCTTGATCTTTCTGACATCAAATTTAATGGACTGACATAATTAGATTTCAAACTTTTCAGCACACTCTACTAAAATAAACTGCAACAAGGGATGTTGATTTAATGCATTAATTGGTGCTATATTATGGAAAAAAAATCATGTGTTAAAAATATTAACCATTAACACATCCTGCCCCGGCTCAGACCTGTCCATCATCTTACATTGACACAGTTGCCCATGAACGTGGCTTGATTAAGTTTATTAGAATGTAGAAAGGGTTGGGTATCGAAAACCGGTTCCATTTTAGAACCGGTTCCAAATGTCCAATAATCGGGTATTCGATAAAACACGTGCATTTCGATTCCACTTAACGATTCTCGCATTCGCATTTTGATGTGATTTTTAAACTATTTAAGTGCAGAAAGGAAACAAACTTGCACTGTTTCTGCGCAGCGAACACATTTGAAGAATCAGCATCAATAAGCAGAATCGGAACCAGATTCAGAATCAATAAAATTCGAACGATGAGTTTTTGTCTTATATTTGCACCAAATAGCATAGTTTAGCGATATCACATGAGCAAGAGGTTAGATGATGTTGATTTTATACAAGAAGTTAATATTGTGTAACGTTTTATGCACAATATTGTCAATATTATTGATTTGCTCAGTTTTACAAACAAAAATAGTTCCAAAGCAAGACTGGTACAATGATTGCTGTGTATTTTGTGTATAAACGTCTGCAATTGTATTATCACTTAATTAGAAGCACCATTACTGAACAAATATTTATAAGTTTAACGTGCAAAGTTTTATTGTGTACAAAATGTGGAAATAAATCTCTGTAAGAAAAGGTATGTGGATATTCATGTATAAGAAGCTCACCAGGACAGGGTTTGACTCTAATGGTCTTCTGTGCATAACTGACGTGGTTCTTCAGACTGCAGCTGATGTTTCCATCAGTTTTCTCATCCAGATCAATGCTGCTGTCTCCATCCATCAGTGGATCTCCATTCAGAGTCCAGCTGTAGAGGAGCTGATCCCCCTCAGAGGAGCAGGACACCCTCATCACCCCACTGGAGGAGCAGATGATTGACACTTCCACTGAGCCAATAGGAGCTGGAGGGAGGGACACATGACAGTCACATGACAAATACAGGAGAATCTTGTTCTTCCACAACTCATACTATTACTGGAGTATGTAGTGTGTTTACTGTGTGCTACAGGAATAAAAACCTTCACAGAGATTCAACTGAATGAGTACCTTCAACATTCAAATGAAGATCTGTAGATATTTCGGTGCCATCACTGAGAGTCAATCTGTAATTCCCTGAATCTTCTCTGATCACATGGTTTATTACCAGAATCCCATTAATGACTGTCACTTCAGGTCTGTTATTATAAAGATCACATTCATTCTCCCTCATCCTGCCATTTTTTACTCTACAAACTGGATTATTGTCTGTGCAGCTTCTCTTTTGTGTCGTCAGCTCATAATTTCTATCATCCAGCACCATCAGGAGATTGAGTTTGTGTCCCAGAGCTGCTTAACAGGGATCTGACTGTTTAAACCAGCAGAACAGAACCAGACCTGAAGAACAAAACACACAGACGTTTAATCAGATATCCAAATCAATCAGATATCCACTTCTATTGTTTTTAACTAGTTATTCTAAATACATTAACTTTACCCTATATTTTTGAAAGCTCTGTATTTTTCATAAAAAATGCATTTATTTTTACACAACTTTACAAAAGAGTGTGTATTCAAAAGGAGGTTTGGGAGATGTTTTCAGATTTAGCTCTGCAAAATATAGTGAAGGAAAATCTACATTCAGTTCAATCAATAAATCATCTTTTCAAAAAAAGTAACGCCACTTACTTTTTGTTTCTGTAACAAAACGGGACGTGGACGGGTGGATCCAAGTGCAAGCTTTATTTACAGAAGTAATTGTGGTCAACAAGCAGGGTCAGGCAGCAACAAACATGGACAACGTAGAACAAACAAAGAAGCGTCAGTATCCGAGCTTGGGGGTCTGGGGCCGGCAGCGAGCAGAGTAATCCAAGGGCAGGCAAGGGGTCGATAGGCGGGCGGAGAACAGTCACGGGAACCAGGAACTAGTGTTGGGTTCGAGTCCACCTAAGTCGAGTCCGAGTCTTTGACCAATCAAGTCCGAGACGAGTCCGAGTCCAAAATGGGCCGAATCGGACTCAAGTCCGAGTCCCAAAGGGCCGAGTCCGAGTCGAGTCCAAGTCCAATGAAACACTACTGTTTGTCAGTATCTTAACATTGTTTTAACCTGTATAACTAGAAAAAAAGTAATTTGTGACATATTTCAGAGAGAAACAGCTTTCAGAATGTGAAAAAAATATAGGGCAGGATGTTTTTTGTTATATAGTTGTTGTTATAGTGAATGTATAAATGTGGGGCTGGGGGCTGGGCAGGTAGCTTGGTGAATGGGACCTAAAGAGCAGAAAATGCATCTCATATTTTTGTGATTGTGACTGTGTGTTTTGGGTTTTATATGATGAATGGTTAGACCATAGACAGAGTAGATGGCATTTTTTATTTTTTTCTTGGATGAAAATGAGGCCTACATTCTTTCCATAACTCAGCCAGCCAGCTCACAACCATTTTATTTTTTAATGCATTTATAGTTAATAAGGTTTGTTATTTAAGGAATAATAGACCAATTTGGTGTTTGCAAGCAATGATGAAGATTTTGTAGGCGAAGCTTATATCTAACAGTTTTCAAGTAGAAGTCTATGGAAGCCATGGAATAAAATCGGACTGCTCGATTATGGCAAAAATCATAATAAGGATTATTTTGGTCAATATTGTAATCACGACTATTTACACGATTATGAGTGGGTCCGAAACTTTATTTGATTGATTAGAGCCCTGCATTTCAGTCCCTTTTTTACGCCTCAAGGGCCGGGCTTCAGCCAGTTTTCACCTAATAGTTCAGACGCGGGCCAGGCATCGGACCTGTTTTAGGCTTCTCCTTGTTTTTATATTTTCCATCAATTAGACATCCATCAGTTATGGTGATAAAAAAATTGCCGCGCTAATATAGCTAGTGAGACAGTTTCGCTTTCACTTTCGGGAGCGGCTTGGACGGCGTTTTGTGCCTCTGCCAGCAGCAGCTTCGAGTTCAAGCAATGAAAGTTCAAGCTGAAACTTGCCACAAAGCACCGGCAAAAATAAATTACAATGAATGTGTTGGACGGAAATAGTAAGGAGATTTTTCAAATTATTTATGAATAAACTAGTATTCTGAATCAGTGTCGCAAAGATCCTGACTTAAAATCTCCTCTTTGACCGCCTTTAGAGAGAAATAGGCCTATATCTTTCCGTAGCTACATAAATAAAAAGTTTTTGTTTTTGATTTGTTTTATTTCGTTAAGCAATAATTTAAAGCTTACTGTATATGATAATACTGTATTATCATGCCTGTAAGGCATGTATTGTTTTGATGGATAATTTTAAATTGTTTCCACTGGAAAAAAATGCAAGCGATGGCGCTGGCGCTTCCATGACCTGCAATATGGCTTTAGCTTCCACTCTCCGCACAAACGATGTAAATGATGCCTAATGCACATTTATCTAGATTTAACGTTTAACACCAACATTGTTTTATACTTTAACTGTTTTATATCCATAGATTTTGAGTCAATTACTGATGATTTGAGAAGGCAAATTGTTCAAACAGAATATGAAGAGTCTTCCGCTGGCGGCTGTTTGTTACTTAAAAAAAAAACAAAAACTAAACTTATATTTAAACGAACAAAAAAAAAAAATCCTCACAACAACTTTGCAAAATTAATATAAAACAGAAACAAAATGCCTAATCAATTTGCCATTACATACAAAACTGAACTGTTTTAATAGCAGTAATAGCTAAACTTTCACTTGTCCGTGTTCTGTTCTGTCTCTGAATGCACACACAGAACAGAATCGTTTGAATCCGAAATCTGAAATAAATTTAAATTAATTGCACAGCCCTAGAATAAAAGAATAAAAAAGGTAAATTTCAGTTTATATTTTAATACTTTGAATTTATTGTCGCAGTTCCTAGATTATATCTCACAATTTTGATAAGAAAAATCAACATGCAATTTTCTTTTTTCTCCTCGGCATGAATCATTAAAAAAAAACGAGTTTATATCCCACAATTCTGTCTTTTTTTCCACTCAGAAATGACAAACGTTATATTGTTCAGCTAAATTGAGTTATAAAGTCTGAAATACGACGAAAATTTGCATTTGCGAGGGAAAAAAATCTGAATTTTGAGATAAAATAGGTAAAATGTTATAAGTTATAATATTTCATGCTGCAGGGCTAATATAATATGTTCACTATGATCTGCATATGTGAAAATTATGTAGACCTATTGTTTAAATCAAATTTATGTTTTAAAAGTAATCATAGCAGGCTCATCCATTAATCTGTCCGTTTAAACGTCTGCGTTCAGCTTCAAACGGCGATGACAGTATTCGATAACATTTTTTGCATTCCGATTCTTCCCGCTTTTACGTACTGGCAAGACTTAAAAACACATGCGGATACTGAATGTCACATTTGTAATAATGCATGATTCAATTACATTTCCGTCAACTGTCCCTGGACTCGGTTGGACTCGGCAATATGAAGTCAGAAAGTCTCGAGTCAGAGTCAAGTCCGAGTAAAAATGCATCCGAGTCCGAGTCCACTAAAAATTGTACTCGAGACTGGACTCGAGTCCGAGTATGAGCCCGAGTACCCCAACTCTGCCAGGAACAAAGGAGCTCGACAACGGGAGGGCAACCAGGAAATAACGCTCGGAATTGACAGTAAAACTATTCAAGACTTCGCGAATGAACAGAGAACAAACCAGTCTATTTATACTGTGAAAAGCAAGATGGCCGACAGGGGTGAGAGGTGAGAGGACGCAGGAAGTGCACGAGGATGGGGTTATGGGAAATGTAGTGGGTAAATGTCCATAGTGAAATGAAGGCTCCCTCTAGGGGTGAAGGGAGGGAGCCACAACGGCGGAGCACATGACAGTTTCCTTTATGTATTTGATCCCATTTTATTAACCAATGCCTTTGCTGTTGATCCAGTTTAACCATACTAATAAACAAAACATACTTTAGATTAACTAACATTTGTGCTTTATTATCGTCATTGCTGAAGAGTGTTGAACTTCCTTCTCTTACAGTTCTGCTGTACAGACGTCAATTTTCTTCAGCCTTAGGCTTATTCTTTTCACTTTTTTGGTGTGAAAGGGCTTTTACATTTGCTAGAAAATCAAACTTTTTATATTAAAAACAAACAAGCGAGCACTGCCCAGATTTAAAAAGTGATGCAACGCAGTACTTTCCATAAAAAGTAACTAAGTAACGCAATTATTGAGAGATTGATCAGCAGCATGAGTTTGGTGTGAAAGTGACTCACATGCAGCAGTTTGCAGCAGCAGCATCAGTCCAAAGATGAGCATCATTTCTTTAAAGTCCAGTTTCCAGAAGAGACCAATCCCAGCAGAAGAGTGTGATGCTGCTTCAGTCACACAATCGTTTCTCACGCCGACAGAAGAGCTGACTGACACTCATCTGTGCTCACAACAGAGTTAGAAAACTACTGCACAGTTTCTGTCAGAGAAAAGGAAGTTCAGAACATTATTGTTGACACACACAGTTTGGAGTTGAAGATCTTGCACAAGAACACAAAAATAACTATGCATGTGCTTTTCTGTCATTGTGTGACTGCAAGAAAAAAATTGGCTGTGGTGAGAATAAAAACCATAAAGATACATCATTCTTCCGACTTTTATGCAAGTCTGAATCCACAAAATCATAATGAATGATTACTCCACTGGAAAACTGACCATCAGAAGAGATATATTGTCCTCAATATTTTTCTAAAATATTGAAAATTGGATTTGATCAAATAATCCAGTGTTGATTCTGATCTGGATCAAACCTTCAACATAGTTCAAAACTTTTTGGTATAGGACTAGGATCCAAAAACATCAGGATTGAGTTTGATTTGTTAATCGCATTTAGTAGATTCCACTTTCAATTAAAAAAATTGCAACTGGATTGTAAAAGGTACTTTTATGTTTGGTCTTAGTTTTTGTTTGCATTTACATCTGACCAGCAGCAGGTCCAGCTCCAGATATGAGATGAAGGGTGGACCAAGTGATATTCCAGGACCATTAAATATGAATAAATGTCTGTGTTCTTTAATTCACTTTTCATTTGTTAACTTTTGTTTGATTTATAGAAAGCTTGGTTAATCAGACCAATAAAAGAGAATATTAACTATACCACTGCTTTTTATACAAATGTGTCTTTACAAATTTCTACAAAATTATAAAACTGATCTGAGATCAGATAAAAGCCATATGTGACCCTGGTCATAAGTCGCTGGGGTATATATTTGTAACAATAACCAAAACACATTGTATGGGTCAAAATCAGATTTTTATTTTATGCCAAAATCATTAGGATATTATGTAAAGATCATGTTTCATGAAGATACTTTGTAAATTTCCTACTGTAAATATATAAGAACTTAATTTTTGATTAGTAATATGCATTGCTAAGAACTTCATTTGGACAACTTTAAAGGCAATTTGCTCAATATTAAAATTTTTTTGCACCCTCAGATTCCAGATTTTCAAATAGTTGTATATTAAAATAAATAAAGCTCATTTATTTTCAGATATATAAATCTCAATTTCAAAAAATTGACCCTTATGATTAGTTTTGTGGTCCAGGGTCACATATAGACCGCTGGTTGATGGGTTGACTGAACTTGCCCAATAGCAGTGAATCACTGAAATCGCAACAGTCATGAATCTCAAAACAATGAAATCATGTGACTTTTACAGTTTGATAAGTGATTAAATTTGGTTGTCACTTCACCTTTTAGTGCTCAATTCTGTACCCACACAGTTCACTAACCTATGGGAATTACAACTGCATTTACAACCAAACTGAACAAATAATGCCGTATAATAATAATATAATGTGTATCAGAGATGTGTCTCTCTTCTGAGAAGAAATCAAGGTGAGACGTATGAGCAGAAGAGCAAGAGTTATAGCTGGACTCATTCATGAAAAATTTTGATTTCTCTCTGTATTTGTTGTTCCTCTTAACTTTGATTAATTTGTGCTTTCTGCTGAGTAAAATTCAAACTGACACTGTACATAAACCATAATTAAAAACCAAATGAGCTTGTGACTTTTGACTGGAAAAAGCATGTATTTATTTAACTTCATACCAAAGTTCATTTTAATGTCAACACTGTGTCAATTTACATTTTTTAAGAACATTGCTTATTAACATTTTATCAATAAAAAAATACAAAAGTGTGACTAAGTATGTTCAACATCATGTAAAAACAGATGAATGTTCTGCTGTGTGTTCATGTCATTCTCTAAATCTTCTCATTCTCACTTTCTGATCTTCCAGTTTCTTTCCTAAAAGCATCACATCATCATCATCATCATCATCATCATCATCACATCATAATCTTCACACTCTTAATATCTGCATGTCAAATCCATAATGATGATCATAAATGTCTCTGACCTGACATGTGTCTCATGTAGATGTGAAAACCTCCTAACAGACCAAACAGAGCCATCAGCTGAAAACACCAGACCAGCACATACTCCACAGACACTGAACACACTGAACAACAACAATTAGACAGAAAACAAAACCCATGGTTCATGTTTCCAGTAATGTGTTTGTTAAACTCATACCACATTCTGGTGTCTGTGTGCTGGTGGTCACTGTAGAGGTCAAACTAGAGGTCACAGCTGGAGTAGTTGGTTCTGAAAAATAAAACATCACAGAGTCACCTGTTTTCTCTCTTAATATAAAGTAGTGCTGCAGAGATTATTAATCATTTTGCAGAACTAAGTGACCAGTAAAGAGATCATTTGTCTGAATCTTAGGAACCTTGTCAAGGAAACATTCAGATTAAATTTCAGTTAAAAACTGTAATTACTAAGTAATATTTTTCAGAATGTTTCATTGTATGTTTCTGTCTTATGAGGAAAATTAAATAAAACAAAATATAGAATTAAATTATTATTTTTTTTAAATATGAATACTGTAACATCAGTAGGTGTTTTTCTATTTTTAAGCCAATTAAAGTCATCATATCATCATAAAATATACGTGAGAAAAATGTAACATACATGCAAATTTTGGGGAAACAAGTTTGTTTGTTTGTTTGTTTGTTTGTTTATAATTTAGTGCCATGCCAGCTACTGCTGAGAAACAAGTGAAAGAAAATGTAAAAAGTAAATAAATAAATAATATATAAAGAAGTTTTTTAAAGTTCTGTTCTCACTTCATTCAAAATCTTTTATAAAAAGACAGAGAGGAGTGAAAACCATCACAATCCATCAAAAGGCGCTTTAGAGATACTACAGACTGATAAAAAAGGATTTGGGGGCAAAACATGATTTTGACGTGTTTGACAGGTTTGTGAGATTCTACATCACTCTTATTGCTGTTGCTATTGTTTAGCAAATATGTGATATTTATGCACTCGTGTAAAAGCTCACCAAGACAGGGTTTGACTGTAATGGTCTTCTGTGAGTGACTGACGTGGTTCTTCACGCTGCAGCTGATGTTTCCAACAGTTCCCTCATTCAGATGAATAGTAGTGTTTCTAACCATTGGTCCATGATCTAGTATTTCTCCATTCAGAGTCCAGTTGTATGTGATCTCTTCTCCCTCAGATGAGCAGAACACTGACCTCTGATTGGAGGAGCAGCTGGTTGACACTTCCACTGAGCCAATAGGAGCTGGAGGGAGGGACACATGACAGTCACATGACTCGTTTTTTTGACTCATTATGTAAAGTCAATGTCGAGACATTTCTAAACAAAATGTATTTCTGAAATAATAGCTGGACTGAATTAAACATGCAGTGTAGATTAAGCATGTGATAACAATGCAGCAAATGACTGTTTAAAATGGTTTCAGATGTTATTTTCTAAAACAGTATGTCATATACAGTAAGCAACATGCTGGTATTTCAATCTGAACATAGTCTTAGTACATGGAAAGTGCAAATGAATTTGACTAAATTCTTCCAGACATTCAGTAATGAGCTGCAATAAAAACCTTCAGTGAGATTCAATGGATTCATTTGCATGAAAGTAAGATCTTTAGAGAACATGAGACTGGAATGAGTCTGATATGAGAGTTTCTGTACCTTCAACAATCACCTGAAGATCTCTAGATTTTATTTTGCCACCTGAGATCTCAATATTTAATGTGTAATTCCCTGAATCTGCTCTGATCACATGGTTTATCATCAGAGTCCCATTAACCATCACTTCAGTTCTGTTTTTATAAAGATCACATTCCTTCATCTTGTCATTCTTTACTCTACAAACTGGATCATTTGTGTTGTTGTTTATTATCTTTATTATCTTCAGGTCATATTGACTAGCATCCAGCACCATCTGCAGATTGAGTTTGTGTCCCAGAGCTGCATAACAGATCTGATCTTTCTGATTAAAACTGCAGTTTAACTCCAGACCTGAAGAACAAAACACACACAGACATCATGAATGAAAATCAGACACAAATTACACAAACATCCACAGAAATAAAGTTCAACTGAAGAAACGTATCAGACTCTTGTTCTGATCTCAGTAAGACTTATCTTCTGTCATTTGTGTCTTCTCCTGACTGACTGCTGATATTAACAATTGTATAATTTGATAGATTTGATTTGGATTAGTGAACAACTGTTAAAATTGAAAATTAGTTTTAAGAATTAAACATTTGTTTAACATTGAAATATCAGCTAGTCAGTGTGCTCTCATTCATCCTAATACTCATTTTATTTACATTATATATCATGCTTTCACTGTCCACAAAGTTTTATTTTTCTAAAACACTTTAGTCTATGATTATTAACATGCCATATTCTGATAATGCAGAAATTGTCTTTGTACTGCACTTTCTGTTCCC
Source organism: Cirrhinus molitorella (assembly GCA_033026305.1). Classification (NCBI taxonomy): domain Eukaryota; kingdom Metazoa; phylum Chordata; class Actinopteri; order Cypriniformes; family Cyprinidae; genus Cirrhinus; species Cirrhinus molitorella. The sequence continues at coordinate 36,238,292 of CM065129.1, forward strand.
CATTACTCTGATATTTCTCTCTCTATTAATAATGTCTTCTTTCTGACAGTGACATCATATTTAATGTAGAGACATAATTTGATGAAACTCATATAAAAAACTAATAATAAATACAAAACTTTTCAGCACAAGGGACATAAGGAAACACCCGCATACTTTCATTTTATAATACTCCACTAATAAACTGTTAAGAAATCAGAAAACACTACGACTAGACTACTGCAAACTCATATTGTAATACTACAAATCAAATAAATAAAAACTACTGTTTTTATTTCAGAGATTCATGTGATTGATCAGCAGAAGATGTGTTTGATGTGAAAGTGACTCACATGCAGCAGTTTGCAGCAGCATCAGTCCAAAGATGAGCATCATTTCTCTAAAGTCCAGTTTCCAGAAGAAGAGTGTGATGCTGCTTCAGATCCTCTGGACTTCTGTCCGTCTGTGTTCTGGCTCTCATCAAGCGTCTTCACGGCGAGACTCACACTGGACTGACAAATGAAGAAACATCTGACCGCTTCACTGAAGAAAAGAGGAAGTTTCCTCATATGAGGGAAGACACATGCTGTTAGTTTGCATTACAGTTCATCTAAAACAAGTGACACTAAGAGAAAGTAAGTATAATTTCAGGCACGTTTTCTAAAAAGTGCAAAAACTCTTGTTTTAGAAGCAGCAAGTGGCAAGGATTTATTGCTAAATGATGTAAAATTATGTAAATTACTTCACATATTCTCCTTCAAATCAAATAAATGAGTATCTTTACTGTGTTGATGAAGTGCTCTAGAGTGTTTTATTGAGAGTAAACCAGAATCAGCTCCTCGTGTAGTTGTTACAGCAGGCTGTTTGTAATGTCTTCCTCTCATTAAGTGTGTGATGAAGTTTAACTCACATCCAGTCAAGTTCACATGTGAATGAAGAGAGGATTCTGGACTCCATCTACTGTTTATGGAGCTGAGACTTATGGGAAATGTTTGCGTTTGTAGCATTTGTTTAATCTATTTATTTTAATTTATTATTAAAGCTACATTATGGACACATTTTTGGTTAAAATTAACAAATTATTCAATAATCAATAAAACATTAATGGATTATTCATTAAAAACATGAGAGTACATTAAAACACCATGTTTATGGTCTTGCTTTTTAATGATGCACTTTGTTGTTTGTTATGAGCGACATCTGCAGGAGGAAACAAGAGTTACAGCTGAAAACACTTACTGAAATTAATTAGGGCCCGAGCACCGCGGTGCGAGGACCCTGTTGGAATTGCTCCGTTTCTTCTTCTTCTTCTTCTTCCGATTCTTCTTCTTCTCCGAAATGAATCGCATTTTAGAGGGCCTAAACACGCTTGAAAACTCATGAAACTTTGCACACGCGTCAGGACTGGCAAAAATTTACATCTGATATGGGTTTCAGAAGTGGGTGTGGCAAAATGGCTCTGTAGCGCCACCTAGAAAACTTTAACGGAGTGCCCCTCGAGCTACGTTTCACGTACGTGTACGAAACTCAGTACATATGTGTATCACACCAATCCCTACAAAAAAGTCTCCTGGCACAACATCCCAAACCCAACAGGAAGTCCGTTATTTGTAATTTCCTGTAAGGTTTTTGTGCAGTTTTTGCCATTTTCAGACCTCGTATTTTAACGAACTCCTCCTACACAGTTTTTATCGGATCATCTTCAGATTTGGTGAGTGTGTTCATAAGGCCTTTGTGACGCTAAACTGCGAAGCTTTTGAGTTTTCGTCGAAGGGCGTGTCTCTGGCGGCCTCACAAACTTTGAAGTTTCGCCATGAAACAGGAAGTTGCTGTAACTCAGGCAAACAATATCCAATCTGCCCCAAACTTCACGTTTATTAACATTCATGTCCTGAACACATGTCCATGCCAATATTTAGTCATAGTCATAGCGCCACCTGCTGGCAACAGGAAGTAACATGTTTAACACTGTTATGGTCTCCTAGCAGCATATTAAAAAGCATCAGCAAGTGTAAAAAAGGCTAGCAGCGTGTTATACACATTCTAAAACATGCTAGCAATACTTAGCTAAGTGCTAAAGGATGCTATTAATGCAATGAAACAGGAAGTTACTGTAACTCAGGCAGGCAGTGTCTGATCTGCACCAAACTTCACTTGTTTGATAAGAGTCTTGACTTGAACACATCTAAAGGCCAATACTCTGTTACAATCATAGTGCCACCTGCTGGTAACTTGAAAATCACTCAATAACTCAACCATACAAGGTTCAATCTGCACCAAACTTCATATGTCTGATGACAGTGCCGACCTGAAGATATCTACATGCCAATATCAAGTGATAGTGATAGCGCCACCATCTGGCAGCAGGAAGTTTGGTACATATAGAAGGAATATTTCAATCATTTTTTAATTTACCCCATTAAATGCATGAATTGGTCAATGTTTGCTGTGTTTCTAAAGCCACCGGTCGGCGGTGAGCCCGGGTGCGAGGGCCCTTTCATCGCTGCTTGCAGCTTTAATTAGATTTCTGTCTGGGTTTATTGTTTTTAAATGTGGTTTGTTTTTATATCTGTTTAAATTCATTGATGTGTGCTTTCTTTTAGATAAAATGCTAATCAGCTGTATTAAAAAATGAACGAGCTTGTGACTTTTGACTGCAAATATGGTTTCATTTCAAAGCATTTTATTTTCATTTAACTAAAAAAAAAGTAAAGCATAAATTCAGCAATGACCCGATTACAATTTTGAAAAATTACGTTTATTAAAATTCTATAATGCCACAAATAGCTTGTGAACAAAAATGCACAAATGTGGTTAAACTTGTTAAAAGCCATCTCAAAAACTGCAAATTCAAGCAGAAAACACTAGACGCTGCAAAACCAAGACACAGATCAAGAGCTTCAAACAGATAAACAGAAACTGTACATGAAAAAACTAAAAAAAAACTATCAAAATAAAGTGAAAGATCAGAAATGTGAAATAAACACACAGAATGACTTCTCAATCTGAAAGATCTGATTCAGAGAAATAAAAGTGTCTTATCATGGATGAACAAAAGGGGTTGCATGTAATGAAACAAAATACTCCTAGTTTATTCAAAGCATAAAGACAAATGAATAAAGGAAGCAATACAGCTGTTACAAAAACACAGATGTCCAGAAAATAATCTGCAAAACTAAAACTAGAAAATCTGTTTTAATTCACATCCTCTGGTTTTAATTTATCTCTTGGTTTTATATGAGATCTGCTGTCCACAGGTGAAAACTGGATTGATGTGGGAATTATGAAGTCATTTCTCACAGATGTGATGATCTGCTGCTGTGTTCATGTTATTCTCCAAATCTTCTCACTCTTGCTGATCTTCCTGTTTCTTTCCTGAGAGCATCACATCACCATCATCATGTTTACACTCTTAATATCTGCATGTCAAATCCATAATGATGATCATAAATGTCTCTGACCTGACGTGTGTCTCATGTAGATGTGAAAACCTCCTAACAGACCCAACAGAACCATCAGCTGAGAACACCAGACCAGCACATACTCCACAGACACTGAACACACTGAACAACAACAATTAGACAGAAAACAAAACCTATTGTTCATGTTTCCAGTAGTGTTTTTTAAACTCATACCACATTCTGGTGTCTGTGTGTCGTGTGCAGTAGTTGCTCCTGAAATAAAACATCACAGAATCAACTGGGGGTGTTCCTTAAAACAAGTTTACCAAATAAACCCGACTTATTTCAGTTAGTCTGACTTATTTTGAGCCAAATCAAGTGACAATAAGTCAGACTAACTGAAATAAGCCTGGCTTATTTGGTAAACTTGTTTTATGGAACACCCCCTGCTTTCTCTCTTTGAACCACATCAACAAACATTCACTGCTGAGATCAAGCTGAAACAAACTCATGAAACTCATCACACTTTTATAACACTTTTGAACAGCAGAATCAGGATCAGTGCAGCACAGCCCACAATCAGATAAACTAAAACTATGGGGAAAAACACAATGTGATTTAAATCAAACTCCAAAACTGCTTCAAAAAGTTCATTCATACCAACTTCAACAGCAACAAGAACAGCAATCTAACACCTACATGCAATTAATTGCAGAGTTATAGTAAACAAACAAACAAACAAACATATTAGCTACAGGGCCTGTATTACTACCTTCATTATTATTGGGTTTATTTGTAATTCACAGTATTTGTTGTAGCTCAACATTCACACATTTGTGACATTGCTTCAGGGCTCTGAGTGTGGATGGGATTCATACCAGCTGATGAGAAATTTGAGAAACTCGTACCATATACTGATGTCTGTGTGCTGATGGTCACTGTAGAGGTCAAACTAGAGGTCACAGCTGGAGTAGTTGGTTCTGAAAAATAAAACATCACAGAGTCACCTGTTTTCTCTCTTAATATAAAGTAGTGCTGCAGAGATAATTAATCATTTTGAAGAACTAAGTGACCAGTAAAGAGATAATTTGTCTGAATCTTAGCAACCTTGTCAAGAAAACATTCAGATCATATTTCAGTTCAAAATTTTGCAAATGTTTCATTGTATGTTTCTGTCTTATGAGGAAAATGAAATAAAACATAAAATATAGAATTTGTAAAAAATGTAAATATGAATACTGTAACATCAGTAGGTGTTTTTCTGTTTTTAAGCCAATTAAAGTCATCATATCATCATAAAATGTACGTGAGAAAAATGTAACATATATGCAAATTTTGGGGAAACAAGTTTGTTTGTTTGTTTATAACTTATTGCCATGCCAGCTACTGCTGAGAAACAAGTGAAAGAAAATGTAAAAAGTAAATAAATAAATAATATATAAAGAAGTTTTTTTAAAGTTCTGTTCTCACTTCATTCAAAATCTTTTATAAAAAGACATAGAGGAGTGAAAACCATCACAATCCATCAAAAGGCGCTTTAGAGATACTACAGACTGATAAAAAAGGATTTGGGGGCAAAACATGATTTTGACGTGTTTGACAGGTTTGTGAGATTCTACATCACTCTTATTGCTGTTGCTATTGTTTAGCAAATATGTGATATTTATGCACTCGTGTAAAAGCTCACCAAGACAGGGTTTGACTGTAATGGTCTTCTGTGAGTGACTGACGTGGTTCTTCACGCTGCAGCTGATGTTTCCAACAGTTCCCTCATTCAGATGAATAGTAGTGTTTCTAACCATTGGTCCATGATCTAGTATTTCTCCATTCAGAGTCCAGTTGTATGTGATCTCTTCTCCCTCAGATGAGCAGAACACTGACCTCTGATTGGAGGAGCAGCTGGTTGACACTTCCACTGAGCCAATAGGAGCTGGAGGGAGGGACACATGACAGTCACATGACTCGTTTTTTTGACTCATTATGTAAAGTCAATGTCGAGACATTTCTAAACAAAATGTATTTCTGAAATAATAGCTGGACTGAATTAAACATGCAGTGTAAATTAAGCATGTGATAACAATGCAGCAAATGACTGTTTAAAATGGTTTCAGATGTTATTTTCTAAAACAGTATGTCATATACAGTAAGCAACATGCTGGTATTTCAATCTGAACATAGTCTTAGTACATGGAAAGTGCAAATGAATTTGACTAAATTCTTCCAGACATTCAGTAATGAGCTGCAATAAAAACCTTCAGTGAGATTCAATGGATTCATTTGCATGAAAGTAAGATCTTTAGAGAACATGAGATTGGAATGAGTCTGATATGAGAGTTTCTGTACCTTCAACAATCACCTGAAGATCTCTAGATTTTATTTTGCCACCTGAGATCTCAATATTTAATGTGTAATTCCCTGAATCTGCTCTGATCACATGGTTTATCATCAGAGTCCCATTAACCATCACTTCAGTTCTGTTTTTATAAAGATCACATTCCCTCATCCTGTCATTCTTTACTCTACAAACTTGATCATTTGTGCTGTTGTTTGTTCTCTTTATTATCTTCAGGTCATATTGACTATCATCCAGCACCATCAGCAGATTGAGTTTGTGTCCCAGAGCTGCATAACAGATCTGATCTTTCTGATTAAAACTGCAGTTTAACTCCAGACCTGAAGAACAAAACACACACAGACATCATGAATGAAAATCAGACACAAATTACACAAACATCCACAGAAATAAAGTTCAACTGAAGAAACGTATCAGACTCTTGTTCTGATCTCAGTAAGACTCATCTTCTGTCATTTGTGTCTTCTCCTGACTGACTGCTGATATTAACAATTGTATAATTTGATAGATTTGATTTGGATTAGTGAACAACTGTTAAAATTGAAAATTAGTTTTAAGAATTAAACATTTGTTTAACATTGAAATATCAGCTAGTGAGTCAGTGTGCTCTCATTCATCCTAATACTCATTTTATTTACATTATATATCATGCTTTCACTGTCCACAAAGTTTTATTTTTCTAAAACACTTTAGCCAATGATTATTAACATGCCATATTCTGATAATGCAGAAATTGTCTTTGTACTGCACTTTCTGTTCCCCATTACTCTGATATTTCTCTCTCTATTAATAATGTCTTCTTTCTGACAGTGACATCATATTTAATGTAGAGAGATAATTTGATGAAACTCATATAAAAAACTAATAATAAATACAAAACTTTTCAGCACAAGGGACATAAGGAAACACCCGCATACTTTCATTTTATAATACTCCACTAATAAACTGTTAAGAAATCAGAAAACACTACGACTAGACTACTGCAAACTCATATTGTAATACTACAAATCAAATAAATAAAAACTACTGTTTTTATTTCAGAGATTCATGTGATTGATCAGCAGAAGATGAGTTTGATGTGAAAGTGACTCACATGCAGCAGTTTGCAGCAGCATCAGTCCAAAGATGAGCATCATTTCTCTAAAGTCCAGTTTCCAGAAGAAGAGTGTGATGCTGCTTCAGATCCTCTGGACTTCTGTCCGTCTGTGTTCTGGCTCTCATCAAGCGTCTTCACGGCGAGACTCACACTGGATTGACAAATGAAGAAACATCTGACCGCTTCACCGAAGAAAAGAGGAAGTTTCCTCATATGAGGGAAGACACATGCTGTTAGTTTGCATTACACTTCATCTGAAACAAGTGAAACTAAGAGAAAGTAAGTATAATTTCAGGCACGTTTTCTAAAAAGTGCAAAAAATCTTTTTAGAAGCAGCAAATGGCAAGGATTTATTGCAAAATGATGTAAAATTGTGTAAATTACTTCACATATTCTCCTTCAAATCAAATAAATGAGTATCTTTACTGTATTGATGAAGTGCTCTAGAGTGTTTTATTGAGAGTAAACCAGAATCAGCTCCTCGTGTAGTTGTTACAGCAGGCTGTTTGTAATGTCTTCCTCTCATTAAGTGTGTGATGAAGTTTAACTCACATCCAGTCAAGTTCACATGTGAATGAAGAGAGGATTCTGGACTCCATCTACTGTTTATGGAGCTGAGACTTATGGGAAATGTTTGCGTTTGTAGCATTTGTTTAATCTATTTATTTTAATTTATTATTAAAGCTACATTATGGATACATTTTTGGTTAAAATTAACAAATTATTCAATAATCAATAAAACATTAATGGATTATTCATTAAAAACATGAGAGTACATTAAAACACCATGTTTATGGTCTTGCTTTTTAATGATGCACTTTGTTGTTTGTTATGAGCGACATCTGCAGGAGGAAACAAGAGTTACAGTTGAAAACATTTACTGAAATTAATTAGGGCCCGAGCACCGCGGTGCGAGGACCCTATTGGAATTGCTCCGTTTCTTATTCTTCTTCTTCTTCCGATTCTTCTTCTTCTCCGAAATGAATCGCATTTTAGAGGGCCTAAACACGCTTGAAAACTCATGAAACTTTGCACACGCGTCAGGACTGGCAAAAATTTACATCTGATATGGGTTTCAGAAGTGGGTGTGGCAAAATGGCTCTGTAGCGCCACCTAGAAAACTTTAACGGAGTGCCCCTCGAGCTACGTTTCACGTACGTGTACGAAACTCGGTACATATGTGTATCACACCAATCCCTACAAAAAAGTCTCCTGGCACAACATCCCAAACCCAACAGGAAGTCCGTTATTTGTAATTTCCTGTAAGGTTTTTGTGCAGTTTTTGCCATTTTCAGACCTCGTATTTTAACGAACTCCTCCTACACAGTTTTTATCGGATCATCTTCAGATTTGGTGAGTGTGTTCATAAGGCCTTTGTGACGCTAAACTGCGAAGCTTTTGAGTTTTCGTCGAAGGGCGTGTCTCTGGCGGCCTCACAAACTTTGAAGTTTCGCCATGAAACAGGAAGTTGCTGTAACTCAGGCAAACAATATCCAATCTGCCCCAAACTTCACGTTTATTAACATTCATGTCCTGAACACATGTCCATGCCAATATTTAGTCATAGTCATAGCGCCACCTGCTGGCAACAGGAAGTAACATGTTTAACACTGTTATGGTCTCCTAGCAGCATATTAAAAAGCATCAGCAAGTGTAAAAAAGGCTAGCAACGTGTTATACACATTCTAAAACATGCTAGCAATACTTAGCTAAGTGCTAAAGGATGCTATTAATGCAATGAAACAGGAAGTTACTGTAACTCAGGCAGGCAGTGTCTGATCTGCCCCAAACTTCACTTGTTTGATAAGAGTCCTGACTTGAACACATCTAAAGGCCAATACTCTGTTACAATCATAGCGCCACCTGCTGGAAACAGGAAATTGCTTTTTTTTACACATGCAGTGTCTGATCTGCCCCAAACTTCACTTGTTTGATAAGAGTCCTGACTTGAACACATCTAAAGGCCAATACTCTGTTACAATCATAGTGCCACCTGCTGGTAACTTGAAAATCACTCAATAACTCAACCATACAAGGTTCAATCTGCACCAAACTTCATATGTCTGATGACAGTGCCGACCTGAAGATATCTACATGCCAATATCAAGTGATAGTGATAGCGCCACCATCTGGCAGCAGGAAGTTTGGTACATATAGAAGGAATATTTCAATCATTTTTTAATTTACCCCATTAAATGCATGAATTGGTCAATGTTTGCTGTGTTTCTAAAGCCACCGGTCGGCGGTGAGCCCGGGTGCGAGGGCCCTTTCATCGCTGCTTGCAGCTTTAATTAGATTTCTGTCTGGGTTTATTGTTTTTAAATGTGGTTTGTTTTTATATCTGTTTAAATTCATTGATGTGTGCTTTCTTTTAGATAAAATGCTAATCAGCTGTATTAAAAAATGAACGAGCTTGTGACTTTTGACTGCAAATATGGTTTCATTTCAAAGCATTTTATTTTCATTTAACTAAAAAAAAAGTAAAGCATAAATTCAGCAATGACCCGATTACAATTTTGAAAAATTACGTTTATTAAAATTCTATAATGCCACAAATAGCTTGTGAACAAAAATGCACAAATGTGGTTAAACTTGTTAAAAGCCATCTCAAAAACTGCAAATTCAAGCAGAAAACACTAGACGCTGCAAAACCAAGACACAGATCAAGAGCTTCAAACAGATAAACAGAAACTGTACATGAAAAAACTAAAAAAAAACTATCAAAATAAAGTGAAAGATCAGAAATGTGAAATAAACACACAGAATGACTTCTCAATCTGAAAGATCTGATTCAGAGAAATAAAAGTGTCTTATCATGGATGAACAAAAGGGGTTGCATGTAATGAAACAAAATACTCCTAGTTTATTCAAAGCATAAAGACAAATGAATAAAGGAAGCAATACAGCTGTTACAAAAACACAGATGTCCAGAAAATAATCTGCAAAACTAAAACTAGAAAATCTGTTTTAATTCACATCTTCTGGTTTTAATTTATCTCTTGGTTTTATATGAGATCTGCTGTCCACAGGTGAAAACTGGATTGATGTGGGAATTATGAAGTCATTTCTCATAGATGTGATGATCTGCTGCTGTGTTCATGTTGTTCTCCAAATCTTCTCACTCTTGCTGATCTTCCTGTTTCTTTCCTGAGAGCATCACATCACCATCATCATGTTTACACTTATAATATCTGGATGTCAAATCCATAATGATGATCATAAATGTCTCTGACCTGACGTGTGTCTCATGTAGATGTGAAAACCTCCTAACAGACCCAACAGAACCATCAGCTGAAAACACCAGACCAGCACAAACACCACAGACACTGAACACACTGAACAACAACAATTAGACAGAAAACAAACCCTATTGTTCATGTTTCCAGTAGTGTGTTTGTTAAACTCATACCACATTCTGGTCTCTGTGTGTCGTGTGCAGTAGTTGCTCCTGAAATAAAACATCACAGAATCAACTGGGGGTGTTCCTTAAAACAAGTTTACCAAATAAGCCTGACTTATTTCAGTTAGTCTGACTTATTTTGAGCCAAATCAAGTGACAATAAGTCAGACTAACTGAAATAAGCCTGGCTTATTTGGTAAACTTGTTTTATGGAACACCCCCTGCTTTCTCTCTTTGAACCACATCAACAAACATTCACTGCTGAGATCAAGCTGAAACAAACTCATGAAACTCATCACACTTTTATAACACTTTTGAACAGCAGAATCAGGATCAGTGCCGCACAGCCCACAATCAGATAAACTAAAACTATGGGGAAAAACACAATGTGATTTAAATCAAACTCCAAAACTGCTTCAAAAAGTTCATTCATACCAACTTCAACAGCAACAAGAACAGAAATCTAAGACCTACATGCAATTAATCGCAGAGTTATAGTAAACAAACAAACAAACATATTAGCCACAGGGCCTGTATTACTACCTTCATTATTATTGGGTTTATTTGTAATTCACAGTATTTGTTGTAGCTCAACATTCACACATTTGTGACATTGCTTCAGGGCTCTGAGTGTGGATGGGATTCATACCAGCTGATGAGAAATTTGAGAAACTCGTACCATATTCTGATGTCTGTGTGCTGATGGTCACTGTAGAGGTCAAACTAGAGGTCACAGCTGGAGAAATTGGTTCTGAAATAAAACATCACAGAGTCACCTGCTTTCTCTCTTAATATAAAGTAGTGCTGCAGAGATTATTAATCATTTTGAAGAACTATGTGACCAGTAAAGAGATCATTTGTCTGAATCTTAGCAACCTTGTCAAGGAAACATTCAGATCATATTTCAGTTCAAAATTTTGCAGAATGTTTCATTGTATGTTTCTGTCTTATGAGGAAAATGAAATAAAACATAAAATATAGAATTTGTAAAAAATGTAAATATGAATACTGTAATGTCAGTAGGTGTTTTTCTGTCTTTAGGCCAATTAAAGTCAACATATCATCATAAAATATACGTGAGAAAAATGTAACATATATGCAAATTTTGGGGAAACAAGTTTGTTTTGTTTGTTTGTTTTTAATTTAGTGCCATGCCAGCTACTGCTGAGAAACAAGTGAAAGAAAATGTAAAAAGTAAATAAATAAAAAATATATAAAGCAGCTTTTTAAAGTTCTGTTCTCATGTCATTCAAAATCCTTTATAAAAAGACAGAGAGGAGTGAAAACCATCACAATCCATCAAAATACACTTCAGAGATAGGCCTACTACAGTCCGGTAATAAGGGATTTGGGGGTAAAACTTGATTTTGATGTGTTCTTCACAGGTTTGTGAGATTCTACATCACTCTTGTTGCTGTTGCTATTGTTTAGCAAATGTAAGAGCACTCGTGTATCAAAAGCTCACCAGGACAGGGTTTGACTCTAATGGTCTTCTGTGTGTGACTGACGTGGTTCTTCACACTGCAGCTGATGTTTCCAACAGTTCCCTCATTCAGATGAATAGTAGTGTTTCTAACCATTGGTCCATGATCTAGTATTTCTCCATTCAGGATCCAGTTGTATGTGATCTGATCTCCCTCAGATAAGCAGAACACTAACCTCTGATTGGAGGAGCAGATGATTGACACTTCCACTGAGCCAACAGGAGCTGGAGGGAGGGACACATGACAGTCACATGACTCTTGTTTTTTTTTTTGACTCACTATGTAAAGTCAATGTCGAGGCATTTCTAAACAAAATTTATTTCTTAAATAATAGCTGGACTGTAGATTAAGCATGTGACAACAATGCAGCAAATGACTGTTTAAAATGCATTCAGATATTATTTTCTAAAACAGTATGACGTATACAGTAAGCAACATGCTAGTATTTCAATCTGAACATACTCTTAGTACATGGAAAGTGCAGATGATTTTGACTAAATTCTTCCAGAAATTCAATAATGAGCTGCAAATAAAACCTTCAATGGGATTCAATGGATTCATTTGCATGAGAGTGAGATCTTTGGAGAACATGAGATTGGAATGAGTCTGATATGAGAGTTTCTGTACCTTCAACACTCACTTGAAGATCTCTAGATGTTACTCTGCCACCTGAGAGCTCGAGATTTAATCTGTAAATCCCTGAATCTTCTCTGATCATGTGGTTTATTATTAGAACCCCATTAATGACTCTCACTTCAGGTCTGTTTTTATAAAGATTACATTCAGTCTCTCTTATTTTGCCCTTCTTTACTCTACAAACTGGATCATCTGTGCTGTTGTTTATTATCTTTATTATCTTCAGGTCATATTCAGTAGCATCCAGCATCATCTACAGATTGAGTTTGTGTCCCAGAGCTGCATAACAGATCTGATCTTTCTGATTAAAACTGATGTTGAAAATTTGTGTCTTCACCTGACTGACTGCTGATTTTAACAATTATAATCACTTTTTAATCACAGCTGTCAAAATAGAACATCTGTTTAACATTGGAATTTCAGCTGAAGAAACATCAAACATACTCTTGATCTGATCTCAGTTCATATCAGTAATGCTCATCTTCATCAAAAACACAGATGCTCAACACTTTTCTCTTAGGAACAGTGTCATTTGTAGGTCACCTGACTTACTACTAATTAGCAGGACACTAAACATATTCAAATTACTGGACAGATTTAACTCGGTTTGAAATAACATTCATTTTATTTGAAAATGTCTGTTTAACACTGAAATATCAGCTTTTGTTGTATAGCCTCAATCAAAAAGCATATCTAAATGTTGATTGTATTCTTATTTAACCATCATGCTTTCACTGTCTACAAACGCATGTTAACATGTTTTATTGTAATAAAGCATAAATTGTCTTTGTCCTGCACTTTCTGTCCAATTCCGTTACTGTGACATTTTTCTTTTTATAATGTCTTGATCTTTCTGACATCAAATTTTAATGGACTGACATAATTTGATGAATCCTCAAAGGACACATAGAAGAAACACAAACTTCCTCTCACTTTTTTAACACTACACTAATATAAACTGTATAGACAAGAAAAGATGACTAGATCACTGCAGACTCTAAATGTAATATTGCAACTAGGGATATTGATTTAATGCATCAATTGGTCCTATATTATGGAAAACATAAAGCATTAAAAATACTAACAATTTACACACCCTTCCCCGGCTTAGACCTGTCCATTATCTTACATAGACACAGTTGCTCATGAATGTGATGGAGAACAATAATGGACAGCATGATTAAGTTTATTAGAATGTAGTGATATAACACTAAAATACAATGGCAAAACTGTATGAGTTTTTGTCTTATGTTTGCACCAAATAGCACAGTTTATATCTGCATGATTGGGTAAAATGATGTTGATTTTATACAAGAAGTTAGTATTTTAGGCACAATGTTGTCAATAGTATTGTTTTGATAAAGCAGGATCGATTCAAATGTTTCAAGTGAACCAGTGATGCAGTGGCTCATTCATAAAGACAGCATTTGTTTCTCAAAGTGCAGATCTGTCAAACTCTAATGGCTAATGCTGTCCACAAATTGCACTTTGGACAAAGATTCGATTAGAACTACAATTGCAAACAGAAAGTGTTAAAACTGCAAACATGGCAGATTTGCAAGACTGATGGTTATAAAGAGGGGGGTAGTTAGTAGGGTTAGTGATTTATAATCAATATCAACTTGATGAAAAATATTTAATTTTATCCACATTTCATTTTATCTGCAACAACATTGTGAAATTTTATTTAGAACCATAGATTTGCATTAATAGATTTGACTGCTCCAGACACATCAGTGCATCCGCCATCTTGGAACAGTCAATGTGTCACTCAAAGTAAAAATTAATGAGCTTTCCAAGATGCACAGCCTCTGGTTGAAAAAAACTGCAGAGATTTAAAACTCCAAAGAAATGGAATAAATGTTTGAGAATGTGTTGGTTTGTGTTTTTATATGTATTATTTCAACATTACAGATTTTCAAATTATGGTAACTTTTTAATTTTGCTTTAGCTAAAACCTTCATCTTGCGTAGTGTTACACAAAACCATATGCTAAAGTCTACTGCAGATATAGATATTCATACTTGTGCATAACAACAACAACTTTTTTCTCACACAGTAAACCTACACTAATATTGCATTGAAGCCGTATTTGAGACTATGTATCCCATGATTACTGAACAGATATTTATAAGTTTATTGTAAAGTGCAAAGTATTGCATTTACAAATGCAGAGGAGTCAAGCAATGAAGTATACTAAATTAACTTAATGTAACTCGTTACCCCAACACTGGACATAGCAGACGAATGTAGCCGAGTACGATGTCTGTGGCAGAGACTCAAGAAGAGAACTGGAGCGAAATGACCCAAACAAGCAAAAGTGTTTGTTATATCTTAGTTAAATGTGACATTGTTGCCATTAGCTAGAATTGAGCATAGTACATACCAGGAAGGTATCGATCAGGCTAGTTGCATAAACTTAGCCTCAATGTTAAGACAGCGTCTTAGTTTGACCAACCATCAGTTAACCAAAGGGTAACCATTCTTATGTTTTTAATTCTTGGCCAACTTGGACCAATCTACATTTTTCTGTAACTGAATAAATAAAATTATGACCAGTCTTAAAGAAATAATAGCTGACTAACTTTTTAAGACTAGTCTAAACCTTTTATGCAACTGGCAGAAGGTATCAGGATTTATTTTTTTATTTTTATTTTTTGATTAATCACTTGGATTAATCATTCATTTTGACATCACTAATGTTTATTGTATATAGACAATCATACAAGGGTAATTGTTGCTAAGCCTGCCCTGGGTACACCAATTTTCTTATCCGTTGCCCTCAGATTCCTGCATCTAAGCTTGGATTTACATTTACATTCCAGTAAAGGTTACTGATGACATGCCTCTGAAGTTTGACTTTTTGCACCATTGCAACTAGTCATCAGTCCTCTCCATGAAACACATTTTAATGCTCAGTAGTACACATATATGGTTCTTTAATGTATTTGCATTGTACTAAAATGCGTTCATTTTCAATAGAGACAGAGCGACATGCGTCATAATCTAAAAAAGACAGCCACTGGGGGAAAAAAATCCAACGCTCTTCATTAACGGCATGGGCCTGGCCTTGGCCTAAATGCGCTCTGTCTTTATTGGCATATATGCGACTTAAACAGATAACCTAATGCATCCCAAATATTTCAACATTAACATTTTAATATAACATTATAGTCAATAGGCCCCTGTGGTGTGGCCTAAGTTTTTGTCCTTAATGGTTTTTTCCTTACATTACTTTTACTTTTATACTTTAAGTAGTTTTGAAACCAGTACTTTTACACTTTTACTTGAGTAAAAAGCTTGAGTTGATACTTCAACTTCTAAAGAAGTCTTTTTAAACCCTAGTATCTACACTCACCGGCCACTTTATTAGGTACACCTTACTAGTACTGGGTTGGACCCCCTTTTGCCTTCAGAACTGCCTTAATCCGTCGTGGCATAGATTCAAAAAGGTACTGGAAACATTCCTCAGAGATGTTGGTCCATATTGACATGATAGCATCACGCAGTTGCTGCAGATTTGTCGGCTGCACATCCATGATGCGAATCTCCCGTTCCACCACATCCCAAAGGTGCTCTATTGGATTGAGATCTGGTGACTGTGGAGGCCATTTGAGTACAGTGAACTCATTGTCACATTCAAGAAACCAGTCTGAGATGATTCGTGCTTTATGACATGGCGCGTTATCCTGCTGGAAGTAGCCATCAGAAGATGGGTACACTGTGGTCATAAAGGGATGGACATGGTCAGCAACAATACTCAGGTAGGCTGTGGCGTTGACACGATGCTCAATTGGTACTAATGGGCCCAAAGTGTACCAAGAAAATATCCCCCACACCATTAAACCACCACCACCAGCCTGAACCGTTGATACAAGGCATGATGGATCCATGCTTTCATGTTGTTGACGCCGAATTCTGACTCTACCATCCGAAAGTCGCAGCAGAAATCGAGACTCATCAGACCAGGCAATGTTTTTCCAATCTTCTATTGTCCAATTTTGGTGAGTCTGTGCGAATTGTAGCCTCAGTTTCCTGTTCTTAGCTGACAGGAGTGGCACCCGGTGTGGTCTTCTGCTGCTGTAGCCCATCCGCCTCAAGGTTCGACGTGTTGTGCATTCAGAGATGCTCTTCTGCATACCTCGGTTGTAACGAGTGGTTATTTGAGTTACTGTTGCCTTTCTATCAGCTCGAACCAGTCTGGCCATTCTCCTCTGACCTCTGACATCAACAAGGCATTTGCGCCCACAGAACTGTCGCTCACTGGATATTTTCTCTTTTTCTGACCATTCTCTGTAAACCCTAGAGATGGTTGTGCGTGAAAATCCCAGCAGATCAGCAGTTTCTGAAATACTCAGACCAGCTCTGGCACCAACACCCATGCCACGTTCAAAGTCACTTAAATCACCTTTCTTCCCCATTCTGATGCTCAGTTTTAACTGCAGCAGATCATCGTGACCATGTCTACATGCCTAAATGCATTGAGTTGCTGCCATGTGATTGGCTGATTAGAAATTTGCGTTAATGAGCAGTTGGACAGGTGTACCTCATAAAGTGGCCAGCGAGTGTATACTTCTACCTGAGTAATGAATGTGACACCAGTGACAAAATGTGTAAATAAAGCTCTGTGAAAACATTACTATTTTTGCCTAGGCCTAAGTGTGGCCTAAGTACGTATCGAACGTACTAAATATTCATACACATACTTGTGGTCTTCAAACCCACTTGGAGACTTGTAGCCAAATACAGGACATGCGTCATGCAAGAAGACAAGTGATCAAGTGCAGTTGTGGCCACTCTGACTGACCCTATGCTACATACTCAGAATTATGTTGGTACTTCTTCACAAAAAGTGCAAATATTTTTAGAGGATAGTGTAAGAAAGTAAACTGGGATGCAGCATCTTTGAGAAGTGCGGATTTCTTTACAGCAGCAACAAATGCACATGCACAACTATTCACTAAAATTATATTGTAATATCAATTATAACATTGCCATATTTGATGTGAACATGACTCACATGCAGCAGTTTGCAGCAGCAGCATCAGTCCAAAGATGAGCATCATTTCTCTAAATACAGTTTCAGAAGAGCCCAATCCCAGCAGAAGTGTGTGATACTTCTTCAGATTGTCTGTCCGTCTGTGTTCAGGCTCTCATCGAGTGTCTTCATGGCGCAATGAGGAAATATCTAAAGAGGAAGTTTCCTCTGATTGGGGAAGATGCTGACACTGTTAGCATGTATGGCAATACATCTGAAACAATAGAGTGAAACTAAGAGAAATATGTCAAATAAGAAGTGACATTTACATTATACTGTTGTTTTTGCCAACAACAAATAATGTTGTTGCAATTTGAAATAGTGAACTAGTTAGAATTTATCATGGATAAGGTTTATAACCCTGGAAAATCAGGGATGTCACTGGAGGGAAGAAAGATTATCAGGGCTTTCAAGCGATGGTAACCTTCACCAGATATCTCAGATAATCTATAAGCTACAAATAGGTAAAGTAGAAAATAGGTAAACAAGCTGTCTCTGGAGTAGTACTTTTCAGAAGATACTAATATGTACCTTTGAGGTATATGGACCCTAGTAAATAAGGTACAAAGTGTGTGTGCAACTCTGCTTCCATAGGAATTAATTAAAAACTATTAGCAAGAAAGGAAACAAAGATGGCTTGTTCTGGACTATTTTATTTTAAATGAGGGCACAAATACATGCAACTCTGTCATATTTATATTTCATTACAGATGCATTTAAATGGATGGTAAATCAAATTTCAGCTACATCTGAAAATGTTATAGATTTCCAAAGTAATTAATGTTTAAAGAAATAAATTACATTAAACATTAATGTAAACTGTAATAGGCAGTTACTGTTAATTTTCTGACTCTGACAGTCTGCAAAAGCAACTTCAGCTACAGTTCTGCTCATAAGTTTCATATGTCTTGCTGAATGTGCACAATTTTAATCATGAATCATAACCACTGCATGTTATTTTATTATGTCCTGAATAAGCAATTTCACATATCAGATCTTTACATACACTCCACAAGACAAAATAACAGAAAGAAAAAAAGCCTAATTCAAAAACATACATAGCCTTAAATCTTGTCTGTTTACCTGATGATCCACGACTGTTTTCATGTTTTGTGATAGTTATTTGTGAGTCCCTTGTTTGTCCTGAGCAGTTCAACTGCTTCCTCATGTTTTCCAGAATATTCTGCATATTTGAATCATTTCCAGCTGTGACTATGCCTTTAGGATCCATCTTTTCACAAGAAGGGCAATTGAGGAACTCATACAACTATTACAAAATGTTTACTGATGCTCAAAAATGCAATGCATTACAAGCAGGGGGTGTAAACTTTTGATCAAAACAATGTGTACATTTTTCTCATTTTGTTTAAAGATCATACATATAAAGAGCTCAGATGCAAAACCAGCTAAAAGCCATCTCAGTAAAGAATGAGATAATGATACTGAATAAAAGCTCTCAACACATTGTATACATCTTTCAAATACTTTTACTTCAAACTCGCTAAAATCCCACCCCCAGCCCAATCAGAAATACCAGTACTTACATAGAAACCTATTCATCGGAGCTTGATAAACATGCAGTTTTTTTAAAGAAAGATGTCAGATGGATTTAGAGGCTTTTGCATTTGAATTCTTCATATATTTTTAATTGAGTACTGCTGTAGAATCTAATACTTACATGTTTGCCAGATAAGTACAAATGTAAGAATAATATACCCTGTTCAAACTATTAGAAAAGTTTAGCTTCTTAAACCTGTTTTGTTTGTTTCTAGAGCAGTGGTGTCAACCTCAGTTCCTGGAGGGCCACAGCCCTGCAGAGTTTACCTCCAACCCTAATTAAACACAAGCTCATCAAGGCCTTCAGAATGACTAGAAACACACAAGCAGGTGAGATGGAGCCTATAGCTGGAGCTAAACTCTGAGGTTGAGACCACTGCTCTAGAGGAGAATTTGTGTTACAAAACTTGTATATCCAACAAAATATATTGCAAATGACTTTTTAAAGCATGTCTTTGCAATCTGTCATTACATTTTAAAAAGGGTTGGAATTTTAAAAGTAATCATAAATTAAAAATACACAAGTGTGCCTAAACATGTTAAAGATCATATAAAATACAGATGATCTACTGCTGCTCTCATGAATCTTCTGCTGTGTTTATGTCGTTCTCTAAATCTTCTCATCCACACTTTCTGATCTTCCTGTTTCCTTCCTAAAAGCATCATCATCATCATCATCATCAACAACACAATTCACTGCTGAGATTTAAGCTGAAACAAACTCATGATATGTGGACATTCATATATTAAAAGCTCACCAGGACAGGGTTTGACTCTAATGGTTTTCTGTGTGTGACTGACGTGGTTCTTCACTTTTCCATTCATTGGTCCTTGTTCTAGTATTTCTCCATTTAAAGTCCAGCTATAGATGATCTGATCTCCCTCAGATGAGCAGAACACTGACTCACTGACACTTCCACTGAGCCAATAGGAGCTGAAGGGAGGGACACATGACAGTCAACAACACAAAACCAGTCAATGTCAAGATATTTTTCAAAAACAAAATTTTAGGAAAATATCTATATCTAGTGTAGCAAATTACTGTTTGAAATGCTTCCGCATATTTTTTTAAACAGTATACAGTAAGCATCATGCTAGTATTTCATATTGAAAATAGTTTTAGTCAGGATATCTGCAGGATTTTTAAGCTCAAATGTAAGACTTTTTAAGACCTTTTTAAAAGACCTGCACAAATAAAATTAATACTATATGTGTGTGTTAGGGCAATGTCTGTAGTAACATATTAAGTTGTAAAATGGTAAAAATCATGATTTACAACAAAGTTTTATAAATGATAATCTTCACATTTCAGCCTTTAAACCATTTTTTAAGAAAAGCGGTGAGTCAAAAGTATCAATTACTATATTAATTTAACCCTTTAACTGCCACTCCCTATTTTGAACATAAAACATGAAAAAGCACTATCCAAAGCTACATTTTTTATTTATATTTTGTAATATGATTTTCACATACATTTTTTTATGGTAATGCAAAGTCTGATTTTACAATGGTTTTCAAAGGATGAATTTTGAGATTTTAAGTTTTCAGGTGATATATAACGTCTTATGATTTCTAAAGCGTGATAAGGAAAAAGGCAATGAAGAAAGTCTTTTTGTGAAAAAGGTCTGAACATCTGTCATGATGTAGATTTCTGAGGTGCACTCTTGTCATAAATTAATCTATTAATTTTCCAACATAACTTGTAACACAAAACAGTGGCAAAATATCTATTTAGGAGTCTTAGACCTTCCCAACAATATATAGTTTGTCATGATTAGGATTTATTTGTAATATGAAGCGTCCCACTGACAGGACGGTGACAGTTAAAGGGTTAAACAATTATTATCAATTAATTATTATAGGTGACCCTAGACCACAAAACCAGTCATAAGGGTCCATTTTGTAGATCTATACATTATCTGAAAGCTGAATAAATAAGCTTTCCATTGATGTATGGTTTGTTAGGATAGGACAATATTTGGCCCAGACACAACTATTTGAAAATCTGAGGGTGCAAAAAAACATCTAAATATTGAGAAAATCACCTTTAAAATTGTCCAAATTAAGTTCTAGCAATGCATATTTCCAATCAAGAATTAAGTTTTGATATATTTACAGAAGGAAGTTTACAAAATATCTTAATGTAACATGATCTTTACTTAATATCCTAATCATTTTGACCCATACAGTGTATTTTTGGCTATTGGTACAAATATACCCCCAGTGACTTTTGACTCGTTTTGTGGTCCAGGGTCACATATTAATTAAATAACATATAAATATACTTACTGTCTTGATTGTTTAGGTTTTATAATGCATTATCTTCTTGTCAATCCACCAGTTCACATTTACAACTCTGCGTGTTTGCAGTGTAAAAACATAGGTAGATTTTCACTTTGGTCTGAACAAAAACTGCAGACGTGCTAAATGAAATACAGTGGTTTCCTAGTATTGGAAGTAAACAAAGCAGTGCAGCAGTTAAATCATAGCCTTTTGAAATGTATTCGTCACATTTAGCCATATCGCAATTTGTGTCTTTCCATCTCCTTGAATTCTAATTTTTACACCATCATTTACGTTTCTTATAACGTGTGAATATATCCCTTGTAGTGTTTTAAAACTAAAACAACCAGAGTACCTTGTTAACACTAGTTTTGTTTTGAATTCCCGATCCCGCTAGCTTATAGCCCATTAGCATCACCAGCGTGGTTGCCGCTACTCTTGCTTGCGTTGTTTATACACACACACACTACCATTGTTTACTAACTGTTACTTGCTTTAATGGCAAATTTGTGTCTACCTTTGAATACAGGTGATGACACGTTCGAGCTGCACTCGGTGCAGGTGGAGCTGGAAGCCGTGGAGAAGCAGATCCGCCAGCTTCTGGAGAGGCAGGCCGAGCTGAGGGCAGCTCTGGAATCCTCTCGGGCACGAAAGGTTCAGTAGACTTTTTGCTCTAAATGAATGGTTATTGACATGGTGTAAAGAACAGAAACTGCTTTTTGTTAATAATTGGAATCTTTTCTGGGAGCGTCCTAGGCTTTTCCGTGCTGATGGCCTGCACCCCAGCAGAGTCGGCGCAGAACTGCTGTCGGACAACATCTCCAGGACGCTGCGCTCCATTTGACTAGTAAGCCGATTCCCAAATAACTGCTATGATGGTTTTTGCTCTGAACACTTAAATGATAGCACTAGTGCTGTCCAATCTATAAATACTGTGTCTGTTCCTCGAATAGTGAGGTCAAAACATACAGTTAATGCAGGATCTAGAAAAAATCTGATCGTGATTAACCCGGAAAAATGCGAAATAAACTAACAAAAACCATTTTTAAAGTTTGGGCTTCTAAACATTAGATCACTCGCACCCAAAGCAGTTATTGTAAATGAAATGATCACAGATAATAGTTTTGATGTACTCTGCTTGACTGAAACCTGGCTAAAACCAAATGATTATATTGGTCTAAATGAGTCTACTCCACCAAGCTACTGTTATAAGCATGAGCCCCGTCAGATTGGTCGTGGCGGTGGTGTCGCAACAATATATAGTGATATTCTCAATGTAACTCAGAAAAAAGGATACAAGTTTAATTCCTTTGAAATACTTTTGCTTAAAGTTACTCTGTCAGATTTGCAAAAGAAATCTGTCTTATCTCTTATTTTAGCTACTGTGTATAGACCACCAGGGCCGTATACAGACTTTCTAAAAGAATTTTCAGATTTCCTTTCCGACCTGCTGGTTAATTTTGATAAAGCACTAATTGTCGGAGACTTTAACATTCACGTCGATAATACAAATGATGCCTTAGGGCTTGCGTTTACTGACCTATTAAATTCTTTTGGAGTCAAGCAAAATGTCACCGGGCCCACTCATCGTTTCAATCATACGCTAGATTTAATTATATCGCATGGAATTGATCTTACTGACATAGATATCGTACCTCAAAGCGATGATGTTACTGACCATTTCCTTGTATCATGCACGCTGCGTATGACTGATATTAACTATATCGCTCCGCGCTATCGTTTGGGCAGAACCATTGTTCCAGCCACCAAACATTTATTTACAAGTAACCTGCCCGATTTATCTCAACTGCTCTGTGCACCCAGTAATACACAGGATCTAGACAAATTAACTAGCAACATGGACACTATCTTCTCTAATACGTTAGAAGCTGTTGCCCCCATCAAACTGAAAAAAGTTAGAGAAAAATGTACTGCGCCATGGTACAACAGTACTACCCATTCTCTCAAGAAAGAAACTCGTAATCTTGAGCGCAAATGGAGAAAAACTAATTTGGAAGTTTTTAGAATTGCGTGGAAAAACAGCATGTCCAGCTATAGACAGGCTCTAAAAGCTGCCAGGGTCGAGCACATACGCAAACTCATAGAAAATAACCAAAACAATCCAAGGTTTTTATTTAGCACAGTGGCCAGATTAACAAATAATCAGATGCCGCCCGACCGAAATATTCCTTTACAGTTTAATAGTAATGACTTTATGAATTTTTTCACTGATAAAATAGATAACATCAGAAATACAATAACCAGCGTAGATTCTACAGCGTCTAATACGTCAATTTCCTTTGTCACACCCAAAGAAAACCTGCAGTGCTTTACCACTATAGGACAGGAAGAGCTAAATAAATTTATCAGTACGTCTAAACCAACAACATGCCTATTAGATCCTGTACCCACTAAATTACTGAAAGAGTTGTTACCTGTAGCAGAAGAACCGCTCCTCAATATTATTAACTCATCGTTATCTTTAGGTCATGTCCCAAAATCATTCAAGTTAGCGGTTATTAAGCCTCTTATTAAGAAACCACAACTACACCCTAATGAACTAGGAAATTACAGACCCATCTTCCGTTTATGTCTAAAATTTTAGAAAAAGTTGTATCTGCTCAATTATGCTGCTTTTTGCAAAAAAATGATATCTATGAAGAATTTCAATCAGGTTTCAGGCCCCATCATAGCACAGAAACTGCACTTGTAAAAATCACTAATGACTTGCTTCTTGCATCAGACCAAGGCTGCATCTCATTGCTAGTTTTACTTGACCTTAGTGCTGCGTTTGACACTATAGACCATGACATACTAATAGATCGACTACAAAACTATGCAGGTATTCAAGGGCAGGCTTTAAGATGGTTTAGATCCTACCTGTCTGATCGCTACCACTTTGTTTACTTAAACGGAGAGTCTTCTTAATTATCACCAGTAAAGTATGGAGTGCCACAAGGATCTGTCCTAGGTCCTCTGCTTTTCTCAATATACATGTTGCCCCTTGGCAATATTATTAGGAATTATGGAATTAGTTTCCATTGTTATGCTGATGATACTCAACTATATATCTCAACAAGACCAGATGAAACTTCTAAATTATCAAAGTTAACAGAGTGTGTTAAAAATGTAAAAGACTGGATGACCAATAATTTTCTCCTATTAAATTCAGATAAGACAGAGATATTACTTATCGGACCAAAAATTAATACACAAAATCTCTTGGATTACAATTTGCAACTAGATGGATGTACTTCTGCTTCCTCTACAGTCAAAAGTCTGGGTGTTATATTAGACAGCAACTTGTCTTTTGAAAATCATATTTCCCATGTTACAAAAACAGCATTCTTCCATCTTAGAAACATTGCCAAGCTGCGAAACATGTTACCTGTTTCTGATGCAGAAAAGTTAGTTCATGCATTTATGACCTCTAGGCTGGACTATTGTAATGCATTGCTAGGTGGTTGTCCTGCATCTTCAATAAACAAGCTGCAGTTAGTCCAAAATGCAGCTGCTAGAGTCCTTACCAGGTCAAGAAAATATGACCATATTACCCCAATTTTAAAGTCTCTGCACTGGCTTCCTATTAGGTTCCGTATCAACTATAAAATACTACTTCTTACCTATAAGGCCCTAAATGGTTCAGCTCCTGCGTACCTAACTAGTCTTCTACCTCGCTACAATCCATCACGCTCCCTAAGGTCGCAAAACTCAGGACTCTTGGTAGTACCTAGAATAGCAAAGTCCACTAAAGGAGGTAGAGCTTTTTCACATTTGGCTCCCAAACTCTGGAATAGCCTTCCTGATAATGTTCGGGGTTCAGACACACTCTCTCTGTTTAAATCTAGATTAAAGACACATCTTTTTAGCCAAGCATTCACATAACGCATCTCATAATCTTTTACTGCTGTTATATCTGATCAATTGCACATTATGAATCCTTAGCTTTGGTTGAACAAATCCTTTTGCTTGGTTTGAACAGCAGCTACGCTAATTATGTTCCTATTGTTCTCTGTTTCTGCCACGGGATTGACATCCCGTGCTAACTAGGAATAACACAAGCTACAGTCTGGATCAGGAGCACCGAAGAAGAGATGATGATGCCAACCCCTCAGAGGACTTTAGATGATATCAGCCCTGAAACACCATACATCACTACCGAATTTTACTACAGTGATTTGATTGCAACATATAATCATTAATGTTAACATTATACAAATTGTACAAACTTTAATTATTGTACAAATTCTAATTTAACAAACGTTATTGTACAAACTTTAATTTAACAAACTTTAATTATTGTACAAACTTTTAATTTGCTGTTAAGCTGCTTTGAAACGATTTGTTTCGTGAAAAGCGCTATACAAATAAACTTGACTTGACTTGACTTGACTTGAATTCCTAATTAAAAGTTTTTATGGCCTTAAATATGATACAGCTAAAACATCTTAAGACGGTTTAAGGACTCATGGAAACCCTGTTTAGTACATTTAAAGTGCAGATGATTTTGACTAAAATCATCCAGACATTCAGTAATGAGCTGCAATAAAAACCTTTACAGAGATTCAACTGATTCATTTGCATGAGAGTAAGATCTTTGGAGAACATGAGATTGGAATGAGTCTGATGAGAGAGTTTCTGTACCTTCAACAATCACTTGAAGATCTCTGGATATTTCTGGACTATCTGAGTGGCTGAGTCTTAATCTGTAATTCCCTGAATCTGCTCTGATCACACGGTTAATTATCACAGTCCCATTAATGACTGTCACTTCAGGTCTGTTTTTATAAAGATCACATTTCTTAATTTTGCCATTCTTTACTCTACAAGCTGGATCATCCGGTGTGTTGTTTATTATCTTTATTAACTTCAGTTCATATTCACTATCATCCATCATCAGCAGATTGAGTTTGTGTCCCAGAGCTGCGTAACAGGGATCAGACTGATCAAACCTGCAGAACAGATCCAGAACTGAAGAACAAAACACATACAATGAAACATACCAAAATCTACAGACAAAATCAGATGCAAATTACACAAACATTCACAGAATTTAAGTTCAACTGAAGAAACATCCAAAAGACACTTGACAAACTCATTTAATCTCAGTAATGCTCATCTTCATCATACACACAGATGCTCAGCTCTTTTTTCTTAGGAAAAGGAGTCATTTGTGCATCTCCTGACTTACTGATATAATTAGCAAGATACCGAACACCATCATATTACTGGGGGGTATTCCAGAAAGCAAGGTTAACTTACCATTTGGTAAACCCTGCAGTCTTGGTTGATTAACCGAAAGCCTGCTTACTCTGAGTATGTCGGTTCCAAAACACCCGAGAAGAGTTAGTTTAATCAACCTCCTTCTGGTAACCGAGAGTTAATGGGCGTGCACGGTGAATACATGAAGACATTTTCAATGGATCGCCGAATTCACGAGTCACCATGGAAACTCAAGGTAAGAAAAAAAGGGCAGCATACTTTACAGAGGCAGAGTTAGAGGTTTTAATGCTGGTTTATGAGTACTTAAAACCTACGGTTATGAAAAAAACAAAAAGGCTGCATCAGCAAAGGCAAGAGTTGGCTTGGCAAACAAATTACTTGCAGAGTCAATGCGCAATTTTCTTAAAATAAAATATTGTACTCTCTCACCTTTTATAATAATGCAAAATTAAAAATAAATAATTTTTAGTATGTTATATATCTACTTAAGCATTTATGTTTTCTGCCACCACAGGAAGGGTTACCACAGTAGTGCTTAGGCTACTTTTTACATTTTTTTTTACGTAAACTTTAAATAAACAAATAACATCACTGTCACTTTGTGACTTTAAATACACTTACAGTCATTGTTTCACTTCTGCATTATGAAGTCTTATTTTATTTAACTGCATTTTATATACTGAACTCTTATTTGGAGTACTCTTACATGTTACTAATATCTTTGTGTATTAGTTTGTTTGAGAATATATATTGAGAATCTTATGGGTTTTATTGTCTTGAAGTTGCTGATGGATGCATTGTATTATTGGACCCTGATGGTTTCTTCTTGCCAGACAAAGTGTACTTGTATAATTCCACTGTAGGATAAAGATGATGGGAGACCCAGGTATAATGCACACCATTTAATGTATGCACTCTTTTATATAAAAGAATAACAAATTGTCATTGTGTTTTCATAGATTATGTCTGGATTAACATGCAGATAAAGTTTCTTCTGCCTCAACACATAATATTAGCAGTGTAAGAATTTGTCTGCAGATGTTCTTAAATTAAATATTATGTTATTGTGTTACAGATACAGATTTTATCTTTTTTTGTTATTCCTTCCATGTTGCCCATGAAGAAGCTGTATGAGGTCCATCTTCAAAGGCAAATAAAAAATGTGACATAGAGATGGACCTTATGCAGCTTCAAATAGAAGATAAAAGACTTGCTATTAAAGAGGCCAAACTTAGAAAATAGAAATACTGGAGCATTGCATTAAGGTGAGAACTGAGAACATTAATGTGTTACTTGTTGAATAGTACAGGTCCTTCTCAAAAAATTAGCATATTGTGATAAAGTTCATTATTTTCTGTAATGTACTGATAAACATTAGACTTTCATATATTTTAGATTCATTACACACAACTGAAGTAGTTCAAGCCTTTTATTGTTTTAATATTGATGATTTTGGCATACAGCTCATGAAATCCCAAAATTCCTATCTCAAAAAATTAGCATATTTCATCCAACCAATAAAAGAAAAGTGTTTTAATACAAAAAAAGTCAACCTTCAAATAATTATGTTCAGTTATGCACTCAATACTTGGTCGGGAATCCTTTTGCAGAAATGACTGCTTCAATGCGGCGTGGCATGGAGGCAATCAGCCTGTGGCACTGCTGAGGTGTTATGGAGGCCCAGGATGCTTCGATAGCGGCCTTAAGCTCATCCAGAGTGTTGGGTCTTGCATCTCTCAACTTTCTCTTCACAATATCCCACAGATTCTCTATGGGGTTCAGGTCAGGAGAGTTGGCAGGCCAATTGAGCACACTAATACCATGGTCAGTAAACCATTTACCAGTGGTTTTGGCACTGTGAGCAGGTGCCAGGTCGTGCTGAAAAATGAAATCTTCATCTCCATAAAGCTTTTCAGCAGATGGAAGCATGAAGTGCTCCAAAATCTCCTGATAGCTAGCTGCATTGACCCTGCCCTTGATAAAACACAGTGGACCAACACCAGCAGCTGACATGGCACCCCAGACCATCACTGACTGTGGGTACTTGACACTGGACTTCAGGCATTTTGGCATTTCCCTCTCCCCAGTCTTCCTCCAGACTCTGGCACCTTGATTTCCGAATGACATGCAAAATTTGCTTTCATCCGAAAAAAGTACTTTGGACCACTGAGCAACAGTCCAGTGCTGCTTCTCTGTAGCCCAGGTCAGGCGCTTCTGCCGCTGTTTCTGGTTCAAAAGTGGCTTGACCTGGGGAATGCGGCACCTGTAGCCCATTTCCTGCACACGCCTGTACACGGTGGCTCTGGATGTTTCTACTCCAGACTCAGTCCACTGCTTCCGCAGGTCCCCCAAGGTCTGGAATCGGTCCTTCTCCACAATCTTCCTCAGGGTCCGGTCACCTCTTCTCGTTGTGCAGCGTTTTCTGCCACACTTTTTCCTTCCCACAGACCTCTTGCTTGAGGGTGTCAATGATGGCCTTCTGGACAGCAGTCAGGTCGGCAGTCTTACCCACGATTGCGGTTTTGAGTAATGAACCAGGCTGGGAGTTTTTAAAAGCCTCAGGAATCTTTTGCAGGTGTTTAGAGTTAATTAGTTGATTCAGATGATTAGGTTAATAGCTCGTTTAGAGAACCTTTTCATGATATGCTAATTTTTTGAGATAGGAATTTTGGGTTTTCATGAGCTGTATGCCAAAATCATCAATATTAAAACAAAAAAAGGCTTGAACTACTTCGAGTTGTGTGTAATGAATCTAAAATATATGAAAGTCTAATGTTTATCAGTACATTACAGAAAATAATGAACTTTATCACAATATGCTAATTTTTTGAGAAGGACCTGTATATAAAGCAAAAAATAAATATGTATTTTTCCTATATAAACAGTCAACTTCAATGTAAATACTTTCATTCAAATGATTTTCACTTTGCCGTGTTTGGTCTGCTACATTTATTGGGTGTTCCTCTAGGGCATCTTCATCAGGACAAGGAGGGTGGCTCTCTGCTCTTATTGTGGCAATGTTGTGAAGGAAAACACAAGCAACTGTGATGTGACATGCCCTCTCTGGACTGACCCTGAGCCCACGCAGACACTGAAACCTTGCCCTCAGGATGCCTAAGGTCATCTCTACCCTGGCTTCAGAATCAGAATCAGAATGAGCTTTATTGCCAGGTAAGTTTGCACATACTAGGAATTTGTTTTAGTGACAGAAGCTCCACAATGCAACAGAATGACAATGACAAGAAAAGACACACAGATAATAAAAGAACAATATACAAATATACAGAAAAAGTGCAAAAAAGCAAATACTCAATATACAATTTAAATACACTGAACACATTGAAGTGCCCTGTAATGACTAAAGTGTATAATACAAGTAGTAAACCATGAAAACATTGTGTAAAGCAAAACTGACCCTGTTGAATTGTGTGCCATAATGATGACTCTATAAAAATTCTGGAATAATGTACAGACCCTGGCCATTTCGCCTAAACTATAGTGATGAGGTGGGCTGCATCACATTATTACCTGGTAAGTGGGAAGCAGTTATGAGTGTAAAATTGATGTAGGCCTATGTAAATGTAAAAGATTAAGGACTGAAAATTAATTGATGCTATGGGCAGACTTTCTATTAACATTGTCTCACATTTGGGACAATCACATTTGGGA
Source organism: Cirrhinus molitorella (assembly GCA_033026305.1). Lineage (NCBI taxonomy): Eukaryota > Metazoa > Chordata > Actinopteri > Cypriniformes > Cyprinidae > Cirrhinus > Cirrhinus molitorella. The sequence goes on from CM065129.1 coordinate 36,268,411, forward strand.
GCCCTGAAATTGAAAGTGATATTATACAAGTCGGTGTATGCAGTATAGACAAACGATAGATACAATGAATACACATTAAAATACGTCTCACGCTGATTTTTCTAGAACGGACAAATCTGTGGAATTCTTCTAAGACGCACAGCTGTACACACAGTTGCCTTTTGATGCTCTGCTCAACACTGTAACACTGTATAAAAATCCCTATGGCAAAATAAATAATGGTAATGGTAATGGTAATAGTAAGAGCTGACCCGCGGTTCGTCACATAGCCTACGTGAGGTTTCAAAAGTTTCATTAAATAAATTAGCGATTCTTTGAAAACTCCTTCAAATATTGGTCAGGGTAAGAACACATCAGTGCGTGGCCTTATCACCCTCTCACGGTGAATAAAAAACCTTGTATAATCTGTGCTACCTCTCGGATACAAACTAACCCTGGGACATAACCTGCTCCGGAGCAGGCTATCTTCAGAGAGCAAGTTGCTATGCCTATGGCTACTTACTTAACCTGAAAATTTCCTCCGTTTTTGGAACCGAAAGTTGCGGTTATCCACTAACTTACTCTTAAACATACCCGGGTATGTAACATAACCTGCTTTCCGGAACACACCCCAGATAGCCTACTGCTGCTGGAAAGAGAGCATTACGTTTTTTGCACGGCTGCACGCGCATAAACGCAAGACGCGGTCACGCGGTTATCCGAATGGCAGTTTAGAAAACACAGTTGCGTTTATGAAACATAATAAATGTACTTTTCACGCTCATGTTTGTTTTTTGAGACACAAAGTCACTGACAAGCAAGCGAGAAACAGACAGACCGACATACAATCACGCCCAGCTACGTTAGCAAGACAGACTGACAATCACATCAACTTAACTTTGCTGTTGCTGCAGCAGCTGACATCAAACTTAGAGACAAGAGAACACGTTTACCTGATTGCTGTTCTCGCATTTCACTCTCATGGTGTTGTTGTTTTTTTGTTTTGTTTTCGTTTTTCATGTCCGGATGGATAATTCCGCTTCATATTGTCGTCAAACTTATGTACGCGGTAAGATGTAAACATTAACCGGTGCGCTGACAGGGAGGAGAAGGTGGGGGCGGGGCCTTGCATAATTTGCGGGACCCTACGCACCTTGCGTAGTGAGCGTATAGGGCAGATCGGTACTACATACACCTCATATTAAACATTTAAAACAAAATTATTGAGAACAAAATGACCTGCGCTGTGAGTCAAATATACAGGAAAAAACTGCAAAATAAATCAGTTGTCATAAGGATATTTATAATGTCAGTTTTAAAGCCTGCATGTGTGGTTTGAAAGTGTATTAACAAAGCTCTGATTACTGCCGTTTGTAAAAACATTTCTCCTGATAATGAAGCTCAATTTGTACTGAAATGATGAGTCTGAGATCCTTGTCATTACTGAAGTTCACCACACGAGGTCTCCATCAGCACAGGGCTATTGATCTGTTGTGATCTGTTTATGAAACGTTTCAGCCTCTGCTTCATGTCTGGAGGAGTTAAAAAATTGGTTCAGTTATCGAAACTGGTTTGTTTAAAAGGGGAAAACAGATTCTAAAAATGGATTTGATCATAATGCAGTGTTGATTCTGATCTGGATCAAACCTTCAGTATAGATAAAACTTTTCGGTAGGAATTGAATCCAAAAACATGTATGATTTGTTAACCACATTTAGAAGATTACACTTTAAATAAAAATTTGCAATTGGTTTGTAAAAGCTTTTATGCATGTTTAGTCTTAGTTTTTGTTGCATTTACATCTGACCAGCAACAGGTCCAGCTTCAGATATGAGATGAAGGGTGGAACAAGTGATATTCCAACTCATACTATTACTGGAGTATGTAGTGTGTTTACTGTGTGCTACAGGAATAAAACCTTCAGAGATTTATCTGATTAATTTGCATGAGAGTGAGATCTTTGGAGAACATGAGAATGGAATGAGTCTGATGAGAGAGTTTCTGTACCTTCAACAATCACTTGAAGATCTGTAGATGTTTCTGTGCCATTTGAGTGACTGAGCCTTAATGTGTAATTCCCTGAATCTGCTCTGATCACACGCTTTATTATCACAGTCCCATTAATGACTGTCACTTCAGGTCTGGTTTTATAAAGATCACAATCCCTGATTCGACCATATTTTGCTCTACAAACTGGATCATCTACTGTGTTGTTTATTCTCTTTTGTATCTTCAGGTCATATTCACTAGTGTCCTGCACCATTAGCAGATCGAGTTTGTGTCCCAGAGCTGCGTAACAGAGATTTGATTGATTAAACCTGCAGAACCGATCCAGACCTAATGAACAAATCACACACACACACACACACACACACACACACACACACACACACACACACACACACAGTGAAATGTACCAAAATATACAGACAGCATGAATTGAAATCAGAAAATTAGCTGAAGAAACATATCTAACAGACTCTTGATCTAAACTCAGTTGATCTAACGCACTATTGCTATTCATGCTATTCACATATGAAACGCGATTCAGTATTCTAGAATTTGCATCAATTTCAAAAAAACAATTTTTTAGTTAATATAGGCCTGAATGTAAAATGTAACCAAATATTTTGGTACTCACATGCTTATTTTTTAATTTTTTTGTTTGCATTGGAACAACACAAAAAAACAGAAAAGAAAAGTCACATTTGATGCAATTCCACACAGAAACCAACAAATGCACTGGACAAAATTATTGGCACCCTTAACTTAATATTTAATAGCACCTCCTTTGGAAAAAATAACTGAAATCAATCCTATAACCATGAATGACTTTCTTTGAAGGATGCCTTCTCCATCTGTCAACAACATGTTCTCCCAGAAGTATTGTGGTTTTGTCTCATAGGTTTTGGCAAACTCCAGTCTTGCTTTTTATGCCTTTGTGTCAGCAGTGGTGTCCTACCATAGCATCCATTTTCTTTCAGATGGTGACGGATAGTGCAAGCTGATACTGTTGTCTGTTGTACCCTGTGTTTGCAGATCAGTTTGAATTTGTTTGGAAGTTAATCTGGTTTGGGGTGTGTTAAGAATTATCTTGTGTCCCTCTATTTCTCGATGCCACCACGAACGTTCTCAGTCCTTTTATGTGTTAACGGCCGGGAAGCAAGAAAACACACAAAATCCGGTATTCTGGTATTCCGGTATTTATATGTATAAACGTGTTATATAAATTGGAACAATGTACAGGAAGGTCTGAGCATGTTAGGAATAAACTGATGATGAACTATACCCATAGTTCATTCAGAACCCTGTTATCCCAAACTTACAGATACATTGTCCTTACCTGAGCATTTGAACTCAGAGAATACAATGGTAGATATGCAAATGCATACACTGGACATGGGAGAGAGAGAGAGAGAGAGGAAGAGCACAGAAGGGAGGAGGGATTGAATAGGAAAAAACAGAGAGCTATAAAGGAAGGGGAACAAAGGTCGGAAAAAGGAAGGGTAGACATATTGAAACAATAAAGACAGAGAGTGTTTTCCAACAGGGTGACTGAAGATGACTGAAGGCGGTTACTGAAGGCATCACAGTTTTACAGAAGTCACAGTGGCTCTTGAAAAGACACAGCTACTTTATGCAGGCTGTGTGCATTGTACTGTGGATTGACTGTTTTGAAACTTATATTGTAGTTACATAGCCTCTAGACCTCAGTTATCACAAAAAAAGCCAGAACACTTCAGCCAATTACTTCAGGAAATACGTCTTAAGCTGTGTTCACATTAGCAGTGACTTTTGTCGCTGCATGTTGCCAGGAGCTGGTGATGAGGTTGCTAGTGGCCATTCTGTCAGGACCACTATCGTCAAGATAACTTACAAATAGCATATATTTTAGGTTGGGGGTATGGTTCTGTTCTGGGCAAACACTCCCTGGCCATCCATGCAGCCTAGCATGGATAGGAGCAGGGAGAGCATGAATAACCCCCCCTAGGGTAAACAGAACAGAACCAACATTAATGATTAAAGTAGCAGATATCATTAATGTCGCAAGTGATTATTTTATGTAATAACAATCCTGACTTAACAAGAAATATCCAATGCCAAGTCCTTACTGGATGAGAGGAGGAGTTGGGGATGGAGGGGGGTGATTAGCTCCTGCGCAAAGCGATAGCTGCTGAATATAATGACTGAATAGACCTTATATAGGAAATTAATGATTGGTGTCGCATTCCTATAGGTAGATGTGGATCAGCTGAGCGTCAGCTGATGCAAGCTTGACTAACACTACTGGTTGCCTTGACAGCAAATTAGGTTTCTTGCCTACTTTTTTCATTTGCGTAGCCTATGTTTATTAGGGGTGCTCCGATTGATCGGCTGCCGATCACTATCGGCCGATAATCGCTTTGGGATGTTTGATCAGCGGTCTCTAAAAAGGCAGATCAAATAAACCGATCTAACGCTGATGACGCGCCTGCTGTGAGAGGTTTGGCACGACATTCAGCGGGACCATCTCAGTCTCTGTCCGGCGCGGGTAAAACAATTATAATGCTGACGGTTTCACAAACAGCGCGAGTGAATGAACGCGTGCTCTTTCTCTTGCTTTCTCTTTCTCTTTCTCTCTCAAATTGCGCAAATATCTTCCAATCACCACATCACGTCAGATTATAATGCTGCACAGTTGACACAGGAATTGTTGCTTGCACAATAGAGGCAGTGTCGCATCGTCGCTAAAGTTTATAAATTGCATTTCTTGCAATTTATAATTGGCCGCTCATGCGCACTCAAAGCGCACACACATAACGCCAGCTTCACATAACTCCGCTTGCGGTGCATATTTTTCTCCCACGTTCATGTTCATTGATTAAAGCGTTCAAGCTGTGCACTGTTGAGGTCTGGCAGTGTGTTTAAGGAGCGGTGCGTCAGAGATCTTTTTCGCAGAGTCTGAATTAAAGCGACAGCGCATTGTTTGCGATAAATATGAACAAGAGTTGACACGAAAACCTCATATTTACACCATAAACGCATATAAATAAAGTCAGCTGTGTTTCACAGTTAACACATGTTGGTTTTTGGCTAGGTTTAAAGGAAAGGAGCACTTTTAGATAAGCAAAGCAATCATAGATGGCACTAGGTAGGAAAACAAAGAAAAGAACAACAACAAAAAATCAAGCCACTTGCTTGAACAACTTAATATATAAATCTAGAAGTAAATTCAAAAGTAAAAAGCACTGTTACATGTGTTGCTTATTTTATTGCATTTAAACATGAATGATTACTATACTGTTTTACTGTACTGTGTAATAAAAGAATCACAATGCTGAAAAAGCCTTTTCAGTAACAATGTTTGTTAAATGTGTTTGTGGAAATCAGGATTGTGCTGTGTGTAAGCTATAGTGCAAAAGTTGCACAATTCTAACAACAAATGCACTCCATGATCAAACATTTAGGCGAGATGTATAAATATTTGTGAAAAATATATAAAAAAAAGCTCCCCTTCATCCCTCAAATTAATAACTCTGCTCTCACAAGAGCCAACTAAGAGGCGAATTCCCCTATTTTCAGGGAAGAAAACAAACAAACAAACAAACAAAAAAAAAACAACAACAACAACTGAGGCCCTGAATAAATGTCTAAAAATCCTGATTGGAGAGTATCACTATAAATAATTCTACATGATAAAAAGAAGGCTTTAAAAAGATCGGTATCGGTGATCGGATCGGCAGATACTGCTTCCTGTAATCGGTGATTGGTGATCGGCCTCAAAAATCCTGATCGGAGCACCCCTAATGTTTATCTATGGCTGAGAGGTGAATGATTGCATGAGCTTTACTGTCTTCTTTCCTATTGGCTGTCACTCCTAAAAGTTGCTTTTCATTTGCATAAAGTTGAAGGATTCTGAACTTTGTCGTGTCGCTGGACACACCGAATCCAGTCGCCAACAACCGCTGTCACTCTTGTCACAGGAAATCACCATTGAAATGGATTGGATTGTGTTGCTTTGTCGTTGCGTGTCACTTGAAGTGTGAATGGGGCTTTATGGTAGCCTAGACCAGTGGTTCTCAATCCTTGTCCTGGGGGACCCCTGCTCTGCACATTTTGCATGTCTCCCTTATTTAAATGTGCATCTCACTGAAAGATAACCAGTGCATTTCACTGTTAACATTATTGTGGTTAAGCACATAGTTTGCTCTGTGCCTTCTGTTCAACAGCAGTTACAGCAAACCAATAGCATGACAGTTGTTTTTAGTTATTGTCACCAAGATCATGTTAACATTTTTTATGTATGTATATCACAGTCAGGGAAAGACAGCAAGCACCTTCTGTCTCCAGAATGCTTATCCAGCATTTTTGGTTTTATATATGTTTTATTTCTGTTTTATGTGTTGAGATATAGGATTATATTTTTATGTAGAGCACTTTGGTCAGTAATCTGGCTGCTTTTAAATGTGCTTAATAAATGAATGAACTTGAACTACTTATAAATGAATGAGGAATAAGGGCTTTCTTAAAGGGACAGTTCTATTGGCTACCAACAACTGTTTGGTTACCAACATTCTTCAAAATATTTTATGTTCAACAGAAGAAAGAAACACATACGGGTTTGGAACAACATGAGGGTAAATAAATGATGACAAAATTGTAATGTAAAAATTTCTTGATGTTTGTTGCAGTCAGATGTTGAAATAAATTTCCTTTTTAATTCTTCTGGAGGATGATAAAGCAAAAACTTGTCCTTTTATGGAATCAAACCCTGACTGTTCAGACTGTTCTATGAAGATTCAAAGGTTTTCTTTTTTTTTTTGTAAATGTCAGATAAAGAGGAGGGACCTGACAATCAGAAAGATATTTAAAGACGCATCCGTCGCCTGAACATTCACAAGAGTCTCAGCCCATACGGTGAGTATGATTTTGATAATTTTGAAAATTATGTTTTTTTCTTCAGAAAATGACAGAATGGAGTGATTGTATTTGTACTGTATTTCAGGTGCACCTGATCCTCTGAGCTGGACGTCTGAAGCGATGATCACAAACATGATTGTGAGTTTCTGTATGTGAGAATGTGAGTGTGATTTTGTCAGACGTCAAACACTAGGCTCAGATCTTGAGTTTGTGTCTCTCAGGTGTTGCTGTTTGTGTCTGCGCTGTTTCCCATGCTGACGGACACTGCTGTGGTCAAAGACTGCTCTGATGTTTATGCGAGTGGATATAAAACCAGTGGCGTGTACTTAGTCTCCTCAACATATGGACAGGTTAAGGTCTACTGTGAGATGGAACAAAATGACAAAGAATACTGGACGGTATGCATTTCAATGTGTTTTATCTTGCAAAAGGATATTTTATTGTCAGATGCACCCCAGTGTGAACAACAGCATGATTATAAATAAATTATTATTTATTGCTTTTTTTCGTGCTCTTTAAATAGGTTGGAAAACAGACAATAGAGTTTACATTTGTTGCAAAATAATGCTTGCTCACCTCAATCATCTTTTTAAAAGACGAAAGGCATGAAATGATGTGATTTGTGAAAACAATGAATGATTTCTGAATGTTTCAGGTGATTCTCAGGCGAAAAGACGGCGAGGTGAATTTCTATAGGCCATGGTGTGGTTTTGTAAGATTCTAAGCTTAAAAAGGCAAACAGAGAGAGACCAAACAATTAAAGACATGGGAAACATGGACATTTAATCAGGACTGCAGTATAAATGCAGATTATATGTCTTATTAAAATTAATAAACCAGTTTCCTTTGATGTTTTTATTAGGTTTAGAGTTTCTTCACCAGCTGACCAGCAAGCATCAGTATAGACTCAGAGTAGATGTGGAAGACTTTAACGGGCAGAAGGCTTACTCTGTGTACAAGTTTTTCTCTGTCAGCTCTGAGGCTGATGGGTACAAACTGCATGTGAGCGGCTTTCTAAATACAGGAGCAGGTAAAATAAAACTACAGATGTTCAATTTTCCATAAAAGAGTTTAAGCAAATAAAATGATAATAATGAATCAGTTTTATAACAACTTTTAAACCATTTTATTTTAGATGTACACATAAAAGTGCCTCTGTAATAATAGTTTCTCCTTTCTGCAGGTGACTCTTTGACTTATCACAATTTAATGAAGTTCTCCACCTTTGACAAAGACCAAGATAATGCAGAAGGTAACTGTGCTGTTAAAAACAATGGAGGGTTTTGGTACAACAATTGCTATCACACAAACCCCACTGGCCTATATTTGTGGGGGTCAGGAGGTGCAATGATGTCTACTGGAGTCAACTGGTATTACTGGAAGAGCAAATATGATTCTCTGAAATCCATCACCATGAAGATCAGACGTGAGAATTAGAGCAGGGGTTTCTGTCCTTTACATATTCTTCAGTGCAAGTTGTGCACATATCCACAACTTATGCATACATGTGGATCTTTCTTAAAACATGGTGACAAACAAGTCCCTTGGCTTTTTAAGATGTCAAGAAACTTCAAATATGAAATAGCTCCACTTATATTGTCTTGCATGAAAATATATTTGAATGTGTCAGGTTCTTGAATAACCTCTTGTTGTCTTAAATACAAATGTGTTGAAATAGAGCATTTCTTCATGCTGTTCTGCACCAGCAAAACCTGTGTCTCACTGAAGCAGCTGGAATTATAAGCAATAAAGATTTATTATCAAAGCAATATGTTGTTGTTTGTATTGCATTAACCAGCTAAAAAGGTTTCATATATGAATAAAGAAAATAGCTTATTATGTAAAAACAATGACAATATATAAGCTAGGATTATTCTAAAATGCAGAAAACAGTTGTATGTAAAAGGAAAATGTAGGTATAGACTTAAGTAGAGTGTAAATGTACGAAGATATAAAGGGAGAAAAAAAGTTCTGCCATTATTAGACAGAATCTGATAAGTTACTTGAGTAAACAATGAAGTTGATGTTTCTTCAGAAGTTCTGATCTGATCTGAGAAGGTGTGGCAATCTAAGGTACTCAAAATAAAGCCTCAAGCATCATTTACCTAGCAAACAGCAAACCAGTAGTCAAGTTAAGGCAAGTCAACTTTATTTATACAGTGCTTTTTACAATACAGATTGTGTCAAAGCAACTTTACAGTATCGAATAGAAAAATAAATTATCAATAATGCAAAAAGAAACTGTAAACAATTTTAGTTAGAGGAAATTAATCAATAGTTCCAAATTAATAAATTGATTGTCCCAAATTAATTGTCCCCAATTTAGTTGTCCCCAACTGAGCAAGCCATAGGCAACAGTTTTGCTTATTAAAATAACAGATGGACACTGCTGTGACATACTCTGAAAACAACATTGGTCATTTGGGTTAAAATCCTATAAATACTCAAAGTATATATCAAACAATCTGGAACAGACAATGCAATAATGGTAAAAACACATGTGTTGTGACATTACTGTTGGATCCAATATAGTCAGATTTAGCACAGCACCATCTTTTACTTTTAGTCACACACAGTGTTTCACTGACATGATCTGGAGCTCTTTTAAATTTTTTCAGTGTTTACACCGGATGTAAGCGACTCAACAGAACTAAAGACAACAGAACCCATTATAATCATTGATTCTGTCTACACTGTGGCTAATTTGACACAACAAATCCCCCATGAGTAAACGGATATCCTACAGTGCGTTCCAAACGGGATAAATTGCCCTTCGAAGGGCACTTCGGAGTGAAAACAATCATGGCCACCATACTAGCCACCATACTATAACTAGCCACTTCAAAGGGTCCTTCAGAATGAAGGATTTCGAAGGGTACAACTGATGGACACTTCGGGCTCCATGATCCTTTGTGCAGATTCACAGATGACGCAGAAGGGCACTTCAAGAAAGAGTTGTTTGGTTCCCTACACCCTTCAACCCTTCAAAGCTCTCACTCCAGGGATTAGGGCATAGGGATGAGCTCTTCCGAATGGAACACAATCTATTTCTGATATACCATGCAACAATTATTTATTGTCCACAGGTGTGCCATTAATCAACCAGTGTGAGGGGGATTTTGGATGCAGCAGCGCCCCCTAACGGATAAAAATATTACACAAATTGCTAAAAGCGGCTCTCTGGGTTCAAATAAACATAAACACGACATCTCAATTTTGCAGAGATTAATGCTTAAATATGATGCTTGCAATTTTGTTATAGCACTTTACACCAAGAACTATATCTATAACTATTGTCTTTTAAAATCTTTAAATAAATAATGGTAGGCTAAATAAGAATAATTACAAAGCACAGTAAGCTCTTAGGCCATACAAGATGTAGATGAGTTGGTTTCTTCATCAGATTTGCAGAAATGTGTAATTCCATCACTGTTTTAACAATGAATGGGTGCCGTCAATACAAGAGTCCAAACAGGTGATAAAAAACATCACAATAATCCACAAGTAATCCACACCACTCCAGTCCATCAAATAACATATTGAGAAGCCTAAATCTGAAACAATTTCATCATTAAGATTCAAATTGAGTTCATAATGCATAATTTCTCTAGTGAAATGTGGTCTGAATCAGGAGAGAAATCTGGACATATTTACAAGCCAAAATGGTCCAAAACAGCTCTAAACAAATATGTGGCTGAATTTTGATGTGAGAGACAACTGGAGAAAGCTCTGCAGGACACAAGTCTCTGTGGCCTGACATTAATTAGCGTTTTTCCCCTTCTCTTCACCAGAGATGATGATGATGATGATAATCACCTGTTGTCTGCGTCTTGCCAAAGGTGAATGGTCAGCAGCAGATGAAAAGCTGCAGTGGGTGATGAAACATTTGAAGTGTTTCAAAACATCTGATATAAAGATTTCAATGTAACAAAGTTGTTGTGCTAGCGATCTAGAAATATTACGCTAATCTTGAATATCTTTCAGTGAGTCATGGTCACAGAAGGAGAAGCTGGTTCATTTTGCAACATGTTCAAATCACTGGCATCTTTTTTAGAAAACTTAAAAGTACAAAACTGCATTTCGTAATTATATATATACAGGTGCTGGTCATATAATTACAATATCATCAAAAAGTTGATTTATCTCACTAATTCCATTCAAAAAGTGAAACTTGTATATTATATTCATTCATTGCACACAGACTGATATATTTTAAATGTTTATTTCTTTTATTTTTGATAATTTTTTTTTTTTAATTAATTTTGATTTTGCGTTATACGTAAAACATTTTTTGTAATCTTTAAACAATGTTATAATCATGACAATAACAAAAAAAAAAAAAACAACAACAACAACAAAAAACTTTTAAAATAATGTGCTAATAAAGTAAGGTCTGAAGTGAAAACACTAGCTCACACTGAAATGTGTACCATCCAGAGTCCTTCGTCCTTCTGTCCGCTGGAGACCATCTCACAGTAGACGTCTAACGGTCCATCGCTGAGGTGATGGTGCACACGCCATTGTCAGTTTCCCCACTCTCATAAATATCATAGCAGTCAGTGGCACCAAGACAACCCAATTCGACCTCATCATTGCCCATCAAGATGAGAAACAGCGCAACACCTGAGAGACACAAACTCAAGATCTGAGCCTGATGTTTGACGTCTGACAAAATCACACTCACATTCTCACATACAGAAACTCACAATCATGTTTGTGATCATCGCTTCAGACGTCCAGCTCAGAGGATCAGGTGCACCTGAAATACAGTAAATAAAATCACTTTGCTAGAACACGAACATCCTGAGATAAATAAGGCTGAGAATCTTGTGAGTGTTCAAGAGACAGATGCGTCTTTAAATATCTTTGCGATTGTCAGGAACCTCCTCTTTATCTGACTTTTACAAAAAGCTTCATATCTTTATATGACAGTCACAGATTTGAAGCCATAAAAGAAGTTTTTGTTTGTTTTTGCAACCTGCTTTATCAACATCAGTGGAATCAGACAAGAAATGTCTGACAGTTTTGATAAAGCAATTATCTGCAAATCGATTGCAACAGGCCATGTAAGAACAGTTAAGAAAACCCTTAATGCTAATTAGTATTTTCTTAGTCTTTTTAACATGCAAACATTCAAATGTTTTTATCATGATGTTAGTAAATAAACATGGCATGACAATCTATAAAATCTGCAGGTTTTACGAAGGTAATTTTTTGTAATGCCCATTAAAGATCAAGTTAACCCTTTAACTGTCACTCCCTTTTTTAACATAGACGTGAAAATGCACTATCCAAACTTAAATTTTCATAATTAATGAATGAAAACATTTTCTAATATGATTTTGATATGGAAAAATATATTAAAAATCAACAATAATATCTGGCATCGATATATAAATATAAATGACTGTAATGACTATTATGAATGATTAAATGATAAATGATTATAAATGAATAAAGGAATGAAGAATAAATGAAGAATATAAAAAACAAAGTAAAAAACAACACAAATGTATAGTTGCTCTCATGAAGCAAAACACACACAATTTGCGTTTGAGGATCATCAGATCCTTCAGGATGCATAAAAACACATAGATTAAAATGCATTTATATTTAGATTGAATGGAACATATAGATTGTACTGCATGTTAGCATGCGTATTGTGCCAAAGAGCATGATTTATTGAGCCCATATTTCTTACAAGAAACTATGCAAAAGCCCTACATTGTTGAACTAATGTGGTTCAAACAACAGAGATGCAACCATGTTCGGGAAACAGTCATGACTAGCTAGTTCATTTCCACAACAATGCATCGTACTATGGAGGTTAATCAGCGAGTTACGTCGTTGTACGGGAAACGCACCCCAGTTCAACTACCTGCACATTCTCAGGTTTTCCAGCATCTTTTTCCAGCTGTGACTGTATGATTTGTAAATCCATCTTTTCGCATGAAGGACAATTGAGGAACTCATACACAACTATTACAAAAGCTGAAAACATTTACTGATGCTCAAGAAAATGCAATGCATTAAGAATAGGGGGTGTAAACTTTTGAACAGAACAATGTTTACATTTTGGTTTAAAGATCATACATATATTTTCATTAAGTACAGCAGTAGAATTTAACATGTGCCAGAAGACAACATAAGTAAAATTTACCCTGTTTGAAAAGTTTAGCTTCTTGAACATTTTTTATAGCATAGGTGTAAACAGCTGCAACCCTAATTAAACACACTTGAACAAGCACAATAAGGCCTTCAGGATTATTAGTAACTTCCAAACAGGTGAGATGAAGCTAAACTCTGAGGTTGAGACCACTGCTCTAGAGGAGCCTTTGTGCTATAAAACTTGTGAAATCTACTGAAATGTATTACAAATTACTTTCCTAAGCGTGCATTTTGTTTTCTGTAGTTACATATTAAACGTAACCATCCCAACCCTGTCTATATTAACACAGACAGCTTGTAAATCAAAAATACATAAGTGTGTCTAAACATGTTAAAGATGATATGCTGCTCTCAAGAATCTTCTGTTGTGTGTTCATGTCGTTCTCTAAATCTTCTCATTCTCACTGTTCTTCCTGGTCCTTTCCTAAAAGCATCATCATCATCATCATCATCACACTTTTAATAGTTGCATGTCAAATCCATAATGATGATCATAAATGTATCTCACCTGATGTGTCTTATATAGATGTGAAAACCTCCTAACAGACCCAACAGAACCATCAGCTGAAAACACCAGACCAGCACAAACACCACAGACACTGAACACACTGAACAACAACAATTAGACAGAAAACAAACCCATGCTTCATGTTTCCAGTAGTGTGTTTGTTAAACTCGTACCACATTCTGGTGTCTGTGTGTCGTGTGCAGTAGTTGCTCCTGAAATAAAACATCAGCACAGAATTAGCTGCTTTCTCTGAACCACATCAACACAATTCACTGCTGAGATCAAGCTGAAACAAACTCATAATACGTTTTAATAATTAAGAGCCCAATTAAGATAAATTATTTTACATGACTGGTGTCACTGTGTTTTTTTATATATATGTGGACATTCATGTTTTAAAAGCTCACCAGGACAGGGTTTGACTCTAATGGTCTTCTGTGCGTAACTGACGTGGTTCTTCATGCTGCAGCTGATGTTTCCATCAGTTCCCTCATTCAGCTCAATGGTAGTAATGGTTCTAGCCATTGGTCCTTGTGCTAGTATTTCTCCATTCAGAGTCCAGCTGTAGAGGAGCTGATCCCCCTCAGAGGAGCAGGACGCCCTCATCACCCCACTGGAGGAGCAGATGATTGACACTTCCACTGAGCCAATAGGAGCTGGAGGGAGGGACACATGACAGTCACATGACAAACACAGGAGAATCTTGGGGTGCTTCTTATTTCTTATTTCTTATTTGTGCATCCGCGTTTCCTTTCCTTGCTTCCTTTCCTCGTGTCTTAGCTCCACCCCCTTAGGACATGAGAGAAGGATGCAAGGAAAGGAATTGAGGATGGAGGAATCAAAGAATGAACACTGGAATATTCTTGACCACTCACGCATCATTTCAAAGCATCATCAGCTGCACTAAAGGGATCTGACCTTATGTTATTAAAGTTTGTTATATAAGGCATTCATAATAAATATTTATAAAGCAAGATTTCCTTTTGAAATATATGACATGTACGGGTTATTTAAACTGGAATGTTACTCCAAAGGTAACATATAAATGTAAATTATTACAACACGTGCGTCAGATTTTTCACCGAAAAAGACTTCTGCATAGGATACACCTGTGTGTCCTCGCTCAAGACTCCTCAGGAAGCCTCCTCACTCCTCGATCCTTGCCTCCTCATGGTGCAATTAAAGAATTGAGATGTCCTACAATATGGCTGAGCTCGATCAGTTTCCGGGTCATAGGATGGAGGAGACGAGGAGGGATATTGAGAAGCACCCATATTCTTCCACACTATCATACCATTACTGGAGTATGTAGTGTGTTTACTGTGTGCTACAGGAATGAGAACCTTCACAGAGATTCAACTGATTCATTTGCATGAGAGTGAGATCCTTGATGAGAGAGTTTCTGTACCTTCAACATTTACCTGAAGTTCTCCTATGCCCCATGGTTCAGTGAAATATAAAATGTAATTCCCTGAATCTTCTCTGATCACACGGTTTATTATCAGCATCCCATTAATGACTGTCACTTCAGGCCTGTTATTATAATGATCACATTCTTTCTCCAATATCTTGTCATCCTTTACTCTACAAACTTGGATGTCTTGTGTTTTGTTGATCTTCTTCCACAACTTCAGGTCATATTCACTAGTGTCCCGCACCATCATCAGATTGAGTTTGTGTCCCAGAGTTGCGTAACAGGAATCAGACTGAGCAAACCAGCAGAACCGATCCAGACCTGAAGAACAAAACACACACACACACACACACACACACACACACACACACACACACACTCAGTTATCTAAACTGCATTGACTTCTACTGTTTTTATATCCAGATAGTTCTAATCTTTTCACCAAAACCTGTACTATCAATGGCAGTATTGCTAACTAAGAATGAGGAAAAATATCTATTAATTGATCTATTAATCAGTTTAATAGAGATATCAGTAAAGGTATCCATATTATTTCAGTATTAGCTTTTTTCCAGTTCCTGAAGATAAAATGAATAATTAAGCTACTCAAAATAAAATTTAAATGCCATACTTTTTGGAAGAGGTCAGTAAGGACTGTGCAGGTCATCCTTTTTTTAAGCTTTGCTATATACTTTACTATATAACCAGGAAATATTTGTTTCAAATATTTGTACTTTAAACCAGATTTAAATAAATAATATAGTGCAGCTGCTGTTGACTAAATTCTTCTAATCCATTATGATCTGGCATAAACAAAACAAAACAAAAAAAACTTCACAGAGATTCAACTGTTGAACTCATTTGCATGTGTAAGAAAAAGCGATAGGAATGAATATCTCGATGAAGATGTTTACTGTTGCATAGCAGTTGATGCAGTGTTAAAACCCTTCTTAAAAGTGATATGATTTTTGCCAATCCAGTGTTCAAATGCTGTGACTAACATGACTAATGACTAGTCTAGGTGTGAATGTCCACAAAACTGGACTTTCTGAATATTAGAAAGGAAAATTTAAAAGATAAAAAAGTAAAATTAGGGAGAATCAATGAATTATAAATAATCTATTGCTATTGTGAAAATAATATGTAATCATGTAATCCACAAAAAAGTAACTGTAGCCTGATTATGAGTATTTTAAAATGTAATTTACAAGTACTTCATTTTTGGAATCTGATCATGTAATCCAGATTACATGTAATCAATTACTACCTAGCTCTGGCTATAAATTACGAAATAAAACTCCGGAGATAATATCGACATATTATTAAGATTGGGAAGAATTATCTCTATGATAATTAAGATCTTTGTAGGGAGAGGAGAATAGTCTACTTGGAGTGGAAGTTCGGTCGACGCAGACTATAATTCTTACACATGAGAGTGAGATCTTTGAATATTAAAGGTTATAATGACTCTGATGAGAGAGTTTCTGTACCTTCAACAATCACTTGAAGATATCTAGATGTTACAATGGCCTGTAAGTGAAGAATGAGTGATAATTTGTAATTCCCTGAATCTGCTCGGATCACATGATTTATGATCAGCATCCCATTAACGATTGAAACATCAGGTCTGTTATTATAAAGATCACATTCCCTTTTCCTGCCATATTTTACTCTACAAACTGCATCAATGTCTGTGTTGTTTCTCTTTTGTATTGTCAGGTCATATTTTCTAGCATCCAGCACCATCAGCAGATTGAGTTTGTGTCCCAGAGCTGCGTAACAGGGATCAGACTGATCAAACCAGCAGAACCGATCCAGACCTGAAGAAGCAGAGAGAGTGTTTCATTATTACAAAAAGCTAAAGAATGAAATAAACATCATGTAAGGGGAGAAAAGTAGATAATCACACAAAAATGGTTTTATGAGCAAAGAGTCATGTGAGTCTACTTCACAAATACATTGGTTTTTACTCCCCAATTGTATACAATAGCAATAGCATCAGCTGATCCTTTATCATTCATATCATTCATATCATTCACGTTTTCTTGACAACCATATAACAACCACCTTGCTTCTTGCTTAAATAATTAAATAAAAACTCTCCGTTTTACTTACTGTACTTGCACAAAAATAAAGGTTCCAAAAAGGTGTTTTTGCATTGATGCCTTAGAAGAACAAATTTTGGCTCTGCAAAGAACCTTTCAGTTAATAGTTCCTAAAAGAACCATTTTAAAGAAGATTTTAAAAATCTAGAGAACCTTTTCTGCATTTGAAAGGTTCCATGGATGTTGAAGGTTCTTCATAGAATCATTGTTGCCAATAAAGAACTTTTATTTTTTAGAGTGTAGGCCCATAAATAAACAAGGTTTGACACCACTCCAGTTTATCAAATAATGGCTGAATGCTCACACAGTTAAAAACAAAAAGTCAAAACCTGTTTTTTGCACTCCACAAAAAGGACAACCCTTTTCTACCTGTGGGTGCTCTGTGTAAGTTTGTGGCTAGTTTATACCATGCACAACTCTCTATTGCAGGTCTCCTGTTCTTTTCTCAATAAAGGCTTGTACAACATCTTTAGGGGAATAAATGTACTGTAAAGCTGACCTGAAAGAGGACAACCTTGTCTAATGCCTTGCTGTGCAAGCGTTACAAAATTCAATTCTGCTTTTTAAAAGACAGTCGAGCTTTGGGAAAAAAAGGGGAAAAAATATCTGAAAAACTGAAGTCTCCACAACCACTCTTACGACCTACAACCACACACTACAAACATGCACTCCATGAGAGAGAGAGAAGAGAAAGTAAGAGAAAAAAAGAGAGAAGAACAGGAAGTTGGAGATCTGTAAGCAAGCAGAAACAGTGGAAGGGTATTTAAACCAATTTAAATTTACATCTAAGATTAGTTTGTAAGCTCCTTAGAAGGTAAAGTAAAATATTTTAATTCATCTGTGAATTTTCAGCTGTTATACTTTGTACAAAGAGAGTTCTGAGCTAAAAGTGTTACATTACAAGTAACAAGTGTATTGAGACTACTTTTTTCCAAGTAACTAGTAAAGAAACGGATTACTTTTTAATTTACACGAAAATATCTGTCACTTTTTCAAAAAATAATGCCAGTTACTTTTTGTTTCCTTTATGTATTTAATCCCATTTTATTAACCAATGACTTTGCTGCTGACCTTTGTTGATCCAATTCAGCCGTACTAATAAGCAAAACTTACTTTAGATTAACTAACATTGCTGAAAAGTGTTGAACTTCCTTCTCCTACAATTATACTGCACAGATGTGAATTTACATTGCTACCTGCTTATTCATTTCACTTTTTGCATTCGCTAAAAAATGAATTTTTTATATTAAAAACAAACATGCAAGCCCTGCCCCATTTAAAAAGTAATGCTAAAGTAATGTAACCATTACTTTCCATAAAAAGTAACAAAGTAATGTAATTAGTTACACCTGTAACCGGATTAACTGTTACATTCAAATAACAGCCTGCACTCCGTAAAGTTAAGGCAGAACATATTATTTGAATGTTACAGTCAATTCGGTTACACACTGCTTATACAGATGAAGTAGGGGGTCATGAATTCATGAACTCATTCACAATCACATAATGAATTTAAAACCACAAATGTCTAATTTTGATTTGATTGTTCTTAAACACAGTCGCTAAAGACTCACATCTCAAAAATTACAACTACATTTATTAAAACTCTATTAGACACTTAACAAAACCTACAACAGAAAGCACTATTACTAGATCGCGGAAGACTGTTCTATATTATATAATATTACAGTGTTTTTATTTGAGAGATTGATCAGCAGCATGCATTTGATGTGAAAGTGACTCACATGCAGCAGTTTGCAGCAGCAGCATCAGTCCAAAGATGAGCATCATTTCTCTAAAGTCCAGTTTCCAGAAGAGCCCAATCCCAGCTGAAGAGTGTGATGCTGCTTCAGTCACACAATCGTTTCTCACTCTGACAGAAGAGACAGACTGACACTCATCTGTGATCAATAGAGTTAGAAAACCACTGCGCGGTTTCTGTCAGAGAAAAGGAAGTTAAGATCATTAACTTTGGGTTTGAGCTTTTAGTTGTTGCACAATAGCACAAAAATAACTAACACATACACGTGCTTTTCTGTCATTGTGTGACCGCAAGAAAAAATGGGCTGTGGTGAGAGTAAAAACCATAAAGATCTGTCACGACTTAGAATTGTCTTGCACGTCTTCTGTCAGCTTTTACCCAAAGTCTGAATCCATGAGGTCTGATACAAAATCATATTGGATGATGCTCACTGTTACTCCACTGGAAAAAAATAAAAAATAAAAAAAATTATATTATATTATATTATATTATATTATATTATATTATATATATATATATATATATATATATATATATATATATATATATACACACACACACACACACACATATACACTCACCTAAAGGATTATTAGGAACACCATACTAATACGGTGTTTGACCCCCTTTCGCCTTCAGAACTGCCTTAATTCTACGTGGCATTGATTTAACAAGGTGCTGAAAGCATTCTTTAGAAATGTTGGCCCATATTGATAGGATAGCATCTTGCAGATTTGATGGAGATTTGTGGGATGCACATCCAGGGCATGAAGCTCCCGTTCCACCACATCCCAAAGATGTTCTATTGGGTTGAGATCTGGGTGACTGTGGGGGCCATTCTAGTACAGTGAACTCATTGTCATGTTCAAGAAACCAATTTGAAATGATTCGAGCTTTGTGACATGGTGCATTATCCTGCTGGAAGTAGCCATTAGAGGATGGGTACATGGTGGTCATAAAGGGATGGACATGGTCAGAAACAATGCTCAGGTAGGCCGTGGCATTTAAACGATGCCCAATTGGCACTAAGGGGCCTAAAGTGTGCCAAGAAAACATCCCCAACACCATTACACCACCACCACCAGCCTGCACAGTGGTAACAAGGCATGATGGATCCATGTTCTCATTCTGTTTACGACAAATTCTGACTCTACCATTTGAATGTCTCAACAGAAATCGAGACTCATCAGACCAGGCAACATTTTTCCAGTCTTCAACTGTCCAGTTTTGGTGAGCTCGTGCAAATTGTAGCCTCTTTTTCCTATTTGTAGTGGAGATTAGTGGTACCCGGTGTGGTCTTCTGCTGCTGTAGCCCATCCGCCTCAAGGTTGTGCGTGTTGTGGCTTCACAAATGCTTTGCTGCATACCTCGGTTGTAACGAGTGGTTATTTCAGTCAAAGTTGCTCTATCAGCTTGAATCAGTCGGCCCATTCTCCTCTGACCTCTAGCATCAACGGGGCATTTTCGCCCACAGGACTGCCGCATTCTGGATGTTTTTCCCTTTTCACACCATTCTTTGTAAACCCTAGAAATGGTTGTGCGTGAAAATCCCAGTAACTGAGCAGATTGTGAAATACTCAGACTGGCCCGTCTGGCACCAACAACCATGCCACGCTCAAAATTGCTTAAATCACCTTTCCTTCCCATTCTGACATTCAGTTTGGAGTTCAGGAGATGGTCTTGACCAGGACCACACCCCTAAATGCATTGTATATATATATATATATATATATATATACACACACACACACACACACACACACACACACACACATACATACATACGCATACATACACCTCATATTAAACATTTAAAACTAAAATATTGAGAAGAAAATGCAAGGATATTTATAATGTCAGTTTTAAAGCCTGCATGTGTGGTTTGAAAGTGTATTAACAAAGCTCTGATTACTGCCGTTTGTAAAAACATTTCTCCCGATAAAGAAGCTCAGTTTGTACTGAAATTACAACACGTTCTCACTCCCAACTCGTCACATATGGACGCTTGGTCAGGACCCCTTGGCGTCACGATTTTACGCACTGGGTACCCCTTTGGCGTCGATTATCAACGTGAAGGGATTCCGAATGACTTGCATAGGGAGCCCGCGGCGTTAAAATTTGACGTCTTTGGCAAGCAGCCTGCAGCCCGTTGTCTACTGTGTATGGGTGGAGACAACATAAATGTGGAAAAACAAAAATGGCTCCAGTAAATTTAATATGGCATGGCTAATCAGTCGGTGCCCCCCAGATCATCTTTATATAGCCCTCAGACTGATTTTCGATTGAAAAATATCAGCCGCTGTCTCATATCAAAGTGCCATCTGTGCATCAGCATGCAGCGGTGAGTTTAACAGCGCTCAACTACAGGTGAAGCAGCATTCTGCGGTGAGTTTAACAACAACACTTCATGGTGCGTGAAACAGCAGAAAACAGTTTACGTATTATTTTAAACAAATGTAATGCTGAATAAAGTGATTTCATCGGAAGTTGGTTGATGTTGATGAATATTTAATGTTTTTTTAATTGCGCTCGATTAATCAGCGCTGTCCAATCCCTCTAACCTGATGCTGACGTAATTTTGATTTCCCGCTCCCAAGATCCATCGCGATTTTCCACTCGGTAAGTAGAAAAGTGCAGTAATTGAGCTGTTAATAATCTTTATATTTACGTAACAAAAAAAACAACAACAAAAAAAAAAAAACTGTTTAATCAAATCATGTTGTGAGTAGAATCGTGCAAGGTTGGAATTTCATGATACAGTAAATGACGGCAGACATTAAAATAATATTATAGCACCACTTGCATAAGGCTAGCGAAGTTAACGTTAGCTAATTAAACCCAAGTTTACTTTGTTTTGGTCAAGTGTAATGCAAGGTACAATCATAGGAGAATATATCATTTTTAGTTATGATGAGGTGTTTTCAGTTTCCCATATTACAGTAGCTCATGATTTAGCCAGTAATAGACATACAGATGAAGAACAACGTGTTTTCCAAGTAATTCCAAAAATCCGCACTAAATTATATAATATTCACGCAAATCTGACCTTTAATAACCAATTCGAATTAATTCACAATTACAACAATATTGTGGCTTATCACTACTTTCAAGAACTAAATAATAAACATTTAGCTGTAAATGTGCCTACAATGTCTGTCCTTTGCCATTCTGATTTTTTTTCTCCTTTTTTTAATCAGGTCAATTTGCCAGCTTTCACAATACATCTCTATTTTTATTCACCATCCACACACGCACACACACATACATACACACACACAAAAACCAAAGGCACTTTTAAGAGCCACATCCATAAACTG
Organism: Cirrhinus molitorella; assembly: GCA_033026305.1. Classification (NCBI taxonomy): domain Eukaryota; kingdom Metazoa; phylum Chordata; class Actinopteri; order Cypriniformes; family Cyprinidae; genus Cirrhinus; species Cirrhinus molitorella. The sequence goes on from CM065129.1 coordinate 36,290,564, forward strand.
TACTTGTCTCTGTGTAGCTCTCTCTCTGTTTCCATCTGTATTTGTCGTATCAGTCCATCTGTGGTGTTTTTTGTCTGTTTTGTGTTTGTGCCCATCACCATGACTGATTTAAAACTCCAAGAACAACTTATGGTCCTGGATAACCTGGTTGAGCATCAAGAACTGAAAGATGAGCTCCAAAGTCTTGATGAGTTTCTTGGTGAGCTGCAAGCAGCAGCAGCACCACCACCACCAGTAAAGGCAGTTAAACCAAGAGTGCTTTGGAGAAAGAGAGACATTGATGGGAACATTGTTCATGCAAGGCCAAGATCAAGTAGGATTCAGTCCAAAAAAAGTGAGTATTGATTTTTCATTCCATATTTATTAAACATATTCATGATTAGGCACTTACTAGTGTATTAAATTTAGGAATGCATAATATAGCTTGATATGTCAGGGAAACAATCAAATCACAACCAACCATTTGATTTTTTTTTTTTTTTTACATGAAAATAAATTCATCATAATTAAGATGTCACTTAGTTTGTAATAGAAAGAGACACATTAAGGGCACTAATATATAATTGTATAAAGCAGTGCAAACTTCAAAAAATATTAGCGTATTTGTGGGCTGTGATGATATAATAAAAATGTGCTACCCTGATAACTAAATCTCTTGCAATTTATTGGGTATAATATATATAAAGGTATTTTTTATTTTTCTTTTCTGGCACAGATGATCACATTCGGAACACTGATCCTCCCATCAGTGCTCCTGAAACTGTCTGTGAGGTGGCTTTTGCTACAGAGACCTTTGGTGTGTACTTGTTTATATTAGGGTTACATATTTCTGTTTTAATTTGGCTTTTTCACAGCAAAACACACTCCATGCAATATAAAAGTATAGTTTCTGAATATTACATATTATTTAACAGAGGGTTTTCTACAAGATCTCCAGCACTCACTGATTGATAGCTCTGATGACGAGGCGTCCTCAACCTCAAAAGATCCTCTTCTAGCTTCCTCAGACTGGAGCATGCGACAACGTCTCTCTTCAGAAAAGTGGAGGGCAGAGAGACCCCGTCTAGTGAACATTGCTGCAGCACAAGAAAATGTGGCGAGACACATTTGCCAACAGTGTGGGGGAAATCCAGCTGTTGTTCGGTGTTCTGACTGTCGACCACGTCCCTTCTTCTGTGCTGAATGTGACATCAGCATGCACACTAGACATGTTCTTCATAACAGAGATGCCATGACTGCTGGATTCTACCAGCCATTGCCTCCAACAATGGTTGTTGTGGATAAGGCACTTTGCCACTGTGGTAAGTTCTGGTTTGTGACATTGCATCATACATATTATTCTGAGAATTGTTTAGCCTCATAAGGTTTACTATTTAATTAATGCCTTTTGTCTCTCATTGTTTGAAATTTAATTCATGTCGGTTTTTAAGCATATCTTGTATACTTTTTCAGCACTACACTTCATTACCACTAAGTCATTACATTATTGTATTATTGTCAATACAAATGATCTTAATTCACATGTTCGATCTTTTTCAGAGAGGCTTGTACCTGTAGAGATTCCGGACAGGATCTGTGGTTGTTCACCAGAGTTATTAAGGGTCAGCTCTGGGAAGACTGTTTCTGTAATCACAATGAATGGTAAGGGTGTAAAAATAAAAATGTATTCATGCTCTGCTCTCATAATTATTGCCACAGATTTGGATGTAAAACCTACACACTACACATGATTTAAGTATTGTTTAAAGAGTATAAAAAGTAATGTAAAAATTGTATAAAAATTCCAAAGACAGAATGATCTGATCATGTGTGTTATTGATTTGTCCAGGGCGATATGATCTAAGCATGCCTGAGTTAAATTGTGAGGCCTGCCAAGCCACATGGGCTGCTGGAGTGGCTGACCTAAATCAAAGTGATTACTGGCCTGCAACCCTTCACTTTGCCACAATTTATGCCACAGATGTTTTTTATTCATTTGAAGAAATGAAGATGGCAGCACCAGGACTGTCTTGCCAAGCATTTTTAAGAATGCTGGATCAGCGGACTGTACGATTTGGTCGTGTGAGCATTGAATTAATTTAACCTAAGATATTTTTAATCTTGTTGCATGGTAGGTTGAAAAGCAGTTTGCTGTTGATGTATGCAATATCTGTTGGTTTCATTATTTTTAATAGACTGGAAAGATCTCAGCAGACAGTTTTCAGAGAAGTTTTTTTGAGTGGGAAGCTGTACGATATGAAATTGACAATATTTGCAAGGAAGAGCCCTTCATGTGTCCTGCGTGCACCCCAAATATGCTGGCAGTTTCAGTAGATGGGAACCGCAAACATTACCGTTTCAAGAATGCAGCTAGGTACTCCAAACTGTGTATAATATCAAAATGGTAAAATAATCATGAAAACATAGCTGTTTAATGTGTAATCAACTTTTGTGTACCTGTGTACTTTTTTTTAGATCTGAGGAACAGGCCATCTTTGAAGGCGTCTTTATAGCTAATGATGAAGAAGTGACAAGATTTGTGGACTACATTCACAACACATCCAAACATGTAGATAATATACTGTACTTCAACTACCTCCTACTGAAGAGTTTATTTACGAGACTCTGATTTTCATCAGCTATTTTCCATATTGTAGGTCAGTGGAAGAGGTGTTTGTGGAGGGGAATGGTCAGCAGCCAGAGAGACCTCTCAAAGATCTGCCAGCAAGGTAGATGAGGAGGGACTGGAACTTGCAGTGTGTCGGCATGGGGTGCTGCTCTGTGCTTTAAATATGTACAGGGGAGAAATCTTTGCCTATCCCCTATACTTGCAAAGAAAACTGGCCAGTAGGCAAATTACTTTTTTTTGTATGGATGTGACCTGCAAGTATTGGCCCTATCTCCAAAGAATTGCCAACAGCTGTCCAGAGCTCCAGCACCTTCTTAAAATGAAGCCCTTCCTTTCTGTATTTCATGCCAAAGCCCATGAATTTAAATGTGAGGTAGGTGATTTTTGCTATGTAATTATCCAAACTGAATCTAAATCTTCAAATGAATGTCCGTGCTTTCTTAGCGTAGTTTTATTTATTTATTTGTTTTATTTGTTTTTTTTTTTTGTTTGTTAACCAGGTGAAATGGAGTGGAGCTTATCAGGATGGAGCTGGTTTAACACTAGGGGAAGAGGTGGAGCAGTGCAATGCTTTCCTCTCTAGGATTGCAGTGACCACAAAACACATGTCCAAAGCAGGTAAAATAGATCATATAGTAATCTTATATAATTATAATAAGTAGAGAGGATATGATAACTTTATATTTTCTGTGTTTGCAGGACGCACAGACATGCTGACTCTCATGGCCATGCGCTGGAATCAGCAAAAGTTCAACAATTTGGCCATCTCCTTGTCCCAGCGATATCAGAAGGTAATGACGTCATTAGAATTTGTTTAGATGTTGAGTAACAAAATAGATTTTGAAGCTGTACATTGAACATTTGGTTCTTGTTTCATATCATCTGTGATTGCTTGTCATTGCAGGCCACAAAGGCTTTGCAAAGCCAGCTGCAAAACCTAGAGACTATGAAAGGTGAACTGGCAGTGACAGAGAGACAACTGGAAGACTGGGTCAGTGATGTAAAAGAGTGGGGTGATGGTAAGGAAATTATTACTAATAATACACTTTCTTATTAATCATTGTAATTGGTACTATTATTGTAATTTTGTCCAACCTATTTCTTTTTAGCAACAACAACAACAACAACAACCAAAAATGAAGTTGATGCCTTGGCCAGCAGAATTGAGGTGCTGGTGGCAAGTATCAAGAGACGTTCCCAGCGTCTCTATAAAGATACAGATGGCAACAAAGGTCGTGCCAGGATGCGCCGCAAGATCAGGGAAGAGAAGGGGATCCTGATGTCAGTTGTAGAGAAATACAACAAAATTGTTCCAAACACAGAAACTCTATGCTTGGAAACCATCCTGTCTGGTGATACAGCTTGGCCATGGCAGCTAACACGCAGTGGTACGTATTTACAATAGTCTTCTGACAATTCTGAGATATATATATGCCATATGAAAAGCTGGGTACAAGTTCTTTTATTGTGTCCCCAGCTTGATCGTAACTAAAGATATAGCTATCTGAAGTTGACTGATAGCTATGATTTTCAGGAATGGAATTTTGAGAAAAAAGTTTGAAGTGAGAAGGCTTTCACTTTCACTTTGCAGGTTTGATGCGAGATGTAAGGGGCGCTACTCTGCATTATTACACAAACAGACTAACGTATTTTTTCCATTGTTTATTATGGGTATAGTCTCTGTACTTTTGATCACCCCATGTATGTTTAAATAGCATGAATAATGTACTTGTATTTGTAGTTTAGATGTGGAAACGCGAGTGCAGCACAACTGTTCACGCACTGTTTATATAACACTGTCATTTCTGCTTGCTGCAATAAATCGCAATTTTTCTGCACTAAACAAGTGAATTTTGACAAGATATTTTCAAAGATGATAGACAAGATGTTATAGAATAACAATTTAATGAAAACCTAATTTTGAGAAAAAAATGACATTCAACCTATTTTTTTAATTTCCTGAAAATGTCCCAGCACGACATCCGACGGGTTTTCCCAGATCACATCACAAATATATATATATATATATATATATATATATATATATATATCAATTGTCAGTCTGCAATCCCATATGATTTCAAAGACTCTTTGATAGTTGATGTATATAATACATATGAATTTTCTCAAAAATACATTCCAGACTCTGTCGATCTGAAGACAAAGAGACGGGCATTCGACATCATCATGTCAGTAAGGAGACTGCAGGAGGAGCAGAAGATTCTTGTTGCAGAGATGGACAACCATTGGAAATATCTTTCAGCACGTGCTAATTCTCTCAGAGAACTGTCCTGCTTGTTTGCCAGTGATACACTGAAAAGTATGTATTTGTAATATGGCACAGTTATAAGCATAGAAATACCTTTGGCTAATGATTCCATGGCTTTGCAAAGAATGTTGTAATTAAGATCAGATCTCCATCATAACTTTCTGACTAATTTTATTTTGTTGTTAGTAAGAGTCTGATCTTTTAAGTCTGCTAAGAAGTTCATACTCCTATAACATATAATGGACGAGTCCTCTCAAATTTTGAATTTCTTGCACAACATGCAGAACTGTGCAAAAGTCTTCAGCCAGTGATACTTTCACCAGCTAAAATGGTTTTATATCAGATATTTCTTCTATTTTTGTTGTAATGTGTCAGTAATAATAGTTTACATTTCAAAACCTTCAGTTTAGCTATTGTCATGAGTGAAATGTTTGCATGCACATAGGTCCATAAGTGTCAGCACATGCTGTGGAGTTTTTGTTTGTTTGTTTGTTTGTTTGTTTCTGCAACTGCATAACCATATTAACTATTATGGGGCAGCCCTAATAAACATCCACTACATTGAAGATCGTTTATTAAGTTTATAAGGCAGGCCTAATGTTGTTTTGCTTTTCTTTTAAGATTCGCCATTTGGCCTAAGCGAAGAGGGTTTGAAAGGTCTGCAGAGCATCATCCTCAGAAAGCAACATAAAATCAGAAATATGAGGAAGCTAGCAAGAGACTGTTACCTAGAAGTTTTGTCTGGAGGAGAGGACATCAACTTCTTGAAAAAAGCATCTGCTGATGTGTGTGACACTGACTATGAAGTTTCTGATGATGATTTGTAAACCACAAGACACTTGTGGTTTCTTGACAATGACCATAACCCTGAATGCAATATAATGCATGTAATAAAATCTTTCATCATCTTATAAATATAACCAAAGTGTTACCTCTTTTTTTCACATACATGTAAATGTTCACGTGCATGTTTCTACAACTAGTCAATGGTGTAAATTCAAGGATTCAATACTGACTTGTTTGCAAAGCCAGAATATAAGACATTATATCTACAATATACTACTAGAGCTAATAAATGGTAGTAACAGCAGAAGTTACATTAACATTGGGTTAATGAGATTACAACTTGTGCAAACTGCAAATTAGGTGCATTATTGTAGACTTGGGTCATAAAGTGTACTGAAGTATATATTATGTAAGGTACTTCAACTGTACAATTTTCCATATATAACACTTTTCTCCTCATGTCAATTTGTACCTGTAATAAATTGCAATTTAGAGAGAACAACACTTTTTTTACTGAAATTGACTGCACACAGAGAGCTTATAAAATAAGACAATTTAGTAAAAATACTCTGTAGTTAATAGTTATAGAACAAGTAGGCTAGTGGACTAGCAGAAAAGAATTGGCAACTAATCTAAAAATAATTGCTGAACATTGTAATGCAAAAAAACATTTCACTATTCCATTTTAGAAAATTAGTAAATTTCAAATGTTATGCATTTATTTGCTTTATATTTTAATTTAGAAATTTGATCTGTTCACAGCATTTGCAAAGGTTTCTCTTGGGATAATTTGTAATTGTAAGAGTTCTAAAAATGCAGTCAGAAACCAAACAATGAACTAATTAATTGAAAAAAAAAAAACAATTAGCAGGTAAACCATAATAAAAATAAAATTAGATGCAGCTGTGTACAAGATATTTTAAAATGAGCTTCACTTCAACCAGAACTAGTCATAAGTAGCATAAGTAAAAATAATTGTATTAAATATGAATCACATGGGAAATGGAATTTTAGATCTTGGCTGAGGAAAACCAACAGGGGCCACATGTCTCTTCTTTTGTGTTCTGTACTGAAAAGTGCTGTATAAAAAATAGACATTGGTTTAGAGTAATGGTTGAGTTAGAGAAGCAAGAGAGTGAAAAAACATTATGAAGGGAGGAACCAAGATTCCACAACAATAAAATTTCTTCCATTGTCATGTTGTGTTGTGGCAAAAATTCAACTCTGTGGTACATAAGAGACAGAACTCAATCAAATTGTCTTTTCTTTTAATTTCTTGCAAGAAAGGTCAGACAAACATACAGGCACAAATTAGCTGCAGAGTGTGTGACAAGGAAGGGAGGGCTCCTTACATCTTTATATCCTTCCCCAATCCTCAAGGTTACAGGTCATAACCACTGTCTTTCCACATATGGACACTAGTTCGTACACATCCCCAACTATCATACCCCAAGGCCTTTGTCTCCGTGAATTAGGGATTTGTGACCCTTTAATCATAAATGAACCAAAAAATCTCCCACATGTTGTTAAAAAAATAAATCAATCAATAAAGAAATAATCAATTTGTTTTGCTTATACATGTTATATTAAAATATTTGTGTAAAATTGTACTGTATTTCTGTATTATATTTTGAGAGCCTCACTGTTCCATCAAAAACTAACAAGCATGTTGTAAGTTTAGGAAAGGGCAGAAAGATATTTTCAGACACAAATGTGACTCCACAATTTCTTGTCCATGATGAAGACAGTTGATCTGTTTAGGTTTTATAGCCCTTTTCTTGAAGAGAAAAAAAAATGCACATTTCAAATGTCTGTAACTTAAAGTACAGTTAGTGTATCAAATCCAAAATTAGCAGGACAACTACTTATGTTTAGTAAATAATGTTGAATACAGTGTCCTTACCTATATGGTATGTCTGTAAAATATATATATATATATATATATATTTAAAAACTGCTCATAGTAAAATAATAATAATAATTTCAGCCTGACTCTCAAATGTGTCATAAAGATCTGCATAATTTACTTATTTAGATATTCCCTTTGTTCATTAAAGATAATTACTTTCATTTAAGTCATATAAGTTTTTAAACTACATTACCCATAAGTCCCTGACATTCGATCAATAGGCCGTAGTAGCGCGAATTGTAGTTTGAATTGAAAATTTTAGGGTTAGGGTTGTGATCTCGGTAAAACAATTATTTCTTTAAAAATAGCAATATATAATAATTAGATGACAATATTGCTGACAATATAATGCCAGCAATACATAGTTAACAACATTAAGAACCTTGTATTTTAGCCTAAAATCAAAAAAGTCAAACCACAACGTGTCAAAATCCACGTCACACTTCCTTGTGTCCATATATGGTAACTACTAGAGGGTCAGTTTAAATTTGTTTATTTGTTTCTTAACGCCAATCCAGCATCTAACCAGTTAATCGATACACAAGTTTTTTCTATACAAAACTGTTCTATACACAAGTCGGGGGGACAATTTGAAATCTTCAATTAGCCTAACACGCATGTCTTTGGGCGGTGAGAGGACACCAGAGCGTCAGAGGAAACCCACACTGACACAGGGAGAACATGCAAACTACACACAAAGGCCTCATGTCCTGTTTCTCCTCATTAAAAGTACAATTTTTTTTTTCCTGTGACAGATTCATATAGGCCAGGGGTCTAAGCTGAAGAGACAGACTACAGTGTAAATTTATTTCAATGCTACTGCCTTTTGATTTCTATGGTAGGCCTACAAACCAGAGGGTAGAAAAGTCTAATTAAATTATTTATTTTATTGTAGTACATAATTTAACTAGTCATAGAAATATTTACTTTTAGTTAAGTGATAAAGATTAATAGTAAATAATATAGAATCAGAAAATATTTAATAAAAAAAAAAACATTTAAAAATACATTAGTGCTAAATGCCATGCAGCCTTGTATAGGTAACATCCTTTAAAGAACACACTTCTCTTACAAAGAGAGTAGTGCAAAGGGATCTGTATATGACAGCTGGATACTGTATGTCAAATAAATAAACAATATTCTTATTGATAAATCTATTAAAAAATCTATGAAAAATATTTTATTCTTAATGATGTATTGCAATATTATTAAATATTCTTTTTAATAATATTATCTAAAGTTAAACATTTTATTTTATTGTGTGTGTGTGTGTGTGTGTGTGTGTGTACATTTCTTCCAAAAAAGACAGCAATATATAATAATTGTTTTTATTTTAATGCTGAATGCAAGACACATTTTTAGAAAGTTGATGATTTAATCACCTTTTGGATTTTCTTTACCAATTAAAATTGTTACAATTGTTATCAACAAAGTATTTAAAAGGGTAATGCATTGTGCAAAGATAACAGCAAGCAAAAACACTGAAAAAAACAATTGTGGTGACTAGACAATCATGCTGAAAGCTGGCTGGGATATGGAGACTCGGGCACAAAGTGTTGGAATTCACTGGCAGGCTCCCATGTGTCATCCCAGGTTCTGCCACTGTAAAGTATCATAAGTACACATAACATTACAGTACAATGCAGCAAAATCAATATCAATGTTGTGTTTCATTTAGACAGTTCACTGATGTTCATTGATATTTGTTGAAGTGGAATTAATGTTGGCCAGTAAACTATTTTTAAAAAAACATAGTTAACCCACACTTCAACCTCACTGTCAGGCCAAAACAGAACTGCGGCATCTTTAATATCACTTTATTATCTCCACAGTTTTTCCATAAACAGTCTTCTAATCTATGGCAAGCCAACAGCATGTTTATTGCTTGGTTGCTTGATCTGGTTTGAGTCACATTTGTAATGGCATGTGCAAATCAGTGGGAGGGGCTACAGAATTAGGTGTTGATATTCTTCTCTGGAGACATGTTCAACCTATCAATAGTCACATTCCTGACTCTAGTGTTTTTTGGACCTGATGACTATTAAAGCTTTTTATTTCAGTAACAAGGACATTTCAGTTCTAAAATCACATGATATTCTTTCAGCACCCTGACCTATATGTCTGATCTATCAAAAGTTCAAAGTTGATTTCTTACCACTAATAACAGCTATTTTTTTGTCTTGTCCCCTCTGAACGCATCCTTCTACACTGTAAAAGACAACTTATAGAATCTACTTAATAAATTAGAGTAAAAGAGGAAACAATTTGCACTCACTTTGTTTGGGTAAATTCTATCCTATATATTTGAGTAAAGATTACCTAAATTTAACAGCTATGACAAACTAGAACAAATTAGGTAAGTTCTACCTAATACATTACAAAATTAATTACTTACAAAATTTGAGTACAGAGCAAATTCCTCAGTGTGAAATTAACACTCTTGAGTGTGGACACATATAGACACTGAAGCAGTGTTGAAGTTATTGAGATAAATAGGTAATTAACAGCTGATGATTAAACATTAGTATAGACACCTGATGATAACAATCAGAATCACCAAAGGAGAAAATCAACATTTTTAAACAAACATTATAGTGGTCAGTGTTTGCATTAGTTTGGATCTTGACCCTTATATCTTTAATGTTAGATTTAGTTTGGCTGCTGTATCTATGTTAAAACAGACAGAAAAGCCAAAAACAGCAGACATCAGGTGCTCATGATTATGTTTTAACATCATCATTATTTCACCTAGAGTCTAATCTATGAGTTATTTTTCCGTTTACTGACTGTAACAGCCTTGCAAACCAACAGCAATAGATCCTGTATTTTATATACATTTTGGAGAAATAACTTTCAAGCAGTTTAGATAAATACAAGTATGTTGTTTAGGAACACACAGACATTAAGAACCAGAATGAGAATCTCAACAACAGTGAGCATCAAGTAAGCACGTGGTAGCCAATCAAAACTCATCCATGGTTCCCATCATGTATTGCCACTTGAAAAAAATTATGAGCTGAATTGTCTTTATATCTGTTTTTCTAAATAAGCTGTTCATCACCATTGTTGAGATTCATACACTGGTTATTGATGTCTGTGTGTGCCTAAACAAAATGTTTTTTTGTTTTTTTTTTTATCAGAACTGCTTAAAAGAAATCTTTCTAATATGTATAGAAAATACATCATCTATTGCTGTCAGTTTACAAGGCTGTTATTGTCAATAAAATAAAAATAACTCATAGATTAGACTCTAGGTAAAATAATGACGATGTTAAAATATAATCATAAGCAACTCATGACTACTGCTCTTGGCTTGTTTGGCTGTTTTAACATGGATAATATCAGGTGTCTATACTAATGTTTAATCATCAGTTTGTTAATTATCTTTATTAACTTTAACACTGCTTCAGTGTTATTTTTAACACTGCTTCAGTATCTATGTGTCCACACTCAGAGTGTTAACCCTTTAACTGCCATTAGCTGTTCAGGAAGGCTATTAATGGCAGTTAAAGGGATAATTTAACACTGAAGAATTTGCTGTGTGCTCAATCTCAAAAAGTAATTACTTATGTAATGTATTAGGTAGAACTTACCTAATTTGTTCTAGTTGGTCATAGCTGTTAAATTTAGGTAATCTTTACTCAAATATATAGAATAGAATCTACCCAAACAAAGTGAGTGCAAATTGTTACCTGTTTTACCCTAATTTATTGAGTAGATTCTATAGGTTGTTTTTAAAGGCCAGTGCAATGATGCAATCAGTGCCCTTAACTCACAAGGCAGGACTATTCATAGCCATTTTGTGCATTGGAGTATCTCACATTCATAGTAATAGTAGGAGTGAACCAGATTTGTAGATCTATTGTCTTTGTTGAAATGTATTTAAATTGTTAATAATAAAAGATGACTTACCACACAGTGCAAGGCAACCAGTGAACCTTCAATTCTTTTTTACCCTACACATACACACACACACACACACACACACACACACAAATAAACGTAATCAGTATTTGGTGAACACTGAATAGTGCATAACAAATCAGTCACTAAGACAAGCAAGCAGCCTAATAAAAGACATACCTCACTTGTTCTTTCCCTGGTTATTTTTTCAAATAAGAAGACCTTCTGCCTACTACATTTTCGGCAACCTTAAGTGAACAAAGGAGAACAAAAGTTTATTAAGTCATGAATGACATGCTTTTTAGTTGAATAGCAAGTTCAAAGTTATCATTGTCACTTGATCTATGGTACGGTCTTTATCTTATTTGAATGAATTTGTCTGTTTTTGTCCATAAAGCAAAAAGTATTTGGCTGGGTTTTCAAAGGCCCTCTTAGCTTAAGTCAGTGATTGATATTAACAACAGCCCTAGGACACTGGCCACTTCCAACTAAATAATTAAAAACATAATACTTTGCATTGACTATGAATGACCTGGTGACTGGTTATCTGTTGTCAAGTTTGTCTGAGTGCAAAAGTGATACTATTGTAGCTTAAGATGTAACACTGCAAAACAAAAGTTACCCTTTATTCTCTTCTTCACCACTGGCCCCTCCTGATTCAGGGACTCGGAGATGGAAGAGGCAGCAGGCTGAGAACAAGGTGGAGGTGGGACAGAGTTGGCAGAATGTGGCAGTGAAGAGGTAGAAGTTTTTGTTCTTTTCTTCCTCTTTTGCAAAGAGCTTGACAGACAAGAAGAAGTGTGTGGAGGAAGAACAGAAGTAAAAGTACTAGAGGACGGAGCAGAGAGAGAAGTAAGAGACTGTGGGGACAGAGAAACAAGGTCCAGAATAAATACAGTCTCAGAGTCCTTGATGAGACTCTCCGGCTGCTCCACGCTGATGCTCCCCGGTTGCTCCGGCAGCTCAACGCTGATGCTCTCAGGCTGCTCCAAGCCGATGTTCTCTGTCAGCTCAGCGCTGATGCTCTCCGGCCGCTCCACGCTGATGCTCCCCGGTTGCTCCGGCAGCTCAACGCTGATGCTCTCAGGCTGCTCCAAGCCGATGTTCTCTGTCAGCTCAACGCTGATGCTCTCAGGCTGCTCCAAGCCGATGTTCTCTGTCAGCTCAGCGCTGATGCTCTCCGGCCGCTCCACGCTGATGCTCCCCGGTTGCTCCGGCAGCTCAACGCTGATGCTCTCAGGCTGCTCCAAGCCGATGTTCTCCGTCAGCTCAACGCTGATGCTCTCCGGCTGCTCCACGCTGCTGCTCCCCGGTTGCTCCGGCTGCTCCACGCCGATGCTGCCTGGTTGCTCTGCAATGGGGAAGTTGCTGTCCAGCTGCTGTGCTGTGAAGGTTGATACGAGTTTACATTATTTTCAAATCTGTGCATATTAACAAAGAAAAATAAATGTATTTTAAATACCATGTATCTTGATATCTTGCCCTTACATTTAATCAGGATAAACTCAAAAGCCCTCCGCATCTTCTCCAAAAACATTTTTGTGTCAGGAGTGGGTTGCAGATGGGTTATAATGTCTGCAACCCATTTATTTGAATCCTTTTTTTCTTTTTTGCCAAGAAATAAAATGGGCTTGTAACCCACAGCCTCAAGTTTCTGCACCTGAAATTAAAAAAAAGCAGTTACTACCCATTAGTTAAACCCACTGAATTATCAGATAAATTAGTACTGTATAATATCTTAATTTGTACTGTATACAATTTTATAATTTGACAATTGTATTATAAGGTAATTTTTGTAAAGTGCAATGCAAGAAAATAGGCCTTAATCTGTTTTATTAATACTATTACTTTACAAAACACATGACTGCATAATACAATTAATGGTAATTTTTAGATAAGTTCAGAGGTACTCCTTCAGTTTCTACCATTGACTTTTTTATAACCAAATTATATAATATTGACTTGACTTAATATTTGGCAGAGAACACAACTTATTTTTTCTCTATAACACATTTTAAAAGATAAAGATAGAACGTATCACAGTATTGCTGCTTGCGTTCAAACATAGACTTTTCAGATAATAATTAAAAAATAGCAGTTTTACTTACTATAATACGGGCGGAATCAATTATACGCACAACATTTCTGCTTTTCACAACCGATTGTCCCCACTGGCTATCCAAGGACATCATTTTCTCTCGTAATTTTTGTTTGGTGGACAGACTACCAAAGCAGACACAACATGTTTTCCTGCTTGCCTGATTGGGAGTCTGACATGATGGGCAAGGCCTGAATTTGGGTCTTGTCATGCTCCTTGACAGATGTGGCTCTTAAAAGTGCCTTTGGTTTTTGTGTGTGTGTGGATGGTGAATAAAAAAAGAGACTTATTGTGAAGGCTGATTAAAAAAAGGACCTGATTAAAAAAAAAGGAGAAAAAAAATCAGAATGGCAAAGGACAGACATTGTAGGCACATTTACAGCTAAATGTTTATTATTTAGTTCTTGAAAGTAGTGATAAGCCACAATATTGTTGTAATTGTGAATTAATTCGAATTGGTTATTAAAGGTCAGATTTGCGTGAATATTATATAATTTAGTGCGGATTTTTGGAATTACTTGGAAAACACGTTGTTCTTCATCTGTATGTCTATTACTGGCTAAATCATGAGCTACTGTAATATGGGAAACTGAAAACACCTCATCATAACTAAAAATGATATATTCTCCTATGATTGTACCTTGCATTACACTTGACCAAAACAAAGTAAACTTGGGTTTAATTAGCTAACGTTAACTTCGCTAGCCTTATGCAAGTGGTGCTATAATATTATTTTAATGTCTGCCGTCATTTACTGTATCATGAAATTCCAACCTTGCACGATTCTACTCACAACATGATTTGATTAAACAGTTTTTTTTTTTTTGTTGTTGTTTTTTTTGTTACGTAAATATAAAGATTATTAACAGCTCAATTACTGCACTTTTCTACTTACCGAGTGGAAAATCGCGATGGATCTTGGGAGCGGGAAATCAAAATTACGTCAGCATCAGGTTAGAGGGATTGGACAGCGCTGATTAATCGAGCGCAATTAAAAAAACATTAAATATTCATCAACATCAACCAACTTCCGATGAAATCACTTTATTCAGCATTACATTTGTTTAAAATAATACGTAAACTGTTTTCTGCTGTTTCACGCACCATGAAGTGTTGTTGTTAAACTCACCGCAGAATGCTGCTTCACCTGTAGTTGAGCGCTGTTAAACTCACCGCTGCATGCTGATGCACAGATGGCACTTTGATATGAGACAGCGGCTGATATTTTTCAATCGAAAATCAGTCTGAGGGCTATATAAAGATGATCTGGGGGGCACCGACTGATTAGCCATGCCATATTAAATTTACTGGAGCCATTTTTGTTTTTCCACATTTATGTTGTCTCCACCCATACACAGTAGACAACGGGCTGCAGGCTGCTTGCCAAAGACGTCAAATTTTAACGCCGCGGGCTCCCTATGCAAGTCATTCGGAATCCCTTCACGTTGATAATCGACGCCAAAGGGGTACCCAGTGCGTAAAATCGTGACGCCAAGGGGTCCTGACCAAGCGTCCATATGTGACGAGTTGGGAGTGAGAACGTGTTGGAAATTATGAGACTGAGATCTCTGTCATTTCTCATGTTCACCACACGAGGTCTCCGTCAGCACAGAGCTATCGATCTGTTGCGATCCGTTTATGAAACGTTTCAGCCTCTGCTGCATGTCTGGAGGACTTAAATAATTGGTTCGATTATTGAAAGAAACTGGTTTGTTCAAAAGGAGGAAAAACAGATTCTAAAAATGGATTTGATCATAATGCAGTGTTGATTCTGATCTGGATCAAACCTTCAGAATAGATAAAACTTTTCGGTAGGAAATAATTTTGAAATAAATTTGATCCAAAAACATGGATGATTTGTTAACCACATTTAGAAGATTACACTTTAAACAAAAAATTGCAATTGGTTTGTAAAAGCTTTTAAACATGTTTAGTCTTAGTTTTTGTTGCATTTACATCTGACCAGCAGCAGGTCCAGCTTCAGATATGAGATGAATGGTGGAACAAGTGATATTCCAGGTGGACTGGGACCATTAAATATGAAAAAGTGTCTGTGTTACGGACCCAGTGTGAATGTCTAATAGTCTGGTGGGACACATAACATAATTAAATGGACAACGGCAAAGTTAACTTATTCCAAAAAGATAATTTATTGTAACGCAAATTAGTCACAAAAGTAAAAAAAAAAAAAAATACTTTATGGCCCCCAATAAACCATATTAATACAAATGCTCTGAACCGGAATGTACACAAAATGCACGTAACAGTCTGTGTTCTTTAATTCATTTATATTTTATTAACTTGTTTTGTTTATTTTTTGGAGAGCTTGGTTAATCAGACCAATAAAAGAGACTATTAACTAGCATACTAATGCTTTTTATACAAATGTGTCTTTACACATGTCTACAAATTTATAAAACTAATCTGAGATCAGGTAAAAGCCATATAGATGCTGGTTGATGGGTTGACTGAACTTGCCCACAATCACTGAAATCTCAAAACAGTCATGAATCTCAAAACATAGAAATCATGTGACTTTTACAGTTCGATAAGTGACTAAATTTGGTTGCTCAATTCTGTTCTGTACTCACACAGTTCAGTAATTTATGGGATTGACAACAGCATTTACAAGCAAACGGAGCAAATAATGCTGTATAATAATAATAATAATAATAATAATAATAATAATAATAATACTAATACTACTACTACTACTACTAATAATAATATGTGCATCAGAGATGTGTCTCTCTTCTATATGAGAAGAAATCAAGGTAAGACATAAAAGCAGAAGAGCAAGAGTTATAGCTGGACTCATTCATGAAAATTTCTTTCTGTATTTGTTGCTCTTCTTAACTTTGATTAATGTGCATTTTCTGTTGATTAAAATGAAAACTGACTGTACATAAACCATAATTAAAAACCAAATGAGCTTGTGACTTTTGACTGGAAAAAGCATTTTGTATTTATTTAACTTCAGTTTATACCAAAGTTCATCTTAATGTCAACACTCAGTTTACATTTTTAAAGAACACAGTTTATGACTATTCTATAATAACACAAACATTTTATCAATAAAAAATACAAAAGTGTGACTAAGTCACATCATGTAAAAACAGATTAATCTTCTGCTGTGTGTTCATGTCGTTGTCTAAATCTTCTCATTCACATTTTCTACTGCCTACTGCTCTATTCATTCTTGAGCCGGCTGTTTGCTCTATCATGGCCATGTATTTGTGGTAACAAAAGCCTCCACACAATCTACTAGTCATAATGATTTCAGGAGAGATCAGAATAAATCAAATGTAATAATTTATTTGACAGGTAAAAATGTATTACGCCAATTACATAATTAAACAAAGAAAATCCAATTCAGACTTAAATTCAGTTCCAATTCAAATAAATACATAACATCAATTGCTCAAAGATGAATCTAAGAATAAGAGATGCATACCTGACTTTTAAGGAAATACATAGCATATGCTATGGGTTTCCGAATACAGAATCGCCCAGTTTAATAATGCCACTTCGCTTATACGCCAAAAGCCACGTTAAATTCGGCAAGTGTTAGGTTTTTAAAAGCCGGGGGTCGCTGTCTTTGAGCATAACAGACACATCACCGCAGTCTACGATCCTTCTATCGTTTAATTTAGAGCTTAGTAATTTTTTAACAAGGTTGATATCGCTACCTGCTATGATTTGGCTTCGTAGCTGTTGAGAGATTGCGGCCGCCGGCGGAAAGAACAGAAAGCCGGTGAACACAGGGACTGCACTTCCCATCGTCCTTCGCGGGACAGTCACTGGAGTGATGTCATCGTGGTCCTGAAGACCAGGGGCTAAGGGCAGCCATACCGTGGCCGATGCGGGGTTCGTGGACTTGGGTGCTGAGACCGGACTCTAGAGCCTGGATTCCGGAGTTCATGTCGGAGAGCGAAGACTGAATGGAGGACAATGCTGACAGCACGGGATCATTGCTTTGGACCGTAGAGTTGCCTGTTGGGACTGGACCGACGGGACCAACTGCTCGTTTGGGCGCCGCGGTGGCCGGAATGAGAGGTGGGTCGATGTTCTTCCTCTTCTGGACTTGTTTCTTGCTGGAAAAAGGAGACGGAGGGCAGAATCTGCTGTTTGGACATCAATATTTTCACAGAGCAATGTAAACAATTCCTCGTGAGAAGCCCCGGTCGGAGCCGGGATATGGTTTCTAAACAAAGTTTCCAGTACCTTAGGCAGTGGCCAATTGCAAATGCTGGGAGAAGTTACTGATTTACTCGCCAAGCGAAAGCTACGGTGGACGGAAACATTGCTCTTGTCTTGTGATGCCTCCTCTGCTTGACTTGGATGTTGCTGGGATTCTTCGATGGTTTCGATTTGCCACGGAACTTTATCGTTAGCGGTGGAAGACATGGTCATTAAAATGGTGAGTAATATCATGCACAAGAAAGGATGCATTGCTATGAAGCATGCAGGGGAAGCAGCAAGTAGAACAGCAGCTGTGTTTAAATAAGGCGCCCTGTGTGAGATTTGCCAATTGAGTGCTTGGTCTGATCAGCTATTAGGGGCTGGATTTTGAATTATCCAATTATCCGGTAGCCTGATAGGGAAGCCCGATCGCGGACGGGTATCTGAATTGACTTTATTTGAACAAAATGTATTTATTTGACGCAAACAACCCGCGGTTGCTGATAGGCATGTAAAAATTGCCTAAATTACAAAAAAAAAAATAAAATAAATGCATTTGACATGAAATCCTATGGTGGTTGAAGGGTTTTTGAGCATACAGAATATTAATATAACATGCATTTATTTGAGGCAGACCACCTGCGATTACTGACAGGTATCAGAGGTTACCGTCTATCAATTAAAAATGGCTTTGACTCCAAACACATCAGACCGCTAAGACATAATTGACATTACAGCACAAAAATATGAAATGTATTTATTTGAGACAAAACTCCTGCGATTGCGGACAGGTATCTGAATTGACTTTATTTGAAGAGAAAAGGTATTTATTTGACGCAAACTACCCTCGGTTGCTGATAAGCATTTAAAAATTGCCTAAATTAGAAAAAAATGCATTTGACATGAAATCCTATGGTGGCTGAAGGGTTTCTGAGCATACAGAATATTAATATAACATGCATTTATTTGACGCAGAACCCCTGCTATTACTGACCGGTATCCGAGGCTACCTTCTATCAATCAAAAATGGCTTTGACTCCAAACGCACCAGACCGCTAAGACCTAATTGACATTACAGCACAAATATATGAAATGTATTTATTTGACACAAAACTGCTGCGATTGCGGACGGGTATCTGAATTGACTTTATTTGAACAAAAAACGTACTTACTTGACGCAAACAACCCGCGGTTGCTGATAGGCATGTAAAAATTGCCTGAATTACAAAAAAAAAAAAAAAAATGCATTTGACATGAAATCCTATGGTGGCTGATAGGTTTCTAAGCATACAGAATACTGATATAACAGACCACCTGCGATTACTGACAGGTATCCGAGGTTACCGTCTATCAATTAAAAATGGCTTTGACTCCAAACGCACCAGACCGCTAAGACATAATTATGTCATAGCGGTCCAGACCAGAAGCAAAGGAATCTTCAAAACAGTTGTAAAACAATAAAAAACCATTTGGTTGGTTTGATTCTCGAGCCTCAGGATCGCACCTGGCCAGAGATAGGAAAACATTCCCGCCAGACCCTAAGGGGGAAACACGCCCCTCAGCTGCAGAACACAATTTTACAAAATGTCCAATCTTTCTCATAATATAAATGACTGCTGTGAAATTGAGACCATTTTACCAATTGCATGGAGATCTTTAGAATGATACTAAACATGAAGGAAGGAAACAACATATTCACAATATATAACACATGGTATCTGGATATTCTTGCTTTTTCGGAGAGAAGAGTGAGAGGCAGGGAGGGGAAAAGAGAGGAAGGAAGGTTCTCGTAAATGAGCAAGGGGGGTGGTGTTGTTTGCTCTCTTTGGAGATCTCTTCTCCAGATTAGTTTTATTGTTCTGTCGCATGGAATCTGTGCTTGTGAGAGTTCCGGAATTTAATTTCTTGAGGAAATAATTTCATATCTTAAACTCAGGAAGTGTACTTGTGTCTTTACTTGGCTCAGGGAGTGCTGTGGTGACCTGACTTGTCTCAGGCTGTGTTACTGTGTTTTGATTTGAATCAGGAAGTGCAACTGTGACTTGACTTGTTTCAGGAAGTGCAGCATTGTCTTGACTTGACTCGACTCAGGAAGTGCAGCTGTCACTAGACTTTTTTCAAGAAGTGTAGCAGTGCCTTGACTTGTCTCAGGAAGTGCAGCAGCGTCTTGACTTGACTCAGGAAGTGCAGCAGTGTCTTGACTAGATTCAGGAAGTGCAGCTGTGCCTTGACTTGACTCAGGAAGTGCAGCAGTGCCTTGACTTGATTCAGGAAGTGGAGCAGTGCCTTGACTTGACTCAGGAAGTGCAGCTGTGCCTTGACTTGACTCAGGAAGTGCAGCAGCGTCTTGACTTGATTCAGGAAGTGGAGCAGTGCCTTGACTTGACTCAGGAAGTGCAGCTGTGCCTTGACTTGACTCAGGAAGTGGAGCAGTGCCTTGACTTGATTCAGGAAGTGGAGCAGTGCCTTGACTTGACTCAGGAAGTGCAGCTGTGCCTTGACTTGACTCAGGAAGTGCAGCAGCGTCTTGACTTGACTCAGGAAGTGCAGCTGTGCCTTGACTTGACTCAGGAAGTGGAGCAGTGCCTTGACTTGATTCAGGAAGTGGAGCAGTGCCTTGACTTGACTCAGGAAGTGCAGCTGTGCCTTGACTTGACTCAGGAAGTGCAGCAGTGCCTTGACTTGATTCAGGAAGTGGAGCAGTGCCTTGACTTGACTCAGGAAGTGCAGCTGTGCCTTGACTTGACTCAGGAAGTGCAGCAGCGTCTTGACTTGACTCAGGAAGTGCAGCATCTTGACTTGATTCAGGAAGTGGAGCAGTGCCTTGACTTGACTCAGGAAGTGCAGCAGCGTCTTGACTAGACTCAGGAAGTGCAGCAGTGCCTTGACTTGACTCAGGAAGTGCAGCAGCGTCTTGACTAGACTCAGGAAGTGCAGCAGTGCCTTGACTTGACTCAGGAAGTGCAGCAGCTGATTCAGGAAGTGGAGCAGTGCCTTGACTTGACTCAGGAAGTGCAGCAGCGTCTTGACTTGATTCAGGAAGTGCAGCTGTGCCTTGACTATTCCCAGGAAGTGCAGCTGTGCCTTGACTTGACTCAGGAAGTGTAGCAGTGCCTTGACTTGACTCAGGAAGTGCAGCAGTGTCTTGACTTGATTCAGGAAGTGCAGCTGTGCCTTGACTTGACTCAGGAA
Organism: Cirrhinus molitorella; assembly: GCA_033026305.1. Classification (NCBI taxonomy): domain Eukaryota; kingdom Metazoa; phylum Chordata; class Actinopteri; order Cypriniformes; family Cyprinidae; genus Cirrhinus; species Cirrhinus molitorella. Next base: position 36,311,511 of record CM065129.1, read on the forward strand.
GTGTAGCAGTGCCTTGACTTGACTCAGGAAGTGCAGCAGTGTCTTGACTTGATTCAGGAAGTGCAGCTGTGCCTTGACTTGACTCAGGAAGTGTGGCAGTGCCTTGACTTGACTCAGGAAGTGCAGCAGTGTCTTGACTTGATTCAGGAAGTGCAGCTGTGCCTTGACTAGATTCAGGAAGTGCAGCTGTGCCTTGACTATTCCCAGGAAGTGCAGCTGTGCCTTGACTATTCCCAGGAAGTGCAGCTGTGCCTTGACTTGACTCAGGAAGTGCAGCAGCGTCTTGACTTGATTCAGGAAGTGGAGCAGTGCCTTGACTTGACTCAGGAAGTGCAGCAGCATCTTGACTTGATTCAGGAAGTGCAGCTGTGCCTTGACTTGACTCAGGAAGTGCAGCATCTTGACTTGATTCAGGAAGTGGAGCAGCGCCTTGACTTGACTCAGGAAGTGCAGCAGCATCTTGACTTGATTCAGGAAGTGGAGCAGTGCCTTGACTTGACTCAGGAAGTGCAGCAGCGTCTTGACTAGACTCAGGAAGTGCAGCAGTGCCTTGACTATTCCCAGGAAGTGCAGCTGTGCCTTGACTTTTCCCAGGAAGTGCAGTAGTGACTTGATTTGACACAAGAGGTGCAGTTGTGACTTGACCAGAATCAGGACATGCAACCGTGGCTTGGCTTGACTCAGGAATGGCAGCTGCGATGTTACTTGACCCAGGAGCGGTGGCTGTGACGTGAATTGACTCAGGAACGGAGGCCATGATGGTTGCAGTCTCTGGAAGGTGGCCATGATGTTAGTCAGTTTGGCAGGTCTGTCATTAGCGAGTGCTGGCCTGGTCGACGTGTTGCTAGCGGGCGCTGGCTTGACAGACATGGCGATAGCAGGCGCTGGCTCAGGAGACATGACGTTTTCAGATGCTGGTTTCAGGAAACCAGCTGCACGTGCTGACAGTGGTGGATCCTCCACGCTGGATACCAACCTCTGACATTTAAAAGTAGGCATGACGTGACTGCAGCGCTGCTGTAGGTGCCATCTTGTGAAAGCGGGGAATGGGATCCATGGGTCCGATTCATGACAATTATATACAGATGGAGGAGGTTGTCATAAATTCAGACTCCTTCACTTTGTGAACTTAAAGCCACAAACTTCACATTTAGATTTTATAATAGAGTTAATAATAGAGTTTTAGCACATTTACATTTACAAACTCTATTACTGCAGAGTTACTCCACTAACTCTAAACTGTTGTGAAAACACTATTAAACACTAAACAAAACATTTAACTTTCAAAACAGAAATCCTTATTGCTAGATCACTGCAGACTATGTTGCAATGTAATATTACCATGTTTTTATTTGAGAGATTGATCAGCAGCATGAGTTTGATGTGAAAGTGACTCACATGCAGCAGTTTACAGCAGCAGCATCAGTCCAAAGATGAGCATCATTTCTTTAAAGTCCAGTTTCCAGAAGAGACCAATCCCAGCAGAAGAGTGTGATCCTGCTTCAGTCACACAATAATTTTTCACTCTGACAGAAGAGACCGACTGACACTCATCTGTGATCACAATAGAGATATAAAACCACGGCACGGTTTCTGTCAGAGAAAAGGAAGTTCAGAACATTATTCTTCACACACAGTTTGGGTTGAAGATCTTGAACAAGAACACAAAATAACTAACACACACGCACACTCGCACACACACACACACACACACACACACACACGCTTCTCTGTCGTTGTGTGACTGCGAGGTAAAATTGGCTGTGGTGAATAAAAACCATAAAGATACATCTGTCACGATTTTCAGGTCTTCTGTTAGCTTTTAAGTCTGAATTCATGAGGTCTGACACAAAATCATAATGAATGATGTTCACTTTTACTCCACTGGAAACTAACCATCAGAAGAAATTGAGGACAAAATGACCTGCGCTGTGAGTCAAATATATAAAAAAACAGCCAAATCAAACAGGTGTCATAAGGACATTTATAATGTCAGTTTTGTATAAAGTTTGTATGTGTCGTTTTGAAAGTGTATTAACAAGCTCTCCTGATAAAGAAGCTCAGTTTGTACCGAAATGATGAGACTGAGATCTTGGAGTCATTGCTCAAGCTCACCACACGAGGGCAACATAACCACACTGTTGCCAAACAACAGCAACCTGTTTCAGCCTCTGCTTCATGTCTGGAGTTCAAAAAAAAAAAAAAAAAGGGTTCAGTTATTGAAACTGGTTTGTTCAAAAGGGGAAAAACAGATTCTGAAATCAGAATCATATAATCATATAATCCAGTGTTGATTCTGATCTGAATCAAACCTTCAACACAGTTCAAAACTTTTTGGTAGGACTAGGATAAATTTGATCCAAAAACATGGTTTGTAAAAGATGCTTTTATTCATGTTTGGTCTTGTTGTATATACATCTGACCAGCAGCAGGTCCGGCTTCAGATATGAAATGAAGGGTGGTCAAGTGATATTCCAGGTGGACTGGGACCATTAAATATGAATAGGTGTATGTGTTCTTTAATTCACTTGTCTTTTATTAACTTGTTTTGTTTATTTTATGGACAGCTTGGCGATGAATCAATGAAATCTCAAAACACCAAAATCATGTGACTTTGGCAGTTTGTAAAGTGACTAAATTAGTTTTTATTGCTTTTTACCTTTTAGTGCTCAATTCTGTCCTGTACCCACCACAGTTCAGTAATTTATGGGAATGACAACTGCATTTACAACCAAACTGAATATAATAACAAATAATGCCGCATAATAATATAATTCATATCAGAGTGTGTCTCTCTTCTATATGAGAGAAATCAAGGTGAGACGTACGAGCACAAGAGCAAGAGTTATAGCTGGACTCATTCATGAAACATTTTGATTTCTGTCTGTAATTGTTTTCTTCTTAACTTTGATTAATGTGTGCTTTCTGTTGATTAAAATGAAAACTGACTGTACATAAACCATAATTAAAAATCAAATGAGCTTGCGACTTTTGACTGGAAAAAGCATTTTGTATTTATTTAACTTCAGTTCATACCAAAGTTCATCTTAATGTCAACACTCAGTTTACATTTTTAAAGAACACAGTTTATGACTATTCTATAATAACACAAACATTTTATCAACTAAAAAAAAAAAAAATACAAAAGTGTGGCTTTTTCAAAATCATGTAAAATCAGATGAATGTTCTGTTGTGTGTTCTTGTCGTTCTCTAAATCTTCTCATTCTCACTTTCTGATCTTCTTGTTTCTTTCCTAAAAGCATCACATGATTATCATCATCATCATCATGTTCACACTCTTAATATTTGCATGTCAAATCCATAATGATGATCATAAATGTCTCTGACCTGACGTGTGTCTCATGTAGATGTGAAAACCTCCTAACAGACCCAACAGAACCATCAGCTGAAAACACCAGACCAGCACATACTCCACAGACACTGAACACACTGAACAACAACAATTAGACAGAAAACAAATCCATTGTTCATTCCAGTAGTGTGTTTGTTAAACTCATACCACATTCTGATGTCTGTCTGCTGCTGGTCACTGCAGAGGTCAAACTAGAGGTCACAGGTGCAATAGTTGCCCCTGAAATAAAACATCACAGAATCACCTGCTTTCTCTCTCTGAACCACATCAACACAATTCACTCTGAGATCAAGCTGAAACAAACTCATGATATGTGGATACTCATGTATTAAAAGCTCACCAGGACAGGGTTTGACTCTAATGGTCTTCTGTGTGTAACTGACGTGGTTCTTCACGCTGCAGCTGATGTCTCCATCAGTTCCCTCACCCAGATTAATGCTGCTGTCTCCATCCATCAGTGGATCTCCATTCAGAGTCCAGCTGTAGAGGATCTGATCCCCCTCAGAGGAGCAGGACGCCCTCATCACCCCACTAGAGGAGCAGATGATTGACACTTCCACTGAGCCAATAGGAGCTGGAGGGAGGGACACATGACAGTCACATGACAAACACAGGAGAATCTTGTTAATCCACACTACTCATACTATTACTGGAGTATGTAGTGTCTGATGAGAGAGTTTCTGTACCTTCAACATTCACATGAAGATCTGTAGATGTTTCAGTGCCATCTGAGCTTTGAGTGAGAGTCAATCTGTAATTCCCTGAATCTTCTCTGGTCACATGGTTTATTACCAGAATCCCATTAATGACTGTCACTTCAGGTCTGTTATTATAAAGATCACATTCATTCTTTCTCATCCTGCCATTTTTTATTCTACAAACTGGATTATTGTCTGTGCTATCTCTCTGTTGTATTTTCATGTCATAATTTCTATCATCCTGCACCATCAGCAGATTGAGTTTGTTTCCCAGAGCTGCGTAACAGGGATCTGACTGTTTAAACCAGCAGAACCGAACCAGACCTGAAGAACAACACACACATCAAGGGTATCACTGATAAAAATTGAAGGGAAGAAAACTTGTAAAACTTTAACAGAGATATTTGTACTAGTATCTATATCATTTCACTAAAGTATTATTATTATTGTTATTATTGTAATGGGTTAAGAAAGACAGACTAAAGATGCTCAGTGTCTTCACTATTTTACTTAGAATGCAGAACAACTGTTGTACAGATGCACCAACCTAACTTGCTCGTCTCTCTCTATTGAACAGCGCGCATTAACTCTAACACTGCTGGTGCAAAACTAATAACATCAATTTCCCATTAATTACAAAGTCTGTGCGCTACACTACCCCTTCCTTAAGAGACAAAGGGGCCCGAAAACTATTTCCACCGGTGTTCGCAGTTCCCGGCCAAACATAAGGGCAGCCGGTGTGCACCCCATAGACTCGTTAGGCCCAGAGTACCAGGGGTATGTGTCCGTCCCAGTCCCACTGGTGCTCACTGGTTAGGATGGCTAGCTGGGTGGTCAGAGTACGGTTGAAGCATTCCACAAATCCATCACCTTGTAGATGGAGAGGAGTTGTGCGTGTCTTGCATATCCTCAGGAGTCGACACACTTCTTGGAACACTTCAGCCTTGAAATTGCTTACATGATTGCTGTGGATCTCATCTGGAGCTGCGAATCTGCAAACATCTCCGCTACCAATTTCTCTGCTGTGGTGACTGCACTCTGGTCAGTTATTGCGTATGCCTCCGGCCACTTCGTGAAGTAGTCCATTGCAATTAGAACATAACGGTTCCCGGCCTCTGACACTGGGAAAGGGCCCAGGATGTCGAGCCCCAACCAGGTACTGTTGTAGCGGGGCATGGGATCGCTGCGTGGGTCCTGAAGAATTTCCAACCGCCGAGCCACCTGACCCTCTGGGTTTCGGAAATTTAACAGCCAGGTGATGGATATACCTCACGTAAGCGGTTGAAGGCGGCATCAGATGTCTCATTCCAGATGAATGACTGGCCGACGGTGGTAGTATGATGCCAGGCCCAAGAAGCTCCGCAGTTTGGCGATGTTCTTTGGGACAGGCCATTTCTTCACCATCGCTACTTTGGCTGGGTCAGTTGCGACTCCTGCAGCACTCACCACATGCCCCAGGTAGACAGTCTCCCTCCGTCCCTCCGCAGTAAGTGGCACTTTTTGGGATCGAATCGTAACCCAGCTTGGTGGATAACAGCAAAGAACACCTGAAGATGCTGTAGTGTCCCCTCAAAGTCTGGTGCATGCACCAACAGGTCGTCCAGATACGCCACGCAGCAACGGCAGGACACACCTGCCAGTACCTGCTCCATCAACCGGGAGAAGGTGGAGCATTGTAGAGGCCAAAAGGCATTACATGGAACTGCCATAGCCCCTGGCCAATGGTAAAGGCAGTCTTTGGTTTGGCTTCCGGAGCCAGCTCCACCTGCCAGTACCCGCTCCGGAGATCAAGGGAGCTAAACCAGCTGGACCCCACAATATAGTCCAAAACCCAAACCTCAGCAACAAACTTATCAATATTCAGCACTAGAGAGGAAAACATTACCGCTGTAGTCGACTACGAATAGCATACTCACTTGTTCCAAGCCTCAATGTGGGGTAACGGGTAAGAGTCTTTTCTTGTGACTGCGTTTAAGCAGCGAAAGTCCACGCCAATCCGCCAAGAGGAGTCCTTCTTTTTGACGAGCACAGCTGGGGTGATGCACGGGCTGTTAGATGGCTCGATTATTCCAGCCCTTGCCATCTCCCGAAACTTTTGCTCTGCTGCGGTCTGTTTGGCCAGCTCTAATCGGTGTGGTCGCAAGCGGATGGGAGGAGCTATGCCGGTATCAATGTCATGCTGTATTAGCCTCGTTCACCCACAGTCCTCATTTCATGCGGCAAAAATGTCCTGGTTGCGGTCAAGCATGTTCCACAACTGTTGACGCTGGGTCGGAATAAGTCCTTCACTGCTCCGTTGCCACAGCTCCTGAATGGCCTGTACAGTCTCTTTTGACGGGGATAGTACTGGCAAGGTGAACTGGTCAGGCTTGTTGCTGAAATCCTTAGGATTAGCTTTCAATGTGTGTGCTTGATTCTTTTTCAGAGTTGCTTGCTCCCTTGCTGGGTCCCAGTCTTTCTGGTTTTCTGCTGTGCCCCGAACCGCTGTTACAGTTCCCCTGTGAGAGTCACATAGCCTCTCTGCTCTGCCAGAGTGAGATCAAGCCGCACTTGTAATGCTGGCCCTTCCAGTGCTAGTGCCAACTGAGCTGCGGAATCCTCTTTACTCCACCCAGCCCACCAAGCTGCCAGCTGCACTTGAGCAAAATGGGGCTCAGGTGGCACAGATCCATCATACCTGGGCAGCTTAATATGCACCTGTGCTGAGCCAGACTCAACCCTAGTCACCTCCTTTTCAGTTATGGGAAGATGGCACTTCCTCAACAACTCAAAGCCAGCATGTGTGCTTCCACCGACTGAAGCTTCTCATCATTATGTCTCACGTCCAACTCGCATTGATCTCGCATTTTCACACCATCACGGAAAAGACCGCGGCATTCCCATGGGCAGGTAGCTCGTGCACTTGCTCCAGCTACTTCTCTCAATCCCAGCGCGGGTGTCCACATCGCGGCTCTGCACTTCGTCTCGCATCTCCTCCACGAGACCGCTCAGATCGGGCAGGATCCAATTCATGCTCTGACAAATCCCACTTCTGACACCAGTGTAATGGGTTAAGAAAGACAGACTAAAGACGCTCAGTGTCTTCACTATTTTAGAACGCAGAACAACTGTTGTACAGATGCACCAGCCTAACTTGCTCATCTCTCTACTGAACAGCGCGCATTAACTCCAACACTGCCGGTGCAAAACTAATAACATCAATTTCCCATTAATTACAAAGTTTGTGCTCTACATTATTATTATTTGCAGCGTTTGAAGTTAAAATTAATACATCTCAGTAATTAAAATTAAAAAATAAAACAAAACATAACAAAACAAAACAAAACAAAACAAAACAAAACAAAACACAACCATCACTTTTAACAGCCCTCTGTGGGAGACAATGCAAGTACAAACATTGTCACTTAGGACATCTAAACAGATTAAACAAAACAACAAAACAATTTTTTTAAGACATTCAGTAATGAGCAGCAATAAAAACTTTCACAGAGATTAAACTGATACATTTGCATAAGAGTGAGATCTTTGGAGAACATGAGATTGTAATAAGTCTGATAAGATAGTTTCTGTACCTTCAACAATCACTTGAAGATCTCTAGATGTTTCTGTGCCATCTGAGTCAGTGAGTCTTAATTTGTAATTCCCTGAATCTGCTCTGATCACATGGTTTATTATCAGAGTCTCATTAATGACTGTCACTTCAGGTCTGTTATTATAAAGATCACATTCATTCTCTCTTATTCTGCCATACTTTACTCTACAAACTGGATCATCTTGTGTGTTGTTTGTTCTCTTTTGTATGATCAGGTCATAATTACTAGTGTTCAGCACCATCAGCAGATTGAGTTTGTCTCCTTGAGTTGCATAACAGGGATCAGCCTGATTAAAAAAGCAGAACCGATCCACAGCTGAAGAACAAATCACACACACACACACACACACACACACACACACACACACACACACACACACACACACACACACACACACAGACACGGTTGACTTGAATGAGTGAAAGGGGAAGTTAGACAGAGAGCTGTAAGAAAGAAAAACAGCAGAAAAGTATCTGAACAACATGTTATCTTAGTTTTCAAGGTAAAGTATTATCATTATACTGTTACATTTTTGAGAGATTTATAAGAAGATTATATACAGCTGGAGGAGGCTGTCATAAATTCAGACCCCTTCACATAATGAACTTAAAGCCACAAACTTCACATTTAGATTTTATGAGTTTTAGCACATCTACATTTACAAACTCTATCATTGTAGAGTTACTCCACTAACTCTAAACTGTTGCAAAAGCAGTTAAACAATAAACAAAAGATTTAACTTTCAAAACAGAAAACCTTATTGCTAGATCACTGCAGACTATGTTGCAATGCAATATTACCATGTTTTTATTTGAGAGATTAATCAGCAGCATGAGTTTGGAGTGTGAAAGTAACTTACATGCAGCAGTTTGCAGCAGCAGCATCAGTCCAAAGATGAGCATCATTTGTCTAAATCCTCTTTCCAGAAGAGAACAATCGCAGCAGGAGAATGTGATGCTGCTTCAGTCACACAATCGTTTCTCACTCCGACAGAATAGACCAACTAACACTCATCTGTGATCACAATAGATATATAAAACCACTGCACGCTTTCTGTCAGAGAAAAGGAAGTTCAGCACATTATTGTTCACATGCACACACAGTTTGGGGTTGAAGATCTTGCACAAGAACACAAAATAACTAACACACACACACACACACACACACACACCTGGTTTTCTCTCATTGTGTGACCACAAGGTAATATTGGCTGTGGTGAGAATAAAAACCATAAAGATATATCTGTCACGATTTGCACGTCTTCTGTCAGCTTTTAGCCAAGTCATTTCTGATCTCAAATCTCTTGGAGTTCAAGAGAAATTTGACTGGATTTCAGCTGTCAGATTTAATTTGTTTTAAATTGTTTGTTCAAAAGGAAAAACAGATTCTGAAGTCAGGTTAGTTCATGTAATCCAGTGTTGGTTCTGATGATTAAAACGTCAGTAAATGTTTTATTCAAAGATTTTAGTAAAACCAGGACACATGTGATCCAAAATATAAAAATAAATAAATTAATTTAAAAAATCAGGACTATCCTGATCCCAGCAGAAGGGAGAATTCATGGTGGATTTCACCCTGAAAACTGAACTGGTAACTGAACTGGAACTGGTAATACAACTTAAAAACATAATTTAATAATATTTAATTTAATTTAGCAATGTTTATTGATTAACATTTGTCATTCAGAAACAGTTGCACCCCTTACTCTATATTTGTGTTTATTTGTTAGGGGTTGAATGAGGGCAACTGAAAGGAATCAAACTCTTCAGTATTAAATAAAGTGTAAATAAATGCTAAACACTCACCAGTCCTTCTTTCTTTGACCGAGTGTGTGATAACGTTTGTAGTGTTTGCATTCAGTTGATGTGTGAATGAAGAGAGGATTTCGACCTTCAGGCTGTCTGGATTCAATCTTCTGTTGACTGGAGCTAAGACTCATGGGACACGTTGAGTTTATAGCTGCTCACCCAGGCAAAAAATGTACTTAAAGTGCTCCATGTCCAGCCACAATTTTGCACTTAATATACTAAAAATAATTTTTAGGTACTTCTTAAGATCATTTAAGTGTACTCGACTGGGCTATTTTGGGACACCATGAATATGAACTAAAATGTGCTTGTAACGAAATGTATTTAGTTACCTACTTGCAACCACTAGTATACTACAAGTGCTACGCAAAAGTAGTAATTTCACCATGAATGCATATTATTAAAGTTTATTGTGTTTCACAATCAACAAATATGGCTTTTTGGCTAGGTTTAAAACAAGTAAAAATGCATGTTAGATAAACAAGGCAATAATACATGACAGTGGCATCTGGTGGAAAATCCAAAATCCACATCCACAATTTTAGCATACATCCTAGTATGCTTTATCCCAGTATAACAAAAGAAAAAAAATACAAAGGCTTGAAACTGTCACGTGTCGTGTCGGGGAGGACAAACGAGGAGTACCAGATCGAGATCGGGAGCAAAACAAGTCTTTTAATAACAAAATCCACAGAATAAATCCACAGGGAGACAGGCAAGGAGACACGCACACAACGACGAGAACAGACAACCAAACAATGAACAGAATCTAACTTAAATAGGGTGGTTAACAAGACACAGACAGGTGAAGGCACTTAACTGATAATGACTTAATTAGGGGTGGAGACAGGAACAAAACCAAATAAGGGCAAACAGGAAGTGGAAGGAACCAAAGACAAACAGGACTAAACCAAAGCAAAACACAACAAAAGAGTCCCCAAAACCTGACAGAAACAGTTTAAATAAAGATAATTGCTTTGCTTTTGAACCAAGTTCAAGAGTATATTTTGTGCAATAATTTTTCAAGATACATTAAAACATTTTTTAAATATTTATAATTCAAGATTTATGACCACACAGAGATGCCAACAGACCACTACACCAGTTGCCTTAACCTAACTGTATATAAATATACGGATCCATTCAGAATTATTAAACAGAGCAAAACAGAGCTTTAAAAAGCAAACAATAACATGCTGCATTGACGAATGTGATGATCTGAAAGCAGCTAAACATGACCAGTGAACAGTTCCTCTGATGTCCATATGTATATAAACAGCATTGACCATTGCAAACTCCTATAAAAACACGCTTCTTCAGCAAGTGTCCATTATAAAACACTTGTCAGACATGCAATCATACTGAAATGTGCTTGTGCAAAAAGCTGTCAGAGAACACACATACATGGTTTGTTTATTTGCACATTAATAATGGACTCATGCGTATCTAAGAATATACTGTAATAATTAATTGAGGTATGTTTGTTCCCATCAATTGCTGAACAAGGTAAGGTCACATATGAAGACAAAATCAGTATGGAAGTCTCTAAGAACACTAGGGGCGATTAGTGAAATCACCTAAAAAGGGCCGTTGTTCTGACAAATCATGCTACCCATCAGATTATGCTACCAACACTGTATTTTTCATACTGTAAGGTTAGGTTTAGGGTTGGGGTAGGTGTACGTGTTAATAACGCCTCACACCACATTAATATCATGCTGGAAGCACAGTCTGATAGGTAGCATTTTTCGCTGTCAGATTATCCTACCATCTGTTTTAATGGGAGGTAGCAAAATCTGACAGGGTAGCACAAATCGTCAGAACACCGGTTCTACACAAAGTGTGAATTGACTCTGATTGGACTATATATTCAGAGACAGAATGAACAGTGACAGCTAGTGTAACTCTGTGGTTGAATGTAACAGATTTCACACTTTGGTGGTGAGTTGCCCTGTTGCCCTAATGAAGAAACTTTCTTACTTTACATCTCCGCCCTACAGAGCATTTGAGCAGTTTGGAGTGAACATCACCTCTCTGTCCTGAACCTTGTCCTCGTCCTCGTCCTCTTCCTCCTCCTCCTTCCTCTTTGTCTGCATTATGACTGCAGCGTATACCACATCAGCCGGAAACGAATCTGCAGAGAGAACAGAGAAGCGATGACAGGACATTACTGGATGTCTCTACACATACTGAATAGCTGTTACTGTTAGTCTACTGCAGAAATAGCAGCTTTTCCCCATTTGCTAGCTGACAAATACAGCTTTTCAGGAGTCAAACGATTGTAATGATAAAGTAGTACAGATGTAACAATATTATGACTCACAATATGATAATATCACAATATTAAGTGCACAATACAATATTTATTGCAATATTTAAATAAAAGAACAAATGAAGAATTGGGGAAAAAAAATAACATTGTGTACATTTTAAAGTTATTTTTAAATTTTAGAATCATATTTATGAAGTTATATTTTTTTTCTTTACACATTTCCTAAATTCTACACTTGAAAGAGTTATTTTGAATGCGGACTGCAGTAAAGTACACATTTACCACTAGCTGTCAGCAATTAATACTTTTATTTTGATGGAAATGGCACTAGAGCTTTTAGTTTGAAGGAAAGCTCCAGTTTAAGTGAAAACAGGCTTACAAAATCACGTCTCACTACAAATCTAGTGAAATGCTGTCATATATGGAAGCCCATTTCTGTCACTGAATAAAAAAAAGGTTATTGTGACTTGTGATCTCACAATTCTCTCTTTTATCCTCACAACTGCATGACACAAAACTCGAAGTTTTGACTTTTTAGTAAAAAAAGTTGCAATTGCGAGTTATAAAGTCAAATTTGCATGATATAAACTATATAAGATATCAGTCTTTTTTCTCCTCAGAAAGAGTCTTTATAACTTTCAACTGCGTATATATCTCACAATTCTGAGAAAAAAATCACTGTGATCACCTGTGACTGGTCTTGCATAGATTTTGCTCATCTCAAACAAGCCAATGTGATCTTGACCCTTAAGAAACTTTACTTAATGCTGTCACATAACAAATCTGTTTTGAAGATAACATTAAATAAATTGCCAATTATTACACTGAAATAAAAATGTAAAGCCTATACAAATATTAGAAATTGTAATTATAAATATATTAAAAAAAAAAAAAAAAAAAAAAAAACATAAATAAATAAAAACAGTGCACATTTCATTGAGCTATTATAACATTTATGTAGGGCTATATTCAGAAAAAAAAAATATACAAATTTATAAAAATGTATACAAACCCTGAAGGAGTGTATTTGGCACAGAAATACTTTGTCATACGTTTTCTGAAACTTTGGCCATGTTAAAGCCCTCCCCTTTAAAGGGATATTTCACTTTGAAATTAAATTTTGATATGTTTTAGCTTACCCCAAGGGCATCCAAGAGCTTTCCGGGAGTAGCGCCGGCGCGCGCACTTCAACTTGGACGTGGTTATTTACAAAAGGTAAAAAAACAACATACCCACGTAGGAGGGGACGTTCTCGCAACCTTGCGCAACATTCCCTAAAGGTTCTCTAAAGGTGACGAAAGTCTCAAACCTTTACAGAACATTAGGGACATTCCTAAAACGTCCTCTTTTGGTTGTAAAAGTGCTGGTGCTCAATGTTCCTTATATGACTTTAAGGGAACGTTATATTTTGGTTATTTTATGGTCAGATAAGAATGTTATAAAAAGGACATTAAAGTCATTAACAGAACGTTCTCATATGGTCCTCTGATGGTCATATAGTAACGTTCCCAGTATGACTTTAGGTGGATGTTCTATTTTGGTTATTTAATGGTCACAAAAGAACGTTATAAAAAGGTCATTAAGAGAATGTTCTCATATGGTCCTCTGTTGGTCATATAATAACGTTCCCAATATGACTTTTGGGGGATGTTCTATTTTGGTTATTTCATGGTCAGATAAGAACGTTATAAAAAGGACATTAAGAGAATGTTCTCATATGGTCCTCTGTTGGTCGTATAATAACGTTCCCAATATGACGTTTGGGGGATGTTCTATTTTGGTTATTTTATGGTCAGATAAGAACGTTATAAAAAGGACATTAAGGACATTAACAAAACGTTCTCATATGGTCCTCTGTTGGTCGTATAATAACGTTCCCAATATGACTTTTGGGGGATGTTCTATTTTGGTTATTTCATGGTCAGATAAGAACATTATAAAAAGGACATTAAGAGAATGTTCTCATATGGTCCTCTGTTGGTCGTATAATAACGTTCCCAATGTGACTTTAGGTGGATGTTCTATTTTGGTTATTTTATGGTCAGATGAGAACGTTATAAAAAGGACATTAATGATGTAAACAGAACGTTCTTATATGGTCCTCTGTTGGTCATATAACATTACCAATATGTCTTTAGGTGGATGTTCTATTTTGGTTATTTTATGGTCACATAAGAACATTACAAAAAGGACATTAAGAACATTAAAAGAATATTCTTAGATGGTCCTTTGTTGGTCGTATAATAATGTTCCCAATATGACTTCAGGTTTTTCATAAAAGTAATAATAAATAAATAATTACAATCAAATAATACAAGTAAATCCTAATGTTGCATTCACACTATATCGTATGATGTGAACGCACCTTTACTATCTGTCATGTCCCAATATTTGTGGACCATTGGATAGCGTTTTAAACCAATCACAAATGTCCTGGGCAGTATACGCCCCTATAGCGGGAGCAAAGGGGAGGGACATTCACCTATCCCAGCATCTGTTGATGCAGACTGAGGACATTTGGCGGCCTTTTTGCAGCAAGCAGCAACAGCTTCTATGGTGAGTAACGTTATGTTTGCTAATTTGATTGTATGTCAGTCAAGTACTACTTCATCTCAGATTGTAACATGTTATGTTGATATGTTTAGTGAAGGGGGTCCCAACTTGCAGACTTTAGTTCCAGACCTGCTCCAGCCACAGCTGTCTGAAATTATGAAGTGCTACCTAAGAGATTAATTAGCTGCTTCAGGTGTGTTGGATCAGGGTTGGAGCTGAATTTTGTAGGAAAAATTTGAGTCTCTTGATGTGTGTGAAAAGTTCTTAAACTTTTTTTTTTGACAAGATTTCAATTATTAGGTCTGAGATTGTTAATTACAATTTAGATCTGTCAGTTTCCCCTCTGTGTTCTGCCATCTTCACTCACTTTGAACCATTATCACTTGCTGCATTGGCTGATATTGTGGGTCGGTTGAAAACAATTAATTTGTCCTGGTGATAGGATTCCATCATGGCTTTTTAAAAAAGCTTTTGATATTATTGGGTCTAGTCTTTTAAAACAGTGGTTCCCAACCACGATCCTGGAGGACCCCCAACACTGCACATTTTTTATCTCTCCTTTGTCTGATAGACCCATTTCAGGTCTTGGAGTCCTTACTAATAAGCTAATGATCTGAATCAGGTGTGTTTGATTAAGGAGACATGGAAAACCTGCAGTGTTGGGGGTCCTCCAGGATCGTGGTTGGGAACCACTGTTCTAAAACACAAGTCTGGTCACTGGCACGGTGCCCCTTTCTCTGAAACATGCTGTGGTTCAGCCTCTTCTTAAAAAGCCAAATTTAGATCAAGAGATTTTGTCTAATTTCCGTCCAACTTCTAAGTTGCCATTTCTAGCGGAGGTTCTTGAAAAGTCTGTTTTCAACCAATTACAGAGTTTTCTGGACCAAAATTTGGCTCTAGAAGTGTTTTAATCAGGCTTTAAATCCAATCATATTACAGAATCTGCTCTTTTAAGAGTTTTAAATGATATTTTTTTATTTAGTGACTCTGGTCATTCTGTTGTCATTTTATTATTAGATCTCACTGCAGCCTTTGACACCATAGATCATGAGATTTTAATTTCACTTCTTGAGAATGTTGTAGGCATCCATGGTACTGCTTTAGCTTGGTTTAGATCATTTTTGGCAAATAGAAGTTTTTCTGCTAACCTACTGTAGGCCAGACCTTTTCTTCACTTGCTCCATTGACTTGTGGAGTTCCACGGGGATCTATAGTTGCTCCAATGCTATTTGCCCTATATATATTACCACTAGGGTCTATCTTTCGCAAGTATGTAATTTCCTTTCATTTCTTTGCATACGACATGCAAATATATCTGCCTGTGGGAAAAAATACTGCGACAGCATTGGATTCCCTTAGAGTCTGTTTATGGGAGGTTAAAGTCTGGTTATCAAATAACTTTTTTAACTTAAATGAAAGCAAAACCGAACTTGTGTGTTTTGGAGAATCTGCTATGAGTGATCTCTCTAGTCTAGGAGAGTTGTCTTCCTACTATAAACCAGTGGTTAGAGATCTTGGGGTAATGTTAGATTCCTCCTATATTTTGATAAACATAAACTCCATGGTGAAATCAGCATTTTTTTTTTATTTAATACTACTGACTAAGGTGAAACCATTCGTATCTTGTAAAGATCTGGAGATGTTGATCCATGCTTTCATGTTCTCAATACTCGACTATTGTAAATCACTCCATATTGGCGCTTCCCAAACATCTTTGAGCCAACTGCAAGTAGTCCAAAATGCAGCAGCCAGACTTTTATCTGGGACCCGTAAATTTGATCACATCTCTCCCACTTTGGCCTCTTTGGGTTGGTTACCAGTTTTAGCCAGAGTTGATTTTAAACTTTTAATTTTTGTTTATAAGAGCCTAAATGGATTAGCTCCATCATATCTTTCTGAGCTTCTCCAGGCCTATAAGCGCCATAGATCTGCAGACAAAGTGAAGGGGTGATAGGGCCTTCTCAGTAGCTGCCCCCAAATTATGGAACAACCTACCACTTCATATCAGATCTGCTCCTTCTAGGCTCTTTTAAAAGTTTAAAAATGCACTTCCTCTCTATAGCCTTTGCGAGTGAAGAGGGTTGAGTTTTATGAGTTTTGTTTTTTTATGGTTTCATGTCATTGTTTCATGTTTTTTTTTCTTTTTACTAAAATGTTTTATTAACGTTTGTACAGCACTTTGGTGCAACTCTTTGTTGTTTGAATAGTACTATAGAAATAAAAATGAACTGAACTGAACTGATCTCCAGGAACAGGGTTAGACACCTCTGGTTTAGTGGATTTGCATACTTTTAAGCACAACTGGTAACTAAAAAGTAAGTGAAGTGATTTGTAAATATTGTTATTTATGCTTTTTTTTTCAGGCAGCAGAAGAACAACTGTGCACATCTCTTGAAGATAGAACCAGTGACTGATACACACACTGACACTGTACAGAGTTTAGCATTCATATAAATATCTTGCTGTAGTTACTTTTTCCAAGTATTATGACATATTTTGATTCTGTGTACATTTTCATGGCAATAAAGCCAATTTGAATTAAATTTAATTGATTAAGCTCTCTCTGCTTCTTCTCTCCCCTGTTGCTTGAATAGGTTCTACAGACCTAGTACCACTGTAAACAAAGTACTGCAGTAACATTGAAGTTTGATCCCCTAAAGTTTTCTGTAATGTTACTAAAGGTTCTAAAAATATTCAGTAAATATGATAGAAGGAAGTAAATAGAACCAGAAATTTATTTTCAAGGTTAGTCCCCTACAAGGGCTTTAAAATATTAGGGGAATGTAGTTTAGAGAACTAGAGGGAATGTCCTGAGAACATCCTGAATATTTTGTGAAGGTCCCCCAAATGATGTCCTCCAACCCTTTAAAAAACTCCACATCATGACCTTCTCAGAACGTTGTGGGAACATTACTAGGCAACGTCCTTAAAACCAGCAGGGACATTTTGAGGACGTTCTGGAAATGTCAAAATTCATGGTCCCCTAAATGTCCTTAGAACGTCTTGAATGTTCTGTGAAGGTCCCCCAAATAACGTCCTCCAATCCTTTAAAGAACTCCACATCATGACCTTCTCAGAACATTGTGGGGACGTTACTACGCAACGTCCTTAAAACCAGCAGAGACGTTTTGAGGACGTTCTGGAAACGTCAAACTTCATGGTCCCCTAAACGTCCTGAGAACGTCCTGAATGTTCTGTGAAGGTCCCCCAAATAATGTCCTCCAACCCTTTAAAGAACTCCACATCATGACTGTCTCAGAACATTGTGGGGACGTTACTAGGCAACATCCTTAAAACCAGCAGGGACGTTTTGAGGACGTTCTGGAAACGTCAAAATTCATGGTCCCCTAAACGTCCTGAGGATGTCCTGAATGTTCTGTGAAGGTCCCCCAAATAACATCCTCCAACCCTTTAAAGAACTCCACATCATGACCGTCTCAGAACATTATGGGGACGTTACTAGGCAACGTCCTTAAAACCAGCAGGGATGTTCTGAGGACGTTCTGGAAATGTCAAACTTCATGGTCCCCTAAACGTCATGACAACGTCCTAAATGTTCTGTGATGGTCCCCCAAATAACGTCCTCCAACCCTTTAAAGAACTCCACATCATGACCGTCTCAGAACGTTATGGGGACGTTACTAGGCAACGTCCTTAAAACCAGCAGGGATGTTCTGAGGACGTTCTGGAAACGTCAAACTTCTTGGTCCCCTAAACGTCATGAGAACGTCCTAAATGTTCTGTGATGGTCCCCCAAATAACGTCCTCCAACCCTTTAAAGAACTCCACATCATGACCGTCTCAGAACATTATGGGGACGTTACTAGGCAACGTCCTTAAAACCAGCAGGGATGTTCTGAGGACGTTCTGGAAATGTCAAACTTCATGGTCCCCTAAACGTCATGACAACGTCCTGAATGTTCTGTGATGGTCCCCCAAATAACGTCCTCCAACCCTTTAAAGAACTCCACATCATGACCGTCTCAGAACGTTATGGGGACGTTACTAGGCAACGTCCTTAAAACCAGCAGGGATGTTCTGAGGACGTTCTGGAAATGTCAAACTTCATGGTCCCCTAAACGTCATGACAACGTCCTGAATGTTCTGTGATGGTCCCCCAAATAACGTCCTCCAACCCTTTAAAGAACTCCACATCATGACCGTCTCAGAACGTTGTGGGGACGTCACTAGGCAACGTCCTTGACACCAGCAGGGACATTCGGAGGACGTCCTGGGAACGTAACATTTCTAGCGGGGTAAATACTGTTCGTTTTCTCACACAAACCGCTCGTTTCGTGTCTTAGGTCATCAATGTGTACTTACGATGGGGAATTGTTTAATTTGGACTGTTTAATTTGAATCTGTGCGTTTTCTTTTGTGAGGTGACCATAGGCATGCATTATATGACTGACAGACAAGAACGGTTGGACCTAAAAATATCAAAATTGAAACTACTGCGGAAACAAAGACACCTACATCTTGGATGCCCTTGGGGTAAGCTAAAACATATCAAAATTGAATTTCAAAGTGAACTATCCCTTTAAGTATTTTTTGGTTTCATATTTGCAGACTCTAGTCCATATCGGCATCTGATTTAATGCATAAAGCACCTTTCAAACTTTAAACAACATTTTAAAAGACAGATGCAAATTTTTTTTTTAGTATGAAAGGATTTAAAGGGTCTGAATACAAAGTAATAAATCAACTAGAAGTCTTTCGCTTGCAATGAGTGATAGTGAATGCATGACACTGGGTTTCATGCAATAGCATTACTAATTTAATAATAAACACAAACTTCTAGCTTTTTGAGTTGTTTTACAGAGTAAAGTAGATCTCTGAGCTTCACTGAGTTTCTTACCTGTTTCCTTCTTTTCACCTTTTTTCTCATGAGAGATATCAGCGTATATCAGCGCATCTCCAGCAGCAGCTGATGGGAAAACACTGACATTAGCAAAAGATGAACTACAGTCTCATATTTCCATCATTAAAGTATTGGCTTCAAAACAGATCATGCCATTTAAACTTTTTACATAACACACAGTTTGCATGCAATCCACTGAGAAAAAGGCGAGCAAAGAATACAGAAAATGAGGTCATATATTTACCAATCTTTGATTTATTGGATCTCATTCATGAAGATGTTGTCAATTTGAACCCTCAGACTATTAAACATGTATGATAATGAATTCCATGCATGTGTGTACATTTACAAATGGCAATTTTCACATTTAACAAACTGGCTAATTAATTTGTAATTATATGTTATTATAGTAAATAGTGTTATTAAAATGCAGTGTCAAAATAATACTACACAACAGCTTAATAGTTTACATAAAACGTTAATTATGCTCATGTTTCATGAATAAGGCCAAATGACTTCCTATAACCAAAATGAAATGGTAAAAAATCATAATAAAATCTAATCATTTGGCTAAAACTAAAGATTGTTCTTTCTATATTTATCAGGCTTGAGGAATAATATTGCTTCAAAGCCTTTATGTCATTTTGAACCAATTTTAACAACAGAAAGTTTGTCAAATCTCCACCAAAATTGGCTCAGATTATCTTCATCACATCTGTAATGTTTATGCTTTTGGTGTAATTGTCTGTAAGGGAGTGCAATGGGCAAACAAATATACGCCGCCCATATAACATAAGCTACAATTCTCAGCATTTTAAGGAAAATTAACCCATGTGTTCGGCTAACCTTCACCAGTTAGTGTATGAACAGATTCAAAACGAACTGACCTGATGTCGACTTGAAATGCTTCTTCTTGTAAATGTAACATATGGTGATTAATGGCAGAATCAGGATCAGAGCAACATAGCCCAAAGCTGCCAAAGAGACATCTAAAATAATGGAAGACAAAACCCAAGAACATTTAAATCAAACTCCAATACTGCTTCAGGAAGTTTGTTCATACCAACTGCAACCATAATAAGAGTTTGTGGTGAAATGTGACTTTGTCATGTTCTAGATAGGTTTTTTGGGATTCTGTTCCACTCTTGTTGCTGTTGTCTATACTTCAATCATGTATTAAAAGCTCACCAGGGCAGGGTTTGACTCTAATGGTCTTCTGTGAGTGACTGATGTGGTTCTTCACGCTGCAGCTGATGTTTCCATCAGTTTTCTCATCCAGATCAATGCTGCTGTTTCCATCCATCAGTGGATCTCCATTCAGAGTCCAGCTGTAGAGGAGCTGATCCCCCTCAGAGGAGCAGGACACCCTCATCACCCCACTGGAGGAGCAGATGATTGACACTTCCACTGAGCCAATGGGAGCTGGAGGGAGGGGCACATGACAGTCACATGACAAACACAGGAGAATATTGTTCTTCCACAACTCATACTGTTACTGGAGTATGTAGTGTGTAAACCTTCACTGAGATTCAACTGCGGTAAAAGGGGTGCGTAGACTTTTTTATATCCAGTGTATGTGGTGACAGCATCCATTTCAGATGTAAAATAACTGTTTTTCCCATTGACTCCCTCTGCTAGTGTATTGATGAAATTAACAGTTGGATGTGCCAGAACTTTCTTCAGTTAAACAAGGAGAAAACAAGAATCTTGGTGTGATTCTGGAGTCAGACCTTAGTTTCAGTAGTCATGTCAAAAAAGTAACTAAATCAGCATACTATCATCTCAAAAAGATTTCAAGAATAAGATTTTTTGTTTCTAGACAAGACTTGTAAATTGTCCATGCCTTTATCACCAGCAGGTGGACTATTGCAATGGTCTCCTCACTGGCTAGATTTTTTTCAAATCTAATTTTTTTTTTTAATTGTAATTTTCATTTTTGGATGAACTATCCCTTTAAATGCATCTAACTGGATTCAATGCATCTTGAACTTGTTAGATCTGGCAGGTTTGATCAGAATGTTTTTATCCAGGATCTATGTCTATAAGTACTTCTGGTTGGAGTAGTTATACTTAATGACTTTTGATGAGCTTTACACAGATTCTTTTGCTCTGCTTATGCAGTCATCATCAGTTTAATTGTAATGTGCATTATTAGTTGTAGTTCAGCACTCACACACATGCTTGAAGAAAATGCTGTAGTGTAGACAACATTCATACCATTTGATGAGAAACTCATACCATAATCTGATGTAATTAGTAAGTAATACTTTTTTTAGGGCCGTTAAACCCTTTTGCATTCCAACATTTAATAATCAAACCTAATTTCATGTATGAGGAAAATGCAAGTAATAAACATAAATTAAAAAAAATTCTCAGTACATTAATAAAATACTACTACTACTACTACTATTACTACTACTGCTGCTACTACTACTACTAATATGTTTCAGACAACTAAAATCATGACATTAACATCATAAAATATACCTGAGAGAAATGATTTGTTAAAATTAATATTATATGTGACCCTGGACCACAAAACCAGTCTTAAGTCACTGGGGTATATTTGTAGCAATAGCCAAAAACACAAAAAAATTTTATGCCAAAAATCATTAGGATATTAAGTAAAAATCAAGTTCCATTAAGATATTTTGTAAATTTCACACTGTAAATGTATCAAATCCTAATTTTTGATAAGTAACATGCATTGGTAGGAACTTAATTTGGACAACCTTAAAGGGGATTTTCTCAAATTATTTTTTTTTTTGCACCCTCAGATTCCAGATTTTCAAATAGTTGTATCTCGGCCAAATATTTATTCAACTTTCAGATGATATATAAATCTCAATTTTGAAAAATTGACACTTATGACTGGTTTTGTGGTCCAGGGTCACATATTGCATCAAAAAATATGTATTGTTCTGTATGCAATTGCAGTAATAAGAATCAATAAACAAAAATCAAACAAAATATCACTATAAAAAAAGGTCTTGGTTACGTATGGTAACCCTCGTTCCCTGATGGAGGGAACGGAGACGTTGTGTCGAAGTGACGACACTAGGGGTCGCTCTAGGGAGCCCGAACACCTCTGACAGCTTTGACAAAAGGCTTTGAGGAAATTGGTGCGCAGTATTTGCGTAGCCAGCTCCGCCCCGGACATCCGGGCATAGGAGGAGGTGGCTAAGCACTGCTCATTGTTCAGATCTGAGGAGCCGAATAGCAACTCGGCTACACTCAGAGGCAGTCCGAGGTTGTGGCAAGGGGGACACAACGTCTCCGTTCCCTCCATCAGGGAACGAGGGTTACCATACGTAACCAAGACGTTCCCCGTCTGTCGTTCACGTTCGGCGTTGTGTCGAAATGACGACACTAGGGGTCCCAGTTGAAAACGCCACAACCAGCGGACTGCGTCACGAGTGTATGGAGTGCAAATAATAACAGGTCTACGTGTTAAATAAATGCAACTCACCTCTGTGTGACCTTCCAATACCCAAGAGCTTCAGCCAGCCTTTCCTCACCTCTGGTTGAACATCTTGGAGAACATTGGGCCAGTGTCCGTCCCCCCTCACTACGGAGACCACACCCTGCCCGGAGGGAGGTCATTGTGTGGAAAATACACCTGAGGGCTCGCACTAGGGGAGCGCTACAAAGGGAAGATCCTGAGACAGGCTCCGCATAAGGAGAGACTACTGAACTCAGGATCGGAGACAAAATTGTCTTTGAGGGAAACACCGCATCTCTGGGAATATAGGTGGAAATACACACATGGGGCCGCATTTAGGAGCCACTACATGTGGAGCACCAACCTAATATGAGAGTTCACAAGAGGCAACTTAACCCCATATTAGATTCTGATAGCTAGTTCCTCCACCAAACATAGCTACGTGTAGTGTGCTTCAGTGATGGATTAGGTGGTTCAGAGTTCACTTACTGAACCGAGGAGCGTGATCGCCCAATCGGGGAGATGATGCTGTAGCAAGCTTCTACACCATCCCGGAGTCACACAGGACTCCGGGGGCCCTGTTAGAATGCTGCTCAACCTAAGCAGGCGCCCAGCGCGTGGAATGTGGAGCTGAGTCAGGTAGCTGAAAGGCCGCAGCACCCTACCCCGAGCCGTGCGAGTAGAATGCTGCTGAACCTAAGCGGGCGCCCAGCACGTGTATACGTAGCCGAATTAGATAGTTTGTGGAAGCCGCTGAGAGGGATACCCATCCTTTAGACTCTCCAACAGACTTTGCGAAGCCATCTTTCTCTGAGAATGGGGACATATGTGGCTGATTGGGTAAAAAAACACTGTGGTTGGAGGTGAGAAGCCCCAAGGCCACCGAGTGGTTTTGCCCACTGGATTCGTCAGATAATATAAGACCAGAGGATCGCCTGAGCTCAGGAGATCGTCCGGATGACGAATGCCATGCTGCCAACCCTGTGGAAACACAGGGAAATATGGTGAGTTTCGTAAACTGACAGTAGCCGGCCATCCTGTGGAGGGCCAGAAATAATCCAGGTAGAAGGGATGGTTCTAAGACCAACATAGCGATGCGCCGGAGCGCTAGTAAGGCTGGATCCCCTTCCCATTCCCCAACAGGAGAGGACCCAGATAAAAGTGAACCTTTTGACCCTGGGAGGTAAGTCACCGAGACGTGGCACCCCCGCCTTAGGCCCCTGTCGCCCAGAGGACGGGATGGTGCTGCCATCTTCCTGCGAACAGCCAAGCAGGCCAGACTGTGGGACCGGCTAACTGCGGGACCACGACAGTCTATGCAGGGGGCCGTCTCTTGGTTTTTGATAACAGACGAAAGTGTTGTCCCGGGGAAGCAGGGCTAACCTGACCGCAGGAGGAACACTGGAGGTCTGTATCTTCGCCATGAGGAGTTACGTAACTTTTCGTGGTGCCCAAAAGACTCGCCTGGAGAAATGGGGCGCTGAGGAGCGAACTACCAACGTGCCGCATTTCAACCAGTTTAAGCCACCGATGGCGCTCCTGGACCACCGTAGTGGACATCGCTCTACCCAGAGCCTGCGTTGCGACATTTGATGCTCGGAAGCATAGACAGAACTGAACGCAGTTCCTGCCACACTCTGAGGTGAGATCCCCCTCGTGCAGATCTTATAACACTTTGCCTGGCAGCCAGCAGGATGGCAAAAGTGTGCATGGAGGACACAGCCTGTCCAGAAGACGTGAAACCCCCTCACGCTCTGGACGAGAGCCTATGTGGTCCCACCAGGGGGCAGGGCATCAGATATGCAACCGCTGTACTGAAGCGCCCACCCGCCTGGAGAATCCACGAAGCCCCTCGCGCTGGACCGCCGTCGAGGGAGATGAGGGAGGAGGACCCGATATATCGTGTTTTAGCTGAAAAAAAGGCCTATCACAATATAGTCAATCTCGTACGTTACCGAAGCCATGAACACACAGGATGAGGTGGAAGGTTTTTCCTCACTCAAACCTGATGTGTTTCGGTTATCTTGTTTAAGCACGGCCACCACTTCAGCGTCTGCTCAAACTGAGACTCGCCCCCCAGCTTTGCTCAGTCGAAGCATCAGCTTCCCATGGTTTAAGTCCTCCCTCCGATGCTGCAGCCAACCTCTCAACCAGCTTTAATGTTTTGAACAGAGTAAAGTTGTAAATTGTAATTGCAATTACAAAAACAAACAAACAAAAAAACTTTATATATTATTTAGGGCTGTGAATTTAACGCGTTAATTAGATTAATTAATCACGGGGGGAAATAACGCGTTAATATTTTTAACGCATTTAACGCGCCCCGCCCCTCCCCCTCCCCCTCCCCCTCCCCCTAGACCTGTATCCTCAGCATTGGCGGTGACAAGTCGTGCAACATGCAAGACCAAGAAGACGCAGATCTGCATGGCCCTCTGAAGGGAAAATTTAAGTATAAATCAAATGCAAGTGGGCCATTGATAAAACGAAAGTAATTTGCGTTGTCTGTTAAAAGGAATTTGCATATCATCGAAGCAGTTCAAGCTTAAAGTACCACCTGAACTCGAAACATGTTTCAGAGAGCACTGCAGTCAGCTCACCCCCTGCTGCGATAGGCAGCAAGCTCCGCCAAACCACACTTACTGAGATGAGTCGTCACAAATTAAGTAAGTCTACATCAGAATCACTAACAAATGCTATATCTAAGTGGATTGCGATGTACTGTAGGCCAGTTAGTGTTGTGGAAGACAGGGGCCTTATGGAAGCGTTTCGAATTGCTAGCTCCGATACAGCCTACACACTGCCGTCAAGAGATACGGTGCTTTCAAGAATAAATCAGATGTATGACACTGAAAAAAATTAAAAACGGGACGAATTAACTCAAGCTAATTATGTGGCTCTGACTGGAGATCACTGGACGTCGATAAGTAACCACAACTATCTAGGTGTTACTGTGCACATCATTGATTGTGACTGGAAACTTAAGTCATCCGCGTTAACTGTACTGAAGTCAGTCACACGGCACTATTCGGACGCATGTGCCGAACAGTTCCTAACGGTGGCTGACGAGTGGGGCATCCGAGAAAAAGTGACCACCGTCGGAACGGACAGTGCACGCAATATGGTCGCAGCGGCAAGGAAGCTCCCCTTTCATCACATGCCGTGCGCCGCTCATGTATTACAGAGGACAATCACTGTTTGCCTCTCTGACAGTGGATTCGCTGACACGTTGACAAAGTGTCGCAAAATTGTTGGACATTTTAAACACAGCCCTGCTAATACAGAGGAGCTGCACCAACAACAAACTGCACTCGGACAACAGAGAGAGCAGCTGATACAGGACGTTTCGACCCGGTGGAATTCGTCACTCGAAATGATCACCCGTCTCTTACGGAATGAAGAGGCTGTCAAGGCTACTTTGGCCCAACAAAAACACAAACTAGTCATGCTGACCACAACTGAGTGGGAGAAACTGCGCAAGCTACAGATGCTTCTTGAACCATGCAAGTAAGTCTGCCACATTCTCACCCACCTCAATTATATTAGTGGTGTTCATGTTAGAATAGTGTTGCATGTTCAAATTTCCCTTGCATGCTTTCGTTTTACATTTGTTCATGATTTTAATTGTATTTATAAGACTACAATTTTCTTTACAAGTAGCATCACATAACATCACTACCAAATGCTCGTACTGAGAAATGAAGTGAATTTTAAATTACACTTTATAAAGTGATATTAAATGCACTGAACTTTTATGAACTTTTATTTTCTTATTAATATTCTCCTTCAGGTATGTGACTGATCTCCTTGGAGGTGAGGCTTATGTCTCCTGCTCTGTAGTGCTACCTGCATTCTGCCACCTTAACCATGTAATGCGTGTCTCAGATGAAGATCCAGCATATGTGGCACGGTTCAAGACCGCCTTCATTAAAGACCTTGCAGAATGCCAAGCTGACATGAATGGTAAATGGCTGAAACTTGCTACAGCTCTTGACCCACGTTTTAAGGACTTGAAGTGCCTATCAAGAGGAGAGAGGGAACAGGTGTGGTCCAGCCTGGAGAAAATACTACAAGAAGAAGACACCAGCGCAGGTACTCCACAACCTTGTGAGGAACATGAGCCAGCTAAGAAGAAGAGAAAACTCCTGCTGGGTTCAGACTCGGATTCAGAAGAGGAAAATCACCTTAGCAATGCTCTACATCGCTACAGGGCTGAGCCCTGTATTGGGATGGATGAATGTCCTCTAAAGTGGTGGTCAGCTCATGCAGGGGCCCATGTCTTCCTTAGCTCGCAAATATTTGGCCACCCCTGCAACCACCGTACCATGCGAAAGACTTTTCTCACTGGCTGGGGCTGTTGTGCAGAAGAAGAGGGCATCTTTGAACTCAGAAAATGTAAACAAGATAGTTTGTCTTAGCAGCTGGTTAAAAGAGAAATAAGAAAGAGGTGAGTTTTGACTCCCGTAACATAAGGCACATGGTCATTATGGACAGTATAGCCTATTCAGTTAGGCCTGTTCAGTAATAATAAAAAAAAAATTTCATTGTTACCCAAGTCACAGGTTTTGTGTAATAAAAAAAAGAACTGCCATGGCCATTGTAACCCATGTCATTGGTTTCTTCAAGTTCTCAAAAACACAGTAACCTAATTCAGTAGGTTTATGTTCAGTAATAGTCATGACCATTGTAATCCAATTCATAGGTTTGTGTTGAGTAATAAAAAAAAGCCCAGTTGACCATTTGTGTTAAATAAAAATGGTAAAACAATTTTCTTGAAATGCCTGTTCAATGTTCATTCAATTATTACTTTAAATAATAATTTGGGGGCAATTTCACAGCAAATATTTGTGTTTGATTAAATGTGATTAGATTAATTAGATTAATTAATCGCCACACCATGTAATTAATTAGATTAAAAATTTTAATCGCTTGACAGCCCTAATATTATTATATATTTACTTAAATATTACAGAAAAGACTGTTGTGAAAATAACAATGCAAATAAAATAAATGGTTGTAAAATAGTCCTTATTGTCTGTGCAAAATATAATTTATTTTGATTTTGGGGTGAAATGTTTGTTGTTTATTTAGTGCCATGTCAGCGACTGCTGGGAAACAAGTGAAAATGGTAAAAGTAAATAAATAAACTATTAACAACAACCATTTTTATTACAAAGTGAGACCATAAATGTATCCTCACTTAATTAATAATCATTCCTTAAGAGTCAACCAAAAAGGAAAGTCCAGTTAAAACCCATCACAATCAATCAGAGATACTGCATTCTGACACAAGGGGATTTTGTGGTGAAATGTGACTTTGAAATGTTCTGGGCAGGTTTTGTGAGATTCTGCATCATTCTTGCTGCTGTTGTCTATACTTCAATCATGTATTAAAAGCTCACCAGGACAGGGTTTGACTCTAATGGTCTTCTGTGTGTGAGGGAGGGACACATGACAATCACATGAGTCTTTCTGGACTCATTCTGTAACCAGAGTCAATATAATTTCTAAACAAATTCTTTCAGACATTCAATAATGAACTGAAAAACCTTCACAGAGGTTCAACTGATTTATTTGCATGAGAGTGAGATCTTTGGAGAACATGAGATTGGAATGAGTCTGATGAAAGAGTTTCTGTACCTTCAACAATCACTTGAAGACCTCTAGATGTTTCTCTGCCGCCATCATAATGTTCTAATCTGTAATTTCCAGAATCTGCTCTGATCACATGCTTTATTATCAGCGTCCCATTAATGACTGTCGTTTCAGGTCTGTCTTTATAAAGATCACATTCCTTAATATTGTCATTCTTTACTCTACAAATTGGATCATCATGTCTGTTGTTTATTATCTTTATTAACTTCAGGTCATATTCACCAGCATCCAGCATCATCTGCAGATTGAGTTTGTGTTCTAGAGCTGCATAACAGGGTTCAGACTGATCAAACCTGCAGAACCGATCCAGACCTGAAGACCAAAACACACACACACACACACACACACACACACACACACACACACACACACACACACACACTCATTTAACAATACTATTGAGCTTGTCTCTTAGATCTCCATTGCTTTCTATATAAAGTTAATGTTATTTTCTGTCTCCTAGACAGAGAGAATTTTGTTGGTATAAACCTCTTTCTCATCTTTAATGAGACACAAATAAAATTAGATTAATTAATAATCCAAATCAAATATATTGAAGTGTAAACATTCACATCTTGATCTTTAACATCTGAAGTTAGATGCTAGACATATATAGACAGAGCTGTGAGAAGAGGAGTAACAATGACATGATGCAGCGAAAACATCAAATGTTAGCTTTAAAGATCTTCAGAAGGTAATGCATTTTTATCAGTGAACGTTATTTACAGAGATACAACAATCAGCAGTTGTACTCCTAATTAGAATTCTATATACAGAATATATTATAAAAACTATCATTTTGATTTCATGGGTACTAGACACTTCCATCTGACAATTTACAATAATCCACTAACACACACTGCTAAGACCAGAAAACACTTTTGATCACTGATGACATTAACAATATTAGTGTCTTTATTTGAAATATTGATCAGAAGCTAAAGTTTGATGTGAAAGTGACTCACATGCAGCAGTTTGCAGCAGCATCAGTCCAAAGATGAGCATAATTTCTCTAAAGTCCAGTTTCCTAGAAGAGACCAATCCCAGCAGAAGACTGCCAGATTGAGTCTCATGCAGCGTCTTCACTGGCAGACAGCAGCTCTACTTACACAACAGGAAATTACACGACTTTAACAAAGAAAAAAGAAAGAGGAAGCTTTTCAGAGAAAGTCATTGTGGGTCAACAGTTCCTTTATAATACACAAAAATATCAAGATTAGCATTTCTAAGTCACATTTCTAAAAAAAAGTGTCTGTAACAATTTTTGACATATCTTTGATGAAACCCAACAAGCATATAAATTAAAACAGTTTATGAGCTCATCAGTCTTTTGACATATTCATATCATACAAGCTTCATTATTTATTATGAGTAAATGCAATATGAATACAATATAAACAGTGTCTTAAATGCATTTGTGCAAAAAAAAAAAAAAAAAAACAATTTGCATGAGAGTGAGATCTTTGGAGAACATGAGATTGAACATCTCTAGATGTTACTGAGCCATCTGAGCTATCAAGTGTTAATATGTAATTCCCAGTAAACTAGCACACAGATGAGTGCAAAGATTTAAGCCATAATCTTGATTGGACTTAAACATAGACATGCAGCACTTTGATTTAAACAATCTATCTCAAGTATTAATACATTGGCATTATTATTTGAAAGGCATATTACTGTTTTACTTATGTTGTTCATTTAAAGATGTTGCATGTTTCTACCTTATTTGTATATTTGCTGACATTATCATGAATATTGTTTGCTGAGTGAATCAACATGCACTATATATATAGCATCATGTGGCCATCCGCAACCAAACCACAGTCTTTACCCTTTAGCACAATCCCAACCATATAAACTTCAGCATAACAGAAACTCTTTTAAACATCAAATATAAGTGAACATTCTAATGGGTCCTTCCCTTTACAGAGAAATGCATAAAATAACTTTTAATTACAACATTTATTCTCCTGACCTGTTTAGTTAATATGACAGAAATGGTTCATGAACCACAGGCATATGGAAATTTCAGAAGCTGTGACAAATGATTTATTTAAGGGGAATCTACTAATATACACTGCTAAGAAGAACAAATGAAGAGTTCAGATGCAAAAGCCTCTAAATCCATCTGACACATTTCTTCAAAAAATGCATTTTTATCAGGCTCAGATGTATAGGTTTCTATGTAAGTACTGGTACTTCTGAGGGTGGGATTTTGGCGAGTTTGAAGTAAAAATATATGATGGACGTATAATATGTGTCAAGAGCATTCACTCAGTATCATTATCTCATTTTTGACCGAGATGGCTTTTAGAGGGTTTTGCATCTGAACTCTTCAAATACACTCGTAGACCACTGCAAACTTTTCTTACTGTAATATTATAATACACATGTTTTTAGAAGAGCCTGGCTGACAATTATCTGTGCTTACAGTATAGTTATGAGACCAGGGTCCGTTTGCATAAAAGGTTTAGACTAGTCTTAAACCAGGAATGAGACGAGGAAATGTGCAACTGGTGAGATGATAATTCTTTATAAGTGAAAATGATGAAAGACACGGAGGTACACACGAATGATACATAAACAATGGAAGACAATCTAACACTGGAAAGATAGGGTATTTGTACAGGAAACACGTGGGAACACTTAACTAGAAATGGAAACAACACCATAAAAGGATGCAATGGAAACAAGGTTGGGCTGAAAACATGACATGGAACATACAGACACCTGACAATAAAAAGTTAGTCTGGTCAGAATTTTTTTAACTCAGTAACAGAAAAATGTAGATTGGTCTAAGTTGAATCCAAAAAATAAGCCTTTGGTAACTTATAGTTGGTCAAACTAGTATTTAAGCCACTATCTTAACATAGAGGCTATGTTTATGCAGCTGGCACCAGTGCATTGTTTCCACACGAGCAAAGGAAGTTTAGCTCATTCACAGGTTGAGGTTAAAGGTGTTGTACAAAGACACTAAATAACTAACACATATATGTGGTTTTCGATTATGATGGGGACTTTCCATTAACTCATGTTTCCACAGTGTTACATTTTCATAAAAAAAAAAAAGATTTATATATTATTAAACTGTTTTTGTCACCCTTTGGTAATGGCATAACTCATAATAAATCTCAACAAAAAATGGCCTTAAAAAATGCTGACTAACAAACATCTGCTTAAATACATTTGTCATGATTTGCATGTTTTCTATCAACATTTAGCTTTTTAACCCTTTAACTGTCACTCCCATTTTTGAAAACAGATGTGAAAATGCAGTATTTAAACATATTTTTTGTCATATAAACATTTTGTGATATGATTTTGATGTACATTTTCCATCATAGTGCATTGTCTGATTTTAAAATGGTTTTCAAAGGAAGAATTTTGAGATTTTAAGTTTTCAAGTGATATATTTATTTCTTATGATTTCTAAAACGTGATAGGAAAAAGGCAACAAAGAAAGTATTTTTGTGAGAAAGGAAAGAACTCCTGCTATGACGTAGCTTTTTGAGGTGTATAAATTTATCTATTAATTTTCCTACATACCTTTAAAAAAAAAAAAAAGATCAAATATCTATTTAGGAGTCTTAGACCTTTCCAATGATGTATAGTTTGTCATGATTAAATTAGGATTTATTTGTAAAATGGTGAAGTAAACTTAAGTGTCCCACAGGTGGGACGGGTGACAATTAAGGGATTTTTTAAGTCTGAATTCACAAGGTCTGACGCATCATAATGGACAATGTTCCCTTTTAAGAACACTGGAAAACTGACCATGAGCAGCTTATCTAGAATATCAAAGTCAAAGTCATATTTATTGTCAATTCTGTCACAGGTACAGGACATACAGACAATTGAAATTGCATTTCTCTCAGACCCATGATGCATACAGATAATATTAAATACAAAAGGTAGAATTTAAAAGTTACAAATAAATACAATTTTGCACATATACTTTAAATATAAAATAATAATAATGAAAATACAATATACAAGTAAGGGCACAATATGCAAATCAGTGCTGTAAACAAACAGAGTAGTGCAAATGCAAACAATGTAGCGCAAATAGCTTGTAAATATATGTTAAAGTCACAGAGAGTGGTCTTAAATAGTCATAGAGGTGACTAGCAGACCAATGCTACAAAAGTGACTGTGCAGGTGTGTGTGTCAGAGTTCAAAAGTGTGTGTGGAGGAAGAGGGAAGTGGGGGCAGAGAGAGTTGAGCTTTCTAATCGTCTGAAGCAGAGATGTCCAAACTAGGGCCCGTGGTTTCGTTTAATTTGGCCCACCACACCATGTACGAAACTAGGGGGAAAATGCCATTGGCTCTCTAGTGTTTGTACTGATTGAGATTGAGAGCTCTGTCATTACTCAAGTTCACCACACGAGGTCTCCACAATGCCATCAATCTGTTGCCATATAACAGCAGCTTCTTTCTGTCTCTGCTTCATGGCCTCAATCTTTTTCAAGAGAAATTTGACTGGACTTCAGTGATCAGATTTATTCAAATGTTGAAAATGGTTTGTTGAAAAAGGAAAAGGGATTCTGAAATTGGTTTAGTTTTTACTTGTAAAATAAATTTATATGCATTTCAGACCCTGTCATAGAGCTTCACTGAACTCTAAACACTCATCAGTCCTTCAGGAACATGTAGGTGGTTTCCTACAGTGGTTCAGGCTGTAAGATTCCCAAAGGACTAAATAAATGTTATCAGCACCATGGCATAAACCTGCACTTTTCTAGTCTTTTACCACTCAGAGCCACTTATACAAACCAAATAAGCACAGTCAGAATAGCTAAATATGTGGGAGAGCATTGCTATTGAGTGACTATATTGGATTGCAATAGGTAGCACATCAATGTTACTGTTGAAGCAAGACTAGTAAGACACATTTTATAATTGAAATGGTTTAATAACAATATTTTGTTATGGTTACACTTGAATTGGTTACTATATAGATGAATGATGGTAAAACAAACAGTTAATTGTACCTAGCATGTATGTAAATTTGCCTGAGAAACAAGAGAGAGGGAGAAAAATAAAAAGCTGGGCCTCAAGAAGAGAGCCCCAGCAAAGAAAGAGAGAGCCAAGGAAAAGATGCAGCAAAGTAAAAAGACAGAGCAACAGTTGCAATCTTCTTTTATCCCTTCCTTGACCATGTGATAAAAACCCAAATGTGAGACATTCAAACTGACCAATCAGCAAATTACAGACCCCCGATGTACACATCTTAGCCTACAGCCTACACTATTAGCTCCTCTGTGTCTTCAGGAACGCCAAATGGCCCCTTTTTACTGAAGATATGTTTGGGACAGAGAAGCAGAAGTCTTTGATCCTTTTTTAATCTTACAAACAGGAATAATATAATTCTATATTTTAATAATGTATTTAATATCAAAGATACAGCTGAATGTGTGATTTATGTTAGATAAAATGTTAACGGACTATATTAAAAAATAAAAATTGAATGATATTGTGACCTTTTGAATGCCGGTGCAGTTAATTTCAAAGTGTTTTATTTTCATTTAACTCAGAATATATAAATTATTATTTTATTTACATTTAAAATTTGTAAAGAATGCCAGGGTCGAAATACCAGCAAACAGTAACATCCAAGGCAAGACAAAAGAGTAATCCACAAAACAGGCAACGGTCAGGACAGGCATCAATATAAAACAAGGAAATAATCCAGGGACAAAAACACAGGAAAGGCAAAACTAGAAAAACACGGAAACTATGATCGCAGATAGCACTCATACATCATCAGGGATGGCTGGGAATAGATGCTACAAACAAACAATACTTAGTCTCTCCCTCTCTCTGATTTTAATGGCGGATTGCAACCAACTTGATCAGGTGCATACCGCCACCTACTGTACTGGGGTGTGCAACTTTAGGGCTTCATGTACTTTATATAGTTATACTACTACTACTACTACTACAAAACTTTAATGACCCATACCTATATACTGTGCTCTGTATATAAATAAATAAATAAATAAATAAAAATAGCCTTACTACATTCCCACACTTTATAATCTGCCCCCAAAATCCCCTTCAAACTCCATTCTTGTTCCAACTCATTTATTTTATCTTGCAAGATTCTCCTTTCTGAATTATATTTTTTACACCTCATAATGACATGCTCCACATCACTGCACTTATCTGACATGCATTTTCCCATTAAAAACAGGGTTGATTTTAAACCAGTATGTCCAAATCTGATTCTTGATATAATAATTTCTTTTCTTCTGCATTTCCCTTTAAAAACCTTGATATTAATTGATTTCTGAGTATTATAATAATGTGTCCCACTTTTTCAGCTATGATTCTCAGCTATGACTTTCATTATTGCCTCATCCTTAAATTTCAGTGCATTCTTTGCAGCCAAATCTGCTATCTCATTGCCCTCCACTCTAGTATGAACCCAACAACACTGAAGATTAACTCCAATTCTCTCTATATGTAACATAATTAAGTCTATATTTATCGTGGATATCTCTTTGAATAAATCATCTCTTATCGTTACAGTCAAATTCAAACTATTAAGACTCTTTGAGGTCTTAC
Organism: Cirrhinus molitorella; assembly: GCA_033026305.1. Taxonomy (NCBI): domain Eukaryota; kingdom Metazoa; phylum Chordata; class Actinopteri; order Cypriniformes; family Cyprinidae; genus Cirrhinus; species Cirrhinus molitorella. Next base: position 36,346,330 of record CM065129.1, read on the forward strand.
TTCTTCTACCCATTTCAATTCTAAGATTATAGGTACTTCAGTACTAATTTTCTCTGTGTATGCATCCTTATATAAAATTGACAACATGGAGGAAGGGGGGGGGGGGGGGGGAAAGCAGAGTTGTTTTGGAAAGGTAAAAAAGGAAGTTAAAGTTAAAAATCGAAATAGAGCTCTGGAGGAGTAACAGAATGATGTGATCGAGTAAAACCAAGAATAGAACCAACATTTATATCATGAAATGTTTAAGTTAATGCATTTTTAGCATTCAGTGAATGCTTTACTATATGTTTCTGGTGCAGAGAGTATTTTTATTTGACAGATTCACAGCATGAGTTTGATGTGAAAGTGACTCACATGCATGAGTTTGCAGCAGCTGCAGCATCAGTCCAAAGATGAGCATAATTTCTCTGAAGTCCAGTTTCCAGAAGAGAACAATCCCAGCAGAAGAGTGTGATGCTGCTTCAGTTACAGAAGAACCTGACGACACTCATCTGTGCTCACAATAGTGATAGAAAGCTACTGCACGGTTTCTGTCAGAGAAAAGGAAGTTGAGATCATTCACAGTTTGGGGTCTTAATAACAATGTTTGCTTTTCTGGTGGGGACTTTCCACTGATTATGCTCGTGGCATTTTACATGTTCACAAAGACATTTAATATATTACTAATTGTGTCACTCTTTGGTTGCTTTCATAACGCAGTGGTCATAATGAACCACAAGAAAAAAATGTACATAAAGAACTTTTGCACGTCTTCTGTCAGCTTTTACCCAAGTCTGAATCCACAAGGTCTGACACAAAATCATAATGAATGATGTTCACTGACCATCAGAATATCTAGTGTTTTCTTGTTTTGTTTTGTTTTTTTATATTCCTTACAATAAACCACCGAAACAAAAATATAAGGGACAAAATGTCTTTGAGGCAAATATACAGGAAAAACAGCCAAATAAAGCAGTTGTCATGAGGATATTTATAATGTCAGTTTTGAAGTCTCATCTGATTATCTGATCAGAGTCTCACTGCAGTTTGTAAACACGTTTTTCCTGACAAAGAAGCTCAGTTTGTATTTAAATGATGAGACTGAGATCTCTGTCATTACTCAAGTTCACCACACGAGGCCTCCATCAGCAAATAGTAACAGCAGCCTGTTTCAACCTCTGCTTCATGTCTGACATCTCACTCGTAAGTCCTTCAGGAACAGGAATAATATAATTCATATTTTAACCCTCTGATGCATCATGGTCACTACAGTGGACAGCTATTTGGAAGCCATTTTGAACCATTTAAGATGTAGCATCATGTCCCAACCACCAACTGGCGAACCCCCAAAGTCTTGTCTATGATTCCAGTTGCCTTTGTATCTTTTTGTTTGTTTTGAGATATTACATAATATATTCAAAATGGCGGCACCATGTTCCTCAGGAATAAGTGTTAAAATATTTTCTTCTCAGAAAACCAGACAGGTACAAAAAATATTTTTTCAGTTAAATAGGATGTCAGAAATAATTTCATCCAGATTTTAAAAATATATGTCTTGTACTTTTTTTTTTTTTTTTTTTCTGTGATAGAGAACATATCTGTCCACTACAGTTGACGTCATGCAACAAAAAGTATAATTCTGCCTATGGGCCTATATATAGATTATTTCTTATTTTGTATATTTTATTAAAATGTTGATATAATTTACACTTGAATGGATTTATTGAACAGAAATGTTAAATAGTCTTTAGATTTGATTATTTATTTCAATGCTTACAGTCTATATTTACTAATTGGTTCATATAAAAGTGTAAGCATGTATACATGTATACTGTTTGAGTGCAGATATACGTGTGCATAATTATGTTCGAGTGTGTGGTGGGAAGGTGTGTGTGCTCACATGTGTATGAATAGACCACCACAAACCTCTGCCCCCTAGACACACACTCTTACCATTTGTTTGTTACACTTTGTTTACTGTGCCATCATGACATAGCTCGTTGTTATTATGTGTATTTATACCATTTGCTGTTAGTAAATGATATAAAACCATGTGTTTTTAGACCAGTCAATGACTTCCATTGACTCACTATGTATACCGTTAATGCTTGGTGTCCACTAAAGTAGACAGATATGTATCTCCCTCAAAAAAATAGATATTGAAAAAAAAGTTTTTGCCATGATTTTTCACTTGCTTAAAAGTAAAACTAAACATGTAGAAAAAATACTACTTTGTGATTTAATAATTCATGCATCAAGGGGTAATGATGGACTTAGTATCAAAGTTACAGCTGAATGTGTGCTTTTTGTTAGATAAAATGTTTAATGACTTATTGAAAAAGTCTTTTATTTTAATTTAACTCCAAAAAGTTAAGCATAATAACTTTAGCAATGACTCCATTTACAATTTTTAAAGAATGGCATGTTTATCAATATTCCCTAATGGCACAAATATCTTGTGAATAAAGATTTAATAATGTGGTTAAACATGTTAAAAAGTCATCTAATTCTGCAAATTCAAGCAAAACCACAGTCAGAAAACACCAGACAAACCAAAAACTGGCACACGGATCAAGAGCTTCAAACAGATAAAACATCTAAACAGACACTGTAAATGAAAGAACTCAACCAAAACAGAATAAAGTAAAATAGCAAAAGCAGAAATAAGAAAATAAACACAATCTGGAACATATGATTCAGAGAAATAATAGAGCCTTATCACAGATGAACACAAGGCGTTTACAAAATACAAAAATATGACAGCGGCTATTTGCACCATTTGCAAGTGTAAATAGCGATATAGGCTATTTACACCATCTCATAGATCTCATAGATGTGATGATCTGCTGCTGCTCTCATGAATCTTCTGCTGTGTTCATGTCATTCTCTAAATCTTTTAATTTGCACTTTCTGATCTCCTTGTTTCTTTCCTAAAAGCATACCATTATCATCATCATCATCATCATCATCTTCACACTCTTAATATCTGCATGTCAAATCCATAATGATGATCATAAATGTCTCTGACCTGACGTGTGTCTCATGTAGATGTGAAAACCTCCTAACAGACCCAACAGAACCATCAGCTGAAAACACCAGACCAGCACATACTCCACAGACACTGAACACACTGAACAACAACAAACACATCAATCAATCAACAATTACACAAAACACAAAACCTTTTGTTTATGTTTCCAGTAGTGTGTTTGTTAAACTCGTACTACATTCTGATGTGTGTGTGCTGTTGGTCACTGCAGAGGTCAAAGTAGAGGTCACAGGTGCAATAGTTTCTCCTGAAATAAAACATCAGCACAAAATCACCTGCTTTCTCTCTCTGAACAACATCAACACAATTCACTGTTGAGATCAAGCTGAAACAAACTCATGATATGTGGACATTCATGTATTGGAAGCTCACCAGGACAGGGACATATGACAGTCAACACAAGAGAGTCAATGTCAAAAGATTTCTAAAAAAGAATTATTGCTGAGATTCAACTGATTCATTTGCATGAGAGTGAGATCTTTAGAGAACAGGAGATTGTAATGAGTCTAATGAGGGAGTTTCTGTACCTTCAGCAATCACTTGAAGTTCACTGCTCATTATCCATCTCAATGACATCTAATGCATAAGCCTCTGAATCTGCTTTGATCACATTGTTTATGCTCTTTATTGTTCTGAATTCTAAACATTTCCAGACTACTGTCATCATTTAACATCTTAGACAAATAAAGGTCTTGATATTGAGTATCCAGTTCCCTGTCAGTACACTTTGAGCTGCATCGAAGCGCTTTGGGAACGCACCTGGCGAGACTCTGTACTGAAGTGTGTGTAAAATAAGTCCAATAGAGAAGCACCACGTCATGAGCAAGATGACATATGATCCAGGAAACATAAGAGAGCACCAGCAACACGCTCACTTTAGCTTTTGCTCTTCAGCAAGTGCGTCTGCTGTGTGTGTTCAAGCAGTTAGAGAAACCCTGTTAGAAAACACTATTATGTCCACGTGTAAAGAGAAAAAGAAGGTGGCGAGTGAACAACACTTTAGGCGGTGTGTGTTCCCCCATGCCCTCGCTATTTGGCAGAAGGGGACACACACGACCTTTGTGTTGTTTGTTTGGGAGTGGAGCATGCACAGTCAGCCCTCGAGGGGGATGACTGTCATGACTGTGAGCTGTTACCGCTCCACGTGCTCCCGCCTGGCCGTGTTTGATGAGACTGGCCAGGTTCGCGATACTGCTGTTGCTGAGGCACAGCGTAGACTGCTGTCGTGGGGATTGCAAGTGGATCTAGCGGAGGGATCCGAGACGAGCTCTGCTCTATATATAAAATACATAAAAAGTCTAAACAGATTAAAAATAAATAAATAAATTGCAGATGCTTTGATTAAAATAATGAGCTGCAATAAAAACCTTCACAGAGATTCAACTGATTCATTGGCATGAGAGTGAGATCTTTGGAGAACATGAGATTGGAATGAGTCTGATCAGAGAGTTTATGTTTTTGTTTCTGATTGTCAGTAAAATGAAAGAGCACCATGGGAAACACATCAGATCAGAACAGCTACTATACACACAGTGTGGACAGTTAAACAAACATTAAAATATGATTCCAATCGGACACACAAATACCTAATCAGATTTAGACTGACAGACTGAACAAGGCACTAGAGTTTTGCAGAAAACAGAGCAAACTGGATCATGTGTAAAAACAGGTGAAATGTGTTAAAAGTTTTGAGAAACATGCCTTTGTTTGGAGAACTGGATGAATGGTTTGGGAAGTTCAACCAAATGAATCAATTATAGTGTGTTAGCAATCGAGAAAAACTGTAATACAGATTATTAATTCTGAGCTACAGTAAGTGTATGACAATAAAACAGTGGCTTGTGACACCAGAAGACAGAAGAACATAAACATTGAAAAGAGACAGGGCTCCATATGGTGAATAATTAAAATGATTTATTGACTGCGTGTTATCATTTAAATTGAAGCAATTTTGCCAGTAATAATAACTATATAACTATTTTGACACATTAAAAACAAAATGGCTCATTTTGATCAACACAAACAGAGGTTGACAAAAGCACAGAAACACATGTTCACTCAGCAGGATTCACACACACTGATCTTACTGTCTATATGAGGATTTATTACACATTTATTCTGATGTTATTTCACTGGCAGAAGTTCAGCTGCAGTATTAATGTCATGAAGAGAAAAGAAGAGACTCTATAACAGGGGTGTCAAACTCAGTTCCTGGAGGGCCGCAGCCCCGCAGAGTTTTGTTCCAACCCTGCTCCAACACACATTTTCAATTCAGTTTTCAATTAAGTCTGAAGGACTTGATTAGTTGGATCAGGTGTGTTTAATTATGGTTGCATCTAAACTCTGCAGGGCTCCGGCCCTCCAGAAATTGAGTTTGACACCCCTGCTCTATAACATTGGTTACCACTGGTGTCAAAAGTATTCACATTCATTACTCAGGTAGAAGTATAGATACTAGGGTTTAAAAATACTTCTGTAGAAGTTGAAGTATCAACTCAAGCTTTTTACTCAAGTAAAAGTGTAAAAGTACTGATTTCAAAACTACTTAAAGTATAAAAGTAAAAGTAATGTAAGGAAAAAAATGCCATTAAGGACAAAAGCTTAGGCCACGCCACAGGGGCCTATTGTGCACTACCCCACCTCCTCATCAAAAAAAAAAAATAATGCACTAGGCAAGGGTTTCTCAACCTTTTTTTTACTCCGGGGCTCCCCTCCTTCTTCAGTCAATTTTGCAAGGCCCCCTATGCTTGAAATTTGCTCATATACTGTACTTCTGCAGTAAAGAGAAAAGTGTTTATTTTTAAACCTTTTTTATTAACCAAAACATTTGTTTTGCCTTATTTTTCTTCTGCTGCATGTTGTTACAAAAACCCTCAAAATTTAAACAAACTTTAAATTAAAACAATACTTTAAAACTTAAAAGCAAACTCTCTGTACAATTCCATCCTTTTAAAATAATATATACATATACAGATTTAAAGCTCCTGAATTCTTTGCTTCAGACATTCTTTACAACTTCAGAGTACTTTTTCTTAAATAAGTGAACCTGCGTACCAAACAGTACAGGGAGATGCCAAAAAACTCACTAACCTGTCCCTTTAAACTCTACTGACTGAATATCTACTATTTGTATCCATTAAAATATAGCATACATAGAGTCTGAACTGAGACTGAGACAAACTTCTCTTCTTCTCCAGACTCACCTTATGAGACTCCACAGCCTCTCTCAGCTGCTGAACATCTTTCTCTCTCTGCTGGATTCTCTGCTGGAACGTCTTCTGCGTCTCCTTCAGCTGCTTCTGCAGGACAAACGGATGGTAGTGAATGACACAAAAAAACTACTGGCACTAAATCATCATGTTAACAGATGAATCCAGTAAAAGTGGAGCTGATAACTAATGACTGTAGGTTCAAACTCCAGAAGTGGTGAGTAGTTATGATTGTATATTAATTATCATGAAGCATAAGGAGTGTCAGCAATGGATTGTGAGCAGTTTCATCAGTGTCTATAGTTTTAAATACCTGTTTCTCTGTTCTCTGTGCTGCAGCTGATACAGTGTCATGGTTTTTATGGTCATCCATACACAGCACACATATACATTTCTGATCAGTGCAACAGAAAACCTCAAGGATCTTCTCATGTTTCTGGCAGATCATCTCCTGCAGTCGTCCAGTGGCATCAGTCACTTTGTGTGGCTTACGTGAATGAAATTATTCATGATGGTCAAAATGAGTTTGACAGTAAGATTCCTGACACACCAGACAGGACTTGACGGCTTTGTATTTTCTTCCAGTACAGACGTCACACTGCACATCTCCAGCTCCAGTGTAACAGTCAGCAGGAAGTTTGGTCTTCTTCAGTTTCTCCACCACTTCAGCCAGCATGGTGTTTCTAGCTAAAGCATGTCTTGGACTGAAGCTCTGTCTGCACTGAGGGCAGCTGTAGACTCTCATCTGATCCTCCTGATCCCAGCAGCCTGTAATACAGCTCTTACAGTAACTGTGTCCACAGGGAATGGCCACTGGATCCTTCAGGAGATCCAGACACACTGAACATGTGAACTCATCCTGAGAAACTCTGGCTTCTGCTATTTTACTGCATGAATACAGAGACACAAATACACAACAGCTCAACTACACTTTAGTTTCTCTTTCCCTGAATTGATTCCGGTTTCCTGGTTCTGTGTTTTAGTCACACGTGTGAAACAGGTGTGTCTGTGAGTCTATAAAGCAGGGTCATTCCACACAAGCTGTATCTTCTATCCCCTTCCCCTAACCTTACTCATAAATCTACCCTTCACAAAAAAGTTTCAGCAATTTTACATTTTGAAAAAAATAAAATAATAAATAATAATAATAATAATAATAATAATAATAATAATAATAATAATAATAATAATAATAATAATAATTCTTTATGATTTATAAGCTTGTTTTTTCAGGAGGACCAAAAAAAATGCCTCTACAAGGTCAACAATTACTGGCATTATAACTATCCTTGTGGGGACATTTGGTCTCCATAACCAGGGGCGAATTTAGGTGACTAGAGGCCCCTAGGCTAAAGGTTTACAGTACTGCAGATGAGACAGATCGCAGCCTGTTTTTTACTAAGGCCAGTTTTGAGAATGAATGCTCGCCGGTGGCATTTGTGACAGGTAGTGTGAGAAATAAGCAGAGAGCGATGTCTACGTTTGGAAATACAGAGACTAATTTCCGTTGTTTTATTATCTTGATGAGCGTTCTTGCTGTTGGTGTGTGTTTCATTTCGGATGAGTGCTTTAAATTGTAGAAGTTCATCCACTAACTTCATTTCCAAATCTCTGCAGTATTTATTTTGCAATTTCGTTGCAGACGAACGCAGTTCTTCTGGAGTCATGGAGAGGATGTTATTTAAAAAAACCAAAGTGTTGGTTTACGGTGTCGTAGGAACTGAATCTGCGGTCCAGCTCCGCTACCAGCCTGTCAATCACCAGTACAAACACGCTAGATGAAAACAGATCATGGCCTGGCAAGTGCTGGTCAGGCTCTGTGGATTCGTCGCTGCGCTTTTTGCATTTTCTCTGGCGTTGAGAGTCCGATTGGTACACAGCAGACACGGTTGGAGACATTCGTTTTGCCGCTGCTTCAAAAGTGTCAAACTGATTTTGGAGTTCTGCAACGAAATCCCTTAATTATCGTATCAAATCTACAGCAACAGACAAATCAAGATCAACAGTTTGAATGGTTGTGCTTGTCTTGTAAAATCGCTGCAGAATTGTATTACACATGTTACAGAGGAAAGCAATTTCCAGTTTATCCATTTTTCCATGCTTAGTAGGTTGGCTTCATCACGAGTGGTTAACTGCTGGCTGGTGTCATCAGCTATCTTTCTCAAGGATTCCTGGATGTTCGCGTAATTTAAACAGAGCGCTTTAGTGGCTTGGGCGTGCACTGACCACCTTGTATCTGAGAGTGTTTTCAATGTCTCTATCCTACTGTTGTCATTTGGTTGCAAGCCGGCTATGATGGTCTGCCATCGTGCTGGGGACCTTGAGCAAAAATTAAAAAGTGTCTGAACAAAAGAGAAAAAGTATTCTGTTTCTAGACAGCAGTTCACACTGTTTACCCCAACCAAATTAAGTGTATGGGCAGCGCACGGCACCCATTCAACTAAAGGGTTTATCTCTTTGATACGCGACTGCAAGCCCTTATAACAGCCGGACATGTCGTTGGCATTATCGTAACATTGCCCTCTGCAATTGTCGAAGTTTATTCCCATCTCCTTTAAAGCAGTCAAAGAGATGTGCAAAGAGATTCCCCCGAATGACTTGTAATGGGCAAAAACTTAAGAAAACGTTCCTTAATGCAACCTTCTTGTGAAAGGTAACGCAAAATCAGTGTGAGCTGATGTGTGCCACATCAGGGGTTGAATCAACACTGACTGAGAAATATTTTGCTATCTCAATTTCATTCAGAATATGAGAAGGAACCTTCTCTCCCATTAGCTGAATGAATTCTTCACAGATCCCGTGAGAAAAGTAAGAAGGCTGTCCTTTCCCTGCATTCCCATATTTTTCGATGTGCGCTTTTAAGAATGGGTCAAACTGGCTAATTAATTATAAGATTCCCAAATAGTTTCCGTTGCTGGGATTACCAAAAACGGTACTATGACAACTAAAAGGAAGGCCACGCTCTGCCAGGAATTTTATAACTGCTACCACCCTTTTTAACACTTCGGACCAGTACTTACATTCAGTTTCAAATTGTTTCTTCAGCCCAGAGTCCACCTGGCCCTTTTCTGCACTTTCCAGCAAATAAGTTAGCATGGCTTTTCGGTGAGTCTCTGAGCCCTCATGCTCTATTATGCGTTCTTTTACATGCTTCCAGTCACTGAAACCACTTGTGAAGGCGTTGGCTGTATCTCCAAAAATTATGCATGCAAAACAAAACATTTTTCCTTGAGATGGTGAATACAAAACCCATTCTCTGGTCACACACTCTCCATTTCCAAGTTCACGTCTGAAATAACTTTGTGAAAAGTGACGTTTCTGATGTTTATACACGCGTTCTGAAGCTGACACGTCCACATTTTTATTTTGACAAAATAATTGGCCCAGTACGTTCGCGCATTACTGTCTATTTTATTCCAACAGCCCTGATCTGTACTGAAAGAATCGTTAACAGAACTCTCAACTACAGGCGCCAGAAACAGGCGCCAGAATCAGGGCTTGCTGTGTCGATTTCCTCACTCTGCTGCTCCCGCACCACCGGTTCCGCCACCAGACTAATTGAGGTAGACGCATCTTCCCCTTCACCTTTTAGACAGTGTTGTTCAGAAGGTTTTGCTGTTTTATTGCTGCTGTCTTGATTGTCTGCAGAGCACATTTTAGATCCATTTTGAAGCCCGTCGCTTTGACTAGCATCCTCAGAAAGCTGGTTAACATTAGCTGCTGCAGAACAGGTATTACTATCCGCAGGTTTGAAATATCCTGTAAGTTTGGGTATTTTTTTTAAAAGCTGCTGATTGCGTTGTTCTATCAGTTTGTGCATTTTTCTTTTTTGTGCGCCACTCTCCTGCTTCTTGAAGTCAGCCATTGTTTACGCTATTTTGCATACAGGCAGTCACAACTTGCTGGTTAACGAAAGGATGCGTCCATTAACCAATCAACGCCAAGGGCGGCAAATTACAAATCTTTTTAATTAAAGAGATGTCGATTTCATGTAAATCTAATTGAATCGCAACTATCAGCAAACCATAAAATTAGATTTATAATATCTAAATACTATTTTTTTATTTTTTATTTTTATTTTTTTTATATCAGACCCTAAAAATAAGTAAATTGGACTGTTTTGTAAAGTAGCAACTCCTGGCCTTACATCACGGAGGATGGCCACTGGAGCGTTTTGTTGAGGACTTCTTGGAACTGTGCCATCAGGTTTGTTGTCACAAGCGCTGAAAGTGAAGCCAAAACGATTTGATCGCCCTCAGGTGGCAGGACCCAGTATAGATCATAAACTATGCCGTCTAATAGAGCATGAGACAAAATAAATGATTAAATTACACTACAAATATCATTTTATGTAGTTTGTATCACACTGATATAAGTTCAAGTTTTGTTAAACTTGTTTTTTTTTTAAATAAGTTTGGTTTTAGTTACTTAACTAATGCTATAAAAAGGGGAGTGTGACATCATGACTGACAGCTGAGATTGACAGCTTCTCTGAGTGAATTAAGGCACCAAATGACTGAGGATCTTTGGGATCTTCAGGAGGATATTGGAGTTGCATTTATCTTATTTAACAAGCAGACAAAAACTTGAGCAGTCAGGCTAATTAATACAGGGTCAGGGCAGGGCAGGGCAGTGTATGCTTGTGCTCGACTCTGCAGGAGTGTGGCTCCACTTTACTCACTACTGAGCTTCAGGTGAACAGGAACTCAGGAGAAGGCTCTCTTATGTGGCAGGTGGTTGGAGTAAGAGATTCAGGTGTTAATATGATATTACTTCCCCTTTTAGACCCTCCTAAGGGTGTGCAGAAGTGTTAGTTTGGGGCTTTTTCCTGGGTCCAGGTCAAGGTCTGTCTGGGTGATGGGCATGAAACTCAGTGATGAGTGTTAGGTCCAAGATTTTAATATAACATGTATTTATTTGACGCAGACCCCCTGCGACTACTGACAGGTATCCGAGGTTACCGTCTGTGGCGTCCAATCGCCACATACAGGCAAGATAGTGGGATCCTCCGTGACTCGCTCGCTGTCGGCCGGCAATAAGAAATCTTCACTACTGATAATTTGCATTGATTTATTAGATGAAGCTTATGAAGACAGTATACAGCTTGTACCGTTGCAATACGGTCAACAGAAAGTTGGCCCTGCTACTTGCTATCATACAAACAAAGATGACACGTGAGATAAAGGAAACGGAAGTGATCACCTGTGAACCCCTTGTGACAGCAAAGCCGAAAGGAAATAAGAAATTAATGCTACGCCGTCTATCAATTAAAAATGGCTTTGACTCCAAACGCACCAGACCGCTAAGACATAACTGACATTACAGCACAAAAATATGAAATGTATTTATTTGAGACAAAACTAATGCGATTGCAGACGGGTATCTGAACTGACTTTATTTGAACAGAAAATGTATTTATTTGACGCAAACTACCCTCGGTTGCTGATAAGCATTTAAAAATTGCCTAAATTACAAAAAAAAAAAAAAAAAAAAAAAAAATGCATTAGACATGAAATCCTATGGTCGCTGAAGGGTGTCTGAGGATACAGAATATTAATATAACATGCATTTATTTGACACAGACCCCCTGCGATTACTGACAGGTTTCCGAGGTTACGGTCTATCAATTAAAAATGGCTTTGACTCCAAACGCACCAGACCGCTAAGACAAAACTGACATTACAGCACAAAATTTATAAAGTATTTATTTGAGACAAAAATCTGGCGATCGCGGACGGGTCTCTTAATTGACTTTATTTGAACAGAAAACTTATTTATTTGAAGCAAACTACCCTCGGTGGCTGATAAGCATTTAAAAATTGCCTAAATTAGAAAAAAGTGCATTTGACATGAAATCCTATGGTGGCTGAAGGGTGTCTGAGGATACAGAATATTAATATAACATGCATTTATTTGACGCAGACCCCCTGCGATTAATGACAGGTATCAGAGGACACAGTCTATCAAATAATAATGGCTTTGACTCCAAACGCACCAGACCGCTAAGACATAATTGACATTACAGCACAAAAATATGAAATGTATTTATTTGAGAAAACTCCTGCGATTGCGGAGAGGTATCTGAATTGACTTTATTTGAACAGAAAAGGTATTTATTTGTCGCAAACAACCTGCGGTTGCTGATAGGCATGTAACAATTGCCTAAATTACGAAAAAAAAAAATCATTTGACATGAAATCCTATGGTGGCTGAACAGTGTCTGAGGATACAGAATATTAATATAACATGCATTTATTTGACGCAGACCCCCTGCGATTACTGACAGGTATCCAAGGTTATGGTCTATCAATTAAAAATGGCTTTGACTCCAAACGCACCAGACCGCTAAGACATAATTGACATTACAGCAAACAATTATAATGTATTTATTTGAGACAAAACTCCTGCGATTGCGGACAGGTATCTGAATTGACTTTATTTGAACAGAAAAGGTATTTATTTGAAGCAAACAACCTGCGGTTGCTGATAGGCATGTAACAATTGCCTAAATTACAAAAAAAAAAAAAAAAAAAAAAAAAAAAATCATTTGACATGAAATCCTATGATGGCTGAAGAGTGTCTGAGGATACAGAATATTAATATAACATGCATTTATTTGACGCAGACCCCCTGCGATTAATGACAGGTATCAGAGGACACGGTCTATCAAATAATAATGGCTTTGACTCCAAACGCACCAGACCGCTAAGACATAATTGACATTACAGCACAAAAAAAATGAAATGTATTTATTTGAGACAAAACTCCTGCGATTGCGGACGGGTATCTGAATTGACTTTATTTGAACAGAAAAGGTATTTATTTGAAGCAAACAGCCCGCGGTTGCTGATAGGAATGTAAAAATTGCCTAAATAACAAAAAAATTAAATAAAATCATTTGACATGAAATCCTATGGTGGCTGAAGGGTTTCTGAGCATACAGAATATTAATATAACATGCATTTATTTGAGGCAGACCCCCTGCGATTACTGACAGGTTTCCGAGGTTACCGTCTATCAATTAAAAATGGCTTTGACTCTAAAAGCACCAGACCGCTAAGACATAATTGACATTACAGCAAAAAAATTATAATGTATTTATTTGAGACAAAACTCCTGCGATTGCGGACAGGTATCTGAATTGACTTTATTTGAACAGAAAAGGTATTTATTTGAAGCAAACAACCTGCGGTTGCTGATAGGCATTTAAAAATTGCCTAAATAACAAAAAAATTAAATAAAATCATTTGACATGAAATCCTATGGTGGCTGAAGGGTTTCTGAGCATACAGAATATTAATATAACATGCATTTATTTGATGCAGACCCCTTGCGATTACTGACAGATATCCGAGGTTACGGTCTATCAATTAAAAATGGCTTTGACTTCAAACGCACCAGACCGTTAAGACATAACTGACATTAGAGCCCAAAAATATGAAATGTATTCATTTGAGACAAAATTCCTGCGATTGCAGACGGGTATCTGAATTGACTTTATTTGAACAGAAAACGTATTTATTTGACGCAAACAACCCTCGGTTGCTGATAAGCATTTAAAAATGGCCTAAATTAGAAAAAAGTGCATTTGACATGAAATCCTTTGGTGGCTGAAGGGTTTCTGAGCATACAGAATATTAATATAACATACATTTATTTGACGCAGACCCCCTGCGATTACTGACAGGTATCTGAGGTTACGGTCTATCAATTAAAAATGGCTTTGACTCCAAACGCACCAGACCGCTAAGACAAAACTGACATTACAGCACAAAATTTATGAAGTATTTATTTGAGACAAAAATCTGGCGATCGCGGACGGGTCTCTTAATTGACTTTATTTGAACAGAAAACTTATTTATTTGAAGCAAACTACCCTCGGTGGCTGATAAGCATTTAAAAATTGCCTAAATTAGAAAAAAGTGCATTTGACATGAAATCCTATGGTGGCTGAAGGGTTTCTGAGCATACAGAATATTAATATAACATGCATTTATTTGATGCAGACCCCCTGCGATTACTGACAGGTATCCGAGGTTACGGCCTATCAAGTAAAAATGGCTTTGACTCCAAACGCACCAGACCGTTAAGACATAACTGACATTACAGCACAAAAATATGAAATGTATTTATTTGAGAAAACTCCTGCGATTGCGGAGAGGCATCTGAATTGACTTTATTTGAACAGATGGCCTCCAGTCAAGATGGCGCCGCGGATGGCAGCCACTGTGCTGAGCTCCTCAGTTGTTTTAGTGTTTTTGTTAGTTTTTCCTGTTTTTTGTTTCACAAACACGATCAGTTTTACCAGGGAGGAACTGCTGAACATTCAGCAGAACGGACCTCAAAACCTCTTACCGGATTTCATCTATTCGGACGTTTTGCTGAATGTTGTAGTTGGCGGAGCGGCAGCGCTGATCCGGCGATTTAAGAAGCGCAGAAGGGGAAAGCGCGCCGGCGCGCTCGTAAAACTTCGACAGCGTGGACTTCGGACGGCGCTGCCTAGTATACATCTGGCGAACCTCCGCTCTCTTCCCAACAAAACGGACGAACTTCTTCTGCTCTCCCGGACAAATAGGGATTTTTCAAACTCTGCTGCTCTGTGTTTCACTGAGACCTGGCTGAACGATGCGATCCCGGACAACGCGCTTCATCTGCCCGGCTTCTTGCTGTTTAGAGCGGATCGCGACGCAGAATCAACGGGGAAATCGCGTGGCGGCGGGACGTGCTTTTACATCAATGAAAGGTGGTGTACAGATGTAACAGTATTAACCAAAATGTGCTGTTATGATCTAGAAGCGCTTTTCATAAACTGCAAGCCGTTCTACTCGCCGCGAGAGTTTTGCTCGTTCATTCTGATTAGTGTTTACATTCCACCGCAAGCGAACGTGAGTCTGGCTTTACAGAAACTTGCCGACCAGATCACAGAAATCGAACAAAAACACCCGGACTCTGTTTTAATAATCCTTGGGGATTTTAACAAAGCAAATCTCTTCCTTGAACTGCCAAAATACAGTCAGCATGTTACATGTCCCACCAGAGACAGTAATATATTGGATCACTGCTATACCACAATAAAGAATGCATATCACTCTGTCCCGCGGGCAGCTTTGGGACTATCCGATCACTGCCTGGTTCATCTTATACCAACCTACAGGCAAAAACTTAAATCTGCTAAACCTGTAGTAAAGACTGTAAAAAGATGGACCACAGAAACAGAGCAGGCCTTACAAGCCTGTTTTGAATGGACTGATTGGAGTGTTTTTGAAGCTGCTGCCACCAATCTGGACGAGCTCACAGAGACTGTAACTTCATACATCAGTTTGTGAAGAGACTGTGAAGATATGTGCATTCCTACCAGGACTTATTTAACCTACAACAATGACAAACCATGGTTCAATGCAAAACTCAGACAGCTCCGTCAGGCCAAAGAAGATGCTTACAGGAATGGGGACAAAGTCTTGTATAAACAGGCCAAATACACACTGGAAAAGGAGATCAAAGCGGCAAAGAGGAATTATTCTGAAAAATTAAGGAACCAATTCTATTCCCATGACTCTTTATCAGTGTGGAAAGGTCTGAAGGACATCACTGGCTACAAGACACCATCCCCCAGCACTGTGGACAGTCAACATCTGGCAGATGAACTGAATGAGTTCTATTGTAGGTTTGAAAAAACACCATTTACACCTTCAACAACCCCCCTCCCCCTCACCCCTCCTTTACAAATCAGCGAAGAAGACGTCCGCAAAGTCTTCAAAAAGAACAAAAGGAAAAAGGCAAAAGGTCCAGATGGTGTGACAACAGCCTGTCTGAAAACCTGTGCTGATCAGCTGGCCCCTATATTTCAACTAATCTTCAATAAATCACTAGCGTTGTGCGAAGTCCCTGCTTGCTTCAAACGCTCCACCATCATCCCCATTCCAAAAAAACCCAAGATAACAGGACTTAATGACTACAGACCTGTGGCGCTAACGTCTGTCGTCATGAAGTCGTTTGAAAAACTGGTTCTGGCTTATCTGAAGGACATCACCGGACCCTTACTGGACCCCCTGCAGTTTGCTTACCGAGCAAACAGGTCTGTGGATGATACTGTAAACATGGGTTTGCATTTCATCCTGCAGCATCTGGATAAATCAGGGACTTATGTAAGGATCCTGTTTGTGGACTTCAGCTCCGCCTTTAACACTATCATCCCAAACCTCCTCCTGCCCAAACTAACTCAGCTCTCTGTGCCCACCTCTGTCTGTCAGTGGATTTCCAGCTTCCTGACAGACAGACAGCAGCTAGTGAGGCTGGGAAAATACTCATCCAGCACCCGCACCATCAGCACTGGCGCCCCTCAGGGTTGTGTTCTCTCCCCTCTGCTCTTCTCCCTGTACACCAACGACTGCACCTCTAAAGACCCCTCTGTCAAGCTCCTGAAGTTTGCGGATGACACCACACTCATCGGTCTCATTCAGAACGGTGATGAGTCTGCTTACAGACAGGAGGTTAAAGAGCTGGCTGAATGGTGCAGTCACAATAACCTGGAGCTCAACACGCTCAAAACAGTGGAGATGATCGTGGACTTCAGGAGGAAGCCTCCTGCTCTCCCCCCACTCACCATCATGAACAGCACTGTAAAAACAGTGGAGTCATTCAGGTTCCTAGGCAACAACATTTCTCAGGACCTGAAGTGGGACATTCACATTGACTCCATTGTGAAAAAGGCCCAGCAGAGACTGTACTTCCTCCGTCAACTGAGGAAGTTCAACCTGCCACAAGATCTGCTGAAACAGTTCTACTCTGCCATCATCGAATCCGTCCTGTGCACTTCAATTACTGTCTGGTTCAGCTCAGCTACCAGTTCTGACCTCAGAAGACTACGCCGGATAGTCCGGTGTGCTGAGCGGATCATTGGTACAACCCTCCCCACTCTTCAAGATCTGTACCTGTCCAGAGTGCGCAAAAGGGCTAGTAAAATCACTCTGGACCCCTCACATCCCGCACACTCGCTTTTTGAACTGTTGCCATCTGGGCGACGCTACAGAGCCCTGAGCACTAGAACGACCAGGCACAGGAACAGTTTCTTCCCTCAAGCAGTCCATCTCATGAACACTTAAAAAAAAAAAATAAAAAAAATAATAATAATAATAATAATAACACAGAACAATAACACTATTATACACTCATTCATTTATTTAAAACACATACTTGTTTACATTTCTCATTTCTAATTTGCACCTGTACATAATAAATTGTTTACATTTGTCTATTTTTAGTTTATTTAAGTTGTATATTGAGTATTTGCTTTTTTGCACTTTTTTCTGTATATTTTCTGTATATTTGTATATTGTTCTTTTATTATCTGTGTGTCTTTTCTTGTCATTGTCATTCTGTTGCACTGTGGAGCTTCTGTCACTAAAATTCCTAGTATGTGCAAACATACCTGGCAATAAAGCTCATTCTGATTCTGATTCTGATTCTGAAAAGGTATTTATTTGAAGCAAACAACCTGCGGTTGCTGATAGGCATGTAACAATTGCCTAAATTACAAAAAAAAAAAAAATCATTTGACATGAAATCCTATGGTGGCTGAACAGTGTCTGAGGATACAGAATATTAATATAACATGCATTTATTTGACGCAGACCCCCTGCGATTACTGACAGGTATCCGAGGTTATGGTCTATCAATTAAAAATGGCTTTGACTCCAAACGCACCAGACCGCTAAGACATAATTGACATTACAGCCAACAATTATAATGTATTTATTTGAGACAAAACTCCTGCGATTGCGGACAGGTATCTGAATTGACTTTATTTGAACAGAAAAGGTATTTATTTGAAGCAAACAACCTGCGGTTGCTGATAGGCATGTAACAATTGCCTAAATAAAAAAAAAAAAATAAAAATAAAAAATCATTTGACATGAAATCCTATGGTGGCTGAAGGGTGTCTGAGGATACAGAATATTAATATAACATGCATTTATTTGACGCAGACCCCCTGCGATTAATGACAGGTATCAGAGGACACGGTCTATCAAATAATAATGGCTTTGACTCCAAACGCACCAGACCGCTAAGACATAATTGACATTACAGCACAAAAAAAAATGAAATGTATTTATTTGAGACAAAACTCCTGCGATTGCGGACGGGTATCTGAATTGACTTTATTTGAACAGAAAAGGTATTTATTTGAAGCAAACAGCCCGCGGTTGCTGATAGGAATGTAAAAATTGCCTAAATAACAAAAAAATTAAATAAAATCTTTTGACATGAAATCCTATGGTGGCTGAAGGGTTTCTGAGCATACAGAATATTAATATAACATGCATTTATTTGAGGCAGACCCCCTGCGATTACTGACAGGTTTCCGAGGTTACCGTCTATCAATTAAAAATGGCTTTGACTCCAAACGCACCAGACCGCTAAGACAAAACTGACATTACAGCACAAAATTTATGAAGTATTTATTTGAGACAAAAATCTGGCGATCGCGGACGGGTCTCTTAATTGACTTTATTTGAACAGAAAACGTATTTATTTGAAGCAAACTACCCTCGGTGGCTGATAAGCATTTAAAAATTGCCTAAATTAGAAAAAAGTGCATTTGACATGAAATCCTATGGTGGCTGAAGGGTGTCTGAGCATACAGAATATTAATATAACATGCATTTATTTGAGGCAGACCCCCTGCGATTACTGACAGGTATCTGAGGTTACCGTCTATCAATTAAAAATGGCTTTGACTCCAAACGCACCAGACCGCTAAGACATAATTGACATTACTGCAAAAAATTATATTGTATTTATTTGAGACAAAACTCCTGCAATTGCGGACAGGTATCTGAATTGACTATATTTTAACAGAAAAGGTATTTATTTGAAGCAAACAACCCGCGGTTGCTGATAGGCATTTAAAAATTGCCTAAATAACAAAAAAATTAAATAAAATCATCTGACATGAAATCCTATGGTGGCTGAAGGGTTTCTGAGCATACAGAATATTAATATAACATGCATTTATTTGATGCAGACCCCTTGCGATTACTGACAGGTATCCGAGGTTACGGTCTATCAATTAAAAATGGCTTTGACTCCAAACGCACCAGACCGTTAAGACATAACTGACATTACAGCACAAAAATATGAAATGTATTTATTTGAGACAAAATTCCTGCGATGGCAGACGGGTATCTGAATTGACTTTATTTGAACAGAAAACGTATTTATTTGACGCAAACAACCCTCGGTTGCTGATAAGCATTTAAAAATGGCCTAAATTAGAAAAAAGTGCATTTGACATGAAATCCTATGGTGGCTGAAGGGTTTCTGAGCATACAGAATATTAATATAACATGTATTTATTTGAGGCAGACCCCCTGCGATTACTGACAGGTATCCGAGGTTACCTTCTATCAATTAAAAATGTCTTTGACTCCAAACGCACCAGACCGCTAAGACATAATTGACATTACAGCAAAAAAATTATAATGTATTTATTTGAGACAAAACTCCTGCCATTGCGGACAGGTATCTGAATTGACTTTATTTGAACAGAAAAGGTATTTATTTGAAGCAAACAACCTGCGGTTGCTGATAGGCATGTAAAAATTGCCTAAATAACAAAAAAATTAAATAAAATCATTTGACATGAAATCCTATGGTGACTGAAGGGTTTCTGAGCATACAGAATATTAATATAACATGCATTTATTTGAGGCAGACCCCCTGCAATGACTGACAGGTATCCGAGGTTACCGTCTATCAATTAAAAATGGCTTTGACTCCAAACGCACCAGACCGCTAAGACAAAACTGACATTACAGCACAAAATTTATAAAGTATTTATTTGAGACACAAATCTGGCGATCGCGGACGGGTCTCTTAATTGACTTTATTTGAACAGAAAACGTATTTATTTGAAGCAAACTACCCTCGGTGGCTGATAAGCATTTAAAAATTGCCTAAATTAGAAAAAAGTGCATTTGACATGAAATCCTATGGTGGCTGAAGGGTGTCTGAGCATACAGAATATTAATATAACATGCATTTATTTGAGGCAGACCCCCTGCGATTACTGACAGGTATCTGAGGTTACCGTCTATCAATTAAAAATGGCTTTGACTCCAAACGCACCAGACCGCTAAGACATAATTGACATTACTGCAAAAAATTATAATGTATTTATTTGAGACAAAACTCCTGCCATTGCGGACAGGTATCTGAATTGACTATATTTTAACAGAAAAGGTATTTATTTGAAGCAAACAACCCGCGGTTGCTGATAGGCATTTAAAAATTGCCTAAATAACAAAAAAATTAAATAAAATCATCTGACATGAAATCCTATGGTGGCTGAAGGGTTTCTGAGCATACAGAATATTAATATAACATGCATTTATTTGATGCAGACCCCTTGCGATTACTGACAGGTATCCGAGGTTACGGACTATCAATTAAAAATGGCTTTGACTTCAAACGCACCAGACCGTTATGACATAACTGACATTACAGCACAAAAATATGAAATGTATTTATTTGAGACAAAATTCCTGCGATTGCAGACGGGTATCTGAATTGACTTTATTTGAACAGAAAACGTATTTATTTGACGCAAACAACCCTCGGTTGCTGATAAGCATTTAAAAATGGCCTAAATTAGAAAAAAGTGCATTTGACATGAAATCCTATGGTGGCTGAAGGGTTTCTGAGCATACAGAATATTAATATAACATGCATTTATTTGAGGCAGACCCCCTGCAATGACTGACAGGTATCCGAGGTTACGGTCTATCAATTAAAAATGGCTTTGACTCCAAACGCACCAGACCGCTAAGACAAAACTGACATTACAGCACAAAATTTATAAAGTATTATTTGAGACAAAAATCTGGCGATCGCGGAGGGGTCTCTTAATTGACTTTATTTGAACATAAAACGTATTTATTTGAAGCAAACTACCCTCGGTGGCTGATAAGCATTTAAAAATTGCCTAAATTAGAAAAAAGTGCATTTGACATGAAATCCTATGGTGGCTGAAGGGTGTCTGAGCATACAGAATATTAATATAACATGCATTTATTTGAGGCAGACCCCCTGCGATTACTGACAGGTATCCGAGGTTACGGTCTATCAATTAAAAATGGCTTTGACTCCAGACGCACCAGACCGCTAAGACATAATTGACATTACAGCACAAAAAAATGAAATGTATTTATTTGAGACAAAACTCCTGCGATTGCGGACGGGTATCGGAATTGACTTTATTTGAACATAAAACATATTTATTTGACACAAACTACCCTCGGTCGCTGATAAGCATTTAAAAATTGCCTAAATTAGAAAAAAAGTGCATTTGACATGAAATCCTATGGTGGCTGAAGGGTTTCTGAGCATACAGAATATTAATATAACATGCATTTATTTGATGCAGACCCCTTGCGATTACTGACAGGTATCCGAGGTTATGGTCTATCAATTAAAAATGGCTTTGACTCAAAACGCACCAGACCGTTAAGACATAACTGACATTACAGCACAAAAATATGAAATGTATTTATTTGAGACAAAATTCCTGCGATGGCAGACGGGTATCTGAATTGACTTTATTTGAACAGAAAACGTATTTATTTGACGCAAACAACCCTCGGTTGCTGATAAGCATTTAAAAATGGCCTAAATTAGAAAAAAGTGCATTTGACATGAAATCCTATGGTGGCTGAAGGGTTTCTGAGCATACAGAATATTAATATAACATGCATTTATTTGAGGCAGACCCCCTGCCATTATTGACAGGTATCCGAGGTTACCGTCTATCAATTAAAAATGTCTTTGACTCCAAACGCACCAGACCGCTAAGACATAATTGACATTACAGCAAAAAAATTATAATGTATTTATTTGAGACAAAACTCCTGCCATTGCGGACAGGTATCTGAATTGACTTTATTTGAACAGAAAAGGTATTTATTTGAAGCAAACAACCTGCGGTTGCTGATAGGCATGTAAAAATTGCCTAAATAACAAAAAAATTAAATAAAATAATTTGACATGAAATCCTATGGTGGCTGAAGGGTTTCTGAGCATACAGAATATTAATATAACATGCATTTATTTGAGGCAGACCCCCTGCAATGACTGACAGGTATCCGAGGTTACCGTCTATCAATTAAAAATGGCTTTGACTCCAAACGCACCAGACCGCTAAGACAAAACTGACATTACAGCACAAAATTTATAAAGTATTTATTTGAGACACAAATCTGGCGATCGCGGACGGGTCTCTTAATTGACTTTATTTGAACAGAAAACGTATTTATTTGAAGCAAACTACCCTCGGTGGCTGAAAAGCATTTAAAAATTGCCTAAATAAAAAAATTAAATAAAATCATTTGACATGAAATCCTATGGTGGCTGAAGGGTTTCTGAGCATACAGAATATTAATATAACATGCATTTATTTGAGGCAGACCCCCTGCGATTACTGACAGGTATCCGAGGTTACGGTCTATCAATTAAAAATGGCTTTGACTCCAGACGCACCAGACCGCTAAGACATAATTGACATTACAGCACAAAAAAATGAAATGTATTTATTTGAGACAAAACTCCTGCGATTGCGGACGGGTATCGGAATTGACTTTATTTGAACATAAAACATATTTATTTGACACAAACTACCCTCGGTTGCTGATAAGCATTTAAAAATTGCCTAAATTAGAAAAAAGTGCATTTGACATGAAATCCTATGGTGGCTGAAGGGTTTCTGAGCATACAGAATATTAATATAACATGCATTTATTTGATGCAGACCCCTTGCGATTACTGACAGGTATCCGAGGTTACGGTCTATCAATTAAAAATGGCTTTGACTCCAAACGCACCAGACCGCTAAGACAAAACTGACATTACAGCACAAAAATATGAAATGTATTTATTTGAGACAAAATTCCTGCGATTGCAGACGGGTATCTGAATTGACTTTATTTGAACAGAAAACGTATTTATTTGACGCAAACAACCCTCGGTTGCTGATAAGCATTTAAAAATGGCCTAAATTAGAAAAAAGTGCATTTGACATGAAATCCTATGGTGGCTGAAGGGTTTCTGAGCATACAGAATATTAATATAACATGCATTTATTTGAGGCAGACCCCCTACGATGACTGACAGGTATCCGAGGTTACCGTCTATCAATTAAAAATGGCTTTGACTCCAAACGCACCAGACCGCTAAGACATAATTGACATTACAGCAAAAAAATTATAATGTATTTATTTGAGACAAAACTCCTGCGATTGCGGACAGGTATCTGAATTGACTTTATTTGAACAGAAAACGTATTTATTTGAAGCAAACAACCTGCGGTTGCTGATAGGCATGTAAAAATTGCCTAAATAACAAAAAAATTAAATAAAATCATTTGACATGAAATCCTATGGTGGCTGAAGGGTTTCTGAGCATACAGAATATTAATATAACATGCATTTATTTGATGCAGACCCCTTGCGATTACTGACAGGTATCCGAGGTTACGGTCTATCAATTAAAAATGGCTTTGACTCCAAACGCACCAGACCGCTAAGACAAAACTGACATTACAGCACAAAATTTATAAAGTATTATTTGAGACAAAAATCTGGCGATCGCGGACGGGTCTCTTAATTGACTTTACTTGAACATAAAACGTATTTATTTGAAGCAAACTACCCTCGGTGGCTGATAAGCATTTAAAAATTGCCTAAATTAGAAAAAAGTGCATTTGACATGAAATCCTATGGTGGCTGAAGGGTGTCTGAGCATACAGAATATTAATATAACATGCATTTATTTGAGGCAGACCCCCTGCGATTACTGACAGGTATCCGAGGTTACGGTCTATCAATTAAAAATGGCTTTGACTCCAGACGCACCAGACCGCTAAGACATAATTGACATTACAGCACAAAAAAATGAAATGTATTTATTTGAGACAAAACTCCTGCGATTGCGGACGGGTATCGGAATTGACTTTATTTGAACATAAAACATATTTATTTGACACAAACTACCCTCGGTTGCTGATAAGCATTTAAAAATTGCCTAAATTAGAAAAAAGTGCATTTGACATGAAATCCTATGGTGGCTGAAGGGTTTCTGAGCATACAGAATATTATTATAACATGCATTTATTTGATGCAGACCCCTTGCGATTACTGACAGGTATCCGAGGTTACGGTCTATCAATTAAAAATGGCTTTGACTCCAAACGCACCAGACCGTTAAGACATAACTGACATTACAGCACAAAAATATGAAATGTATTTATTTGAGACAAAATTCCTGCGATGGCAGACGGGTATCTGAATTGACTTTATTTGAACAGAAAACGTATTTATTTGACGCAAACAACCCTCGGTTGCTGATAAGCATTTAAAAATGGCCTAAATAACAAAAAAATTAAATAAAATCATTTGACATGAAATCCTATGGTGGCTGAAGGGTTTCTGAGCATACAGAATATTAATATAACATGCATTTATTTGAGGCAGACCCCCTGCAATGACTGACAGGTATCCGAGGTTACCGTCTATCAATTAAAAATGGCTTTGACTCCAAACGCACCAGACCGCTAAGACAAAACTGACATTACAGCACAAAATTTATAAAGTATTTTTTTGAGACACAAATCTGGCGATCGCGGACGGGTCTCTTAATTGACTTTATTTGAACAGAAAACGTATTTATTTGAAGCAAACTACCCTCGGTTGCTGATAAGCATTTAAAAATTGCCTAAATTAGAAAAAAGTGCATTTGACATGAAATCCTATGGTGGCTGAAGGGTGTCTGAGCATACAGAATATTAATATAACATGCATTTATTTGAGGCAGACCCCCTGCGATTACTGACAGGTATCCGAGGTTACGGTCTATCAATTAAAAATGGCTTTGACTCCAGACGCACCAGACCGCTAAGACATAATTGACATTACAGCACAAAAAAATGAAATGTATTTATTTGAGACAAAACTCCTGCGATTGCGGACGGGTATCGGAATTGACTTTATTTGAACATAAAACATATTTATTTGACACAAACTACCCTCGGTTGCTGATAAGCATTTAAAAATTGCCTAAATTAGAAAAAAAGTGCATTTGACATGAAATCCTATGGTGGCTGAAGGGTTTCTGAGCATACAGAATATTAATATAACATGCATTTATTTGATGCAGACCCCTTGCGATTACTGACAGGTATCCGAGGTTATGGTCTATCAATTAAAAATGGCTTTGACTCAAAACGCACCAGACCGTTAAGACATAACTGACATTACAGCACAAAAATATGAAATGTATTTATTTGAGACAAAATTCCTGCGATGGCAGACGGGTATCTGAATTGACTTTATTTGAACAGAAAACGTATTTATTTGACGCAAACAACCCTCGGTTGCTGATAAGCATTTAAAAATGGCCTAAATTAGAAAAAAGTGCATTTGACATGAAATCCTATGGTGGCTGAAGGGTTTCTGAGCATACAGAATATTAATATAACATGCATTTATTTGAGGCAGACCCCCTGCCATTATTGACAGGTATCCGAGGTTACCGTCTATCAATTAAAAATGTCTTTGACTCCAAACGCACCAGACCGCTAAGACATAATTGACATTACAGCAAAAAAATTATAATGTATTTATTTGAGACAAAACTCCTGCCATTGCGGACAGGTATCTGAATTGACTTTATTTGAACAGAAAAGGTATTTATTTGAAGCAAACAACCTGCGGTTGCTGATAGGCATGTAAAAATTGCCTAAATAACAAAAAAATTAAATAAAATAATTTGACATGAAATCCTATGGTGGCTGAAGGGTTTCTGAGCATACAGAATATTAATATAACATGCATTTATTTGAGGCAGACCCCCTGCAATGACTGACAGGTATCCGAGGTTACCGTCTATCAATTAAAAATGGCTTTGACTCCAAACGCACCAGACCGCTAAGACAAAACTGACATTACAGCACAAAATTTATAAAGTATTTATTTGAGACACAAATCTGGCGATCGCGGACGGGTCTCTTAATTGACTTTATTTGAACAGAAAACGTATTTATTTGAAGCAAACTACCCTCGGTGGCTGAAAAGCATTTAAAAATTGCCTAAATAAAAAAATTAAATAAAATCATTTGACATGAAATCCTATGGTGGCTGAAGGGTTTCTGAGCATACAGAATATTAATATAACATGCATTTATTTGAGGCAGACCCCCTGCGATTACTGACAGGTATCCGAGGTTAGGGTCTATCAATTAAAAATGGCTTTGACTCCAGACGCACCAGACCGCTAAGACATAATTGACATTACAGCACAAAAAAATGAAATGTATTTATTTGAGACAAAACTCCTGCGATTGCGGACGGGTATCGGAATTGACTTTATTTGAACATAAAACATATTTATTTGACACAAACTACCCTCGGTTGCTGATAAGCATTTAAAAATTGCCTAAATTAGAAAAAAGTGCATTTGACATGAAATCCTATGGTGGCTGAAGGGTTTCTGAGCATACAGAATATTAATATAACATGCATTTATTTGATGCAGACCCCTTGCGATTACTGACAGGTATCCGAGGTTACGGTCTATCAATTAAAAATGGCTTTGACTCCAAACGCACCAGACCGCTAAGACAAAACTGACATTACAGCACAAAAATATGAAATGTATTTATTTGAGACAAAATTCCTGCGATTGCAGACGGGTATCTGAATTGACTTTATTTGAACAGAAAACGTATTTATTTGACGCAAACAACCCTCGGTTGCTGATAAGCATTTAAAAATGGCCTAAATTAGAAAAAAGTGCATTTGACATGAAATCCTATGGTGGCTGAAGGGTTTCTGAGCATACAGAATATTAATATAACATGCATTTATTTGAGGCAGACCCCCTACGATGACTGACAGGTATCCGAGGTTACGGTCTATCAATTAAAAATGGCTTTGACTCCAGACGCACCAGACCGCTAAGACATAATTGACATTACAGCACAAAAAAATGAAATGTATTTATTTGAGACAAAACTCCTGCGATTGCGGACGGGTATCGGAATTGACTTTATTTGAACATAAAACATATTTATTTGACACAAACTACCCTCGGTTGCTGATAAGCATTTAAAAATTGCCTAAATTAGAAAAAAGTGCATTTGACATGAAATCCTATGGTGGCTGAAGGGTTTCTGAGCATACAGAATATTAATATAACATGCATTTATTTGATGCAGACCCCTTGCGATTACTGACAGGTATCCGAGGTTACGGTCTATCAATTAAAAATGGCTTTGACTCCAAACGCACCAGACCGCTAAGACAAAACTGACATTACAGCACAAAATTTATAAAGTATTATTTGAGACAAAAATCTGGCGATCGCGGACGGGTCTCTTAATTGACTTTACTTGAACATAAAACGTATTTATTTGAAGCAAACTACCCTCGGTGGCTGATAAGCATTTAAAAATTGCCTAAATTACAAAAAAAAAAAAATCATTTGACATGAAATCCTATGGTGGCTGAAGGGTGTCTGAGCATACAGAATATTAATATAACATGCATTTATTTGAGGCAGACCCCCTGCGATTACTGACAGGTATCCGAGGTTACGGTCTATCAATTAAAAATGGCTTTGACTCCAAAAGCACCAGACCGCTAAGACAAAACTGACATTACAGCACAAAAATATGAAATGTATTTATTTGAGACAAAACTCCTGCGATTGCAGACGGGTATCTGAATTGACGTTATTTGAACAGAAAAGGTATTTATTTGACGCAAACAACTCCCGTTTGCAAAAATATGAAATCAAGCATTCTGCGTTAGTTTAGGCAGGCCTAGTCTGGCTTCTCTATCAGGCTACCGGATAATTGGATAATTCGAAATCCAGCCCCTAACAGCTGATCAAGCACTCAGTTGGCAAATCTCAAACAGTGTGCCTTATTTAAACACAGCTGCTGTTCTGCTTCCCCTGCATGCGTCCTTTCTTGTGCATGATATTACTCACCATTTTAATGACCATGTCCTCCACCGCTAACGATGAAGATCCGTGGCAAATCGCAACCATCGAAGAATCCCAGCAACATCCAAGTCAAGCAGAGGAGGTATCACAAGACGAGAGCAATGTTTCCGTCCGCCGTAGCTTTCGCTTGGCGAATAAATCAGTAACTTCTCCCAGCATTTGCAATTGGCCACTGCCTAAGATACTGGTAACTTTGTTTAGAAGCCATATCCCGGCTCCGACCGGGGCTTCTCAGGAGGAACTGTTTTCATTGCTCTGTGAAAATATTGACGTCCAAACAGCAGATTCTGTCCCTCCGTCCCAACAGGCAACTCTACGGTCCAAAGCAATGATCCCGTGCTGTCAGCATTGTCCTCCATTCAGTCTTCGCTCTCCGACATGAACTCCAGAATCCAGGCTCTAGAGTCCGGCTCAGCACCCAAGTCCACGAACCCCGCGTCGGCCACGGTACGGCTGCCCTTAGCCCCTGGTCTTCAGGACCACGATGACATCACTCCAGCGACTGTCCCGCGAAGGACACCGGCTTTCTGTTCTTTCCGCCGGCGGCCGCAATCTCTCAACAGCTACGAAGCCAAATCATAGCAGGTAACGATATCAACCTTGTTAAAATATTACTAAGCTCTGAATTAAACGATAGAAGGAAGACTGCGGTGATGTGTCTGTTATGCTCAAAGACAGCGACCCCCGGCTTTTAAAAGCCTAACACTTGCCGAATTTAACGTGGTTTTTGGCGCATATACTTGAACCCACTAGTGTACTACAAGTGGTACGAAAATGTAGTAATTTTACCATGAATGCATATTATTAGAGCTTGTGTTTCACAGTCAACACATATGGCTTTTTGACTAGGTTTAAAAGCAAAAAAAAATGTGCATTAAAGAACAATATAATACATTGCAGTGGCGACTGGTGGAACATTTTCTAGGTAGGATGCCATGTCCACAATTTTAGCATGCAGCCTAGTATGATTTATCCCAGTATAACAAAAGAAAAAAATAAGACTTGTGCCAGCGTGACCAGATCACTTTTTTTTAAGATCAGTGTGAAAGATAGCCTAATAACAACACTGTCGATTTTTAATATTTTATTTTCTATATAGGCTAAATATAATCTTTCTATTTTGTTCAACTTTTTTATATTCACAAATTATGTACAGTGCAACTGCAAAACCAGAGGAAAACATAAATGTTACATTTGTTTAGATAAACTTCTGTAAGTACAAGTCAAGCGCAATGCCAAACAGGTGGTCAGTGACCTGTATACTGTTTAGTTCCTATTTCCTGTCATGTGATGAGTCACATGACAGGCAGACCCAGAGTCACTTAAAGACATACACACATTAAGGTTAAGAGGAAAATCTGTCATTAAGGAAAATATGAAAGAATGGCAGGAAACATGGAATACAGATAATAAGGGGCAACATTTATATAATACTTAAAAATAGTAGATAATAAGAAACGTATAATTGGTAGAAATAGGAAAGAAGAGGTCACAATTACTAGGAAGAGACTTGGACATTCAGGATTTAACTTATTGTCCTTATAATCAGTAAACACGAGACTGGTTTTTGTGAGAACTGTGGGATGAAAGAAACAGTGGAAAGTGATATATGATTGTAAAAATATGATGAGGAAAGGAAGGAATTAATAGCATTTTTAAATAAAAGAGGTAAGGTAAATAAGGATTTAGCATATTTATTAGGTTATGTTTAATTTAATAGAGATAGAGTAAGGTATAATAAAATTACATATATGCAACTGGATTAAGTGAAAGGATTTGATTTTCAAGGTTTCCCAAACTAGGGTTCATAAAGGTTTGTGAGTTTAATTTAAGCTAACAATTAAAAACAAAGTCCCTTTCAATGATATTTCTATAGTCTTTGTTTTAAAATAACAATTAAAATAAAACACTTTCTAAACAAGATGTGACCATTAATCAACATCAAAGAAACTGCGATACTTAATTATTGAAATATTAATTTTAAAATCTCAGGGGTACTTAAAGTAAAGTATATACTTAAAGTATAACTGGAAAATAAGATGGAAAAATAGAAATTGGAGAGCAACAATGAATAATTTATTGCTATTGTGTGAATAATATGTAATCATGTAATCCATAAAAAGTGAATCTGATTACGAGTATTTTAAAATGTAACTTACTCTAATTACAAGTCCTTAATTTTTGGAATCTGATTACGTAATCCAGATGTAACCACATGTAATCACTTACTACCCAGCTCTGTAAAACATGCTTCTTCAGCGAGTGTCCATCAAACACTTGTCAGACATGCTACCATACTGAAATGTGTTCAGGCAAAAAGCTGTCAGGGAGCGCACATACACATTTTGTTTATTTGCACACTTAAAACCAGTGGTGTAGTGGAGGGTATACGCAGGTGTACGGCGTATACCCACTTCTTTATCAGGCGGCTTGGCCTATAACCACTTCTAATACCCTCCGATGCCCATCATTTAGTAGTGTCCTGCATTAGCCAAAATCATGACTGTCCACCACATCCAGACGTATAAGAATAAATGGAAATATTCACTAAAAACACATTGTAAAGACAGTGATGATGCGGCCAGGACCATGGCGCAGGCTTGCTTTGAAATTTGTTTGATGATTGCGCCTGATGCGCCAGCGCCCGCTCTGTCTCCTGCTCCCCAGATGCTGCCTGTTCATACAGGAGAGCATGTTAGGGGAGGCGCAGGAGTGGGAAAACTACTAATTATTATTTATTACTGATTTGAATCAGTTTATAATAACGAAAACTATACCTTACAAATAAAAGAAGCAAGTTTTTACGATTAGAAAACCGATAAACCCTTTTAACCTTTTCTGCCGCCAGAAAATCTTCAATGGGGGGCATTTCGTTTTTATAGGGGAGCACAATTATGAGCAGCTATAAAATTGTAGTACGTTAGTAAAATTGCCGTTCGTTATAAACAATATAAGTCTAACCAAAACAAATTTAAGAAACAGACAAATTATAAAAATAAAACACAAATTATAATGGCATTCGTTATAAACAACATTAGTCTAACCAAAACTAATTTATTTAAGAAACAGAAAAAAAATATAAAATAAAACGCAAATTATAATGGCAAAGAAAAAACGGACAAATTACAAAATAAAACACTAATTGTAATTGCATTCGTTATAAACCATACAAAAGTCAAACCAAAACGAATTTACAGAGAAACTGAAACGCACTGATACATCTCTCATTCGGCACGAATATTTCCCACGATCGCTTAGAAATTTTTTTCCTTATAGTACCAGAAACAACTTAAAATACTATGTCATTTTTAGTCATATAGATAAGAATAAGACATTATTCGGAACTGTAAAAGGTTCAGAGCAGGCAGATAAAACGCGGTCATGTTTTCTTATTTTCAGAGTCTGCTGTTTGACAACGCAGATTTGGGAGCTATAAAGAAACACTTCGACAAGACTTTGCTCAAGCATTTTAGAATGACAAAACTAGCATTGTAGATGCAGTGCAAAGAGATCGGTTCGTTAGGTAGTCCAGTTATGCTGTCCCATCGCAGTCACAGTGTTCCCATTGTAGTTTATGCGCACGTTTTCCTACTGGATTAGAATTTAAACTAGTTGAGTGCATACATTCTTTTTTT
Organism: Cirrhinus molitorella; assembly: GCA_033026305.1. Lineage (NCBI taxonomy): Eukaryota > Metazoa > Chordata > Actinopteri > Cypriniformes > Cyprinidae > Cirrhinus > Cirrhinus molitorella. The sequence continues at coordinate 36,378,255 of CM065129.1, forward strand.
ACGCGCATTTTTAGAATTTATGCTCATCTTGCCTTTTTTTTATGCAATATTCCATAATGTGCATAAAAATAGGTATGGAAACACTGAATTATTAGCTTCATATTGTAGAGATTTTTTTTTGAGCTAAATGAATATCTAATGCTAGATCAGAACAAATGAATGTTTTCCGTTCTCAATATTAAATTCGCTCGTAATCATGTGCACAATGCCTGTGTCAAAGGATCCAGTAAACGAATGAGTTCCTTTTTTTTTTTTTTTTTTGGAGGAGGAGGAAGCGTATACCCACTTCTCCAGGCACCACTACACCACTGCTTAAAACAATGGACTCACGCATATCTAATAATGTACTGTAATCATCTTTATCTGCATTACAATTGCCAGGCATTAGAACTTTACTGGAAAGATACTGGTTTGCTTTATTCAGGCCGCACAGAGTCCTGACTTCAGTTTAATGATAATTAATAGAGGTATGTTTGTTCCCACCGTTTAAAGTTAAGCACCCTCTAGCGGTCGTAAAAATAATGACAGTGTCGCGTTGGATCTGACGTCATCGAATGACGTATGAGTTTTTATACGATTTCAGGGTAATTTTAAACGTGTTTTGCTAGGTGTAATTCGTATATATGACCACACCTAACCCTACCCTAAACCTACCCCTTACAGAAATCATGATTTCTAGTGCATATTTAAAAAAAAAAAAAAAACATACAATGAAAACATATGCGTTCTCTGGAATCGAACCTGTGTTCATATGATTATACCACTCCGCAGTGCAACGCGCTACTAATTGACCTACACATAATGCTAAGGTTGAGTTAGATACCTGTTACTGATAAGGGAGCAAATGTTGAATACGCTTTACAGAGACGTATTTGAGGATTTGTGAAAACGACTTTAGTCGATCGTATAAATTGGAGGACATGTTGGCTCAAGATTTGTGATTAAAAGTTGATTTTCATTTAAGCCTTTTCGCAAACCAGCAAATCGAGAAGCGCTAAGAACAAAAGTGCTCAGTAGTTTAAGGAAAAATAGCATTTATTTGGATTCCTTTTTTTTCATAGTCTTGCTTGCTCTACATCTCACCCTGCAGAGCATTTGAGTGGTTTGGGGTGAAGGTCACTTCGCTGTCCTGAACCTCAACCTCATCCTCCTTCCTCTATGTCCGCACTTTGACTGGAGCGTATACCACATCAGCCGGGAGCGATTCTGCAGAGAGACAGGACAGGACATTATCGGATGTCTCTACACATAAATAGCTGTTAGTTACTGTTAGTCCACTGCAGAAATATTAGCTTTTCCACAAATGAAGCATTTCAATGATAGATATGTGTATATATATATATGTGTGTATATATATATATATATATGTGTATATATATAAAATATATAAGACAAATTAAGAATTGGAAAAAAAAAATACATTTAGTAAATTTTAAAGTTATTATTTTAATATTATATTTATATTTTTTCTTTACACTACAGCAGGTAAATTACAATACTTCTTGCCTAATTTCTACACTTGAAAGAGTTATTTTAAATTTGGACTGCAGTAACGTTACACATTTAAACTGCTAGCCATCAGCAATTCATACTTTTGTTTTGACGGAAACAACAGTAGAGCTTTTATTTTGAAGGGAAACTCCAGCTTAAGTGAAAACAGGCTTATTAAAGCACATCTCACTACAAATCTAGTGAAATGCTGTAATTATCTGCCATGGAAATAAAGCATAACTGGTGGCTGTTGCCTTCCTAAATGTGTGCTAAACTCACAGCACATGCAATAAACCAATTAACCTCATTAATTGTGAACTGAGCCATTCTGAGGTGCAGAAAACACTGGACCACGAGCTGATCACCTGAACAAAACATGCAACACAAACAGGCTTGATAAAGTGATCAAGCCATATTGTGTTTTCGTTTTGAGTTTGTTTGACAGATATGGTACCAAAGCATAATGGCCCAAAACACACCTTTAAAAACCTTTTATGTTAGAATAAGAAGTTTAATATACTTTTTAAAAATCTACTAAAATTCAATTAATCACGATAATCCAAAGTGATCAGAAGTCTTTTGTTTGCAGTGAGTGATAGTGAATGTATGACATTGAGTTTCAGGCAGTAGCATCCTTACTGTAATGATTAAGACTAATACACCACAAACTGAATAGATTATTGTGTTGTTTTACAGAGTAAAGTAGATCTCTGAGCTTCTTTGAGTTTCTTACCTGTTTTCTTCTTTTCATTTTTGTTCTCATGAGAGATATCAGCATATATAAGCTCAGCAGCAGCTGATGGAAAAACACTGACATTAGAAACAGATAAACTAATCACATATTCAATCATTAAAGTATTGGCTTCAAAACTAGCCTTATAACAGATCATGCAGCTTAAACATTTTTCACATATAACCGTTTGCATTTAACATATTGAGAAAAAGGCAAAGATAGAATACAGAAAGTGATGTCATATATTTATTGGATCTCATTCATGAAGCTTTTGTAAATTTACGAGTAAATTGTGAGTAATCTGCATATAGAAAATAAGTACTCTCCCAAAAATGTACAAATGCTTCATTAAACCTCAGACTAGTTAAACATGTATGTTTTTAAACAAGGTGTGCATGTATGCATATTTACAAATGGCAATTTATTTTCACATTTAACAAATGGGTTAACTAATTAATTTGTCATTATTTATTATTATGGTAAATGGTGTTATTAAAATGCAGTGTCAAAATAATACTAACATTTAAATGTTTTATGACATAAACCAACTAACAACACGAAAATATGAACACTTGTGAATCGCAACAGCTTTATGAATCATTTGCATAAAAAATAATGTTTCATGAATAAGGCAAAATGACTTTAACTTTCCTATTTATACAGTGATCAATATGAGAGTACTTCTAGCCTAAATTAAATGTTCAAAAATCATAATAAAATCAGGTTAAAACTAAAGATTTTTCTTTCTATATATTTTTCAGGCTTAATAATTAATATTGCTTCAAAGACTTTCTGACATTTGGAACCAATTCTAACCATAGAAAGTTTGTCAAATCTCCACCAAAACTGGCTCAGATCAGTAATGTATTACAGTAACGTATTACTTTTAGCTGTAACGCTGTAGTGTAAGGCATTACTATTCAATTTTCAGTAATATATTACTCGGTACATGTTCAGTAACGCTTGCGTTACAACAAACTTTTGGTCTACGAGACATTAACAAATCAAAAATCCTATTTCCTGTTCGTGAACAGACTCGTGTGGTGTCATTCATCTCACTTTCGCTGGTGGAACGTTGTATTTTGTAACGCGGCATGATTTCAACCTCTGAGCTCAAGGTTCGCGACTATTGGACCCGTCTGGTTCGCTGTAAGCATAGCGCTCACTGGCCAGTGGAAAAGCGGCAAATGGATAAAAATGACACGCGACAGTACAGTGGTCGGATGCTCACTTTGTGCATGACAGTTTTGTGTGTGGGGAAACAGTAAGGAGATACTTGAGTGATTCATTAATAAACTATAGTGTATGTTAAGAGTGTGGCAAAGACCCTGACTGGCAATCTCTGGATTTTCTGGATTTGTTTTATTTCGTTAAGTAATAATTGAAAGCTTTTTATTTAAATATTTATCACGTTTGTGAGGCATGTATGCGCTGAGTCTTGGTTATTTTTTGTGAAGCGCTGCTATTTAAGTAGCCTACAAGACGACAGAACTTTATTTTTTAAACTTTATTTATTTCTTTATTTTATAAGCATTGTGTTGATATTGTGGGTGCACACAAATAAAAGCAGACCCTTAACATTTCCAAATGATGTATTACTCTTACCTTTGTAAGCAAAAATGACGGATAATTTAAATTGTTTCTGCTGAAAAAAATGCGAATGATTGCGCTGGCGCCTCCATGTCCTGCAAAGCGGCTTCAGCTTCCCCTCTCCGCAAAAAAAAAAATATTGGATATGCGCCTAATAGCACACATTTATCTGTTTAACATTTAAACTAACATTGTTTTATAGCTACTTGAGATGTTTTATATCTAATAGATTATATTTGTTGATCTGAGAAGGTAAATTGATCAAACAGACTATGAACGTCTTCCGCTGGCCGCTGTTCCTTACTTTAAAAAAACAAAAACTTATATTTAACAAATAAATTAAATGCTCCAAACATTTTTAATAAATTAACTTAAGAAAACAAAACGAAATATAATCACTTTGGCATTGCATGCAAAATTTAATTAGCCTATTTTAATACCTGAAACAGTAACTTAATCGAAACTGCCTATTCTTGCGCTTGCTAATCATTTTTATGTTATATGAGTTGTTCTTGTTGCTTTTGTGCAATAGATGAATAACAATTTATTTGTTTTTAGATATTTAATGTCTAGATATTTCTATTTTGCGGAAGTCCCGTGAATCATTTTATTTTCCGGCATCCCGCACACACACGAGCCTCTACCCGCCCGCACCCGCACTCGCCCATCAAGTTTTGTCCCGCGCCACACTCTGTCGGAGTGCAGATCTCTAGACCACAGTCATTAGGCTACATCATGTCGCCGCCTTCTGGATGTAAAATGATCTGAGGTACATTTTGACATTTTAGGAAGTTAAGTTCTACTTCTGTAGTTTTTTTGGTTAAAGTAACTCAAAAGTAATACAGGAGTCATGTAACATATTACATTTCTGAGACAGTAATATTGTAAGGTAAGGGATTACTTTTAAATAACAGTAACAAGTAATCTGTAATATATTACAATTTGGAAGTAACTTGCACAACACTGATCATATCTATAGTGTTTCTGCTTTTGGTCTAGTTGTTTTTGAAACTGACTGTAAGGAACTGCAATGACCAAATATATTCATATAAGATAAGCTACAAATCCTCTCAGCATTTTTAGAAATATTAACTGTTCTGCTCTGTCACATTGCCACTTCTATCAAATATTACTACATTTTAACCTTCACCGGTTAGTGTATGACCTACAGATTAAAAATGATCTGACCTGGTGTCCACTTGAGCTGCTTCTTCTTGTAAACGTAACATATGGTGATGAACAGCAGAATCAGGATCAGAGCAACGCAGCCCAAAGCAATCAAAGAGACATCTAAAATAATGGAAGACACAACCCAAGGACATTTAAATCAAACTCGAAAAGCGGCTTTGAGAAGTTCATTTATACCAACTGCAATAGTAACAAGAATAACGTCTTTAGAAACTTAATGCAATTAATAGTACAGTAAATTACTTGAAATTAATATTAGCTAGAACAGCCAGTAGATCCCTCACTGCCATTATTATTATGTTTAACTGTAATTCCCATTATTTGTTGTAGCTCAGCACTCGCACATGCTTGAAGAAAATGCTGTGTAGGTGACATTCATACCAACTGATGAGAAACTCATACCATATTCTGATGTCCATGTCGATAAAAAGAGAAAAATATAGAAAATACACCTGTAGAAATATGCTTCAGAGATACTGCATTCTGGCACGAGGGGATTTTGTGTTGAAATGTGATGTTGACATGTTCTGGACATATTTTGTGAGATTCTGTATCACTCACATGCTGCTGTCTAGCAAATACTTCAGTCATGTATTAAAAGCTCACCAAGACAGGGTTTGACTCTAATGGTCTTCTGTGTGTGACTGACGTGGTTCTTCACGCTGCAGCAGATGTTTCCATCAGTTCCCTCATTCAGATCAATGCTGCTGTTTCCATCCATCAGTGAATCTACATTCAGAGTCCAGCTGTAGAGGAGCTGATCCCCCTCAGAGGAGCAGGACACCCTCATTACCCCACTGGAGGAGCAGATGATTGACATTTCCACTGAGCCAATAGGAGCTGGAGAGAGGGGCATATGACAGTCACATGACAAACACAAAAGACTGTTGTTCTTCCACAACTCATACTATTACTGGATTATGTAGTGTGTTTACTGTGTGTTTACTGATGAGAGATTTTTTTTTTTTTTTTGTACCTTCAACAATTATTTGAAGACTTCCTTGAAATGTTTGTGTGCCATATGAGTTATAGAGAGTTAGTCTGTAACTCCCTGAATCTGCTCTGATCACACGCTTTATTATCAGCGTCCCATTAATGACTGTCACTTCAGTTCTGTTTTTATAAAGATCACATTCCTTCATCTTGTCATACTTTACTCTACAAACTAGATCATCTGCTGTGTTGTTTACTCTCTTTTTTATATGCAGTTCATATTTGGCATCCAGCATCATCAGCAGATTGAGTTTGTGTCCCAGAGCTGCGTAACAGGGATCAGACTGATTAAAGCTGCAGTTTAACTCCAGACCTGAAGAACAAAACACACACACACAAAGAAATGTATCAAGATCTACAGAAATAATGAACTAAATCAGATATAAATAGGGCAACCACCTGCTAATTGCTCTATTCCAAGACATTAATGTGATTTTGTGAGATACATTTACTACTTACTTATACTGTGTAAATACAGATTTACATTTGTTGAAAGACAGAGGGTGAACCAACTGCAGGGCAAAACTAAAAGAAGTCTAATGTTAGTGTCACATTTATGAACACTTTTGTTGTGTTTTGTTTCACATAGGTTCTGTCTTCTGTATTGGTTTAGTTCTTTTATGTTGGTTCCTTCCAGTTCTTGTTTGTCCTTATTAATAACACTATCAAATAATATTATCACTGACTATAGTCTAGCTAGAATTTAAGCATTTACAAAATAACTCCTGCTATAACTAATAAAGCTGTCTACACTGTGAAACAAATCTCTTACATCATACGTACATTTGCACATTGTTTTTAGGATACGAGAAATCACCACAGGGCAGAATTCAGTCAATAAACGCACACGCTGAACGTAAGCGTTTCAGCAATGACTCATCTGAACGACTCTGATTGGCCACTGCATTCATAAAACTCAACAGAATCGTGGGTGATTGGTTATAATGCTCATCGCTGTACATTGAGTAGTTTTTGTAAGGGATGATCATAGGTTTGCAGTTTGACGTGGAGGCTAATAACCGCCCGACGCGAAGCGTCCTTTAATGCACGGCAAGCCGTTGATTATCCTGCTTATTCCATGGTCATTTACAGATTTATAAACAAGTTACAACTATTGCTCTTTGCAGCGCAAGATTTTACTGAATGGGTAAAAATTATCGTCAGATCATCAGCTCTAACATTCTGCCCGATTCAAATCAGACACAGAGATGAAATAATGATAAATCACATTTAAATGAACGAATTACAGCATTTATTTCAATTAATTATCGATTGTTCAATAGAAAGGCAGAGAGGGAGAGGAAGAAATGGAGAGATGACAGCTGTTGCACTTCTGCGCGTCTCTCTCTACAAACTACAAATTAATTTAAAAACAGTGGTTTGACCACCTAGTTGCTGAAGAATATAATGTAGCGATCTAGTATCCAGGCTATTTTAATTAAATGAATCGAGGGGAAGCTCTGACAACATGTTTATGTATGTGCGCAGCGCAATAAGATTCAGTGCATCTTGAACTCATTAAATCTGGCAGGTTTGATCAGAATGTTCTTATTCAGGTTGTGTCTAGAAGTACTTCTGGTTGGAGTAGCTGCACTTAACGACTTTTGATGAGTTTCACACTGATTCTGAAAATAGAGCATATACAGTAGATCCCTCGCTGCCATCATTATTATTAGGTATAATTGTAATGTGCATCATTAGTTGTAGTTCAGCACTCACACATCCTTGAAGAAAATGCTGTAGTGTAGGTGACATTCATACCAGCTGATGAGAAACTCATACCGTAATCTGATGTTTGTATCGATGTAGAGGTCAAACTAGGGGTCACAGATGCAGTAGTTGGTCCTGTAATAAAACATCAACACAGAATCACCTGCTTTCCCTCTCAATATTAATTACTGCAGAGATAATTAATAATTTGTAAGAATTAAATGGACAGTTAAGAGAATCGATTTTTCTGAATCCCAGGAAAAGTTTTCCTTTTTAAAATAGCCTACTGCTTATATACATTCAGAAAGTCCAGTTTTGTGGGCATTCACACCTAGACTAATCATTAGTCAGGTGATGGCATTTGACAGCTTGATTTACAAAAATCACTTCAGGCTTAAGAAGGGTTTCAACATTGCATGATGAACACATTCATTTTTATTTATTACTCTGTTTTTAACAATGTATTATTATGTCTTTCGAAGGCCTCATTAAAATGCACATAGTCACATTATTTATTATTTGCATGTAATGCAGGCATTCCTAAACTTTTTGTCATCTAAACCTTATTCATCAAATATATTTACGTTAAGTACCCCTGTGTCATGAACTGTGTCGTTGTGGCTCCCTCCCTTCACCATCTGAGGGAGCCTTCATTTCTCTATGGACTTTAACTCACTCCACTCTCACTACGTTACCCATAATCCCTTTCTCATGAACTTCCTGTTTCCTTTCACCTCTCACCCCAGTCGGCCATCTTGCTCACATTGCATAAATAGCCCGGTTCATTCACCATTTCCTCGCGAAGTTTTGATTAGTTTACTGTCATTTCTTAGCGTTTTCCATGTTTGTTTTCCTGTGTCGACCCCCCCTTGTTCCCTGGCTCCTGTGATTGTTCTCCGCCCGCCTTTTGACCCTCGCTTGTTTCTGGACTATCCCATTGATCGCTGCCCGCCTCGACTATCTGCCTGGACTATCGTTTGCTCTTCTGGATTACCTGTATTGTACCCGTCTGTTGTTTTGACCACGCCCGTCGACTATGAGTTTGTTTAATAAAGCTTTGCACTTGGATCCACCCGCCTATGACTCGATTATGACACCCTGGCATTTAAAATAAAATATTTTAAATATTTCAATAAGTAAGTATCACATTTGCATGTTCACGGTTTCTTTGATGTTGATTAGGGTTGCAAAGGGGTGGAAAATTTCCAGTAAATTTTCACAAAATTCCTAGAAGATTACAAAAAATAAATAAATAAATAAATGAAATGTACTGGAAAATTTCCACCTTTTTGCAACTATAATGGTCACATGGCATGCAGGTAAATAAAAATGTTTCATCTTTTTTATCTGTTTTATTTTAATTGTTATTTAAAAACAAAGACTACAGAAATATACTGAAGATAGAGATACTGAATTCTGGCAAAAGGGGATTTTGTGGTGAAATGTTCTGGACAGGTTTGTGAGATTCTGCATTACTCTTGTTCCTGTTGTCTAGCAATACTTCAATTATGTATTAAAAGCTCACCAGGACAGGGTTTGACTCTAATGGTCTTCTGTGTGTGACTGACGTGGTTCTTCACGCTGCAACTGATGCTTCCATCTGTTTTCTTATTCAGATCAATGCTGCTGTTTCCATCCATCAGTGGATCTCCATTCAGAGTCCAGCTGTAGAGGAGCTGATCCCCCTCAGAGGAGCAGGACACCCTCATCACCCCACTGGAGGAGCAGATGATTGACACTTCCACTGAGCCAATAGGAGCTGGAGGGAGGGGCACACAACAGTCACATGACTCTTTCTGGACTCATTCTGTAACCAGAGTCAATGTCAAGACATTTCTAAACAAAAATACTGCTGAAAGGATAGCTGGACTTAATTTAACACAGGAAATTTAGTCATGAGATATTCAATACAGGAAATTACAGTTTGAAATGCTTATAGGTAATATACTGTACAGGAAGCAACATGCTGGTATTTACATCTGGAAATAGACTATGTACACGAAAAAAGCAGATGAATTTGACTAAATTCTTCCAGATATTCAACAGTGAGCTACACCTTCACAGAGATTCAACTGATTCATTTGCATGAGAGTGAGATCTTTGAAGAACATGAGATTGGAATGAGTCTGATGAGAGAGTTTCTGTACCTTCAACGATCACTTGAAGATCTCTAGATGTTTCTGTGCCGTCTGAGTCATAAAATTCTAATCTGTAATCTCCTGAATCTGCTCTGATCACATGGTTTATTCTCAGAGTCTCATTAATGACTGTCACTTCATGTCTGTTTTTATAAAGATCACATTCCCTCATCCTGTCATTTTTTAATCTACAAACTTGATCATCTGCTGTGCTGTTGTTTTTTATCTTTTTTATCTTTAGGTCATATTTACTGACATCCAGCACCATCTGCAGATTGAATTTGTGTCCCAGAGCTGCATAACAGGGAACAGTCTGATTAAACATGCAGTTTAACTCCAGACCTGAAGAACAAAACACACACACATTTATTTAACAACATTATTGAGCTCTTCTCATAGATCTCCATTGTTTTTTAGAGTTAATTTTGTTGGTATAAATCTCTTTCTCATCATTAACCCTCTATGGGAGTAATTGTGAATTCACAACTTGAAAAAATAATGGGCTTTATATTTTACAGATTTTTAGGAGTACAATCATATTCCAATTTTTTTTTTACATCTGACTTTTGACCTTTCTTTCAGAGTTCCTTCATTTATAACTGACCTTGTCCCATTAGGGTAAAATTTTTTTGGCAAATTGTAAGAAACTTCACACACACACAATCAAATGCTTTTTTGTTATCTGAAAAAAAGTTCAAAGGTCTTGTTGTTTTAATAATATAAAAAAAAAAAAAAAATCTTATGAATATTCAGTATCATTTATAGTGCTGCTATATTTGATTTGGATTTCACACGTGAAAATGTCTAAAACTTGGCAAATTCTGATACAATTTTACTGCCCAAAAACCATGTCTTAGTATTTCAAAAGCATTAAAACAACATTGTATTTCATCTTGGAATTTCAATTAGTTATCCTAGCACAAGTGAAAGTCAGCAAGACTTTTCTTTTTCACTGTACCCCACACATAAGTAGATGTTGACTTGTGCAGTCATCATTGGAGCGTCACTGCCTTTCAATATAGTAATGCTGATAGACATTGTCATCTTTTCTTGAGCTTTGGTTGTTGTATGGATAATATCTTTCAAACTGACCAACAATAACGTACCCATATGCCTAACTTTCACTACAACCAATTCTTCATTACAGCCCTCACCCTCATTGCTTCTATCCTTCTTTGATCATCAACAACTTATTTTATTACTAGCCTGATTTTCTGATGCCCCTCTATTACTATCATCATTACCTTCTGAAATAGGTACAGATTTGTTATTTTATCTTCCAAAAACCTTACAAAAATTAACCTAAAACACATGCATACAGGCTATTATACTGCCTCCCAATGCTGGTCAATAGTGCCATCTACACCAAATATGCATCCCATAATAGGACTTTGTCAGTTATGCATGGCACTCAGATTTTTTGGTCTCGGAGTTATTGTTTTTATAAACATTCATTAAAAATGACAATTTGTATGTATTTTCTAGTCTAAAATGAGCTCACTATAGAGCCTTGAGAGCATGTGACATGTGCTAACACCTCCTTTACGGCATCGTTACAAAAAATTTGAAGCACATGGCAAATAAATTTTTATTTTACTGGTTGAAAGGGAAGTCATTTGACATCACTAAAATTTTTGTTGATATTGTAATTAGTATTGTATGTTAAATCCAATTTTCTTAGCGTCATTTATAAATGATGATATCCTATAGAGGGTTAATTAGACACAAATTAGTTTAATAATTATCCAAATCAAAGAAATTGAAGTGTAAACATTGCTGTCTTGATCTTTAACACCTGAAGTTAGATGTTAGACGGATATAGAGAGCTGTGAGAAGAGGAGTAACATAATTACGTGAAATTTCACACATTGAAAATATCAAAAGTTTGCTTTAAAGATCTTTAAAAGGTAATGCATTTTTATCAGTGAATGTTATTTACAGAGATACAAAACAGCTCCTGATGTGCTCCTGATTAGAAGACTATTTACAAACAATATTATAAAAACTATCATTTTGATTTCATGGGTACTACTAAACACTTCCATCTGACATTTTACAATAATCCACTAACACACACTGCTAAAAGCAAAAAAAAAAAAAAAAAAAAAAAAACTCTTAACAATATTGCAGTGTTTTTATTTGAGAGATTGATCAGCAGCATGAGTTTGATGTGAAAGTGACTCACATGCAGCAGTTTGCAGCAGTAGCATCAGTCCAAAGATGAGCATCATTTCTCTAAATCCTGTTTCCAGAAGAGCTTAATCCCAGCAGAAGATAGCCAGATCGAGTCTTTACTGACAGACAGCAGCTCTACTGACACATCAGGAAATACATACATGACTTTAACAAAGAAAAAAGAAAGAGGAAGTCAATGTGGGCCAACAGTTCCTATATATATATATATATATATATATATATATATATATACTGTAATACATGTCTTCGTTTAAAACCCAATAAACATAAATTAAAAGAGTTTATGAGCTCATCAAAGGCTTTTGACATATTCTTATCATACAAGCTTCATTATTTATTACCAGTAAATGCAATATAAATACAATATAAATAGTGTCTGAAATACATTTGTGCAAAAAAAATAAATAAATAAATAAAAAAAAAAAAATAATAATAATAATAAAACAGTGCAAAGGTTGTCAAGATCACATTTTATCTTAATTTTCTCTCATTCACATGAGAGTGAGATTTTTGGAGAACATGAGATTGTAGCTTCTGTACCTTCAACATTTACTTGAACATCTCTAGATGTTACTGAGCTATCAAGTGTTAATATGTAATTCCCAGTAAACTAGCACACAGATGAGTGCAAAGATACAACATGAATTTAAAGCAACAAAACCATAATCTTGATCGGTCTTAAAAATAGACATGCAGCATGCATTTAAAACACTTCTATCTCAAATATTAATACACTGACATGATTATTTGAAGAGGAGAGGCATCACACTCATCGCTGGGCATCACAGGGACTCCACAGGTTTGAATCCTATCCCCTGAGAGGTCATTCAGTGTAGCCTGGGGAGCAGAGGTATCCAAAGCACATCAACTGGTCACTGGGGTTCCACAGGGATCAGTTCTTGGGCCACTCCTCTTCTTCACATACACTACATCACTGGGTCCCATAGAGTCACATGGCTTCTCCTACCACTGCCATGCTGATGACATACAACTCTATCTTTCATTTCAACCAGATGATCAAACAGTACCTGCAAGGATCTCAGGCTGCTTGACAGACATCTCAACATGGATGGAAGAACATCACCTCCAGCTCAACTTGGCAAAAACTGAGCTTCTTGTTTTTCCTGGCACTCCAAGCCTACAGCATGGTTTCACCATCCAGCTGGGTTCTTCCACAATTACCCCTTAAACCTCGGTCAGAGGTCTGGGTGTAGTCTTTGATGACCAACCGTCATTGCAAAGACTGCTCGATCTTGCAGGTTTGGATTGTGCAACATCAGAAAGATCAGGCCCTTTCTAACAGAGCAGGCTACACAACTTCTTGTCCAGGCCCTTGTTATATCCAGGCTGGACTACTGCAATGCTCTTCTGGCTGGTCTTCCATCATGCACACTCAAACCTCTACAAATGATTCAGAATGCAACGGCACGACTGATATTAAACGAGTCACTCTCTTTATTCCTTCCCTTTCTAGTTTGCACTTGTTTTTGGAACAACACTTGAAACTTGGTATTATGAGCCTGTGTCTGTTTGCTCTTTAAGACAAATCGCTTTATGTATTCCCAATTGTAAGTCGCTTTGGACTTAACGCATAAAGCATCTTTGAAATGACTAAAAAGTAAAAAGTAAGTTGAACTGATGTAACTAAAACATTGAATAAGTTCAATTAAGCTGAGTAGACTACAGTTAGTCTGTTTTTGAGTAAATGGAAAGGCATATTACGGTTTCATTTATGTTGTTCATTTAAAGAAGTTGCGTGTTTGTACCTTATTTGTATCTGTGTTGGCATTATTGTGAATATTGTTTGCTGAGTGAATCAACATGCACTATATATAGCGTCACATGTCCGTCCGCAACCAAACCACAGTCACCCTTTAACACAATCCAAATCATTTAAACTTCAGCATAACCGAAACTCTTTTAAACATCGAAAATAAATAAACATTCTAATGGGTCCTTCCCTTTACAGAAAAAATCATAACATTTCCTTTAATTACAACATTTAATCTTCTGACCAAAAATGGTCATGAAGCAGGGACATACGGAAATTTCAGAAGCTGTGACAAATGTTAAATTTTATTACTTATTTCTACTAATATACACTGCTAAGAAGAACAAATACACTTGTAGACCACTGCAAACTTTTCTTACTGTAATATTTTAATATTACAACACACATTTTCAGAAGAGCCTGGCTGACAATTATCTGTGCTCACAGTATAGATATGAGACCAGTGCACTGTTTCTGTGAAAAGAGGAAGTTAAGATCATTCACAGGTTGAGGTTGAAGGCCTTGTACAAAGACACAAAAATAACTAACACACACATAAATATATATGTGGTTTTTTTTTTATGGTGGGGACTTTCCATTTGACTCACATTTCTACAGCTTTACATTTTCATAAAGACATTATTTATATATTATTTAACTGTTTTTGTCAGCCTTTGGTAATGGCAAAACTCAAATTAAATCTCAACAAAAAATGGCCCTAAAAACAATTGCTGACACATTTTTACCTTTTTAAAGTTTAAATCCACAAGGTCTGATGCACAAATCATAATGGATGATGTTCCCTTTTAACAACACTGGAAAACTGACCATAAGCAGCTTATCTAGAATATCAAAAGTGTTTGTACTAAAATGATGAGACCTCAATCTCTGTCAAGTTCACCACACGAGGTCTCCATCAGCACAACGCTATCGATCTGTTGCCAAATAACAGCAGCCTGTTTCAGTCTCTGCTTCATGACCTCAATCTCCTGGAGTTCAAGAGAAATTTGACTGGATTTCAGTGATCAGATTTATTTAAACATTGAAAAAGAGCAAAAGCAGAAATATGAAATAAACACACAGAATGATTTCACAATCTGACAGATCTGATTCAGAGAAATAAGACTTTTGTTATGGATGAACAGAAGGGGTATCAAATAAAAATATTGCTAGTTTATTCAAACTATTCTATAAAGACAAATAAATAAAATAAGCTATTAAACTGATACAAAAAAAAAAAAAAATGTCCAGAACTAATACTGTAGACTCTGTCTAGCTCCAACCCTTTCTTATAGATGTGATGATCTGCCGCTGCTCTCATGAATCTTCTGCTGTGTGTTCTCCAAATCTTCTCATTCTCACATTCTGATCTTCCTGTTTCTTTCCTAAAATCATCATCATCATCATCATCATCATCACACTCTTAATATTTGCATGTCAAATCCATAATGATGATCATAAATGTCTCTGACCTGATGTGTGTCTCATGTAGATGTGAAAACCTCCTAACAGACCCAACAGAACCATCAGCTGAAAACACCAGACCAGCACCACAGACAGTGAGATCAGTGGATCTCCATTCAGAGTCCAGCTGTAGAGGAGCTGATCCCCCTCAGAGGAGCAGGACACCCTCATCACCCCACTGGAGGAGCAGATGATTGACACTTCCACTGAGCCAATAGGAGCTGGAGGGAGGGACACATGACAGTCACATGACAAACACAGGAGAATCTTGTTCTTTCACAACTCATACTATTACTGGATTATAGTGGGTTTACTGTGTGCTACCGGAATAAAAACTACAGAGATTCAAGTGATTAATTTGCATGTGAGTGAGATCTTGAAAGTGAAAGTGAAAGTGACGTGACGTGTGGCCAAGTATGGTGACTCATACTCGGAATTTGTGCTCTGCATTTAACCCATCCAAGTGCACACACACAGTAGTGAACACATACCCGCAGCAGTGGGCAGCCATATTGCTATCGCTGCGGCGCCCGGGGAGCAATTGGGGGTTCGGTGCCTTGCTCAAGGGTCTCAGTTAATGCTCATTAAGTCCCATTAATGATTGTAACTTCAGGTCTGTTATTATAAAGATCACAGTTCTTCTTGCTGCCATATTGTACTCCACACTTTGGATCACCTTGTCTGTTGTTTATCATCTTTATTAACTTTAGGTCATATACACTATCATCCAGCACCATCATCCGATTGAGTTTGTGTCCCAGAGCTGCGTAACAGGCATATGATTGGGTGAACCAGCAGAAGAGATCCAGACCTGAAGAACAAAACACACTGCATTTTTTAAAGAAAGTTGTCAGATGGATTTAGAGGCTTTTGCATCTGAACTCTTCATTTGTTTCATGTTATACATAAAAAGTCTAAACAGATAAACATAAATAAATAAATAAATAAATAAAGTGCAGATGCTTTGACTACATTCTTCTAGACATTCAATATTGAGCTGCAACAAAAACCTTCACAGAAATTCAACTGATTTATTTGCATGAGAGTGAGATCTTTGGAGAGCATGAGACTGGAATGAGTCTGATGAGAGAGTTTCTGTACCTTCAACAATCACTTGAAGATCTCTAGATGTTTCTGTGCCGTCTGAGTCAGTGAGTTTTAATCTGTAATTCCCTGAATCTGCTCTGATCACATGGTTAATTATCACAGTCCCATTAATGACTGTAACACACACACACACACACACACACACACACACACACACACACACACACACACAGTGTATAAAGTCAAAGAGAACAACAGTAGATTTGAAGGGGTGAAAGAGGAAGTTTGAACTGTAAGAAAGGAAAAACTGCTAAAAGTATCTGAACCTTTCTAATAAAATGTTTACTAGCTCTTTAAAAGCTCTATAAAATATGTTCTAATCTATCAGTAAATGTACAACTGTTATACTCATTTTCATTCAGATGAAGGAGGCTGTGATTATTTTTGGACTCCTGAATTTCAGTAATGAGTTCCATAATGAACTTAAAGCCACAAACTTGAAGACTGAAACTCTTCCATCTCACAAAGTAATACTCCACTAACTCTACACTGTGAAGAAAACACTATTAAAGCATTTTAAAAAGAAAACTAGATCATTGTTTTGGGAAAAAAAACTAATGTAATATTACAGTATAACAGGGTTTTATTTCAGATATTTCTCTTTTTTATATTTGCTTAATCAGCATCATGATTTTGATGTGAATAGGACTTACATGCAGCAGATTGCAGCAGCAGCATCAGCCCAATGATGAGCATAATTTGTCTAAAGTCCATAGAAACCCAATCCCAGCAGAAGAGTGTCGGATCACGTCTCACACAGCGTCTTCACTGACAGGCAGCAGCTATACACATCAGGAAATTAGAGTTTTACAGTAAAAGAATAAAGATGAAGTTCAGTGTGATTTAGCAGTTAAAGACTGAATGTAAGAGGAAGATATAATAAGAAGTAGCATGTCTAAGTCCAATAATTCCAAATTCCAAGTCTGGAATTATTGTTTGGCACAACTTGTAGTCAATCCACACTTGAGAAAAAATACAAAAATAAAAATCTCACTAAATATATTAATATCAAGAATTAATGAGCTTATCAAAGGCATTTAGACTTAAATGTTTATTACAAGCACATGCAATATAAATAGTGTAAATAGGCTGGGGGCAGCCGTGGCCTAATGGTTAGGGAGTCGGACTTGTAATCAAAAGGTTGCAGGTTCGAGTCCCAGGTCCGGCAGGGATTGACAGTGGGGGGAGCGAATATCCAGCGCTCTCTCCATCGTCAATACCACGACTGAGGTGAGACCCTTGAGCAAGGCACCGAACCCCCAACTGCTCCCCGGGCGCCGCAGCAATGCAATGGCTGCCCACTGCTCCGGGTGTGTGTTCACGGTGTGTGTGTGTTCACTACTGTGTGTGTGTGTGCACTTGGATGGGTTAAATGCAGAGCACAAATTCCTAGTATGGGTCACCATACTTGGCCTCATGTCACTGTCACTGTCACTGTGTCTGAAACGCAGATCAAGAGGAACTGATAAAACAGACACTCACTGTAAATGAAAAGAAAAGCAAACAAAACCACCAGAATAAAGTAAAAGATATCTAAAAGAGATTTTTAATGATCTGTAGATGTTTTGTGCTGAGTGATTAAGTGTTAATCTGTAATTTCTAGTATGTTCAAGCAAACATAAAGATATGTTAGCATTTAAAATTCACTTATAGATGCTCACTTGAACATTAAATACTAATACTTTAAGCTATTGCTTACTGTGTGAAGAAACATTCAGTATCAGTTTTATTTATTTATTTATTTTAACAACGAAATAAACTATTTCCTTTGAAACCTCTTTGGTCTGCCATGCTAAAAATAAGGTGGATGGTTTTCATGTAGCAACCCACAAGCCCGCATGCTCTAGTCTAGTGTACTTTTACATATTTAAGTGGATAAGCAAATCAAACAGCAAAATACATTTTACTGCATAATGTATGTACACTAAGAAGACCAGAAATCACTAAACCACTACTGATTTATCTTACTGTAATATTTTAATATTACAGCACAAGTTTTCATCAGCATGATAAGATGAGTTTGATGTGAAAGTGAGAGAGAGAAAAATAAAAAAATAAAATAAAATAAAAAAATGAAAAAAGTTTTCGAAGCAAGAAGTGGGAATTATTTATGTAAAATATGTCTAATAGTGTAACGTGTTCTTTGTTATTAGCGACATCTACAGGAGAAAATGAGAGTTATTGCTGAACTCATTAAAATTATTTTGATTTCTGGATTTGTTTTTATAATGTCTGTTTTATAGGACTGTTAATTAAATTAATTGACGTGTTTTCTGTTAATTAAAATGTTTCACTGTAAAAAATAAAAATGCAAACATTGAATAAACTTGACATTTGACTGCAAATACAGTTTTATTTCAAAGCATTTCCGTTTCAAAACTACATTTACAATTCTTAAAGAAGAATAGTGTGTTTATCAATATTTAATAATGACACAAAGATGGAAAAATACACAAATGTGGTTAAACATGTTAAAAAAAAAACAAAAAAAACAGACACGCCAAAACCAAAACTGAGAAACGAATCAAGAGCTTCAAACAGAATGAGAACTTAAGAGAAATTCTGTCAAAACTGATTCTGAGAAATTAGAATTTTATCATGGATAAAAAAAAGAGGGGATTTCATGTAATGGCATAAAGATACTGTCAATTCATTCAAAGCATAAAGTCAAATGAGAGAAAAAAAAAAAAAAAAAAAAAAAAAGCAATAAAACATTACAAAAAAAAAAAAATCCAAAAAATAATCTAATCAAAGAAGAGCTACATAACTAAAACTGTAGAAAATGTCTTCAGGCTTAATTTGATAAGATCTCCTGCAGTTGACAGGTCAGAGCTGGATTCACATGAGAATCTGTGAGATCTGAAGTCATTTCTCATAGATGTGATGATCTGCTGCTGCTCTCATGAATCTTCTGCTGTGTGTTCATGTTGTTCTTTAAATCTTCTCATTTGCACTTTCTGATCCCCATGTTTCTTTCCTAAAAGCATCACATCATCATCATCACATCATCATGTTCACACTCCTAATATCTGCATGTCAAATCCATAATGATGGTCATAAATGTCTCTGACCTGATGTGTGTCTCATGTAGATGTGAAAACCTCCTAACAGACCCAACAGAACCATCAGCTGAAAACACCAGACCAGCACATACTCCACAGACACTGAACACACTGAACAACAACAATTAGACAGAAAACAAACAGATGATTTATGTTTCCAGTAGTGTGTTTGTTGAACTCGTACCACATTCTGTGTGTGTGCTGCTGGAGGTCAAAGTAGAGGTCACAGGTGCAATAGTTGCTCCTGAAATAAAACATCAGCACAGAATCACCTTTCTCTCTCTGAACCACATCAACACAATTCACTGCTGAGATCAAGCTGAAACAAACTCCTGATATGTGGATATTCATGTATTAAAAGCTCACCAGGACAGGGTTTGACTCTAATGGTCTTCTGTGTGTGACTGACGTGGTTCTTCACGCTGCAGCTGATGTTTCCATCAGTTCCCACACCCAGATAAATGCTGCTGTCTCCATCCATCAGTGGATCTCCATTCAGAGTCCAGCTGTAGAGGAGCTGATCCCCCTCAGAGGAGCAGGACACCCTCACCACCCCACTGGAGGAGCAGATGATTGACACTTCCACTGAGCCAATAGGAGCTGGAGGGAGGGGCACATGACAGTCACATGACTCTTTCTGGACTCATTCTGTAACCAGAATCAATAGGTGCGTGCGTTAAGCTCGACGGCAGTCAACGAGATCAGCTGGTTGCAGTTGGGGGCAGAGTTGAAAACGTACACGTCAAGTCGGACACTTTCTGCTCTCTGTAGTCAGTGTTTGCGTACTCTATCACAGATGAAGTAAATAAAATGCAATATTTGCCAAATACAGACGTTTCAGAAACGTTTGAGCTACAGGAACACTTTTTATATACTGCTTAATACAGGGCCATCTGTTTAAGAATAAACGTCAGCATAAACATATACTATTTAAATACTATTAAAGCGGAGGTATATATGATTTTATCCTTATTTTATGATAATCGTGACTCAATATAATATTGCAACTACAGTAAAAAAAAAAAAAGTATACTGTTCTAAAAACAGGCCATTATTGGAATTAAAAAGGTTAGAATAAACACGAAACATGCGTGATCCTTGTCATGCCGTGAATCTGGCCAATCGTGAAACAGCTGTGTCATCATCAAGTCTCCTGCAGCCGCTCTGGATAACCTGCAGTGACTGAGTTAGCCCACTGGTCTCGATCACTATCGCGACGACAGTCATGTTCCTTGGCCGCCGTCACAAGACGGACAAAAATTCTAATGCACTGCTTCAAGTCAGAATTTGATTGAGCTGCGCAGTGCTGCAATAAGGTGAATGCACCTACTGCCATTTCTATACAAAATGTATGTACTGCTGAAAGAATAGCTGGATGGAATTAAATACAGCAAAATTTAGTCATGAGATATAATTGCAGCAAATTACTGTTTGAAATGCTTTTACGTGTCATTTTTTAAAACTAGGGGTAATATACTGTACTGTAAGCAACATACTGGTATTTACATCTGAAAATAGACTAAGTACATGAAAAGTGCAGATGAATTTGACTAAATTCTTTCAGACATTCAATAATGAACTGTAAACCCTTCACAGAGGTTCAACTGATTCATTTGCATGAGAGTGAGATCTTTGGAGAACATGAGATTGGAATGAGTCTGATGAGAGAGTTTCTGTACCTTCAACAATCACCTGAAGATCTCTAGATGTTTCTCTGCCGCCATCATACAATTCTAATCTGTAATTTCCAGAATCTGCTCTGATCACATGCTTTATTAGAGTCCCATTAATGACTGTCATTTCAGGTCTGTCTTTATAAAGATCACATTCCTTAATCTTGTCATTCTTTACTCTACAAAGTGGATCATTATGTCTGTTGTTTATTATCTTTATTAACTTCAGGTCATATTCACCAGCATCCAGCACCATCTGCAGATTGAGTTTG
The DNA here is from genome assembly GCA_033026305.1 of Cirrhinus molitorella. Taxonomy (NCBI): domain Eukaryota; kingdom Metazoa; phylum Chordata; class Actinopteri; order Cypriniformes; family Cyprinidae; genus Cirrhinus; species Cirrhinus molitorella. The sequence continues at coordinate 36,399,643 of CM065129.1, forward strand.
TGTTCTAGAGCTGCATAACAGGGTTCAGACTGATCAAACCTGCAGAACCGATCCAGACCTGAAGACCAAAACACACACACACACACACACACACACACACACACACACACAAACAAACACATGCACACACATTTATTTAACAATATTATTGAGCTTGTCTAATAGTTCTCCACTGTTTTTTTATATAATGTTATATTCTGTCTCCTAGACTGACAGAAATTTGTTGGTATAAATCTCCTTCTCATCATTAATTAGACACAAATAAAATTAGATTAATTAATATTCCAAATCAAAGAAATTGAAGTGCAAACATTCACATATTGATCTTTAACATCTGAAGTTAGATTCTAGACATACAGGTGCAGTTCAAAAAATTAGAATATCATGAAAAAGTTTTTTTTTTTTTTTTTTTTTTAATTGTCATTTATTTTTCAAAATGAAACTGTCATATATTCTAGATTCCCTGCATGTAAAGTAAAACATTTCAATTTTTTTATTTTTTTTTTTATTTTGATGATTAGAGCGTACAGCTCATGAAAGTCAAAAATCCATTATCTCAAAATATTAGAATATTTCTTAAAATCAATCAAAACCGGATTTCCAATACAGAAAAGTTCAAGTTCTTTAAAGTATGTTCATTTGTGCACTCAATACTTGGTCGGCAGCACATAATACAGCAAATGACTTGCTCCTAGCACAAATGACAGCATCAGTGAAGTGTGGCATGGAAGTGATCAGCCTGTGGCACTGATGAGGCACTATTGAGCCTTCAGATCATCTGTATATTGTTGGATCGACTGTTTTTCATCTTTCTCTTGAAAATATCCCATAGATTCTCAGTGGGGTTCAGGTCAGGCATGTTGGCTGGCCAATAAAGCACAGTAATATCATGGTCAGCAAACCGCTTGCAAGTGGTTGTTGCACTGTGTGCTATAGTCCTGCTGCAAAAGGAAATCAGCATCTCCATAAAGTTTGTCAGCAGATTAAAGCATAAAGTGCTCCAAAATCTCCTGGTAGATGGCTGCATTGGCTTTGCACTTGATAAAACACAATGGATCAACACCAGCAGATGTCATGGCATCGCAAATCATTACTGACTTCAGAAATTTCACACTGGACTTCAAGCAGCTTGGATTCTGTGCCTCTCCAGTCTTCCTTCAGACTCTGGGGCCATGATTTCAACATGAAATGCAAAATGTACTTTTATCTGAAAAGAGTACTTTGGAGCACTGAGCAACAGTCCAGTTCTTGTTCTCCTTAGCCCAGGTAAGATGCTTCTGATGTTGTTTCTGTTTCAGAAGTGGCTTGGTAGTTCTTTTCCTGAAGACGTCTGAGTGTGGAGACTCTTGATGCGCTGACACCAGCTTCATTCTAATGTTTCAATCAGCTTTGACGGTATTCTCAAGCTTGCGGTCATCCCTGTTGCTTGTGCACTTTTGCCTACCCAATTTCTTCCTTCCAGTCAACTTTGCATTTAAATATGTTTTGATACATCACTCTGTAAACAATACAGTTCAGTAATGACCTTCTGTGACTCACACTCTTTACTGTAGGGATGGTCATTTAATGAAACTCAAATGTAAATATTCTAATATTTTGAGATACTGGATTTTTGACTTTCATGAGCTGTATGCGCTAATCATCAAAATTACAAAAACAAACAAAAAAAAACTTTTGAAATGTTTTGAAATGTTTTACTTTACATGTAGGGAAGACTATATGAGACTATATGAAAGTTTCATTTTTAAAAATAAATTACAATAAAAAAATAACTTTTTCATGATATTCTAATTTTTTTAACTGCACCCGGTATTTAGAGAGAGCTGTGAGAAGAGGAGTAACAGAATGACATGATGCAGTGAATGTTATTTACAGAGATACAAAAATAATTAGAATACTATATACAGAATATATTATAAACTATCATTTTGATTTCATGGGTACTAGACACTTCCAGCTGACATTTTACAATAATCCACTAACACACACTGCTAAGACCAGAAAATGCTTTAGATCACTAACGACATCTTTTAACAATATTGCAGTGTTTTTATTTGAGCGATTGATCAGCAGCATGAGTTTGATGTGAAAGTGACTCACATGAAGCAGTTTGCAGCAGCAGCATTAGTCCAAAGATGAGCATCATTTTTCTCAAGTCTAGTTTCCAGAAGAGACCAATCCCAGCAGTATCGAGACTTACACGGCGTCTTCACTGACAGACAGCAGCTCTACTGACACATCAGGAAATTACACGACTTTAACAAAGAAAAATGAAAGAGGAAGCTTTGCAGAGAGAGTCAATGTGGGTTAGCAGTTCCTATAGAAATACACAAAAAATATCAAGAGTAGCATTTCCAAGTCACATTTCTAAAAAAAAAAAAAAAAGTGTCTGTAATTATATTTGACATATTTATGTTTAAAACCCAATAAACATACAAATTAAAACAGTTTATGAGCTCATCAAAGGCTTTTGATATATATCATAAAGGCTTCAGCATTTATTACAAATAAATGCAATATAAATACAATATAAATAGCATATAAATGCATTTGTGAAAAAAAAAATCAATAAAACCCAGTGCAAAAGTTGTCAAGATCACATCACATCACATCTCATTTTAATTTTCTCTCATTTGCATGAGAGTGAGATCTTGATTGATCTTTATCAGATTGAAATGAGTCTGATGAGAGAGTTTCTGTACCTTCAACATTTACTTAAACATCTCTAGATGTTACTGAGCTGTCTGAGCTAACAAGTCTTAATATGTAATTAAACACAGAAAACACAAAAAAGAAACATAATCTTGATTGGTCTTAAATATGCAGAACTTTGATTTATTCACTGGAATGTCTGGATACTGGATTCTGATTGGCTGGCAGGTGTGCAATAAGTAACAGATAATCAATGGTTTGCCTTGCATTAAAGGATTTTAATGCAGGATGTGGAGGCTGATAAATATAAATCTTTTAATGCACTGCAAACTGTTGATTATCCCTCTTATTCCACAGTCATTTGCAAATTTATAGACAAGTTACAACTAGTATTGCTCTTTGCAGCGCAATATTTGACCGAATGGGTAAAAATGAAAGAATTTTAAAGCACAATGTGGAGGCGGTTATTAGCCTTTAATGATTATCCCTTACTTTATTCACAAGTAGTTTCAAGTCAGTTTAATCACTGTTCTACAGGTTCTTCTCAAAAAATTAGCATATTGTGATAAAGTTCATTATTTTCTGTAATGTACTGATAAACATTAGACTTTCATATGTTTTAGATTCATTACACACAACTGAAGTAGTTCAAGCCTTTTATTGTTTTAATATTGATGATTTTGGCATACAGCTCATGAAAACCCAAAATTCCTATCTCAAAAAATTAGCATATTTCATCCGACCAATAAAAGAAAAGTGTTTTTAATACAAAAAAAGTCAACCTTCAAATAATTATGTTCAGTTATGCACTCAATACTTGGTCGGGAATCCTTTTGCAGAAATGACTGCTTCAATGCGGCGTGGCATGGAGGCAATCAGCCTGTGGCACTGCTGAGGTGTTATGGAGGCCCAGGATGCTTCGATAGCGGCCTTAAGCTCATCCAGAGTGTTGGGTCTTGCGTCTCTTAACTTTCTCTTCACAATATCCCACAGATTCTCTATGGGGTTCAGGTCAGGAGAGTTGGCAGGCCAATTGAGCACAGTAATACCATGGTCAGTAAACCATTTACCAGTGGTTTTGGCACTGTGAGCAGGTGCCAGGTCGTGCTGAAAAATGAAATCTTCATCTCCATAAAGCTTTTCAGCAGATGGAAGCATGAAGTGCTCCAAAATCTCCTGATAGCTAGCTGCATTGACCCTGCCCCTGATAAAACACAGTGGACCAACACCAGCAGCTGACATGGCACCCCAGACCATCACTGACTGTGGGTTCTTGACACTGGACTTCAGGCATTTTGGCATTTCCCTCTCCCCAGTCTTCCTCCAGACTCTGGCACCTTGATTTCCGAATGACATGCAAAATTTGCTTTCATCTGAAAAAAGTACTTTGGACCACTGAGCAACAGTCCAGTGCTGCTTCTCTGTAGCCCAGGTCAGGCGCTTCTGCCGCTGTTTCTGGTTCAAAAGTGGCTTGACCTGGGGAATGCGGCACCTGTAGCCCATTTCCTGCACACGCCTGTACACGGTGGCTCTGGATGTTTCTACTCCAGACTCAGTCCACTGCTTCCGCAGGTCCCCCAAGGTCTGGAATCGGTCCTTCTCCACAATCTTCCTCAGGGTCCGGTCACCTCTTCTCGTTGTGCAGCGTTTTCTGCCACACTTTTTCCTTCCCACAGGCCTCTTGCTTGAGGGTGTCCATGATGGCCTTCTGGACAGCAGTCAGGTCGGCAGTCTTACCCATGATTGCAGTTTTGAGTAATGAACCAGGCTGGGAGTTTTTAAAAGCCTCAGGAATCTTTTGCAGGTGTTTAGAGTTAATTAGTTGATTCAGATGATTAGGTTAATAGCTCGTTTAGAGAACCTTTTCATGATATGCTAATTTTTTGAGATAGGAATTTGGGGTTTTCATGAGCTGTATGCCAAAATCATCAATATTAAAACAATAAAAGGCTTGAACTACTTCGAGTTGTGTGTAATGAATCTAAAATATATGAAAGTCTAATGTTTATCAGTACATTACAGAAAATAATGAACTTTATCACAATATGCTAATTTTTTGAGAAGGACCTGTATATTAATGTGCTGCTTTAATGGATGCATGCAAACACACACATAGAGAGAGAGAGAGAGAGAGAGAGAGATCACATTTCGCTGCGCACATACATAAACTTCTTGTCAGCGCGTCCCCGCGATTCCTATTAATAAAATAGCCTAGAAACTAGCCTAGATCGCTACATTATATTCCTCAGCAACAAGGTGGTAAAGCCGCTGTTTTTGAATTTGAATTAATTCGTTGTTGAGAAACGCACAGAGGCGCAGCAGGCAGGTAATGTTATGCACATTAACTTTCATCTTTCTCTCAATCAATCGATAATTAATTGAATAAATGCTATAATTCATTCAAATAAATGTGATCTTACCACACCATTTCATCTCTGTGTCTGATTTGAATCGGGCAGAATGATAGAGCTGATGAGCTGTAACTGACGAAAATAACCGCAATTTGTATCCATTCGGTCAAATATTGCGCTGCAAAAAACAATACTAGTTGTAACTCATCTACAAATTTGCAAATGACCATGGAATAAGCAGGATAATCAATGGCTTGTCGTGCATTAAAGGAGTTTAAATGCAGAACGTGGAGGCTAATTACCGCCGGACGCAGAGCAGAGTGTGGTTGCCTCCGCAAAAACTATTCCTCACTTAAACACTTCTTTCTCAAATATTAATACATTGACATTATTATTTGAAGAGACATTTAAGTTGAACTGATGTGACTAAACATTGAATAAGTTTAGTTCTGTCATGGCAACTCTTGGAAAGGTAATGGATATGACAATGTAAATGGCGGAATAGTTCTGCTACATTTCTGCTGTTGGTTATTGCGGTAGTTGTAGATTATTGCTGCTGCTGCTGCTGCTGCAAGTACAGGAACTTGCTACTGCCAAAGCATATGGTGCTGTGAGTATTTAAGGCATACTTCTGCTGCACAAATAGCATATAAAATAACCCATAGTAGATCTATACAGGTTGAGCTGGGGAAGGTTGAGGGTTTCAGAGAAACTCTGAAAGCACGCTGCCAAATGCCCAAGTGAATTCTACATTCATGTGGACTTACATGTCATTTAAATGTTAAGATGCAAGCTCATTGGTTGTGTGCGCAACATGAACCAATCAGCTTGTGCCAAGTCATATATTCTGAGAATATCATCAGTTAGATTAACAACCTGCCAGCCTGTGCCATCTAGAGCAGAGGTCTTCAACCCTGTTCCTGGGGACCCACTATCCTGAAGAGTTTAGCTATAACCCTAATCAAACACACCTGAAGCGGCCAATCAAGCTCCTCAAGACTGCTTGAAAATTGCAGGCAGGTGTGCTGAAGCTGGTTGGAAATAAACTTTCCAGGAGAGTGGGTCCCCAGGAGCAGGGTTGAAGACCTCTGATCTAGAGCAGTGGTTCCCAACCACGATCCTGGAGGACCCCCAACACTGCACATTTTTTATCTCTCCTTTGTCTGATAGACCCATTTCAGGTCTTGGAGTCCTTACTAATAAGCTAATGATCTGAATCAGGTGTGTTTGATTAAGGAGACATGGAAAACCTGTAGTGTTGGGGGTCCTCCAGGATCGTGGTTGGGAACCACTGATCTAGAGCTTCATGGCAGAACCAAGTATTTAAACTGAGTAGACTACAGTTCGTTTTTGAGTAATTTAAATCATTTTCTGTAGTTAGGACAGCATGTTTGTATCTGTGTTGGCATTATCGTGAATACTGTTTGCTGAGTGCATCAACATGCACTATATAGCATCACGTGGCCGTCCGCAACCAAACCACAGTCTTTGTCTTAGCACAATTCCAATCATATAAACTCCAGCATAACAGAAACTATTTTAAACATCAAATATAACTGAACATTCTAATCCAGAGGTCTTCAACCCTGTTCCTGGGGACCCACTATCCTGAAGAGTTTAACTACAACCCTAATCAAACACACCTGAAGCGGCCAATCAAGCTCCTCAAGACTGCTTGAAAATTGCAGGCAGGTGTGCTGAAGCCGGTTGCAAATAAACTTTCCAGGCAAGTGGGTCCCCAGGAGCAGGGTTGAAGACCTCTATTCTAATCCCTTTAAGAAAAATGCATAAAATATAATTTATTTACAACATTTCATCTCCTGACCTGATTTAGTTAATATGACAGAATGGTTCACGAAGCAGGGACATACGGAAATTTCAGAAGCTGTGACAAATGTTACATTTCAAGTGTACTCTACTAATATACTGTTAAGAAGAACAAATACACTTGTAGACCACTGCAAACTTTTATTACTGTAATATTTTAATATTACAACACACATGTATTCAGAAGAGCCTGGCTCACACTCATCTGTGCTCACAGTGCACTGTTTCTGTGCAAGAAAAGGAAGTTTAGCTCATTCACAGGTTGAGGTTGTAGGTGTTATACAAGGAAACAAAAATAAATAACACATATGTGACCCTGGACCACAAAACCAGTTTTAAGTCGCTGGGGTATATTTGTAGCAATAGCCAAAAATACATTGTATGGGTCAAAATTAATGATTTTTCTTTTCATTGGGTTTATCAGGTAAAGATCATGTTGAGATTTCTTCCTTACCACTAGAGGTGCTAGGGTGTTTTAAGTTTCCTTAAGTAAAACCATGTGGTAGCAGAAAATCTGCTCTGCAAGTAGAAATGGGTAAAATGCCACTATAGAGGAAAGACACAAACAACTAAAAATGGTGGATTGGGTATCATTAAAAGGGCATAATGAAAAACATCCAACAAAAACAATACTTGAAGACTGTTGGGAACATGGAAGGAAAGAAATAAGAAGTATTGGCTGGATAGCAGTGTCAAAGAAAGGAGGAGAGTGTACTAGATGCAGTTACAGCCACGAACCGAGAAAGTGTCCCGCATATGGACAAATATTAAAGGTTTGTTGCAGAAAAAAATCACTTCGGCAGGATGTGCAAAACACAAAAACAGAAAGACAAAACAAGGTTTTCAATAAAGAAAGTTCATTGATGGCACTGTTTATAGGTGCCATCAAAGAGAGGCAGACTGGAAATAAAGTCGAGATGCAAGTTAATAAAGTAACTGAAGCCATAGCAGTGAAGAAAGACAAGTGGACTGAAACACTAAAAGTAAACAAAAAAGCACATTCTTGTAAATTGGATACGGGAGCGGAGGGCAGTCGTAGGGAAAACAGTGTCACTGTGCAAATCAAACTGCGTGTTAGTAACATATTCTGGCCATAAGATGGAGCCAAAGGGTACAACAAAACCTGCCAGTTTAAACACAATGAAGCTGAGAATGAGTTTCAAGTTATTGAGAAAGACTCACCTGCCATCCTTGGAAGATTGGCGTGCACAGAGTTAGGACTTGTCAAAATAATCTACAAAGTAGATTGTGAAGAAAACACAAACATCCTGAAAGAGTTTGAGGATGTGTTCAATGGATTGGGGTGCTTACCAGGTGTGCATCACATCAAGATAGATCCAGCTGTGGCACCTGTGATACATCCACCCAGAAAAGTCCCGATAGCACTAAAAGAAAAAATAAAGACAGAACTCAACAGAATGGAAAGACTTGGAGTCATCAAGAAACAAACAGAACCAACAGACTGGGTCAATAGCATGGTTACTGTTGTAAAGCCGAACAAACTTCGTATCTGCATTGACCCAAAGGACTTGAATAAAGCCATAAAAAGAGAACACTTTCTACTCAAGACAGTTGAAGATAAGTGAAATGCCAAAATCAAAAGTTTTCTCAGTGCTAGACGCTAACCATGGATTTTGGTAAATCCAGTGCACCGCTTTCCACTTCTGGAAAGTGGAATGGAGTGGCACTGGGAAACGTCACAGCAAAAGAGTTTTGAGGCACTTAAATCACAGCTGAGCAATGCCCCGGTTCTCAGATTCTTTGATGTCAACAAGGACATGACTCTTTCTGTTGATGCTAGTTCAGAGGGTTTGGGAGTTGTTATTCTGCAGGAAGGACATCCTGTAGCATATGGCTTGCAATCACTGACTGACTGCCTGAAAAAGTATGCTCAGATTGAAAAAGAGCTTTTAGCCATTGTGTATGGATGTGAAAAATTCAGCCAGTACAGTACAGTACAGTCAGACCACAAGCCACTGGAGACGGTGTTTAAAAAGCCTCTTCAGAAAGCCCCACCACGTCTGCAGAGGATGTTGATGAAACTCCAGCCATATGAACTGCAGGCAACCTACAAACCTGGAAAAGAGTTGAAAATAGTAGATACACTTAGCAGAACATATCTGGAGGAAGAAACAGAACAATTACTGGACAGAGACTTGGAAGTACATCAATTGTCAGAATGTCTGCCTATATCAGAAGAGAAACTGAGAGCGGTCAAGGAAGCTACGGTAGCAGATAAAGAACTGCAGATGGTGATGACAGTAGTCAAGTCGGGATGGCCAAAACACAGCAAAAGTGTGCCACCTGCAGTAAAGAAGTACTGGAACTTCAAGGAAGAACTGACCCTCTCAGAAGGACTGTTGTTCAAAAATACAAGATTAGTAGTGCCACAAAGCCTGCAAACAGAAATGCTGGAGAAAATTCATGAAGCTCATTTGGGAGTGGTGAAGTGCAAAGAGGGAGCGAGAGATGTATTGTTCTGGCTGAGAATGGGAAAACAAATTGAAGATGTGGTGTCAAAGTGTGCTGTGTGCAATACCTTCAGAAGGAATAACACCAATGAACCGCTCGTCAGTCATGACTTCCCAGATAGAGCATGGGCAAAGGCAGGAAGTTGACCTCTTTCATTTCAACCAAGCAGACTTCTTATATGTATCTTAATATTTGTGGACTACTTCTCAAAATTTCTTGAAGTTGTAAAATTAGCACAGACAACAAGCCAACATGTGATAACGGCATTAAAGATACACCAAAAGGTAACACCAAAACCTAGCCTTATCGCCAAATGACTACTGCCCCATTGACTCCCTCTGCCAATGCATTGATAAAATTAACAGTTGGATGTGCCAGAACTTCCTTCAGTTAAACAAGCAGAAAACAGAAGTCATTGCATTTGGAAACAAAGATGAAGTTCTTAAGGTGAATGCGTACCTTGACGTTAGGGGTCAAATAACTAAAAATCAAGTCAAAAATCTTGGGGTGATTCTGGAGTCAGACCTTAGTTTCAGTAGTCATGTCAAAGCAGTAACTAAATTACCATTGCGTAGGAAATGTGCTATATAAATAAACTTGCCTTGCCTTGCCTAAAGTTGATTTTCCCAAGACATGGAATTCCGGACAAAGTTGTCTCAGATAATGGGCCACAGTTTGTGAGTGCACAGTTTAGAAACTTCAGGGATAAATGAGAGTTTAAACACTCAACTTCTAGCCCCAGATAACCTCAGTCGAACGGCCAAAGTGAAAGAGCCATACAGACCATTAAGAATCTGCTCAAGAAAGCGCAAGAAAGTCATGGAAACCCGTACATTGCTCTTCTTGAGTACAGGAATACACCAAGCCAGACTGCCAACAGCGAGTAAGTTGTTACAACCACAGCTGTACAGAGGGGTTCAGAAAAGCTGAAGCAAAAGTTCTGCTATGATCAAGGAGCAAGAGTCCTACCTGCTCTGAAGGAAGGAGAAAAGGTGAGATTGAGAGCAGAAAGTCACTGGAAGCCAGCTTTCGTGGTGGAAAAGCATGAAAAACCAAGGTCATATCTGGTTCAAACACAGGATGGAGAAATTTACAGAAGAAATCGAAAACACCTGCTCTAGACGAAAGAGAGAAGTTTCCAGAATTCACACATTCTGGACTCATTTGTTCCAGTGATAAATGACTGTGTTCCAGATGTGGTTGCTGCAGTGCCAGTGTCATTGCCAACAAGAACAGGACAGTTGTATTCAACACCTGAAGTTACTGCAGAAGAGACTGTTAAAGTGATACGTTCTGGCAGAGTGGTTAGGCCACCAAAACATTATTCTTGCTAAAGTTCCAAGGACTTTAACTCTAGTAAAGTAAGTTTTGAGAGAATAACGTCATTTTGTTTGGTGACACCAAGTTCAAAATTTTAAATAAGTTGCAAAAGCAAAGGGTTGAAATAAGTTGTTGTAGTGTATGAATAATGTTCTTTGAAAAAAAAAAAGGGAAGATGTGATGTATGATGGTTCTTGCCACTAGGTGGAGATATCACACTAGGTGTCAGTGGCATCTCAGATTTGAGTGAAGAGGACAGTGTTATGTTTACATGAGAGGAAAGACATGTTGAAGAAAGCATTACCATTATAGATTAACATTGGCTTTACAGAAAGCGATTGGAGATATAATTGCAGCAAGGGTAAGAAATGGAAGTTTATTGGTTACTTGTAAGGACATGGGTCAGACAGACCGAGCATGAAAACTGGACAGATTAGGGCAGTTTCAGGTGGAAAGTGTTGGTGTCGATCATGGGAGGAAAAAAATGGAGTAACAAGTATTCCGGTATATGTAGGGATGGAAGAAGTGAAGGCCAATTTAAAAGGTGGAGTTATAATGAGTGCACAAAGATTCAGTCAGCAAGAGAGGGGACCAAAGTGGATAGTCAGTCAGTTCTGTTGCAATTTGAGGGAGATACTCTCCCAAAGAGAATTACAATTGGATATATGAGTTATTTTGTTAGACCATATGTGCCAAAACCACTTAGATGCTATAAATGTCAGAGATTTGGACATGTAGCAGCAATGCTAGCCCTAAGTGCAGGCTTTTTTGCAAGGAGGTCTGACGCACAATCATAATGGACAATGTTCTGGAAAACACCATAAGAAGCTTATCTAGAATATCTAAAGTGTTCTTACTGAAATGAAGAGGCCGCAATCTCTGTCAAGTTCACCACACGAGGTCTCCCTCAGCAAAATGCTATCGATCTGTTGCCAAATAACAGCAGCCTGTTTCAGTCTCTGCTTCATGACCTCAATTTGACTGGATTCACTGATTAGATTTATTTAAATATTGAACAGTTTTGTTCAAAAAGGGATTCTGAAATTAGTTTAGTTTTTACCTGCAATATAAATTTATATGCATTTCACACCCTGTCATGGAGCCTCTCTAAACACTCATCGGTCCTTCAGGAACAGGAATAATATGCTTCTGTATTTTAATGATGGACTTAGTATCAAATATAACAGTTATAGCCGAATGCTTTCTGTTAGATAAAATGTTAAATGACTATGTTAAGAAAAAAAAAATGGAATGTGCTTGTGACCTTTCAAAGTGTTTTATTTTAATTTAATTCAGAAGAGTTAAATATACATTTTATTTACATTTACAGTTTCTAAAGAATTCCAAGTACAAGAGCAAAATAAGAAATATGAAATAACCACATAGAATGATTTCACAATCTGACAGATCTGATTCAGAGAAATAAGACTTTTGTCATGGATGAACAAAAGTAAAACTATTGCTAGTTCATTCAAACTATAAAGACAAGTAAATAAAACGAGCAATTAAATTGATATAAGAATAAAAAATGTCTAGAACTAAAACTGTAGATTCTCTCTAACCCGAACCCTTTCTCTTAGATGTGATGATCTGCTGCTGCTCTCATGAATCTTCTGTTGTGTGTTCATGTTGTTTTCTAAATCTTCTCATTCTCACGTTGTGATCTTACTGTTTCCTAAAATCATCACATCATCATCATCAGCATCATCACACTCTTAATATTTGCATGTCAAATCCATAATAATGATCATAAATGTCTCTGACCTGACGTGTGTCTCATGTAGATGTGAAAACCTCCTAACAGACCCAACAGAACCATCAGCTGAAAACACCAGACCAGCACATACTCCACAGACACTGAACACACTGAACAACAACAGTTAGACAGAAAACAAAACCCATCGTTCATGTTTCCAGTAGTGTGTTTGTTAAACTCGTACCACATTCTGATGTGTGTGTGCTGATGGTCACTGCAGAGGTCAAACTAGAGGTCGCAGGTGCAATAGTTGCTCCTGAAATAAAATATCAGTGCAGAATCACCTGCTTTCTGTCTCTGAACCACATCAACACAATTCACTGCTGATACCAAGCTGAAACAAACTCATAGAAGCTCACCAGAACAGGGTTTGACTCTAATGGTCTTCTGCATGTGACTGACGTGGTTCTTCACGCTGCAGCTGATGTCTCCATCAGTTTCCTCATCCAGATCAATGCTGCTGTTTCCATCCATCAGTGGATCTCCATTCAGAGTCCAGCTGTAGAGGAGCAGATCCCCCTCAGAGGAGCAGGACACCCTCATCACCCCACTGGAGGAGCAGATGATTGACACTTCCACTGAGCCAATAGGAGCTGGAGGGAGGGGCACATGACAGTCACATGACAAACACAGGTGAATATTGTTCTTCCACACTACTCATACTATTACTGGAGTATGTAGTGTGTTTACTGTGTGCTTTAGGAATAAAAACTATTGCCTTGTCCAAATACTCACACTTGTTGTCTTTGCACTTAACCACATATGACGTATTTCCTGTTTTTGGCCCAAGTGTTGAAGTGAGGAAGAAGACCTCAAGTGTGTGTCAAACTTTTCATTACCTGATGGGACATACTCATAGTATTGTAAAAATGCTTTATTTTCAATACTTTGCATTTTAAAATCTATTTTTTTTAAGTATCTGTAGTCCCTATACCAGATTAATCTATTTAATTTGTCGTGCTTTTAATTAAGTGATAAAAAGCAGTTGCAAATGTTAAGCAGTTGCAAACTAAATATCACCACTACTCATCTTTGCACCAATAAAACGTGCAACACTTTGTGTTTCTACCAAATTAGATGTAATATATAAGTATTATATTAATATTTCAATTACAGTGGAAAGGTTTCCTTGACCTTTGGCGAGATCTCAGGAAAACTGCACTTTGGCGTGTTTAAGAACTCGGGCAGTCTTGCGCACTTACTTCCTGTCGCGTATTTGGTATTGGGTATTTGGACAAGGCAGATTCAGCTGATACACTTGTATGAGAGTGCCCTTACCAAAAAGAAGTATACTTCAAGTTTATTTTATTAAGTATACTTTATGTAGTAAGTATAGAAATATCAGTGTACTATTTCAATAATACTTGAGACTAAATTGGCCCACTTTCTAGTATATAAAAGTATACTTTTAAGTATAAAAGTAGTAAACTTCGAGTACACAACTAATTTACATATTTTTTTTATTGCACTGCAAGTATACTAAAAGAACTATACTAACTGAACTTATAGGTATACTGATAGCTTACTAATTAAATACTTTTTAATGCATTTTTAGTTCTAGATTTATTCTAGCTTCATGCATTTTTTTTTTTTTTTTGAGCTTGACAGTCATTATTACCTCTTCATGGGTCGACATTTTATTCTATAATGTTACACAGTTTTACATATCCATGGTTTCATGCTGTTTTAAGTCTGACGATTGTGTTAGATCAGAGGTCTTCAATCCTGCTCCTGGGGACCCACTCTCCTGGAAAGTTTCCAACCGGCTTCAGCACACCTGCCTGCAATTTTCAAACAGTCTTGAGGAGCTTGATTGGCCGCTTCAAGTGTGTTTGATTAGGGTTGTGGCTAAACTCTTCAGGATAGTGGGTCCCCAGGTAAAGGGTTGAAGACCTCTGTGTTAGATTACATGTGGAAAAGGGTTGCCAGGTTTTCACAAGAAAACCCGCCCAATTGCTGTTCAAAACTAGCCCAAAAGTAGCCCAATTGCATTCCAGGGAATAAAATACACGTTTTGCAGTGGGGTTCTTCTGGTAAAGTTAGCATTCCAGTGTCATAAATATTACATTATTGGGGTCGCTTCAACCCCCGGACTTAGTATGAAATTAGCCCAATTCCGTAGAAAAACTGCAGACTTGGCAACACTGATGTGGAAGCGTCTGTTGTTTCGGTTTCTTCTTCACTTGTGTTTTGGAAATTCTGTACAGAAGATGTGCAATAGCGCACCTAGTGTATAATAATAATAATAATGAAAACAGATTCTCAGAGCACAAGTACTGCTGAAATATTTTTAGACCTTTTCTAAGTTTAAGTCAAGTATACTTAAATGTTATTTTAAGTATATTTTTGAGATGTATATAAAGCACATTTGTGAGAAGTACATAAAAAGTAGTCTGAAAGTATACTTTCCTATTTGTTTAGTTTAAAAGAAGTATATGAATAGCACACTTGAATACACTACTTTTTCGTAAGGGTGAGATCTTTGGAGAACATGAGAGTTACTGTACCTTCAACATTCACCTGAAGATCTCCTTGAAATGTCCGTTTGATCTGTGAGCTGTAAATTTCTAATGTGTAATTCCCTGAATCTGCTCTGATCACACAGTCAATTATCAGCATCCCATGAATTATGGTCACTTCCGGTCTGTTATTATAAAGATTACATTCAGTCTCCTTCACACTGCCATACTGAAATCTACAAACTGGATCATTTTGACTGCTGTTTATTCTCTTACGTATCTTCAGGTCATATTCACTAGCGCCCAGCACCAGAGGCAGATTGAGTTTGTGTCCCAGAGCTGCATAACAGGAATCAGACTGATCAAACCAGCAGAACCGATCCAGACCTGAAGAACAAAACACACACTGAAAATGTGCATAAATATCACTCTAATCATGAAATGGTCCAGAAGTTCTACATTCATTCTTTCATCTCAATGGCAGATGTTCTGTTGAAGCAAATTATTTTATTCTTAACTCTGTTCAGGTCTGAACACAATCACCTGAGCCATTAATATCGTGTGACTAATAACTCTGGAGCTGCAGGAGCATTTACTAAAATACAATAAAATATTAGTAATATATGTTGCTTCCAAAGCATGAATGCAAAGATACTGTAGCATTCCCAGCTGAACAGATGCACTTTACTCTCAGGAACTGATGTTTATAAAGATTTAATTTCCAAAAACACTGTAAGAGCTGCATAAACACAAACAAACAAACAGTCAGTAAACATCTGCTTGTAAATTGTGTAAAAAAATGGCCATTACAAACCTATAAAGCAATGAATACACATTTACCTGAATTATTATCACATCAATTATTTAACACATTATCTGAATGGCCTGCACAACTTATAGTGAGACAATCACATTAGTATACAGGCTAAAGGAGTATCTTTGCTTTACTGTACTGTCGCAAGCCTTCGTTTTTATGAGTTTTAACCATTTACAACTTCCTTCAAAGTGCTACCTGAATGACCTATAAGATTTTATAAATTGCAACCATCTCCTTTTAGAGTGCTTTATGAGCAAGTAACAATTAATTAATTTAGTTAAAACTGACAATCTCAATTTAGAGAGAAAAACATACAACATATAAAAAGACCAAAATTGTAAACAATCTATCTGGAGTACCAACCAAAAGAAACCATTACACTGACATTTAAAATCTTATCTTTCTTCACCCACAGCGTCAGAATCACGTTTTACATAGAAAGTTCGCCAATGCACACACACAGCACCATTCCATGACAACAGCGCCCTCTATGGCGGAGGTAAAGGTGTCAGTGATTGGGGGAATTTTAATGGTCATTAACAGATACAGATATAAACTAGTGGTATAAAATTTTCAACATGGTGGAAGAGCAGAGTTGTTGTAGAAACGTAAAAGAGGAAGTTATTTAAAAGTAGAAATCGAGCTCTACATAAGGAATGAATAATGTGACCAACATTTATATCATTAAATGTTTGCTTAGTTTCCAAACTCTTGAAAACTTAATGATTTTTTAGCATTCAGTGATTGCTTTTCTATAATTTCTGGTCAGACAGTAGTTTTATTTGACAGATTTATGAGCGGCATGAGTTTGATGTGAAAGTGACTCACATGCATCCATTTGTAGCAGCAGCAGCAGCAGCATCAGTCCAAAGATGAGCATCATTTCGCTTTTCAAGTCCAGTTTCCAGAAGACCCCAATCCCAGCAGGAGAGTGTGATACTGCTTCAGTCACAGAAGAGCCCAACTGACACTCATCTGTGCTCACAATAGAGATACAAAAATTACTGCACAGTTTCTGTCAGAGAAAAGGAAGTTGAGATCATTCACAGTTTGGGGTCTTGAACAAGGTCACATGAACAAATAACAATGTTTGCTGGTGGGGACTTTCCATTGATTATGCTTGTGCTGTTTTACATGTTCACAAAGACATTCAATATATCAGGCATTGAATCCATGAGGTCTGACACATATAAACATAATGAATGATGTTCACTGATACTCCACTGGAAAAATGACCATCAGAAGTTTATCTAGAATATCTAAAATGTGTTATATATATATATATATATATATATATATATATTCCTCACATTAAACCAATGTTTAATGACAAAATGACTACGATGTGAGGCCAATATACAGGAAAAAAAAAACTGATAAATAAAGCAGTATAAGGATATTTATAGTGTCAGTTTTGAAGTCTCATCTGATCTCATCTGATCAAACACTTAGTGTAGTTTGTAAACACGTTTTTCCTGATAAAGAAGCTTGGTTTGTATTTAAATGTCGAGACTGAGATCTCTATCATTACTCAAGTTCACCACACGAGGCCTCCATCAGCAAACAGTAACAGCAGCCTGTTTCAACCTCTGCTTCATGTCTGACATCAATCTCCTGGAGTTCAAGCACAACAATTGACTGGATTTCAGCAATCAGATTTGATTAAATATTTAAAATTTCAAAAGGGGAAAAAAAGATTCTAAAATCGGATTAGATTATATAATCCAGTCTTGGTTATGATATACTTAGTATGTTTTGTTCAGATTGGGACACATTTAATAAAAAAAAAAAAAAAAAAACAGAACAATGTCTAAAAACTGCTATGTGACAAGGTGTACAGTACACAATCTATAAAACGCAGAACTATGTTTATATAAGCTGTCGACCCCAAAAACGAGCGTTTAAGGACAAAAAATGTTTGATGTCAGGGTATTTCACTTTGGGCCATTCAGTTGTATCATTATTCGTCAAAGTCAGTTTTTACCTGCATTATTACTTTTTGCTGCTTGGGAATTCTAAGCTGCTTCAGGAATAATATACTTCTATGCTTTAGTGATGGACTTAGTGTCAAAGTTACAGCTGAATGTGTGCTTTCTGTTAAATTAAATGTTTACTGGCTGTATTAAAAAAAAATTATAATAAAATTGAGTGAGCTTGTGACTTCTGAATGCCAGTTTCATATGAAAGTCTTTTATTTTCATTTAACTCCAAAAAGTTAAGCATAACAAATTCAGCAATGACTCCATTTGTAATTGCTAAAGAATGGCATGTTTATCAATGTTCTTTAATGACACAAATATATTGTGAAGAAAAAAGCAATAATGTGATTTATGTTAAAAGCCATCTAATTCTGCTAATTCAAGCAAAACCACGGTCAGAAAACACCAGACAAACCAAAAACTGACACACGGATCAAGAGATGAAACATCTTAGACAGTGTACATGAAAGAACTCAACCAAAACAACAGAATAAAGTAAAATAGCATAGGCAGAAAAAAGAAAATAAACAATCTGGAACATCTGGGCCCAAACATTTTATCTTACCACTAAGAGTTCTCATAAATAGCAGTCAGAGTTTTAAAAAAGCATTAAGAGTTTTCTCTTAAAACCTATTCACAAAGCTCCCTAGACAAACTTTTACTATTAAAATACAGGTTGCCACTAATTAAACAAGTATATATTCAGTCTAACTGTCAGTCTCGTACATGCATGCTTTTTACAATTAGTAAATATGAATATAATCAGCCTTTTAATTAACAGAGTAGAATAATCATGGTTGATAGATAAGGCATCCAAACACACACACACACACACACACACACAAACAACAACCTGGATGCAAGAACAACTGTTACTTCTTGCCCAACTAATGAAAACAAGGATGTAATCAAAGGAAATTTTGGAGTTAGGATAACTCCAAAACCAAAGGCCATTTTGGGATTAGTTAGTTAGTTTTAGTGCTAAAACGTTTTGTGAAATACTCTTAGAGCAAATATTTAGGAGTCCTAAGTTGAGGATTTTCTCCTAAATTGGCAAGTTATGAGTTACTTTTAGCCTTAAGATGTTTTGTGAATATGGGCCCAGATTCAGAGAAACAAAAGAGTCTTATCATGGATGAACAGAAGGGGTTTCATGTAAAGATATACAAATATTACATTGCTATTTGCACCATTTGCAAGTGTAAATGGTAATAGAGGAGATCTCATAGATGTGATGATCTGCTGCTGCTCTCGTGAATCTGCTGTGTGTTCATGTCATTATCTTAATCTTCTTATTTACACTGATCTTCCTGCTTCTTTCCTAAAAGCATCACAACATCATCATCATCATCATCATCATCATCATCATCATCTTCACACTCTTTATATTTGCATGTCAAATCCATAATGATGATCATAAATGTCTCTGACCTGACGTGTGTCTCATGTAGATGTGAAAACCTCCTAACAGACCCAACAGAACCATCAGCTGAAAACACCAGACCAGCACAAACACCACAGACACTGAACACATGAACAACAACAATTAGACAGAAAACAAACCCATGCTTCATGTTTCCAGTAGTGTGTTTGTTAAACTCACATTCTGGTGTCTGAGTGCCGCTGATCACTGTAGAGGTCAGACTAGAGGTCACAGCTGGAGTAGCTGCTTCTGAAATAAAACATCAGCACAGAATCACCTGCTTTCTGTCTCTGAACAACATCAACACAATTCACTGCTGAGATCAAGCTGAAACAAACTCATGATATGTGGGCATTCATGTATTAAAAGCTCACCAGGACAGGGTTTGACTCTAATGGTCTCCTGTCCATGACTGACAAAGTTCTTCACACTGCAGCTGATGTTACCATCAGTTCCCTCATTTAGCTGAATGGTAGTTTTTCCATTCATGAATCCTTGTTCTAGTATTTTTCCATTCAGAATCCAGCTGTAGGTGATCCGATCTCCCTCAGATGAGCAGGACACTGACGTCTGATTGGAGGAGCAGCTGGTTGACACTTCCACTGAGCCAATAGGAGCTGGACAGAGGGACACATGACAGTCAACACATAACCAGAGTCAATGTCAAGAGATTTCTAAAACAAAATGTATTGCTGAGATTCATTTGCATGAGCGTGAGATCTTTGGAGAACATGAGATTGTAATGAGTCTGATGAGAGAGTTTCTGTACCTTCAACAATCACTTGAAGTTTACTGATCATTCCCATATCCATCTCAGAGACATGAGATGTATAAGTCCCTGAATCTGCTTTGATCACATTGTTTATGATCAGAGTCATATTATCAAAGAAGAACTCAGATCTGCTTCTGATGGATTCATGTTTATGCTCTTTATTGTTCACTATTGTAAAAATTCTCAGTTTACTGCCATTTAACGTCTTAGACAAATAAAGGTTCTGATATTGAGGTTTCAGCACCATCTGCAGATTGAGTTTGTGTCCCAGAGCTGCATAACATTGACTGATTGAATTTAGTTGACCAAACATGCAGAACTGATCCAAACCTAAAGAAGAAAGCACACACAAAATGAAATGTACCAGCATCGACAGACAGAGTCAGAGTGTTACTGCTGGTATAAATATCATCTCTCTCATCATGAATTTCGATTAGACATGAATCATAATCATATTAAGTTCTACAGAAGACTTGTATCTGACTCTTGATCTGATATCAGGTTTCAAATGATGCTCCTAACGATCATCTAATCGCATAAAATGGTTTAACAAGCGCAGTCTTAATACATGTCCTAAACACTGTTTGAAAGCAACTGAAAAAAGAAGCTAGTGGTGATAAAGCTGGACCATGTGATAATGTGTGAAAAGAAACACAATATTAACTTTATATAAAATGCTAGCTTAGTTATAAAAAAAATAATCTGCCAATGGGGTAGGGCTGGTTCGAATACCATTTTTTGCGCTTCGAAGCTTAGGTGGTAATCAATATCGAATATTCGAAGCTTCGGTGGGAGGGGCTAAGCATATAATAAAAGCAGAAATCTCTGTGCTGTCTGTTTACATTTGTATTATGTCGGGAATCGTTCATCCAAACGACTTCACGCGTCACGAATGTGTTGCTGCAGACCCAAGGGAATTACGCTCCAATATGCTTACACAACGAGTCTAGGGCAGGGGTCGCGACCATCGGGTGGGTCGAGGGACTTAAAAAATAGGTCGCCAGGATGATTTCCGGAAAATGTATGTATGTATGTAACGAAGTTCAACACTCTGGGAAGGATGCGGGAAACTGCAAAATAAACATTAACAAAACTAAAGTAAATGGCAGCCGCCTCACGCCAGACTCCATCTGTGTTTGAGTTGATCAGTCAGAATCCGCTCACCGCTCAAAACGCAGGATTTTTTGTTCAGTCCCGAGTTCTGCAAGCTAATTAATCCTCTCATTATAACAAACCCAGTCAACAATTTGATCTCACAATGATGTCACCATGAGCTCACATAATACTCATGATGTGGTCACAATGTGTGGGTCACAGTGAGCTAAAAGTGTAACCACACAGCACACTCACTGTGTGCTCATACTATGTTCACTATGTGAGGTCACTGCACACTCACTGTGTGCTCACCTGGCTACCTGGCTAATTTGCTAACATGGAGCCAGGCCACATTGCATATTGACATTATTATATAATATCCGCGCATGGGAATAGCAATTAAAGAAACCACTCACCATTTCTCAATTGTAGAAATTCCACAGTCAACAGTCCCTAAATCAACTGTAAATCACAAGAGTGATGTTTGATTCTTCTTCTGTTTAATGGTGGGCAGAACCAGCACTAAGATGCATTATCGCCACCTTCAGTGTTGGAGTGTAGTCCAATGTTTACCCATCTCATAAAAAAAAAAAAAAAGTTGTTACACAAAATCAAGGAGTTTATAAGGTCTATCTTTCTATATACTTTAGACATGTAGAACATCCCTGCTGAAAAAAAAAATGCTAAAATGCTTAGGCTGGTTGGCTGGTCTTAGCTGGTTTAAGCTGGAAGTAGCCAGGCTGGTCAGGCTGGTTTTAGCTGGACTTTCCCAGCTTGACCTGCCTGGCCAGGCTGTAAAAGTGTCCAAAACCCCTCTAAAACCAGCCTGGTTGACCAGCTAAAACCAGCCAATCAGCCTAGGCTGGTTTTATCTGTTTTTTTTTTTTTTTTTCAGCAGGAATACCCGCATGAATGTATGTAATGTGTGCTGTAGGTGTAAAACTTTTAGTAAACTTATCAAAGCTGTAGATGATCTTATCCCCAGTGACCAATCACAGTACAAGCATTGTTTGAACTCACAATGAGCTCGGACTGTGAGGATCACAGTATGAGGATCTTTTGGCGTCACAATGTGCTCATGAATTACTCAGACTGACCTCACAATAAGCTCATGCCTTACTCAGACTGACCCTCACAATAAGCTCATGCCTTACTCAGACTGACCCTCACAATAAGCTCATGCCTTACTCAGACTGACCCTCACAATAAGCTCATGCCTTACTCAGACTGACCCTCACAATAAGCTCATGCCTTACTCAGACTGACCCTCACAATAAGCTCATGCCTTACTCAGACTGTGAGGATCACAGTATGAGGATCTTTTGACCTCACAATAAGCTCATTCCTTACTCAGACTGTGAGGATCACAGTACGAGGATCTTTTGACGTCACAATGTGCTCATGAATTACTCAGACTGTGAGGATCACAGTATGAGGATCGTTTGATGTCACTGTGATCATCGCATGACCTCACGTGTTGACTGGGAAGCCTGCACACGCGTTTAGAATGCACGCTCAGTGCCGCCAAGAGTTTTACGCGATCGTTAAAAGGAAACCGAAATTAAAACGCGCGCGTGCATTCAAAAGCAATTTTAATACTATAGAGTGATTCCCCAATGCACGCAAATTAGGCTATATAACATATCTAGGCTTTATAACTGTTGCTGTGAGTTCTTTATAGGATATAGGCTGCGTGGCGGACACGTCGCGTGTTGATTTTTCTTTCTGCGCCTGTTAACAGATTAGAGCAGCCACACTGTCTGCGGAATATGCGCTTATATCAGGTGCGGTCCAACTACACCGCAACCGCGACCCCGCAACAGAATAGAAGTGAAGCGGATTTTTTCCGCAACAGTCACGTAACAAACCTGCTCCACGTCCACCACGCAGGCAGTGTGTCTCAGAGGCTTCGGTTGAAAACGGCATGCATCTCCGCTCACATGCTCTGTTAGGCAGGCTAGACAGCTCCCATTTCAATAAACAAAAATATTTCTTTATACTTCAAACTTTAAAATAAATCACAACCAGGTTGCAAACTATAGTGACACTAGTACATCTTTCTCCGTGGCTTGTTGACAGCTCTCCCCCTCCCATTCATTAATGGGCCATTCAAGCGCGAATGAGAACTGTTCGCTGGGGAAGGCACGTGTTGAAAAAAAAAAAAAAGAATATTCGAATCTCAGAATTGAAAATCGAATGCCAACTCACCGAACGAATATTCGAATATTCGACTATTCTAGTACAGCCCTACAATGGGGTAAGCAAAATAATCTTGTTTTCTGATTGAAATAAGATTTTTTTGTTTACCACACTGGCAGATTATTTTGCTTATTCTAAGCAAAAACTTGACTTGGTATTTTATTTTTTTTTCAAGTAGCAAAGTCTTTGGTTAATAAAATGGGATAAATAATGGAAACAAAAAGTAGCTGGTGTTACTTTTTTGAAAAATATTTTTGATATTTTATTCTAAATTAAAAAGTAATGCGTTGCTTTACTAGTTACTTGAAAAAAATAGTATTATGACGTAACTTGCGTTATTTGTAATGCGTTACCCCCCAACACTGCAGATCATTCACCAATTTAGTTTAAGTTCAGTGGAATGGTACATTTTCCAGAAATGCTGTGTGAAAGAGGCTAAAGTTGATGTGCCACTGGTCTCTTATATTAATGTTGTTCAGAAGCCTGTGCAATGATGCAATTTCCTGACACACATACATTGACTAAAAAGCGTTTTCTCGACTCTTGGCCACAGTTATCATGAAAAAGCAAGGAAATTGTGAACTCATTTGGGGGGGGCGAGTGTGGGTGAGCTTCTCTAATCCTCTATGCAAAGAAAACTATACTAACTATGCTGTCATCATATCAGTCCACCTAGGTATATCCATATCTCTATCTTCTCCTTTGGTCCATTTGATTTGTCTTATAGGTTTTATGTTTGATGCCCTACCCTCTGCATTTACCCGGGCTTGGGACCGGCACAAATAGGACACTGGCTTGTGCCCTTTTGAGGCTGCATTTATGCTTTTTTTTTTTCTTCATTTTTAATTTTTACTTTTTAAATGTGTCTGTCTGTCTGCTTTTGTCTGCTTGTCTGTCTGTCTATATATCTATCTATCTATCCTTTCATTTTTTCTCTTTTATTTTATTTATATATTTTTTAATTTCTTTTTTGTGTATTTTTTTTGTCGTTTTTATTTCTTAGTTCTGTATACACTCCGTAGCACTGCTGCTGGCAGCTCCGCTGCTACTGCTAGGTTTAGCTTTAGCAACCAGAAATCTGCGCATAGTCGACTCGTTACTTGGTTCACTTCAATTATAAATGAGCGAGGGATAGAGAGAGAACAAGAACAGAGTTAGAGTAATCAAATAATTCCGGTGACAGACTGCAAAAGAAAACTTAGAACGATGTCTGAGTTTTGAGCTCTGCTGTGCCGTGACTGTGAGCGAGTGAGACGAGCAAGCAAGTGAAGCGAGTAGCCACTCACTGTAAAACCCGATAAGTTCAGAAAACTCAAAACTTTTGTGGACACCGATTACCTCAAAACTTTCGAGTAAACATGTCAAAATTTTTTGAGTAAACACTGTAAACCTGAAAATAAATAAATAAATATATCCATTAAGCCGTTACAGGATGCATGTAACTAAGCTACAAAGTACTCTGTATACAGAGTACTTTGTAGCTTAGTTACATGCATCCTGTAATGGCTTAACAGATATATTTATAGAGGGAATAGGGAATTGGGACTCAGCATTTTTGAGAAGTGCAGAATGCTTTACATCAGCAAATGCACATGTACATCAGTTCACTGAAATCGGTCTAAAAAGACTATGTACAGACTATAGAAACTAACTTTTTGATTTTAAACTTTCTATATACTCCACTAATACACACAGTCAAGAAAGTCAGAAAACTAGATCACTGCAGACTCATAATCTAATATTATATTAATCAGAGACTGATCTGACTGAACAATGATCAGCATCATAAGATGAGTTTGATGTGACAGTGACTCACATGAAGCAGTTTGCAGCAGCAGCATCAGTCCAAAGATGAGCATCATTTCTCTAAAGTCCAGTTTAAGAGACCAATCCCAGCAGAAGAGTGTGATGCTGCTACAGATCATCTGTCTGTCTGTGTTCTGTCTTTCATCAAGTGTCTTTGCGGCACAATGAGGAAATATCTGAAGAGGAAGTTTCCTTTTATGGGGGAAAGAGCAGATGCTGTTAGTCTGCACCAAAATAAATCTAAAATGAGTGAAACTAAGATAAATGTGTAGAAGAAGATGAAGTACTAACATTTACATTAAACTGCAGCTTGTTGCATCAATAAATAATGTTGCGATTTGAACTTGTCAGGTAGCTAGAATTTAACAAGGATTGTCTAAATAGGCTAATAATAACCCTGTAAAATCACTTATTGAAACTTTCAACGCACCCTCAAAAACAGCTGAGATACAGCGCGTCCATTTGGGATATCATTGCATTGGCTCATTAAACTGTATAGTCACATGTCAACTTGGAAAAGGATAGCTTTTAACCTATCCAAGTGCACTCACACACACACGAAAACACACCCAAAGCAACTTAATAGGTCCATTTAACATCAAAATATACAGTAACCAACAATGCAATGGCTCATTCAATTTAATTCATATTTATTTGTATATTGCTTGACAGAAAATGCTACAGATCCAGGATAGTCTTATACAAGAGATGGTATTAGAAAGCACAGTTGTAAGATAGTACACAATATAGCATTTAGAAATATCATACATGCATTTAAACAAACTTGGTGTGCATTTTAAAGCAATGGTAACAAGATCCAGAGCTGACTGTCTAGACTCTGGACTCAAAGGAGTAGACATCATATTCACAGGTGTTGGGTCATCTACCTGTGTACATAAACCTTCTGTTCCACATTTATACCACATTATTATTAGATTATTATTAGTAGTAGTAGTAGGAGGAGGAAGAGGAAAAGTATTTATTTTGTATTGTATGTGTTTTTTCTTTAGTTTTATTTATTAATTGTTCTTTTTGTTCTCATGTATGTATGTATGTATGTGCCAAGTGCTCCTAAAAAACACAACAAATTCCTAGTGTGTTTGCACACACTTGGCGAATAAAGCTAATGTTTTGATGTTTTGAAGTTCCGATCTGAATCAAATGAGTGCTCTGTAGTCCCCGACCACTTAAAAGAAGATAGGCTATAGGAAATTCAGAGTTGCCTATATGGAAAGTTTCCAAAATTCTATTCATCCGAAAGCAATGGAAACTGTATTTCTTTTTTCATCCTGTGTGTCTTCTTAAAGTGTCAGTTTATTACTTTGTTGTTGTTTACCCTGGCTACACATTTACAGGTGCAGCTAAAAAAAAAAAAAAAATCAATATCGTGACCTGTATAAGGGACAAAATGAACCCTGTGAGGCAAATATACAGGAAAAACAGGCAAATAAAGCAGTTGTCATAAGGATATTTATAATGTCAGTTTTAAAGTCTCATCTGATTATCTGATCAAACTCTCACTGCAGTTTGTAAACACGATTTTCCTGTTGAAGAAGCTCAGTTTGTATTTAAATGAGACTGAGATCTCTGTCATTAATCAAGTTCACCACAAGAGGCCTCCATCAGCAAATAGTAACAACAGCCTGTTTCAGCATCTGCTTCATGTCTGACATCAATCTCCTGGAGTTCAAGAACAAAAACTGACTGGATTTCAGCAATCAGATTTAAAATGGTTTGTCCAAAAGGGGAAAAAACATTCTAAAATCGGTTCGGATCACATAATCCAATCTTGGTTCTACTTTTTTCCTACAGTTTATGTTGTTCAAAATTGTTAGCAAGTTTGGGACACATTTGAGAAGACGGGAGGATTTCAGTGGATGTATCACATGGTATATGCATAATACATATTTACATTTTAATTTTGTCACCATAATAATATAGTCATCATAATAATGATATTCAGTCTGTCAATGAATATTGAGACTTGCATGTTATTGCTCTTTTATTGATTTTGAATGCTTCCACTGTCCTCCTTTGTAAGTCTCTTTGGATAAAAGCATCTGCTAAATGTCTAAATGTAAATATTAATTAGCAATTGTCAGAAATGAAGCATTTAGAAGAGGTTGCATCCCTTACTCTATATTTGTATACATTTTTGGTGACTCATGGCGCTTCACTGAGCTCTAAACACTTATCAGTCCTTCAGGAACAGGAATAATATACTTCTATATTTTAATTATGGAATGTGTGCTTTTCTGTTGGATAAAATGTTTACTGACTGTATTAAAAAAATAAAATTGAATGAGCTTGTGACTTTTGAATGCCAGTGTAGTTTAATTCCAAAGTCTTTTATTTTCATAAAGTTACTCAAAAAAGTTAAGCATAACAAATTCAGCCATCACTCCATTTACAATTTCTAGAGAATGGCATGTTTATCAATATTCATTTATGACACAAATATCTTGTGAAAAAAAATTGTATAATGTGGTTAAACATATTAAAAGTAAAAAAACTGCAAATTCAAGCAAAACCACAGTCAGAAAACACCAGACAAACCAAAAACTAGCACACGGATCAAGAGCTTCAAACAGATAAAACATCTAAACAGACACTGTAACTATAAGAAAATATAAGAATTTTATAAGATTCAGATCATGGATGAACAGAAGGGGTTTCGTGTAAAGATATAAAAAAAATGACACGGGCTATTTGCACCATTTGCAAGTGTAAATAGCGATAGAGATCTCACAGATGTGATGATCTGCTGCTGCTCTCATGAATCTTCTGCTGTGTGTTCATGTCATTCTCTAAATCTTCTCATTCGCACTTTCTGATCTTCCTGTTTCTTTCCTAA
Organism: Cirrhinus molitorella; assembly: GCA_033026305.1. Classification (NCBI taxonomy): domain Eukaryota; kingdom Metazoa; phylum Chordata; class Actinopteri; order Cypriniformes; family Cyprinidae; genus Cirrhinus; species Cirrhinus molitorella. The sequence goes on from CM065129.1 coordinate 36,427,425, forward strand.
AAACATCACATCATCAACATCATCATCTTCACACTCTTAATATCTGCATGTCAAATCCATAATAATGATCATAAATGTTTGTCACCTGACGTGTGTCTCATGTAGATGTGAAAACCTCCTAACAGACCCAACAGAACCATCAGCTGAAAAAAAACAGACCAGCACAAACACCACAGACACTGAATTTGCTGAACACCACAAACACATCAATCATTCAACAATTATACAGAACACAAACCCATTGTTCATGTTTCCAGTAGTGTGTTTGTTAAACTCGTACTACATTTTGATGTGTGTGTGCTGCTGGTCACTGCAGAGGTCAAAGTAGAGGTCACAGGTGCAATAGTTTCTCCTGAAATAAAACATCAGCACAGAATCACCTGCTTTCTCTCTCTGAACCACATCAACGCAATTCACTGTTGAGATCAAGCTGAAACAAACTCCTGATATGTGGACATTCATGTATTAGAAGCTCACCAGGACAGGGACACATGACAGTCAACACATAACCAGAGTCAATGTCAAGAGATTTCTAAAACAAAATGTATTGCTGAGATTCAACTGATTCATTTGCATGAGAGTGAGATCTTTGGAGAACATGACATTGTAATGAGTCTAATGAGGGAGTTTCTGTACCTTCAACAATCACTCGAAGTTCACTGGTCATTACCATATCCATCTCAATGACATCTAATGTATAAGTCCCTGAATCTGCTTTGATCACATTGTTTATGATCAGAGTCATATTATCAGAGAAGAACTCAGATCTGCTTCTGATGGATTCATGTTTATGCTCTTTATTGTTCTTTATTCTAAAAATTTGCAGACTAGTGTCATCATTTAACATCTTAGACAAATATAGTTCTTGATATTGAACATCCAGCACCATCTGCAGATTAAGTTTGTGTCCCAGAGCTGCAAAACATAGATTGAACGAACGTTGTTGATTAAACCTGCAGAACTGATCCAGACCTAAAAACAAAACACACACAAAATGAAATGTACCAGAATCGACAGACAGAGTCAGAGTGTTACTGCTGGTATAAATATCATCTCTCTCATCATGAATTTCAATTAGACATGAATCATAATCATATTAAGTTCTACAGAAGACACAAATCTGACTCTTGATCTGATATCAGGTTTCAAATTATGCTCCTAATGATCAACTATAAAACTCATAAAATGGTTTAACAAGCGCAGTCCTAAACACTTTTTACAAGCAACTGAAAAAGATCAAGCTGAAACATTTGATAATGCGTGAAAACGAACAGAAACGCAGCAATAACTATAAAATGTTAGCTTAGTTTGCAAGCTTCTTCAAAGGTAAAGTAATATGTTTAATCAATCAGTGAATGTTATTTATTTCGTGATAATTATACTTTACAGAAGGAGATTTCTAAAGAGCTCTATGGGGAGGAATTCAGACTCCTGCAGTTTATTTCTGAATTTGCATCACCAATTTTTAAAGACACATTTTTTCCAGATAATTTTGGAGTCTTTATCAAAGCACCTAACTTATTATCACAAGCTTTGCACTTAATCGAATATTACGGTGTTTTGTTTCTGAGATTGATCTGATTGATCAGCATCATGAGATGAGTATGTGAAAGTGAAAGTGACTCACATGCAGCAGTTTGCAGCAGCAGCATCAGTCCAAAGATGAGCATCATTTCTCTAAAGTCTAGTTTTCAGAAGAGCCCAATTCCAGCAGAAGAGTCTGAAGCTGCTTCTGATCGATTGTGACACGAGCATCTGGACTTCTGTCCATCTGTGTTCTGGCTCTCATCAAATGAAATGAGGAAATATCTGAAAAGGAAGGTTCCTCTTATGGGGAAATACAGATCCTGTTAGACTGCACTGAAATACATCTAAAATAATAATAATAAAAAAAAGAGAATGAAACTAGGAGAACTACGAGCAGATGAACCAGAGCTGGACTTGATTCTGGATTTGTTGCTTTTATGTATTTGTTATCTGTTTAACTTTGATTAATGTATTCTTTCACACACACACACACACACACACACACACACACACACACACACACAGGCACTGTAAAACTGAGAAAGGGATCAAAAGCTTTGAACAGTTAGAACAGAAACTGTAAATTAAAGAACTCAACCAAAACAGCAGAACAAAGTAAAAAAGCAAAAGCAGAAATACAATCTGATATTATATAATAACACAAAGAACTTATCAGTAATAATAATATTACTAATAATAAAATGACATATATGTGTGGCTAAACATGATGTAAAATAGAGATGATGATCTGCTGCTGCTCTCATGAATCTTCTGCTGCGTGTTCTTGTCTTTCTCTAAATCTTCTAATTCTCAATTTCTGATCTTCCCGTTTCTCTCCTAAAAGCATTACATCATCATCATCTTCACACTCTTAATATTTGCATGTCAGATTTATAATGATGATCATAAATGTCTCTGACCTGACGTGTGTCTCATGTAGATGTGAAAACCTCCTAACAGACCCAACAGAACCATCAGCTGAAAACACCAGACCAGCACAAACACCTCAGACACTGAACAACACAAACACAATCAATCAATCAATCAATCAATCAATGTTGGGTTGCTGATATCTGTAGATGAATAGAAATTATCTCACCAGGACAGGGTTTGACTCTAATGGTCTTCTGTGTGTGACTGACGTGGTTCTTCACGCTGCAGCTGATGTCTCCATCAGTTTCTTCATCCAGATCAATGCTGCTGTTTCCATCCATCAGTGGATCTCCATTCAGAGTCCAGCTGTAGAGGAGCTGATCCCCCTCAGAGGAGCAGGACACCCTCATCACCCCACTGGAGGAGCAGATGATTGACACTTCCACTGAGCCAATAGGAGCTGGAGGGAGGGACACATGACAGTCACATGACAAACACAGGAGAATCTTGCTCTTCCACAACTCATACTATTACTGGAGTATAGTGGGTGTACTGTGTGCTACAGGAAGAAAAACTTTCACAAAGATTTAACTGATTAATTTGCATCAGAATGAGATCTTTGAAGAACATGAGACTGGAATGAGTCTGATGAGAACGTTTCTGTACCTTCAACAATCACTTGAAGATCTCCATGAAATGTTTCTGTGCCATCTGAGTTATAGACAGTTAGTCTGTAATTTCCTGAATCTGCTCTGTTCACACGCTTTATTATCAGAGTCCCATTAATGACTGTCACTTCAGGTCTGTTATTATAAAGATCACATTCCCTCATCCTGTCATTCTTTATTCTACAAACTGGATCATTGTGTGTGTTGTTTATTCTCTTTATTATCAGGTCATATTTTCTAGCATCCAGTACCATCAGCAGATTGAGGTTGTCTCCTAGAGCTGCGTAACAGGGATCAGACTGATCAAACCAGCAGAACCAATCCAGAGCTGAAGAACAAACACACAGTGTGTGTTAATTAGTTGTTGTGAGAAATCATTTGGTGAAGTGATATGTAACTGTAACGTGATCGACAGAACTGCTTCATAGCTGTGTGTTTACTTAAAAGTAATTGCACACCCTAGAAGTGATAATGAATTTTTTCAATAGCCCAGAAACATTCACATTGTAGTGACTGAAAAAAGACACAATTGTATTGTGCCTCACACTTCAGCACAACTGTTTTAATCATATTATTAGATATTTCCGTAGACGTACTGTATGTTCTTAATTTCTTAGTCACAGAAATGATCTCACCAGGACAGGGTTTGACTCTAATGGTCTTCTGTGCGTGACTGATATGATTCTTCACACTGCAGCTGATGTTTCCATTAGTTCCCTCATCCAGCTGACTGGTCGTTTTTCCATTCATTGGTCCTTGTTCTAGTATTTCTCCATTCAGAGTCCAGCTGTAGATGATCTGATCACCCTCAGATGAGCAGGACACTGACCTCTGATTGGAGGAGCAGCTGGTTGACACTTCCACTGAGCCAATAGGAGCTGGAGGTAGAGACACGCGACAGTCATATGACAGAGATTCATGTGCATGAGAGTGAGATATTTGAAGAACATGAGATTGGAATGAGTCTGATGAGAGAGTTTCTGTACCTTCAATATTAACAGGAAGATGTTTTTTAAATGTTCTTGAGCCGTCTGAGCGATAGAGCTCCAATCTGTAATTCCCTGAATCTGCTCTGATCACGCGGTTTATTATCAGAGTCCCATTTTCAAAAATGAACTCAGATCTGTTTCGGATGGATTCATGTGTTTTCTCTTTATTGTTCTTTATTTTTAAAACTTCCAGCTCTCTGCTATCGAGTAACTCCTTATACAAATGCAGCTCTAGATTATGAGCGTCCTGCACCATCAGCAGACTGAGTTTGTCTCCCAGAGCTGCGTAACAGGGATTTGATTGATCAAACTTGCAGAACAGATCTGGACCTGAAACAGAAATAAAACTATTAATTTGGCTATTCATTTTTAAGTTACTGGCTATTCAGAACTCTGCAAACAATCACAAATATATCAGAAAAAAAAAATCGCAGCTTAGATTAAACTGTATTTTTTAGATTTTCGAAAATGTCCTGTGTTTCTAAAGTTTTACAACATGGGTCATTAATAGGCATGCCATGAAAACAACATAAAATAGAAATAAAAACATACACTCCAAAATCAATGTTTAAATTTAAACACACTCTAAGAAAAGTTTGTAAAATAGCCTGTAGCCTATATACAGAGCTGAGTAGATTCATTACAAATTGTAATTGGTTACTGATTCCAGATTACATGACAAAAATTTTAGTCAGTAATGTCTTAGTTAATATAATATATTTTAGGTAATATAATCAGATAACTTTTACATTACTTTTGACTTAACTTGTTTATCACATTGATTTAAATAGGATTATCTTGCAGCATAATGATGTAAAAAATGCAAAGAGTAAGAAAATAGTTTCCATTCATTGTAATTTACAACATGAAGTGCATTAAACATTATATTACATCAAGGTTTCCCAAACTAGGGTTCGAACAGGAAGGGGGTTTGTGGGTTTAATAAAATAGTGTTTAAAAGGCTTATTTTTCAGGCTAGACCAGCCAATGCGCATAAGTACGTTATGACTGCGCATGTGCATTGGCTGGTCTAGCCTGAAAAATAAGCCTTAAAAATCTAGCCTCTGGATTCTATGGGAAATTTCGTTTTTTATTTAGAAGGTGGGACTATTCCTCCATAACGTGTGTTGCAGTTTCTCCCATTCATAAGTATAGGAGTGAACCGTTGTTTTCCATTAGTCTTTGTTTTATAATAACAATTAAAATAAAACACTTACTAAAAAAATTAAATAAAACACTTACTAAAAAAGATTACATTTTTATTTAGCCATGTGACCATTAATTAACATAAAAGAAACCGTGAACATGCAAATGTGAAACTTATTTATTGAGTTCAAAGTATTATTTCATTTAGTAGTTAAGTTGAGTTAGTATAGTATTTCGTTTAAAATCTCAGGGGTACTTAAAATAAACATATTTGGTGAATGAGGTTTAGATAACAAAAAGTTTGGAAATGCCTGCATTGCATGTAAATAAGAAATATCACAATATCAAAGCTGACCACAAATAGATTTTCCAAAAGGCTTTGACTCTGTTGAATAAACATGAGTACTGCACATTTCAAAGTGAAAAAAATCTGAAGAAAACTGACTGTTTTTTGTCATTTGTGACCCTGGATCACAAAACCAGTCATAATTGGTAAATTATATAATATATTGAGATTTATATATCTAAAGCTAAGTAAATAGCTTTCCATTGCTGTTCTTAGCAATGCGTATTACTAATAAAAAAAAAAAAGTTTTGATATATTTACAATAGGAAATTTACAAATATCTTGATAGAATATGTTCTTTACTTAATATCCTAATGATTTTTGGCATACAAGTAAAATCAACCATTTTGACCCATTCAGTGTATTTTTGGCTATTGCTACAAATATACTCATGCTACTTACTGGTTTTGTGGTCCAGGATAAACCAGTCCGAGTGGCGTGAGAAAATGCTATAGAACTCATTAAAATCAGGGATGCTGTCTGGATGCGGTGCAACAAATCCCCAACGGTAAACTACTGCCTCATTCTGTTTATGACGTACTGACAAAAATTCAAATGATTTGCAATTATCGCTTTGTCACATTCAGTGTAGACAAACTTTAGCTGTTGCGGCACGGTGCGACAACTGTCATGATCAGACATGGTGTAATGCCTGATAAAGCAGCGTTTATGAGCGCAGCACAGCTTTGTGTACAGCCCTTACCAGGGAAACCTCTATTTATGCTGCTCCAAAAGCGCCTCCTGCTGGCAGAGAATGAATTTACATTTTAAATTAGCATTTTATTTCCATTCAGAATAATGCGAAAATCGACCAATGTTTTTACGCAAGCAAACATGCACAGCAGAGTTGTAAATGTGAACCGGTGTATATGGGGAAGTGCCACCACGCATAGGGTCTCATTCATGAAAAACATGCAGAATGGATTTTTATGTAAATCGTTCGTAAATCCGTTCTGATGTAGCTAAACTTTGGCATTCATGAAAATGTTCGTATTTTCAAATGGTTAGTTGGTACAAAAGAAATGTGCACCTGCTCCATTAGGGCTGTGCCGATATTAGGACGCGAATTATAATGCGTATCTTGTCAGTAATGCCGGTTCTCTGATTAGCCGTAAATCTTATTCACCTGTTCATTCATGCAGCCGCGCTTACTACACAGAGCCGTAGTTCGCCGACAACCCAGCAAGCAATTTTTGGTTTAAAAGACGTCTATTAGACGTTGAAACACAGCCCTGACGTCTAGGCTAAAACATGGCAAAAAATGGGCTGTCAATGAAAAGTTAATAGACGTCTAACCATAGCCCAATAATAGACTAGACATCAGTTAGACCACTATTGAACGACTACATGTATACGTCTAATAGACAGTGAATATGGGTCTAGGCTAAAAGACGACTGAATTTGGGCTGTCAGTGAAAAGTTAATAGACGTCTAACCATAGCCCAAGACTAAACTAGTCATCAAATAGACAGCTAATGAACGCCTACATATATACATCTAATAGACAACAAAATGACAATCCATTTGTATAAACAAATATACAGCTTTTATTAAGAAAAATAATTTTAACAACTTTAGACAATACAAATGCATAAAAATTCTAAAGAATTATTGACAAAATAAAATGTTATAAATATAATACACTTGAATATAAATATTACGATAGGGAATTTACCAACTAATGTTAGCAAAAACGTAAAAATAAAAAAATATATTTATTTTTTAAATAATTTAAGATGTTTAAAAGAAATAAATCTAATACAAATCCAGAGCATATTATCACACTTAACATTAAAACATTATGGATAAATGACAATGTAAAAAATAACCCTTTTGTTGGTTTATTTAACAAATAAAACAACCATAGTGAACAGAAATTATTAATTATTGTTTTTATATCTTTTATAAAATGCTTCCCAACTGCATTCCTCAAATCCAACTCTGTTGCTGCCAGAAAGTTGGTCATCACAGCATCTGCCAAATAAGAAAAAATAGCATAAGAAAAGCTTTTTTGACATAATTTTTGATGCATTTATTAACACTAATTGTGACAGAAAACAAAATTAAATGTTTTACTTTACATGTGGGGAATCTAGAATATATGAAACTTTCATTTTTTGCAATAAGTTACAATAAAATAATAAACCTTTTCATGATGTTCTAACTTCTTGAGCTGCACCTGTATATTGTGTATCACCATTCAGTGTGTAAAAATGAGAGAAGCTCTCTGGTAAATGTTGTGTGTTGTATATACATACCTCTAATGACCTGAGAACAGCGCAGTCTTTTCAAATGCCTCCTTCTGCAGCAGACCACCCTCCTTCATGTTGAATTGAAAACCCTCAAATATAATACAGATTGAGGTGGTTAATAATTGCAGACAAAGTTTGACATTTCCAAATGACCAGTAAAGGATTTTTAAATTTCTGAATTGCATTGTAGCTTATTAAGTATTGACACTACAATATTTGAGTAATGTGGCACGTTTTGAAGACTTTACCTGTCCAGAATCCTTCTGGTGCTGTCTTTGAGGTTTCTCCCTTCAATTCTGCACAACTGTGACACCTGAATAACAAATGTTAGGTAGTATTACATGCGTCAGTGAACAAGTGTCCAACATTGTCTGGCACAACTGATTTCATAACAACACAGTGATAGCTGCTGTAAATAAAAAGTAGCCCAGTACACACATTAAACTCCAATATATATGGAACAATAAATTCACCCCTGCAGTTTTTAATTATGTTTTCTGATTTTAGTTTTTAATGCTGCATTGCACATCTTAGATATCTGCATTATTTTAATACTGCTGCAAACTTTTTAGAATTGATAATTATTTTAAATCATATTTTTAAGCTTTAGTATCAATTTGGCTTCAAACTAAATCTTATTGTACTTGTAGAATGACAGATATTCAGTTAGCTCATGCTCTCTGTATGTAACAAGCCATTGTTCAGTCATAAATTCAATTCAGTATAGTTAAAATAAATGATTGACTTTGTCAGAGATGAGAGCTTTTGTGAGGAAATGTTTTTTTATTATTATTATTTATTTATTTTTTTTACCATTGCTGCCTGGATCTCCTCATTTTCTATCCACTTTTCCAGATGTTGAAACTCCTATTCAGTTTATTCCTATTCATTCAGTGTGTTCACTGTATAAATTAATAGATTAATCTTTGTCAACGCTGTGTTTGTTCTATTGTTTGCCCTTTCACCTCTTTTTGCACTGTTTTACAACGATTGAGTTTGTAAACACGGACGAATTCTAAACTTTAAATTGATTATCCGTTATATTTTGCAATTCTCTGATCACATGAAAACTGAACCGTGGGCCTAGTCAAGGATCACTATCAACTACAATCTTCCTACACATGATAGCGAATAATATAGATAAACAATGAACACATGTCAAAATGAAAACACCGGATACTTACAAGACCACGTAGGAATGTCCTTTATCGTTTGTCCCGTTGCTCTCCGACAAGTAAACTTTGTGCTGTCTCGTACAAAAACAAAATTCAAAAAGCTGAAATCGCGAGATCTCGCAGCGGTGATTCCTACTAACTGTCAAGTCTCGCGTTGCCAGCAGTCATGTCTCGGTAGGACTAAAATTGGTTGGGATTTGTAATTGCATTTTTCTTTGTAAAATGAAAGAGTCAAATAATATCGTTTGTGTATGAATGTTACACTTAACAGCTTGTGGGATGCATGACATATTATTATTAAATGCAAGTAAACTTTTGAAACATTTAAATTAGCATTATTTTGGCATAAATAATAATGCTATAAAATATAAAACCATGCTAATTTAAATGTTTCAGAAGTTTACTTGGATTTGATAATAAGCGAAAATTTCATGTAAACGGTCTGATATTGGTCTATTCCAAACCGTTACAAATAGACCACCGATCGCCTCGATTTCGCCAGGTGGGCTAAAAGCAGACTACATATAGCCCATCCAATTCAGAGCTAAATCGTGTCTACATATAGACCATGTCATGAAATTACATTTACATCTTTATAGATGTCATTGACACTGCAAACATTAAGGTATATCAATCATCTCATGCGCTGTCTGGCCAAAAGCTACAATGAATCAGATTTGACTATCAGTGGGCTACAAATAGCCGGTCTGACTACGAGCTAAATCTCGGCTACGCACAGGCTATGCACAGAACATGTCGAAGAAATCAAACCAACACATTCTAAATGCTGCTGACTTTGCTTACATGATGGAATATAATACAACTCACAAGTTAGTTTGCCAAAAAACAACATGTATCCAAATTCAAGGTTATTTGGGCTAGAAGGGGGTTACACATAGCCGGACTATATTGGGTCTATAGGTAACCGAGACGGTAAAATGACGGCTATTGCTTGCTGGGAAGCTACGCAGTTTCACGTGCAGAATCGATATGTATCGCCTGCGATACTGAAGGCGATACTTGTGTAGCTTGTCAGTGAACTACGGTTCTGTGTAGTAAACGTGGCTGCATGAATAAACAGGTGAATGAGATTTACGACTAATCAGAGAACAGGCATTACTGACGAGATGCGCATGATATCGCGTCTGAAAATCGGCACAGCCCTATGCTCCATAACACGTGTATATGGTGCTAAAACGTTCTGTGTTCTTTTCAGCAAACTAGTGACACTGAATTTTGATGTACTGTCATAATAATTATACGCTCTTTCGCCCTAGCGCTCTTTCTGAATTTTTATTAGGGGTTCAAGCACGTAGTGCTGAAACCCTATTGAAATTGTAGGAATTATTATTATTGTTTTTTTTTTTATTATTATTATTATTTTTTCCTGTAGCTGAGTTGATAACTGTAGGGTAGAGTGGGGGAAAACGCCCCCCTTAAGGAAAATGTGACATTACAGTGAAACAAAACATAAATGTGACTAGAATTGCCATCCCGGTTTTGAGTGACTATGGCAGGAGTTATTCACCAAATATTAAAATTGCTCAGCCTTCATAATTAATTAGTATTTTGACTGAACATATTTTTGTACAAAGGGGGCGTTTTGCCCCAGCAGTGGGGTAAAATGCCTCCTTTCTTACCAACCAGTTTGCTTCATAGATCAACAGCAAAATGAACAGGCTATAGCAGGGTTCCTCAAATCTTACCCTGGAGGTCCAATGACCTGCAGAGTTTATCACAAACCCTGCTAAAACACAACTGCCTGTGATTTTCTAATGATTGTGAAGGTAATGATTAGCATGCTCAGGTGTGTTTGATTAGGGTTAGAGCTAAACTCTGCAGGAAAGTGGATCCAAAGGTCCAGATTTGAGGATCCCTGGGCTATAGTTTTTAATCTCTAAAAGTAAAAGGCAAGTAATGTATCAACATGTATATATATTAATATTTATTTGAGGAATGTCCAAAATATCCAGTTTTTTAACATTTATATTTATACAACTAAGCCATGCAAACAAATATGTTGTAATAAATACATAAATATATAAATAAACATTAATTCATTATTACAACAAATATGTTGTAATAAATAAAATAAAATAAAAATAAACATTAATTCATTAATTAAGTGTAAAACAGGATTTGATAGACAGAAATATGTTATTATAGTAATTATGATAGAGAGAAACTATGCCCTCTGGGGGGCGTTTTACCCCTCAGCGTAGGGGGCGTTTTAGCCCACAAGCTATGTCTTTTTAAAAAAATGTTTAATTTTTAAAATACAATTATATTCCTTATAAATAACATATCCTCTCAAACTACAGACTTCACTCTTCATCTGTCATACATCACTGTGATATCCTACACAACAATATTCTCTTAAACACTTGTTTACTAATATCTGAAAATTATAGCACTTAGCATGTAATCCTCTTCTCTTCAAACACGTCGCTGGTGTCAGCTTCTCCAAGGAGATTTGTTTATCCCCGTTGTCAACGTAGTGCATAGCAACAGTTGAAAATGTATCTTGACCCCCTCGAGTGGTTATTTTGTGAAAAACTCGTTTTCCCCCACTCTACCCTAAAACACAGCGCTCATCACTGTCACTTACCCAGTCCCAGCTGTAAAAAGAGGAGGGGCGGGACAAATAACGACCACAGCCTACAACAATGGAGACGTCAATTTTACTGTTTATATTTAGTAAAATTCTTAACAGTGAGCTAGTATTAATACCTTGCTGCTGAAATCACAGCTAACAAAAGGTCTCAGATGGAAAAACGCTATGCCACCAAAGTGTTTTAAAGCGCAGCCAGCTGTCCATTTTAAGAAGAGCACCTGACATTTTTTCAGCTGGATAAAAACTCTTTGGTGGACGTTATTGAATTTATTGCTAGGCATATTAGTCTTTTTTTTTTTTTTTGCATTTATGCAATATACTGAAGCCAAACTTGAGAAAGTAGACCAGAATATTACACTGCGTTCCTAGACACGCAATTTGCGTAGCTGTAATTTATAGGCGGGGATTATGTTAATTGTGAATGAGCTTGCATGTGCACCCTATTTACGAATTCATGAACATACACGTTTAATGATCAAACTGGGCATTTATGAAGCGTTTGTGAATCTGGAGTTGAGTTTTCGGGAAGGTCTGTTTTACGTGCAAATTACTCAGAATTTACTCATATATAATTTACTCATATAGAGGTAAGTCTGTGGAAAAGATGAGGTAGGTGTTGAGCATCAACTCAAAAAGAGAGACTTAGCACCCAGAAAAGAAATATAGTTTTAACTTGCTAGCTAATGTATTTTACTTTATATGTATTTTGCTTGTTATCAGAAATAATCTACTCTAGAGGGACATCTCTGTGCAACACACAGTGGTGATTTGTTTCTGAAGGAATCTGCATTTTGAATGAATCAGGTAAACCAATGATTCAATTGCCCATGCATTTGCTTCATTTCTGAATCAGCCTTTGAATAAATTAATGAATCAGTCAATCAATCAATGACTTATTCCTTAAGACATTGACTGCCATCTACTGACAGTTTTAGTTTCTAATTTAGTGCATAATTTCAATAAAAATATTTTTATATGTCTTCATATTAATAAGAAATGGGGAGAATTCACCCCAAAATTACAATTCTGTTCAGCTTACTCACCCTTATGTAATTTCAAACATGTAAGACTTTCTTTTTCTGGCATAACATAAAATATTTTTTAGAATGTTGTTAATTAAACTATTTAATTTACTTTTTAGTATATATAAAAATCTACTTAAAGTTTATTTGATTCTTTTCTCATTTAAAACAATAATGGCTTTAAATTTGCTTTTGGGAGCAATTTTTTAGACATTTGATGTACAATTTGTTTGCAATTATTTAGATAAATTAATTGCCATATAGTGAAATTAATTAGGTTAAAAAACGTAATCACTTGACAGCATATAGCACAAATGTAAACATTTTTTTAAGTTCATATTCATTAATATTTCTCTTTGGAAGGCACTGCCCCCTAATGGCTATTCCTAGCAACAGCCCTACTCATAATACTCTGTTGAAGAAGTCATTACTTTAAAAAAAAAAAAAAAAAATTCAAATGCAAAACAAATGTTACAGATGATATTTCAAATAAATACTGTTTTCTTACACCTCTGTTTATCTCATCTATCTAGTCCTCCACATGCAGTAATGGTCTACAAATATTTGCATTAATTAATTTAGTCTTCTTATAAAAGAATTCTCACACACAGCAGTTGGGGGATCAGTGCTTTGCTCAAGGGTCTTGTCTCTGTCGTGGTATTGAGGATGAACTGGAGAGAGCACTAGTTATTCACTCCCCCCACCCACAATTCCCACCGGACCTGAGACTTGAACCAATGACCTTTGGGTTACAAGTCTGACTCTCTAACATTAGGCCACAACTGCCCCAAAATAGCAATAGAGAAACTTTTACTTTTGCACTTAAAATAGACCTATACCTTGTATAAGACATTGTATTGTGTGTCATCCAACTGTTCATCCAATTTATATGTTTTAAATGTAGTGACTTTGATATTTACAGATTCACAGAAATGATCTCACCAGGACAGAGTTTGACTCTAATGGTCTTCTGCATGTGACTGACGTGGTTCTTCACACTGCAACTGATGCTTCCAACAGTTTTCTCATCCAGATCAATGCTGCTGTCTCCATCCATCAGTGGATCTCCATTCAGAGTCCAGCTGTAGAGGAGCTGATCCCCCTCAGAGGAGCAGGACGCCCTCATCACCCCACTGGAGGAGCAGATGATTGACACTTCCACTGAGCCAATAGGAGCTGGAGGGAGGGACACATGACAGTCACATGACAAACACAGGAGAATCTTTTTCTTTCACAACTCATACTATTACTGGAGTATGTAGTGTGTTTACTGTGTGCTACAGGAAGAAAAACCTTCACAGAGATTTAACTGATTCATTTGCATGAGAGTGAGATCTTTGGAGAACATGAGATTGGAATGAGTCTGATGAGAGAGTTTCTGTACCTTCAACAATCACTTGAAGATCTGTAGATGTTTCTGTGCCATTTGAGTGACTGAGCCTTAATGTGTAATTTCCTGAATCTGCTCTGATCACACGCTTTATTATCACAGCCCCATTAATGACTGTCACATCAGGTCTGGTTTTATAAAGATCACAATCTTTATCTACTTTATCTACTTATCATCTACTGTGTTGTTTATTCTCTTTTGTATCTTCAAGTCATATTCACTAGTGTCCTCCACCATTAGCAGATCGAGTTTGTGTCCCAGAGCTGCATAACAGAGATTTGATTGATTAAACCTGCAGAACCGATCCAGACCTAATGAACAAATCACACACACACACAATGAAATGTACCAAAATATACAGACAGCATGAATTAAAATCAGAAAATTAGCTGAAGAAACATAACTAACAGACTCTTGATCTGATCTCAGTTGATCTAATGCACTATTTCTATTCATGCTATTCACATATGAATCACAATTTGGTATTCTAGCCATTCGCATCAATTTCAAAAATCTATTTTCTAGATAATATAGGCCTGAATGTAAAATGTAACCAAATGTTCTAGTACTCCCATGTTTATTTTTATTTATTTATTTTTGTCTGCATTGGAACAACACAAAAAACTGAAAAGAAAAGTCACATTTGATGCAATTCCAACCAAAAATTGCACTGGACAAAATTATTGGCACCCTTAACTTAATATTTATTAGCACCCCCTTTGGAAAAAATAACTGAAATCAGTCGTTTCCTATAACCATGAATTGCGGTTTTGTCACATAAATTTTCGTAAACTCCAGTCTTGCTTTTTATGCCTTTGTGTCAGCAGTGGTGTCTGCTGACATATTAGGAATAAACTTGGCAAAAGGATGCTGAACTATATCCATAGTTCAGTCCGAACCCCATTATCCTGAACTTACAGATACATTGTCCTTGTCATTTTGAGCATTTCAACTCGAAATGCGTACACTGGACATGAGAGAGAGAGATTAGAACATAATACAAGAGAGAGAGAGGAAAAGCACAGAACGGAGGGGGGATTGAATAGGAAAAAACAGAGCGCTATAAAGGAAGGGGAACAAAGGTCGGAAAAAGGAAGGGAAGACATAGAAACAATAAAGACAGAGTGTTTTCCAACAGGGTGACTGAAGGTGACTGAAGGTAGTTACTGAAGGCATCATATTTTTACAGAAGTCACGGTGGCTTATGAAAAGACACAGCTACTTTATGCAGGCTGTGTGCATTTTACTGTGGATTGACTGTTTTGAAACTTGTATAGTGGTTACATAGCCTCTAGACCTCAGTTGACACGAAAAAAGCCAGGAAATTGTGGTCTTCACACCTATTTGAACGCTTCAGCCAATTACTTCAGGAAATACGTCTTAAACATGAGTACTGCACATTTCAAAGTGAAAAAATCTGAAGAAAACTGACTGTTTTTTGTCATTTGTGACCCTGGATCACAAAACCAGTCATAATTGGGGGCAGCCGTGGCCTAATGGTTAGTGAGTCTGACTTGTAACCAAGAGGTTGCAAGTTCGAGTCCCAGGTCCGGCAGGGATTGACGGTGGGGGGAGTGAATATCCAGCGCCCTCTCCATCGTCAATACCACGACTGAGGTAAGACCCCTGAGCAAGGCACCAAACCCCCAACTGCTCCCCGGGCGCCGCAGCAATGCAATGGCTGCCCACTGCTCCGGGTGTATGTTCACGGTGTGTGTGTGTTCACTACTGTGTGTGTGCACTTGGATGGGTTAAATGCAGAGCACAAATTCCTAGTATGGGTCACCATACTTGGCCTCACGTCTCGTCACTATATTCACTATATTTCACTATCACTATAATTGGTAAATTATATGATATTGAGATTTATATATCTAAAGCTAAGTAAATAGCTTTCCATTGCTGTTCTTAGCAATGCGTATTACTAATAAAAAATATATTTACAATAGGAAATTTACAAATATCGTCACATTAACAGTGACTTTTGTCACTACATGTTGCCAGGAGCTGGTGATGAGGTTGCTAGTGGCCATTCTCACTACTGGTTGCCTTGACAGCAAATTAGGTTTCTTGCCTACTTTTTCATTTGCGTAGCCTATGTTTATCTAGGACTGAGAGGTAAATGATTGCATGAGCTGTCTTCTTTCCTATTGGCTGTCGCTCCTGAAAGTTGCTTTTCATTTGCATAAAGTTGAAGGATACTGAATTTTGTCGTGCCGCTGGACACACCGAATCCAGTCGCCAATGACTGCTGTCGCTCGTCACAGGAAATTGCCATTGAAATGGATTGGATTATGTTGCTTTGTCATTGCGTGTCACTTGAAGTGTGAATTACGGTAGCCTAGACCAGTGATTCTCAATCCTTGTCCTGGGAGACCCCTGCTCTGCACATTTTGCATGTCTTTCTTATTTAACACACCTGATTGAGATCATCAGCTTGTTCATGCATCCCTCTCCTAATGAGCTGATGATCTCAATCAGGTGTGTTAAATAAGGGAGACATGCAAAATGTGTAGAGCCAGGGGTCTCCCAGGACAAGGATTGAGAACCACTGGCCTAGACAAGCGGTTAAGTGCCAAGACCATAAGTGTGGGTGTCAGGGCCGGAGTGGGACTCATTTTCAGCTCTGGAGATCCATGCTCTGGAGATCCAGCTCTGGAGACCGGCCCACTTTAGTTTACGACTGACTATAGCTATTACAATAATGTAGTTAAAACTTCAGTAGGCTATAAGGTTGCAATAGTGCACTGTTCTCTACAGTCTTGTAATGCATTGTATTTTTCTATAGCCTTTCTCTTATCCATTTCTTAATCTGTTTTTTTTTTTTGCTTGCATATATCCAACTAAACATTTGTACAGTATGCCATAATGTATGTCTTCCTGCAGTTAAAAAGTTACCAGAGATAATCACATTTTCTTAACAAATGAACGCCTATGAAACATATTTTTATAATAATAATATTTTGCTAAACACTTTGATTTTTTAAATAAAATAGGCTATTATTGCAACCATATAGCCTATGAATGAAATGCATATTTTTCTCAACTTAGAGAGTGTGGGCTGCTTCTGGTGCTTTGATATCTGCTTCATTATAATGAGGTCTAAGTTTAAGAATTTTATTTTATTTTATTTTATTTTATTTTATTTTATTTTTTTTTTTTATTTAATTTTATTTTATTTGAATGAAGCCTATTTCCCCCTCTATTTAACAGCATTAACTTACAGTAGTGAAAGATGTCTTCCATCAGGTAGATTAAGGGTGCGTTCACACTTGTAGTTCGGTTCATTTGGTTAATTTGGTCCGGACCAAAAAGGAAAATGATACATTTGGTCCTGGTCCACTTAGCGTTCACACTGATATTTTGACAACGAACCAAAAGATACCGAACCTAAAGCCATAGTGATACGTTCGCGAACTGATTGGTCACGTTGAATGACGTATTTCGTGAAGGAACCACTGATCTATAATAGAGAATATATAGATCAGTGTACGGAACTCACCAAACTCACTCCAAACAAAAGGAAAAGGTGATTTCGACTTAAAGCGGCGCTGCGAGTGTATGACATCAAAGTACCCATTCACGCATCGGTCTGCTGATTGCCGCTTTAAGTCGGATTTACGCAATACCACCTGCTGGACTAAGTGTAACCCCTCCCACCCGGACTCGCACACCGCTCCGAGTGGGTCTCGAACCCGGGTCTTCCGGCATGGGAGGCGGGCGCACTAACAAGGAGGCTAAAGGCTACAGCCTCGTCGCCAGTACACCTCTTGTGATCAGGGGAGTGAGGTTTACCTGCACAGCACTCACCGCTGGCCTCCATTACACTCACTCCCATCCAGGTCATGGCACCAATGTAACCCCTCACACCCGGGTCCTACTTGCACACCGCTCCAAGCGGGTCTCAAACCCGGGTCTTCCGGCATGGGAGGCGGGCGCACTAACAAGGAGGCTAAAGGCTAGTGAGTGAGGTTTACCTGCACAGCACTCACCGCTGGCCTCCGTTACATAAGCACGCTCATTTTTGCGTGCATATGTTTTATTTTCACCATCTACGAACTCATAAAGAGCTCATACAAGGCACTTTACCTCCTCGTTGCTCTACGTTTGCCCTCTGCTCGTTTTGTTTTGGGTACCACTTGTTCTCTTTGTGAAATTATGTCGCATAGCGTCACATCTTGTCATTACTTCCTGGTTTTGGTTCGTTTAGAAGTATTTGGTCCGTGTTGCGTTCATATATCATTTGAACCGCACCAGAGTTCGCTTGGAAGCGGACCGAGACCTATCTTTTTAGTGGTCTCGGTCCGCTTGTTTGGTGCGCACCAGGGTTCGGATGGCAGCGTTCACACTTACTCAAACGAACCGCACTATCAGAGCAATCGCACCAGGGTTCGTTTTAATCGAACCAAACATGACAAGTGTGAATGCACCCTAAATGTTTTCCTGCCTTGCTAAATGTTGAGGTAATGCTCAAGTTGCATTTGCCCAAACTGATTTGCCAAAATCAAAATGCGGACTTTGAAGGGAATTGCTGTCATCGCTGTTATAGATGTGACTGAATGCCATGAATGTCAAATAACAACTGATTTATTCTGCTTCTCTCTTTCAGTAGAACTTTAAATGATAGCGACCTCACCAGGTCACACATATTACATCTCCCCCTTTTTTTTATTTTTTTTTTTTTTTACCGAAATACAGAGTAACAAACATAACAGGAACATTATTTCAAAATAACTAGTGACACCCATTACTAAATTAAGGAGTACCACACGTTATAGTAAAATTCAATAGAAATCCTAAGAGTCTCACTTCATAAGTCTAATCTCAAAGGTGGTTTACGAACTCTTTTAGGATATCTCGCTTCTGTGGTGCTGGGCTCTGTCACAGTGGACTGTACATTGACACAGGGATCTGTAACTCGGCACTGGGCATCAATTTCATCACTTCCTCCTTCTTCTGTGGGTGTCACTTGGGAAATACACTCTTGTTCTGAATCATGGGTGATGTTTTTTTGGGGTTGTTCTTTGGTCTGTATGAGATGTCTTCTATTTCGTCTGAGTTTTTGACCATCACTTTCTACAACATAAGAACGTGGTGCCTCACACACTTCTACCACCTTTGCCGGCTTCCACTGTGCATCCTTTTCTACACGTACATAATCACCCAGTTCAAGATCTGGTAGGGGTCTGGCACCCCTGTCATAGTACTTCTTCATTTTGAGTTGGTTGCTTTTGAGTTGTCTGTGTATGCCAGTCATGCATTGTGGTTGAAGCAATGTCTGTGAAGTGGGTAGCTGTGTTTGAGTTCTACGCCCCATGAACATTTGTGCTGGAGAAGGAAGGTTTTCCAGTGGTGTGTTTCGGTAGTCTAGGAGCGCGACGTATGGATCCTGTCTGTCTGCCTTGGCTTTTTTAAAAAGTGATTTAATCACCTGGACAGCCTTTTCAGCTTTGCCGTTACTTTGTGCATACTTTGGAGATGATGTGACGTGCTTGAATCCGTATGACTTACTGAAAAGAGCAAAGTCAGCTGAAGCATAAGCTGGGCCATTATCCATTATCATCACTTCCGGTATACCATATCTAGCGAAATGTTGCTTGCAGATTTGAATGATGGTTGGGCTTTTAATGTTTTTCACCTTGTCGACTTCTATGAAGTTGGAATAGTAGTCCACAAGTACAATGTACTGTTCAGAATCAAATTCAAACAGATCAGAGCCCACCTTTTGCCACGGCCAATGTGGTATGTCATGTCCTAACATGGGCTCTTTGCAGTTTTGTCTCTTGAATGTATTGCACACTGGGCACTTGGAAATTAGGTCAGTAATCTGCGTTGACATGCCAGGCCAGAACATTATGTCTCTTGCTAGTCGTTTAGTTTTTTCAATTCCTTGGTGACTGGCATGGAGTTTGTGTAACATGAATCTTTGTTTACTTTGGGGAATGGTGATGCGGTTACCTTTTAGGAGTATGTCATCTTCGACAGTCAGTTCATCACGATAATCCCAGTAAGGTTTTGCCTGGTCAGGTAATTCACGTTTGTCTTCAGGCCAGCCGTTTAGTACAAAACGTTTGACCATGGGCAGCACTGAATCATTTCTTGTTTCTGTTTTCATTTCCAACAGGCGCAACGGTGCGATTGGCAGTGAAACAACGGTGCACACCTGTATATCATTGTCCGCCGTGTCGGTATCTGTATGGGGCTGATCATTTCTGATTAGGGCATCAGCTATGTGTAGCTCTGTTCCTTTTTTATATATCACGGTCAAGTCGTATTTCTGGAGTTTCAGGAGCATTTTTTGAAGTCGGAGAGGAGTGTCAGCAAGATTTTTTTTCATAATCATTTCTGAAGGCTTATGGTCACTTTCTACTGTGAACTGTCTGCCAAATGTGTACTGATAAAATTTTTCACATCCAAATACAATAGCTGCCAATTCTTTTTCAATTTGTGCCCAGCGCTTTTGTGTTTCAGTAAATGCCTTGGAAGCAAATGCTATAGGGCAGTTGTTTTGAAGTATCACAGCACCTACTCCGCAACTGGATGCATCCACACTGAGTGTCACTGGCATTACTGGATCATAATATTTGAGAGTGGCTGTTTCAGAGACCATTGTTTGTAACTTCTCAAAACTCTCTTGATGAGCTTCTTCCCAGCACCATTCTGCTGTCTTTTCTAAAATGAGTCTTAGAGGGGCTGTAACATCAGACAGTTGTGGGAGGAATTTCCCTAAGTATGTGATCATGCCAAGGTATTGTTGCAGCTCTGTTCTGTTTTGTGGTCTATGCATGTTCCTGATGGCAGCCACTTTTTGTGGGTCTGGTTTAAGTCCGTCTGCAGTCAGCAAGTGGCCCATGTAGCTCACTTCTTTAGCTTTGAATGTACATTTCTCTGGATTTAGTTTTATGTTTCTTTCTCTAATGCGCTGCATTACTTTTTCCAGTCTCTCGTCATGCTGCTGCTCGTTCTCCACCCAGATCAATATGTCGTCCACAATCACTTCAACACCTTCTTCAAATGTTTGGGTCATGATTCTCTGAAACATCTCTCCAGCACAGCTGATTCCAAAAGGCAGCCTTTTATAGGCAAATCTTCCGAAAGGGCTGTTGAAAGTGCATAATTTAGAACTCTCTTCGTCCAATTTTATTTGCCAGTAACCAGACTGTGCGTCAAGTGTGGTGAATACTTTAGCCCGAGGCATTGTCACCACCTCCTCAATTGTTAACATTGGGTAATGCTCTCTTTCAATGGCAGCATTCAAATCTTTCGGGTCCATGCATATTCTTACTTTCTTCTTTTCTGGTTTCCATATAGTGACCATACTGTTGACCCACGCTCTGGGCTCCACCACCCTTTCAATGACATCCATCTTTTCCATCCGTTCCAGTTCTTCCATGACTTTGTTCCTGAGAGCCACTGGAACTCGTCTGGGTGGATGTATGACAGGCTGAGCATCGTGTTTGAGTTTGATGTGTTGTTGCCCTTCTATACATCCTAGCCCTGTGAAAACGTCAGCATATCGGTTTTGAATGTCACCATGCTGTGATGTAACTGCTGCTACATGTTTGATGAGTCCCAAATTTGGTTTTACGGCCGTTCAGTTTGATGTTTACCATCCAATCCTCACCATTTCTTGCATTCACAGCATCAACGTAGAATTCGTTTTCTGAATCGGTCTCTTCCAACACAGCATTTATATTTTTCTGAGGTCTGGTAGACATACATTTACTAGCAAAATGATTCTTTTTTCCACATCTTTTGCAGTTTACTCCGTATGCTGGACATTTACCTTTGTTGTGATCTCTTCCACAGTACTTACAGTTTCGTATGATGTAACGTGTCATGTCTGGATCCTTTGCTTGTGCTTCGTGTCTTGGTCGCGTTTGTCTTACTGTGTGAACTTCTGTGTCTGATGCGACTTGAATTTGTGAGAGGTGCGCGCGGCTTGCCTCTGCAGCGCGCCACATTTGAACTGCTTTATGCAAATCTAAATCCGTTTCTCTCAGCAGCCTGGCCCGGAGATCATCGTCGCGAATGCCTATAACGATTCTGTCCTTTATTAGGCTGTCACATAGTTGTCCGTACTCACATGACTTGGCTTTAGTTTTGAGATCCGTAACAAACTGATCGATGCTTTCACCCAGTGTTTGCACTCTTGAATTGAAGATATGGCGTTCAAATGTCACGTTCTTTTGGGGCTCAAAGTAGTCATCAAATTTCTTTATTATTTCTTTCACGTTGTCTTTGTCTTCAGTTTCTATAAAGTCGAACGTGTTGTAAATTTCTAGGGCTTCGTCACCGATGACGTGTAGCAGTGTGCAGCTTTGTATTTTCTTATCTTTTGTTTCGACTCCCGATGCTGTCATGTACAGGCCGAATTTTTGTTTCCATTTTTTCCAGTTTTCTGCCATGTTACCTTCAAGTTGCAGCGGCTGTGGCGGTTTTAGTCCTTCCATATTTGGCTGGATTTCTATACTTCTGACACCATGTTATAGATGTGACTGAATGCCATGAATGTCAAATAACAACTGATTTATTCTGCTTCTCTTTTTCAGTAGAACTTTAACTGATAGCGACCTCACCAGGTCACACATATTACAATCGCGAGTCCCGCTCGCTGTGAAGCGCGGCAGACAGAGGATTCAACTTCGCCTTAAACCCGTCCTCAAATGGCTGCATTCACAAATAACACAATAGTTTGCACAAAAAGAACGAATAATTAACTCTAATAAACTCTAATAAAACTAATAAACTCATCCTTCACCGTCCCTATCACTTCGAGGACACCAGATCCCCTGTTTTCTTTGGACACTGTTGTTATCCCCCCCCCCCCCCCCCTTTTTGGACACTTTCTTTTGTATTTCTGTTTAATAAAAACCTCTCCGAGGTTTGACACCACACCCCCTATGTCGGTCGTATATATATATATAGGTCATATATATATATATATATATATGGCAGCAAGACAGGAGCTGCAATAGCAATTTTATTTTATGAATTGATTTTAAATATACAGTAGTACATCCCTCACATTTCAGAAGCCACTTTAGTATATCTTCTCAAGGGACAATACTATAGAAATGAAACTTGGATATATTTTAGAATAGTCAATGTGCAGCTTGTATAGCAGTATAGATTTACTGTCCCCTGGAAATTACTCAACATGCAGCCATTATTGTCAAAATAACTATTTGGACAGTAGAGTAACTGGGACCCAGCATCTGTGAGAAGTGCAAAATGCTTTACAATAGCAAACACACATGTACATCTGTTCACGGAAATTGGTTTAAAAAGACTACGCACAGACTATAATTATAGAAACTAGCATTTTGATTTCATGGGTCTTTAACACTTCCTCTCACATAATACTCCACTAATACGCACAGTCAAGAAGATCAGAAAACTCTGTTGCTAGATCACTGCAGACTCCTAATGTAACAGAGATTGATCTGACTGAACAATGATCAGCATCATAAGATGAGTTTGATGTGAAAGGGACTCACATGAAGCAGTCTGCAGTAGCAGCATCAGTCCAAAGATGAGCATCATTTCTCCAAAGTCCAGTTTCCAGAAGAGACCAATCCCAGCGGAAGAGTGTGATGCTACTACAGATCGTCTGTCTGTCTGTATTCTGGCTCTCATCAAGTGTCTTTGCAGCACAATGAGGAAATATCTGAAGAGGAAGTTTCCTTTTATGGTGAAAAACAGATGCTGTTAGTCTGCACTAAAATAAATCTAAATGTGGCAAGTGAAACTAAAAGAAATGTGTAGAAGAAGTAGTAGTACCATTTACATTAAACTGTAGCTTGTTGCAACAATAAATAATGTTGTTGCGATTTGAACTAGTCACCTAGCTAGAATTTAACATGGATTGTCTAAGTAGGCTAATAACCCTGAGAAATCACTTATTGAAATCACTTATTCACCCTCAAAAACAACTGAGATACAGCGCCTCCATTTGGGTCATCATTGTAATGGCTCATTAAACTGTATGTCAACTTAATGGGTCCATAACTTCAACATTGTACTGTAACCAACAATGCAATGACTCATTCAATTTAATTCATATGTATTTGTATAGTGCTTTTCACAATGCATATTGCTTGACAGAAAATGCTATACAGATCCAGGATAGTTTTAAACAAGAGGTGGTATTAGAAAGCACAGTTATATTAAATTATATAGTATTTAGAAATATCATATGTGCATTTTAAAACAAACTTGGTGTGCATTTTAAAGCAATGGTAACAAGATCATTTTGTATGATGATCCAGAGCTTACATCATCTGGAGCACTATGGTAGACATCATATTTACAGGTGTTGGGTCATCCTATGTCTTCATAAGAGGCTGGACCAAACTGGTGCTGGCATAATCTCTAGTTACATCAGGATGGGTCCATATTTAAAAATGGTACAGTCAAAATTTCTGAAAATGGCCATGTTATTAGCCAAAAGTGCTGGGCTATAACTCAGTAGTGAATGAATAGTGTACATTAAAACATGGAGTGTGTTGTGTCATGATATCTTGTATCAAGGATGTAGGTTTTATTTTGGCATTGGTGGGGACATAACGGCAGACATTTGAATTGTTTGATCAAAATTATTGCTAGGGACAATTTATTAGTGTCTGGATATATGTCATAGCGTCTATACTAAATTCCACACCCTTGAAAATCATAACAAGCCATGTCCGGCTTTGGCAACTATAGTTCTCTCCTTAAATATGAAGAGATCAAACAACAGATTCATGACTTCATCTAAATTTCACACACACAGACACACACACACACACACACACACACACACACACACACACAAAAGCTTATGGCTGTAATTACACTCTAAAAAAGATGGTTCTTTAAACGTTCTTTATATGTAATAACAGTTCTATTTAGAACCACTGCATCCTGAAGAACCCTTTCAATGCTGAAATGGTTCTTTGTTTCAGAGTTTAGGGTTCTTTTTCCCGCCTAGCAGAGTTGTGTACTCGAGTCGCATGACTCGAGACTTGACTGGGACTCGAGTCACAAATTTGATGACTTATGACTTGACTCGACATAATCAAAGAAGACTTGAGACTCGACTTGGACTTTGACAGCAATGACTCGAGACTTGACTTAGACTTGAACCCTGTGATTCGGCAAGTCTTACGGCTATATCTTCTGATCATATAGGCTGGTTACTGAAGCATATGATTACAATGGTATGATTAGCGCAGCTTTTGGCACTGAGCCAGAGAGGGACTCGCTAAGTGAACGCTTGTATTGTTTTTATCCACACAGGGTGACCATGCATCCTCTTTTTGGACTTAAAAAATGCGTCTGGCCGGAATTTCTAAATCACCCCAAAATGTCCGGGATTTGGCTTTTGCTTTCTACAGTCTCCATTCATTGTGCGCGTTTTTTGTATTAAAGCCTTGCGCAGGACTGTTTTCTTATCTCACTCCCTCAAACATATTGAATATAATTTTCACGCATCACAGAGTCGCTATCAATGTGCAGAGTATTTAAATCACTTTGGATGCAGCTCGTGTTTAATGTAGGGTTGCGAAATCCGCATTTTTTCCACAGAATTGGTCTGATTTTAAACTGTTGTGGCGGGTTGATTTTCTCACGTGGGTTAAAAGTTTGAAATATTGCATAAATTCCGTTTGACTGAAATGCTTGTACTGAAACATTTTACCTTCTACTTGTGATAAAACTGTGGTAGATATTAGTTTTGTGAAGGGTGGCCACTGTGGTACGAAGCTTTTAGCTGTGTTTATGATCAATCTCCATAGCGGTGACTGTAAAATATGTAGTTTTGGTATGGAAAACAAATGAAACAGTGGGCTTAAAATTAATTATTCATTCAATTATTCCTATATTTGTTCACAAACAATAATTAATTATTCAATGAAACACCACTAATTATTGTATATTTGCAATTATTCATACTATAGACTATTATTGACTTAAAATTTACTGTAGTAATTAATACAGAGCTTGCAACTCGACTTGGACTTGCCCGTCTTGACTCGAGACTTGAATGCAAAGACTTGAGACTTACTTGTGAATTGCAAAACAATGACTTGGTCCCACCTCTGCCGCCTAGTGCTGCATGATTAATCATATCGCAATCACAATGTCAGCCTGTGCAATCATATGACGGGAAAATGTTGCAATTACATTATTTTATATTAATTGTGTGCACTTGCTTTCTGAGAACAGTTTGCCTATTTTCCGTGCTGCAAACAAAACAAAAGATCTAAATAAATAAATAAATAAATACAAAGATCTGACAGTCTCTCAGTAATACAACAAATTTATATCAAAACAAAACAAAGCATAATTACAGATGTGTTTGTGAGCCTCACGCTATAGTATAAGTCTTCGAAGTCATAAATTAATCACAGACTCCATAACGCACTGCATGGCAAAAGACATGATACCTATCCACAAGGGTTGTAATTTCCATTGGGGACAGGGGTGACATGCCCCCCACCCCACACACTTTTAAATTAATGCCTTGTATTGTAGAGTACACGCTCAGCACTGCAGAGAGTTTCCTGTGACAGTTGAAACCGAAAGTAAAACGCGCACGCCTATTGAAAAGCTATTTTAATAGCCCACGTTTAGAGAGCGACCATAATTTATAAGATATGATAAAATATAGATTAAGAACTCCAATTTGTTGAAATTGACCTGTTCTTAATGATGACCCTGAGATCTCTGTCATTACCCAAGTTCACCACACGAGGTCTCCATCAGCAAAGCGCTATCAATCTGCAGCCATTTTGAAATCATAATGTTTTACTGTTCTTGTCCTTTCAACAGACTTGTATTGGATTCTTGTTCAGTGTTACATTTAATTAATTACTATTCATGTCACATCATTAATTGTGTAGTCATATAATCAATATTAAGTCTGTTAAATTAACCAACAGATCACAACAAGGTAATTTTCTGCCTCAGCTTCTTCAGCTCCCTGATGTTCAGCAGCCATTCAAATTCTGTGTCTCAGATTGAAACCTACATCTGTACGAAAAACAAAGACCCTTTCAGCCAACATTTCCAGCGTTTTAAAACTAATATGGATTCTTTCATTATTTCCTCAAAAAACAGATAAAACAAACAAACAAACAAAGAAAAACCACCTCTTATTTCAAAGGAAGTCGGAAGCGGAAGTCGTCATAGTGCAGCAGGTATTTTTTTTTTTAATGAATGCCATAACCAACAACAAGAATTATCCATTGCAAACAGACAAAAAACAACAAAACATTTAAATAAAATTTATTTAAATAAAACACAAAAAATACAATAAACCAGTGCAAAACTGCAATACAAAAGAACAGCATTTATTCAAAATATAAATCTTTTCTAACAATGTAGATCTATGCTATCACTTTTTATTAATTTAACGCATCCTTAGTGAATAAAAGTATTAATTTCTTAAAAAAATAAAAAAAATAAAAAATAAATAAAAATGTACTGGCCCCAAACTTTTGAACAGTAGTATTGTTAGAAAACCTTTCTATTTTAAATAAATGCTGTTATTTTTTTTAACCTTTCATTGATCAAAACATCCTGAAAAAAGTATCACAGGTTCCAAAAAATACTGTTTCCAGCATTGATTATAAATCAGCATATTAGAATGATTTTTGAAGGATCATGTGACACTGAACACTGGAGTAATGATTCTGGAAATTCAAGATATAAATTACATTTTAATGTATATTAATATAGAAAAACGTTGATTTACATTGTAATAATTTTCACAAAACTTTTTTTCTGTATTTTTGATCAAGTGAAAACAGCCTTAAAAACATAATAAACTTCTTTAAAGTTTATCATGTCTTCAAGGTAAAAAAAAAAAAAAAATACAGTTTTATGCTACAAAGTCTAGTGCAACAAGTTTCCACCTTATTTTTCAAAACGGAAGTAAGCCTGTGGGGGAGACTTCCAGTTCATTAGACACTATAGAGAAATAGTAAACAGTGTGCTCATAATTAATTTAATACATTAAAATAATATGGTTAGACACAATTTGCAGTATCACACAGCAAAACAAGCCGTTTTGTACAGCTAAAAATAGCTGGACGCGGGTGAGACCAGAAGCCAGAATATTATTGCATGGTATTTCACAGAAAGACATTTAATAAAGAACAAATGACTTATTTATTCAGCACAACAAGTCATTAATTGCTCACAGAAATCATGATTCCCTTCAGTTGCTTTATTGGAAAGCCGGCCAGTGTTTGTCTGTTTATATTTCTTTTCTGTATCAGACACTGTATTTTTTCTGTCACTACACAGGAAAGAATAGTGCATTTCATCATAAGCAGCTAAAAACTGGCCTGTTGTGTTTTCGTGAAAGTGAAGTGTGAGCTTACAATACAGTCCATTGACCACAGGTGGTTTTGCGGTGGTTTTCACATTAGTGCGGCTGCACTTGAGCATACACGCATTCCTCTTTTCTTTTACTCGGCTGCTGTTCGACCTTTCTGTTGGCGAATGTCACTTCTCCGTAATGAAGCTCTTGCTCCTTCTTCGCATTCTTGTTTGTTTGAGGGTCCGTCGTGGCACTTTCCTCATCTGCAGAAAGAGAAGAAGTACAACAGAAAAAAATCACATGAATCTCCAGTGACCCTTTATATATTTATTTATACTCTTACTGTATTTTATTACCCTTTATTTATGCTTTATTTATACTGTTTATTTTATAGGCATTATGTATTTATATTATTTATTGTACTTGCATGTTTATACTCTCACGAACACATCAATATTCATTGTATATTTCACAAATTTTCAATTTCGTGTTACAACAGCAAAGCAGAAAAACCCTTGAACTTCCTTTCTAGACTTGCTGTTAGTCAACACTTCACTATGTTTGAGGCAGCACTAGTGCCGGATGTTGGTAATACAACCACATATGCTTTTTTATCAGATTTCCCTTGACACTACTGCCTCATGCATTTATACTGGACCTAATCTAACAAGTCAGACTGACTTACTGCCGTACTCAGTAATGTTTGGGTGGTTATAAAATACTAGAACCTCCCAAATGTGTCAAATTCCTTTACAATTTTAATTATTATTATTTTTATTTTTAGTAAAAGTTGATCAAAAAATCACAAGTCACTGTTTTTTCTATAGCAGAGTGTTGACATCTCTGATTTGATTCACTGACAGTCTGGGGAAAAAAAAAAATATATATATATATATTTCTGTTAAACTATGAGGAAATCAGGAACTGTTTTTTTAATGACTTTTTTATGTCATTTAAAGTAAACAGTTATATTGAATGTTTATGCATACATTTTAATTATGTCATTATTTACTAAAAAACATCAACATACAGATTTGGAACAACATGAGGCTGAATAAATAATAACTTACACAAATTATTATTTGCCCAAATAGGTTTTGGGCGAATTGTTTCCTGGGTAACAGCAACTGCTTGTGTATGAACCGTAAATTAATTAACATTAACATTATATTATTGAGTTACAAATGAGGACATATATGTGCACAAAACCAGCCTTAAGTAGCACGAGTATATTTGTAGCAATAGCCAAAAATAAAATCATGGCTCAAAATTAGCGATTTTTCTTTTATGCCAAAAATCATTAGGATATTAAGTAAGGATCAAATATTGTCTTATCCTAACAAACCAAACATCAATGGAAAGCTTATTTATTCGGATTTCAGATGATGTATACATCTCAATTAAATAAAAAAAGAAGTTAAAAGTAAAAGTAAAGTGATAAAGCACTTAATTTAGCAGCAGTGTTGCAATGCTAAATTTTTATACATAAATACTAACTTGGTGTGGGTTTGAGACGATTCTTCTTATAAACGTAGAATGCAATGGCGGCCAGAACAATAAGAATTACAGCAAAACCTCCCAGAATGATCAGTGTGACTGAGGGAGCTGTGTAAAAAACAAACAAAAAAAAACATGGTTATTGAAAGTATTGAAAGTTAAACATATTCTCAAAAGCCATAAGAGAAACTATTATTTTAAACATGAAAATATAAATATATAAAATATATACAAATATTTTTATATAAATATTCTGATGAGAGAGTTTCTGTGTTGTCTTTTACTCATTCATTATTATCCTTATGTTCTGTATTTGATTTTATAATTTATTTTCATGAGAGTGAGATCTTTGGAGAATGAGTCTTATGAGAGAGTTTCTGTACCTTCAACATTCACTTGAAGATATTTATGTGATTCGGTGCCGTCTGAGCTATGGAGTTTTAATATGTAATTCCCTGAATCTTCTCTGATCACATTTGTTATTATCAGAATCCCATTAATATATGTAACTTCAGATCGTTTGTCATAAAGGTCACATTCTGACGTCTTTATTTTGCCACCCTTTATTCTACAAACTGGATCATCTTGTGAACTGTTTACTGTCTTTTGTAACGTCAGATTATATTTTCCAGTTTCCTGCACCATCTCCAGTTTGAGTTTGTCTCCCAGAGCTGTGTTACAGGGATCAGTCTGATTAAAACTACAGTTTCTCTCCACACCTGAAGAACAAAACACACACAGACAATACCAACATCAACTTTAAACACTAAAAATAATGCAAAAAGTATAATGTAAAGAAATGAGCACTGTGGCAACCCCTTTAACATACATTTAAATCAGTAAACAGGTACAGACAAATATTTTCAGAAAAATACATTTCTACTACCAAATAAATGTCAGACAGACACTTGATCTGATCTCACTAAACATCTAAACTGCACTCACAGATGATCAATCCTTTACACACTTTCACTTATATGTTAATATTTAAATAAATTATGAGACAGAAAATGCTAGGTATGTCCAAATTGCATACTTATGCTCTATTCTGTACTATTTTGTAATATAAATAATGTTAGTAGTGTGTTTACTCTAAAAATTACAAAAATAAAAGGTTGCCTTTAAATACACTGATGATGCAATATCCACACTGTTGAACTAAACTGAATCAACACTGAATTGAGTTGGTCTGAGTTAACTCATATTCAATGAAGTTTGCATCATCGTTTCCTGTTTACTTAAGTTGCTTTGACACAATCAATACTGTATAAAGTGCTATAACAATAAAGGTGACTTGACTACTAGATCACTGAAAACTGAAAAAAGAAAGCTTTTCCCAACTCTCTTTAATGACAATTTTTATACTCTCATTTATATTTTTTAATTCATTTTTCTACTAAACGTCCAACAGTCAATGTACATGTGTCACTGTCATTTTTGTAAGTTTTCCTAAACTCTTCTTGAACATTTGCACCACATTTCAATCTTGGTTTACATCATCACAGCTTTTTAAATGTAATAATTAGCATTTACTGTACCTCTTCTGCAAGCACTTAAACAACCCACAACCTTAAACCATAACACTTAAAACTACTAAGACTACAAAAAACAAACAAATATCTGTTACATCTCTGCTCTAGATTGTTTCTTGTCTAGCCTAATAAACCTGGCTCTGCGATAAATTGTTTATGTTCCTCATCTGTAAGACCCTTTGACTTTTCTAAAGAAACACATGCATCTGTAATTTTAGATCAAGTATTGATCATGTAAGACAAACAAATGTATTTTTATAAAAAAAAAAAAAGTGGACTCACATGCAGCAGTTTGCAGCAGAAGCATCAGTCCAAAGATGAGAATCATTTCTCTAAATCCAGCAGAAGAGTGTCAGATTGAGCCTCACGCAGCGTCTTCACTGACAGACAGCAGCTCTACTGACACATCAGGAAATTACATGACTTTAACAAAGAAAGAGGAAAGAGGAAGTTTCCTCATAAGAGGAGAAGACGCGCCGTTGGTTGGCAGTTTCCACTATTACACTTTTCAGCAATGGAGACTAGCAAAAGAATAAACAAGTGACTCTAGAACTCATAGAACTATAGTTTATCATCTAAAATGAATGTCATTTTTAATGTTCATTCATGTCCGAATCGAATCAACTTTTTTTGTATCTGTTAAATCGTTTGGACATTTTTTGCAGGTTTTAATTACAGAAAAGACAAACTATATCTGTCACTGATACTGTAGAAAGCAGAAGCGCAGGGCTAACCACAAAACAGATTATCTATTGAAAACATGCAGGTTACCAGTGTTTAGTTTAAAGCCACAGAACCCAAAGTACAAAACTACAAAATAAAACGGACAGATGAAGCAACAGACCACAACTGTAGCATCAGGTGCTTTACGTACAAAAAGAAGCATGCAAATAAAATTGGCATCACATTTTTTCTCACACACACCAAGCATGAACCTTCTATTTCGGTTGCAGGGTACATCGAAAAGTGTTCTAGATATAACACTAGGAGCAAGAATTAATATATAAACATATCTTTTTGTGAACCTCAACATTCAAGATGACATTTTCAGTTGCTGAAACTCAGCTGTGGTTTTCAGACTGGAAGTGGCCAGCAGAAAGTGTGAGAATGGTGGTGCATTCATGCCATGAAAGACAGAAGTCCTCAAATGTA
Organism: Cirrhinus molitorella; assembly: GCA_033026305.1. Classification (NCBI taxonomy): domain Eukaryota; kingdom Metazoa; phylum Chordata; class Actinopteri; order Cypriniformes; family Cyprinidae; genus Cirrhinus; species Cirrhinus molitorella. The sequence goes on from CM065129.1 coordinate 36,459,916, forward strand.
TTAATTTCTTTGGCCTTATTGCTAGGCATAAAGTATGCATACTGTATATCTCTTACACAGACGTGTAGTCAAGTGTTTCCTGCACTGCTCACATAGACCGGGTACAGTTGAAACACCTTAAATAACTTGTATGTGCAGCAAGTCTGATGTGTGATATTTGCTTCACACATGCATATTAGCAGCCTCTTTGAGCATGGGAAATTTCAACTATGTGCACTTCTCCAGTCTTAAGATATCGGCACAACTTTTTTTTTTTTTTTTCCAAGGTAAGTTTTTCACTTTACCACATCTCTTCCACATTGAATAGCTTCTCATCCTTACATTCCTGTTAAAGTTCACTTACATTTTCTTAAACATTAATCTGTGCACTACAAACTATTGCATGACTTTGTGTCATGCAAGGTCATTGTAAAATCTAGAGAAATGTTGGATGTGGTCAGCGGGGTACAGTATCAATTGCAGTTTAATTGCACGATGCAAGAAGTAAGTTAAGAGTCACAATGTGGTTATGGTTTATTAGGCTATTGTTATTATTTGTATACATTATGTGCATTGTTATTATGTTTATTAGTTTATTGTTTGCATCTGATCTGTTTTATTATTGCTGTTTGCAGTTATAATACAATGTTTTACAAATGAACGTTTAACTTAACAAATAATCAAAGAAAACACTAAATGGAAATGAAAATTTTGAATGCTCATTTTTTAAAGGTATTTCACATTTGCAATGAATTGGTTAGGTGCCTTACAGCATTATGGATTTTAAGTATAACAGTTGTCAACTTTGAGTACACAACTAGTTTACGTCTAAGTTTTTAGTTTGTACTATACTTGTATACTACTATGTCCCTATTTAGGTATTAATTTATATATATATATATATATATATGAATATATGAACATGCAAAACATCAAAAAATAATAAATGATAATAACAAATAAACAAACAATAAAAAGGACAGAGGATCTGCTTGTAAACAAAAACATTTTATTCTAGCTTCATGAATTCTTTTTTTTTATAAACACTATTATAAAAGACTCTTCATGATAATCAAAACATAGATGGAGTTAATCAACACTCCAAAGCTTGACAGTCATTATTTCCTTCTTCATGGGTCGATATTTTATTCCATAACATTACACAGTTTTACATCTCACTGGTTTTGATGCTGTTTTATGTCTGACTGTGTAAAGACATGTGGAAGCATGTGCTGTTTCGGTTTCTTCTTCACTTGTGTTTTGGAAATTCTGTACAGAAGATGTACAATAGCGCCCCTAGCGTATAACAATGGAAACATGGATTCTCAGAGCACAAGTATAGCTCAAACACTTAAGACTTTTTCCTAAGTATAAGTCAAGTATAATTAAATGTAATTTTAAGTACATTTCTGAGAAGTATATAAAGCACATTTCTGAGAAGTACATAAAAAGTATAATGAAAGTTATACTTTCCTATTTTAGTTTAAAAGAAGTATACTGATAGTTGAATAAGGGAAGTGCTCATTGTGTCAAGGTATCATTTCTCTCAAAGTTATTAAACAAATGCAAATGTTCTTACATTAAGAGTACATTGTTCAAACTGATCTGGGCTGTATAGGCATAGGCAAAAATCTATCATCATTTAAGTACCTGGTAGCTATTGATTTTCACAGTACGGCAAAATAAAAAAAATAAATAAATAAATACTATGAAAGTCAGTGGCTACCAGCAAATTTTTGGTAAACAAAATTCATCAAAATATCATGTTCAGCAGAAGAAAGAAACTTGAGGGTGAGTAAATGACAACATTTTGTGTGCAAAAATCCCTTTAATAAAGTTCTCAAAACGTTAAGGTTGGACATTCACCAAACATACTTACTACTACTTAGGGGAGAGTGGGGTAAGATGAGCCTTTTTTAACTCATGTCCTCAAGATAAGGAAAAATTAGGCAGAATAACGATGGAGTATCTAAGTATTCCTATCATTTTAAATCATCAGAACATGTCTATTACAAAGGGTTCTAAAAATATAAAAATATGTCTTAAAAAAAGAGTTTCTGTGGCTCAATTTGCCCCACGTTAGGGGTAAACTGACCCGAGTCAGAAGGTAAGATGCACCATCTGGATGATCACTGAACCTCTGACTGAATCTGATTCAAACCCATGTGAAATTTTAAAGATAATTTACCTCTTTTGAAAACAAACTTAATAATCAAATTTGTTTTGCAAAAAAATAAATAAATAATGTAAATGTTGGGCCTCCTTTTGTGGCCAATACAGCATCATTTGGTTTTGGGATTGACAAATACATGTCATGCACAGTAGCCAGAGGGATTTTGAGTCATTCCTTTTATAGAACAGTGGCCAGGTCATTAGATCTGGTGACTGTGCAGGCCATGGGAGATGTTCAACTTTACTTTCATGTTCATCAAACCTCTCTGTCACCAGTCTTGTTGTGTGTATTAGTGCATTATCATCCTTATATATGGCACCACCTTTAGGGTACAATGTCTGAACTATTGGGTGCACATAGCCAACCTTTGCTCTTGGGGGAATGTGCAATAAAAAATATATATATATATATATATATATATAAGAGATGCTCCGATTGATCGGCTGCCGATCACTATCGGCCGATAATCGCTTTGGGATGTTTGATCGGCGGTCTCTAAAAAGGCCGATCAAATAAACCGATCTAACGCTGATGACGCGCCTGCTGTTAGAGCTTTGGCACGACATTCAGCGGGACCGTCTCAGTCTCTGTGCGGCGCGGGTAAAACAATTATAAGGCTGACGGTTAGGTTCATATTTCTTCATTAAATAACTTAAATGAAAACATTCTATGAGCCGTAATTTCACAAACAGCGCGAGTGAATGAACGCGTGCTCTTTCTCTTGCTTTCTCTTTCTCTCTCAAAGTGCGCAAATGGCTTCCAATCACCACATCGCGTCTGACTACGCTGCACAGCTGACACAGGAATTGTTGCTTGCACAATAGAGGCAGTGTAGCATCATCGCTAAAGTTTATAAACTGCATTTCTTTTTAATTATGTCCAGTGTTTAACCTTTAACCGCGCGCTCTCCTGAACACCGGCCGCTCATGCGCACTCAAAGCGCACACACATGACGCCAGCTTCACATCTCCGTTTGCTGTGCGTATTTTTTCCCACGTTCATGTTCATTGATTAAAGCGGTCAAGCTGCGCACGGCTGCGGTCTGGCAGTGTGTTTAAGGAGAGACGCGTCAGAGATCTTTTTCGCAGAGTCTGAATTAAAGCGACAGCGCATTGTTTGCGGTAAATATGAACAAGAGTTGACACGAAAACGTCATATTTACACCATAAATGCATATAAATAAAGTCAGCTGTGTTTCACAGTTAACACATGTTGGTTTTTGGCTAGGTTTAAAGGAAAGGAGCACTTTTAGATAAGCAAAGCAATCATAGATAGCACTAGGTAGGAAAACAAAGAAAAGAACAAAAAAAAAGTAGTTTAAATGTTTTGCCACTTGCTTGAACAACTTAATATATAAATCTAGAAGTAAATTCAAAAGTAAAAAGCACTGTTACATGTGTTGCTTATATTTATTGCATTTAAACATGAAATATTACTGTATTGTATTACTGTACTGTAATAAAAGAATCACAATGCTGAAAAAGCCTTTTCAGTAACAATGTTTTTTAAATGTTTGTGGAAATCAGGATTGTGCTGTGTGTAAGCTCTAGTGCAGTAGTTGCACAATTCTAAAAACAAATGCACTGCATGATCAAACATTTAGGCGAGATTAATAAATATTTGTGAAAAATATATTTAAAAAAAAGCTCCCCTTCATCCCTCAAATTAATAACTCTGCTCTCACAAAAGCCAAATTAGAGGCGAATTCCCCTATTTTCAGAGAAGACAAAAACAAACAAAACAAAAAACAAACAAACAAACAATTGAGGCCCTGAATAAATGTTTAAAAATCCTGATTGGAGAGTATCACTATAAATAATTCTACATGATAAAAAGAAGGCTTTAAAAAGATCGGTATCGGTGATCGGATCGGCAGATACTGCTTCCTGTAATCGGTGATCGGTGATCGGCCTCAAAAATCCTGATCAGAGCATCCCTAATATATATATATATATATATATATATATATATATATATATATATATATATATATATATATATATATATATACGCCCCGTCTAGGGGTGAAGGCGCAACATGAAAGGGACGAGGAGACGGAGTTTTTGAAATAGTGAATGAACAGTATTTTAATGAGAAAATGATTTACAGTACAGGTGGGGGAAATTACTTCAGGAACCGACAAGGCCAAAATAACAAACAGAAACAACTAATATTATACACCCTCTAAATTCCCTAGTTTACAAAAGAAAAGAAAACAAAATACAATTACTTCCCTAACTCCCTGTACAAAGAAACAATGAAATAAAGGTTCAAACAAAATGGCGTCGGTCTCCCTACCTCCCCAATAATACTATATACAATTATTTACAGAAGCTAACAAGTACAACCAGGGGCAATCCAGACTCAAAGTCGATAAAACGGGCAATAGTCAGCTTTACAAGTAATTCAATATAAGGACACTAACACAACTGCAACACTCAAACTCTCACCATGAAACACATAAATTCTCAGTCTTTCTAACACGTCACAAACTATCTAACAGAGCGAAGAGCACAAAGCAAGCGAGCATACAAGCTGAAACAGGAAGTGATGGAGGAGTCTTTATAGGCAGCAGGAAGTCAGCTGACAAAGCAGGGTGTGGCTTCAGGTAGATTCCAGGAACCAATCAAAGATATTCCTGCACAGAAACACAGACACCATCCAAAACAGAGAACACAAAAACAAAAAGGGACGTAACAATATATATATATATATATATATATACATATATATAAAATATATATATTACGTGGCTTTGTGGAATACTCGATTCTGATTGGTCAGTCGCCACATTCCAAGGTTTGATATTCCCAGATAACAACCGGTAAAACTCATAACACCGGCTCATCCGGGTAACTGCCTGCAGTCGGCGCTGTTCGCTTGCTAGGAACATTATTTCTTTGTGGAAACTTTGTGCGTTTGGTTGGATAATAAAATATTACAACTCAATTCAGTTTTACAAGTACAATTATTTAATTCATTATGTCATCCTGGTATCCTGGACTCCCTCTCTCGTTTCATACAAACGCAGCTGCTGTTATTTTGGGACGACTGTTTTGTACATTGTAATGGATTATAAAATAACTAACAAACTGGTAAGATTTTGAAACCCTTCGCTTTGCGTCGGGCTGCCGAAAAGCCTGTCGGGCTTTATTATGCGATAACAACCTGCTGGAGGTTCATTATCCCTTACATACACTACCGTTCAAAAGTTTGGGGTCAGTAAGACTTGAATTTTTTTTTTTTATGAAGTGAAGGCTGCATTTATTTTATCAAAAATACAGAAAATAAACTGTAATATTACAAAATGTTATTACAATAGAAAATAATGTTTTTTATTTTCATATACTTTAAAATATAATTTATTCCTGTGATGCAATGCAGATTTTTCATCAGCTGTTACTCAGTTTCCCAGGCTTAAGTGTCACATGATCTCTCTCTCTATCTCTTTCTCTCTCTCTCTCTCTCTCTCTCTCTCTCTCTCTCTATATATATATATGTGTGTGTGTGTGTGTGTGTGTGTGTGTGTGTGTGTATATATATATATATGCCTTTCCAAAACAGTATGTTGAACACCAAAGTTAAAGTTAACCCTTTAAATGTCACTCCCATTTTTGAACATAGACGTTAAAATGTAGTATTTAAACTTAATTTTTTATAATTCATGAACGGAAACATTTTGTGATATGATATTGATGTACATTTTTCATCATAGTGCAACGTCTGATTTTAAAATGGTCTTCAAAGGATGAATTTTGAGATTTTAAGCTTTCAAGTGATACATCATTTCTTATGATTTCAAAAGTGTGATAGGAAAAAAGGCAACAAAGAAAGTTTTTTTGTGACAAAGGTCAGAACTCCTGATATGAAGTATAATTTTTAGGTGCACTCTTATCATAAATAAATCTATTTCTTTTCCTACATAATTTATTACACAAAAAAATGGTAAAATATCTATTTAAGAGTCTTAGACCTTTCCTACAATATATAGTTTGTCATTAGATTAGGATTTCTTTGTAAAATGGTGAAGTAAACTTCACAGGTGGGACAGGTGACAATTAGGGGGTTGATCTTCCCAAAAACAGACTAAACAGAGAGTGTGTAGAGTAAAAATAAATAAAATCTGAGTTAGAATGAAGGAATTAATGTTACTGAAACTTATAAACATTTTAATTAAATTATTTTTGGCATGGTAGCTTTTCTGCAATGTCAAACAGGCCATTAGAGACTACAGGTGGAAAGATATATTTGATTATAATGTGATGAAAAAGTTCATCTGCTGCTCAGTGAAGGATTTGGTGCACTTGCACACTATCAAATACACTACAAATAATATGCATATATGATAAGCTAAACCAGTTGTGTAATATAATAAGAAGTAAAATAACAGTTTATACTTCAGAGATGTAATGTAACTTAAGTGCCTTATGGTGGGGAACGTTAAACTACTAGCTCAAACTACTAGCCCACAGGATTTGGCTCAATATATGTAGTTGTTTAATAGTGGTCAGGGCCCGTATTCACAAAACATCTTAAGGCTAAAAGTAGCTCATAAGTTGCAGATTTAGGAGACAATCTTAAAAATAAATTTAGGACTCCTAAAAGTTTGAGTAAAACAGTATTTCACAAAGTGTTTTAGCACTACAACTAGCTCCTAAATCTCTGAAACATTAGGAGCAGTGAAGAGGACTCCCAAGTCACTAAGACCAAATCCCAACTATCCTAAAATGGCTGTTGCTGGCAATTTGCCTCAGAACTTAAACTTTTTAGAAACACTCTGCATTTATTTTCAGACATTCGTTTTCAAGGTTATTTCAACTCCAAATTTTCCTTTAATTGTTTTCATTAACACATTGGCCAAGAACTAACAGCTGTTCTTAGGTCCAGTTTGGTTTCATTTACCTTTGCACATCGTACTATCAGCCATGATTATTCTGTTCTGTTAATAAAAAGGCTGTTTATATGCATATCAGCTAATTGTGTATGAGAAGCGCACATGTAAAAGGCTGACAATCAGCTGAACATATGCTTGTTTAATTAGTGACACTTAGTCTGCATTTTGAAATCTTTATATGAATGTGGCAACATTTAAAAAAATATATATATATTTGAAAATGGCAACATAATACCATGCTGTACAATATTTCTATGAACAAATCTCTGATAGAGACTCCTCCTATCACCCAATCACATAGTGTGCATAGTTAGAAGGCATGCTGATGTAGAGGGTTGAAATCATAATGGTCTAATGTGTGCCGATAGAAAGAAAAAAAAATAACCCCTCATCCAAAAGCCAAAATTCTCAAGAGAAACAAGGTTACACAATATTATTTAATTCATTTTTGACTCTAATGTATTTTTTTCTGGCTAACCTTGAAATTGTTATTATTTTTGCCTCCTGTAGAGGGCGCTTATCGCCTTTGAGATGTTGAATTGCGCAGCTCAGGTCAGAGTTCGCAACATATTCATGTGTTTCTCTTATTTTTCTGCAGGTTAGGAAAATATGGTTTGTTAACAACTTACAATTACATTAAATGAGTCATGATGATTTTGTTATACATGTGGATGCATATACATGCAATTCGTTTTGATTACCTTGGTTATTTTGTACGATTTCATTGCGTCACTAATTAATTGGTGTAATCTGTGCATAAAGATGCAAAAGACAAACATGTACACAAAATGAGTTCATAAGATTGTTTGATATGTTGTACATATGGATTGTAATTACATAAGTAAAGATATGCGAGTCGCATGCGTGTTTTCTATCAGTTTAAGTTAGTTGAGTTGAGCCAAAATGGCGACAAGTGTATTTGAGTTAGAGCCAAGATGGCGTCGCCCATGTGAAACATAACATGAAACAAAAAGGCAGATCTGTTTTAGGAGAAGATAACAGTGGATTTCATGCTTTGTTTACAATTGTGTGCAATTAACATGTGAGTACGAAGAAAAGGAAAACCTTTGTGAATGTAATGTGTTGGTTTACATTTATACAGTATTTATAATGGACTGTTCATGTATAAGTGCCATTGGATCACAGAGCAAACATGCCCGTTTGGGGCCCGTGTGGGCCCACTGTGGGCAAAAAATCTAGCCCGCGCGGGCAGCCCACTGTGGGCCCCAATACCGGCGTGAAATGCGGGGCACGTGTGGGCCCCACACTATGGGGCCCGTGTGGGGCCAGAGTGGGATAGCCCAAAAGTGTGGGTTAGGTGTGGGCTGGCCCAAACAAAGCAGAGTGGGCCCCCAATGGGGCCAATGGTGGGCCCATAAACATGCCCACAGTGTGGGCTGGGTGCGGGCACAGTGGGGGAAGTGTGGGCACGCTGCGGGCTGGGTGCGGGCGCAGTGGGGGAAGTGTGGGCACGCTGCGGGCTGGGTGCGGGCGCAGTGGGGGAAGCGTGGGCACGCTGCGGGCTGGGTGCGGGCGCAGTGGGGGAAGCGTGGGCACGCTGTGGGCTGGGTGGGCACGCTGTGGGCTGGGTACGGGCGCAGTGGGGCAAGCGTGGGCACGCTGTGGGCTGGGTACGGGCGCAGCGGGGGAAGCGTGGGCTGGGTGCGGGCGCAGCGGGGGAAGTGTGGGCTGGGTGCGGGCACAGTGGGGGAAGCGTGGGCACGCTGTGGGCTGGGTACGGGTGCAGTGGGGGAAGTGTGGGCTGGGTGCGGGCACAGTGGGGGAAGTGTGGGCTGGGTGCGGGCACAGTGGGGGAAGCGTGGGCACGCTGTGGGCTGGGTACGGGTGCAGTGGGGGAAGTGTGGGCTGGGTGCGGGCACAGTGGGGGAAGTGTGGGCACGCTGTGGGCTGGGTACGGGTGCAGTGGGGGAAGTGTGGGCTGGGTGCGGGCGCAGTGGGGGAAGCGTGGGCACGCTGTGGGCTGGGTACGGGCGCAGTGGGGGAAGCGTGGGCACGCTGTGGGCTGGGTGGGCACGCTGTGGGCTGGGTACGGGCGCAGTGGGGGAAGCGTGGGCACGCTGTGGGCTGGGTACGGGCGCAGCGGGGGAAGCGTGGGCTGGGTGCGGGCGCAGCGGGGGAAGTGTGGGCTGGGTGCGGGCACAGTGGGGGAAGCGTGGGCACGCTGTGGGCTGGGTACGGGTGCAGTGGGGGAAGTGTGGGCTGGGTGCGGGCACAGTGGGGGAAGTGTGGGCTGGGTGCGGGCACAGTGGGGGAAGCGTGGGCACGCTGTGGGCTGGGTACGGGTGCAGTGGGGGAAGTGTGGGCTGGGTGCGGGCACAGTGGGGGAAGTGTGGGCACGCTGTGGGCTGGGTACGGGTGCAGTGGGGGAAGTGTGGGCTGGGTGCGGGCGCAGTGGGGGAAGCGTGGGCACGCTGTGGGCTGGGTACGGGCGCAGCGGGGGAAGCGTGGGCTGGGTGCGGGCGCAGCGGGGGAAGTGTGGGCACGCTGTGGGCTGGGTGCGGGCGCAGTGGGGGAAGCGTGGGCACGCTGTGGGCTGGGTACGGGTGCAGTGGGGGAAGTGTGGGCTGGGTGCGGGCGTAACGGGGAAAGTGTGGGGAAACCTGCAGAATACCACCAAATTACTGAATATGCAGGAAAATTGCACATGTTAACTGTAGCAGTAATAAACTGAAGGTCATGTTTTTCAAATCATTTATTTACAGCAATTAATAATAGTATTAATGGTAATAGTAAAAGTAATAATAATAACAATACAGAAATTTATTTTAAAGCAGCAATAAAAAAAATCAATTATAAAGAGCAGTAACCACCAAGAACTACAGAACACATAACACAAAACTTAAATTAAAAATAATTCCATTCAGGGGCACCGGTGTGTTTTTCCAGTGCAGTTCTGACCCCTCCATCTCTGTCCCTGGCATTACGGAGCCATGTTTTAGCCTTCAACCTCACTTGCTGTGGCTCGGCTGCATTTTGTCACAGCATCTAAGTAAAATGACAAATAAACAGGGATATCTGAGAACAGGTAACACTGAGGTAGATTAAACATTGTTCATTAACATACTAACAATATTTTTTACCAGACACACATTATTTTAGTTAAATTCCCACGATTAGCAAACCATTTATTATTATTATTGTTTGTTTGTTTGTTTTTGCCCTAATAAACTCCTAATTTGCTACTTGGATAGGATTATTGAAGTATAATAAGGTCATGCAGAATATGTGCTTTAGAAGTTCTAATAAACAGCCCACATGTCAATAATAAGCCACTGGTTAATAGTGAGAATTGGTCAAAAAAAAGTGTTACCATTTTTACTTCTAATTATTTTTTCATTTCTGTTAGAAGGGCTTATCTCAAAAAAACATTACATACCGCGCGTTGCTAACAAGTTGCTAAATGGGGCTACAGGCGCTGTCGGAGACATTAAACGTCATCACACCAAACAGCTGATCAATATAGTATTTTATAATTTTTGTATAATTTGTAGTACAGGATACTTAGAATAACCAATTACTAGTTCCCAATATTTTATTTTGTTGTTCAACAATGCTTTTTGCCCTAATTGAAACCACAAGTTTCGTATGGAAGATGCTCGTTTTATTACTGAACCAGTGAAGACTCTGGGTTCATACCACTAGGTAAACTCATATTATGATTATTCCTGTTTCTTATGCTTTTTAAATAAGTCTCTTATGTTCACCAAAAAATGCATTTATTTGATCATACATAAAAACAACAATGTTGTGAAATTTTATTGCAATATAGAATAATTGTTTTCTATGTGAATACATTGTAAAATGTAATTTATTTCTGTTTTCACAAAGTATGATTTCTGAAGGATGATATGACGTGGATGATGTGTGTATTTTAATCAAATAAATGCAGCAGGGGTTGCCATAAAAAATGTCTTTTAAATACATGACAAATCTGACCCTTAAACTTTTGAATGGTAGTGTTTGATGTATTACTTACTAGTCTCATAGTTCATAATGTCTAAAAATTTTCTTCAACAGGAGATACTCTCCAGCTCTAATGCACAGCCATCAGCATTGAAGAAACTAGGAAGGAACATAAACAATTTGTCACAGACCCAACAATATTTATTATACAATTCCAGGTTTATTAGAAATAAACTACAGCACAGGTAAATGCAGAAGAGAAAAAAAAAATAACATACAAAAATAAGAATATTAATAATAATAATAATAATTAATAGTTTTTAGGTTTACTTATTTAGCAATGCTCTTACAGTGTTACTTATGTTTGGAAAGCCCTTTTAAAATAACTAACAAGCAAACAAACACATGCATGGTGATATAGGATCTAGGCTAAATATATTGTGAAAGATGAATATAAAGTTATTTTATAAGCTTTCTCAGATCACCTGTGTTTTCTGTATCTCTGTCAGCAGCTCCCTTCAGAAATTAAAATAAAATCAGGAACGTCTCCTTTCTGACACTTCTGAAATCACAGAACAAGTGCTATCATTTTTTTTGTTTGTTTACCATGAAAGTTCAAAACGTGTTTGAGGAAACGTTACTTTCAGCTCAGATTCACTAGCTGTACCATTACAGTGCATACTTTTAGGTTAAATAAATTAGCTTACTTCCATTCATCCACTGACAAATTGCCAGCAAAACCTTATATATAACAAATCATCGTTACACTCATCGTTACACATAAGATGTCATTTAAAGCCCAAACTTTCATAAACAAGAGCTCAAGTCTATAATTACCTCATAGTTAGCCTTACTGTTGTGATGCTAACGGACTTTTTCCGACGTTAAGTAAATATTCAAAGGAAGCGTGTCATTTACATGAAAGAAAGTGTCAGGAACACTCGTATGTACTATTTGTGTAATTTTAGAGACTAAACTTACCTGAAATTAGTGAAAACAACAGTGAGAGACGCAGTTTCGCTGCTTGACATTTGAGTAACCGCCCCGTTTCCATGGTAACTCCCTCCGCTGCAGATTTGAATGTTCAGCGCGCGCACGTAGACGTCACGCCAAATTTAGTAAATATATAAAATTAAATAATATATTTATTTATTTTATACATTTACGTAAATTCGGCGTGACATCTCATTCCTTATAGTTTTTAATTAATGTTTAAATGTTATTAATGTTTAGATTATAAATAAATATAAATATTTTATATATAAATCTAAAATATTTTTCCTGAATATATACATGAATGTGCTTGCATTTATATATACATAATAAATATACACAGTACACCGACATATAGTGTGTAAACAAACTTTTATTTTGGATGTGATTAATCGCGATTAATCGTTTGACAGCCCTATATTATATTATATATATTTATTTATATATATTTATTTTATTTATTTTCCCAAGCTGAAACTTGAAAAAAATCTACTACGGTTTTCAACATAGTACTACTACTACTAATAATAATGAAAATGATAAATGTTTCTGAGCAGCAAATCAGAATATTAGAATGATTTTTCAAGGATCATGACTGGAGCAATAATGCTAAAAAAATCAGCTTTGAAATCAAGAATAAATTAAATTTTAAAATATATTAAAATATAAAGCAGTTTCAATAGTACAAAAAATTATATTTACTTTAGCTGTACTTTGGATCAAATAAATGCAGGCATTTTGAGCAGAATAGACTTATTTAAAAATATTCACTGTTCAATTTTGACTGTAATATATCACCATGTTATGTAATTCACAATTCCAAACTTCTAGCTTAAAATTATTAGACATTTTTAAAGACAAGTTTAAAATATATATTAAAGACAAACTTTATTAACCCTCATTCATCCCTCCCTCCCAACCTTATAACAAAAGTGTCCCTTGCTTGACAAAATGACCCGAAAGCCCTCAATGTTTTTTTTTCTTCTAATTATTTATTTAGGTTTTACATATTTTTTGGTGATTTTTATTTTATTTACCTTTAATTCAGAATTTTTTTTTTCCTGAAATTTAATTCAAACATATGCATATGCATACAGTTTCATAGATATGTAATAAATATAAATTTAAAAATCTAAATCTAAATATGGTATCAGTTCATTGGTCTCCAACCATCACATTTTTTTTTCTTCTAGAGAAAGTCTGATTTCTTAGTTGCTTGAATAAAATAATAAATAAATTAATAAATAAATAACTGCTAAGTCAATATTATTAGCTCCCTTAAGAAAGTATTAGTTTGATTAGCTATAGAAACCACTGTTGTCCAATGACTTGCCAAATTAACCAAATTTGCCTGATTAACCTAATTAACCTAGATAAGCATTTAAATTGCTCTTTAAGCTGAGGATTAGTATCTTGCAAAACAACTAGTAAAATAATATGCACTGTCATCATGGCAAAGACAAAAGAAATTAGTTTGGACTTGAGAGAAAGAATTGTTAATGCTCATAAAGATGAAAGATAAAGACTGTAGTATGATGCTAAAAATTTAGCTTTGTATCACAGGAATCAATTACATTTTAAAATATATTCATATTATAGTTTTTTTCTGGATTTTTGATCAAATAAATGCAGCCTTGATGAGCATAAGAAAGGTATTTGAAAACCCTTAAAACCATTAAAACCTTGCTGATCTTAAACTTTTGAGCGGAAGTGCATATATTGCCCACAGTAAGCCATCATAGGGGCCCAAAAGGGCAATCCCACTGTGGGCCCACATGGGCTAACCCAAAGGGGGCCCGAGTGGGTTTACTGTGGGCAAGCCCACTGTGGGCTTGCCCACACAAAATCCACATAGGGGCCCCAATGGGCAAAACTGCTGTTGGCCCCGCATGGGCTAACCCACATGGGGCCCATTTGGGTTTAGTGTGGGTTTATTCTGCCCACACTGCCCCACAGAAAACCCGCAGTGGGCCCGCGCGGGCATGTTTGCTGGGAAGGACTTTATTTGTACACATGGACATGGAATATGTTTACAATATTGTCATACAAGAAAAACTGTGTTATTTTTCTCGAAAGTGAATGTGCAATTCATGTTTATATTTTATAATCAAAGAAATGAGAAAGAATACAGAGTTTATTAAACATCACCAGAGCTCGCAACATATTCATGTGTTTCTCTTATTTTTCTGCAGACACTTAACTGTGTATTCTACTTACCCTTTCGGGTCTCTCCAGCCTGATACGGGTAACACTGACATCATCCATAGCAACAAGGTCAACCCCGCCCTTACTCTTACCTTAAGACTTCTCTCCTAAGACTTATATTCCTTAGTAAAAGTTTGTCTAAGCAGCTTTGTTAATATATATTGGATGACTGTGTGTTGGGTCTGTGTAGTTTGTACTGTGCTCATTTACAAATACAGTTCTCACGGCATTAAGGCGCAAAAGACAAAGAAGACAACCCCAAGAATAAAATTCTAAAGAACCAACCTGTGTCTGTGTTGTGAAGAGAGCTACACTTAGTACCTAATTAAAGACAAAATGCACTTTGTTGTTTGTTATGAGCGACATCTGCAGGAGGAAGCATGAGTTACAGCTGAACCCATTTACTGAAATGAATTAAATTTCTGTCTGGGTTTATTGTTTTTAAATGAGGTTTGTTTTTATGTGTTTAAATTCATTGATGTGTGCTTTCTTTTAGATAAAATGTTAATTGACTATTAACAAATGAACGAGCTTATGACTTTTGACTGCAAATATGGTTTCATTTTGTTTAATAAAAAAAAAAGTAAAGCATAAATTCAGCAATGACCCCAGTTACAATTTAGAAAGAATGGCATGTTTATTAACATTCTATAATGCCACAAATATCTTGTGAACAAAAATGCACAAATGTGGTTAAACTTGTTAAAAGCATCTCAAAAACTGCAAATTCAAGCAAAACCACAGACAGAAAACACTAGACACTGCAAATCTAAGACACGGACAAAGAGCTTCAAACAGATAAAACATAGAAACTGTAAATGAAAGAACTAAAAAAAAAAAATTAAAAACAAAAAAAATAAAGTAAAAGTGCAAGAGCAGAAACGTGACATAAACACACAGAATGACTTCTCAATCTGACAGATCTGATTCAGAGAAATAAAAGAGTCCTATCATGGATGAACAGAAGGGGTTGCATGTAATGAAACAAAATACTCCTAGTTTTTTCAAAGCATAAAGACAAATTAATAAAATAAGCAATACAGCTATTACAAAAACACAAATGTCCAGAAAATAATATTCAAAACTAAAACTAGAAAATCAGGTTTAATTCACATCTGGTTTTAATTTATTTCTTGGTTTTATACTATGAGGCGAAAATTGGATCGATGTGGGAATTATGAAGTCATTTCTCTTAGATGTGATGATCTTCTGCTGTGTTCATGTCGTTCTCTAAATCATCTTTACACTTTCTGATCTTCCTGTTTCTTTCCTAAAAGCAACACATTATCATCATCATCTTCACACTCTTAATATCTGCATGTCAAATCCATAATGATGATCATAAATGTCTCTGACCTGACGTGTGTCTCATGTAGATGTGAAAACCTCCTAACAGACCCAACAGAACCATCAGCTGAAAACACCAGACCAGCACATACTCCACAGACACTGAACACACTGAACAACACAAACACATCAATTAATCAACAATTATGCAGAACACAAAACCCATGCTTCATGTTTCCAGCAGTTAAACTCGTACCATATTCTGATGTGCATGTGTTTCTCCTGTACAACAAACTAGAAAAACTAGAACTTCACTGCTCATTAGCATATCCATCTCGATTACAAGTGATCTATAAGTCCCTGAATCTGCTTTGATCACATTGTTTATGATCAGAGTCATATTATCAAAGAAGATCTGCTTCTGATGGATTCATGTTTATGCTCTTTATTGTCTTTTTCTTTGCAAAACTGTATGCAAAACTTTTCATAAAGTTTTGCAAAGTTTTCTTTCCAAAACTTTATTTTCTTTTGCAATACTTCAATTCTTTTGCAAATATATACAGCCCTGCATTGACTCCATACAATTATTTTAAACATGAAAATATAAATATATAAAAAAAATATATTTGTATCTAAATATTCTGATGAGAGAGTTTCTATGTTGTCTTTTACTCATTCATTATTATTCTTATGTTCTGTATTTGATTTTATAATTTATTTTCATGAGAGTGACATCTTTGGAGAACATGAGAATGAGTCTGATGAGAGAGTTTCTGTACCTTCAACATTCACTTGAAGATATTTATGTAATTCGGTGCCGTCTGAGCTCACAAGTATTAATATGTAATTCCCTGAATCTTCTCTGATCACATTTGTTATTATCAAAATCCCATTAATATATCTAACTTCAGATCGTTGGTTATAAAGATCACATTCTGACACCCTTATTTTGTCATTCTTTATTCTACAAACTGGATCATATAGTAAGCTGTTTGTCTTTTTTATTGTCAGATTATATTTTCCAGTTTCCTGCACCATCTCCAGTTTGAGTTTGTCTCCCAGAGCTGTGTTACAGGGATCAGACTGATTAAAACGGCAGTTTCTCTCCACACCTGAAGAACAAAACACACACAGACAATACCAACATCAACTTAAAACACTAAAAAAGAATGCAAAAAGTATAATGTAAAGAAATGAGCACTGTGGCAATCCCTTTAACATACATTAAAATCAGTAAAACAGATATAGACCAATATTTTCAGAAAAATACATTTCTACTACCAAATAAATGTCAGACAGACACTTGATCTGATCTCACTGAAACATCAAAACTACACTCACCAACCATAGTTTAACACAGATGATCAATCCTTTACACACTATCACTCATATGTTAATATTTAAAAAATAAATAAATTATAAGACAGAAAATGCTAGGTATGTCCAAATTTGCATACTTATGCACTATTCTGTGATATTTCGTAATATAAATGATGATGTTAGTAGTGTGTTTACACTAACAGTTACAAAAGAAAGGGTTACCTTTAAATACACTGATGATGCAATATTAACACTGTTGAACTGAAGTGAATCAACCAGTAGCGGCTCCTGACCAAAAATTTTGGAGGGGCAGTTTCTGGGTCGTAAGCCATGAATGCACAGGGAACTGGGTTATTTAACAAAACAAACGAACGAACTATTTACATGAACAAATCGCTTTATTTTTTTATTTTTTTTATTATTGTTGTTGATGTTATTCATTTTATTTGTAGGCCTACTTTTGCAATTCTTGCCCAAACTAATGTTGTATAGTCTATTTACAGGCTATTTACATGAGCACGTTAAACCTTACATTTATTTGTATAAGAACTTGGCGCGCCGTTGCTTCACATAAATTTCTCGATGACTGCTTTGTTGAATTCGGGGATATGTGTTAAACGTTTTTCTGTTGAAAGCATCGCCAAAGCATTAAGTCTTTCCTGTGACATAGTTTCGCAGAAATGTTTCAATTCGTTTCGTTCTATTGAACGACCTACCATTGTCCTTTGTTTACTGTACAATTTTTATATCTGGTTTGTCAGGGCCAAGCTGCTTAATCACTAATTTCTCATTAATTGACAATCTTCCAAACGAGTTCTGCAACAGAAACTCGACACTATTACACGCAGAATGATCTGTACGCGTTCGCTTAACTGAGACTCATATACACTTTGCTGACGCGGATTAATAATATTGTCCGGAACTACGTTCAAGTAACGTAAAAGCAAGTGGGGCAGTCTCAAATCTGCCCATATGGCTCTTAATTAGAGCGCACTGCAGTTCCTTTTTTTCACCACAAATTTACATTGAGAAAATGTGTGGCGCTGTTGAGCTCGGGAGGGCAGAGACACATCTGCTACGCTTATCAAACATGAAGCAATGCGATGAAATTTTAACATATCCACCTCACTTTATGACTTATAACAGTCTAAAATGTTTTCAGAATAAGGATGAACATTTTTGAGTTAACAGTTAATTAGGACTGGTCCAGTTTATATAGAGTTCTATGTTTTCAAGTGGCTGAATATTTTGGTGGGGCTGTGCCCCACCTGCCCATTCAGACGAGCCCCGCCTGGAATCAACATTGATTTGAATTGATTTTTTTTTTTTTTGTCAGCTCTGGCTATTTTTAGCTTTCCCAACTCTTTTTAATGACAGTTTTTATACTCTCATTTAAATTATTAACTCTCTGACCTTCTTCGTTCACTTCTGACCGAAAATTATTACATTTTAAATTTTTAAAAATCGTAACTCAGAGAATCTTTTGGTGGTACAAACTACAAATCAGCCACTGTGAGGAAAATAAATGCACAGCAATCAAGGGGTGACACTCTAAAACAGGGGTGTCAAACTCAATTCCTGGAGGGCCGGAGCACTGCAGAGTTTAGATGCAACCATAATTAAACACACCTGAACCAACTAATTAATTAAACTAACTAACTAATTAAAAACTGCATAGCATGTGTGTTGGAGCAGGGAGAGAGAGAGAGAGATTTTGAGTATATGTGTAATAAAATGAATACACACAAAAAAAAAAATCTAAAAAGTCTCTTTCACACGTTCTTATGCATGCACACACACACACACATTTAAATACAACAATATATATTAATTCCAATGAAAAAAATGCTTATTAAAATTGCATAAATACTGCAGTATCATAAAATCTCCTCAAAATTCTAAATAGTAATCAAAAAAATATTATTGAACAAAAATTTATTGCATTTCTTTTCCTGAAAAAAAAAGAAAGTTACATTTCAAGGCTTCAGTCACCTTTGACCAAGAAAAAGGTAAGTGTGACTCCTAAACGGAGAGGGCCAGAGGGTTAATTCATTTTTTACTAAACATCCAACAGTCAACGTACATGCATCACTGCCATTTTTGTATTTTTTTTTTTCTAAACTCTTCTTGAACATTTGCACCACAAAGATTTAAAAGTAATAATTAGCATTTACTACCTCTTCTGCAAGCACTTAACCAATCCACAGCCTTAAATCATAACACTTAATACTATTACAAAAAAAAAATCTGTTTCATCTCTGCTGTAGCTTGTTTCTACATAACCAAATAATCACTGGCTCTGAGCTAAATTGTTTATGCTTCTCATTTGTAAGTCACTTTGACTTTTCTAAGGAAACACATGTATCTGTACTTTTAGATCAAGTATCGATCATGTGAGACAATAAATCTGAACAAAAAAGATATTTTTATTAGGGCTGTCAAATGATTAATCACGATTAATCACATCCAAAATAAAAGTTTATGCTTACATACTATATGTGTGTTTACTTTGTATATTTATTATGTACATATAAATACACACACATACATGTATATATTACAACAAAATATTTATATGTGTATTTATTTATACCTGTATACAATTTAGATTATAAATAAATATAAATATTTTAGATATAAATGTAAAATATTTTTCTTTAATATATACATGCATGTGTGTGTATTTATATATACATAATAAATATGCACAGTACACAGATATATAGTATGTAAACATAAACTTTTATTTTGCATGCGATTAATCGTGATTAATCATTTGACAGCACTAATTTTTATAAATAAGTTTACTCACATGACGCAGTTTGCAGTAGCAGCATCAGTCCAAATATGAGCATCATTTCCAGTTTCCAAAAGAGCCCAGTCTCAGCAGAATGTCAGATCGAGTCTCATGCAGCACCTTCACTGACAGACAGCAGCTCTACTGACACATCAGGAAATTACATGACTTTAACAAAGAAAGAAGAAAGAGGAAGTTTCCTCATAAGAGGAGAAGACAATTTTCAGCAATGGAGACTAGCTAAAGAATAAACAAGTGACTCATGAAATCATAGAACTTTATCATCTAAAATGCATGAATGTCATTTTTTATGTTCAGAGATTATTCTAAGTCTGAATCGAATCAACTTTTTTTCCTTACCTGTTAAATCATTTGGACATTTTTGCAGGTTTTAATTATAGAAAAGACAAACTATATATATATATATGTCACTGATACAGTAGAAAGCAGAAGCATTACTAACCACAAAACATGCAGGTTACCAGTGTTTAGTTTAAAGCTGCAGAACCCAAAGTACAAAACTACAAATAAAATGGACATATGAAGCAACAGACCACCAATTGTTGCCTTACGTACATAAAGAAGCATACAAATAAAATTGGCATCACATTTTTTCTCACAGTGGTGGTGCATTCATGCCATAAAAGAAGTCCTCAAATTTATTTATTTGGCTTTATTGCTGGGCATGAATTGCACATTCTGTATATCTCTTACACAGACGTATAGCCAAGCATTTCTTGCACTGCTCACAGTGTGAAAGCAAACTTACAGTAAACTTCAAGTGCAAGATACATTTGATTATAATGTGATGAAAAACATCTGGTGCTCAGTGAAAGATTTGGTGCACTTGTACTATCAAATACACTACAAATAATATGTATATATGATAAACTAAACCAGTTGTGTAATATAATAAGAAGTAAAATACCAGTTTATACTTCAGAGATGTAATTTAACTTAAGTGCCTTACAATGGGGAATGTTAAAGTGCTGGCTCAACTTACCCCACAGCATTTGGCTCAATTTGCCCTGTAGCTGGCATTTAGGCCTAAAAAAAAAAAAAAGAGCTAGCTTACCTAATTACCTAATGTTTTTATAACTTGATGGGAACATTGACAAAGCGTTCTTAGAACATAGACCTAGTTAACGTTTTGTTAATGCAATGATTTTGTTCTCAACACCTACAGTAAATTAGTACATAATACAAGTCATTTCATGGACGTAATTTTATTTTATTTAGACTACATTTTGCTTGATTAAATTACATCATTTAAACGACTCAGCCTTCTCTAAAAATAACATTTGATTACTGAAATTCGTATTGAACTTGACTGGTTTGTAAACACATTAAAATTCGTGTTGCTGTTTACAGATCAATAACTTGTTTTTAGTATTTTTAAGGAGTTTATAAATATGATACTGTGTTTATTATTATTATTATTATTATTATTATTATTATTATTATAGTTTATTTTATAAATTTGATAATCTGCATACAGTCAATATGATCGTTGAGCGGTAAACAGAAATAGAATGATATCTGCTTTTTCTTGGGTCGGAGAGGGACTTTTATTTTGAACAGCTTCCAGCCGGAAGTTCAGCACTCGATGGTCGCCCCGGTGTTTTTCAGCCTGTGCTTTAGCCTTTGAACATCTGAAGGGTTTTGTTTTTATTTTACACAGGTTAACGGAATCAAATGTCCGCGCAGGGCGACTGCGAGTTCCTGGTGAAGCGCGCACGGGAGCTCGTGCCGCAGGACCCGTATGCAGCTAAAGCCTGGCTCATCACCGCGCGCACCCTCTATCCCACAGACTTCAATATACAGGTAAGAAAACATCAATATAATGCACTATTCTGTAATCCAGCAATAACAATAATGCATTTGAATCCACTGCACATCATTCAGGAGTCTAATACAGCGGGTTTCATTCTTTCAGGTGCCACAAATCACTAAATATGATCATTCAAAATGAAAAAGACATTTATGTTTGTTTAACGTTAACATGTATTAAATTCTCGATTCAATTCCACAATTTAAATATTTATTTCAACATTTAAAGTGCTGTATTTTCAGTGTTTAATTTATTTAAAAAATATTATAAATGTATGTTAAATATTATTTGGAGAATATTTGCTTTCTATGATGTTGCATTGTTTTAGTCACACTGTTAACTTTATTTTGTATTTAAAAGTTTATATTATTTTATTCCATGTTTGTTTGTTTAAATTAATCATATTTTTAGTATGTAGTCTTTTCTAAATATTTACCTTTAAAAAAAAAACATTTTTAATTTTATTTTTAAATTTTTTTAAATTTAAATTTTTTAAAGTTTATATTATTTTATTCAGTGTTTATTTATTTATATATTTAATCATGTTTTTAGTATTTGTTAAATGAATCATATTTTTAGTATGTAGTCTTTTCTAAATATTTACTTTTTTAAAAGCATTTTTTATTTTATTTTTTATTTAAAAGTTTATATTATTTTATTTGATGTTTGTTTATTTATTTATACATTTAATAATGTTTTTAGTATTTGTTAAATAATCATATTTTTAGTATGTAGTCTTTTCTAAATATTTACTTGTTTTTTATGTTTTATTTTATTTATTTAAAAGTTTATATTATTTTATTCAATGATTGTTTATTTATATATTTAATCATTTTTTTAGTAATTATTGTCTTTTCTAAATATTTACTTGTTTTTAAATACATTTTTAATATTTTATTTTTAATTTGTAAAATTTAATTATCTTATTCAGTGCTTGTTTATTTATATATTTAATCATATTTTTTGTATTTATCTGTTTTTTTTTCTAAATGGTTATTTTATTTAGTCAAAATAATTATCTCAATTACTTTATGTAATGTATTCTTATTTTTATGATTTATTTGTTTTTATTTATTTTAACACTTTTATTATTTATTAAAATGTTTATTTATTTATAATTTATTTATTTAAATCAAATTTACTAACAAAAATATAAAAACACATACATAAAAATGGTAACACTTTATAACAGCGTACATCAGGTAACTAAATTAGTTAACATGATCTGAACAATACCACAGCATGTTAATTTCAGCATTTATTAAAATCACAGATTGTGTTACATTAGTTAACATTAGTTAATGCACTGTGAACTTGAATTAGCAATGAACGACTGTATTTTTATTAACCAACATCAGCAAAGGTGAATAAATACTGTAATAAATGTATTGTTCATTGTTTATGTTAGTTAATATATTGCTGTGAAGTGCTACCAATAAAATGTTATCTTGAATGCAATGCATGTTGCTTTAGAAAATTTGTGCTGTAAATTTCTTTCTGATTCTGATAAATGTGCATATTTATCATTGTGCATATGCATTTCTGAGTGCATTAAATCTGTGCATATGTGTATCATTTGTGGTGAGTGTTTATGATGTTAATTTGCGCAGTATGAGATGTACAGTATCGAGCGTAACGCTGAGAGGACGGCCTCCGCCGGCAGACTCCTGTACGACATGTAAGTCCACAACACACACATTCACTCTGGATGTGTTCGCTGCACATGGTGACTGCTTTTTAATGATCTTCATTGGTGTTTTTCTGCCACACAGATTCGTGAATTTCCCAGAGCAGCCGGTGGTCTGGCGTGAGATCGCAGTCATCACCGCTGCATTACGAAACGACAGCCAGGACAAACACGCTCAGTTCCTCAAAGGTGCATGACCTACATCAATATGTGTGTGTCAGTGTCATTTATGACCACAAAACCAGTCTGAAGTCGCTGGGGTATATTTGCAGCAGTAGCCTAAAATACACTGTATGGGTCAAAATTATAGATTTTTCTTTAATGCCAAAAATCATTAGGATATTAAGTAAAGATCATGTTCCATGAAGATATTTTGTAAATTTCCTACCGTAAATATATAAAAACTTAATTTTTGTTTAGTAATATGCATTGCTAAGAACTTAATTTAGACAACTTTAAAGGCAATTTTCTCAATGTTTTTGTTTTTTTGCACCCTCTGATTATAGATTTCCAAATAGTTGTATCTCAGCTAAATATTGTTGTATCATAACAAACCATACAACAATGGATAACTTATTTATTCAGCTTTCAGATGATCTCACGGATTGTAACGAATGCAATCTGATAAAATATAAGCATGGATTTTTCCTATAACCGATAGATTCGCCAATCAACAAAACCGATACATTGGTCGACCTCTAGTATTTTCTTCAGTAATCGTGTATGTATGTGTGTGTTTGCAGGTGTTTTTGAGACTCTTCCAGGTCCAGTTCAGTGTAAGATGCTCCTGAAGGCCACAGAACAGTGTTTCAACACACTGGAGAAAGCAGAGATGCTGCTGCTGCTGCTCAAGAGATTCCCAGAATCTGTCGTTCAGCATGGAGTGAGTCAAATCATCTCTCACACACTTTTTTATTTTATTTTATTTTACACATTCTTTTCAAATGCAACTGAATAAAACAATAATAAAAGATTCAAAAACAAATACCTGTAACTTATATTAGGTTTTGTCTTTAGTTTGAAACTAGTCACAATCTCAACACAGCATCATAGCTCATTATTTTATTTTATTGGTAACACTTTATTTTACGGTCTCTTAACTAATTGCTTATTAGCATGCATATTGCTAGAATATTAGCCATTTATTAGTACTAATTAAGCACATATTAATGTCTTATTCTATACAACCTTATTCTACATCCTTAACCCTACCCAATACCTAAACTTAACAACTACCTTACTAACTATTAATAAGCAGCAAATTGGGAATTTATTAAGGGAAAAGTCATAGTTAATAGTCAATAAGTGTACCCTATGCTAAAGTGTTACCATTTTATTTTATTTTATTTTATTTTTTTAAAAAAGACAACATAAAATTATTACTATATTACTATATAAAATAATGCAGTATACAAGGAATCTTTTCACCTTGCATTCAATTTGATCTGTTGAGACATTATTATTTTTATTTATTTTTTTATCAAAAAAAATGCAAACCCAGCATGATCTCTGACCCCTTGACCTCTTTCCCAGGTCAGTTTAGGAGAGTCGTTATTAGAGGCGGAGACTGTAGAGAACCTGGATACGCCTGTCAACTGCTTCAGGAAGCTGTTTGGTACAAATCTCAAATCTCTTTATTGTTTTATTTTTGTTTTATATACTTGAGCAAAGTGTGAGAATCCTGTATTTGTCATTCATTTGATTTCCTGTGTGTCTCTTTTAGTGTGTGATGTTCTGCCGCTGATTCTGAATAATCCAGAAATGTGTCTCCCTGTCAGTCTGCTGTATAAGTACATGCACAAAGCAGCAGAGTTTTATATATGTTATGTCACGCGGGAGCCAACAGCGGACGGACAGATACAGGGTAATAGCAGTTTTCGTTTTGCAATATATATATTTTTTTTGTTTGTGTGAATTTTGCTGATAGTAGTTTATTTGGCGTTTTCATGCATACTGGAAATTTGCATATCGCCCCCCCTCCCCCCCCAGAATTTCATTACAAAGGCTGAATTGTGAGATAAAAAGCCACAATTACCTTTTGCATTTTTTTAGGGCTGTCAAAATTAACGTGTTAATAATGCGTTAATGCAAATTAATTTTAACTGCACTAAATTTATTAACGCAGCTTGCATTTTCTATTTGACCTGTGGCCTACCTTGTAGTTTGGAGAACACGCTTTCAGTTAAAACAGATATTACGTTTTTTTTACATGCAAGTTTAGCTGAAATTGTCACAGCTATTATCTTTATCTTATGTGCATTTGATTTCTTCAGACTTGGAAGGAAGAGCTGGTTATTTAGTTTTAATGGGTCGCGTTTCAGTCACTATTCCATAGTCATTCTGTTGACAACTGAAACAGTAAAATATATCAGTGAAAACAGTTTTATTGACAATTTTAGCTCAGTCAAAATATAGTATGTGAGAACAGAGGCAAACAAATGTAATAAAATGTACATTTTGCATGTTCAGAAGAAGTGAGCTGCCCAGTCCTGCAAAAATGTAAACAGGCTTTTGTAAGTAAATTGCTCAGTGCAAATAAAGATAAGTAATGGGAAACTGGTGTTTCTTTGTTCTATTTTAATTTTACAAGTTCTTTGAAAAACATCTATGACCTTTGAAACATGTCTAGTCTATGCCCATGTTGAGTATTAATAACTTGAAAAGTATTCATTTGAAGTACATTTAGAACTGATAAAAATGTGCGCTTAAATTGCGATTAATCACAAGCTGACTCACGACAATCATGTTTAATCGCGATTAAATATTTTAATCGATTGACAACCCTAGTATTTTTTTCATCCCATGGTGGAAACACACCTCCATACAATGTGGATTGTTTTGAAGCAGCTTTACAAAAACAGAAAACAGGAAAATGATGGTCTTAATGTTGCAAAATTTTGAAACTAATTTAGTTCCACCTCTAGAGCAGCTCTACAGAAGGCAATAGTGTCATTTTTGATGATTGTTTATATTTTCTCAGGCTCTCAGGAAGTGGGAGGTCTGAAGTCTCCAGGTCGGGGGCGGGGTCAGCGGTATGTGATTGACGGGCTGTCAGAGAAGTCGTCAGTGGTGACTGAGCCGTGGGAGCGGCTGCTGGAGATGGTGGGCGTGGTCGGCTCGCTCTGTGATTGGCAGGGAGAGAAAGGAAGCCGGTGAGGATCTGAGAAATGCTGTTGTAGTGACTGATGCATATTATCAGCTCTCACTCTCTCTCTGTGGTTGTCTGTGTGTTGTAGGTCGTACTCAGAGCTTCTGCAGCGTGTTTCAGAGTTGTGTCGGTACATGTCGGCTGCGGATGCTGAAGGTTTTTCCCGATGCTGTGGTCAGATCGTCACCTGCTCCACACTGGTCCTGTTTCACAGCGCGTTTCACTACGTCTCTGCTGTGCAGCCGTCACTGTTTCAGGGTCAGTTCATGTGTGTGTTTGTTTCTACTGAAATATATATATATATATATTTTAATAATTTTTATTTTCAAACATTGTCATACAGTTTAAGACAGCAGTTACAATTTTTTATATAACTGGAAAAGAAAGCTTTATTGCTTTATTGCCAAGTAAGCTTGCGCATACAAGGAATTTTTTTTTTTCTTTTTTGTCATTAGCTTCCAGTACACAGAGACAACAACACAGACAATACAAATAAGATGAGAATAAAAAGTACACATGTAAATATAAATAGACAAAAAATATATAGAAAAATAAATTGAGAAATAAGTAAGTGGTATGTACAGTTGTGCTATAGATGAAGAGTAGAATAGAATAGAATAGAATAGAATAGAATAGAATAGAAAGATGCAGGGATGTATTAGGAAGGAGGTGGTAACATACAGGTCCTTCTCAAAAAATTAGCATATTGTGATATGTTCATTATTTTCTGTAATGTACTGATAAACATTAGACTTTCATATATTTTAGATTCATTACACACAACTGAAGTAGTTCAAGCCTTTTTTTTTGTTTTAATATTGATGATTTTGGCATACAGCTCATGAAAACCCAAAATTCCTATCTCAAAAAATTAGCATATCATGAAAAGGTTCTCTAAACGAGCTATTAACCTAATCATCTGAATCAACTAATTAACTCTAAACACCTGCAAAAGATTCCTGAGGCTTTTAAAAACTCCCAGCCTGGTTCATTACTCAAAACCGCAATCATGGGTAAGACTGCTGACCTGACTGCTGTCCAGAAGGCCATCATTGACACCCTCAAGCAAGAGGGTAAGACACAGAAAGAAATTTCTGAACGAATAGGCTGTTCCCAGAGTGCTGTATCAAGGCACCTCAGTGGGAAGTCTGTGGGAAGGAAAAAGTGTGGCAGAAAACGCTGCACAACGAGAGGGGGACCTGCGGAAGCAGTGGACTGAGTCTGGAGTAGAAACATCCAGAGCCACCGTGTACAGGCGTGTGCAGGAAATGGGCTACAGGTGCCGCATTCCCCAGGTCAAGCCACTTTTGAACCAGAAACAGCGGCAGAAGCGCCTGACCTGGGCTACAGAGAAGCAGCACTGGACTGTTGCTCAGTGGTCCAAAGTACTTTTTTCGGATGAAAGCAAATTTTGCATGTCATTCGGAAATCAAGGTGCCAGAGTCTGGAGGAAGACTGGGGAGAGGGAAATGCCAAAATGCCTGAAGTCCAGTGTCAAGTACCCACAGTCAGTGATGGTCTGGGGTGCCATGTCAGCTGCTGGTGTTGGTCCACTGTGTTTTATCAAGGGCAGGGTCAATGCAGCTAGCTATCAGGAGATTTTGGAGCACTTCATGCTTCCATCTGCTGAAAAGCTTTATGGAGATGAAGATTTCATTTTTCAGCACGACCTGGCACCTGCTCACAGTGCCAAAACCACTGGTAAATGGTTTACTGACCATGGTATTACTGTGCTCAATTGGCCTGCCAACTCTCCTGACCTGAACCCCATAGAGAATCTGTGGGATATTGTGAAGAGAAAGTTGAGAGACGCAAGACCCAACACTCTGGATGAGCTTAAGGCCGCTATCGAAGCATCCTGGGCCTCCATAACACCTCAGCAGTGCCACAGGCTGATTGCCTCCATGCCACGCCGCATTGAAGCAGTCATTTCTGCAAAAGGATTCCCGACCAAGTATTGAGTGCATAACTGAACATAATTATTTGAAGGTTGACTTTTTTTGTATTAAAAACACTTTTCTTTTATTGGTCGGATGAAATATGCTAATTTTTTGAGATAGGAATTTTGGGTTTTCATGAGCTGTATGCCAAAATCATCAATATTAAAACAAAAAAAAGGCTTGAACTACTTCAGTTGTGTGTAATGAATCTAAAATATATGAAAGTCTAATGTTTATCAGTACATTACAGAAAATAATGAACTTTATCACAATATGCTAATTTTTTGAGAAGGACCTGTATATACATACAGGGGTTGGACAATGAAACTGAAACACTTGGTTTTAGAGCACAATTAGTATGATGTTGGGCCTCCTTTTGTGGCCAATACAGCATCATTCGGTTTTGGGATTGACGAATACATGTCATGCACAGTAGCCAGAGGGATTTTGAGCCAATTCCTTTTCTAGAACAGTGGCCAGGTCACTATGTGATTCTGCTGTAGGAAAACGTTTCCTGACTCACTCCTCCAAAACATCCCAAAGTGCCTCAATAATATTCAGATCTGGTGACTGTGCAGGCCATGGGAGATGTTCAACTTTACTTTCATGTTCATCAAACCTCTCTCTCACTGGTCTTGCTGTGTGTATTAGTGCATTATCATCCTTATATGTGGCACCACCTTTAGGGTAAAATGTCTGAACCACTGGGTGCACATTGTCAACCTTTACACTTTGCTCTTACTGGTGGATTGTGCAATAAGTGAAGCTCTTATTTTTATAAGATTTTCTGAGCTCTTTTCCTCACTCTGGATGTATACAGTTCTTGAATCTTCTGATGTCTGATTTTGTAGCTGAGCCAAACCAGACAGTTACTGATGTGCGCAGAACAGACTCGATTACGGCTGAGTATAGAACTGTTTCAGCAACTCCTATGGTAGGTTGAACTTCCTCAGCTGGCGAAGGAATTGAGGAAAAGAGTCACCATCTAGACTTTGCAAAATGTCATAGAACACTTTCCAGATGGACCAAAATACATGAGGTTTGTTCTTCAAAAAATAGGTTATCATCCCCTTTATCCATTGAGACGCACCAGGACTTTCTTATTTTTTTCCAAGAACGTGCAATTCCACGTTTAGCTTTCAACAAACAGAGAATTAACAGCAATCTTTCATGTTTGGTCACATGCAATGGAATAAAGTTCCCTTCTCTTGTTTACATTTGTAGCGTACATCGGGAATATTCAGGTTGAAGTGATGTAACTTAAATGGAGTAAGATATATTGAAGCAGTTTCATTGTCTTCATTTGTCATTCATTGTCTGAGTTTGGGCTTTTAAACCTAGGTTATATCAATCTGTTATTAAACTATTCTTTAGATTTGGCCAGATACTGTTTATAAAACAGAGATACCTGACCTCTACCGTTCAAACTGTGTAAAGTGTAATATTTTCCAAAGTAGAAAGAGAAGGCTCAACCAGACTTTGGACTGAACTATATTTGTACCCAGAAGTAAACTAAATCTGACAAAATCTCCCAAAACATCCTCATTTGCAAAAACAATGCAAAAAAAAAAAGTTTAGTTTTTTTTTTTTTTTTTTTTTTTAATGATAAAAATAGAGAAAGTTTTCTGTAATTGTTAAGTTACAGTATTTATAACCAACTGCATATAAGCACAATTGAAGTTTGAAATCTGGACACAAAGTGATTGATTATTTATTTAAATGAGGAAAAGTGAATGTTTTAAATCACGTGGAATTTTTTTTTTTTAAGTTCATCTACTTTTTTGATAATTATGTACTCTTTTTAATTCCTAATTTTATGCAGTTTTTTGCTCTAATGCAGTGGCATATATGATATTTTAGTAATATCTGTCAATTTATAGACATTTTTGGTGTGTTCTTTTGCAAAACCACTGCATGCAGAACCTTTAAGGGCAGATTCAACATTATATTCAGTCACTAGATGGGTTGCAAAAGAATGGGACAAAACAATACCTTAAAATACAGTTTTTGCCTTGAAATCAGTGTCTGAAACCAAAATGATGGTAAAATGATACCTGGACCTAAAATTAATTACATGAAATGATGAATATGCAACATGCAGCAAACATCTTTCCAAGTTTGTAATGAAAATTTGTTTAAAAAACAAAACAAAAGGGAAGCATTAAAAAACATTCCAAAATACCAAAATAAAACCTCTATAGTTTTACAGAAGCAAAGAAAAATCAACCATGATTGAAGTATTGCACTTGTACTGTTGTTATATATAATAATAATAATAATAATAACAACAATTATTTTTAAATACTTTGCTGTTCAATAGTATTTTAGAGATATTTATTGGTTTGTTAATTTTTATTAATTTAAGTGAATATTTTTTTTTATAATTTAAGTAATTAACTTGTGTTTGTTGTGTCAGGTCATGCGTCTCTGAGCTTGTGTCCATGGGTTCTGCTGGAGGATCTGTCTAGTGTTTACACTGATGTAGAAGTGGAGCGAAAGCACACACACAAGAAACGCAAGCTGGCCGATGGACGGGAGAAAACCATGGTCAGTCTTATATGTCATTATTATTATTATTATTACATCAGCATATGCAAATGCTCGTGGTGTACGTGACTGCTGTGTTTGTGTTTGTAGAGCTCTGATGATGAGGACATGTTGGCCAAAGGCAGAGGGCGACACATTGTGGTGAATAAAGCAGAGATGCCAGGTTGGGCCGAGACTTTAGAGCACTTCCGAACCGCCAGAGAGAGCTGGGACCTGCTGCATTCACATCAGAGTCTGGAGACAGGTCTGTCTGAGAAAAACTGGAAGATTTACAAATATTTCTGTTCATTTTTAAGCAGCACAGACAAAAATAATGACAGTCACGTTCTAATTATGCTAGTAAATGCTGCTGTAGTTCTGTAGCTCCTGTGACTCCTGTGTTATTGTTTTATTCCAGAGTTTGTTAAGATCTGCTCAGCGTGGAAAACTGAGATGTGGATGTGGTTTCGGATATTCCTCACAGACATGATCATTTATCAGGTATGAATTGGGTTTGATTCATTGATTTGTTATTTGATTGATAAATTAGATCATATATCATATACCTGTTTGTAAAATCTTGCTTTTGTGGAGAAAAAGTTGCTCGCAAACCAGAGTTCTGTTCTGTCAAACTGATTCACAAATTAGTCTAAATGATTCTTTAATGCTTTTGGAATTTCTCAGTTTATTTTATTATTTATTTATTTATTGTAATTCTATTTTGCATTTGTCATTTTTAATATTTTTTGTTTAAATATTGCTACTTAAGTTTAATTGTTTTATTTCATTTTCTAATTTTCTTAATTGTTTTTCATCTAATCTGTATTTGTGTTTTGTTTTAGGTTTATTTCAGTTGACACAATTTTTAACAGATTTAGTTAGCAGCAGCAATACTATCTATCAGTTTAATTATATCATATTATTACAATAATATGTCAGTGACTCCATAGCATTATTTTAATATAATGTTTTAATATTTATTAATATTTCAAATAGCATTTATTTATTTATTTTGTTTGTTTGTTTAACTTTCAACTTTAGTTACATTTTTGCTATATGCTTCTGCCATTTTGTTGGTTTTTTTAAATACTTTTTTTTCGGTTTGATTGATTTTATTTCAGCTTTAGTTTTTATTTCTGGTTAGTAATTTTAGAGCTTCACCTTAAACGTATTTTTTTTGCAAAGTAACATTTTCTCATTTTCTTTTAAGTTTCTTGTTGAATATAAAAAATATTATCATATTTCTCCCAAACCAAAGTAACATTTGATTTGTGAGAATATCAGTTCTGTTCTTTCAAATTGATTCACAGATTAGTCTAAATGATTATTTAATGCTTTTGGAATTTCTCAGTTTATTTTATTATTTATTTATTTTTTTGTAATTCTTTTGTGCATTTGTCATTTTTAGTATTTTTTGTTTAAATATTGCTACTTAAGTTTAATTGTTAATTTTCATTTTTTTAATTTTCTTATTCGTTTTTCATCTAATATGTATTTGTGTATTGTTTATTTCAGTTAACAAAATTTTTAACAGATTTAGTTAGCAGTAGCAATACTATCTATCAGTTTAATTATATCATATTATTACAATATGTCAGTGTCTCCATAGCATTATTTTAATGTTTTAATATTTATTAATATTTCAAATAGCATATATTTATGTTGTTTATTTTGTTTGTTTAACTTTCAATTTTAGTTGCATGTTTGCTATATGCTTCTGCCATTTTTTTTTATTTTTTTTTTTATATACTTAAAAAAATATACTTTTTATATACTTTTTTTATACTTTTTTTTTATGAAGTTTAATTGATTTTATTTCAGCTTTAGATTTTATTTCTGGTTAGTAATTTTAATGCTTCACCTTAAATGTATTTTTTTTTTTTTTTTTGGCAAAGAAACATTTTCTCATTTTCTTTTAAGTTTCTTGTTGAATATAAAAAAAAATATCATTATTTTATTATTATTATTATTATTATTATTATTATTATTTTTTTTAATCTTATTCCAGCTTTATTACTAAAATTTGTTTTTTATTCTTTTAGTTTTAGTTAACCCTGATCTGTTGAAATGCACATTGTAAGGTAATTTTTGTGGCTTTCCTCCATGCTAGCTTTTACCCATCTGTGTGTTGTTCAGGGTCAGTACCGGAAGGCTTTGTCCAGTCTAGCTCTGATGTCGTCGCTCCAGCAAAACCAGAACCAGAACTCGCTCTCAAGCTCCTCGAGTCTGGAGACACAGCGGGCGATCATCCAGCAGGCGTCCTGTCACTACGCATTGGGAGAGTACAGGGTAACTCACACACACAGCACCTGTATTAGACTTACTATATTCAGCGCATCACGTGTTCATGCTGTTGTTTGTCAGATGGCGTGTGAGAAGCTTCTGGAGGTTGTTGCTGGTCTGATGCCCCAGAATCATGAAGTGGTGAAGAGCAGCGAGGAGCAGCGCAAACCACGCAGCAAAAGCAGGAAAGGTGAGTCCGTGGCACATGCTTAAACTAGTGTTTTACTAAAGTACTTTTTAATTTTTAACTTATTAACCCATTAAAATGGCAATATTTAATCTCAGCACCACTGAAGCATGAAATCATGAATTCTTTGTAGGCTTTCATTCTGTTGGCAAGGCTTCAAATTTTTTTGCAGTGTCTGAAATTTTTACTATTTTTCACCGGATGTTGCTTTTTATTTCAGCTAGTATTTCTCATTTTAGTTGGGTAATTTGATGTACTAAAGTAACTAAAATAAAAACTGAATAAAAAATTATTATTTTTTTAATAGCTGAAAAATGTGAATCTTCATTTCGGTGTTGAACGATTTTGGAAAAAAAAAACGTTCAACGTCTGAAAACTTTTGAATGTCACTTTCAAAAGTTCAGAACTTTTGAATTTTGAATGTTACTCTGAAACGCATGTTACAGCGCATGTCATCCAATTAATATTCATGAGACAGGTTTTTACCATAACAGGAATATCTCTCTTCTATGTTTCTAGCTAATGATCTGAGGCTCGTCCCCTGCACCAGTAAATCCATCCTTCCATTCTGTCTCCAGCTCATGCTGGCCTGTTTTAAGGTACCAGATCTTAACATCTCATTAGAGCTGCATGATTATTTGTTAAAAGATTGCAATCTAGATTCACACAACACAATCTTGTTTCCAAATGACAACGATTCATCAGTCTATTAAACCTTTAACAAAGTCATATCGGAACATTAAAATCTGCATTTACGCTGTCATGTTTATAGTTCTTAGTTTATAGTTATGTACACACTGATGTCTATGGTAGCAATCAAAACAGAGCAAATCTTTGCTTTAGATTGGCGCTTCAAATAACGTTTGTTAATTACAATGTGGAGTACATTGTTTCGCCACTAGGTGGCGACAAGTGACTGTTGAAGAATGTATTTGTCATTGAATCATTAATTCAAGAGATTCATTTAAAAACACTGATTCATTTAGTAATGGAAGTGAAGTATTTATTGAATTGAGTGAGTCATTGAATCATTCACTCAAACATTTTTTTAAATAATTAATTCCAATTTTAGAATAAGACAATTAATATTTTGTCACAGCCTCCAATTAATTACATGTTATTTTACATGTTATTGTGATCTCTACTTGAAAATAAAAACATAATTCTCAATTTATCCAAAATCGTGCAGCTCAAACCTCACAGCGCAGTGCTTGAATTCAGAATTAGTTTTTAACACACATTTCATCTTTTTCTAAGCTGAGGGCCTTCACAGATAACAGAGACGACCTCGCTCTTGGTCATGTGATCGTTCTCCTGCAGTATGATTGGCCGCAGGGTGAGAATCTCTTCCTGAAGGCCGTGGATAAGATCTGCCAGCAGGGCAGTTTCCAATACGAGAACTTCTTCAACTACGTCACCAGTATCCTTAAAAAAAAAAAAAACTGCTCAAACTGAGCAAAAATATGCAATTTGGTGCAAATGCTGATATTAATATGATGAAGTTCTGTTGTGTAAATGTCAGTCTATAAGAAGAGTTCAGATGCAAAACCCCCTAAAAGCCATCTCGGTCAAAATGAGATAATGATACTGAGTGAATGATCTCGTCCATCAAATACTTTAACTTTAAACTCACTAAAATCCTAGCCTCAGCCTAATCACAAGTACCAGTACTTGGGTAGAAAACTATACATCGGAGCCTGATAAAAATGCTTTTTTTAAAGAAAGGCGTGAGATGGATTTAGAAGCTTTTGCATCTGAACTCTTCATATGTCCAATAATGTGTCCTAGTAAGATGAGATTGAAATGATCCAAACATAGAATGCAATGCAATCCAATGATGATTGAGAGATGAACAAATAAACGTTCCTCAAAAGATGAGATGTTTTGGAGGCTTGGGAAGATCATTCCTCCACTGAGGAACAGTAAAAGTAAAGCTTCTGGAAACAAACGATCCTCAAAAGATCCTGAAGATCAGTTTTGAGACTCAAAAATGATTAATGGAGAATCAAGTAGTCCAGTAAGTGTTCATCTGGAAATATGACTAAGGTAGCTATATAGGGTTAATATATCACACTGCAGGACTGTTTAAAATCTACTAGTGAAGGCAATAAGGTGAATAACATTTTTGATTGGATACTAATTCCAGTCATAATTCGGAATCAATGTATTTTATGAGTATTTATCCTTGACCAGCTTTTCTCTGAGACATTGACATGCTAGAAGAGTTTGCTTACCTGCGCACAACAGAAGGAGGGCGGGTCCAGCTGGAGCTGCTGCCCAATCAGGGGATGCTCATTAAGTAAGTCCCGCCCACATCACACAAATCAGACGGTGAACTTGAGATGATGAGAAATGATCATCAAAGGTCTCTCCCTCCTTCCTGTTTCCTTTCTCCTTTTGTTTTGGACATGTTAAATAGCCTGTGGTTACGATTAACCGCCGTGACAGGAAGGTGGTGTTCTGCTTAGCGTGTTTTCTTTACCCTGCTTTCTGATTGGCTCCTTAGTGCTGATGTCTGATGTCGTCCAGCCGCTTTTTGAAGCATTTTTGATCAGTTTTATAGTGTTTGGCTGAGATTGTGAAGGGTTTCAGAGGGGTTACACCTCTGTAATGAAGTTCAGGTCTGTTTAGAGTCGGGAATTGAGAACATAGTTTTAAACATGACTAAACTAGATCAGAATGACTGAACTAGAACATAATTAATCAAATGACACTTAAACTTGGCATTGATGTTCCATTTAAGAACCTTTATCATCCACGGAAGTTTCTTTTATAGTGTAAAAAGTGGCTTTTCGTCTTTCGTGAACCAAAAATGATTTTGTGTCAACTCAACCAGAGGTCCCCTGCCAAAACTTGCAAAGATTTTGACCGTAGAATATGCAAAAAATTGAACAATTTGGACACACTGGGATCCCCATATCTCTGGGATTGAACCATATAGGGCCACATAAATTAAGACTTCCAAAAATGTATTCATCTATTCTATTCATATCTCTGGAATTGAACCATATAGAGCCTTAAAAATTAAGACTAAAATAAAACCAAAAAGAACCAAAATCTAAAAGGAAATAACGATATTGATAATCCGTCTTGAATTACATGCATGCAAACTTTGGGTTAAAAAGAGCTTTTCCCCATTTTTGAACGGTGACCATTGGCATATAATGCAACAAATTTTAGTAATAGACCTACCAATCTCTGTGTAAAAATATAAATATGTATTCTGCGATGTTTCTAAAGTCGTTTTTTCCCTCCTGTCATTTTGGTCTGAATCTCAGGTGAAAATGATCATTTTAGTCATTTGACGCTCATAAAGTAGTTAAAAGAGTTATAAATAAACATGCATGACATTTTAGTATTTTGGTTTTCACCACTATTTATGTTTGCCTTTCTTCAGAAAAGTTGGGGAAGTTTCTGAAATGGTTGATTTGACACAGAATAGCCCTTCTTCATTGGCGTCACTGCAAAAGTGTCCTTTAGAAACCTTTATTTTTAAGAGTGTACTTGCAAATATAAATGATAATAAAAAATGACTTTCATTATGTTTCAACTTGAAGCAAAAACTGTTACATTTTAAATCGGTAGATAATGGCTATTTTAAGGTTTTTAATCATAGTTTTGAATGTGCCACTAGTTCTCGACGGGCCGTTTGTAGGGTTGTAAATCAGCTCTGATCATGCTGTCGTAGTGCCAGCGGTGCGTTTATGAGTGTTTGCTGTTCGTAGGAACCCCAGCCCCGCCCTGGGGGTGGAGTTAAACACCCTGCTGCTTCCAGGGGCTCAGAAGGCTGACAGGTACCCCACCCCCATCACCGAAACCCCGCCCCCAACCCACCCAGACTCCTCCCAGCCTGCTCATGTGTTTACATTGTCCTCCTTTTATTTCTCTTCATTCTGCTCAAGCATTTTCATTTTGCAAGATCGTTCCCGTTTTCATACGGCTCCTTTTCCGTTGTGTTTCTCTCAAATTGTTGTGAAGTCTTTGAAGAATGTTTTTTTTTTCGTTTTATTACATTGTGTTTGTAGTTTTCATTGAATTGCAGCGTTTTACATTTATGAGTGAATCTCACTGGAAATGTCAGGAAAGGTCTGGCTTGTATTGCACCTGGGAATTAAAAGGAAAAATATGAAAATTATATTTTGCACAAGGAAAATTTGTATTTTATTTTATTTTTTTTTTTTTGCATGATAGTTGTAATGAGGCATTTTTTCACATTCTCTCTTTTTTTGAATGTGCAAACAAAAACATGAAAATGTCATCCAAAATAGGCTGTTTTCTTTTGAATACAAAAATATATTATTATTTATATATATATTTATTCTGTTTATTTATTTTTAATTTTAAATCTTTATTTAAATTTATTTATTTGTATTTATTTATTTAGTATTTTAATCTGGGATGCAACATGAGCCAGACTTTTCTTTCTGAGGTTTATCCTTAAGTGTATTGTCTGTGTTCATGCGTGTGTTCGATGTTTTATTGGAAGAGCGTTGCTCTTATATCAGTCTGAATGTGGAGAAACTGCAGTTTTGAAAGAGTTTTGTTTCTTGTACGGATTCTGCATAAAGTTCACGTTCACATTGGTTCAGTACTCTGTTCTTTCTGTGTTTTGTGAACTGTATCAGCTGCATGTGTTCTCACTTGCTCTGTGTGTTTTTCCATAGACATCACACTGTGACTCGAGGAATCACCAAAGGCGTAAAGGAGGATTTTCGGCTGGCGATGGAGCGTCAAGTGTCACGATGCGGAGAAAACCTGCTCACGGTGCTCCACCGCTTCTGCATTAACGAAAAGATCATCCTCATCCAGTCATTACCCTAAGACCTCTGACCGTTTAACCTCATAGAAACATTGTTCCAGACGTATGTATCAGTCCAGTTTTGCTACTACCCAAACATTTTTTGTTTAAATGTGATACACTTTTTTGCATCATATATTGCTTCATCATGTTTAGAGTCACATCTCATTTAGGTCATGGTTTTATTTCAGGTTGTAATTAACAAATATTCAAAATTATTCTGTAAAATGCAAAATTCACTGTTAAAGCAAATGCAATATGTTCACATTGTATTGTTGTAAAATACTTCATGAACTAGACTGTGTTATTGTGTAATATAATGTTGTGCTGGCAGCTCATAATAAATAAAACATTGGCGAATACTGAGTTTACATTTCATGCTGTACCCTATTTCAGTCCATCATTACAAGACAGAGATGTTTTCCTTAAGTTCCTTATTTAGGATGTTTTTGTCTCATTTATGTTTATTAATATTGTATGTTATTACTGATCTTTGTAATGAATAGATTTAAATCAGTGGCTCTCAACCTTTTTGGCTCCAAGTCCCCCTTACATTTTTTTAATGTTTTTCAGGGCTTCTATTTTTAAAAAAAGTTCTACTGATAAAATGTTTTAGAGCTTGAAAAATACTTTCAGAATATATTCAGAAAAATGTATATTCATTACAAAGAATGAATATACAAAGAAATATACAAAGAAATGTAAGCATAAAAAGGCATTATAAATAAATCTAGCTTTGTTTTTAACAAAATTATGCAAAATACTGCAATTATTTATGCTTGCATTATTTCTATTTCATTTGATTATTGCATCATTCCATGGTGCATTAAAAAATCCATTATTTATTTATTTATTTATTTAATTACATTTAATTTAGTATGTGAAATCTCTCCATATGTGATACCATATGTAAACCAAATGTGACCTTGGACCTCAAAGTCAGACCATAAAGGTGAATTAATAAGCTGCATTAATAAGCTTACCATTCATCTATGGCTTGTTAGGATACAACAATATTTGGCAGAGATACAACTAATTAAAATCTGGAATCTGAGGGTGCCAAAAAAAATCTAAATATTGAGAAAATTGCCTTTAAAGTTGTCCAAGTTCTTAGCAATGCATGTTACTACTACTACTACTACTACTACTACTAATAATAATAATATATATATATATATATATATATACATATATGTGTGTGTGTGTGTGTGTGTGTGTGTGTGTGTGTGTGTGTGTGTGTTTTGATATATTTATGGTAGGAAATGTACAAAATATCTTAATATCCTAATGATTTTTGACATAAAAGAAAATTTGCTTTTGTGGTCCAGGGTCACAAATTTAATTTTCAGCAATAATAGACTTTAAAAACAATAATAGATTTTAAAAACCTGATATAGTTTTGTCATAACATTTGTTTGCCATAAAATAGCCACATAAAGCTGGCACTGCGTAAAAATAAAACTCTGAAATTATAAATATCTTCATTTTAGACATGTTTTGTCTTAATCCAAATAATTCCAAGTCATCTTAAAGCCCCTGTGGAAGTTTACTGAAGCCATCTGTTTGAGAACCACTGTTTTTTTTTTGTATCTGCTTGACAATCTCTGAAATTATTAGTAAAATTCATCTAATCACTCTTCTCTCTCTGATGTAATGGGAAGGTCGGCCTGCAAAGCTGCTCTGAGATTTGCCCAGAAGAGTTTCTGCTTGGATCCCTCCGATGGCCACTCCAGATAGGTGCGTCTGGACATCATAGACTTGAGCTGGTAGTACTTGGAGGGAATGAGATACAACGGCAGAGGTTCCAGCAGAATGAGAATGATGCTGTCCATCCCTCGCGTCACCCGCTGGTGATTAGCGAAGTAGAGTTCGTAGTGGCACCATTCGCTCTGGACGAAATGAGAGGAGAGCACGAAGACGCACCTTCGGCTCTGCTCGATGCATCGGAGGATGTTCTGGACGATCGTCTTTCCCGGGATGAAGTCCCGCTCGTGGTGACACACTCGCAAACTGTAGTCGCCTTCGACTTTAGGAAGAAACTGAGATTTGACCCAGTCAGCGTTATTTTGGCTGTACGATACGAATGCGTGAAAGCTCAACCCCTCCAAGTCCTCCGCTCTCCTTTGGGAAGTGATTGCGTGGTGCTTGGCACGCGTCCACTTCCACATCATCTTGACATACCATGGCACATCCAGCCGATGGCAAATAAGGCTAATTGCGACTACCAAAGTGATTGTCGGGAGCAGAATAGTAAAAGCCAGGATCAAGGGGTTGCAGGAGATCTCAGGAAGGTAGAAGTCTTCCAGTAAGGTGTTGCTCCAGGATTCTGGGTAACTGCATTGATATCCTGCCGGCCAGTGGCCGAGGGTCAAACCTGGAGTTTCTCCTCTCATATGTGTCGCTTTGTCTTTGATTAGAGCGGTGAATTCACGCAAAGCACACGTGCAGATGAAGGGGTTGCGACTCAAGTCCAGATCTTTAAGATGTGGACAACTCTCAAGGGCTCCCGATAAAGGTGAATGGAGGGAGTTGGATCTTACTGAGAGCTTCTGCAGGTTTGGAAATGCTTGACAGGTGGGAAGATCTAGCAAACGGTTGTTCATGAGGTCAAGGACGCTCAAGTCAACCAAAACCCGAACATCTTGAGGAACTGTGGTCACTCGGTTATTCCGAAGGTTTAGGATTTGTACGGAATCAGGCAAACACTTGAAGACGCTCTGGTCGAACCCATTCAAAGACAAATCCAGCTGGACAACTTTAGGAGGCCACATGCACTTGCCTTGTTCCTCTGAATAGGTAAGTGTGTTCTGACTGAGGTCGACGTATTGAAGCGAATCCATGAGACGGATTCTTGAGGTCAGTGGTCCAAGGTGTTTCAAGTTGTTGCCTCTCAGAACCAACTTGAACAGGTTGGTCAGTGTATTACATTCAGTATCCGGATCAATCGAGAACACTTTTTCCGTAAGGGCGCAATCGGACAAGTCCAAGACCTCGATCTTGCTAACAGTCCGGGGACAGGTCATGAAGATGATGGGTGTTTGGGTAAAACTGAAGTTTCTTGCGGGTATGTTAATGAAGAAGTCATAGAGCTCTGTTTGATTGAAGATAAATTCGGTTACGGATGCTCGTGTTGTAGAATAGGAATCCAACACGTGGCGCGTTAACAACGGCATGCCGTCTTTCATTTTTGTCATTGTAACGTCTGAGAACGAAAGCTGTTGAATCGAAGACTGCAATATTGTGTTTACACAGCTTGATAGAATGTGCCAGGTGGTTTCCACTTTGGAGATTTCCAAGCTAACGGTGCGTAGGATTCCTCGACGTCGCATCTGCTGGAAGACCTTCATCCCGCTGTCTACCATAGTGAATTCGACCTCTTTAAATGCTGCAAAAACGTCAGTGGCGATTGCAATGTCAAGGTCACTCTTGGACAAGGCAATGATGGCCTTCTCTGCATGCACACCTATAAGACTGTTCTCCTCATACGTCTGTAGCCCATGTGCATTAATGAAGAGCGATTTCAGGGTAAGATTGGCGATGTAAGTAAAGTCTTGGTTGCTGATTGATTTGGCACTCAGGCCCAACCACTGCAGGTGTTTCAAGGTGGAAAATTCCCTTCCTAGTGCCATGACGGAAAACAAGTTGGATGACAAGTCTAAAAACTGCAGACGTCCCGTTTTAAGCAGGAACGGTTGGTCCAAGAGGTTCTGGAGTCTGTTGTGCGACAGGTCCAAGATCTCCAAAGCCGGCGTACAGTTAAATGTATCCCTGTCTATTTTCTCCAGTATATTCCAGGACAGATTGAGGAAGTGGAGTCGTGGTGTAGTGAGAAAGTCTTTGGTGCTCAGCGCCTGAATATGATTCAGCGACAAATCCAAGTCCTCCGTAGACAGACTGAGGCTGGGGGGAACCGAGGACAGGTTCTGGGATGAGTAATTCACTACGATCCGCTTAATGGCCAGAATGAGAGACGGGTGGAAACACATGACATAAAGAGACACCAGCCACCAGCCCGACGGCTTCATCTTTCTAAAGGAGAAAAAACATCTGATTTCATTTCCTGTTTGAAGTCAACTGCATTTTTGTCTCTAGCATTGGTTTGCATTGTGATTGCATAGCAGTATTTCAAATTTGATCAGATAAAATCAAATAATTAAATACATGCAAATAGACACATTTGAGAAACAGTGCATTTGGGTTACATTTATCGTAAAGCATACAAGATTACAAAGTGAAAGTTATCTAATGTTACAATATGAATGGTTCAGATACAAAAGCCTCTAAGTGCCATCTGAAGTTTTCATTTAAAATTATATTTTTAATTTTTAATTTTTAATTTAATTAAATTTTTTAATTTTTAATAGGTCATGTTCTATGCAATTAAACTCAAATAATTGAACAAATATAGGAGCCTGATAAAAGAACATTTCAAATGGCACTTAGAGGCTTTTTTTAAACTTTTGCTGTTACCTGTATTAATCAAATAGATTAGCATACTCTTTAACTAAACACTCCTAGGATAGATAGATAGATAGATAGATAGATAGATAGATAGATAGATAATTTTTCTTACCCGTCTGCTGTGGATGTTGGCTTAAATGTGGTTGTTATGAAACTGTAGTCATATTTAAATTATGTTGCTTAACTTCTGCTTTTTTCCCCACTGTTTCACTTCTCCAAA
Source organism: Cirrhinus molitorella (assembly GCA_033026305.1). Lineage (NCBI taxonomy): Eukaryota > Metazoa > Chordata > Actinopteri > Cypriniformes > Cyprinidae > Cirrhinus > Cirrhinus molitorella. Next base: position 36,502,569 of record CM065129.1, read on the forward strand.
TGTCAGACATTTACTGTCACCAAGTTAATACTTTCACAGCTGGAGCTTCATTTGCACTACTTTGACTTTGTAGCCAATATTCTTAAAGTTTCTCCATTACCATTCATACGTTTTATTTTGTTTTTAAATATATTAATGTTAAAATGGGATGTTCAACATATAAATCATTGCTTATTAATTGCGCAGCTTTGTTTGACTAGTTTTGAGAGAATGCGTAGTACCATATTTGAACAGCAGAGGATTTGGTTGCTCTTTCTGCTTTTTAAATGTCCATTACCCCAAATGAACAATGGCTTTGTTGTAGTGAATGTATAGTAACCACGATTCTCCTTGAAAAGGCCAAACAACAGATTGATGAGTTCATCCAAATTTCCCTAAAAGCTTAAGGACAATTATAATATAAGTCAGACATTAAAGTGAGTTGTTTTCTTCTAAAAACGATGACATTCACTTGTTTTGGCACTGTAGCCTACCCACACAAACTAATTTTGGTCAGATTTTTTTATATTGTTTTGTAAAGATGTTTACTTTGGATTGTCTGAATACTCGAAAGCGAATGAAAATGTTTAATTAATTTGTTTCTCCTGCTAGATACATTTCACACACATATATATATATATATATATATATATATATACACACACACACACACACACACACACACACGTACTGGCTCTAAACCTCTCTTTTCTTTATTCAACGTTATTATAGACAAACATGGAAATTGTCCAAAGTTATGTTCATCCTAAAGCAGTGAAAACTAAATCTCTATATTCACTGTGTCCTCTTAAGGTGGAACAACTGCCTTAATGATTTGATGCTTTGTACTAAAAAGAAGAAGAAGAAAACGAACGAACCCGCTCTGAAGTTCCGATCGATTCGGATTCAAATGATTCAGGCGAAGCTCCGATTTCAACCAAATTATTTGTGAACCCCCTCCAATGTTCTGATCTGAATCAAATATTTGCGAACCCCCTCCGAAGTTCCGATCTGAATAAATTATTTGCGAACCCGCTCCGATTGATCTGATGATTCGTGATAGGCGAAGCTCCGATCTCAATCAAATGATTCGCAAACCCGCTCTGAAGTCCGATCGATCTGAATGAAATGATTCAGGCGAAGTGAACCCCCTCTGAAGTATCGATCCGAATCAAATGATTCGCAAACCCTCTCCGAAGTACCGATCGATCCGAATCAAATGATTCACGATAGGCGAAGCTCCAAACTCAATTAAATGAACCCCCTCCAAAGTTCCGATCTGAATCAATTGATTCGCGAACCCGCTCCGAATGATTCACGATAGACAAAGCTCCGATCTCAATTAAATGAACCCCCTCCAAAGTTCCTAGGGCGAACCTGCTCCTATCAAGTTCTGATCAATCTGATTCAAATGATTCACAATAAGCAAAGCTCCGATCTGAATGAAATGATTAGCGAACCCGCTCCGAAGCAGAGCATGTGAGCGGAGCGGAGCGGTAATATTTCCTTAAGAGCGCAGAGCGCCTTTCTGAAGATTCCGTTCCGCCCGCTCAATACGCTCAGCGCCGCTCGCTCAGCCCAGAATACCCTTTGGTGATTTACTTGTTCGCGATCGAGAAACTGTAGAGATCGAGAATAGTAGAGCAGTTATGGAGTTCATATATTGTTTCAACGAAGTTGCAAGCCTTATACATACATGTAAAGTACTACGCAAACATGGTGTAGGCTAAGGTTATATTCGGTCGTACGGAGCCCCGATCATCACGGCATGCAGACAAAATCACGGCCACGAATTTAGAACAGTTCTCTTTTTTTATTCGAATTAAATTCATTTTTTCGTTTAGTCTAAATTATGGCCACGAATTAACCATTCGTTCTCTTGTTTAGGCTTAGCTGCCAGCCTGCCACGAATTCATTTGTTCGTTAATTAGTTCCTTCCCTAGATTTGGCTTAAATTTTGGAACGAATTATTAGGCTATATTTCGTAATTAGTTCTACTTATTAAAATAATTATTGCTTAAAATTAATTAATAATAGGTAGACCTACAGAATGTCTAGATAGGCTATATGCATCAGTAATTGATAATCTAATTTAACGCACGCAGATTTGTTCTTTACAAAAAAAAAAAAAAAAAAAAAAAGCCAAAGGGAGATAAATAATTTTTTCCCTCTCCATTGTCCCCCGTGTCCGTGTGTTTCCTTTAACAGGCTTTATAATACAGGTGAATTTTGTAAAGATCTGCACACAGTTCATCTCATGTGTGTCCGTTTGTGTTTTAAATGTTCTGTTACACAACAACGGCATCTATTCACGGAAATAAAGTTAACGAAAATCAAATACAAGTTTTTGCATTTTAGGTAGGTTTGCTAAGGTTATTCGTGTATTTAATAGCCTACATTTTAATTAATACAATTAAGAAGAATGTAAGAATTTTGCTCTGAAACATGCATGCTTAATTTTAGACAATTATCAAAGAATTTCGGTACAAACAGTAAACAATTAGGCCTACTAGAGAAATTTTATGTTAGAGTGGGATCTGAGCGGGATTTGGTTTACCGGTGAGCGTGAGCGGAACATTAGCGGAGCGTTTTGCTTCGTCACGCCGCTCCGCTTCGCTCACATGCTCTGCTCATTGTGAATGCTATATTTTGTTTGTTTCTTTCATATATATATATATATATATATATGTGTGTGTGTGTGTGTGTGTGTTATATGTTTTGTTTGTTTCTTTCATATTTACTTTATCATATTTAATATCAACAATATTGACAGGTTTTTGGATGTTCAAAAATAACACCGCATGTTTACATACTATATGTGTGTTTACTTTGTATTACATGCTCTGCTCCGAAGTAGCCTACCGATCGATCCGAATCAAATGATTCACGATAGGCGAAGCTCCTATCTCAATTAAATGAACCCCCTCCAAAGTTCCGATCTGAATCAATTGATTCGCAAAGTCGCTCCGAAGTTCCGATCGATCCAAATCAAATGATTCACGATAGGCAGCTCCGATCTCAATTAAATTAACCCCCTCCAAAGTTCCGATTTGAATCAAATGATTTGCGAACCTTCTCCGATCAAGTTCTGATCGATCTGATTCAAATGATTCACAATAAGCAAAGCTCCGATCTGAATCAAATGATTAGCGAACCCGCTCCGAAATCTGTCAGAATATTCTGCTTGAGCAGGGATTATTGAAGTATAATTTTAATGGTAGTATTCTGGAAACCAGCACTCACACTTTAGGTCTTTTCCTAATAATAGTAGCTGCTATGAATCAGTTATTTGACATTGCACTTAGGCCTATACAGAACATTTTCGGTCAGAATTTTTAATGTTTGTCCAATTTTATTTCGTAAGTTTTTTTTTATTTTTTGTTTTTGAAAACAGTAAAGAAGATAGGTTATGAAATTGAGAGTTGCCTATGGAAACTACAAAAGTCTGTTCATCTGAAAGCAGTGGAAACTGTATTTTGTATTGTGTAATTTTATTACTTTGTTGTTGCTTACCCTGGCTACACATTTATTCTTGTGTTTTTGTGTGTGTGATTCTGTTATCTGCTAAAATAGCCTACTGTTTAAAAATAAAAAATAAAAAAACCCCGCTCCGAAGTACCCATCGATCCGAATCAAATGATTCGTGAAACCCCAAGTTCCAATCTGAATAAAATGATTCGCGAACCCGCTGCGAAGTTCCGATCGATCTGAATCAAATGATTCGCGACAGGCGAAGCTCCGATCTCAATCAAATGTATAGTTTTGAAAAGCTCTGTTTTACCCATCACTATATTTGCTTTTTAAAATCATTATAAGCGATATCGAAATTCAAAACTTAATGTATTTGGTCTGGTTTATAGTGAATCGCTTGAACCAGAAGTTCAGCGTAAAGAGTGTCCCAGTAAAATGAACAAACGGGAGAACACAAAACAACATAACAACAAAAATTTAAAAGTTACCATTAACTATAGTATATTGTTTTATTTATTTTTTAACATTTATTTTCTTAAGAGTAGGTAGACAACAGATGACGTTAACATGCTTAGCACTTTATTTGATATTTTTCATAAGAGATATCCATCTTTAAACAAACTTCAGCGTGCAGTCTGTGTTTTTCCGGAGGACAGATAAGGTTGCAGTGAAGAACGCTTTATTTACCTCAGACGCAGCTAATGTTGTTAACCATTAGCAGCACCAAGGCTGCTCACACGTGTGTGGCTAAGCAACCATAATATTTTGTTTGAACTTTATAGGTCTTTTATCAACGAATCGTAAGTATCTTAAAGCACCAGGTGACGAACTTCTCCTGACTCGAAGGATTAAGGTAACGTGTAATTATGGCAACTCATTTTGGGTAAGCAGCATTCCCATACGAAAATTGCATATAAATGCCCTATATCAAGATTTATGTTGCAATATGTGTTACCCATCAAGCCATATATAGCCTATTTTTTTTTTTCGATTTAAGTTAGAATATATAATATATACCAATAGTAGAATTTGTATATAGAACAATGTATGTCAAAATATACAATTTGTTTATGCAACTTTACTAACAACATAACCTCTCTCTCTCTCTCTCTCTCTCTCTCTCTCTCTCTCTCTCTCTCTCTCTCTCTCTCTCTCTCTCTGTATGTGTGTGTGTGTGTGTGTGTGTGTTATATTTTGTTTGTTTCTTTCATATTTGCTTTATCATATTTAATATCAAGGTTGACAGGTTTTTGGATGTTCAAAAATGTATAACACCTAATGTTTACATACTATATGTGTGTTTACTTTGTATTATTATGTACATATAAATATACACACATACTGTATATATTAAAATTAAATATTTATATGTATATATATTTATACCTGTATACAATTTAGATTATAAATACATATAAATATTTTAGATATAAATCAAAAATAGTTTTTCCTTAATATATACATAATACATATACACAGTACACAAATATATAGTATGTAAACAAACTTTTATTTTGGATGTGATTAATTGCGAATAATCATTTGACAGCACTAATATATATATATATATATATATATATATAAATGTTTTTACGTCATATATCAATATATTTAATTTATGGAAATGTAATCACGTTTGAATATGGGTATGCATCCTGCGCAGTGAAGACAATCCCAATTACTATTTTGTAAAATTAAACTAAGGGAAGCTAAATTAAACTCGGGTTCTCTCAAAGTTGTGAACAAATGTTTTTCTAGCCTAACGTTATTAGAAAATGCATTCAAATTTATCTGTTTTTTTAGTAACGTTCTCTAAATGTTAGAACAAAAACATTATTTATACATTATTCTGAACCATTTTAGTTGGACGTTCATCCAAAATGATGTAGAGAACATTCAAAATGAACATTCCCTTTATGTTTTGCAAAATAATAAAATAGAAAGTTTCCCTGTATGTTGTCTTTAACATCCACATAACCGTGAAAATTAAAAAGCTTGATGATTTAAATGTTTAAAAAACATTCCGAAATAATGTTTTCATAAATGGTACCGTTAACAAAACGTTCTGAGAACATATTTTTGTTAGCAGTGTGTGAGTTGAGTTGTTTGGTGAGATCACTCACTAAAGCTGTTGTATTTCAGATAGGATGCTGTCTTTAAAGGGCTCCGAAGACAGAAAATCAGGTTTTCTGTGTTTGTGTCTCTTGTGTCGCTGTTACACGTGTTGTTTTCCACTGATCAAGCTGATTGTTGTTCAGCATCCTCTTTGAACAGTCATCTGATCTAATCAAACGCTCCCAGATCGTGTCTCCAAACACAATCACATGCGCCGCCGAGGCTCTTCTGGGCCTATAAAACTACAATCACATGTCTTGAAACTCTCAATTGAGTTTGATCTTCAACCCTGAATGTAAAGCAAAGGTTTACTGTCGTTTTCATTGCAGTTGTTTGCCGGTCTTCCGGCCTGATGTCAGAGGTTCATGACATAAAACAGCAGCTTAACGTCTTTAGAGGGATATTGAAGCTGTTCTTCAGGAGTGACGGCTTGAAATAAAAGCAGGTCAGATGTTTCTCAGCGTTGCACGTGTTGCATAGACTGAGAGTTATTCATAGCAAACAATTCATGTTCATAACTAGGTGTTTTTTTCATGATTTTTATTAAAACTACCAGATTAAAACTACCAGATTTCCACCTTTTTCCTTTCCTTTTCGCTATATGAAAGTTACATTTAAAGAGTTTGCATGTATTTATTACATAATTTATTTTTAAATGCATTGAATGTAAGCATATAGACTTTTTTCACAATCCCAGACCTAAACTTTGAATCTTAAATATGAAACATGCTAACTATTACTTTATTTGTGTTTTTTGTTTCATTATATTATGTTTTATATTATTAAAATATATTATAATTACTTTATTTAAACAATGAGTGAAATAAGCAAGCTTTTTAAATATTACTTGTCTGCAAATGATTTGTCTACAAATTATCCCTTTAATTAACTTTTGTGCTACTGTACTTTCTCTAAACACCAGTGTCAATAAAGAGCTTGAGATGAAATATCAGATGTAATGTGTGGAGAAAGTAGACAAATATAGGTAAATATAACTTTTTTATTATTATTTTGTTTTTCAGCAAATATTCTGTGCACTTAGGGTCACACAGAATACTAGTCATAAAATTGGTCTTACACTGTAAAAATGATTTGTCAAAGTTGCAAATAAAACAAAGATTATTAGAGTATATTACTATTTTTCCACTTCAGATTTTTAGATTTAATTTGATGCGTTACTTGCAATTTCTTTATAAATATTTGTGAAATTTAGTAGCATTTTCTAAAACTTTTTTATGAGATATTGAAATAAAAAGTCCTATATAATGTTTGTTTTAGTGATAAAAGTTGTTTGTCAGTTGTTGTTTTTAATTGCTAACAAACAAATAAATTATAAAATAACAAATCATTTAATAAATAAATAAATAAATACATACATACATACAAATTGGGTCTTTAAAATGTTGTTTCCACAAGAGAAAACGATCATTAAAATCATTATTTAGAAAAAAAAAAAAAAAAAAAAAAAACTTTCATTTTGTTTTATTTGTTTATTGTCTGTTTGTTTCTGTTCATTTTTTTTATAATAATAATAATAATAATAATTATCATAAATAAAATATATATAAATAAAATATAAATAAAAGTCAGCAATATCAGTTATTCATGGTTCATCTTACAAATCTAGACCAAAAAGTAATGCTTCTATAAATAAATAAATACATATGAATTTAATAAATGTAATACATATGTAATTTATTTATATGTAATAAATATAAGATTAATTTATACAGAATTGTACAGTTATTACATATGTGGTGATTCTGCTCAAATCTGACCAATAGAAACAAATTTCACTCCAGACGAAATTCTTTCTTTCCTTATTATTATTTTTCTGCATAAAGAAGATGAAGCTTTTTTAAAGCCATTAGGTTTATTTATTTTTATTTGCATTGCCTTTATTTTATTTGTTTATTGTCTGTTTGTTTCTGTTCATTTATTTAATTGTTACTATTTATATTATTATTATTATATAAATAATATTTTCCATCTAAAGAAAATCAAGCCTTTTTTCAGAACATTAAAGACAAAAACAAAAAACAAAATCAATATCAGTTATTCATGTTGTGTCTTACAAATCTATACAAAAAAGTAATGCTTCTATAAAAATATATATAATTTATTAATATGTAATAAATATTAAATCTAATTTATTTATATAGAATGGTATAATTATTACATATGGGGCGATTCTGCTCAAATCTGATCAATAAAAATACATTTTACTCCAGAAGACCATGATTTTGACCAAGCTTTTTTTAAAGCTATTAGGTTTATTTAGTTTAATTTGCATTGACTTTATTTTATTTGTAAAAAAATATTTATTAGTAGTATTAGTATGAAATAAATAAATAATATTTTACATCCTAAAGACTATCAAGCCTATTTTGAGAGCATTACGTTTAATTTAATATATATATTTTTTTATTATAAAATATTTGATTTAATTGTAATGCATGTATTTACATGAATGAATGAATATTGTATATTTGATATTGTGGATACTGACATATAAATGAAAGGTGTGATCTAAGATCATTTACAGGGCCCATAGAGACACCAGAAAAAGCCAAATTAAATTTGCTCCATTGATCTGCCAGATAAAACATCCTTCATTCTCTGTGCTTCTTTCTTCGTCTTTCTTTCTCTCCATCCATCATCAGTCTCTCTCTCTCTCTCGTTCTCAGACGCTGTAAGTCATGAGAGGATCAGAGTTCATGTTAATCATTGATCAGAGCTTCATCTTCCTGCGCTCTCAGATCTTCAGTGTTTATGTGCGTCACTCGCGTTCTCTCAGACGCTATGTGCTCTTTTTAATAATGCTTTGGTTTTCCAGTGGAGGACGATGAGGGGGTTTGTGCTCCTATAGGAGGCTCACGATGTTTCGTGTCTCATCTGTGTGTGTGTCTTTAGTTCCAGTGTTGATTTTATGGGGAGCAGCTGAGAAAGTCCAGGGGAAAGCTTTCAAACTGTGGCTGCAGCCGCAAAATGAGACGTTTCTGCAGTCCGGCACTTTTCCCAGCGGGTTTCTGTGGGGCGTTGGAACCGCAGCGTTCCCGACCGAAGGCTCCTGGGATGCGGATGGCAAAGGCGAGTCGGTGTGGGACCGTTTCACCCGTCATGCGGATCCGTCCAGCGACAGCTATGTCCAGTGGGAGGAGGATCTGAAGTCGGTTCGGTATCTGGGTGTGAACTTCTACGCTTTTTCTTTATCGTGGACGCGGCTTTTCCCGGATGGAAACCCGACGGCGAATCCCAATCCGGCCGGAGTGCAGCATTACCGCCGTTTGATCGGCAGGTTGAAGGAGCTTCGGGTGGAGCCGGTCGTGACTCTGTTTCACTGGGATTTGCCGCAGGTCCTGCAGGAGCGATTCGGAGGATGGCTGAACCGCAGCATGCCGGACGTCTTCGCCGATTACGCCGCGTTTTGCTTCCGAACGTTCGGTGCGGAGGTTCGGTACTGGATTACGATGCATAACCCCTTTCTCCTGGCCGTCCAGGGCTATGGGACAGGCGCTCATGCTCCCGGAGTGACCGGAGACCCCGCTGACCCCTTCATCGCTGCGCACAACCTCATCAGGGTGAGTCTGGGGTCAGAGGTCAAAGGTCGGGCTCATTTTTCAGCTCAGCTGTGAAGAGGGTAAATGCAGAAATAATGCAGCATGCATGACTGTGATCTTTAGAGATATTTAGGGATTCATGAGCCTGCGATAGCCACAAATGTGAAGGAAATTAAAATGCAGTTATAAATGTTTAAGTAGTTCTCTTAAAAACATCATATTTGACACCAAAATCAACCGATTATTTTTTGCATGAAGAAGATAAAATGTATGATAAATTAAGGCATATGCTACATTATTTATTTATTTTTTTTTGTTTATTTATTTATTAAATATATAACAGTGTATTGTAGTTACTGATGGAGTTATTTCATTCATTATTTTTTATGAATATAAAAATAAATGTTTTTACAATAGGTTGCATTTATTTATAATTTGTTTTTTAATTCTATTCTTTTTTAAAAAGTGTTTTAATTGTGATTTGAATTATATTTGTAAATTGCAGTGTATTGCAATTACTGTATTGCAATTATTACATTATTACAATTATTTTATAAGTGTACTTTTAAAAAAAATTATTTATATATAATTAATATTTGCTTTTTTGTTATTATGTATTTAATTAAAATAGGCTCATTTCACTTCCACATTTACTTGCAAAAAATATAATTTGTATTACTGTTGTGTTATCTGTTTTTGTTTATTTTTAATACTAGTACCACCAATAAATAAATGAATAAATAAATAATAAAATTAATAATTTTATTATTGTAACCAGATTTTTAAGGAGATTTTTAAAAATATTTGTATAGTGATTCATTAATATATTTTTTTTTATAATAGAAAAATAATGTTTTTTTTTGCATTAGGTTATATTATATTATATTTATAATTAATTATTTAATTTTATTTTTTAAGTGTTTTAATAGTGCTTTTAAGTATATATGTAAATTGCAGTATATTGCAATTACTGCAATGCAATTATTTCATTAATTATTTTTTATGAGTATAATTTTTTTTTTATATATTTTTAGATATAATTAATATTTGCTTTTTGTTTTGTTTTGCAATAAGAACTTGAAGCCTATTTTTAAACCCATTAGGCTTATTTATTTTATTTTGCATTGATTTATTTGAATGACAATAGGCACATTTTACTTCCTTTCCCAAAAAAAAAACAAAAAAAAAAACAAATATATATATATATATATATATATATATATAATGTCAATTGCAACACACTACAATTCACAAATACAAATAAAATCACTATTAAAAAACTTTTTAAAAATAATAATTATAAATAAATGTAATCCAATGTGTAAATAAGTATATATAATTTCTGTTTTATTTATAACAAATATTTCATGAAATAACTGCATCACAGTAATTGCAATACACTGCAGTGTATAAATATAATTAGAATCACTATTAAATTTTGTTTTAAAAACTCAATAAAACAAAAAAAATTGGTTACAATAATAAAAATAAATAACTAAAATGTTTATTTTGGTGCTTATATAAGTATATATATATATATATATATATATATATATAATATTTACTATTTGCTTATAGACCAATTATAATGTATAAAATTTAATTCCCATGTTTTTACTTGCTCTACAAAATGAAACTAAATGTGATAAATAGCCTAATGAAGGCATGAACTGTTCTGCATTACATCTAATCTAATAATCACTACAAGTGGGGTAACTGTGTTTAAATCTGCCCATAGAAATATGTTTTGTTCCACAAAATCATCTCTGCTTCTCCATCCAAAACACAACAGCAGCATCAGATTCAGTCCGGATGACGCTTGTTCTGTTGTCTCCGCAGGCTCATGCTAAAGCGTGGCACGTTTACGACAAACACTTCAGACCCCATCAGCGCGGTAAAGTCTCCATCACGCTCGGCTCTCATTGGGTGGAGCCTCTTCACGGCCAGGCCACGCCCACCAACACGGACCTCTGTCAGAAAGCCATGGAGGCTGTGATTGGCTGGTTCGCCGAGCCCATATATGGAAGTGGAGATTATCCGGAGTCGCTGAAGGCCTCGAATCGCGGCATAATCCCAGAGTTCAGCGCTCAGGAGCGGCTCTGGCTGAAGGGCACCGCTGATTTCTTCTCTCTGGCCTTCGGGCCCGAGACGCTGAGGGTGGGAAGGGGATTGGCCCGGTTCGGGCAGACGGTGAAGCTGGACCTGAGGAGCGTTCTGGTCTGGGTTCAGCAGATGTATGGTGACCCGCAGGTGCTGGTGGCAGAGAGCGGATGGTTCTCTGACGCGTCTGTCGGAGTCGAGGACACTGTGGCCATTTATCTGATGAAGAGGTTCATCTTACAAGTCATGCAAGGTGAGCATGTGCCTTTTAAACCCTGTTCACACCTGAAATCCTGGTGGCGATATGCATCTGCTTGCGAAAAAGTATTTATTCATTTGTTTGTTTTGTATAGTTTTAAAAATAATATTAATACATTTGTGACACTGGACCACAAAACCTGTCATAAGGGTCATTTTATTTATTTCTTTTTAATTGATAGCCTACATCATACATCACCTGAACGCTGAATAAATAAGCTTTGCGTTGATTTGTGGTTAGGGTAGGACAATATTTGGCTGAGATACAACCATTTGAAAATCTGTAATCTGAGGGTGCAAAAAAAAATCTAAATAATGAGAAAATCGCCTTTAAAGTTGTCCAAATTAAGTTCTTAGCAATGCATATTACTAATCAAACATTATGTTTTGATATATCTATGGTAGGAAATTTATGAAATATCTTCATGGAACATGATCTTTACTTAAAGGATCATTTTGACCTATACAATGTATTTTTAGCTATTGCTACAAATATATCTGTGCTTCTTAAGACTGGTTTTGTGGCCCAGGGTCACATTTGATCATAAATATATGTTATTTATTTTTAATAAATAAAAAAAAATATATTAATTTATATATTTATTTGTAGTAAATTAATTTTATTTTGTTATTTTGAAATAACTTTTTAATTAATACATTTATTTTTAATAAATACATTTGCTTTATTTTTGTGTAATTTTCATTATTATTTAAATGTAATAAACATAAACAAAGGCATTTATTTATTTGAGTCTAAATATCTGAAAAAATATTTATTAATATTTTTAGAAATGCAATATTAATTTATTCATACATTTAGTTTAATTAAATGCATAAAGTATCTGTTTCCAAACATTTATTTTGAATAAATAAAATGTATTTATTAACATGTGTTTATAAATAAATATAAATCCACGTATTTAAATGTATATAAATAAAAAGTATTTATGCATTCACTTGTTTTGTAATTAATACAAACATTTATTTTAATGAATAAATATTTATAAATAAATGTATTTGTAATAAATACATTTTTATTGTTTCTTTATTTAAATAAATCGATTTAATACATTTGTAATAAATACAATTATTTATATATTAACATGTTTATTTAAATGTAATTCATACATAAATAAAGGCATTTATTTATTAATATTTTTAGAAATGTGTTATTCATTTATCATACGTTTAGTTTAATTAAATACATAAAGTATTTGTTTCCAAAAATGTATTTTGAATAAATAAAATTTATTTATTAACACGTTTATAAGAAGTATTTATGCATTCGCTTAATTGTAATTAATACAAACATTTGCTTTAATGAATAAGTATTTATGAATACATTCATTTGTAATTGTTTTTTTATTATTTAAATAAATTAATTAAATACATTTGTAATAAATAGTTAATTATATATTAAAAATGTTTATTTAAATGTGATAAACACGTATATAAAGGAATTTACTTATTTGTCTAAATATATGAACAAAAATAACATGTATTAATATTTTTAGAAATGTGTTCATTTATTCATACGTTTAATTTAATTAAATATATAAAGTATCTGTTTCCAAAAATGTATTTTGAATAAATAAAATGAATTTTTAACACGTGTTTATAAATAAGAAGTATTTATGCATTCACTTCTTTTGTAATTAATACAAACTTTTGTTTTAATGAATAAATATTTACGAATACATTCATCTGTAATTTTTTTATTTTTTTATTTTTATTTTTTATTGAAATAAATTAATTGAGTGCATTTGTAATAAATACAGTTAATTATATATTATTTCTAGGTCAATAATTATCATGTGTTAATGTATGTCACTGACAGCCTACAGTGACTAAATGGCATTTAAATGTTTAAATATTTGCTAAATGCATAAACAAATCACTAATGATTGAAATACAGATGCACCCCTTGAACTTGTGTATACTTAGCATTGTAAGATTGAAAAAAAACATTGAATAAATTCAATGAAAAACAAAAAGTTTTAATGACATATGAAATATAGTTTGACAATTGCGTCATCATATCTTTGCTTCTGTTCTCTCAGCTGTTTCTGTAGATGGAGTGCGAGTGTTTGGATACACGGCCTGGAGTCTGCTGGACGGGTTCGAGTGGAATCACGGTTACAGCATACGGAGAGGTTTATTTTACATCGACTTCAGTAAACCTCAGCGCCACAGACTCCCGAAGACCAGCGCTCACTTCTACAGACGACTGGTCAAAGACAACGGCTTCCCTACCGAAAACACGCCACACATCGAGGGACGATTCCCGTGTGACTTCCAGTTTGGTGTGTCTGAATCAGTATTACAGGTGAGGAAAGAGCTAACATACCTTTATATGTTCGTAAAGATTTTGCATTGATTTAAAAACAATTTTTTCGCACTTTTATCAAATGGATTTAGTACTTTTTTGTTTTATTCTGCATAAAGGTGGTCAAACTAAACTATAAAATTATTTTGTGAACCTTTAGATTGTCTAATATATTGCAATAAGAACTTTTTATCTTTTAAGATTTATCTAAGATAGTTCATAATGGTGATTCATAATAATTTGTCATTTATTTTATAGCTATGTAAATAAGATTAACTTTGATCCAATAAAATAAAATTAATTAATATTGTTCATAAACTTATATTTGTATAAATTTTAATCCCATTATTAATATAATTTTGTTTAATATTCTGCATGTAAATAGGTTATAAATATGATCATATATGCGACCTTGGGCCACAAAACCAGTAATAAGGGTCAATTTAATTTTAAATTGAGATTAATAAATAAGCTTTCCATTAATGTATGGTTTGTTAGGATATGAGAATATTTAAGGGATATATTAGTAAATATATTCATAGATTTGAACTATACCTGGTTTGAAATAAATGTATTTTAAAAAATATTACTTTTCACTAGGGTAAATTTCTACATATGCTATATGTGACCCTGGACCACAAAACCAGTCATAAGTGTAAATTTTTTGAGATATAGAATTGAGAATTGATTTATATTATAGTATTATATTTATATTATATTAGATTTATATATCAAGACATATATATCATTTATATATCATCTGAAAGTTGAATAAATAAGCTTTCCAATAATGCATGGTTTGTTAGGATCTGACAATATTTGTCCGAGATACACCCATTTGAAATCTGGAATCTGAGGGTGCAAAAAAATAAAAATATTGAGAAAATTACCTTTAAAGTTGTCCAAACTAAGTTCTTAGCAATGAATATTACTTATCAAAAATTAAGTTTCGATACATTTGTGGTTCAAAATTGACAAAAAAAACCTTAATGGAACATGATTTTTACTTAATATCCTAATGATTTTTGGCATACATTTTTTTTTTATCATTTTGACCCATACATTGTATTTTTGGCTATTGCTACAAATGTACCTCAGCGACTTAAGACTTAAGGTTTTGTGGTCTAGGGTCACATATGTCATGCCATAGCATCATTAAACTAACATCTAACAGTGGACAAACATGTTTTAATTTATTTATTTTTTGCATTCACTCCATTAGGCTGCAATGCAATTTGCCCCCTGACTGAGCACATAAAGAATTTAGGGGAAGCATTTAAACAGGGTTCCCACGGGTCATGGAATTTCTGGAATATCATGGAATTTTAAAAGGTCTATTCCAGTCATTGAAAGTCAGGGAATTTAATATTTTTTTGGTCCAAGTCATGGAATATCAGGAATTTTTGTTTGTTGCTTTAAATTTTAGTTTCTGTTTATCAAACTGAACTTTTCTGTACCGTTTTTATTTATTTATTTATTTGCCTATTTTTATGGTTAGGCTATTTTTCAGTGCCATTTTATTCCCTTCCTGCACGTCAACTGGCAATCACTGAAGTCAAATGCAGTCACCAGCTTAGATAACTAAGGCAAACATGCCAGAAAAAAAAAAAATAATAATAATAATTTCAAGAGCTTTGGCTACAAAATGACCATTTCAAAGACTGGGTATGAAAAGTAGATCATAGAAAAGCAAAAACTAAATGTGCAGAAATAAAAAAACCTGAATGATGAACTTGATTACAAATCCTTACAAACCCCAAACCCTTACAAAAATCCTTCGGATTGTTATAAACATACATTAATTTCTGTAGAAATATTACAGAAAAAGCCTGTTTCCAGCACTAAATAAAAAATAAAAAGAAGGTTATTGCGACTTATCTCACAATTCTGACTTATTTTCTCACAATAGCGTGATACAAACTCGCAATTCTGACTTTTGTTTCTCTGAATTGTGAGATATGAACTAGCAGTTGCGGAAAAAAAAGTCAGAATTGTGAGATAACAAGTCGCAATTGCGAGTTATAAAGTCAGAATTGCATGATATAAACTCGCAATTGAGAGTTAAGGCAGAATTGTGTGATATGAACTCGCAATTATGTGAACATATCAGTATTTTTTCTCCTCAGAAATGATTTTATATGTTACAATTCTGAAAAAAAAAAAAGTCAAAATTGCAATATACAAACTTTGCAAGAAAAAAAGTCAGAATTGTGAGTTTTATCTTTATCTTTTTTTATTTAATGGCAGAAACGGGCTTCCATAGTTTTGTACTTAAAAAGTCTGTAAACAAGTAAATAAAGCTTGCAAGTGGATGGATCCGTTCATTATAGGTCATGGAAATTCAGCTTTTAATCATTAAAAGTCAGGGAAAAGTCAGGGAATTTGACATTTGGCTTAGAGTGGGAACCCTGCTTAAATAACCCTGTAAATACACTTAAAGTATGCAGAATCGAATCGTTAATAATCGAATTGCACCAAATTTTATTGTGAATCGTCTCGAATTGAATCGTTCTGAATGTGCAAAAATCGCTCTTGAATCAAATCAAAACCCTATGAATCGTGAGTCGAATCGATTCGCTGTTTACCCGAAGATTCACAGCCCTACTTTAAGATATCAGGCTGTGAATTATTTTGGCTTCCGTTAATTTTATTGTGTATTTTTCAGTAGATGTGGAATGTCTTTACTTTTACAATTTTTTCTTTAATTTGTGAATGTTTTCCAGGTGCATCTGCATCCGTTCTCGCCTCAGTTCACCGATCCGCACCTGTACCGCTGGAACCTCTCGGGGAACGGCGCTCTTACTCCCGTGACGGGTGTCCTGCTTC
Source organism: Cirrhinus molitorella (assembly GCA_033026305.1). NCBI lineage: Eukaryota > Metazoa > Chordata > Actinopteri > Cypriniformes > Cyprinidae > Cirrhinus > Cirrhinus molitorella. The sequence goes on from CM065129.1 coordinate 36,519,204, forward strand.
ACACGAGACCGGCGCAGTGCACCGACTTTCTGTACATTCAGCGGCATCTCTTTCTCCTGGGGGTCACGGGGTCGTCCCACTACCGCTTCGCACTGGACTGGACGCAGCTCGCGCCCGACGGCGACCCTGCGTCTGCGAACCCGGAGACGGTTCGGTTCTACCGGTGCGTGTTGAGCGAGCTCCACCGCAGAGGAATCCGTCCGGTCGTGACGCTGTATCACCCCAGCTACCGCTCGCCCTCGCTGGGTTTGCCCGAATCGCTACACGCTAACGGCGGATGGAGAAACGTTAGCACTGTGGAGGCGTTCGTCAAGTATGCTGCATTCTGCTTTCATCAATTTGGAGCCACGGTGCCGACGTGGATCACCGTTAACGAGCCGAACCGTTTAACGGAAGCGTACGCCGAGGACCAGCAAACCGTTGCGCGTCACTTGCTACTAGCGCACGCGAAAACGTGGCGCATTTACAACGATCGGTTTCGTCAGAAACAAGGCGGGAGTGTTAGTTTGGCTCTCCATGCTGATTGGGTGGAACCGGCCAATCCGTTTTTAGACTCTCACAGATCCGCCCAGCAACAGTTTATGGCATTCGAACTGGGGCGTTTTCTCGACCCTCTGATTGGTGGAGGGAACGAGGGGCGTGGCAGCGCTCTGATTGGGTTCTCTGACGACGAGAGGGCGGAGCTTAAAGGGGCGTTGGATTTTGTCGCTCTTAATCACTTCACGACGCGTTTGGTGTCGCCGTGGAAAAACCTAAAGCCGACGAACCCAGACCACTGCTGCTCGCTGATGACGGACGTCACCTGGCCGGTGTCGCACCTGGGACAGGCGATCGTGCCCTGGGGCCTCCGCAGGATGCTGGGATGGGTGAAGCATCGCTATGGCGACAGCTTTTCTATCGTTATCACAGCGTCAGGGGTGGACGATCAGGCGGCTCATGATGACCAGCTCAGACAGACCTATATCAGGAGCTACCTGCAGGAGGCGCTAAAAGGTGAGTCTGAATGTATTTCTATATATATTTTTGATGTAAAATTATTTTTATAATAATAAAAAAAAGAAAGTTATTTCATTCATTTATTGTTTTCACCTTTTGTCATTGTTCTTATTGTATTTTTTATTAATTGATTTGATTTATTATATTATTTTGATCCATTTGACAAAGTGGCCACTTTTAGCATTTGGTTCCATTTATTATTTTCCCCTATTAATAACAAGTTTTTTTTTTTTTAAATATATATTTTATTTCTTAAACAAAGCCATTTAGCTCTAATATGATTAGAATTGGAATATATTTAAGAATTTTAGAAGCACATTTTTTGTCTTTTTGAATAAATTAGTTTTTATATTTAATTTTATATAATATCAATTTGTTTACACACACACACACATATTGGTACTATTATTATGTAATATAAAAATGTAAACATTTAATAGAAAATTATTCTATACTATATTAAATTCAATTATTAATTGCTGTTGATATTGTTGATTATTATTATTATTATTATTATTATTATTATTATTATTTTAATGTTATTTGCCATATTTAAAGCACTATAGTAAGTGCTAACTTTTAGAGCTTTTTCACAAATTCCATTCATTTTCTTAAGCAGTTTAAAACAATATTTTATTCCAATGAATTTCTATATTTTTGATTTAAGAATTTTATTAAAAAAAAAAAATCATATAAAAAAGTGAAAAAAGATTCATTATTTTGTTTTAACTTTTTGTTATTGTTCTTGTTCTATTCAATAATATTGAATCAAAATTTGAAAATATGTAAGAATTTCAGAAGCACATTTTTGTCCTTTTGAAAAAAATTAAAAATTTGTGTGTGTTTGTACTTTTAAAAAATGCTTAATAACTTAAACCAAACCATCCAGCTCTAATATGTATCAGAATCTGAATATATTAAAAAAATTCAGAAGCGCATTTTATTTTTTATATTTGTTATCTTTTTAATTAAATTATGTTATATTTAATTTTTGTATTTTATAAATTTGAACACACACACACACACATATAAAATCATTCATTATTTTCTTACTTTACTAATTATTGTTATTGTTATTAGTAGTAATATTTATTTTTCATTTCATTTTTGTTCCAATTGCTATTAAAATATTACATAAATAATTTTGTTGAATTCAACATTACATTTAAATATTCATTACTGTTTGTATTAGTATATTTCATTTTTGATTATTTTGTTCCATTTGCCATATATAAACCACTATCCTAAGTTCCCACTTTTAGCACTTGCTTTAATTTTTCCATAACTTCCATTAATTTCCTTAAGCATTTTAAAACAATATTCCATTCCTCACAGCAAACCGACCAGCTCTGAGATGAATCAAAACAATGTTTGATTTGAAGCAAAACATTGGCAGCTTCTACCCTCAAATCTCTGAGATATTTTGGTCTTTATGATATGTGTTCAAACATATAATGGTTAGGTATAAGCAATGCAAGCAGCGATACTTGGCTAATCACAGAGCAATAATGAGTTGTGATTATGAAACATGTCCTCATTATATCTAATATCAACATTAGAGATTAAAGAGCCGTGTTAGAGAAGCTAGCGCTGCAGTGTGTGTTATCTGGCGTTATCTGTTTTACGCTGCGTAATCAGCCGTTTCCTCTGAGGTTTGACATCGGGGTCAAAGGTGGCACTGCTGTAATTCTGTTAATGAGCGACCTTTGAGATGTTATGAGCACACAGGGACACACGGGCGTCATGTGGATACTGTATGATCCTTGAGCCCAGCGCGTCTGCTTTTACGGTGTTTGTGCGGATGTGAGTCACCGTCGCTTAACGCTGCAGTGTGTGTGTGATCTGACAGATTACGTGATAAAGCTGTGGACAACGTGACCTGTTTTTACCTGTGTGCATTTGGAAAACAGCACTGTGTTATATCATGCTTTTCCATACCAGGGTTCATGAAACACTGGCTAGCTAATAATACCAAATTATTTGATATTATCAAAACAATCAAAATAAAATGCATACTAAAAAAAGATTCTATTTTTTATTTTTTTACATAATTTGTTTGTCATTTGACCATTAACTATGGTCCATCAGAGAACCATGAACACGCAAATACATTGAAGTGTTGTAAACGTAATTGTGTTGTTAAATTATTGATATATTTACTAAATCGTAAAAATGTAAATAAATCATTACAAAATCAAACAGTAAAAAAGATCAAATATTTATTTTTTAAATTGCTGAAATATTAAACATAAATTTAAATATCACTTATATTTAAATATACTTTACGTTAACTTAAAATGTATAATATTAACAAGATTTCACTTATTTTTTAGCTCAAAAGGGGTTCGTCTGAGAAAAAAACAAATCAATAGAATGTATAAATCATTAAAATAAATCTAAATAAAACGCACACAAAATGTATAAAATATATATTTTTTAAATTGTTAAAATATTAACCTCAATTTAAATATCACTTATTAAAATATACTTAATCATAAACTTCAAGTATTAACAATATTTCACTTTTTTAGCTCAGAAAGAGTTTGGCTGAAAAAAAAAAAAATCAATAATTTTAATCAATAAAATTACTAAATCATTAAAAAAATATATAAAAAAAAACACTAAAAAATATATTTTAGTTTTAAATTGTTTAAACATTAACCTCACTTTTATTTAAATACATACTTAATCATTAACTTAAAATTTCAAATATTAACATTTCACTTTGAAATGTTCACTTTTAGCTCAAAAGGGGTTGGAGAAAAAGGTCAATAAAACTAATAAATCATTAAAAAATCTAAATAAAACTCTAAAAGATTATACAATATTTAATTTGTAAATTGTTAAAATCACAATTTTAATTTAAATATCACTTATTTGTAAATGTACCTTAACTTTACCTTAAAATGTCAAATATTAACAAAATTTCACTTATTTTAGCTCACTTTTTTTTTGGCTGAAAAAAAAAATTCACTAAAATGAATAGATCATTAAAAAAACTCTAAAAAAGATACAGTATTTAATTTGTAAAGTGTTAAAATATTAGCTTACATTTAAATATCACTTATTTTTTAAATATACCTAAACTTCACCTTAAAATTTCAAATATTAACAAATTTCACTTACTTGAGTTCACTTATTTTTGACTGAAAAAAGATCACTAAAATGAATAAATCATTAAAAAAATCTAATTAATATATAATATGTAATTTGTAAATTGTTAAAATATTAACTTACATTTAAATATCACTGATTGGTTTAAACCAAACATATAAAAAAAATATCAAAGTGACAATAATGCAGATTTTGTTTGATAATTAAAAGCTCCTCAAGATTGCATCACTCGACTAGATTCATGATCAATCTTTATTTTGTGAATATGTGAGTGTGGAATGGAATATGAAAAAGCATCTATAAATTTAAATGCTATTAAAGTATATTTATAATTTAAACAGAAATAAACTTTAATAGCAATATAAACTCTAGTACTAGTAATCATTGAGTTAACCTCTACTATTCTGATTCTCTTTCCTATGAGCAGCTCGTGAGTTGGACGCGGTCAATCTGAGAGGGTTTTACATCTGGAAGCTTCAGGACCATCATGATCTTCAATTCGGTCTCTTCAGCTCGGCCGCTCATCACTCTCGCCCCAAAGCGTCCGTCAACCTGTACCGGGACATCATCACCCGCCACGGCTTTCCATCCACCTCTGACCCGCGACCTTTGACCTGCCGGGACACAAACGACGGGACGAGCTGCGAGCTCTGCGCTCGGATCGCGGAGAACAAACCGCTGCTGTTCTTCAGCGTGTGCGTGTCCATCAGCGCGTCCATGCTCTGCGCTCTCGTCATCATTTCTGTGATGAGGAAGAGGAGGAGGAAGAGGAGGAGAACGCCGATTAACGTCGGGCCGCAGAGACTCAGAGTCCAGCAGAGGTTCCCCATGATGAGGGTGGCACACGGAACAGGACTCCTGCGCCATTAAACGTTAAAATTGAAGGAATAGTTCAGCCAGACGTGATAATTTACTTGCCCTCAGGCCATCTAAGATGAGTTTCTTCATCAGATTTGAAGAAATGTAGCATTACATCATTTGCCCACCAATGGATCCTCTGCAGTGAATGGGTGCCGTCAGAATGAGAGTTGAAACGGCTCATAAAATCATCACAGTAATCCACAAGTAACCCACACAATCGTTATTTCTTCACCAGAAAACATTTGAAGAAATTTAGCTCGTGAATGTTTTAAATGGTAGTGAATGGGTGCCGTCAGAATGAGAGTCCAAACAGCTGATAAAACAATCACAATAATCCACACCACGCCAGGCCATCAATTCATTACTTTTAAGAAGTCAAAATCTACGTGTTTGTAAGAAACAAATCCATAATTAAGTTTGTTATCCGAACAACAGCAAATGTTCATTTTTGCTTAATTTATTGGTACCAGTGTTGGGTAAATTACTCTGAAAAAGTAATTAATTACATCTTTAACAGTGTAATTAGCAGTGTTTTTTTTTTTAAATAATGCATTACAATATTGCGTTGCTCCCTAAAAAAAGTAACTAATTATGTTTTATGGACATACATTATATGTTACTTTTTAAATCTGGGCAGGGCTTGCTTATTTGTTTTTAATATAAAAAGTTAGATTTTTAGCAAATGTAAAAGACCTTTCACACCAAAAAGTGAAATGAATAAGTGTAAGGTTGAAGAAAAAGTAGATTCACATCTGCACAATAGGACTGGAGGTAAAGGAAGAAAGCACTTTTCAGCAATGAGAAAACTGAAGCACAAATGTTAATCTAAAGTAAGTTTTGCTTATTAGTACGGTTGAATTGGATCAACAAAGATCAGCAGCAAAGACATTGGTTAATAAAATTGGATTAAATACATAAAGGAAACAAAAAGTAACTCAGATATCTTCTTGTAAATTAAAAAGTAATGTGTTGCTTAAGTAGTTACTTGTAACACGTTACCCCCTACACTTGTAATTAGTGTACAAATGACTCTCTCCAAAAAGTATTTAATTACTTCTTACCAGTGTTGGGGAACGTTACATTTAAAAGTAATGCATTACAATATTGTGTTACTCCCTAAAAAAGTAACTAATTACGTTACTTTTTATGGAAAGTAATGCGTTACATTACTTTTGCATTACTTTCAAATCTGTTTTTAATATAAAAAAGATTGATTCTTAGCAAATGTAAAGCCTTTTCACACCAAAATGAAATTAAGTGAATAAGCCTAAGGCTAAAGGAAAATTAAATTCACATCTGTACAGTAGAACTGTTGGAAAAGATAGAAAAAAGCACAAATGTTAGCTAATATAAAGTAAATTTTGCTTATTAATACACTGCAAAAAAAAGGCTTTTCTTACTTAGATTTTTTTTGTCTTGATTCTAGCCAAAATATCTAAAAATTCTTAAATCAAGAAGGATTTTCTAGACAAGTCAAAATTATTGTCTTGTTTTTGTCTGAAAACAAGTCAAAATGAAGTGTGCTTTTGCTTGAAACAAGCAAAATAATCTCCCAATGGGGTAAGCAAAATAATCTTGTTTTCTGTTTGAAATAATTATTTTGCTTGTTCTAAGCATATATATTTTATTTTATGCATATATATTTTGGCTGGAAACAAGACAAAAAAATCTAAGTAAGAAAAGTATTTTTGCAGTGTACGGTTGAATTGGATCAACAAAGGTCAGCAGCAAAGTCATTATTAATAAATATGGGATTGAATACATAAAGAAAACAAAAAGTAATTGGCATTACATTTTTGAAAAAGTGACTCAGATATTTTCTTGGAAATGAAAAAGTAACGTGTTACTTTACTAGTTACTTGAAAAAAGTAACATTATTACGTAACTTGCGTTACTTGTAATGCAACACTGGTTAAGGATACAAGGATAGACATGAAACGGTTCATTTAATTCTTTCATATAAATAACAGATAATTACATAAATCATTCTGGTCACACTTTAGATTAAGGTCCAGTTCTCAATATTAACTAACTGTTAACTATTTGAGGCTTTGTCCTCAATATACTCCTAATTACTGCTTATTAATACGTAGCAAATTAGTTGTTACGTTAACTTAAAGAATTGTGTAGGATTAAGGCTTTAGAATATTTATATGTGCATTTTAAGTAATAATAAACGGCCAATATACCAGTAATATGCATGCTAATAACCAACTAGTTAATAGTGTTAACAATATTCTTATTAACACACCAAAGTATTTAAACTGAGAACAGTACATAAAAACATGCATTTTAAGGTTAGACTTTAAATTTTGATGTTAAATTCACTATTCACTGCAAACGAAGAGTGACTTTCGGAAGCGACAGCCAATAGGAAGGAAGACGGTAGATCTTGTGTGAAATTTTCGTCATTCTCCTCTCAGCTGTGGATAAATATACGCAATAGAACAAAAGTAGGCTCTGCTTCTCATTGATTTTTGTTTGTATGTATGGATTTAATTTATTTTTATATTATATTTAGCCGTCTGCCTCCAAAATGTTGGCAGCTTTACTTTTTCAAGGGAAAAGTAATTAAATTACAGTAACTAGTTACACCCAACACTGATTGGCACAAACTTTGGTGGAAATCATGCTCTGTGTGTCCTGAAGGTGCCAGAAAAGTTTGAAGACAGCGCCACTTAGTGTTTAGAAGATATAGTCTACTCCAACTCTGGTAAAAAAAAAAAAAAAATCCACCATTTAATTCTGATGGCACCCATTCACTACAGAGGATCCATTGGCGATCAAGTGATGTGATGCTACTTTTCTCCAAATCTGATGAAGCAGCAAACTCATCTACATCTTTGATGATGCGAAGCGAGGGTGAGGACATTTCCAGCAAATTTTGATTTTTGGATGAGCTGTTGCTTCAAACACAGGAAAATAAGCATATGCACATCAAATATCTCCAGGTTGACTGTGATTGTGTCACAGAGCACAGCAGTTTTTGGTTCAGTGTGGACAGATGTCTGTCACATTGCTTCTGGTTCAGAGTTAAAACGCTTAGAAGTAAATTGGCAAACACAATGCACTTTAAAATGCACATACGTAAGTACAGCCACAATACCTACAATAAAAAAAGTTACATGTGATAAAACTGCATACAACCCAAAGGACACGAAAACATCAAAATAAGACACTATACAGCTCAAATAATGCACATTTTTGCTTAATGCACAAAAATACAAGGATCAAATTTCTGCTTTAAATTCTCCAGAATGGTTCCTTCATTTAGATCAGGGGTGTCAGACTCCAGTCCTGGAGGGCCGCAGCTATGCAGAGTTTAGATGCAACTCTAATTAAACACACCTGATCCAACTAATCAAGTCCTTCAGGCTTAATTGAAAAGTGCTTAGTATGTGTGTTGGAGCAGGGCTGGAACTAAACTCTGCAGGGCTGCGGCCCTCCAGGAACTGAGTTTGACACCCCTGATTTAGATCCTCTGTAAATATTTGTATCTGTCCTTGCAGAGTCGTCCATCAGGAGGCGCTGCTGCATCGGAATTCACATTGGTTGGTATCGTGTCAAATGATTAATGCCCGAATTTTACTTTTTGATGGACTTTGATTGAATTTGACTGAATTATCAAAGTGAAGGAGGCTAATGGGATGGCTGAAGGAAAACGGAAATAATTTAATGATGAATGTGTGCTGTATATTCTGTAATAATGTAAATAATAACAACAACATTAAAAATATTGTTTAAAACCGCTTAAGACCAAGCTGTATCAAACCTTCCATACAGAAATGTAATATACTTAGTTACCTTTTTGGGGTAAGTAATGTGTTATGTTACTTTTGTGTTACTTTTAAAATATGGGCAGGGCTTGCTCGTTTGTTTTTAATATAAAAAGTCCTATTTTTGGCAAATGTCAAAGCCTTTTCCCACCAAAAGCCTCAGGGTTAGGGAAAAGTACATTCACATCTGTACAGTTAACCACAGAAGGAAAAAAAAGTAAAATGTCAAAAAATGGAAGACAAATGTTTTCAAAAGATTGAGTAATTTCTGTTTATTAGGACAAATTAGATCATCAAAGGTCAGCAGCAAAGACAGTGGTTAATAAAATGGGATTAGATACATAAAGGACATTTGTATTATTTAAAATATCTAATTATTGCAGGTTTGTGTCATTCTAAGTTGAAATTCGCTGCTTTTCATTTTGAGGAATACTGTATCTTTTTTTTTTTTTTTTTTTATGTGAGTGAGATGAATTGATGCATATTCACATTTATTCTAGAACTAAAGTAACATCTTACTGCCGATTTCTCTTAACACAGGAACAGGAGAGCTTTTAATCAATAAATGGGGGGGAAACGTAACTGGTGTTACTTATTTGAAAAAGTAACTCAGATATTTTCTTGTCAATTAAAAAGCAATGCATTACTTTACTAGTTACTTGGAAAAAGTAATCTTATTACGCAAGTCGCGTTACTTGTAATGCGTTACCCCCAACACTGTTGGTTGATGACGTTCTAACTGTGTTTCAGTTTCAGTGTGCAATTATTTTTAAGGAAACAGAGATGAGCACTGGGGAAAGCATGACTAAATTAGTTCCAGGTAGGTTTTGACTGCATTACATGTCCATATCACTTCACCAAATGATTTAAGTTAGCAAAGGTCCTTACGGCTTACACTAGCAAAAGAATTAAAACCCACAAAGACACTAAGCAAATATGTAGTAAATACAGTAAGATAAAAATTAGGTATTATTTCCGTTTCCATGTTTTCGCATTTCCAGCATGTATATCAGAAATGGCAGAGGTGTTGAGAAGCTTTTGGTATCCCTAATGCCGAGTTCACAGTGCACGATTTTAAGTCCGATTTTCACTCGCCGACAGGTTTTGCGAAATCGCTGACAAATGCCCAAAATCGGAGGCAAATCGGTGCTCGTTCACGCGAGTGACAATCACACAGTGTGAATTACCAAAGACCCGATCTGAGCGAATCGCCGACGCGTCGCCGATGCCCGTGAAATATTTGGCATGCTAAATATCTAGACCTGTTGACGATTCAAAATCCTGCTGTGTGAAATGAGCTCTGACTGAAACATTCATCGGCGATGACCTACAGCCAATGAGAGAGCAAGATACAGGGCAGCAGGACGTTCGGGGAGATTTTTGTTTATTGAAGATGATTTTGGACTATTTAAACATTCGTTTTTTATTTATTTGGTTCCACTGTGCTGATTTTATTTAAACTTTGTTTAAGTTATTTTATTTTAAATTATGCATATATATATGTATATATATATATATATATCATGGTTTTGTTAATATATTAAGCATGCTGTTGAATATATTTAAACGTTTAATTGAGTTTGGTATACTGTTTTGTCGTTGTCAGTCAATAGAGGCCGAAATGCCACTAAATCAAAAGTGAAAGTAAAATGCGATTTAAAATCTAATAAAAGCCAGGAAAAGAGGGAAACACTCCAACGAACTCACCGTCACATCCTGGTGAACATTATATTTCACACACTTTAAGCTCTTTTATTTTTCAAATGTAGCCTATTTGATTAATCCTTTGGTTTGTACTGCATAGAAAAAAAAGATTAAACCTTGTACCGAACAGTTCAATAAGAAAAAGTGTAGGCAAGTTAAACATAAGAGGGGGCTAGGGTTTTTCCTGTAAATAATCTTCTGTAAAAGACAGAAGATTTATAGCATCTTCCTTTTCATCAATGTGAGAACTTTTGTAGGCTATAAGAAATAGGCTAAACCTATAATAAAACGCACAAATCGTTGGTTTCATTTTCAAGTGCTTATTGTGTAGCCTACATACAGTTTTCACAGCAGAATATGTTGTTAACACTGAAGTAATTTTTGTTAATGATTTTGTGTCCGGGAAGGACCTTAGATCACAATATATCAGCGTGATCTTGCATTATTTCGTTATCACTTCTCGTGTGTATTGAGTTTGCGGACCAGACCGCATTGTCGGCGATTCTTCCTATTGTAAGGTCATGCAGTGTGTAAACTCCTGTCGCCGATCCGTCGTGCAATATGAACACAGCAGCAACTGAATGCTTCCCCAGATAGTCGTGCAGTGTAAAAACAATGGCGATCCGATGACTATGAAAATCATGCAGCGTGAACTCAGCATTTGCCATCTCAATTCAGTGTCACGCCCCTCTCAGCCAGGGTTGCCAGGTTTTCACAACAAAACCCACCCAATTACTACTCAAAACTAGCCCAGAGGCGTTTCGAGGGGGGTTCCCTGTTGAAATCACATTCTATGGTGACAAATACAAGTTTTTTTCGATTTTTTTTTACGGTAAAATAGAATTCCAGGTGCTAAATATGACATTAATGGGGTTGCTTCTATACATATCTATGGTTGCTTCAACCCGCGGCAACAGTGTTAAAGTAACCCAATTCCGCGGACTTGGCAACACTGCTCTCAGCTTGTTCAGTCCCTTGTTAGCCCCAAGCTCCACCCACCCAATCTTAGGCCAATCAGGACCGTTTCACAGGCCTTATTAGCTGCACCTGTGGCCATAGCTTGCCCTTTTTGTTGTATGTGGCTGAACTGTGCAGAAGACTTTACGACCCATCAAAACAAACAAACAAACAAACAAACAAAAAAAAAAAGAACCACAAACTAAGCATTAATTTTAAGGAAGGGAAATTAATTTATTTGGGTTACACCACAAGTAGGCAGTCTTATTCATATTCTCAGTGCAGCTGTGAATATAGGCTATAATAAAAAAAAAAAAAAAAAAAAAGAGGACTATAAACTAGGGCTGCAGAGATTAAAAAAGTAGCTAAAATTACTGTGAATGTGTCGGGGGGTGGAAAAATAAGGAGATATTTGAATTATTTATGTGTTATATGAGTCTTTGTCACAAAGATGAAGTTGACCTGACTCAGCATCTCCTGATTGGATCTGCTTTTAGAGAGAAGTTTTTTATCATTTATAGATTACAAGTACAGTTCCGAATTATGTATTACTCTATACTGTAAAATGCAAGTGATTGCGCTGGTGCCTACATTTTCCATAAAGCGTCATCCACTCTCCTCACAAACGATTGAATATGCGCCTAATAGCACACATTAATCTAGGTTAAGTGTTTAAACTAACATTGTGATATGCTTTTATATATATATATATATATATATATATATATATTTAGATTTTATTTTAGGTTCAAGTGGTGGTGATTTGAGAAGGCTAAACTGAGCAGACATGATCAGCTCACTGTCTGTCGCTGGCTGCTTGGTTGTTAAAAGAACAGAAACTTGAATTTAACATGCAAAAACATTTTATTAAAATTAACTTTATAAAGAAACAAAAATAAATATATCCACGTTTGCCATTACAAACAAAACTGAACCATTTTAATGACCATTTAATGGCTCAGCCTCTACATTATTGTTGTTGTTGCACATATTATTTAAATTATTTAAGCGTTTAGTGTTTTCCCCCATAAAAAAAAACATTAGAAGGGAAATGCTTAGCTCAGCTTAATGCATTAAAACTTAATTAATATTATTAATAAATGATACTATGCACAGGCAGCAGATATGAGACCCGAATGCTAAAGCAATGCTTTTAATTATGCGTTATGCGTTTTCATTTCAAAGAGGAAAACACTTAACGTGACTTTGACTAGCAAGGGCCACGCCACACTGCAAATGTCAGAAAGTAATCTTTATTAAGTATATTTAGGGATGAAAAGGGGAAGGGTAGGAGGGATGATGGGTTGATCTGGGCGTGGGATCCTATACCTTCTCCCAGACGGTAACAGTTCATAACTGGGATGTAAATCATGAGATGGCTCTAATTAAAAATTCTTCTAGCCTCTTTCATTGAATATTGTTCATAGAGAGACTGAATACTAGGATAGTCTTTTTGACCTGTCAATTTATTAAGAAAAAGAGGGTGGGTTTGAGAGAATGAGATGAGCAGTGCTAAAGGGTAAGTAAACAAGTAAGTTTTGAGAAGTGAGGCGATTGGATGAGGGCTGAGAGGGCTCAGTTAACTAGTTAACTCCCTTAATGCAATAAAACAGTGTTTTAAAAATACCAAACTCAATATATGTTATTAATAAATCATATTTTGTACAGACAAGAAAATATGAGCCCATACTGAGGAGGCAACACGTTAAATTATCCGTTAAGCGTTACCATGTCTTAATACAGTAAAACAGTGTTTTAAGCATTTTAAAGATTTAGAATTCACTGACTCCTTCACTGATTTTTTTTTCTTACATTTTGTTCAAATGAATATAATTTTAAAAACACTTAAGCGATTAGTAAATTGTTATTTTGTTTAGTTTTCTAAACGTTTTCTTTTTTTTGTAAGATTCTGAAGAATCTTTTTTTTCTTCAGAATCATGATCTCCAGTTTATTAAAAAAAATTGCTAATTATTCAGAATCATGAAGCTCTAGTTTACATGTTGTTTATAAATTCATTAAAATAGTTTAATTTCAAAAAGTACAAGCTGATTTTAAAATGCCCTGACATTTTTGCATTTTGTGTTTTTCCGTATATATTTCATCAAGGATTTCTTTAAAAAAAAGTTTAAAAATCTCATATTGTCTCGTCATATTGGATTATGTATATAAAGTGAAGAACATTATAAAGTAGATACAATTAAATTATTTTTTACTTATTACTTGAAACAAGAGCAAATACTGGTCAGTGAGCTATGAAAACATGTTTTGAATGAGTTGATCTTTCTGAGCCTGTCGGCAGAAATTTGTTCTTGTTTTAATCTCAAACACTTCTCAGAAAGCTCATTATGTCATTTAGCTTTAAACTTTATTTGCACTGGAAAACCAAAATATTGAAGAAGAAGAGTTTCATTTCAACAAGAGTTTCATGCAATTCATTTTCTGCTCTCTAGATATTTATGTGTGGAGAACACATTGACATATTGTGTTTCCTTCAGTTCTTCAGTCCTTAATTTTGATTTACTCCTAAAAACACGTTACAAATACTGACATAAAAAAAAAAAAAACCTGCAGAAACCCTGCATAAACTATTTTAAATCATATATGAAGCCCACATGAGCATTGCCTCCATAGTTGGTTAATACTTAAAACACACAAAAACGTCACACTGCTTTGCATAAACTTTTATTGCTTTAAAATCATAGCAGACAAAGCCATGCTGAAAAGTCATGATCCCAATTTTTAATTAGATTTTTCAGCATATTCTAAGAAATATCCACATGTAAGCATAAACCTGTGGATGTGCGTACAAGCTGCAGTGAAGGGTTTGTAAGCCCTGCTCTACATCACACGTCTGATCTTCATGGTGACAGTCTTCAGAGATTCATAGCTGTTCTTCCAGTAGTACCAGAAGGGCCCACTCTTATAAGTGCCGTCACCTTTCCCCCACCAATACAGACCAGTAGGGTTTGTATAATCACAACCTTGGTACCAAAACCCTCCTTGAGAGTATGTTTTAGCACAGTTATGTCCTGAATTATCTTTGTCAAAGGTGGAGAACTTCATTCCATCGTGATAACTAAAAGTCTGACCTGCAGAAAAGAGGCACTTTCATTTGGACTTTTTCATTTTCATTTGAATTTATATATATATATATATATATATATATATATATATATATATATATATATATATATAATTAGTTTATGCATAGTTTAAAACATTATATTTTTCCTTCATCATTAGGGCCACATAATCAAAAACTAGAAAATTAAACGTCTGTACTTTGTCTCACCTGCTCCTCCACTTACAAAGCCGCTCACATGCAGTTTGTACCCATCAGCCTCAGAGTCCACAGAGAAAGACTCGTACACAGAATAAACCTTCTTCCCTTGAAAGTCCTCTAAATCTACTCTGAGTTTATACTGATACCTGCTGGTCAGCTGGTGAAGAAACTCTAAACCTGTTAAAAACATGAAAGAAAACTGGTTTGGTAAGTCAAACAACAAATATAAATCTGCATTTATTCTGCAGTCCTTATTAAATGTTAAATAAGTTTTCATTGTGCCTGATTGTTTTTTTTTCCCTCTTTTTAATCCCAAAGCATCACAAAAACACTCACCGACCCAGTATTCGCCGCCTTTATTACCAAAACCCTTTTTATAACTCTCCCATGGCCTAAAGAAATTCACCTCGCCGTCCATTCGCCTGAGAATCACCTGAAACATTTAGAAATCATTTTGCATCATCCATTTTTTTTTTTTTTTTTTTTACCATATTAAAATACTTTTTATTTGGAAATTTAACAGTCTTTCTTTAGAAGCAAATGTAAATCCTGTTGTGTGATTTCACTGGTGTCACCAAACAGAGCTGCAAAAATAATAATTTTAAGTAGCACGCAAATGAAAGGACAGAGTGACACTATAATATTTACTAACATGCATGTTAATATAAAATATGCAAATGTTATCAACCAATTGTACTATACCATGGTATCACTCAGAGCAGGAAAACATTATATATATATATATATATATATATATATATATATATATATATGCATTTTTGTTTTGGGTAAAAAAAAAAAAAAAAAAAGAAAATAGCAATGTTTTTGCAGCCTATAAATAACATCCATGACAAGAAAACTAAACATTTCAACATTTTAGAAACACATCAAGAATGTTTCCAAAATGTTTTTATAAACTGCACTGAGATGCATCTACTAATGAAAACAGGTCTGAAGATAATACAACATTAGCTCAAAGTGAAATGCGTACCGTCCAGTGTCCTCTGTCATTTACTCCACCGGAGACCATCTCACAGTAGACCTGCACTGGTCCATCCAGTGTGGTGACTGTGTAAACACCACTGTCATTTTTCCCACTCGAATAAATATCAGAGCAGTCTTTGGAAAGAAAACAATCTGATTTGATCTCAGTCCCCATCAACACAGGAAACAGCGCAGACAAACACAGCAACACCTGAGAGACACAAACTCAAGATCTGAGCCTGATGTTTGACGTCTGACAAAATCACACTCACATTCTCACACACAGAAACTCACAATCATGTTTGCGATCATCGCTTCAGACGTCCAGCTCAGAGGATCAGGTGGGATCTGTACCTGAAATATCTGAAGTAAATAAAATCATGTTGTTAGAACATAAACATGCATTCTGTCATTTTCTGAAATAAAATACAACATTTTCAAACTGACCAGAATCAAACTCACTGTATGGGCTGAGAATCTTTTTAAAGTTCAGCTGATGAATGTGTCTTTAAATATCTTTCTGATTTGTCAGGATCCTCCTCTTTATCTGACATTTACAACAAAAAAAATCTTCAGTTACGGGTTCAATGCCGTAAAAGGACAAGATTCTGTTCATTTCATTTCATTTCATTTTTTTTTTGACCAACCCTTCAATGTATTTCATCTCAATGTGTTGATAAATGGATTGTCTGCAATTGATTGCAACAGCCACATTAAGAAAAAAAAAAAACAATTAAGAAATACCTTTTTTTTTTTTTTTTTTTAGTTTAAGGGGTTTGATACAAGCAGGTCCTGATGCCTTGTTGACATGCAAATACTCAAACATCTTTAATTGCTGATGACTAAACATTTGGTGACACACTATAAAATCAAGCTGATGCACTTTGTTCTTAATGGGGACATTTGTAAGACCTTTTTTAGACAAAGTAAATAAAGTTTACTTACCAAATTGGAGGGAACACAATATGTCAGTCACACTACATAACAGCCAATCACAAATTGGTGCTATATTTAATTAAGCTCCATATATTTTTCTGTTTTGTGTTCTTTCCAACCCTCTCCTGTATTTATTTATTTATTTTTATTTTTTAATTTGTTGAGACAGCCTTAGCCAGCTCATTCACAGTGGTACCTTTGAGGTTAACGAACTTGCTGAATTACAAAGCAATATACTGAAAGGAACAGACTTTGTGAGAAATAAAAGTGAATTTTACTTTATAGCCTAACAAAACACAATCCCCTGAGTTTCACAGACAAGGCTTAAACTTAGTCCCAGACTAAAATGTAAGTCTGAGTGGTTTCAACTGAGAGAAACTTGCACTGACTCATCTTAAAATATATCAGTGCTCTTGTTTTGTTTTCAGAATCAGAAAGAGCTTTATTTACAAAACATTTATGGTACTTGTGTAACAGTCTTAGTGACTGTTAACACATTCTCCCTGGAGTTTCTTACAGGTATCTAGGTATATAACCACTTATAGACAAAGAGAGGTAATCAGTCAATGCACATATAAGTCTGCGATCCACCGTAAGAAGAAGAAGAAGATGAAGAAGAGGTAGTCAGTCTGTTGTGTAGGAATGGCCTACCTTATCTGGACTCACATTTCGTCTTGTGGGAAACTTTTTGCTTATTGCATAGTATACGTGAGTAATGCTTTGTTTCTTCTTTCTGTGATTTCATTTATTGTGTATGTGTGGTAAATGCTAATACTCTGTATTGTTTGCTGTAAAGGGGCCTCAGGTCATGTGCCTACTGTTTAGTAGTGATTGGAGAAACGAAGCTTTTCAAAGCCCATTGAAAATGTTTTATTGAAAGTATAGTACATTAAATGCAATAAAAATAATAAAATGCCATTCAATATTTATATTATTATAAATAAATATTAGGGCTGGTAATTTAACACAGTGAAAAATAACACGTTAAAATTATTAATGCCTTCTTTTCATCCTCTCCCCTCCGTGCTGAACGTGTTCGAAAGTGAAAAAAAGGGAAAATAGCAGGCATACGAAAGACAATGCACACAGTAATGTTAATTAATGTTAATGTTAATTAATTAATGTTATTTTATTTTAGACACAATATTGTCTGTTTTACTCATTTTTGCCAACAAAATATAAAGACAAAGCAGAATTCGGCCTCATGGTCCGAAAGAGTATACGTAAATCATATTATCAAACAAAATATTTCTTGCTGAAGCTATTTTTTGTATTTTTTCTATTTTCTGAAGTAATGTCTGTTTGATGCTTTACACAACCATGACTTTAAATGATCTTTTGGGAGTAATTTCTCAGCCAAATTTGGTGTGCAGTTAATTTGCGATTAATTATATTAATTAATCACCACATCATGTAATTAATTGGATTAAAAATTTTAATTGCTTACCAGCCCCAATAAATATATTTATATTTAAGTATTTTATATTAATTTGCAGGGCTTGCTTTGTTTGTTTTATAGACAGCTTCTATATAAAGGCCAGTAGGGACTATTAACTACTTCTCATTATTTTAATTACACAATTGCCTCGTTAAAAATGTCTACAAGTTGACTAAACTGATTCGAGATCAGGTAAAAACCATAGACATTGGTTCAATGGTTCGCCACTGGGGGCGATCTCAGTGAACTTGCATGATTTACACAGATTTCCCAAAGGCAAACCACTGAAATGTATTTATTTAACCAGCCTATATTGATCAAAACTGTTTTTTAGAAGGTAGGCCATAAAGACTTATTGAGTCAAGTCCTAGGTAAAGTCTTGAGTCATTGCTGTCAAAGTCTAGTCGCAAGTCATCTATGATTATGTCAAGTCACAAGTGGAAATGCTATGGTGAAGAAATCTCACATGGAATAGCATTGTCTAAAACATTTAATATGACTAACCTGATTTGGCACTTAAGAACGAGCCAAATCGTCAGAGCAGCGGTAGCAACATTAGACCATGACCATGGAGCGTCCTCTTCTCACCTCAAATGGTCCGAAGTAATAGATTTCAGTATTACTGAATGGTGCTTTGATTCTTCAGGCATTGCCGACCTGCTCAGTCTACCTCCAACTCTTAACATGCCATCCTCAAGGTAAGGATCCAATCAGAAGCTGCAGCTTTCTTTCTTGACATGCATCTTTCCTTGTTGCAGCATTTTTATTTCTTCCTGAAACTTCTGCTTCTGGCTGTAACGAATTAGATCCAGCTCAGCCTTTACCATAACCTTCATTGTAGATGTTCTTTCTTTCAAACCTTTAACTTTTAACCTTTAAAGGTATCCATTTCTTTCTGTACTAGAATCTTTTGCATATTGGGATCTCTTTCTGTTTGACTGATCCTCGTCCATATCTCCTTCCTCTTGTGGCTTAAATCCAGCAGGATTTATTTGAGATGTGTTAGTTGTACTACGGCCTTCTTTAAGCGATGCCAGCTTGAATAATAGTGAACAATACATTCTAGACATTCTATATTGTTATTATTGAGTGCATATTGCATTAACAGTGAAAATCTTTTTGAGCTCACTGTCATCAACTGCAAATGACATTGAATTCTAAGGACAAACTGGCCACTCACATTGTAGCTTCAGCAGAAAACTAGGTCCTTTTGATTGAGTTTTTGCTTTTCATCAAGTTGTCTGCATTTAGGCCTCTCGAAGCTTGGTCCGCAGGATTATCTGCAGAGCTTACATATCTCCACTGAGAAGGTTTGTAGGCCTCTTTAATTAATGAGAATTGGCTTGCAACAAAAGTCTTGAATCTTGTGGAGTCATCTTTAATGTATCTCAGCACTGTGGTGCTGTCAGTCCAAAAGTTAGACTCCTCAAGATGGATTTGAAGCTCCTGTCTCAGCATCCAATCCATCTTAACTGCAATGGTGGCTGCTGTTAATTCCATTCTTGGAATAGTAACCTGCTTGAGTGGCGCCACTCTGGCAACCCACTCTCCAGGTCTAAGTCTTTCAAATCAGTGGCTCGCTCTTCTTCAGGGATGGATAAAAGTACAGCTCTGCTATTACTAGTCCATTTCATCAAATGGAAACCACTTTGACCACAAAGCACTCTGATGTTGCTTGCAAGAATGACTGCTTGTTCTTCAGTTGCCACTGATTTGAGGCAATCGTCAACGTAAAAATTCCTCAGTAGTGTCTGAACTGCTTCTGGAGTAGTGTCGTTGATTCCATCTTCTGCTGTTCTTTGAAGAGCGTAGCAAGAGCAACACGGTGAAGAGGTTGCACCAAACAGGTGTACGTGCATCCTGTACTCCTCTTCATCTCTTCATCTCTTCATCCTCTTCATGCCATAATCATATTGGTGAGGTCCCTTGAAGTAACTATTCAAAGAAAATCCTTGGTAAGATGCATTACAGTCAAAGACAACATGGATTTTCTTCTTCTTCTGATAATAAATACAGTTGTGGGGAATGTACCAGACCTTCCCATCACCATGGTGTAAATTCTCGTCAGGTACTTTCTCAGCATACCCTTTCTCAATAATGTTGTTCATAAATCTAGTGTAGTCTTCATAGAAATCAGGATACTTTCTGAGAATTTTCTGGAGGCTCCTGAGACGCTGTTCTGCTACATCCTGGTTGTTCGGCATCCTGACCTTGTCATCTTTCAATGGTTCAATGGTCTGTACTCGAGACATTTCAGAATTATCCTAATAACGACGTTCAGGAAAATCAACATTAAACTGCTTCACCAGCAAATCTGAGAACTGACTAAGACCGTCTTCACTGCACACTCAAAAAAATGATTTGTTGGACTTACATAAAAAAAGAGTGTCAAGTGGTTCCACGCAAGTGTGTTGAGTAGTTTTTACAAGTAACAATATAGTTGAATGAACAAAATAAATTCTGGTAAAGTTGACAAAATATTTTTTAGTACATACAACACATTAAGAGATGTCACTATTGCATTTTATTTACATGTACATTTTACTTAGCAATGTTATGTTACAATTATGAACTTTCAGTAAGTAAGGTTAACACTTTTTTTATTGATTTTTATTGATTTTATTCAGTTTTATTCACTCTACAAGTGTAACACTTAAACAATCAAGCATATTTTTAGAACAAAATGAATTTATTTTCTTTGCAAGGTTTTGCAATATACAACTGCAATAAACTGTAAAACTATTTCGGTTTCACAGGTCCTTTGAAACAAATACACTACAACATCAATAATTGAACAGTAAACATTCTTCACAAGGTCTTTTAAAGTGAAAGTAAATTTCTTATAGTTCATCTCTTTAGAATCAACAGTAAAAGTAACATTAAAACCTATATTTTTGTAAACAACCACAAACAGTTAAAATAAGTTTTGTGTTAAAAAAAAAAAAAAAAAAAAAAAAAGGGCTCATGACACAAAATGCTACAGTGCTCAATTTATCATATTTCAAATCGTTTAAGCCAGGGGTCACCATACTCGGTCCTGAAAGGCCGGTGTCCTACAGAGTTTAGCTCCACCTCTAATCAAACACACCCGTACCAGCTAATCAAGGTCCTGATAGGTATACTTGAAACTTCCAGGCAGGTGTGTTGAGGCAAGTTAGAGCTAAACTCTGCAGGACACCGGCCCTCCAGGATCAAGTTTGGTGACCCCTGGTTTAAGCTATTGATAAAGAATACTTAAAAAAAAAAATAATAATAATAATAATAATAATAGAGGCCAGTTTTAAACAACCACAAAAAAGAACTAAGAACGTTTACTAAAATGTTGTTATTTTAGTATGTGCAACTGCCTTCAAATATTGTAACCCAATTTAACTTAGAAAAGTTAAAAGAAAGTTTGTTCAAGACAGGCAGCATGTCACAAAATGTTACAGTGCTAAAATTGATATTTCAAATTGTTTGAGCCACTGGTAAAGAAAAGATTGAAACTGGCCTCTAATTTTTGTAAACAACCGCAAACAATTTTAACTTCAGTTCTTACAACTTCACAGTTCTTACAAACAATAAAACAGTCTGGTCAAGAAAGGTAGGTTCTTGAGAACCTGTATTTTGTGTGACAGTTTCTGTTGTGTGTCAAGTGTTCTTCAGGTCTGATGGATAACTGAGATTCAAACTGTATATGACTCCTAAAAGAAGAGCACAAGCCTTGGTGACACGGTGACCAAGATTCTGAAGAACATTCACTCCCTCAACAATCAGTCCAAAATCCGATGGTGGGTGAAAGGCTTCTACATCTTCAGGTCTGATGATGTAAATTTCAGTTGCAGTATTGGCCATGTCTCTCTTGGAATGATCAAAGTCTGTGTCCTACAAAAACACAAAAAAGTAACACTGTTCAGTCTCTTTAATTGCATCAAAAACACAGGCCATAAAAAGCAAGTAATCTATGAATTCAGTATCAACTGTCCATTCCCTTAAATGTTTCACATCACCAACTTGCCCAAGAAAAAACAAATCTAGATTTCAAGGTACAATAAAACCACCAGCTCCACTGATGCTACCACAACTAAACCTTACTTACCAAGCAATTCAGTTTAAGTTTTTCCATTTCAAGACTACTCTACTGTGCTTGTTATGGTTGTCAAAAGCACAGGCTTTGGTGCTAAAATTAAAAAATGTGACGAACCAGCATTTTCTGCAAGAATTTGTGTAAATTCTCAAATATCGCTGATTGGCCATAGTGTTCATGTGCTCAACAGATATGACTGTGATCGGCTACAATGATTATCGCTTCATGCTCTTGACTGAGCGCTCACACAGATTAGCACAACGGAGTATTTAAAAGCCACATCTATCTGTGAATCAGTCAGCGCCGGTTCATTAATATATCTGCAATGCAGCAATGATCATTGTAGCCAATCAGTCATCTGTCGAGCATGTGAACACTATTGCCAATCAACGTTGTTTGAGAATCTGCTCAATTCCCACATGAAATGCTGGCATCATCACAGTTTTTTTCATTTCAGCACTGACTGGTACTGAAGTCAGTACTTTTGACAACCCCAAGTGAAACATCAAGTTTTGGCTATATTATGTGAATTTTGCCCATATATGAGCCCTGTATTGTATTGTCTAATTATTTGGAAGGGTTCACAAAAGACTGAGAACAGAGAACACTTACCGCATACTCCTTCATGAGGTTTTCACAGTCTTCAGAAAGATGCACAGAAAGTGCTCTGAGAATGCAGGCTCTCCGAGTTGAGATTGTATTGTTCTGTAGAAGAGTAAAGATATTAAGTATAGACAATAACCAAAATTTGAGAAACACGTGTTAGTATAACTGCCTTAAACTCAAAAGAATAACATAACTCAACAGCTACAGTATTTAAAAAAATATATATATATATACAATATTTAAAGTATTGTAAATAAGTATGAAATATTCATACCTGACAAAGTAACCATCTTCTCCTCCAGTGTAATTTACATTTTACTCAATGTTAAGCTGGCCAATCAAGCAGCCATTTTCTGTTTGAATAGTCACACAGAGAGAGAGAGAGAGAGAGAGAGAGAGAGAGCACCAACTTTATAATCGCAGAGAGGATAACGATCTGCCAATTCACCCAGGTCTATAAACGAAACATGCCTTGGATGCGGTTCCAGTTTAAAAGATCGATAGTGTTCGTTTGTACCTAGAACTTTCTTGCTATAAAAGCTTGTAATGTATATTTCTTGCTATAAATGTTGTTTTAACAACTTTGATCTAGTCGAGACTGTTATTTTGCAGTTCTTGCATTGCTACATGCGTGCCTTTAGAAACACGAGTTAACATAACTGCCTTAAAAAAACGCTAAAACTCAAATGATTTCGAAATACACCTATAACTAACATAACTCTGTGAGCACCTACATCACTTATTCCTTGTGGTAGTTAACAGGATGGTAAAGAATTATGAAATATTCATACCTGACAAAGTCACCATCTTCCGTTCCTCAACGTTTGTACTTCGCGCTTTCTGTCTTCCGATCTGTTCCGTTGCTCCGCCTCCAAATAACCAGCTACGGTAACCGCAAAGATCAAATTTCATGGAATTTTGCGTTTTACTCAACAATGTTAAGTTAGCCAATCAAACCCTTATTAAGTAAAGCCTACAGTTCTGCATTTTTGTAGAAATAACATAGTTAACTTGTGTTAATTTAGTTACTTTCATTTTTTATGTACTGTGAACAAAGGTGGGTGTAGTAAAAATAACAATAGTGAAAGTTCATTTTTTTGAGTGCAGGGCCGTTGCTTATGCTGTTTATCTCCTTCCATGGTTCTATGGCCTTATGAGCATTCATTCCAATAAGTAGCCCTACAGCAGCCTCGATATGTGGAAGCTGAACTTCATGCAGGTACGGCCATTTCTCAATATCCTCGTGTTTAGGAATGTTCCCTTCTTTCAGAGGCAAGTCTCGCTGAGTCAAGATGTTGGGTAGATCAATATAAGTATTGCAACTCCTTGAGCCTGTCTTGAGGATTATTGGTCTTGTTTTTGATTGAGTGCTCAAATGCCTTTATAAAATAAATATATGTGGGGATGTATAATATATATGGGGGTTATTAGGAGGCCATGATAGACAAAGGCCAGAGGAGGGAATTTGCCCAGGACACCAGGGATAAACCCTTACTCTTTTACGAGAAGAGAGTCAGTACCTCGGTTTAACATCTCATTTGAAAGTCGGTGCTTTTTACGGTATAGTGTCCCCATCACTATACTGGGGCATTAGGACCCACATCGACCACAGGGTGAGCACCCCCTACTGGCCTCACTAACACCAACAGCAACCTAGTTTTCCCAGGAGGTCTCCCATATAAATTTTAACCAGGCTCAGCCCTGCTTAGCTTCAGTGGGCAACTGGTCTTGGGCTGCAGGGTGATATGGCTGTGGCTTCATATGGTTGTGCAGATGCTCGGGCTAAGAGTGCTGCACGCTTGGCCTCTGCCTTGACACATGCGGAACTGGTTTAAGATGCCACAGAACTACTTGTCACAGAACCACCTTTCCTTCTATCATTACGAGCCATCACCTCTGACACACTATCACTTGGTTTAACACCATCATCATTTTTATCTTGAGGCTCATGCTTGTCAGACTCATTTCCTTTATTTGTGGTTGAAATCTATTTTTCACGTCAAATATAAACTGCTTGAAATGCTCACTCTTGGGTTGAAACCAGTTAATCTGATCTTTCCCATCTTCGTCAGACAACATGAGTAACATTTCAGCATTCAACTTTCTAAACTGGCATAAGATTTAGCAAACAACATTCAGTTCCTTTTTAACAGTCTTCGCATCTTCTTTATCTTGCATTTCTAGTCTTCTGAACATTCACAAACATTGTGAAAAGACTTCCAACACAGTACCTTCAATCCTTTTGTATCATCCTTCTAATGTTCACAGAGTTTTGTGGAAGGTCCTTTGAGTCTAAACAGGTCCTTTTGTCACGAGCCGGCTTCAGCTTTTTTACTTTTGTGTTGTAGCAGTAAGCTTCTATATTCTTTCATGCAATGAACAGTAACAGATAAACTCCGGTCAAAAAGCAATGTTTTGTTCTTTGTCCCAAAAGCGCCCTTCCTAAGGGGTGCTTAAAGGTGGTCCAATAATAAACAGAGCAAACTATTACAGAATAAATATGGGGGTGTTTATCGGATATACACATAAATCTAAACATATTACCATAATATCTACTCAAACACTTCTAAATTTAATGTTAAATTTGTTCATTTAAATTATGGCTCTTACAATAATAATTACAAATGGACAAACAGCCAATTTGCATTTCAGCCTAAACTCAATGTCATAATAAAATGGAGTCAGTTTAAATAAAATGGAGTCAGATTTTAATTTAACTTAAATGTAAAAACTTTGCGCACTGAAAAGGCAGAACACGCAAGAAACCTTATATCATTGCATACCTCTGTTGGGCCATTTGGGTGGACCTTACATTGCCAACCACAATGACTTTGTTCCCCTGGTTTAGCTGCTGCAACAGTTCTTCTTGTTCCTTCTTTCACGTGCAGATTATTGCTGGTTCCAGATACATGCTGGCACACTTTTGAAAAGCTCTGTGTGTAATGATCTTGACATGCATTGTGTTGAATACCTAAAAGTTATAAACAAGAATTTGTCGTAAAGGATGCAATAATTATGTTATTGATTTTCATTATTTCCTTTACAAATACCTTTTGTAATTGGAAAAATTATGCACCGGTAAATAAACAAATTACTTTCCACCACAGCATCTCTTAAAAAGACTATAACATGAGAATAAATAAGATAAAATTTATCTCTGAAGTTGTGATTACTCTGTGACAGTGGTGACGGACTCAGTCGGTTTATGTGTTGTGTCCCGACAATCGAAGACTTCAAAGGAAACACTTTCCTCTCCCTCCATTTCAAGACAAGTTCTTTTTGTTGGCCTTGAATGCTTCAAAGGTGTTGAAGCCAAAGGTTTGAAAGTTTCACCAGATGTAGTGGCTGAAACACATGACACTACACGTACACTACAACGTTACATATGGGAATGTACTTGAGTCTTATCACCTTTGAGCTAAAGAGAAAAGGCCAATGAACATTGGCGAGTGGAATTTGCATGGAGCCCCACTCCCCCGTACATACGGGTAGCCTATATAAAATGGCGGCATGCATCCACTCATTCAGATTTCAGCTTCGGAGCCTCGCCTCTTGTAGAGCATATCTAAAAGAGATTTTCTGGAAGAAGAAGAGAGAGTGCTGTTGCTGCCGCGCTGACGTATGCAGCCGCTGTCCTGCGTCCCAGACGGAGGCCATCAAACACATCCTGCCCTGGCGTGCGACCACCAGGCAGCTGGGTGCCTGGCGTCACTTGGATTATCGCCAAGAGCATCCCCCCTGCGGTCTCTACATCTGCTCCGCCCCCCGCTGCTTCCAAGGAGGCAGCCCCTACAATGCGGTGTCAAGTTGGCCGCAGGAGAGCGGTGCCGCCCGCTGCTTAGGGACCTGCGAAGAACACCCGCAGAGATGCAAAGCGTTCCTGACACGAGCAACCTGGAGATGGTAGAGATTGCTCTTTGGGGGATGTCAACATCGCCCCGAGTTCTGTTCCTGAGCGACACACTGCCGACTTGGAGCCTGGAATCGCCAAAGCGGGAACCAGGGAAGAAGGTAATAGTTGCCCTGAGCAGCCCGACTTTTCTCCAGAACATTCTTCCTTCTGGGTTCAGTACCCTTCCCCCCGGGCTGCTCCACTGTGGTCACATCGGTCAACGTTCCACTGATTCCACTTGAACGCAGAATGGAGGCTTGGTTAGAGCTTCCCAGCCTGTCTCGCTGGTTGATCTGGACGGTATGACTCGGCTACGCGATTCAGTTTGTGAGGCGCCCGCCCAGGTTTAAAGGCATCCTGTTCACATCAGTCGGCTCGGACACGGATGCCTCTGTCTGGCATGTGGAGATTGCTGTTCTTCTGGTGAAGGACCCAATCGAGCCAGTCCCTCCAGCCGAGATGAAGTCTGGGTTTTACAGTCCTTACTTCATCATGCCCAAAAAGAGTGATAGGTTACAACTGATCCTGGACCTTCAAGTTCTGAACTGGTACGTTCACAGGCTGATGTTCAAGATGCTTACCTTGAAGCGCTCTCTTTCATGCATTCGTCACCAGGATTGGTTTGCAGCCAATTCCCTGAAGGACATGTACTTTCATGTCTCGATTTTACCTCGGCACAGGCCGTTTCTTCTGTTTGCTTTCGAGGGTCGGGCATATTAGTTCAAAGTCCTCCCTTTTGGCTGGTTCCTGTCTTCCTGCGTGTTTACCAGACTCACAGAGGGTGTCCTGACCCTTCTTTGGTGGAAAGGTGACTGGTGACTGAAAGATGACTGGCTCTTCCCTGTGCAGAGCATCTCTTTTCTCGGGATGGAGCTGGATTTGGTCAACATGACAGCGCATCTCACCAGCGAGTGTGCACAGTCAATGCTGAACTGCCTGGGGTTATTCAGGCAAAAGACAGCGGCCCCTCTTAAAACTTTTCAGAGGCTCCTGGGGCATATGGCAGCCGCAGTCACACCGCTCGGCTTGCTCCATATGAGACCGCTTCAGCGCTGCCTACACAACCGAGTCCCAAGATTGGCATGGCACTGTGGCGCTCGCCAGGTCAATGCAGTTTTCAATTAGTAAACTATCAGTATACCTATTATTTTACTATTAGTATAGTTGCAGTACAAACTAAAAACATACATGTAAACTTGTACTGTACTCAAAGTTTACTACGGTTATACTTAAAAGTATACTTTTATATACCAGAAATTGGGACAATTTAGTCCAACTGAGTATTGAAATAGTACACTTAAAAGTATACTACTTGTACACTCATGTTTGTATACATACTACATAAAGTACTAAGACACTGGGCACTCAAATTGACCCACTTTCTAGTATATAAAAGTATACTTTTAAGTATAACCGTAGTAAACTTTGTGTATATGTATATGTAGGAACTAATTTTGTATATTTAAATATTTAGAAACAAGTGTGAAGAAGGTAACACTTTATTTTGATAGTCCACTTTAGATATTCTACTAACAGTAATTAACTTTGCAACAAAATGTCAACTAGCAGTTAGTAGAGTATTAGTAGACTGTCTGCTTAATATCTTCTAACACTTTCTTTGTCAACTTATTCAACTAACCCTAAACCTACCCTAAACTAACCCTAAATTCTACTCTGAGAGTTAGTGGACATGTAGTTGCAAATAATGAGATTTAGTTGATATGTAGTTGACAAGTAGGTGACATGTAGCTACAAAGTTACTTACACTTAGTAGAATATCTAAAGTGGACTATCAAAATAAAGTGTAACCGTGAAGAATTTTGAATTATTGTCTGTAAACGATGACAGCCGTGTTGCAGTTGTGCTTAACTTCCGCTTTCTTGTATTCTGCTGTTCGCTGGGCCTGGTGTCAATAAAAGCTTTAATTTCAGTAACAAGGTCGTTTTCAGTTCTGAAACTTACAGAATATTTTTTTATATATCAAAAGCTCAAGTAATAGTTGATTTCTCAATTCATGACCCCTTTAAGATTTTCTACTCCGATTAAAGAGTTTTTTTTTTTTTTTTTTTTTTTTTTTAAGAACAAACTGATTTGTAATACATGTATAGTTGTATGACCAAGTCGAGGTGTATATACTTATATACAGTAGAGTGTAAACGGACAAAGATTTGAAGGGAGAAAAAAGTCTGACAAGTTGCTTAAGAAAACAACAGGATGTTTGAAGTTTCTTCACATGTTTTGATCACCAGTGTGGCAATCTAGTACCCAAGATGAAGCTTGCAGCATAATTTTCCCAGCTAACAAAAATATTCTAAAAATGCTTTGCTAATGTTCCAGTTAAGTTATAAAAACATCTCAATGTTGTCTTAACATTAAACATATCCAGTTTTCAAGCATTTTTTCCTTGGTTATGTGAACATTATGGGAATGTTACTTTTGAGTGTTCTCTGAACATTCTGAAACAAGTAGTAACATTACAAAAAAATAAAAACAAACAAATAAACAAACATTAGATTCAGGAAAAATGTTCCATGATTGATTGCTAAATAATGTTTCTGTGCTAACATTTTTAAACATTACTGAAGAGCGGAGAACTTTGTACAAACATTATATTAATGTTACTGAAAGATCCTTTGAGAGAACCTTGCCAGAACGTTCTGAGAATGTTCCTTGTTAGCTGGGTAAGCAGTAAACTATACCAAAACAAGCGAACACACCTATAGATTTGATGTTAAAATCTTGTGTTATTTTGCAATAATTGAGCTGTTTGGTTAAGATAATTTTGTGTGTTGGATGGCTGTGCTAATTGTTTTGAGAACAAGTACAGTGCATTGGAGAAAAGTGCCAAATCAATTGAGAGAAACTGTAAAAAATAAGTTATATACATAAGTTACTTATAACTAAGTGTTTTTTTAAATAGTGAATTACATGTGTTTGTTTTGTGTACTTCTAATTTGCTATCATTAAATTGCATTATATGAGCCGTATCTTTGCTGTTTACACGTTAATTACTAACGTTTTCTAAAGTTGCCAGTGATTTGAGCAGGTGCCAAACAAAGCGAAATGAACCAACTTCTTCTGTGACAGTTGACTCGTGACTTGCTGAAAAATAATCAAGGCTTACCATCATTAGATCGCCGACATGATTAACTTAAAGTACTACAATGACTGCGCTTTTTCATAACCGATCTTTTGAAATTCTTCCAGTGTCTTGAAATGTTGACATTGACCTAATGTCCAAGCAGCACTCAGATACATTTCTTAATATATATAGTGACCTATCACTTTTTTTTTTTTTTTTTTTCACTCAGCGGGTTAACCTCATTGATGAGTTTTTCTGAGCCAGGACATAGAAGGATTTTGACCATCACCCACAGGGCCAAATGTCCCTTCAGGATGTAATGGATGCTGCATGCCAAGACATCACTGCTGACCAATACTAGGGGTGGATAAGACATACCAAAAGATTCTTCCCAAGATGCCAAGATTAGATAACTTTTTTTTTTCTTCTGTGGGATCAATTACATTTTTGTATTGACCCTTTTCACAGGACTGTGATGACACTTTTTGACAGTCATCTGCATCCTAAATCCTCAGAAGTTTTTATATATATATATATATATATATATATATATATATATATATATATTGATAAAAAAAAAAATACCAAAAAAATAAAAAATAAATAAAAAAAATAAAATTGCTTTTAATGCAGCATCTATGGGAGAGATGTAAATTTGACATCGTTCTCTCTTCTGATTGCCATTATCAGTCTCTCTCAATATTTTTCTTCTTTTTGAAATTCGTGAAAACACTATTGTAGGGCTCTTCTTTCACTATTTGAGCAAATCAGAATGCAAAAAATATATTTGTGGTACTCTCCCATTCACTGCTCTCGAAGTTAACTCAATTATGATGAGTTCCGCTGCTGAGAAACACGGAATTGTGAAAATGGTCCATTTGAATTTATGCAGAAAATAAGCAAAATTCATGCATTTACTAAAACCAACAAAACAAAAATAGTGTAAAACACAATCTATGATTAATGCATAATTATACTGTCTACTGTATAAGGTCAGACCTGACACCTAAAATAATGCAGTTTCTGTTATTCCATTAGATGTTAGTGTTTTTATGATATTGTGCTATGATTGACTAAATGTTCCTTTTGGAAGAGAACATGTGTTAGTGTTTTGGGATAATTTGATTTTGAGACATGTCTGCATTGTTTTGGTAGATGTAGTGTATTGTGTTCATGCATTCTTTTTTATAAACACTTGATTGTGGGATTGAATATTTCATAAATTAAATAAATAAATATACAATATTTTGAACAAAAAGCAAAAAAAAAAAAAAACTATTCATGATAAAAAAAACGTAGATGGATTTGATCAACACCCCAAAGCCTGACAGTCATTATTCGAGTGATATAGATTGGGGGATTGTACTCGAGAACCTATCACCTCTGAGCTAAAGAGAAAAGACCAATGAAACATTGGCGAGTGGAATTTGCATGCCGCACCACTTCCCCGTACACACGGATATATAAGGAGGCGGCGCACAACCACTCATTCAGATTTCTGCTTCGGAGCCTCACCTCTTGCAGAGCGAATTTCTAAAAGATTTAATTTGAAGATTTAATTCCTTTGTGCCGGCATCTATTAAGTTGTTGAATGATCTGAATGAGGAACATTGAGTGACGCTGTGTTGTGTTTTCATGTATTGTATGTCTATTATGTATGGATAGCATGTTTTTAGGTGAATCAGGAGATGTTGGAATATTGAGCTTGAGTCCACTTCAAATTTCCATTTCAGGAACAATAAAGTATATTTCATTTCATTTCATTTCATTTCAAGAGAATGAGCCGGAATTGTGCATCAAATCATCGTATTGCTTCCAGCGAAGTGCGGCCCCCATGAGTGCACCGTTGTGCCAAATTTCTTCCCTAGGCACGTCAATCTAAAAGAGCTAATTTTTTACACGGTCATTGAGAAAATCTCTGTACTTCTGGGTGAAGTGGCTTTTTGTCTTCCACTGATGGCCACAGTCGCTGCCTATAAGGTAGTATAAGGTTGGAGGTGTCTAAACAACCTTTGCTCGTGTGCTTGCGGTTCGACGATTGGTTTCTGGGCACAAGTAGTGACGTTAAACCTCACTCCACCCCAGTGCCTTTGTTCTCAGAGGTGCACGACGAGCTCACTAAGGCGTGGAGGGCCCCCTATACGGAGTTCCTCCCTTTTCACTACCCTCGACGGTGGGGCCAGCCAGGGGGTACGTCGATGTCCCCCAGGTGGAGCATGCAGTTGCAGTACACTTGCGGGAACGTCCGTGTCTCCCGTCCAAAGCCTGTAAGCTATCGTCAGCTCTGGCTGCAGTGTAAGTGTAAGTGGGTGATAATACGTGTTATCTTAATCCAGCAGCAGGGGTTGTGCGATCCGTGAGGAGTAGGATGCAACACCGCTCTTTATAAGATGTCACTCTGAGCGGGGCAACAGATTTTCGTCTTGTACTGAAAATACTCTATACAAAAAAAATAGATGACAGTACAAACCAGAATTTAATTCCCACATGCAAATATTTACAAAACAAATAAACAAACATACAAACAAAAAACACAACAAGAATCCAGTCTTTGATTAATGATATAGTGTCAATAGGAAGTATGAACTTATCGTCAGACTGTCCAAGATTTAATGAAGCAGACAAGTTATTTGAGTGCGATGCAATGATTGTAATCCATTAGTCAGCAGTGGTGAGTTGATGGTGATGAATGAGCGTCCGGGGAGTAACGGCACGTTAGTGGAGGCCGCGAGGCGACCACGCTGTCCGTGCGGCCCAAGTCAGGATTCAATATCCAAGTACTAACTAGGCCTGACCCCGCTTAGCTTCCGAGATCAGGTGAGATCAGGCGAGATCGGGCATGCTCAGGGTGGTTGCCATCAGCAATTAATCGTTGGCATAAGTGTAAATGAAAAGTCCTTTAGTTGAGCTAAAACTTCATGGGTTCTCAACATAGGACTTCCAACACAAACGCAGGTAGCATGAGCTAACACTGTAGCTTCTACCAAAACAAACTAACTTCTTCCGTGCAGGCTGGGCCTATATGTCCTGTTACCGGCACGCAACAGCGCTCCCAAGTGGTAACACATACAATCAACATGTAAAAAAAAACCTTAGAGATATACATAAGAAAAAAAAGTAACGTTTTGATTGTTACAAGGAGAAGATAAAGACCAGGAGATGAAGGAAAATCCACAGGTTGATAGACCTGTGTGTCATTGCTCGAAATGAGACCAGATGAAGAGTTTAGGTAAGGTGTGTGCTTAAATACAATATATACTTGAGTCCTCTTTAAAAGAACCAAACCCAGACCCCTTTAAGTGGACCAACTGAAAAAGGACCCATTTTACTTTATGTTCACACTGTCGCTGTTCCTGAAGAGGACTCAGATCTTTTTTTGGTCCACTTAAGCAGCAATGGTGTCTCAGACCTCTTTGTGTTCAGACTGTTGCTTTTTGGATCTAGTCCAGTTCAATTCAGTTTGATGGCTGACATTATGGCCTCCAAAATTGAAATAGTTTTATCTTTTGCACAAAAATATACATTTTGTACACCTTTGTAATATTTATTTTGAATTGGTTCCTTGTTTAATTCCTTGATTAAAATGCTAACCTGATTCATTCTCTGCCAGTTGGTGGCGCTTTTTTCATTAATATACTGGTTTCCACTATAACAGCAGTACACAAAGCAGCACAGCACCTGACTTTGAAACACCCAGCGCTCATATTTATCCAATGAGATCCTAACCTTTTTATTTTAATATTCACATTACACTAGATGGTAATACTTGTCATTCCTTCCCCACTGTACTTTTTATGTACTTTAAATTTGGTACAGTTTAAGATTTTTTAAGGACCCATGGAAAAGGCATTGATGACATTGAAAAAAAAAATTGTTTTAATTTTATCAGGTACATTATAGACAGTCTTATCATTAAAAGCAGTATTTAAGTATGAAATATAATAATAAAATGAAAAAATTATTAGTCGTAAAATTATTATATACTAATTCTTATATTATGCTGCTGTATTAGAACTACAGTAATGCACAGATCACTATTGATACACGTGTTTTTTCTTCCCAGATGTTTACGT
Organism: Cirrhinus molitorella; assembly: GCA_033026305.1. Lineage (NCBI taxonomy): Eukaryota > Metazoa > Chordata > Actinopteri > Cypriniformes > Cyprinidae > Cirrhinus > Cirrhinus molitorella. Next base: position 36,552,973 of record CM065129.1, read on the forward strand.
CCGAGACAAAACCAACTGTGTATATCTGAACCCATGGGTGTTTTTGACAGTTTAAACACAGTAGACGCTAAAGAAAGTGTAGTTTAGAACCCACGGAGATGTGCATCAGAAAGTTTAAATGGACAAGGCACACAGCCGCATCTCTCTTAACACAGTTTGAAAGCGGTTGGAATTAAAATAAACGAGTATACGCTGTTGTTGTGAACAGCTGATTGTACGGTGACATCTGGGGGGCGTATTACAGAAAAATCCTAACTTTAAAATCTTATCCTATCTGTTTGGTAACCATAGTAATTTCAGTTAGGACTGCATTTCGGACAAAAGCTATTACAGAACAGCTTTTCCTTAGTGCGTTATCTTATCTTAACTACAGATAGGAAGGTAGTATTACAGAAACTTCCTAACTTGACAAAACATCCTAAAAACTGTCTTAACTTTAGGACAACCCCACAGCTGTCCTAACTTCAAAATTATTTAAAAGCTAACGGAAGAAAAACACTTGCAACCGCACTACAACATGGCATTACACGTATTAATACTTGAAAATGAAGAACGGAGATGCTTAATGGCAGAAAGACTCTTGGAGGACCCTGAAGATGTGTTACATTTTGCTGACAAAACACTAATAAGTAATTACAGACTGCCACGTAACATGATTTTGACACTTAGCACAGGAACTGCAACCAGCATTACAGAGACCAACAAAGCGTCACGGAGCATAACCGGTTATATGCCTTACGTTTTTTTGCAAAAGGGGATTTTCAAAGTGAAGTAGCTTCTATTGCAAAAATGTCACAACCTGGTTTGTCTAAAAATCTAACAGAAGTGGCAAGGGCGATCAGTGCTTTAGCACCTACCTACATTAGGTTTCCAAGGGTTACTAATTAATTATTAGTGTTTTGTCAGCAAAATGTAACACATCTTCAGGGTCCTCCAAGAGTCTTTCTGCCATTAAACATCTCCGTTCTTACATTTTCGGCAACTCTTGCCCACTCCCTTTGTAGTGAGTGAGCGACGGTGAAAACTTGCCAAATATTATCGCCTATGCCTTTTCCACCGAACTTATCAAGTTTCAATTTCAGCGGCACTGAAATTAAAAGCTCGCCGGTTTTGTTTACCTAATCGGCAGCTTGCGCAGTGTTGGTTGCTTGGTAACAGACCTGAGAGTGGATTGTCGAACTTGTTGATGTGATTTAGGATTTCCTAACTAGAAATAAGATACGATTTTGTAAGATAGGATAAGAATCCCAAATCAAGTTAAGATTTGCTTCTGTAATACGAATTTACGAAAAATCATAATTTAACGTAGCATATCTTAAGTTATGACCTAAGATAAGAAACCTTCTGTAATACGCCCCCTGATGACCAAACTACATCAGAATTCGCGAATGGAAAAATCAAGTGAGCCCGGACGATTTGTGTTCACAATGCACGTTTTTAGGGAACCATACCTTTAGCCGAAAGCAAACCGTGCTCAGACCACCTCTCGAGATGGTTAGGGTTAGGTTAGGGGTCTGAGATCGTTTGGAGTGTTCACATATGGGACAAAAATCACACGAACCACGCTCAGACCCCTGAAAAGTGTGAAAACACCCTTAGAGCTAGGTCAGAGCTGGAGGACTTCATCTACATTGCAGTTCTAGACAATTATGTATTGAAATTACCAAAGAAAGTGTAAAAAAACAAACAAACAAAAAAACACAGTGGAAAAAATTTCTCTTCCATTCTTCTTTTAAAATTTCAAGTGATTTTGGTGGCCACTGCAGCCAATCTGCTAATATCAGGCTCTTTGTGCTGTCTCTGTCATTCCATGCACAAAAACATAGTCTATCACAGTAGCTCTAAATTAAGCTGAAAATATGTTTTTTTGCTTTGCGTCCTCCTCTTCCTCCACCTCATATTTGCACTTTTCTGTACCTCTCAAATTTGCCAGATACACCTGTGCCATTTGTGCACTTTTTGTATATTTAAATATTTAGACATTTTGAATTATTGTGTTTACAGTTTTACAGATTGCCCAGGTACTATTTTAAAAACAAGGCTAATTTTGTCAAAACACTACACACATCTACACACACAAGTAGCAGAACATCTCAGATCTTTTGCAAAATGAAACGCTTCATTCAGAATGTGCTTGTAGAGCTGTGTAGATGTGGGCTGAGATTTAGCTCGATAGCAATATGGCTGCCCACTGATCCGGGTATGTTTTCATGGTGTGTGTGTGTTCACTACTGTGTGTGTGCACTTGAATGGGTTAAATGCAGAGCACAACTTCTGAGTATGGGTCACCATACTTGGCCACACATCACTATTCACTATTTCCACTATTGCATTGTAAATTGTTGCGTAGACGAGTCAACAGAGTGGGGATCCATGTGCAAACCGTTTATTAAAGAGAGTAGTCGTACAGGCAGAATCAAACAGGAGCAGACAACAGCAAATGAGATAATCCAAACCATAAACAAAGTCCTCGCAGATGATCGGGGGCCGGCAGCTGGCAGGGTAAATCCGTAAAACGTAACGAAAGGGTCGGGGGTTCCAGAGAAGGGTGCGTGAGAGAGAGACAGTCCGAGTTCAGTAACAGAATAAACAGTCCAGGAATAAACGCTCAGAGTTGCAGCCGAAACAAACAAAACCTCGCGAAGGGCCGGGGCGAAATGGCGGCTATTTATGCTCGGAGATCGTAAATCCAAGATGGCCGCGGGTCGAAGTTCATCCCAGGCGTGGGCTGATGGGAAGTGTAGTGAACTAAAAGTCCGGTGAAAGTTCCCGCTGCCGGCGAACCGAGGGAGCCACAGAAACCGGGTTGGTGACAGAGCCCCCCTCCTGTGAGCGACTCCTGGCGCGAAGAGGCCGCTGACGCCGGGGTCTACCCCTGCCTCTGGGGGCTGGCCGACCTGGGTGGAGTTGGTGAAATTCAGCGACTAAATTGGGGTCCAGAATGTCCTCTGATGGCACCCAGCATCTTTCCTCGGGGCCGTAACCCTCCCAGTCGACCAGATATTGCAGTCTTCCCCCGCGGCGTCTGGAATCCAGGATTTCGTGGACCTGGTAGGCCTCCTCGCCGTCGACCAGGATGGGAGGAGGGCCCCGGGACCCGGTCCCCTCTAGGGTCTCCACTCGGTCGGGGGCGGCAGCGGGCTTTAACAAGGAGACATGGAATGTGGGTGAGATACGATATTCAGGTGGTAACCTTAATCTAAATGAGACAGGTGTAATCTGGCGAATTATCTGAAAGGGGCCCACGTACCTGGGACTTAGTTTCTTGCTTGGGAGCCGAAGACGTAAGTTCTGGGCCGATAACCAGACCCACTGTCCTGGGGCGTACGGAGGCTGTGGTCTGCGATGGCGGTTAGCCTGCCTCTGTGTCCGACGGATGGCCTGCTGGAGATGGACGTGGGCGGCATCCCATGTCTCCTCACTCCTCCGCATCCAAGAATCCACCGCCGGGAGATCGGAGGGTTCCCCAGACCACGGGAACAGTGGTGGTTGAAAGCCCAGGATACATTGGAAGGGAGTCATGTTGGTGGCGGGTTTCCGTAGGGAGTTCTGAGCGTATTCGGCCCACAGGAGAAAGCGACTCCAGTCCTCCTGGTGATCGTGACAGTAGGTTCGAAGGAAACGGGTGAGTTCCTGGTTGAGGCGTTCGGCCTGCCCATTGGCCTGGGGATGGTAGCCGGAGGTTAGGCTGACATTGATGTTGAGCATTCGGCATAGGGCGGACCACACACGGGAGGTGAATTGGGGGCCACGGTCCGAAACAATGTCCTCAGGCAGTCCGAAGAAACGAAAAACATTGTTACACAAGGCCTCAGCAGTCTCCAGTGCAGTGGGGAGTTTGGGCAGAGGAATTAGGCGGCACCCCTTGGAGAACCTGTCCACCACGGTCAGTATGGTAGTTTGATGTTGCGAAATGGGTAAATCTGTGACGAAGTCCACTGCAATGTGCGACCATGGCCTACGGGGAACGGGAAGAGGCTGCAACAGGCCTGCGGGAAGCTGACGCGGAACCTTGGCCATGTTACAGTCCGCGCAGCCCTTGACGAAGCGAACCGTGTCGGGCTGCATGGTCGGCCACCAGAACCGGTTAGCCAGTAGATCAAGTGTGGCGTTAATTCCAGGGTGACCTGAGCTTGGGACTGTGTGCACAGTGGTCAGTATGCGAGGGCGCATTGACAGTGGAACGTAGGTTCGATCGGGTGGACAGTCAGGAGGCGAAGGTTCCGCTACCTGAGCTTCGCGTAGCTCTGTTAATAGATCCCACTGGACAGGTGCCACAATCATGGAAGAGGGTAGGATGGGCTGAGGTTGAGTGGACTCTGGTATTTCTTCATAGAGGCGCGAGAGGGCATCGGCCTTTGTGTTAAGGGCACCCGGTCTATAGGTTACCTTGAAGTCGAACCTCGTGAAGAACAAGGACCACCGGGCCTGCCGATAATTCAAGCGACGAGCGGAGCGTAAATACTCCAGATTGCGGTGGTCTGTTAGGACTGTAAAGGAATGACGAGCCCCCTCGAGCCAATGTCGCCACTCCTCCAGTGCCAGTTTTATGGCTAGCAATTCCCGGTTGCCTACGTCGTAGTTCCTCTCGGCAGGGCTTAGCTTGTGGGAGAAGAAAGCGCAGGGGTAGAGCTTAGGAGGGTCCCCATGGCGTTGGGAGAGAACTGCTCCGACTCCTGTGCTGGACGCATCTACCTCGACGACGAACTCCCTCTCCGGGTCTGGGTGATGGAGGATGGGAGCATCCGTGAATCGTCCCTTTAAGTCCTGGAAGGCGAGTAGGGCTGCTGGGGACCAGGTGAGCCGATTACTCCCCTTCTTAATCAGAGCAGTAAGCGGGGCAGCAACTGAACTGAAATTCCTGATAAAGCGTCTATAAAAGTTAGCGAAACCCAGGAAGCGCTGTAATTCCTTGATGGTGTTTGGTTGTGGCCATTTTCGGACTGCCTCGACCTTGTGGTCGTCCATCGCCACTCCCTCCTGGCTGATGACATATCCCAAGAAGGTTGTGGCGGTCTGATGGAATTCGCACTTCTCCATTTTGGCGTACAAGTGGTGCTGGATGAGTCTCTGGAGGACCGCTCTGACGTGATGGATGTGCTCCTCGCGAGAATTAGAGTAGATTAATATGTCGTCGATGTAGACGATTACCCACTGATTCAACATGTCGCGAAGGGCATCATTAATGAAGGACTGAAAGTAGGCGGGGCTATTGGAGAGCCCGAAGGGCATGACCCGATATTCATAGTGTCCTGTCGTTGTGGAGAAGGCCGTCTTCCACTCGTCCCCCTCTCGAATGCGTACCAAGTTGTAGGCGCTCCGAAGGTCCAGTTTGGTGAAAATCTTGGCACTCCGCAGCTGCTCTAGGGCCGAAGGGACGAGGGGCAGTGGGTATCTAAACTTGACGGTCACCTCATTTAGTGCGCGGTAGTCTATGCAGGGGCGCAGGCCGCCATCTTTCTTCTTAACGAAAAAGAAACCTGCCGAGGCCGGCGAAGTGGATGGTCGAATGAATCCCTTCTCTAGTTCCTCCTTAATGTAAAGTCGCATGGCCTCCGTTTCCGGCTGTGATAGGGGAAAGATCCGCCCCTTGGGGACCTCCGCGCCCTCGATGAGGTCAATGGCGCAGTCTCCTGGGCGGTGCGGCGGCAGCTCGGTGGCCTTCTCCTTGCTGAATGCGAGTGCCAGGTCACGGTACTCGGGTGGCAGGTTTTCCAGGAGAGGTGCAGGCGGACGCTCCCGAGTGTGAAGGCCGGGCAGTTTGGCTGTAACTGGAGGACGTGCCTTGGCTTGGCAGTTGCTTCGGCAGAAGTTTGATGGAAACTGGAGTGTGTGGTCCGCCCAGGAGATAGTCGGGTTGTGGAGCTGCAGCCAGGGGAACCCCAAGATGACAGGAGTGACAGGAGAAGAGAGGATGAACAGACGGATGGATTCGGCGTGGTCTGGGTTGGTCCTTAGATTGAGGTCGGTGGTGGTAGCGACGATCACGCCTGTCCCCAGCGGCCGTCCGTCTAGGGCCTCCACTGAAATAGGAGAGCAACAGGAAATCTGAGGGATCTTGTTTGACTGAACCAGGTGTGCATCAATAAAATTCCCAGAAGCCCCTGAGTCTACCATAGCAAAGGTTTCAATAACAGTGTCAGCGAAGGTTAATGTCACAGGAATGGTTAAACTAGACGAATGGTTGGGCTGATTACTCACCACGTCAGAGCGACGAGGGGGCCGGGTGGGGCAGGTGGCACGAATGTGACCCGGCTGGCCACAGTATAGACATAGATTTCCCCGTAGTCGGCGCTCTCTCTCCTCCGGTGTGAGGCGGGTGCTGCCGATCTGCATGGCTTCCTCAGGGGTCGAGGTCGTTGCTGGGAAGGCGGTAGTCGGGGGTCCTGATGGTGGGCCGGGCTGTGGCTGGCGGAACGGCCTGCGAGACCGAAGGAGGTTGTCATACTTGATGGATAGGTCGATGAAGCGATCGAGGCTGAGATCCTCATCCCGACAGGCTAATTCTGCTTGAAGATCGGCATTAAGTCCCTTCCGATAGAAAAGCTTGAGGGGGCCTTCGTTCCAGTCAGTTTGAGCTGCCAGGGTCCGAAAAGTTAGGGCAAAGTCGGCCGCCGTGCCTCTCCCCTGACGTAACTGAAGCAGCTGTTCCTCCGCGTCGCGCCCATCTGGGGAGTGTTGGAACACCTCCTTAAAACGGCGAATGAAACTTGCAAACGTGGGAAATGATGGTTGTTCCGGGTTCCATATAGCAGTGGCCCAATCGAGGGCGCGGCCCGTGAGGAGAGAGCAGACGAATGCGACGCGGCTGTTGTCTGTGGGGTAAAGTGCCGGCTGTTGTTCAAGGTAGAGGGAACACTGCATCAAAAACCCCTTACACTTAGCTGGAGAGCCGTCGTACTTGTCCGGAAGTGCCAGTCGGGGCGCTAGAGGGGACGCGGCCGGTGCGGGGTAGGCCGCGGGTGGCGGTGATGACTGCTGTTGAGGACCGTGAGCCAAGGAGACCTGGATGGACTGTAGCGCCTTGACGAGATCCTGAGTAAGTGCCGCGAGCTGCGAAATCTGTTGCTGGTGTTCAGCTAGCATGCTGGCTTGGGTGGAGAGCTCCGTGCCGATCTGGCGAACGGTTGCTGGATCTGGCTGCGGCGAGGTTTTCTGTTGCGTAGACGAGTCAACAGAGTGGGGATCCATGTGCAAACCGTTTATTAAAGAGAGTAGTCGTACAGGCAGAATCAAACAGGAGCAGACAACAGCAAATGAGATAATCCAAACCATAAACAAAGTCCTCGCAGATGATCGGGGGCCGGCAGCTGGCAGGGTAAATCCGTAAAACGTAGCGAAAGGGTCGGGGGTTCCAGAGAAGGGTGCGTGAGAGAGAGACAGTCCGAGTTCAGTAACAGAATAAACAGTCCAGGAATAAACGCTCAGAGTTGCAGCCGAAACAAACAAAACCTCGCGAAGGGCCGGGGCGAAATGGCGGCTATTTATGCTCGGAGATCGTAAATCCAAGATGGCCGCGGGTCGAAGTTCATCCCAGGCGTGGGCTGATGGGAAGTGTAGTGAACTAAAAGTCCGGTGAAAGTTCCCGCTGCCGGCGAACCGAGGGAGCCACAGAAACCGGGTTGGTGACATAAATGTTCTACAGTCTATACACAGTATTAAGTTTACAGAACAAAAATAAGAGTAATCCCTTATTTAAATAATTAATTAAATTACAGTAACTAATTACTTAGTAACTGCCCTGAAGGTGCCAGAAAAGTTTAAAGACTGCACCACCTAGTGTTAAGAAGATATAGTCTAGTCCAAGTCTGGTAGAAAAATAAATCCACCGTCTCATTCTGACGGCACCCATTCACTACAGAGGATCCATTGGTGATCAAGTGATGTGATGCTACATTTATCCAAATCTGATGAAGCAGCAAACTCATCTACATTTTGGATGACCTGATGGTGAGTACATTTTCAGCAAATTTAGATTTTTGGATGAGCTGTTGCTTCAAACACAGGAAAATATGCATAAACAAAGTGGAATCACATCCCAAAAACTATACATAATTAAACATCTCATAATATAATAAAATATCTCCAGATTGACTGTGATTGTGTCACAAAACACAGCAGTTTTTGTTCAGTGTGGACAGATATCTGTCACATTGCTTCAGGTTCAGAGTTAAATATATGCAGTAAATCTGCATACACAGTGCCCTATAAAATAGACACGTGTACGTACAACCAAAAGACCTGAAAAGTTACATGTGATGAAACTGCATACAACCCAAAACCTAACTAACCCTAAAACCGGAACACCCTATAACTTTCACGCTATATGTTTAAAATGAATAATGCACATTTTTGCTTTAACAAAAATATATCACATTTCTGTTTTAAATTCTCCAGAATGATTGCTGCAGTTAATTCTATTGTAAATGCTCCACTCAGACTGCTTACAGAAAGGTTTGTGTATATTTTGTGTAATATGTTTGGAGGAACTGTATCTGTCCTTGCAGCATCGTCCATCAGGAGGCGCTGCTGCATCTGAATTCACATTGGTCGGTATCAATTCAAATTATTGATACCTGAGTTTGCTTGATGGACTGAATAAATTTGACTAAATTTTGACTTAAATGTAATGGAACTTAAGCCTTAAGGAAAATGGAAAATAATTTTATGATGAATGTGTGCTGTAGCCTATATACTGTAATAATGTAAATAATATATTTTAATACTGCTTAAGACCAAGCTGTATCAAACCATCCATACAGAAATGTAATAGCCTATATGACAATACATTGTGCTATATCAAGGGCAATATACATTTCATTTTAACTCATGTAGCCTACATTCTCTGGGTAGATGAAGATATACAAATGTTTTGTAATTTTTTAAAAATGTTCTAATCATAATATGAAAATGGACATTTGTAACATTATTAGAATATTTAATATGCGCTCCGAATTTCTGATATGAATTAAAAGATTAGCGAACCCGCTCCGAAGTGCTCTGCTGAATCAAATGATTTGCAAAAGCACTCAGATGACATGCTCTGAATCTGATGACTCGTGTTTCCCCCTCCGAAGCCCCGAACTGAATCAAAAGATTCACGAATCCTCTCCTAAGTTCCGATCTAAAAACATTATTCGTGATACGTGCTTTGAAGTTCCGATCTAAATCAATCAAAATCCTGATTTAAAAATCAAAATATTTGCGAACCCGCTCCCAATTTCCGTTCTACATCAAATGATTCGCATAAGCACTCCAGTTTCGATCAAAACAAATTATTCAGAATACGTGCTTTAACGTTCAGATTTGTGATACGCAAATTTTGATCTGAATCAAAAGATTTCGCGAACCCACAACAATTGTTCCAAACTAAACCAAATTATTTGCGATACTATTCGACATTCAATTTTGTGATGCAGTGGTTTAACTAATTCAGAATTCCGAAAAGCTCTGTTTTGCCTTTTAGTTTTTAAAATCATTACAAGCGAAGTAGAAACTCAAAACATTAAAGGCTCTTTTTAAGAGTTTTTAGCTAGTTCATAACTTGAAACGAATGAAGCACGGGTTTGAATTTGAATCAATCTGATTGGTTCTAGCCTAAATGACTCACTCAATTGAATCATTTGTCTATTCCTCCGCTTCTATGGTCTCCAGCCATGTTTACACGACATTATTTAACCATATTTATGCCACACCTGCTTTCTTATTTAAAATACCCATTACACAGTCAATCTTAAACACATCTTTGCACTTACCTGAATAAGAGTGTGTCTGGGCAAAGGCTGCTGTTGTAAAGACGGAGCAGAGCGGAAAAACAACATATTTTCAAATTTTCAGTAATCCACCAATAGGAATAGGGGACGAATGAATGGGTTGAGAACGTTTACATTAGAGTGCACGTCCTACTACGCTTTAATTAATACGTTGAGCAGCTGAAAAATAGCGACCTCTCCTGGTTGGAGATAGTATTAACATCATAAACTGAAAGCAATCTTTACGTGACTAACTTTTAAAAAAATTGTTATAGTTGATCATTCGAGTCTAATATGATCCCGCGGGCCATCCTAAAAGCCACTTGCCAATCCCTGGGGCCAGTTGAATAAACTTAGCCTCTATGTTAAGACAGTGTCTTAGGTACTAGTTTGACCAACTATCAGTTAACCAAAAGCTAACCAGTCTTACTTTTGTGAATTCAACTCAGACCAATCTACATTTTTCTGCAACTGAATTTTAGAAAACATGACCGGTCTTAAAGAAAAAATTAGCTGACTAACTTTTAAAGACTAGTCTAAACCTTTTATGCAACCAGCCCCTGGTCTAGGACAAGGCTTCACTGTTAGTGTTAATGTTTAATTTAGTGTGTTATTTGCAGTTATTTTCTTTGTAATTATTTGTGAAACCAGCAATTTCTGAGTGAAAATAGTTTCTACGCTAACATAAACATCAAATGTTGATGTCATAAAGACTTAAAAACCTCTGAGGCTAAAAAAAAAATCAGCAAACTAGGAGTCGTTGTTGAAGATGATAAAGCAGTTAAAGCAGAAAAAGTGAAATGAACAAAAACCCGTCCTTTTATGGCATCAAACCCATGACTGTCCTATAAAGATTTGAGGGTGTGTGTGTGTTTGTTTTTTTTTTTTTTTTGAAAATGTCAGATAAAGAGGAAGATCCTGATGATCAGAAAGATATATAAAGACACATCCGGCACCTGAATATTTACAAAATTCTCAGCCCATTCGGTGAGTTTGATTGTTCATTTTGAAAATGATGTTTCTTCAGAAAATGACAGAATGGACTGTATTCTATTTGTCTGAACTGTATTCCAGGTGCACCTGATTCTCTGAGCTGGTTGTCTGAAGTGATGATCACAAACATGATTGTGAGTTTCTGTATGTGAGAATGTGAGTGTGATTTTGTCAAATGTCAAATATCAGGCTCAGATCTTGAGTTTGTGTCTCTTAGGTGTTGCTGTGTTTGTCTACGCTGTTTCCTGTGTTTATGGGGACTGAGCCCAACCCTGATTGTTTTCCTGCCACCGACTGCTCTGATGTTAATGCGGGTAGCAGTGGCGTGTATACCATCACCTTAAAAGATGGACCGGTGCAGGTCTACTGTGATGTGGTCTACGGCGGACAAAATGACCAAGGACACTGGACGGTATGCATTTCAATGTTATTCATCTTGCAAAATGATATTTTATTATCAGATGCACCCCAGTGTAAACGACACCACGATTCAACTTCAGCTACAATAAACTATGTACTCTCTCTTTATATCTGAGCATGAAGATAAAAGATGGATGATGTGAAAGCGATTTCTGAATGTTTCAGATGATTCTCAGGCGAATAAATGGCGAGGTGAATTTCTTTAGACCATGGGAGAGCTACAAAAAGGGTTTCGGTAATAAAGAAGGCGAATACTGGCTGGGTAAGTGTTTTTGTGACGTTCTGGACTAATAAAAGGCAAATGAGCCTTAATTAACAATCAGTAACATGTAAAACTTCTAATTCGGACATCTAATCAGGACTGCAGCACATATGCAGATTAGATTTGTTATTGAAGTTATTAAACCAGTTTCCTTTCATGTTTTTAACAGGCGTAGAGTACATTCACCAGCTGACGCGCAGATATCAGTATAAACTCAGAGTAGATGTGGAGGACTTTGAAGGGACAAAGGCTTATGCTGAGTACAAGTCTTTCTCTGTGGATACTGAGGCTGATGGGTACAAACTGCATGTGAGTGGCTTTGTAGATGGAGGAGCAGGTAAAGCAAACCGCTGTCATTTCATTTTTTGATTTCCGAATAATTTAGGCAAACAAAATTATAAATGAGTAATAAAGGAGTAAATAAAGGAATAATGAATAATAAAGGAGTAATAATATTTTATTTCAGATGTCCAAATGAAAGTGTCTTTATAATGCAAATTTCTCCTTTCTATAGGTGACTCTTTGGGTCAACAAAATGGAATGAAGTTCTCCACCTTTGACAAAGTCCAAGACCCTTCAGGAGAGAACTGCGCTAAAAAATACTTTCTGGGAGGGTTTTGGTATACTTCCAGTGGTTGTTATTACACAAACCCTACTGGTTCGTATTTGTGGGCTAAAGATCATGATGGCAGTCTTAATATTGGGGTCACCTGGTACAACTGGAAGAGCAACTGGAAATCCCTGAAATCCATCACCATGAAGATCAGACGTGTGATGTAGAGCAGTTTCCCTCCTTATATTTCAGGGGATCCTTTACAAAAAGCTAGATGAAAAAAATGTAAATGTTCAATAAATCCCCCATATTAAAGGCATCATTCTATTGCCAAACATTGTATTTAATTATTTGAAATTTATTTAATATTGTCTTGCACAAAAAAAAAATAAAAAAAATAAATAAATAAATAAAAAATATAAAATAATAATAATAATAATAAATAAATTAAATAATAATAATTTGACAAGTGCCTGAAAAAATGACATGTTCTCTCAAATAAAACTGTGTTTACAAAAAATTATTTTAGGTCATGAAACTTTTCTACATACTCTGTCATCTGAAAATCTCTGTATCCCGTTGCAGCAGCTGGAATTACATCTAGTCTGTCTACTTCAACTTGCTTGATTTTGAAGCAATTAAAGTTTATTATCAAAGCAATATGTTGTTTTTGTGTGTCATAAATGTTAACCAACTAAACAGCCAATAATCATGTAGGATTCATATATGGATAAGGAAAATAGTTTCTTTAAATATATAATTCTGCTATGAAAGAAGACCATGGATACATACCTCAAAAATAGGTGAAAATAAATGAGTATTTAATAAACTTCAAGTTCAAGTCGAGTTTTATTGTCATTCTGCTAGATGTGTGGACATACAGTGGAACGAAATGTCGTGTCTCGCAGGACCACAGTGCTACATAATTAAACAAATATAAACATACAACGCTAGACGTAGGAACAACTTTTAAACCTATACATAGCTAACCTACTGAATGCAGTAATCTAACTATACATATACTATAAATAATTGACTATACATTCACATAACATAAGACAGACTACATAATTTACATAATAACTGTACATGGTATTGTGCAAAAGAGGTATTTAAGGTTAAGAACCAAATAGTGCAATTTGATTTGTGGTGCATTGACAAGTAAACATTTAAGTCCTTATAGCATGAAGTGTTAATAAGAAAGTGTCTGGTGCGTATAGAAAGAAAAGAGTGTTTCTACAGGTGGTTTGTTCAGCCCACTCACCTGTCTGTAGCACACTCAGAATTGCAGAGTGTTTTGAGCAAACTTAATACTTAAGGCTGGTAAAAAGACACGGTAACACTTTATTTTAAGGTGTCCATAATACAGAGTAATTATTACCTAGTTAAGTACTCAGTAGTAGCCGTTGTACTTACGTGAAACAAAATGTACTTACCATGTAACTAAGTTATGGAACAGACTGTACTTGAGGTTTGTAATTATGTGCATGCAATAGGCAGCTACTGTTACACATATGTAACAGACCGAGTCTGTTACATAGCTAGCTACTTATCTATACTGTATGGGTCATTCTACCAGAAATGTACATTATCTGTCCTTGACATGCACAGTGCATAAAAAGTATTTAATCCAAAAAATTTCAAAAACTGTCTGATGGTTGGTTTCTTTGAGTTGTTGTGTAAAAGAATATGTAATTCATTAGGTTCTTAGATATTTTTTTCTTTATTAAAAACACTTTTATAAATTATAAATCTTGCTCTTGTCCTTGTCCCCAGCCAAATCGGATCTACAGCTTTCATAGTTTTGTTATGCTAAAAACTCTTATTTAGAAAAAAAAACTCCATCAATAACAAGTTTGAGTTGCTATTATTCACATAAATTGATTAAAAACATGAAATTATACATAAATTCTACAAATAAATACTATTTTACAACTGTCCCCGTGTTTTTGGTCAGTCCTGTCACGTTTACATAAAACTCAACATAAAATGTGTGCAATACGTCTTTAAGGATATTATTCAGTGGAAGTGACATCATCTGATGGAGGTGAAGCTAACACTGACCAAAGTTGAGTTCTGTCGATGAATTGTATGATTTTAAGCTTGTTTTTGTATGATTTTTTTGAGGAGGACGAGATAAAGCATCAGGCCCTGTCATGCTAAAACATCCCAGAAAATAATGAAAATGTTTTAAATCCAAAACATGTCTGAAAAGGTCACAGAAATTCCTTCATTGCATGCTAACGTCTCGGTTACGAAGGTAACCCTCGTTCCCCGAAGGAGGGAACGGAGACGTTACGTCAATGACGTAATAATGGGGATCGGCTACGAGACCCTATCACCTCTGAGCTTAAGAGAAAAAGCCAATGAAATTGGCGAGTGGAATTTGCATGCCGCGCCACTCCCCCGGACATACGGGTATATAAGATGGCGGCGTGCATCCACTCATTCAGATTTGCTGAGGAGCCGAGCCGCAACCCGGCTTCAGCGCAGTCCAGGATTGTGGCAAGAGGACGTAACGTCTCCGTTCCCTCCTTCGGGGAACGAGGGTTACCTTCGTAACCGAGACGTTCCCCCTCAGTCGTTCTCTACGACGTTACGTCAATGACGTAATAATGGGGACCTCTGGAAAACGCCACAATCCTGAACTGCGTTACGCAGTCGAGACCGGCAGGCAAGCGTGTCGGAACAAGGGGCTCAATGCGTAACCGTCCCAACGCCCTGTAGACCACGTGGTGGCCCACCAGGGGTGCTAGTTCTGAAGCAACCGTTGGGGGGCGGAGCACGATGACGGTTAAGTCATGTGGAATTTTCTAAAACAAGTCAGCTAGACTGGGGAAACACGGAAGGTTCCGTGGAGATACTGAGACATGCTGCCACAACCGGAGGGGGGTGAAGGAGGCCCCGCTCCGGAGCACAGTATGGACTACTCCGCTTAGTCCAGACTGCGGGGCACGGAGGACCCAGCCCGCAGCTCTACAGATGTCTGCTAGAGAGGCGCCGTGCGCCAGCGCATAGGAGGATGCAACACTCCGAGTGGAGTGGGCTCGAACTCCTAGGGGGCACGGCTCACCTTGGGCTTCATACGCCAAGGTGATGGCATCAACTACCCAGTGAGCCAACCTCTGTTTGGAGACAGCATTCCCCTTCTGCTGTCCCCCGAAGCAGACAAAGAGCTGCTCGGAGCGTCTGAAGCTCCGGGTGCGGTCCACGTAGACGTGCAAGGCACGAACGGGACACAGCAACGCTAAGGCCGGGTCTGCCTCCTCCTGGGGCAGAGCTTGCAGGTTCACCACCTGATCTCGAAAAGGAGTGGTGGGAACCTTGGGCACGTAGCCAGGCCGGGGTCTGGCCCGAACTCTAAGCACTCTTCGCTGACCGAAAATGCATGCAACCCTCTTGATGGAGGCCAGCGCAGCCAGGAGCGAAGTCTTGAGGGACAAGATCTTCAGCTCAACTGAACTGAGCGGCTCAAAGGGAGCTCCCCGAAGGCCCTGGAGGACCACGGAGAGATCCCAAGAGGGTACGAGGTGCGATATAGGAGGGTTAATCCTTCTCGCACCCCTAAGGAAACTGACAATCTGACGACTGCATCGTGATATGCCGCAATCGCTGCGACATACACTTTCAAAGTGGAGGGGGACAGTCTCCGCTCCAACTTTTCTTGCAGGAAGGAAAGCACCACTCCGACCGAGCACTTTCGTGGATCCTCTCGGCGAGAGGAACACCAGTCAACGAACAGACCCCACCTCAGGGCGTAGGCCTGCCTCGTAGAGGGGGCTCTAGCCTGAGTGATAGTGTCTATCACAGCCTGGGGGAGGCCAGTGAGGTCCTCCGAGTCCTGTCCAGAAGCCACACGTGTAGGTTCCATAGATCGGGACGCGGGTGCCAAATTGTGCCGCCCCCCAGAGAAAGAAGGTCCTTCCTCAGGGGAATCTTCCAGGGAGGGACTGTCGCGAGGAGCATGAGGTCGGAAAACCAGGTCCGGGTGGGCCAAAACGGTGCAACCAACAGGACCTGCTCCTCGTCCTCCCTGATCTTGCACAGGGTCTGCGCAAGGAGGCTCACTGGGGGGAAGGCGTACTTGAGAAGACCCCGAGGCCAGCTGTGTGCCAGTGCGTCCCTGCCGAGGGGGACCTGGGTCAGGGAGTAAAAGAGCTGGCAGTGGGAGGACTCTGGGGAAGCGAACAGGTCTACCTGAGCTTCCCCGAATCGACTCCAGATGAGCTGGACCGTCTGGGGGTGGAGTCGCCACTCTCCAGGACGGGTGAGCTGTCGTGAGAGCACGTCGGCTGCACGATTCAGCTCTCCTGGAACATGAACGGCGCGCAGCGATTTGAGCCGTGTCTGACTCCAGAGGAGGAGATGGCGGGCGAGTTGCGACAGACGACGGGAGCGTAGACCACCCTGATGGTTGATGTACGCTACAGTCGCTGTATTGTCCGTGCGGACAAGCACGTGTTTGTGGCGCAGCAACGGCAGAAACCGTCGGAGCGCCAGAAACAAGGCTAGCAACTCGAGGCAATTGATATGCCACTGCAGTCGAGGTCCTGTCCAGGAGCCCGAGGCTGTCTGCCCATTGCACACAGCACCCCAGCCGGTCATGGAGGCATCCGTGTTGACTACAACATGCCTCGACACCTGTCCTAGGGGCACACCGGCCCGCAGGAACGCAGGGTCTGACCAAGGGCTGAATAGGCGGCGACACTCCGGGGTAACGCCTACCCAGAATGTGCCACGGTGCCATGTCCATCTCGGGACTCGGTCGTGTAGCCAGCGCTGAAGCGGTCTCATATGAAGCAGCCTGAGCGGCGTAACTGCGGCTGCGGCTGTCATATGCCCCAGGAGCCTCTGAAAGTTTTTGAGAGGGACCGCTGTCTTGTGTCTGAAAAACTTCAGACAATTCAGCACCGACTGGACGCGCTCGTTGGTGAGGCGTGAGGCGTGCTGTCATGGTGACCGAGTCCAGCTCCATCCCGAGAAAAGAGATGCTCTGCACAGGGGAGAGCTTGCTCTTTTCCCAGTTGACCCGAAGCCCCAAGTGGCTGAGGTGCCGGAGCACCAGATCCCTGTGCTCGCACAACAGATCTCGCGAGTGAGCTAGCATGAGCCAGTCGTCGAGATAGTTGAGGATACGGATGCCTCTCCGCCAGAGGGGAGAGACAGCACCCTCCGTGACCTTGGTAAAGACGCGGGGAGACAGGGACAGGCCAAAGGGGAGGACTTTGTACTGATATGCCTGACCCTCGAAAGCAAACCGAAGAAACGGTCTGTGTCGAGGCAGAATCGAGACATGAAAGTACGCATCCTTCAGGTCGATGGCTGCAAACCAATCCTGGTGTCGTACGCACGACAGTATGCGTTTCGAGGTAAGCATCTTGAACGGTAGCCTGTGAAGGGACCGGTTCAGTACTCGAAGATCCAGGATCGGTCGTAACCCACCTCCTTTCTTGGGCACGATGAAATAAGGACTGTAGAACCCCGATTTCATCTCGGCTGAAGGGACAGGCTCGATTGCGTCCTTCGCCAGGAGAACCGCAATCTCCGCCCGTAGAACAGAGGCATCCGTGTCCGAGCGGACAGATGTGAAACGGACGCCTCTGAAATTGGGCGGGCGCCTCGCGAACTGAATCGCGTAGCCGAGCCGGGCTGACCCGACGGAACGTTCGGTACTGTCACCCTCAGATCTCCCTCACCTCTAACCAATGCAGCCGAGGAGCCAGGACGGCCCGCCGAACTGGAAGGGGTAGAGGATGAGGGGCGCCATCTCGCGAACGAGAGGCGCGATCTAAGCGTGGCCATGGACATGCGCTCGCAATGAGCACATGAACCATCCACAAACGTTGCCTCAGCGTGTTGTTTGCCCAGGCATGAAAGGCAGCGTTCGTGACCGTCATTAGATGACAAAAAGCCACCACACCCAGAAGCACACGGTCGGACAGACATCCCGGAAGATGCTATCGACGACCGTGTAAGAAAATTGCTCTTTTAGATCGCCGTGCCCCAGGGAAGGCAACAGCCAGAGATCGCTGGTATGGCACAGATGCCGGCAGCGCCGGTAACACGATCGAGCACAGGAAACAGGAGCAGGAACAGCAGAAACGTTCTTCTCCGTCTTGTACACTTCTTCTTCTCAGCTCACACAGGCGAGGCTCCGAAGCAGAAATCTGAATGAGTGGATGCACGCCGCCATCTTATATACCCGTATGTCCGGGGGAGTGGCGCGGCATGCAAATTCCACTCGCCAATTTCATTGGCTTTTTCTCTTAAGCTCAGAGGTGATAGGGTCTCGTAGCCGATCCCCATTATTACGTCATTGACGTAACGTCTCCGTTCCCTCCTTCGGGGAACGAGGGTTACCTTCGTAACCGAGATGTTAGCATGCAATGAAGGAATTTCTGTGACCTTTTCAGACATGTTTTGGATTTAAAACATTTTCATTATTTTCTGGGATGTTTTAGCATGACAGGGCCTGATGCTTTATCTCGTCCTCCTCAAAAAAATCATACAAAAACAAGCTTAAAATCATACAATACATCGACAGAACTCAACTTTGGTCAGTGTTAGCTTTACCTCCATCGTGAACGACTGAGGGGGAACAATTTTTATGCTAGCATGCTAGCAGACTGAGTAATGGCGGTTCTGTGATACGGGCTTACAAATGAATGGCATTGTTCTTCTTTATTACCTTTATTACATATATACATAAATATAATATGTATTTAGCACATGCCACAGTAAAACATTATTTAAATAAATAGACATTACACTGTAAGTTTAAAGCATTTTATGCACATTGACAAACTTTTTCCCTCTTTTACCTATGCCTATGTAGCATTGCTTTCGAGGATGCACTTAGTTTAATTATATAGATATAATTGACATTTATATTAGCTTTGAGCAATGATGACTGTAATTATTCAAATTCATACATGTTGCAGTTAGATAGGTCCAGTTAATGCAGCTGAGAGACAAAGGCAATGTCGGGCATGACTAAATGCAGACCCTGAGAGAAAGGAGAAACATCTTAAGAAAGAAAGGAACAGATGGAAGCAAAAAAAAAAAAAAAAAAGAAAAGAAGAAAAAGTATTCATGGTTTGAATGAGCGAGACCAAAAGACATATGTGTGAATAATGGAAAGATTAAAATTAAAAAGATGTTTGGACTATATCAGTTGTCATATTCTAATGAATTATGTCCTTGGCTGAACTTTACCATAGTCTAATATTACATTAACATTAAAATAATAATAATAATAATAATAATAATAATAATAATAATAATAATAATAATAATATTAATAATAATAATAATAATAATAATTTTAAATAGGACTGCTTATCAAAACTTAAATAAAGAACACAAAACATTACTTTTCCAACTACAGCATAATCAATAAAGTCAGGCCCTGTCACAGCACTGTCAGTCCTGTCACATAGGAAATTATGATATAAAAATGTACTATTTGAGGAAATATTGATGAATTAATCTCTTTAACTGTGTAGATGAAGGTGGGATATACACTGGAGATCAAAATTAGAGAACAATTTATAAACAATTGAACAATTCTGAAATAATGTCATCTTCACTGCTCAAGTCAAAAGTCAAGTCAAAGTCTGCTTTATTGTCAATTCTGCCATATATACAGCACGTACATACAGAGAATTGAAATTGCGTTACTCTCAAACCCTTGCGTTACTCAACAGTCCCTGATTGCATCTAATACTGTTTCGTAACTCATATAAGAAATATAAGCAACTTTTCGGTCAACTGTAGTACACAAAATCACAGAATACTCATGCAGGCACTCATTTAGTTTTAAAAAACTACCTTTACATAGGACAGTTTTTACAAAAACATAGTATTGGACATACTGTATGGAGTAGTTTTTTCAAACTAAATGAGTGCCTGCATGAGTATTCTGTGATTTTGTGTACTAGAGTTGACTGAAAAGTTGCTTATATTTCTTATATTTCAGGAATATGCGATCAATAAGAAAATGCTATTGTATAAAAAAAAAAAAATCATTAGGAAACCATTCTAACATACACAAATGTGTCTGTGGCGGGTCCTGACATTAAATAAATATAAAAATGTATTTTATTCAATCATAAAAAAATGCTGAGATGGCACGATATGTGTTTTGCATAGTTTAACATGTCCTTTATATGAATCAATGTTCAGATTTAATATATATATATATATATATATATATATATAGAATGTCACGTACACCTTATCCAGCTGAACCTTGGTTTGATTTAACCCACCAGTACACAGCTTAAATACATGTAATACATTTCTAATTACATTTAAATTACAGGCATAAGCTACTTAAAATAAAGTGTATCAAGATTGTACTTAAGTGTACAAGCAGCTGTGTAACAGACTAATAGCTACATAATTACAATCTGTAAATACAGGCTGATCCATAACTTAGTTAAGTTATGGCGAGTGCATTTTATTTCATGTAAGAATCATGGCTACTACTAAGTACTTAATTAGGTAATTACTCTGTATTATCCTTAAAATAAAGTGTTACCAAAGACACTAATTGGGAAATGGTTATCACAGCCCATACGCAAACATGAAAGCTATTAGCATTTGTTTTGTCCAATAAGTATCTCTGTCTTACCCGAATCTATTCGTTCTCTATTCTTTAACGCACTTGGTTAGCTTAGTTTGTTTGAAATTTCATGTGGTCTTGTTAAAATATATAGCTGAGTATCATCAGCATAACAATGGCAACTAATCCCATATTTTCTAATAATATTACCAAGGGGCAGCATGTATATTGAAAATAGCAGAGGTCCTAAGACAGATCCTTGCGGCACTCCATACTTTACTGGCATTAGTTGAGATGATTCCTCATTGAAATAAACAAAGTCGTAACAGTTGAACCATCTTTAAGCCTAATCACTAAGATCAAGTAAAGCTAGAAATGAGACACAGCACCGGTCTGATGCAAGAAGTAAGTAATTTCTCATTTTAACAAGTCCCGATTCTGTGCCATGAATCCTGACTGAAATTCTTTGTAGGTATCAAATATGCATGTTTATGTTTGTCTAATATATTTTAAACTTATTTTATGTACATCCTATCCTAAAACCTGTCAATATACTGATATTAAATAAGTAAACATAAAAGATAGACACTTATGTAAAACATTTATTCCAAAAACATATATAAACATACAGATTGTTGTTGTTGTTTATGTAGTGTTTTAATAAAGTTGAATATAAATATGTGCTTTTGCTACATAACACCATATAAAAATCATCATATTAAGTTTTACTATGGATATTCTGTGTTGTCAATATGTCATGTTTTCTAAAGATTCTGGTGACTTGAGCTGGTTGCAAAATTATTAAAAAACAAAGACCAACCTCAACGGAAGGTCGGCCTATCATCTCCAGATCACCAGTGAAGCACAACGACTCTGACAATGAGTTGACAGATGTTGTGAAATTCATGAATGTCTTGAAATGTGGAATATTTTATCAATATATTGCCCTGGGTGAACTTAGGTCATGAATTAACTGTTGAGGTTAGGTTTATTTCAAAGAAACACACACACACACACACACACACACACACACACACACACACACACTTATTAAGTATTATTCTTTTAATGTGTTTGCTTCAAAATGTATTATTCTATTAATTTATTTGATTTTTCTGTTCATTTCTATTCTATCAGCAGCCAGTAGGCTGACTTTACCATAGTACTGAAGGATTATCATATTTATGTACTATGGTATTTCCACGGTACTCCCCAGCTAAGCATTCATTTAATGATTCAGTGTTTTTGATTCACAAACCTGCAGATCCAAAGTTCCGATCTGAATCCAATGATTTAGGATGCTTTGAAGTTCCAATCTGAATCAAAGATTCACCAACCTATTTGAATAAAATGATTCGCAATACACAATGAATAATGGTTTACAAACTGTTATTCAGATCTAAATCAGAAGATTTGCAAACCTGCTCTCAGTAGGAAGTATGGATCTTGTCTCATAGGTATCTGCTTACGAATAAAATAAAGACTTCATTTATAAAGTTTATTATACTGTTATTATACTTTATACTGTGTAGTTTATTTGGCTTACTTGCTAAATTAAATCTATGTAGAAAGAACTTAAAAGGAGACATCCACTCCCTTTGCCATTGTTATTGATGTTTGAAACGGTAATGTTTGGAGTTTGGAGTTTGGGCTCCGTCAAGTCAATTTAATATTGTCTAATTTACAAACGAAAATCTAATTTTTACACCATCATTTACGTTTCTTATAACGTGTGAATATATCCCTTGTAGTGTTTTAAAACTAAAACAACCAGAGTACCTTGTTAACACTAGTTTTGTTTTGAATTCCCGATCCCGCTAGCTTATAGCCTTATAGCATCACCAGCGTGGTTGCCGCTACTCTTGCTTGCGTTGTTTATATACACACACACACACACACACACTACCATTGTTTACTAACTGTTACTTGCTTTAATGGCAAATTTGTGTCTACCTTTGAATACAGGTGATGACACGTTCGAGCTGCACTCGGTGCAGGTGGAGCTGGAGGCCGTGGAGAAGCAGATCCGCCAGCTCCTGGAGAGGCAGGCCGAGCTGAGGGCAGCTCTGGTATCCTCTCGGGTAAGTATACAGCGCGATACTAACACTCCTACCACTTCCACTCCTTGTGCTTCTCTGTGCAGGCCCTCTGCACCCAGGACGCGCTCTTCCCAGATGTCCTTCACTCCGGCGCCGGGACACCACGGACCCTGGGTGCAGCAGCAGCGGAAGACGCGAGCCAGGCCACGGACGATGACCTCTCCCCCTCCGCCGCCCCCGGTCTTCGAGATCTCCACCCGGAACCGCTTCGCTCCCCTCCGCGAGACGGAACGCGACGCTGTGATCGTCGGAGATTCCATCGTCAGGTACGTTCGTGCTACTTTAGCTAAAGGTAATGTGCAAACTCATTGTTTCCCTGGTGCTCGTGTTCTCGATGTTTCTGCGCAGATACCCGCAATCCTGAAGGACGAGAGCGTCGGCGCGATCGTCCTGCACGCGGGGGTGAACGACATCAGGCTGCGGCAGACGGAGGTCTTGAAGCGGGACTTCGGCAGCCTGATCGAGACGGTTCGCAGCACGGCGCCCGAGACGAGGATCATCGTGTCAGGACCGCTTCCCACGTATCGACGTGGGCACGAAAGGTTCAGTAGACTTTTTGCTCTAAATGAATGGTTATTGACATGGTGTAAAGAACAGAAACTGCTCTTTGTTAATAATTGGAATCTTTTCTGGGAGCGTCCTAGGCTTTTCCGTGCTGATGGCCTGCACCCCAGCAGAGTCGGCGCAGAACTGCTGTCGGACAACATCTCCAGGACGCTGCGCTCCATTTGACTAGTAAGCCGATTCCCAAATAACTGCTATGATGGTTTTTGCTCTGAACACTTAAATGATAGCACTAGTGCTGTCCAATCTATAAATACTGTGTCTGTTCCTCGAATAGTGAGGTCAAAACATACAGTTAATGCAGGATCTAGAAAAAATCTGATCGTGATTAACCCGGAAAAATGCAAAATAAACGAACAAAAACCATTTTTAAAGTTTGGGCTTCTAAACATTAGATCACTCGCACCCAAAGCAGTTATTGTAAATGAAATGATCACAGATAATAGTTTTGATGTACTCTGCTTGACTGAAACCTGGCTAAAACCAAATGATTATATTGGTCTAAATGAGTCTACTCCACCAAGCTACTGTTATAAGCATGAGCCCCGTCAGATTGGTCGTGGCGGTGGTATCGCAACAATATATAGTGATATTATCAATGTAACTCAGAAAAAAGGATACAAGTTTAATTCCTTTGAAATACTTTTGCTTAAAGTTACTCTGTCAGATTTGCAAAAGAAATCTGTCTTATCTCTTATTTTAGCTACTGTGTATAGACCACCAGGGCCGTATACAGACTTTCTAAAAGAATTTTCAGATTTCCTTTCCGACCTGCTGGTTAATTTTGATAAAGCACTAATTGTCGGAGACTTTAACATTCACGTCGATAATACAAATGATGCCTTAGGGCTTGCATTTACTGACCTATTAAATTCTTTTGGAGTCAAGCAAAATGTCACCGGGCCCACTCATCGTTTCAATCATACGCTAGATTTAATTATATCGCATGGAATTGATCTTACTGACATAGATATCGTACCTCAAAGCAATGATGTTACTGACCATTTCCTTGTATCATGCACGCTGCGTATGACTGATATTAACTATATCGCTCCGCGCTATCGTTTGGGCAGAACCATTGTTCCAGCCACCAAACATTTATTTACAAGTAACCTGCCCGATTTATCTCAACTGCTCTGTGCACCCAGTAATACACAGGATCTAGACAAATTAACTAGCAACATGGACACTATCTTCTCTAATACGTTAGAAGCTGTTACCCCCATCAAATTGAAAAAAGTTAGAGAAAAATGTACTGCGCCATGGTACAACAGTACTACCCATTCTCTCAAGAAAGAAACTCGTAATCTTGAGCGCAAATGGAGAAAAACTAATTTGGAAGTTTTTAGAATTGCGTGGAAAAACAGCATGTCCAGCTATAGACAGGCTCTAAAAGCTGCCAGGGTCGAGCACATACGCAAACTCATAGAAAATAACCAAAACAATCCAAGGTTTTTATTTAGCACAGTGGCCAGATTAACAAATAATCAGATGCCGCCCGACCAAAATATTCCTTTACAGTTTAATAGTAATGACTTTATGAATTTTTTCACTGATAAAATAGATAACATCAGAAATACAATAACCAGCGTAGATTCTACAGCGTCTAATACGTCAATTTCCCTTGTCACACCCAAAGAAAACCTGCAGTGCTTTACCACTATAGGACAGGAAGAGCTAAATAAATTTATCAGTACGTCTAAACCAACAACATGCCTATTAGATCCTGTACCCACTAAATTACTGAAAGAGTTGTTACCTGTAGCAGAAGAACCGCTCCTCAATATTATTAACTCATCGTTATCTTTAGGTCATGTCCCAAAATCATTCAAGTTAGCGGTTATTAAGCCTCTTATTAAGAAACCACAACTAGACCCTAATGAACTAGGAAATTACAGACCCATTTCTAATCTTCCGTTTATGTCTAAAATTTTAGAAAAAGTTGTATCTGCTCAATTATGCTGCTTTTTGCAAAAAAATGATATCTATGAAGAATTTCAATCAGGTTTCAGGCCCCATCATAGCACAGAAACTGCACTTGTTAAAATCACTAATGACTTGCTTCTTGCATCAGACCAAGGCTGCATCTCATTGCTAGTTTTACTTGACCTTAGTGCTGCGTTTGACACTATAGACCATGACATACTAATAGATCGACTACAAAACTATGCAGGTATTCAAGGGCAGGCTTTAAGATGGTTTAGATCCTACCTGTCTGATCGCTACCACTTTGTTTACTTAAACAGGGAGTCTTCTCAATTATCACCAGTAAAGTATGGAGTGCCACAAGGATCTGTCCTAGGTCCTCTGCTTTTCTCAATATACATGTTGCCCCTTGGCAATATTATTAGGAATTATGGAATTAGTTTCCATTGTTATGCTGATGATACTCAACTATATATCTCAACAAGACCAGATGAAACTTCTAAATTATCAAAGTTAACAGAGTGTGTTAAAAATATAAAAGACTGGATGACCAATAATTTTCTCCTATTAAATTCAGATAAGACAGAGATATTACTTATCGGACCAAAAATTAATACACAAAATCTCTTGGATTACAATTTGCAACTAGATGGATGTACTTCTGCTTCCTCTACAGTCAAAAGTCTGGGTGTTATATTAGATAGCAACTTGTCTTTTGAAAATCATATTTCCCATGTTACAAAAACAGCATTCTTCCATCTTAGAAACATTGCCAAGCTGCGAAACATGTTACCTGTTTCTGATGCAGAAAAGTTAGTTCATGCATTTATGACCTCTAGACTGGACTATTGTAATGCATTGCTAGGTGGTTGTCCTGCATCTTCAATAAACAAGCTGCAGTTAGTCCAAAATGCAGCTGCTAGAGTCCTTACCAGGTCAAGAAAATATGACCATATTACCCCAATTTTAAAGTCTCTGCACTGGCTTCCTATTAGGTTCCGTATCAACTATAAAATACTACTTCTTACCTATAAGGCCCTAAATGGTTCAGCTCCTGCGTACCTAACTAGTCTTCTACCTCGCTACAATCCATCACGCTCCCTAAGGTCGCAAAACTCAGGACTCTTGGTAGTACCTAGAATAGCAAAGTCCACTAAAGGAGGTAGAGCTTTTTCACATTTGGCTCCCAAACTCTGGAATAGCCTTCCTGATAATGTTCGGGGTTCAGACACACTCTCCCTGTTTAAATCTAGATTAAAGACACATCTTTTTAGCCAAGCATTCACATAACGCATCTCATAATCTTTTACTGCTGTTATATCTGATTTATGAATCCCTAGCTTTGGTTGAACAAATCCTTTTGCTTGGTTTGAACAGCAGCTACGCTAATTATGTTCCTATTGTTCTCTGTTTCTGCCACGGGATTGACATCCCGTGGTAACTAGGAATAACACAAGCTACAGTCTGGATCAGGAGCACCGAAGAAGAGATGATGATGCCAACCCCTTGGAGGACTTTAGATGATATCAGCCCTGAAACACCATACATCACTACCGAATTTTACTACAGTGATTTGATTGCAACATATAATCATTAATGTTAACATTATACAAATTGTACAAACTTTAATTATTGTACAAATTCTAATTTAACAAACGTTATTGTACAAACTTTAATTATTGTACAAACTTTAATTTAACAAACTTTAATTATTGTACAAACTTTTAATTTGCTGTTAAGCTGCTTTGAAACGATTTGTTTCGTGAAAAGCGCTATACAAATAAACTTGACTTGACTTGACTTGACTTAATGTCACGGTTCATGGGTTCACTGTCTCATCCTTGCTTGGTGTGTGTGTGTGGGCGTGGTGTTGAATGGGTGTGCGAGTTGATTAGAGTCAGGTGCGGCTCATTTGCCCTGCTCTATTTAATGGACGCTAACCTGTCTTGTCTTTGTCAGTTTGTCTGTTGTGTTCGTCCCGCTGGGCTGCTCCGGATTACCCGTTCCTCAACCTGGCGTTTCTGTTTTTCGTGTCTGCCATCTGTTCCGAGTGGATTCTTCGCCAGCTGCCCATTGACTCCCTGCGCTACCCAGCTCTCGGACTTTTTATGTTTGAGCTTTCTCTCTCTTGGTTCGCCTCAGCTAATAAACACTGCTTACCGCAATTGAATTTGTCTATCTCTTCTTTCAGCGTGACAGGTAAACTGTGCATAGTTCAGTGACAGCACTTTGCACTCTCAAATGAAGAAATCTAAATATTGAGTTAACTCAACTTTCTTATTTATGTTATTTGAGCGAAATATAGTAAACATTGAGTTAACTTGTTTTTTATGTGTAAACGCAACATTATGCTAAAAAAAGTGTCCACTTGACTTAAAATTTTCAGCTAAATTAAATTTTAACAGTGTATTTGATCCCCTATCAATCATCAAGATTTTTGGCTCCCATGTGTATTTTATACAGGTAAGGAGCTGTAAGAGAGAACTCCTAATCTCAGCTTGTTATTGTATTAAAGACACCTGTCAACAGAAGCAATCAGATTCCAAACTCTCCACCATGGCCAGGACCAAAGAGCTGTCCAAGGATGTCAGGGACAAGATTGTAGACCTACACAAGGCTGGAATGGGCTACAAGACCATCGCCAAGCAGCTTGGTGAGAAGGTGACAACAGTTGCTGTGATTTATTTGCAAATGAAAAAAACACAAAATAACTGCCAATCTCCCTCGGTCTAGGGCTCTATGCAAGATCTCACCTCGTGAAGTTTCAATGATCATGAGTACGGTGAGGAATCAGGCCAGAACTACACATCTTGTCAATGATCTCAAGGCAGCTGGGACCATAGTGACCAAGAAAACAATAGGTAACACACTACGCCATGAAGTAGAGACCTGCAATCCTGCGGGAGTACCGCGGGACCCGACACAACAGAGCGCGGCGTGGGACAAAATTTGATGGGCGAGTGCGGGCGGGTAGAGACTCGTGTGTGCGGGATGCGGGAAAATAAAATAATCTGCGGGACTCCCGCAAAATAGAAATGTCTAAATATTAATTATCTAAAAACAAATACATTTTTATTCATCTATTTCACAAAAGCAGCAAGAACAACTAATATAACATAAAAATGATTTATTTATAACGACGACAGAAAGCTCATCGTGTTTGTTTTCTTTATTTTATAAAACCACTGTTTGTAGCATTTTGTTGATTGTGTAGTACAAGTTCAAGTGAGTTGTATTTGTAGTAGACAAATGTGGCTACAATGTATTAAAGTTTGAACGATCTAGCATTAACAACCTTTGAGTTACAGACCCTCAAACAAAAAGTGTTATTATCCCCAGTCTCCCCTAAATATAAAGCTTTAAATTATTACTTATATAAAGCAAATCGAGAAAAAATCTTTCATTATCCTATGTATTTCGTAAAGATGCATTTGTCTCTGTTGCATCCAAACAGGAGATTGCCAGTCAAAGTCTTAAAAGGTGTTGTGTATTTAAGCAGGTGTACGTTGGTCAATTTTTATATCAGACGCAGTTTTGCTGGTTTTTGCGGGCGGGAGCGGGACAAAACATAAATGTCGCGGGCGGGAGCGGGACCAGATTACATATATTTCTGCAGGATCGGGTGGGAGCGGGACTGAATCTTGCGGGAGCATGAGAATGACCAAAAAAAACCATGGCCAAGGCAACAAAGGAGTGGCTCAAGAAGAAGCACATTAAGGTCCTGGTGTGGCCTAGCCAGTCTCCTTACTCCCAATAGAAAATCTGTGGAGGGAGCTGAAGGTTTGTGTTGCCAAACATCATCTTCGAAACCTTAATGACTTAGAGAGGATCTGCAAAGAGGATTGGGACAAAATCCCTCCTGAGATTTGTGCAAACCTGGCGGCCAACAACAAGAAACATCTGACCTCTGTGATTGCCAACAAGGGTTTTCCCACCAAATACTAAGTCATGTTTTGTGAAGGGATCAAATACTTATTTCACTCATTAAAATGCAAAGCAATTTTACAACTTTTTTGAAACGTCTTCCTGGATTTGTTGTTGTTGTTGTTATTCTGTCTCTCATTGTTCAAATACACCTACCATTAAAATTTTAGACTGATAATTTCTTTGTCAGTGGGCAAACGTACAAAATCAGCAGGGGATCAAATAATTTCCCCCCTCACTGTATATATGTGTTTTGCTACATAGCACTACATAAAAATGATCATATTAACATGTGAACAAATTTTACGATGGAGATTCTGTGTTGTCAACATGTCAATAATGTTTTCTAAAGATATCAGTGATTTCAGCAGGTTGCAAAGTTAAGCAAAATAAAGCAACTTCTCAAACATCAACGAAAGTTTGGCTTATCATCTGCAGATCACTAGTGAGGCACAACGACTCTGACAATGAGTTGGCTATTTTAATAACAGATGTTGTGAAATGTGGAATATTTCATCAAGCAGCCCTGGGTGAACTTCAGTCATGAAATAACTGTTGAGGTCTATTTAAACACACACACACACACACACACACACACACACACACATTATAAAGTATTATTCTATTAATAGATTATTATTTTATTTATTTATTTATTTATTGTCATTTCAATTCTATCAGCTGCCAGCTGGTACTTGATGATACTGAATTATTATCATATTCATGTACCATGGTATTTACATAGTACTCCCCAGGTAACAGGGATGCCTTAATGGTTTGATGTCTTGTACTTTTAAAAGGCTCCGAAGTCCCGATCTGAATCAAATGATTTGCGAGCCCACTTAGAAGCCCTGCTCTGAATCAAATGATTCACGATATGTGCTTCAAAGCCCCGAACTGTATCAAAAGATTTTACGAATTCTCTCCAAAGTATCAATCTGAATAAAAAAATTCACCATCCCGCTCAGAAGTTCTGATCTAAACCAAATGATTTGCAATAAGCGGTCCAAGTCCTGATATGAATAATGATTTAAAAACCATATTAGACCTATTCAGATTTGAATCAAAGATTCACAAACCCTCACTGAAGGCCCGATTTAAATCAAACGATTCACAATATGTTCTTTAAAGTTCCGATCTGGATTCACACACCAGCTCTTAAGTTCTGATCTGAATAAAATAATTTGTGACACTCTCTCTGAAGTTCCGATCTAAATCAAATTATTCATGATACGCACTTTGAAGTTCCAATATGAATCAAAATATTCACAAACCCACTTAGAAGTTCTGATCTAAATCAAATGATTCACAATACGTGGAAATTATTTGATTCCAGTCTAAATCAATTTATTCAGGATACTCATTTGGAAGTACCGATATTAATCAAAATATTTGCAAACCTGCTTAGATGTTGTGATCTAAATCAAATGATTCACGATACGTGCTTTGAAGTTCCGAAAACCAAAAGTTTTGAGTTACTCTTGGGATACAAGAGTTCCTAAAAGCTCTGTTTTGCCCAACACTTTTTAAAATCATTACAAGCCATGTCAAAATTAAAAAAAAAAAAAAAAAAAGAAAGACTTTTAAACTGTTTTTTGCTAGTGAATAACTTGAAATGAATGAATGAAGTATGGATCTGAGTTTGAATCAATCAGATCGGTTCCAGCGTAAATGACTCAATTGAATCATTTGTCTATTCCTCCACATCTTATGTCTTCAGTCATGTTTACAGGACACCGTCAGAACAACTAGTGGCTTAGCTTGCTAGTTCAGGAGATGAATTTAAATAAGCAAAAAAAAAAAAGTAATGTTTTCAAATAAAGTCCACGTTGAAGACAACACAAATCTACGAACATCCAGTCATCTCATACCATTGAAGTGAATGTTACATTTACATTTATATATTGTAATGAATATATAAGATTGTTGTATCTGATTGTATTAGTTTATATAGATAGACAATTTAAAAGAACAAATTGGCCAAGCAGATGAATGCCTACATGCCTCTGAAAGAATGATAATTGTATTGTAATCTGTAGTCTGCCTTGACCCAGACTCCACTCCACAATATATGTTTGATCATGCTCATTTCCCAAAAGGGCTTAATTATTATAGAGAAGAAGAAATTCAACAGTTATGTTGTTTCTTGACCAATTGAGATGATTAGATCCTGAGCAAATGGAGACCCATTGTAGCATGGAAGTGGATGTGGGACATTGAGAACCATCTCAGACAAAGAGGTGTCAGAACTTAATTAACATACAGACCACAGCTATTACAACAGGAGCAACTTCATTTACATTAAGGGTAGTGAAATGTAACTGTATAAAAGGTTTGAGATTAGGATGTTCTGGGTTCATTCAGACTCCATTGAACCCAAGGCACTACATGTACTTTGTCACTGCTAAGCTGCAATAAACATCTTCATAGAGAATTTCTATGTCCTCTTCAATTTTTCTTACATAATTTTTTTGAAGTTGCTTGTGGTTGGCATCTGTATTGCTACTAAAGGTTGCTCTTCTAGGCCATGAAGCCTTCAGTGGTCTTTTGATAAAAACAATGAATAATCACTTTTCTGACGTGTTGATGTATGCTAGTTTGCAGTTTCCCTCCTTTACAAGGCAGAACAACACAGCTAGTTAATGAGGTGACCATGGGAAAGTAGTTAGGTAATGTTGAGAGGAGAACAAACACCTGCAATATTATCATTGGTTGACAACCATGAATATTGTAAGCCGTGATTGAGATGGTCAGATTTTCTGCAAGGATCTGTGCTTTGTTTTCTTCCTGCAATAAAGTCTAATTTTGACTTTTGGAACTCTATCTCCTGAGCATTGTTTTGAGAGAAGACTTTTCTCCACATCACTGTCTGTTCATTCTCGTTGATGTGCATCTCTCTTCTGCTCTTATCCAGCTCATGGATTATTATGTTGCTGGAAATCTGCCAACGTTGCAGTAATGAAAGGATAAACTTTCATTATAAAGACAATTTCATTTGAACATCTAAAGTGTTTTTTTTAATAAAATAACTTTTATTAAAAACATTAAAACATTTAGTTTCTTTTAAAAAGCCTTAATTCTAATTGTATTTGCTTAAATTCATCATTATGTCACAAATTCGGAAACTGGAAGATTAAATGAATGTAGCACCTGCTCCTCCATCTACAAAGCATGCTGTTTGTACCCAGAGCTCAGCCTCAGAGTCCACAGAGAAAGACTCAAACAGAGCGTAAGCCTTCTTCCCTTTAAAATCCTCCAAATCTACTCTGAGTTCATGCTGATGTCTGCGCATCAGCTGGTGAATGAACTCTATGCCTGTTAAAAACATGAAATGAAACTGGTTTAATAACTCGGTGTACGTATATACAATCTGCATGTATAATGCAGTCCTGGTTAAATGTCCAAGTTCAATGTGTCTTTCTCTTTGTTCACTTTTTTAGCCCAAAACGTCACAAAAACAACAAAACACTCACCCAGCCAGTATTCGCCTTCTTTATTACCAAAACCCTTTTTATAACTCTCCCACGACGTAAAGAAATTCACCTCGCTGTCCATTCGCCTGAGAACATTCAGAAATACTTAATCATGTCATTTCACATTGTTCATCTTTTAAAAAGCTGTTTAAGGTCAAGTCAAGTCACCTTTATTTATATAGCGCTTTTTACAGATTGTGTCAAAGCAACTTTACATCATCAAATAGGAAGGTAATATATTATTAATGCAAAAATAAACTGTAAATAATTTTAGTTGAAGGAAATTAATCAATAATTCCAAATTAATAACAAATTTGATTATCCCCAACTGAGCAAGCCATAGGCGA
This sequence comes from Cirrhinus molitorella, assembly GCA_033026305.1. Classification (NCBI taxonomy): domain Eukaryota; kingdom Metazoa; phylum Chordata; class Actinopteri; order Cypriniformes; family Cyprinidae; genus Cirrhinus; species Cirrhinus molitorella. The sequence continues at coordinate 36,585,852 of CM065129.1, forward strand.
CAGTGGCAAGGAACCAAAACTCCATCTGTAGTACAGATGGAGAAAAAAAAACCTTGGGAGAAACCAGGCTCAGTCGGGGGGTCAGTTCTCCTCTGACCAATAAACAAGCAGTTTATACCTGTAGAGGTGGTCTATATGTGCTGACCCACCATCTGGATATAGACTGGATCAGGGAACTCCAGTGACCATCTGATCAGGATACAGACTGGATCTGATCTCGGAATAAGCAGGAGACAGACTAATATTAGCGTAGATGGAAGCTCTGCGGAAAGTTCTACCTGGAAGACTCAATGCTACGTCATGCTTTACTATTAATTTAAGCCAATCGTTGCTTGACACAAGGAGTATATAAGCTCGGTACTCACCCTCTTATGTTTGCAGACTCTGACGTGACGCTCCGTTCGTTCCGCTAGCCTCTGTCTTCAGTTATGTCTCACCAACTTCAAGCTGTCTGTGATTACTCAGACTCGGATGATGAATTCGTCCCACCATCTCCTGTTGTTACGCGGCGTAGCAATCGTCTCCAAAATCGCGACTCACCATGGGCTTCATGGTCGTCCGAAAAAATCATCAATACTCTGCAAGCGGCTGGTATTCCCATCAACCAAAGTCTATCAAGAGAAGAGTTGCTCTTACTGGCTTTCAATACACTAGGTTCTCCACCTGCAGACATCGCACTCGATCCTCTACCTACGTCAGCCCAGCCTAAGCAACCTGGCAGAAAGCGGTCAGCCAAATCTTCATCTCCTCATTCAGTTAAAAAACCAACATCTGCGCATCCTACACCTAACACAGAAGATACCGACGCTAATGCTCAACTTTTACAGGCTGTTAAAAGCCTTGCTGACACCGTTAAAGGCTTTCAATCCAGGATGACTTTCTTCGAGAACGCTCTCGCTGCCTGTGTTCCAGGCGCGACTCCTTCGACAAGTCTCTCAAGCTCCCTCCCGGCCTCTTCCACTACTTCCGGATCCAACGCACACCCGAGCACTCCTTCTACATCTTCGGGATTACAACTTCCTAATCAACTGCCGGCAAACATCTCTAACCAAGTTGACAACGCCATACCTACGTCTTCTCACTTCAGTTTGTCCACTGCCGTTCCATCTCAAGCGTTCGGTAGGCGTTTTGTCTCTCCTGCCGCTGTTACAGTGTCCCCTCAAATCCGTCAAAATATCATTCAAGGTAAAGACATTAACCTTGCTTCCTTACTGCTTCCGTCACCCGCAGCCGACCGGCAAATGGTGGATTGTGGTGACGTGGCAGTTTTTCTAAAAACGTCAGATCCCAGACTGCAGCGCAATCTCTCATTCGGGGAATTCGTTATTGCTTTTAGTATCTTCAGAGATATTCTATGCCAAACTTTCCCCGAGCGTAAGGAAGAGTTAGATCTTTACCTAGCTATGATCGCTGATTTCAATCAACTTTATGGGGGCACTCTCTTTTACGAATACCACAAATCCTTCTCTGCCAAATCTGCATCCTTCGTAACTCTGTACAATTCAAGAATCGACTGGTCAATCACGGACACCGAACTTTTAGTTCGCCACTTTGGTGGCCAGAAAATCTTAGCCTGTGCAATCTTCAGCTCTCACGGCCATTCGGCTTCTTTCTGCTCCAAAGCTTATGATAGCCGAGTTTCTGACGCTGTCCATGGTACTGCTAATGTAAGCACATCGGCAGACTCTAGAGGGCGTCCTATCCTTAAATTTAATGGTATCGCTATATGCAATAACTTTAACGAATCTGTCTGTTCTTTCCCCCAATGTAAATTTGCACATGTCTGTAGCTTCTGCAAGGATCCCCACCCGAAATCAGTTTGCCCTCGGCGATCCAAGCTCACTGCCAAGACCAAAGCACCGACTCAGAAAAAATTCTGAGTAGTCACCCCTCCACCCCTATCAACGTCCCTATACTCTCTTCCTATCTCTCCTCTCACCCCGATCCTTCCTTTGTTGATTTTCTAATCACCGGTCTATCCCAAGGGTTTCGGGTGGGAGTCCTTTCTTCTCTCTCAACCTCTTTTGTAGCAAAAAATTTACAATCTGCGCTCGCCGAGCCAGATGTCGTCTCTACCTTACTTGAGAAAGAACTTAATAAAGGTTATGTTATCGGTCCCTTCACTTCTCCTCCTTTCAGTCCTTTTAGGGTTAATTCTCTCGGAGTTGCTACCCGTAAATATTCTGGAAAGAAGCGTCTAATTTTTGATATGTCCTCTCCTCATTCAGAATACATAGCAAGTGTCAACGAATGCATTCCCTTAGACTCTTTCTCCTTACATTACACCTCGGTCGACAACGCCATTCAGTTAATCAAGTTAGCCGGTCAGGGAGCTTGGCTAGCCAAAGCTGATATCACAGACGCCTTTAAAATCATACCGATTCATCCTTCTGATTGGGCTCTTTTTGGCGTTAAATGGAATTCTAAATTCTACTTTGCAGTCCGACTCACCTTTGGGTGCCGGAGTAGTCCAAAGTTATTTAACTGTCTCTCTGAAGCCCTGTGCTGGATCCTTTTAAACGTATGCAAACTTCCCTTCGTTTTGCATTTGCTCGACGATTTTTTGCTAATCGACTTTCCATCACACCAAACTCGAGTACTGGATATTCTCAAACAGGTTTTCTGCGAAGTTGGTGTTCCTCTGTCTAAAGAAAAAACGCTAGGTCCATCAACTTCTCTAGAATTCCTGGGTATCCAGCTCGACACGGTTAAAATGCAGGCTTCTCTTCCAAACGAAAAACTTCTCAGAATTAGATCGTTCATGGAGACTTTCTCTTCCCTTCGTTCCGTATCAAAACGAGACATGCTTTCTCTGCTCGGGCATTTAAACTTCGCTATGAGTATCATACCACAAGGCAGATCCTTTATATCCCGACTCCTAACTTTAGCCCATTCAGTACCAAATTTGCACGATTCGGTTCAACTAGATGCAGGATGTTTGTCCGATCTCAAATTCTGGACTCATTTGCTAAACAATTGGAACGGCATCTCTTTTTTTTACAAAGATGTCTCCGAGTCATCGCACGACTTGGAGCTTTTCACAGACGCCGCTCCCTCCATCGGTTTTGGGTTTTTTTTTCAAGGGCAATGGTTGGGCAGCTGTGGCCTAATGGTTAGGGAGTCGGACTTGTAATCAAAAGGTTGCAGGTTCGAGTCCCAGGTCCGGCAGGGATTGTCGGTGGGGGGAGTGAATAATCAGTGCTCTCTCCATCGTCAATACCACGACTGAGGTGAGACCCTTGAGCAAGGCACCGAACCCCCAACTGCTCCCCGGGCGCCACAGCAATGCAATGGCTGCCCACTGCTCCGGGTGTGTGTTCACGGTGTGTGTGTGTTCACTACTGTGTGTGTGCACTTGGATGGGATAAATGCAGAGCACAAATTCCTAGTATGGGTCACCATACTTGGCCTCAAGTCTCGTCACTTTTCACTTTTTTTCACTTTCACTTGCAGAAACATGGCCAAATGATTTTCCTAACCCCTCTTCAGGCCCTGTTTCATCGGCCCTTTATGAAATTTATCCCATCGCGGTAGCCAGCGTTCTCTGGGGCGCGGAATGGTCTCGTAAACGCATCGTTTTTTTTTTTTTTGCGACAATGAAGCTACCGTTGCCATTATCAATAAAGGGAGATCCGCTTGCCCTTTAATCATGCCGATCTTGAGAAGACTGACCTGGCAGTCAGTTCTTCACAACTTCATATTTCAAGCTCTCCATATTCCCGGTTATTGCAATACCGTAGCTGATGCTCTGTCTCGTTTTCATTTCCAGGCTTTCAGACGTCTCTGCCCATCAGCCAATCAGCACTCGACTCCCTGCCCGACTCTGTCAGAAATCCTGCTAAACTAAACGTTTTCTAAAATAAATTGGTAAACTCATCCAGGCATTATATCGCTAAAGGTGTCGCTCCTACTACGCTTAAAGCCTACACACAAGCTTGGTCCTTATTTGTTACCTTTTGTCTTTCGTTTTCGATTCCCCTATTCCCTATTCTTATAACTACCGTCTGTACTTTTCTAGTCTTCAATCATGAAAATAGGAACTTAAAGTCGTCTTCTATTCGGAAACTCCTCGCCGGCGTCCAATTCTACGCTTGATACCATAACCCTGATTATCCGAGCCTTTTTACCATTCCCTCTATACGGTTGTTACTCAAAGGCATAGATAAGTCATCCATAAAAACTAATGACAAACGTTTACCAATAACTTTCCCAATCCTGCAACGACTAATTAACACCCTTCGTCGCAGCAATTTGTCTGAGTACACAAAAGTCGTGTTAGAAGCCATGTTCTTAGCAGCTTTCCACGGTTTCATGCGTTTAGGAGAATTTACTTCTGAATCTAAAAGCTTTGAATCTTCGCGAGGTCTTGCACTTTCAGACATTTGCTTTTCACACAACCGCTTCACCCTTTTGCTTAAACATTCTAAGTCTGATTCACTAGGATCAGGCATCACTTTGACATTCTACAAAAATGATACACAATACTGTCCCTATTATGCTATGACTAAATACCTAAAAATTCGTCACCTTACTACTCTTCACTCTCCTTTATTCATCTTACCTAATGGTGCACCAGTAACAAAGGCTTGGTTCAGCTCCCACCTAGCCTCTGTTTTAAAAAGTTGCGGTTTATCATCGCATCTCTACACCAGCCACTCCTCGGAGCAGCCACCACAGCTGCCCAACAAGGAATTCCAACATCTACCATAAAGCAACTGGGTAGATGGTCGTCTTCCGCTTTCGAATTATACATCAGACCTGAACCCCAACATATCATGAAGGTCCAGCAGACGATCTCAAGCTGCCCTCAAGGTATATATGTACATCTACTGGTGGTGGTGTTATATGTATTAATATCTTTTTCAACTTGTGGCCTTTTCTCACTGCGGCCTATCGTGGCCTTTTCTCTCTGCGGCCTATAGCGCCCCTTTTCTCTCTGCGGCCTATCGTGGCCTTTTCTCTCTGCGGCCTATAGCGCCCCTTTTCTCACTGCGGCCTATCGTGGCCTTTTCTCACAGCGGCCTATCGTGGCCTTTTCTCACTGCGGCCTATCGTGGCCTTTTCTCACAGCGGCCTATCGTGGCCTTTTCTCACAGCGGCCTATCGTGGCCTTTTCTCACTGCGGTCTATCGTGGCCTTTTCTCACTGCGGCCTATCGTGGCCTTTCTCACTGCGGCCTATCGTGGCCTTTTCTCACTGCGGCCTATCGTGGCCTTTTCTCACTGCGGCCTATCGTGGCCTTTTCTCTCTGAGGCCTATCGTGGCCTTTTCTCACTGCGGCCTTTTCTCACTGCGGCCTATCGTGGCCTTTTCTCACTGCGGCCTATCGTGGCCTTTTCTCTCTGAGGCCTATCGTGGCCTTTTCTCACTGCGGCCTATCGTGGCCTTTTCTCACTGCGGCCTATCGTGGCCTTTTCTCACTGCGGCCTATCGCGGCCTTTTCTCACTGCGGCCTATCGTGGCCTTTTCTCACTGCGGCCTATCGCGGCCTTTTCTCACTGCGGCCTATCGCGGCCTTTTCTCACTGCGGCCTATCGTGGCCTTTTCTCACTGCGGCCTATCGTGGCCTTTTCTCACTGCGGCCTATCGTGGCCTTTTCTCTCTGAGGCCTATCGTGGCCTTTCCTCTCTGCGGCCTATAGTGGCCTTTTTCTCTCTGCAGCCTATCGCGACCTCTAATCTCTGTCTGGCCTTTAAACTCTGTCTGACCTATCGTGGCCTCTATCACCATCAGACCTATCATAGCCTGCCTCTCTGCTCAGCCTAGTAGCGCCATAAGGTGTTCTTTACCATGACTAATTATCCTCTTTTGCTTGTCTCGTATATTCTAGGATCCTCAAAGAATGACGCATTTGGTAGGTATTTAATTTACTTTCTTTTGGGGTAGGCTCCGCCCCTGCCTTCATTCGGCAGTGTTAGCTGGAATCTACAATTTCCAACCCTCGCTACGGATTTGGGGGCAGCCGTGGCCTAATGGTTAGGGAGTCGGACTTGTAATCAAAAGGTTGCAGGTTCGAGTCCCAGGTCCGGCAGGGATTGTCGGTGGGGTGAGTGATTAATCAGCGCTCTCTCCACCCTCAATACCACGACTGAGGTGAGGTGAGGCCCTTGAGCAAGGCACCGAACCCCCAACTGCTCCCCGGGCGCCGCAGCAATGCAATGGCTGCCCACTGCTCCGGATGTATGTTCACGGTGTGTGTGTGTTCACTACTGTGTGTGTGCACTTGATGGGTTAAATGCAGAGCACAAATTCCTAGTATGGGTCACCATACTTGGCCTCACGTCTCGTCACTTCACTTCACTTCAGGATGGAGCCTATGCCAAAAAATCTTATCTTTTGTTTTGTTCTGTCAAATAATAAAATGTAAATCTTTTTCACTATTACTATCACCCGAGTCTTTTCTGGTAGAAATGCTATTCTTCATATGATGCAGCGAGAGCATCAGGTGTTATGGGAAGTGTTCCCGGTTCCAGTTTGACCTAATTAATGCAGCCTAACAATCCTTTAACGGATTTGAATTTTAGAAATGTTTAAATGGGCTATATGTAAGCCAGGTTAGAGAGATGGGTCTTGACAGAGTGTGTTTTGCCTCCCGAACAGAATTAGGTAGACTGTTCCAGAGTTTTGGCGCTAAGTAAGAAAAAGATCTGCTGCCCGCAGTTGATTTTGATATTCTGGGTATTATCAGATTGCCAGAGTATTAAGAACGCAGTGGACGTGAGTGATGCTCAAGTACTGAGGAGTTAAACCATTGAGGGCTTTAAAAGTAACTAGCAAAATTTTAAAATCAATACAATATTTAATAGGGCTAATAAGGTGTACAACCTTTGATAAGCTTTGTTTAATGACAAATGCAAATTCTGTTGCGGTCAAGTTTATGTTCCTGTTTTTCATTTTTGGTCAAGTTCCTGTGTTGCTTGATTAGTTCATTCGGTTCCACCTGTGTTGATTAATTATCTCGTTTGTCTCAGTTGATTTAAACTCTATTTTCTCCCTAGCTCTTTTGATTAGTTTGATATTATATGTTTGTGGTTAACCATTCTGCTGATTCTCCTGCATTTAAGTTGAAAGACTTTCTGTTAAATTACTCCTGTGTGTGCTTCTTGACAGCCACAGAGTGTGACTGTTGCGTGATTTCTGAGTGATTTTTCCAACAATCTTTTATCTTCCTGCTCAGATATAAAGAGCATAAATAAAAGCACTGACTATTTGAATAATAATTTTAAGTTACTAGAAATCATGGTGAATAAAATATCCACCACATAATTAAAATATCCTTTTTCAAGTTCAAACACACAGAAATGCATACAGTCCAGTGTCCTTGGTCATTTTGTCCACCGGAAGCAGTAGACCTGCACAGGTCCATCTTTTAAGGTACATGCCACTGTTAATCTTTCTGATTGTCAGGATCCTCCCCTATATCTGACATTTACAGAAAAAAAAAAATAACACTCATATCTTTACAAGACAGTCATGGGATTGATGTTATAAAAGGAGAAGTTTTTGTCCATTTCGCTTTTGGAAATCTGCTTTATCACCATCAACAGCCGACTGCAACTGACTCCTACTTAAGAACAAACTTAATAATGATTTGTATTTTTTAAGGGATTTGTTACAACCAGGACCTGATGACCCTTTACCATGCAAACATTCAAAAATCTTTATTCTGATGTTTATGGAAAAAAAAAAATATGTAAACAATTTTTTCACCCAGAAATTGATAGTAAATTGCACAAAGAGTTACAAAGAAACAGCAAGTCCCTAGCAATAATTTTGATCAAACAATTAAACAGAAAGAGAGACTGTGATATATGGCTATTATTAGCTTCCTATATAAAGCATAAGGACAGAAAAGTTTTGTGCGGAAAGATGCACAAAGTTCCAGCCTAGGATAAAGTCATTATGAACATTAAAAATATGGGTCTACTTGGGTTTATGTCCCCACCAATGTCAAAAGCAAACCTATGCCCTACGCTAAAAATCCTACTGTGTTGACAGTATTAGACAAATTTATCCACTTTGACATCATTATCAAATCATTATCATTAATCATTATTAATGGGTAATGGTTGCTTCACGACCAGTTTGAAATGGACAATTGTATCCAAATGTCAGAGGCAGTGGAACAGTGGCTTTTAGAGGTAAAGCTGTACAGCAGCACTGAATTGATTATGTGCCCAGCAACATGTTTGTTCTTTAAACAGTAAGTGGTGTTTTGTGACAATCGCTTATTACAGTGTGACTTGGCAGCGCTGTACTGACTCTCTATTCTGCCGACAGAATCAAGCCGCACCGAAGACGGAGCAGTTTGAATCAGAATCAAAAAGAGCTTTATTGGCAGGTGTGCTTACACACACACAAGGAAATTGCCTCGGCCAGTGTTTGAATTATGTCAAATTGTGTCATTAGGTTATTTCATGATGATCAGTGAATTCAGTGTACCAAACGATCACTAAGCAAAGAAGAATTAAATATCTAGCCGAGGAAATTATTTTAAGTGATTTTTACTTTTTATAGGCATTTTTTACCTTTTATAAAGCCATTTTTTTAATCAGTATTAATTTAAAAAAAAATTTTGCAACAAAAAGGCACTCTTCGTGTGATATTTATTAACTATATGAAATTATATAAATATACATTTTCTGCCCCCAAATCCTGCATTTTGGGAAACTGCGTTTTATTAGACGGAGTCACGCAGTGAAATAACACACTCTAAATGAACACAGTCAATCTAGCTAGTGATTAAGCACTCATAAATGGAAGCTCTGCGGAAAGTTCTACCTGGAAGACTCAATGCTACGTCATGCTTTACTATTAATTTAAGCCAATCGTTGCTCCCCACCACCACCAGGTTGGCTCCGACCACGCGGGGGTAGGCTCCGCCCCTGCCTTCATTCGGCAATGTTAGCTGGAATCTACAATTTCCAACCCTCGCTACGGATGGAGCCTATGCCAAAAATCGTATCTTTTGTTTTGTTTTGTCAAAATAATAAAATGTAAATCTTTTTCACTATTACTATCACCCGAGTCTTTTCTGGTAGAACTCCTCTTATAATCATGAAGCTGTCCATACACTGTATGATAAATGAAACTCTTACTTGCGTAGTTCATACACCCACATTTTGTTGCTTATGATGAGGGAATTTGTGAGTTTCAGTTTGAACAAAACTCCAGGTTTCAGCAATGACTATTCTGAATGCCTCTGATTGGCCACTGCATTCTAAACTTAACAGAGTTGTGTGTGATTGGTTATAGTGAGCAACGCTGTAAAACACGTGAAGATAAAATATGATTTAACATGAGCAGGTCTAAATTTAATACAGCAATCAAAGCTTTTCATTTAATTTTCATTTTCACTACTTTCATATTTGAAGTATTATAGTTTGTTTTTATAGAGGACCCCCAAAGTATATTTTTTGGGTGTTATGGGAGGTCCGGGTGTTGAAGGCTGAACTGAAGTCCACAAACAGTATCCTTACATAAGTTTCTGTTTTGTCCAGATGTTGCAGGATGAAGTGCAGTCCCATGTGTACTGCATCATCTACGGACCTGTTTGCTTGGTAAGCAAACTGCAGGGGGTCCAGTAAGAGTCCAGTGATGTTCCTCAGATAAGTTTTTCAAATGCCTTCATGACCACAGACGTTAAAGCAAAAACAAAAAACGCAAGCCATCCTTCCCTACTTATTATTACATTTCAGAGATTGTGATTAGTTAACTTTTACATTGGATAACACAAGGATCACGCTAAAGCGTGTGATCACAATAATTTGGCAAAAAAGGTTTTATATTCTATAAATAGGGTTTCACTGTATTTCAGGTTTGAAGTGCAAAACTCTGCAGCAACTCAAGCAACTTCACAAATGCAAATGTCAATCCAAATGTAAATCTTCCCTTGATTCCTTGAGTCTTTCTGAATCTCTAGAGTTTTTTTTTTTTTTTTTTTTGTACTATGTGTCTCTCTCAGGTTTTTTGTGTTTGTCTGTTCTTCTTCCTGTGTTGGTGGAGTTTAGCCTCCTCAAATACAATCAATCCCAATGAGCATAAACAGCACTGTGACGCCCTCTAGTGAAGAAATGGAGACATCACAACAGTTATAATCGAGAAAACCAAGGATTAACTGGTTGACTCCTTAGTAAGTTTTAATAATTACACCAAATTCAAAATAGTTTTATTAGCATGACATATTTTTGTACATATTGCCAAAGCACTGCAGAAAGAGGAAATAATAAATAAAAAGACAGATTAATAAAAACTATTTTAACATTAAATAAATGTAACATGGACGGGACAAAGACAGGTGGATCCAAATGCACGCTTTATTGACTGAAATCGTAGTCGTACAGACAGGGTCAAACAGGGGCAGACTGGGACAACAGAGAACAAACACAGAGAAGCGTCAGTATCCGAGCGTGAAGGTCTGGGGCCGGCAGCAAACAGAGTAATCCAAGGGCAGGCAAGGGGTCGATAGGCGGGGAGAGAACAGTCTCGGGAAACCAGGAACAAAGGGGCTCGGCAACGGGAGGGCAACCAGGAAACAACGCTCAGAATTGACAGTAACACTATACAAAACCTCGCCAGGAAACAGTGGGAGAACCGGTCTATTTATACTGAGAGAAGGTGAACTAAGATGGCCGACTAAGGTGAAAGGTGAAAGGTGAGAACAGAGGGGTTACAGGAAATGTAGTGAGTAAATGTCCAGAGTGAAATGAAGGCTCCCTCAAGGGGTGAAAGAGGGAGCCATAATGGCACAGTTCATGACAATAAATAAATGAGTAATTTTGTTAGTAGAATATTGTAAGAAACATTTTAATAACATATTAACATTTAAATAACATAATCATGACAAGAAAAAGGTAATTTCAACATTCTTAGAATATTAAAATAATGTTATATTTTGTAAAAATTGTTAAAATTCTGTAAGAAATGTTTTTGTAACCCTTTTAATAATGTTCTAATCATGACAGCAGACTGGACATTTTTAACATTTCAAAATGTTCCCACAAACTTTTTATAACCTAAATTTCTTACCTGTGAAGTTACTTCATCTACAGTATTTGTGCAAGGCTTGCTAATTTCCTTACCAGTGATTTGTGGTTAAAATAGTAAAATGTGTACCATTAAAAGCAATTATTTTTTTTTTTTTAAGCTTGGCTATTTGCTAGTTCGTTCACACTTATATGGATGCTTGGGATCATTATTGATTCTTTTTTTTTATTTTGACACTTTATCAAGGACACATTAAACATTCAAAAATAAATTTATAATGTTACAAACATGAATCTATTTCAAATAAATTAATTTGTTTCACTTTGTATCTATTAGGTTGTGGCACTTGTATAAACCAAGGAGGAGGAAGTGACTCTTTCATGTAAGATTTCTAAATTTCTCTTTTTCATTTAAAAAATAAATACAAAATCTGTACATGAGTCTGTTAAAGATGAGTTTTTTGGGAAGTGAAGGAAGAAGTGTGACCAGCTGGTGGTCAGCCTACACTGTAAAAAAAAAAAAAAAAAACTATTTGTTGAGTCAACTTAAAATAATTTGTTACCTGGCTGCTTTAACATTTTAAGTTCAGTCAACTTCAAAGTTTAGTCAACTTAAAATGTTACGTTTTACTAAGTGATAAGTAACTAACTTAGATATTTGAGTTGATTCAACTTACAAATTTAAGGCAGCCAAGTAACAAACACAGCTGTTAAGTTTAACAAACTATTTTATAGTTTAGTCAACTTGAATAGCTAAGTTGTCTCTTAGTACAACTTAACATTTCAACTTAAATAAACTTATTTGAGTTGACTCAACAAATTGTTTTTTGTTTTTTTTTTACAGTGTAAATCTATTAACCTATTAATGAATTAAAGTCGCAAAATTGCAACAAGACATCATACTTACTAAAATAGACCGTAGTTCTTAATACGGTGTAATATCTCATTTGTATTCCCTACCACTAGATGGCAGACATATAGTACTTTGATTCTAGACCAAAATGACGTCATGTTCCAAACAAGTGAAGCACAAACAAGTGACCATTTCATCCCTATGCCCAGCAGGTATGGGGGTGGCAGGTGTGAATGTGGTCGTAGTGTCCTTAGGAGAGCTGTTGCTAGAGACAGAGACAGCAGGGTTAGGAGAAATAGGGCTGGAAGTAGCACTAGCATAGATCCAGTGCCCCAAAGAGGTGGGAGACGTGGTAGAGGCAGCAGAGGTGATCTGGATCTAAATAGGACTGGAAATAGTGATGACAGTGGTGGCTGGGTTTATTTGAAAACAAAATAAGAAGTGTATCAGGACTGGATCAAATGCTTTGAGCCTGTTGATTATATAGGAGAGAAAGATTTGACCAGTGCTGCACCCTTAGACTTTCTGTTCTGACTGATGATTTCTGACTGATGACTTCTGGAACCTCATTACAAATTAAACCAACAGCTAAAACCCAATTCCAGATTTCATGCTTGGTGTGATGTCGCCATCTCAGAGATGAAAGCCTTCCTAGCACTGCATTTGTGTATGGGGCTGGTAGAGAAGGCAGTAATTGAGGATTACTGGGCAGAATTTTGGCCAACTTACACACCTGGGTTTGGCAAAGTAATGTCTAGGAACAGAATTGAGATCTGTAGGATTACAAATTTAAGATTCTGTTTAAGATATGCTGATCCTATGTTCTGATGTAACATCATATGGAAAACTAAGATGAAGTACATTGTATTTAGCATTTAAGGTAAATATGCAGACAAATGATTCTCTTAAGCAATGTTTGTAGCAAGATGTTCCTGCCAGTTCCTGTTCTCTTATTGTAAATCAAATGAGCCAACTACTGAGACTCACACCTTTTGTTTGTAAGGACTTTTGGTGTCTCTGCCCCAGTCTTTGAGTAGATATGATGATTGGATTAGCACCTATGCATTTGAAGGACACTGTTATGCTGATGAGATCAGGGATGGGAACAATCTGGTAACGGGTAGAAACCTGTACTACATTTGCATGCTTTGTTTAGATTTGTCTCCACCTATATGTAATCCCTCCCCCTTGAAAGGTATAAGTTACTTTGTACCACTAACTAATACAGACTTGGATGACAAGACTTGGTTGACAAGACTTGGATGGACTACAGCAAACACACAAGCGAGGTTCTTCAATAAAGAGTAACTTCTGCTTGAAAGATATCCCAAGCCTCCTGGAACTTTAATGAAAGAAGAAATTAAGTTTTCAACAGATGGTGCCGTGACCCGGATGGAGTTCTTCACTTGAAACCAGATTGAAACTTCAGTTCAACAAAAGATCTGACTTCATTCCAGACTGAATTCCAGAACCTTTTTGTTCAGCGCAACAATTTGGTGAGTGTTACTCTATCCAAAGAACCACTAAAGACCAGTAAAAAGTGCTATCCTCTGCTCTCCTCTGCAGAGAAGAGTTAACAAACAGCTGTAGGGTTTGGTTAACTTCTAAAAGGTTAAAGTTATCCTCTAAAAATAGTTTTAGAGATGTGTCAGGCAGTTTAGCATCACATGCTAATATTTGTGCAGACAGAGAAGGCTTAACATTTCCTGTTTGTGTCAGAAAGACATTACAAAATGTTGAGAAGAAATGCTAGGTTAATTCCAACAACTGAGAAAGGTGGGTTAGCTACCCCTTTTTGGGCAGACAATGAGTTCAAATCATTGTTAGGAGAACAAATGGACTCAATAGTGACTGAGTCAGTAAGATTGGATTTGACAAAGAAATTTGGTATTGATCCAGATAAAGTATGGTCAATTGAAGAATGCAAAAAAGTACTTGGGGCATGTATCAGAAAGAAAAACCTAAAAGGTATTATCTGCTGCCATAGAGAGTTCAGTTTAGTGATAGCGCAAGAGCAAAATCAGTGCATTGCTAAGTTAAAACAACAGATCAAACAGTTGCAAAGTCGAGTGACCAGTCTCACTAAAAAGGTGGGTCGTAAGCAGACCACCACCAAAAGTGATTCAGATCACCAAGAGTCAGATGAAAGTCATCATGATTTACAGTCTTCATGTAAACAAGAAGACTGTGGCAACAATAGCAATACTGGATTAACAGAGAACAATGTAAATGCAGTTGAGGTGTGTGCAGCAAGACACCCCACTGAAACCCCCACACTGCAGATCCAAATAGTCAATACTTTAAGTCCTGAAGACATAGAAAGAATTGCTGAGAATTTGCCATCTATACATGGTAATTTTTCTGAGTTTAGGAGAGAGTTGTCTAGAAAGATACCCCTTTATGATATGTCTCTAACTGAAGTCACCCAGATAGTATCCCAAATCTTGACAGAGTCTGAATTCAGTGATTTTGAAAATGCAGTAAGCAAGTCTGCATTTAAAAATGCTAATAAAGACGAATTAAGAGAAGGAGTTCTGAGAGAGTTAAAGAACATTGTTGGGCCAAAAGTGAATTGGGCAAAAGTCACTAGTTGTGTACAGAAGAAGGATGAAGCTCTTAGTGAGTATACTGAACGATTTTGCCAGTCAGCAGCAGTATACAGTGGTATAGTTGACACGGCAGAGAAGGTGCTGGATCACAAAGGTCCACTAGTTCGAACATGGGTTGATGGACTTTTAACAGAATATAGAAATGCATTGCCTTTCTTAGACCTCACATGGTCAAACAGAAACCTGCAAGACAACTTGGACAGGTTAGCTACTTGGGAAAGAGACTCTGATGTTAAAGCCAGAGTAAAAATTGCAGCAGCATCCTTTAAGGTCAACACACAGAACCAGCAGAAACGCCAATGTCCTAAGAGAGAAGGTAATTGCCACTTCTGTGGGAAGTCTGGACATAGGATGAAAGAATGTAGGAAAAACAAGAAATATGTAAAAGAAATGAACAATTTAAATCAGCTTCTACGCAGTCTCTTAGAAACACTGAAACGTACGCTCCCCACTACGACACACTCGTTGGGCGACTTGCTGAGGTGTTAACTGTTAAGGCTGTGAGTTCTTAATCACCCCCCTAATCTAACACAAAGATGAAAGAGTTCTTTGTAAACAAAAGAAGTTTGACTAACACTTCTTAAACTTGGGGACACTGATTATGTACACTCACAGCCGTAACTTTTAAATTACAGAATGTTTCATTCAGTCACTCATCCTCTGTTATGATGTCTAATAGGACTGATGTTTCATTAGAGGATAGAAATGTAACAATTGCAATAATTTGGGAATTTTTGGAAATTCCTGCATAAGAAACTTGTCTATACAGAAAAATATAGTGTTCCTCCACCTACAGGGATAGGATAGGACACACGGACCAGTGAGGGCCCAGGGAGGAACCGAATGCAACAGGCTTCGGGGGTTAACCCTGCGTGAAGATTCCCTCATAGGCTTTCCCCATCCATTAGTCCATCCTTACCTCACTGATCTATTAGGTGTCAAATAACTTTAAACTAGTTTAAGGGAAACACTATATGATCACTACTTAAAACCACTATACGATCAACTGAAGTCTAAAAAACACTATACGATCATTAGACTTAAAATCACTATACGATCAAAAGAAGTTTAAAAATGTCTATGCATGAATACTGCTGGTCTGCTGTTTCTTTGTTTTCTTGTGTGCAGGTATGTGTATATGCCAAGTCATCTTCATAACCTGGACCCTGGTGGAAAGCATCACTTCAGAAATCCATGAACAAGCTTCATGAGGAACAAGAATCATCTGAGTGAATCTACGTGAGAAGTGGACTACAGAAGACTTCACAGAACAGACTTCACAGCGATTCAAGCGCCATGGACTTCAAGACTTCCACACTGATGCTACATGATTTTTCTGTGTTATCATGTAGATTGTACAACATGTTATCATACATTGTTGTATACGTGTCAACATTTATGGTTCTAGAAGGAACTATTACACCTAAGTAAATCTAGGATAAGACACAGAATAAGTTATATTTGCCTGTAACTTCTTCAAGTTACATGAATGGAAGATGGGGTTATGTTAACAAACATCGACCATAGAATGGACTTATGAAGGTTTAAATTTGTGTTATGTGAGAGTTTTTTTTTAGAACTCTCAAATGGGGGATTGTAGGATTACAAATTTAAGATTCTGTTTAAGATATGCTGATCCTATGTTCTGATGTAACATCATATGGAAAACTAAGATGAAGTACATTGTATTTAGCATTTAAGGTAAATATGCAGACAAATGATTCTCTTAAGCAATGTTTGTAGCAAGATGTTCCTGCCAGTTCCTGTTCTCTTATTGTAAATCAAATGAGCCAACTACTGAGACTCACACCTTTTGTTTGTAAGGACTTTTGGTGTCTCTGCCCCAGTCTTTGAGTAGATATGATGATTGGATTAGCACCTATGCATTTGAAGGACACTGTTATGCTGATGAGATCAGGGATGGGAACAATCTGGTAACGGGTAGAAACCTGTACTACATTTGCATGCTTTGTTTAGATTTGTCTCCACCTATATGTAATCCCTCCCCCTTGAAAGGTATAAGTTACTTTGTACCACTAACTAATACAGACTTGGATGACAAGACTTGGTTGACAAGACTTGGATGGACTACAGCAAACACACAAGCGAGGTTCTTCAATAAAGAGTAACTTCTGCTTGAAAGATATCCCAAGCCTCCTGGAACTTTAATGAAAGAAGAAATTAAGTTTTCAACAGATCATTCTGTCTTTTCTCCATTTCGCGAACAATAATGAGTATTATGGGGAGGGGACAGCCAGATCATGACAGGCTGTTCAAGGTGCATCCAGTAATTGACCTGATAATTCCTCAGTTCTCAGCTGTTTATGGTCCACTCAAGGAGATTTCTCTGGATGAAATGACCATAGCATTCAAGGGAAAATCCACCTTGAAACAGTACAACCCTAAAAAAAATGACAAATATGGCTACAAGGTGTTTGTGTTGAGTGAGGCCAGCTTATGTTTTGCAGTGATCCATGTACACTGGCCAAAATGCTGATGCTGATTTAGGTGCAACCCACCAAATTGTTCGTCAACTGATGGCCCAAAAACAGGGAAAGGGCATGAGGTGTACATGGATAGTTACTACACATCACCAGCCATAGCAAACGAGCTGGCAAGTAATGACACTGGTATGTGTGGGACAGTGAACTGCAGTGACTGAGACAAACGGAGTTGCCTTTGAGTAAAGGAGATGACCCAGTGTTCATGAGACATGACAAACTGTTAGCTTGTGCATGGCATGACACAAAGCGTCTCACTATGCTCTTATCTCTTCATGGTAACTCATGTGTCCAGAAACGTATCAGGTCAAAGCAAAGAGACACTGGTTTTCATGAGATAAACAGACCTTTGTACAACACCTTCATTGGAGGAGTAGACACTGCTGATCAGAGGATGAAAACCTACCTCTTTCCCCACCGTTCAAGGAAATGGTACAATCACATCTTCAATGCAATCTGGGCATCAGGGTGGTGAACTCCCATATAATCTACTCCAAGTGTGCTCCTGGTCCGCACAAACCACTGAAGGCCTTTGTCCAGGACATTATAACTGCTTTGCTTGAGGGCTATTCAAAGAGGGAAGGCAAAAAACCAGGAAGGCCTTCAGTGGAGGGCCAGATGATCGGCCAGATTACAGAGTACAAGTGCAGTCAGTGTGGGGTAGGTCTGTGTGCTGTGCCATGCAATGAGAGGTGCCATACTCTCAAGAATTATAGTATGTCACAACATGTTTATTCACCAACATCATGTTAAAGACGTTTGAATGTTTGCATATCAAAAAGTCATCAGGAACTGGTTGTAACAAACCCCTTAGGCCAAGAAAATATGAATTATCATTAAGGGTTGTCTTAACCATTTTTCTTACGGGATCTGTTGCAATCGGTAACCGGTAACTGAACAAAATTTTCAGATGAAATTAATTTCTTGTCTGGTTCCTCTGAAGATGATAAAGCAGGTTGCCAAAAAAAAAAAAAAAGCAAAATGAACGAAAACTTGCATTGAACCCATGACTGTCCTATAAAGATATGAAACTTTGTAAAAGTCAGATAAAGAGGAGGATCCTGACAATCAGAATGATTTAAAGATGCATCCGTCGCCTGAACATTCACAAGATTCTCAGCCCAAACGGTAAGTCTGATTCTTTTTCAAAAAATGACAGATTGCATGGTCCCAGCAAAGTTAATTTTATTTACAGTATTTCAGGTACAGATCCCTTTTGATCCTTTGAGCTGGACGTCTGAAGCGATGATCGCAAACATGATTGTAAGTTTCTGTATGTGAGAATGTGAGTGTGATTTTTGTCAGACGTCAAACATCAGGCTCAGATCTTGAGTTTGTGTCTCTCAGGTGTTGCTGTGTTTGTCTGCGCTGTTTCCTGTCTTGATGGGGACTGAGGTCAAATCGGATTGTTTTCTAGCCAAAGACTGCTCTGATATTTATTCAAGTGGGAAAAATGGCAGTGGCGTCTACACCATCACCACATTGGATGGACCACTGCAGGTCTACTGTGAGATGGTCTCTGGTGGACAAAAGGACAAAGGACACTGGATGGTACATTATTTTGAAATGTTTTATTTCATTTCTAAATCATTTTTAATATTCTAAGGATGTTAAAATGTCCTTTTTTATTGTTGTAATTATGTTATTTAAATGTTACATAGCCTACATGTTTCTTATGATGTTCATTAAGTACAAATAACATCAACATTCAACAAATCTCTACATTATGAGACTGCATATCCAGAATGGGGGGATGAATTCCCCCTCTGATCTATGCATCCCTGCCTCTGCTGAATTATTTTTATCCCCATTGGGTTTAAAAACCTCTGGCGAACTAGCTCTGGTTCTGAAGAAGGTTCTTATTCGCGATCCGATTGGAGTGCTTCGAAACTGAATCATTTTGCGACTCATTATCTGGTACTTACCTAAATAGACACATCAGGGCTATAACCTTAATGGAGTTGGGTCAAACTTTGCCTTAGGAGAGAGAGAAAAGCATCCCCCATTTGCATTTTTCACAAATCAGACCTCGTGTATATCAAATATTACCAAAGAATATTCCATAAACAACAAGTTTTGTCATAACATTTATAAATCTTTTAAAAAATGTTCACTGGGTTGATACTGTTTGTGCTGTAGGCTAATTCTAAATATGAAATGTTTGTTTTTGCAGCTCTGTTTGGTGACGCTGTAAGAAATTTACATTTGTTGCTAAAGAAAGCGTGTGAACTTTTAGATGTTTTTTGTTGTGTGAAAGCAATCAATGATTTCTGGATGTTTCAGGTGATTCTCAGGCGATTGGATGGCGAGGTGAATTTTTTTAGGCCATGGGAGAATTATAAAAAGAGTTTTGGTAATAAAGAAGGTGAATATTGGCTAGGTGAGTGTTTTTGTGTCATTTTGGATGACAAAAAAGGCAAACAGAAAGAATGAACAAAGACACGTAAAATTTGGAAATCTAATCAGCACTGCAATATAAATACAGATTTTTATTTGAGTTATTAAAACTGTTTTATTTTATGTCTTTTACAGGCGCTGAGTACATTCATCAGCTGACTCGCAGATATCAGTATAAACTCAGAGTAGATTTGGAGGACTTTGAAGGGAAGAAGGTTTATGCTGTGTACGAGTCTTTCTCTGTGGACTCTGAGGCTGATGGGTACAAACTGCATGTGAGCGGCTTTGTAGATGGAGGAGCAGGTAATTTTCCAATTTCTGAATGTGTGACCCTAATTAAGAGAATTTTGTTTTTTTTAAATACCATATTTATACTAAAGCTTTTTTTTTTATAAAAAACAAACAACTATATATATATATATATATATATATATATATATATCCAAATGAAAGTGTCTTTTTTAAATAAAGTTTCTCCTTTCTGCAGGTGATTCTTTGAGTTATCACAATGGAATGAAGTTCTCCACTTTTGACAAAGACCAAGACCTTTCAAATGACAACTGCGCTTTGAAATACACAGGAGGATTTTGGTACAACAGTTGTTATCACACAAACCCTACTGGTCTGTATTTGTGGGCTAAAGATCATGGTGGCAGTATGAATATTGGGGCCGCCTGGTACCACTGGAAGAAGAATTATAATTCCCTGAAGACCATCACCATGAAGATCAGACGTGTGATGTAGAGTAAAACTTACAAACGCTTCATCGCAGCTTGTGCGCACATCCACAACTTTATGCATACATGTGGATCTTTCTTTAGAAACATCCATTGTCCTCTTAAATAAAAAATATGTTCAAATCTGGTTCATTAATTTTCTGCATGCTCTGTCTTTTTTGACAGCATTTTGAAGCAATAAAAGTTTGAAGCAATAAAAGTTTACGCAAAGCAAAATGTTGTTTTTGTGTTTTACAAGTATTAAGTGATCACATAGGCCATGCACATATGGGCTTCATATATGATTTCAAATAGTTTATTCAGGGTTTCTGCAGATTTAAAAAAAGGCTTTTGTAAGCTAGTAAATTTACATTTATGACACGCCCACACCTCGTTCACCCAGTCACTCCACCATCCAATCACCTACACGCTCCCAGTTTACCCGCGAACCATCGCCAGAATTCTAATCACCAACACCTGTGCACCCTCATTACTCACCAGTATATATACTCACCACCTCCAGTCATTCCTCAGCCGGAATCGTGTTCACACGTGCCACGCTCCAGCTCTCTCCTCTGATCCTGTGATGCGCCTACGTAAAGGATTGCTTTCATTCAACCAAAGGAAAGTTATACTTTGAACTAAAGACTTATTGAACTCTTACTTGCCTGTGTTCACCGGCTGTTGGATGCATTGATATTTACTCACCTGAATCACCGTTGCTTTGTTCTCTCACTGTGTTTTAATAAAACCCACAAAACCTGATTACTGTTTCCTCTCCTCTCTGGCACACCGTGACAGGATTCCGGCTCCACACAAAGAATGGAGATCCACGCTTCGGCGCCCACGATGACGGATCCCTTTGCCGAAATGGTTCAAGCCCTCCGGCAATCGCTTCAGTCAGTCACTCCTCCTGCCGGAGCAGGTACCTCCATGCTCGCCCAAGTGCCCATTTCACGCCCAGCACTTTATGCTGGCGAACCTGAGAGCTGTTACGGATTTCTACTACAATGTTCACTTTATATTGAAGCTAATCTCCACAATTTCCTGAGTGAGATATCTAAGATTGCCTTCATGATGTCGCTACTCACCGGAAGGGCGCTGCAATGGGCAGAAACCATCTGGAATGCCAAGAGTTCGGTTTTATGTTCAGTCAATTCATTCATGACTCACTTTAAGGAAGTGTTTGGAGTGGCACTAACCCATCTCTCAGTCCATGACCAGCTCCTGCATCTGAAACCGGATTATACTCTCTGATTGAATTTCATCAAAATGAAGCGAGTTCATGATTAAAACTAGAACAAACGTCAACCAGCAGGCAAAAAAAAAAAAAAAAAAAAATCAACTTAATTTAAAGTGAAAACGTTTTCATAGTTCACTGATAGATATTTGTTCTTGTTTCATGTATAAACTCAATTTGTTTACTTTCTTGAAAAACAAGACTTTCTTCATTTTGCATCTCAGGTTAGTGTATCTGGATTTGGTTATCTGTGCTGAAAAACAAGACAAAACTACTGAGAAAGTTATTCCTTTACTTTTTCGTTTCACTGTATGCAACATTTAATACCATGAGTTTATATACTCTGATTAAATAGTTTAAGGCCATAATTTTGTACAAGAGTGAAATTACGTGGAGTAAGCTAGGTAGTAGTTATTCTAAAGAGTATTTAAAATGTAAAATGCGGTTTAGTGCATAAACTTTTGTCAGTTTCTTTCTTTTTTTCTAAAGAAGATGCCAATGATTTAAGCAGGCTTTAAAATGAACCAACTTCTTTTGTGACATCTGAACCATGACTCACTGAAATATATTCAAGATTGGCTCATAACTAGATCACTAGTGCAATAAAGTTGAAGCACAACAATGACTTTGATGGATTGAAATCTTCACTTCAGATGTTTTGAAATTCTTCAAATGTTTCATCACAACACTGCAGCTTTCCATCCACCTCTGCCCTGCGACCTTTACCCTGACAGGATGCGTACAACAGGACACCATCATCATCTCTGTTGAGGAGAATGACAAATGAAGATGGGCCGCAGAGACTTTCTTCCAGTGAAAAAGTCCATCTCTGGCCTCATTTTAGCTTGCAAACAGTGCTTGATCTGTGCAGATTTCTCTCCTGACCACTTTTTCACTGGAGAAACTTTATTATGGATGATGGACTATATAATATTTTAGCTATAAATGTCTTAATGATGTGTTTGTTCCAGCTTTTGGCTTCTGAACTGATGGACTGGAGTGGTGTGGATTATTGTACTGTTTTATCAGCTCTCATTCTGACGGCACCCATTCACTGCAGAAGTTGGTAAGCAAGTGATGGAATGACACATTTCTCCAAATCTGATGAAGAAACAAACTCATTTACATATTGGATTGCCTGTTTGCTTACTGTGCTTTGTTATTCTTATTTCTAATGTGTTATGTACTAGTCTCAGCTTCTGACATCAGACCCACGGACCATTGGCTGAACATCTGGGCCCGTATTCGCCAAACCTTTAGTTTTACCACTAAGAGTTCTCCTAAATAGCAGTAAAAGTTTTTAGCTAAGAGTTTTCTCTTAAAACCTATTAACAAAGCTGCTGAGACAAATTTTACTAAGGAATAGAGAGAAGTCATAAGCTAAGAGCAAGGGCGGGGTTGACCTCATTGCTATGGATGATGTCTGCATACTCATTAACTATGCACACAGTGATTGGCTGATAGGGGAGGAGTGTCAGTCAGAGATTCCATAGGAATATTGTAGAGCGTGATATTATGTTGCCATATTCAAATAAAGATTTTAAAATGCACTAATGTGTCACTAATTAAACAATTATATGTTCAGCTGATTGTCAGCCTTTTACATTTGTGCTTCTCATAAACAATTAGCAGATATGCATATAAACAGCCTTTTTTTTTTTTTTTTTTAAACAAAACAGAATAATCATGGCTTATAGTAAATAATACAAAATCTTGCCCAACTTGTTAATGAAAACAAGGATATAATTAAAGGAAAAATTGGAGCTGAAATAATCACCAAAACCAAAAAAAAGTTGCATGGGAAAACATCAACATGTCCTCCAATTTATACGACCGACGTAGGTCGTTTTCACAAATCCTCAAATACATCTCTATAGAGCGTATTCAACATTTGCTCCCTTATCAGTAACCGGTATCTAACTCAACCTTAGCATTATGTGTAGGTCAATTAGTAGCGCGTTGCACTGCGAAGTGGTATAATCATATGAGCACAGGTTCGATACCAGAGAATGCATATGTTTTCATTGTATGTTGTTTTTTTTTTTGTTTTTTTTTGGAATATGCACTAGAAATCATGATTTTGCACTATTTCTGTAAGGGGTAGGTTTAGGGTGGGGTTAGGTGTGGTCATTTATACGAATTAGACCTAGTAAAACACGTTTAAATTACCGTGAAATCGGTAAAAAAAATCATACGTCATTCCATGACGTCAGATCCAACGCAACACTGTCATTATTTTTACGACCGCTAGAGGGCGCTTAACTTTAAAACGTAAACATGGGTCGTATTTGGTCGATTCAAAAACGTACAACTGGGTCGTATTTTCTTTGAGGACAGTCTCCATTTTAGGATAGTTGGGATTTGGTCTTAGTGACTTAGGAGCCCTTTTCACTACTCCTAGGGGTGGTTTCCTGGACCAAGATTAAGCCTAGTCCTAGACTAAAATGGCCATTTAAATCAGACTAACAGAAATGTGCTTTCTCTGTCATGGTTTTAAAAAGTCTAAGACTTAGTCTAGTCCAGAATTTAATAGGCTAATTTCCTGGAGGAAGGCTAGAGCAACTTCAGGACTAAATTGAGGCTTAAATTAAACCTACCAGGAGGCAGGTTTAACTTCAGATTAATTTCATTTGGGGGACACATGGATTACTTGGACCAGGAAAGTTCTTGCAGACAGAAGTGACCCATTGCAACGTTTTGATGAAATAAGTTTTCGAGATCGTTTCCGCATGCATAAAGTAAATGCAGTGGAGATAATTTCACTCTTAGAACCCAGTCTTTCATCTGTGACCCAAAGAGGACAGTCTATTCCAGTTTGTCTCCAGGTGCTCATAACTTTCTTGGCATTTCTTGGCATGTGGCACCTTTCATCGAGAAACTGGGGATTTATGTGGTGTCAGTGAACCAACAGTATGTAAAGTCATTCACAGAGTGTGCAGGGCCATTTGTGAATTAAAAGCACATTACATAAACTTCCCTGATGCTAGAACCCAGGCTAACTACAAGGTACTATTCTATGAATATGGAAATTTCCCAGGAGTCATAGGTTGCATAGATGGAACCCATATTCCCATTAAGCGTCCCTCTACTCCAGATGCTGAGGAATACAGGAACCGAAATAACTGGTTTTCCATAAATGTCCAAGGTGTATGCACTCCCCAGTTAGAGTTTGCAAACATTGTTGCACGGTGGAAAGGTGCAACTCATGATTCCCGAATTTTCCTCAACTCATCTCTGTATACTCAATTTGAAAGAAGAGATCATAATGGAATTTTGCTTGGTGACAGTGGGTATGCTCAGAAGGATTTCTTGTTTACGCCATACTTGCACCCAACAACAGCTGAACAACTGCGCTACAACCAGGCTCATATGCGCACAAGGGGTTTAGTCGAGCGCATGTTTGGTGTTAGGAAGAGTCGTTTTCAGTGCCTTAGGAAGACACTCAGATTCAAACCAAGTAGATGCTGCACTGTCATCATTGCAACAGCTGTTCTTCACAACTACCTAAAAAAGCAGGGATGCCCAGATCCCCCAATAGAAGAGGATGACAATCCAGATGTGCTACCATTTACAACAAACTACAGAGAAGGACTTGCATACAGGGGTGCTTTTGCATTGTGCCACTTTAAATAGATCTGTTTACATTATTTAACTTTCAACCCTCTGTTCAGATCTGATACATGTAATAATAAAACCAAATATTTGTTAAAAGTGTACAACTTTTTGGCCTGGTATGTTACTGAAACCACCACAACATCTATCTTTTCTTAATAAAACAATATTTATTTCACAGATTCATGTACTGATGTGACATTTGAGCCTGTTGCATCTCTCTCTCCTTCATCTTTAGCTCCAGTTCTACTTGTAGTATCTTCATCTTCATTTCATGCTCCTCCTTAAGATACTTCAATTTATGTTCATGAAAATCATTAGCCAACTTTTCATGAACAGTGAGTCTTTTCTTCTGGTTACCAGTACTGGCAGACATTGCCACCCTTGCTTCTGAGGATGTGGAGGGTAAGCTGCTTTCCAATTCTTGACCTTCTCCTTGAAACATGAACAGTTCATATATGGTCAAATAAATACAGATTAAATGGGAAAATGTTTCACATCATATGACAGAAGCAAATAGAAGTTTGAGAGGAGAGAAACAAAAGCCAAAATCAAATTCAAATACTTAATATAAGTGCATGTGATCCATCATCTGAACTGTCCAGATGGTCATCATCTGGTATGTTCTCCAAAGGTTGCTGATTCTCCAGTATTCCTGTCAGTAACTCATCCAACACATCACAGTCTTTATTTGCAGGTCCTCTGCCAGTCTTAAACCTCTCTCTTCGAGCTTCAGCAACAGTTTTTTTTAGGTTTATTTTGATATTTTTCCACAACACCTGTATTAAATAACTATTATAAATACAACAGTGATTTTAAAAAGCCATAATAAAACTAATGATTCTTACCTGAAGTTGTTGTATTGTTCTTGTAGATGTGTGTTTATTTGCATTAATTTCATTACAAATGGATGTCCAGGCATTCCTTTTCTTTGATTCAACAGCTGATGTGTGCAGTTTATCTTCGATAACAGGATGTCTCGAAACTATTTGCTTTAAAAGACTTTTCTCATGTTCAGAAAAGTTCTTTGATTGTACTCTCTTTTCAACTTCCATTGCCATTTGCTTCTCAGTTGCATAGAATTTGAACCTTTTCTTGATTCATTCCATGTTTTATAGGCAACCTCAATCCAGCTAATCCTGATTTGCACAGGCGGTATTAAATTAATCGAGTGTATTTTAGTTGAGGACTCCATAGTCCAGGTGTTAGTAATCTGTACTTAATATGTGTTTCAGAAAGCCATTTTTTAAAACATGATTAACTATTCTAGATTAAGGCCTACTCCTGTCTTAATTTAATCTTGGTCCGGGAAACCACCCCCTAATGTTTCAGAGATTTATGAGCTAGTTTTAGAGCTAAAACACTTTGTGAAATACTCTTTAGGAGTCCTAAATTTAGGACTGACACGCCTATTATTTTTAAGATTTTCTCCTAAATCGGCAAGTTATGAGCTACTTTTAGCATTAAGATGTTTTGTGAATACGGGCCCAGATGCATATGCCATGAAAAATTTTGACTTTAATGTTCCACCTAGAAACAAAGATGCAGTGGGGCCAAACCCCCTCATGGAAGAAGAAAGCTGTAATGTTTACAAATGTGATGATGAGCACTTATCAATTATAGCCTGGATTTTCAAAAGTATGTGAAATGTTTATGGCATAGACTCTTTAAAATATGCATTAGAGATTAGAGAGATTTACACACAAGTCTGTCATTGTGGGGACATTTCAACACCCTTAAACATGATGCGGCTTTACCTCTCAGTCATACGGCCTGTTATAGGTGGGCCTTGGCCATTCAAAGCCACCAAGGTTTCCAGACCTTCTGCCCTAAGTCTGAAGGTCTGGCTGTGTTTGAATAGTTATATATCTTAATTTAGTTATAGATCTTTGTGTGAAGTGCTATAACAGAATTGCAAGCATCATATTTAGGCTTTAAACTCTAAAAGCTTTGTTTGGTGACAAATGTAAATTTTGTTGCTTGATTTCAGGGTGATTTCAAAATGAGTGAGTAACTGTTTGAATAAAAGCTTATTGGAAATGGTGGTGTCATTCACACTGGGGTGCATCTGATAATAAAATATTCTTTTGCAAGATAAAACTTTGAAATGCTTACAGCCCAATGTCCTTGGTCATTTTTTTCACTGGACACCACATCACAGTAGACCTGCACCGGTCCATCTTTTAAGGTGATACTCAAGTGCTGCATAATATCATTGCGCCTGTGCACCCATAGTTCAGCAGCAAATTTTCTTTATTTTTACACCAGAACGAGAGTATAGTTCCTAGTCATATCAGCCTAGAAAATCACAACTTTTTATTTCCTGCCGGTCTTAGAACACAATGTAACTACAGAAGAGTCAAGTTTTAAATAGGAAAAATATTGAAAGTCTTTAGTTTTATTTTTGAGCACGATGCTTATGTTCTAATCCAATTCAATGATTCATGCTAAGCTATGCTAAAAGGGCTACCGGGAAACCAGAGATCGGTTGAATGGATTCAAAAAGGGAAAATGAGCAAAAAAAGTGGAGTTTTCCTTTAAGATACTTTCGCTTTAATTGCTACTGCAGACAATGAGTGTTTATACCCAAACTATAAACTTTATCTCGGTACTGCTGTTATTTAAATTCCACTATCACAGAGATTATGATCATTATGTGGTTGAAAAGACAGCAGCAACATAAATGCAAATTTGAATGTCTTTAACACCTGTTTTATATCGTAAGCGTTAGTGGAGCATGAGCAGCTGTGAGGCACTGTTCACATGTTGCGTCTTTTGCGTGCTCAAGTTCGTTATTTCAAATGTAGACGCTTGCTCATAATAGAACAGGCTTGGTCCGAACGTGCTTGTTTTTTCCAGAAACATCTGCACCGCATCGAAATAAAAACATCTCAACTTTTCAGAATGCCACAAGCGCATCGTGGGTCATATGACAAGAACCAACCAAACAATCAGCATTTTAAATACATGTAGTAGCTACTGCAAGCGATTTTTGGTCCTAGAAATCCATTTATTCCTTTGCTTAAACTTTTGCATCGTCTTAGGCCCCGTCCACACGAAGACGCGTTTCGCTGTACACGCATACATTTTTTACCGTGTAGGCGTTTCATTCACACGAATCCGGCGTTTTCAAAGAGTGAAACCGATCATTTTTGAAAATGGGTCCCAGGGTGGATAAATTTGAAAACACAGTTTTCGCGTGTTCTTAATTTCGCGTGAACATCTTAATTTTTTCTTAAGAACAAAATGACACATTTATTTGTGTGAATACATGGCTGAAGACGCATCGATAAACTCATACACCACGGATTGTCTTTTTGAGGTTCCTGCAAATTATCCTAATAATCATAATAAGCACTGTAGAAATATAAACTGAAAAACCTTTAGTGTTATTCCATTTGTGTTAAGCTTCCTCCTCTTTGTATTCAAATTGTTTATGGGATGTTGACATAGTTTTAGTTCTCGTGACTTATCCTTGGGATGTTGACAGAGTCTTAGAGAGCTTACCCTCAGCACGTTCAAATTTTTCTGAATTTAGAAGAGCATTGATCAGTAAAATGCGTCTCTACGACATGTCGTTAACAGAAGTAACACAGCTGATGTCACAAATTTTAACTGAATCTGAATTCAACAGTTTTGAGTCGGCGGTTACTTCTGAACTACAACATGCTAGTAAAGGCGATTTGAGAGAAGGAGTTTTGAAAATTCTAAAGAATATTTTGGGTCCTAAAATAGACTGGTCTAGAATCACGAACTGTGTACAGAAAAAAGATGAAACTGTGAGTGAATATACTGAAAGATTTTGCCAGTCAGCAGTAACTTACAGTGGGATCGTTGATGATCCTGAAAGTGTGTTAGATGACAAGGGACCCCTAGTCCGCATCTGGTCAGATGGCCTTGCAGCTGAGTACAGAAAAGCTTTGCCATTCCTAGATTTAACTTGGTCTAACAGAACGCTCAGAAGTAACCTAGACAGATTATCTACATGGGAAAAAGATTCTGATGTTAAGGCAAAAGTGAGAGTAGCAGCAGCTACATTTACCACAAGAAAACAAGACAATAGATGGCCTAAAAGAGAAGGCAAATGCAATTACTGTGAAAGACCAGGTCACTGGGAGAAAGAGTGTAGGAAAAAGTTGCAAGATAGTAAAAGAAATGCTATGCATAATTCTGCTCCTTCTCAGCCCGCCTACAACCCTGAAGTAATTCCGACAATGTCCACTGAAACTTTAGGAAAGCTTGCTCAGGCTCTTCTAAAAGCACAAAAAGAACAGGAAAAAAACTAATTGTTGGGGCTGTGAGTAGCTACCTTTCCCCTGTAATCCATCGCAATGATAAAAGAATTTTTGTGAAAGGTAGCATACAAGAGAAAGAGATTGACTTTTTGCTTGATACAGGTGCAGAAATTACAGTAATTCCTATAAAATTGGCTGAAGGTTTAAACATCCCGTACAAGAAAACTAAACTTTGTTTAACTGGTGTGATAGGTGAAGATTCTGTTTTGTATGAAACTCCGTCCATAGAGGTACAATTAGGCCCAAAGTCTCTGACTACAAAGTTGTTATGTGCTCCATTAAATACAGGTGCAATTCTAGGCATGGATCTACTCAGACAAGTACATCTAACTTTAGACATGACCTCAGAATCTGCTAGCATAAAAATTTCCTCAGCACAAATTTCTACTAATAATGTTTCTCCTGAGTATGCTTTCTTACAGAATCATCCAATTTGGGCTAAAGACAAGGATGATTGTGGGTTTTTGACAGGTGTAGAACCAGTCAAATTGACAGGAACTCCACCTCCTGCTACTAAACAATATCCGATCAGTAAGGAAGCTATACAGGTCCTTCTCAAAAAATTAGCATATTGTGATAAAGTTCATTATTTTCTGTAATGTACTGATAAACATTAGACTTTCATATATTTTAGATTCATTACACACAACTGAAGTAGTTCAAGCCTTTTTTTCGTTTTAATATTGATGATTTTGGCATACAGCTCATGAAAACCCAAAATTCCTATCTCAAAAAATTAGCATATCATGAAAAGGTTCTCTAAACGAGCTATTAACCTAATCATCTGAATCAACTAATTAACTCTAAACACCTGCAAAAGATTCCTGAGGCTTTTAAAAACTCCCAGCCTGGTTCATTACTCAAAACCGCAATCATGGGTAAGACTGCCGACCTGACTGCTGTCCAGAAGGCCATCATTGACACCCTCAAGCAAGAGGTCTGTGGGAAGGAAAAAGTGTGGCAGAAAACGCTGCACAACGAGAAGAGGTGACCGGACCCTGAGGAAGATTGTGGAGAAGGACCGATTCCAGACCTTGGGGGACCTGCGGAAGCAGTGGACTGAGTCTGGAGTAGAAACATCCAGAGCCACCGTGTACAGGCGTGTGCAGGAAATGGGCTACAGGTGCCGCATTCCCCAGGTCAAGCCACTTTTGAACCAGAAACAGCGGCAGAAGCGCCTGACCTGGGCTACAGAGAAGCAGCACTGGACTGTTGCTCAGTGGTCCAAAGTACTTTTTTCGGATGAAAGCAAATTTTGCATGTCATTCGGAAATCAAGGTGCCAGAGTCTGGAGGAAGACTGGGGAGAGGGAAATGCCAAAATGCCTGAAGTCCAGTGTCAAGTACCCACAGTCAGTGATGGTCTGGGGTGCCATGTCAGCTGCTGGTGTTGGTCCACTGTGTTTTATCAAGGGCAGGGTCAATGCAGCTAGCTATCAGGAGATTTTGGAGCACTTCATGCTTCCATCTGCTGAAAAGCTTTATGGAGATGAAGATTTCATTTTTCAGCACGACCTGGCACCTGCTCACAGTGCAAAAACCACTGGTAAATGGTTTACTGACCATGGTATTACTGTGCTCAATTGGCCTGCCAACTCTCCTGACCTGAACCCCATAGAGAATCTGTGGGATATTGTGAAGAGAAAGTTGAGAGACGCAAGACCCAACACTCTGGATGAGCTTAAGGCCGCTATCGAAGCATCCTGGGCCTCCATAACACCTCAGCAGTGCCACAGGCTGATTGCCTCCATGCCATGCCTCATTGAAGCAGTCATTTCTGCAAAAGGATTCCCGACCAAGTATTGAGTGCATAACTGAACATAATTATTTGAAGGTTGACTTTTTTTGTATTAAAAACACTTTTCTTTTATTGGTCGGATGAAATATGCTAATTTTTTGAGATAGGAATTTTGGGTTTTCATGAGCTGTATGCCAAAATCATCAATATTAAAACAATAAAAGGCTTGAACTACTTCAGTTGTGTGTAATGAATCTAAAATATATGAAAGTCTAATGTTTATCAGTACATTACAGAAAATAATGAACTTTATCACAATATGCTAATTTTTTGAGAAGGACCTGTACAGGAAATAAAACCTATTATAGAAAAATTGCTGAAGCAAGGAGTGCTAGTTAAAACAAACAGTCCCTGTAATTCACCTATATGGCCCATAAAAAAATCTAATGGGACATGGAGACTTACTATAGACTACAGAGTAGCCAATAAACATATTGACAAAATCACTCCCCTAGTGGCAGATCCATCTACAATTTGTAATGGTTTACCATTAGACTGTAAGGTTTTTTCTGTAATTGATATGTCTAATGGATTCTATTCTATACCCTTGCACTCTGACAGCCAACCATGGTTAGCTTTCACAGTTGATTATGAACAATATCAATGGTCTCGCCTCCCCCAAGGGATGAAGAACTCGCCCACGTGGTACCATCAGGCTGTCAGACGTGATTTGTGTGACCCAGAATGTCCAGTCAAACAGTCCACTATGATTCAATATGTCGATGATATTTTGGTTGGCTCTACAGACCACGAGGTACATAAAAATGAATTGACAGCATTGTTGGACTATTTGCAGAAAAAAGGACACAAATGCAGCTTCCACAAAGCTCAAATTGCTAAAAATCAAGTCACATTTCTGGGTCAAACAATTGGTGCAGGAAATAGATCTATTACACAGGATCGAGCCGCTTCAGTCAAAGCCATACCTCCACCTACTACCATTAAAACCCTTCGATCTTTTTTAGGAACAGCAGGTTACTGTAGACCTTGGATTGAAGATTATGCCTCGATTGCTCAGCCTCTCTATGACTTGTTGAAAGGCCAGGTTAAAGATTCTGATACTGTTTGTATGGAAGAAATTCATCTCAAAGCTTTCAATGATTTGAAAAGAGCACTATGTCAAGCACCAGCATTAGGAATTGCACAATCTGACAGGCCCTTTGTGCTTTATGTACATGAACACTTAGGCTTTATGACTGCATGTCTAATGCAAGATCATGGGGGCAGTTTACGTCCCATTCACTACTATTCTGGTAAACTTGACATAGTCACTCAAGGGATGGGCCCTTGTCTTAGAGCAGTGCAGGCAGTTCATCTAGCTCTTCAGGCTTCATCAGGAATGGTGTTAGGACAGACTGTAAATGTAAGATGCCCACATGCAGTGTCCGCACTAATGAATCAAGCAAAAGTCACTTCTGTCACCTCTTCTCGTTGGGGAAATTGGCTAACAACTCTCACAGCCCCGAACATTGTTTTACAGCGTGCACCAGTTACAAACCCATCCTCATGTATGATGTCTGCAATGACTGAAGTTGTGTTAGAGGATGAAGGTGAAATGACTCATGATTGTGTTACGCTTACTTACGCACCTATGAGTGAAATAACAGAAACACCCATAGAAAATGCAGAATTTGAGTTGTTTGTTGATGGTTCAGCTCAAGTAATTGAAGGTAACAGACGAGCAGGTTATGCAGTAACTTCTACAAATGAAGTTGTAGCCTCAGGTCGTCTTCCAGATCATTTTTCAGCTCAAGCTGCAGAACTAGTAGCTTTAACTAGAGCATGCACACTAGCTTCAGGATCAGTCGCAAATATCTACACTGATTCCAGGTATGCTTTTGGAGTGGTTCATGATTTCGGTGTCATTTGGCAAAGTAGACAGTTCTTAACTTCTGCTGGATCCCCCATTAAGCATGCTGGATTAGTGAAAGATTTGATGTTTTCCATGAAACTTCCAAAGAAATTAGCGGTGATCAAAGTGAAAGCACATCTCACAACTAATACTACGGAAGCTAAAGGTAATGGTCTTGCTGATGTAGCTGCTAAACAGGCTTGTTCTTATGCAAATGTGCAGGTGTGTTCCGGTAGTACAGCACAGAAGACAATTCTGCCCCCTGAATCAATTGTTGCTCTGTACAAAGATGCTCCTCTATATGAAGCATGGACATGGTTAGACAAAGGAGCCACAGTGGATTCATCTGGTTGCTGGACCAAAGGGGGAAAGTATGTTGCTCCCGAATCACTGCTGCCATATTTGGCTCAACAAATACACAATTTGGGTCACAGTGGTCCAGCAACGATGAATCACAGGTTCTCAAATCAATGGTGGAATCCAAAATTCAGAACGATAGCCATTGAAACAGTCAAGAGATGCGTTACTTGTCAGAAAAATAATGATGTGCCAGCAGCAACTACAGCAGCAACACATACCCCAGCTCCACCAGGACCATTTCGTCACCTGCAAGTTGATTACATATCGTTGCCTCCTTGTAAGGGAAAAACTGATGTTTTGGTAGTAATAGACAAGTTCTCGAGATGGATAGAAGCTTATCCAACAGGGCGTGCTACAGCTGCACATACTGCTAAATGTCTTATCACTGATTTCATTCCCAGATGGGGATTACCAGATAGCATTGATTCAGATCAAGGTACACACTTCACAGGACAGGTAGTCAAGGAAGTGACTAAAATGTTGAAGATTAAGTGGAACCTACACTGCCCCTACAGGCCACAAGCGTCAGCACAGGTTGAACGAGCAAACAGAGTAATCAAAACCAGGCTAAGCAAAATGCATCAGGAAGGAATACCATGGGTCGAGGCGTTGCCAGCGGTACTGTGTAGCATGAGAGCGTCTCCTAACAGAACAGTAGGACTGAGCCCTCATGAGATTATTACAGGACGCCCAATGCAGATGCCAGGTGTGATTGATCTTAGAAATGCTGATGTACACATTGCCTCAGATGCTCTGATCTCTTACTGTGAAAACCTCACAAAGGCAGTACAGAGTGCCAGAGAGAGAGTTGAGTCGTGTTGGCAGACTCCACCAGAAGGGGGACACACAGTCATCCCAGGTCAGTGGGTCATGATAAAATCATTTAGGAACAAGCCATTAGAGCCTAAATGGCATGGACCACATCAAGTGATGTTGATTACAGCAGCTGCAGTGTTGTGTCAGGGAAGGAAAACTTGGACTCATGTTTCACACTGTAAAGTTGTTCCTCCACCTACAGGGATAGGATAGGACACACGGACCAGTGAGGGCCCAGGGAGGAACCGAATGCAACAGGCTTCGGGGGTTAACCCTGCGTGAAGATTCCCTCATAGGCTTTCCCCATCCATTAGTCCATCCTTACCTCACTGTTCCTTAGGTGTCATAAAAATTAAGATATAGGGAAAGACGGAACAACAATAGTAGACTCAGATCAAACCGAGGATACAACTCTAGTGTTTAAAGTTTTTACTACAAATGCTGCTCTGTCGTCTTTTTGTTTTTTCCTTTCTCTTACTCTGTGCAGATACCACTTGATGGCTGTCCCGAGACCCATACGCACCAACTTCCTCACCTGCGTATGAAGCCACAGCCTCTAAAAGATAATCAGACCCGCTGCTGAGCTAGCTGTCACGGAAGACAGAACAAAGAAAAAAATACACAACGCAGATAACCACATACGAGAACTTCAGTCATCTAGCAACATGATCAAGATTGCCATACTAGTAATCATCATGGACATCGCACAAAGTGCAGACTCCAGAAACAACATATTCTTAGAGCTGATGAATATGTCAAGAAATGCCTTGTTTGCTGGAAAGAACATTTGCATGCCACACCCGCCTTCAGTAAGAGCAGGAATCCCATGGGTGGCTCACCCCATCTCCAACTGTGACACGTGTACCTTATTCCAAGTTCATACCAGTGGAATATACAACAAGAGTACATGTCACAACATCATAACCCCTCCAGCTTATCCATGTTGCACTCCTGGATTACCATCCTGCAACCTAACTTCAGCTACTCCCATCATGACAGATCTACTCTTGCCTAGGACTTTTTCTTGGTGCATGGAAAATTACGCTCCAGCTTCAACTCCATTGGGTGAAATTCCTCGTGAACGTTGCAGCTTTGTGATCGAAATGAGATCAGAATCCCATGTAGACATTACTCCATCAGCAGGGATAGAGGAAAAGGATGTAGAAGAGTGTCTCCATAGGACATCATCTCTCAAGAAGCTCTTCGCAGTAAATCAGTGGTGTATGATTCCTCCACCGACTGGTACTTTTTGGTTATGTGGAACTTCTGTCTACAACATCCTACCCAGCCAATTCAATGGTAGGTGCACCTTGGTTTATGTTCTGCCGGCTATCAGAGAAAATACACACTCCACCCCAAGATCTCCACATCTATATAATTCAGCTCCTACAATGAACAAAGAAGATGGCTGCATTCCAGGACTCACTTGTGCACAAACATGGTGGTCAAGAACTTTTGGAGCATTAATCCCATTTTATGGTGTCATACAGGCCCTCGATCAAGTCAGAAGCTTATCAAATTCTGTACAGAAACTGGCTAATGATACGGCTTTTGCCCTGGGTAACATCACAGACACTCTCTCTTCGCACAAGATGATGATCTTACAGAACAGAGTGGCCTTGGATTATATTCTTGCATCACAAGGAGGAGCCTGCACCATTATCGGCCCTGAGTGCTGCACCGGATTAGTGGATCCAACAGAGGACTTGAACAAAATCCAACAAGACATTATTGACCTATCCACAAAATTACATCAGATGACTGAAGATAACTCTTCATGGTTCGGAAAACTGTTAGGTAAACCCTGGCTGTGGATCAAGGAAATAGCAGTTCTGCTGTCATTTCTCCTACTGGTGTACTATCTATGCGTCCACAGTATTAAATGTTTCATTCAACAAATGACTCATGCCCATCACAAGGAAACGACAGTTCCAACCATAAAAGACTATTACCCGTAAGAACTTCACGGACCCTAGCTGCATGTTGTTTCTGTGTCAACATGCTGTTACAAACAATCAACACAGAGCAAGTGTTAGGTGCCTGTAACGATCACAAGTTACAAGAAAGAACTTTCAAGTGTCTAAATTTGTATTTTTGTGAGAGTTATTATAGAACTCTCAAAGGGGGAATTGTAGAAATATAAACTGAAAAACCTTTAGTGTTATTCCATTTGTGTTAAGCTTCCTCCTCTTTGTATTCAAATTGTTTATGGGATGTTGACATAGTTTTAGTTCTCGTGACTTATCCTTGGGATGTTGACAGAGTCTTAGTTCCCGCAACTATGGTGCTAAAACCATTTGGTGATATCAGGCTGCTGAGGTGTTATATTTGGGAGAAACTTCCTGCCTCCTCTGTTCTGTATCTGATCAAAGGAAGTCACCTCTGTGTACTGTGTTAACACCTCTAAGGCCCGCCTATGAATACCTAAATGTATATAAACTAAATGTATCAGTTGCCTAGTTTAGACTTGTTTTGATGACTGCAGCATGAACCAGCACGGTTCTTGATAAAGAACTCTACTGAAAACCCAAAACGTCTCCTGGTCTGAAGAAACTTTACAACAGCACGCACAAGGCCTGTTTTCGTCACGACCTTGATTGGCGCTCGGCTTCACGTTTTTAATGCGCCGTGTTTTTGAACAGTTACATTTAAAGAGCCTGTCTTAAGCTTCCGCGAAGCTTCGTGTTGTGTTTTTGCGCCCTCATCCGAATGAACGCTTCCGGTAACGTTATGTGTGCGCATTCATCTGCGCTAAAGACGGCCCAAGATTATGTCGTATTTATAGGCTAAATAAAATAACAAATGTTCAACCAAACCTAATTATCTGACTCGTCTTTGTAGAGTCGCTACTGAGTTTTGATGTCAGCAAAAAATAGGGTCACATCATGAGCGATCATTGCTTACATTATCATTCAGAGAAATCATGCACATCCCCATTAACAGTCCTAATATGTATTACATGTAACTAGCAGTGTTGTTATGCTTAAATATAACAATTCATTTGAAATAACCCAATAAATCCATTAAATAATTCATACTTTTAGGGATTTAAGACAGGTCTGGGGCTATCCTAACTTTGAGAAATTATTTACGATGGTTTCTAAGAAGATTCTTTTCAAGAATTTGAATTATTCCTAAATTTTGTCTTGAGAACAATATTAGTTAAAAAGAATATTCTTAAGAAGAATTTTCGGGAATTTTTTACTTAACTTGGAAAATAAGAATAAAATGGCAGTTAAGAAGAAATTTCTTCTTAAGAATGTTTCGTGAATCCGGCCCCTGCTTCTTTGCTACTACGGTGAGCAACAAAAGATTGTGGACAACAATGTACTCTTGCCGCATTCACATGTTGTGTGTTCGTTTGTATTCAGCGCACAATGTTTACGTGCATGCTCCAAGTCTTCTTCTCCGCTTTTTGTGTATCTCTGTGGCAGAATTACAGCGCCACATATTGGTCTGGCATGTGTACTACATCGTTTTCAGTCGGTTTCAGTGATTCTGTGTGTACGCAGATATTTCCTGAAACGACTCCGTGTTTACGGAATTTTTTTTAAAGCTAGGCAAAAAGAAAGATCGGATAGGGAGAAACCTGGCTTTGTGTGGACGTAGCCTGAGAGAGCGCAGGTCATGGTTGCTTAGCAACGGCAGACACCACGGGAACAGAATCTACAGAGCGCTTTGAATCCATGGAGACTCAATCAAGCTTCTCTTCTATGTATTATTTCTAATCCATTCAAGCTCATTCAAACTAACTTCTTGCTAATCATGCTAGAAACTCGCTAATCATGTTAAAATCATGCTAGTAACTTGCTAATCATGCTAGAAACATGGTAGTAACTTGCTAATCATGCTAACAACTTGTTAATCATGCCAGAAACATGCTAGCAACTTGCTAGCAACATGCTAGTAACTTGCTACTAATGCCAGAAACATGCTAGTCATTTGCTAGCAAAATGCTAGTAACTTGCTAATCATGTTAGAAACATGCTAACAACATGCTGGTGACATGGTAGTCATGCTAGCAACATGCTAATCATGGTAAAATCATGCTAGCAACATGATAGTGACATGCTAGTCACACTAAAAAAACACGCAAACAACATGCTAGCAACATGCTAATCATGCTGAAGTCAACATGCTAGTCATGTTATCAACATGCTAACGACATGCTAGTCATGCTAAAATCTATCATCAAGCTTTTAAAAGTACCTAAAACTTCAAAAACCTAAAACTTTTAAAAACTTCCTGTTTCTTTTGTCTTGACAAACTTTTTTAGCAAGTTATGTTTGTTTTTGTAAAAAACTTCGAAAAAGTAGACTGCTAAAGTGAACGTCTATAATTAGACTTATATACAGTAGAGTGTAAATTTGAAGAAAGAAAAAAAAATTGCAGTTATCAGACAGAATCTGATAAGTTGCTTGAGCAAACAACAGGATGTTTGAAGTTTCTTCAGATGTTTTGATCGGCAGTGGGGCAATCAAAGGTACTCAAGATGGAAACTTGCAGCATAATTTACCCAGCTAACAAAAATATTCTAAAAATGATATGCTGATGTTCCAGTTAAGTTATAAAAACACGTCATCGTAATGTTGTCTTCAGATTCAAAACATTCTGTTTTTAAACATTATTAATGAGAGAACTTTAAACAAACATTCTATTATTGTTACTGGAAGATTGTTTAGAACTTTGAGAAAACCTTGCCAGAATGTTCTGAGAATGGTCTCTGTTAGCTGGGTATGTTTTTATCTTATTTTCCATTCTTAAATTGTATTATATAAGCTGTATCTTTGCTGTTTACATGTTAGCTGCTAAAGTTTTCTAAAGTTTCCAATGATTTGAGTGGGTGCAAAGCATAGCGAAATGTACTAACTTCTCCTTTGTTGACAGCTGACCCGTGACTCTCTGAAAAATAATCAAGATAGGTTCACCATCGCTAGATCACTGACATGATGAACTTGAAGCACAACGATGACTCCACTTTTCATAACAGATGTTTTGAAATTCTTCCAGTGTCATGAAATGTTGACATTTTGACCTCATGTCCAAGCAGCACTAGGTGAACTTCAGGCATGAATTAACTGCTGAAAATATGTTAGGTCTACAGAATTTAACAGAGAACCCAGCAGACCAAACCAGACCTATGCACCTGTGAACAAAGAAGTATAGAAATGTCTGGTGTGGAAGTTTAAACGCTGTACCCTGACTCCTTTGCAACCTCGCAGACCTTTACATGTCTTGTAATCTTTGAGTGATCTTTGTTGGTGGACCACTCCTGGGGAGTAACAATCTTGAATTTCTTTTTTTTTTTACACAATCGGACTGTGGGTTTTGTGTACTCCATACACTTTAAAGATGTTTTGTAACTTTTTCCAGCCTGATGGGCAACAGCACATCTTTCAGAATATGGGAAATTAATTATGTAAACATGCATATGCCTGTATAAGTATTTTCCTCATTCATAAATGAGACCTAGTTGGTTATTAAAAAAACAAAAAAAAAAACAAACAAAAAAAAAAACATATTGCTTTGATAATAAAAAATCTTTTATTGTTTCAGTTATTAGGATAACACTTAATAATCGTATACGGTCCAGTAAATCTAGCCTGGAATGGACTAGTCAATACAGGTAATAAAGCTAACACTTGCTCACCTACTTGAAAACTTCTGGACTTAACCTTGCGGTCAAACAGCCTCTGCATCTTTTCCTGGGACTTACCTAATTTTTGGAGTGCAATGGCTCTGGCTTCATAAAGTCGATAACGAAAACTACTGACATAGTCTAAGACATTCTCAGGTGGATCAGACATTTTCCATTCATCTGCTAGGACAGCAATAGGACCTCTAACAGCATGTCCAAAGACCAATTCATTAGGACTAAACCCTGTGCTCTCTTGCACAACCTCACAAATTGCTAAAAGCATCCAAGGAAGTCCATCCTCCCAGTCAGAGTCAATTTCAACACAATATGATCTCAAAAGTGACTTAAGAGTCTGGTGGAATCTCTCCAACCCTCCTTGACTTCGAGAATGATAGGCACTTGAAATATTATGTTTAACTTTGAGTAGTTGCAGGACTTTAGAAAACTGTCTGGACATAAAGTTTGAGCCCTGATCAGACTGAACAGTTTTTGGAATGCCAAAAACAGACATAAAACTTGTTAGAGCTTTTAAAATCGACTTTGTTGTAATTGATCTCAGAGGATAAGCTGCAGGATAACGTGTGGATGTAAGGCTTCCTACAATAAAAACAGACCATTTCACCTTCTGTACGTGTGACTGAATTATTGTCAGCAAGAGAGTTGGACACAGTATTCTGGCGGACACCCATTTTTTTATTTCTCTCAGAGACGCTCAACTTAAATTTGCTCTGATTACTTAAGTGACTAGCAGACACTTGATGTGTAAGAACAAATTCATCTGCCATAAGAGCAGCATTGGACAATTTAGTCACTTTGTGTTCATTAAGATACATAGCAACAGCACTTGGAACACAATTTTTAAACTCTTCCAGAAGAATGAGCTCTCTAAGCTGATCCTTAGTCGTAACTTTTAAGGAGGATCACCAGCGGTCAAACTAATTTTCTTTCTCTCTAGCAAACTCTAGATAAGTGCACTTGTCAGATTTAAAATAACTTTTGAATTTCTGGCGGTAGGCCTCAGGTGCCAATTCATAAGCATGCAAAATTGCAGACTTTGCGATTTCATAATCACCACTCTGTTCAGTAGTCAAAGCCGAATACACCTCCTGGGCTCTACCTACTAAAACACACTGCAGCAGTAGTGTCCAGAACTACCCCCCCCCCCCCCCCCCCCCCCCCTTAGGAGTGGCTTCCAGACGCTAAGAACAGTCCAGTAGTACCAAAGGTCGGGGAGGTGGGACAGAGTGCAAAGGGGTCGACCAGGTCCATGCAGGCTGATTGAGTTCAGAAGGGCGTGTAGTCCAGGAGGTGCCGAAACTGTAGCAGAGCAACAGAGCTGCCCAAGATGCTCAGGAGACCACCGGAATGGGGCAGACATTTTTTTGAGCAGAGCTGGCAGAGCGGACAGCTCCCAGGGCGGAGCCGGCGGAACAGACCCCTTCCAGGGCGGAGCAGGTGGAGCAGACAGACTCCAGGGCGGAGCAGACACCCTCCAGGGCGGAGCAGACAGACTCCAGGGCGGAGCAGACGAGTCAGACGCCCACCATGGCAGATCAGGCGAGTCAGATGGCCTCCAGGGCGGATCCGGTGGGTCAGATGCCCTCCAGGGCGGATCAGGCGAGTAGTACGCCCTCCTGGGCGGATCATACGAATCGGACACCCTCCAGGGTGGATCAGACAGGACATGAGCCCTCCAGTGCAGAGCGGAATCCCCCCAGGGCAGAGCAGACAGGACAGGGACCCTCCAGGGCGGCGCAGAAGCCCCCCAGGGCGGAGCAGACAGGACAGGAGCCCTCCAGGGCGGAACGGAGTCCCCCCAGGGCGGAGCAGACAGGTCTGTAACACAGAACAGAGACACACACACACAGAAAGAGAGAGAGAAAGTTCACAACCTAAGGACCAGGCCTGGGTTGACTGAACCCCCGGCAGGCTGAAGGCCTTAGTGACCACACTGGTATCGGGTGTGAGCTCTTTGGAGTGGCGTGGGTTGCTGGGCGCTACCACCGTGCAGGTAGCAGGTGCAGCATTGCCGACCGTGACCCCCCCTGCGACCCAGGAGGAAGCTGAGGTCGGCAAAGCCACCCCCAGAGGTTCTGCAGGATGACCTGCCACCTCTGGGGACTCAG
This sequence comes from Cirrhinus molitorella, assembly GCA_033026305.1. Taxonomy (NCBI): domain Eukaryota; kingdom Metazoa; phylum Chordata; class Actinopteri; order Cypriniformes; family Cyprinidae; genus Cirrhinus; species Cirrhinus molitorella. The sequence goes on from CM065129.1 coordinate 36,627,649, forward strand.
TGGTGGTGTACGCGGCCCAGACAACCCACAGCGCCACTCTCACGAGGAGTGTGGCTTCTGAGATAGCCAGCTCAGTTGTTGTGGCTGAGAGTTTATTTGGCTCAGGAACAGTGGCTCCGGCTTGACTTGGCTCAGGAACTAGGGCTCTAGCTTGACTTGGCTCAGGAACTAGGGCTCTAGCTTGACTTGGCTCAGGAACAACGGTAATGAGATTTCTTGGCTTAAGAACGGCAGCAGAATCTTGACTTTGACCAAGGTGGGTGGTTGTGTTGTGACGGGGTTCAGATGGAACTGCAGCAACAAAGCTTGACTTAGGGGAAGCAGCGGCGACGGGGCTTGTCTCGAGAGGCGGAGCAGCTGCGAAGACGCTTGACTCTGGAGGCGGAGCGGCTGCGAAGACGCTTGGCTCTGGAGACGGAGCGGCTATAACAGCGACGCTTGACTCAGGAGGGTGAGCGGCTGCGAAGACGCTTGACTCTGGAGGCGGAACTGCTGTGACAATGACGCTTAACTCAGGAGGCGGAGCAGCTGTGAAGACGCTTGACTCAGAGGGAGGAGCAGCTGCGACGACAGTGCTTGACTCTGAGGGAGGAGCTGCTGTGACGATGACACTTGACTCAGGAGTGACAGCTGTGACATCACTTGACTCTGGAGGGACAGCTGCTACTTCACTTGACTCTGGAGTGACAGCACTTGACTCTGGAGTGACAGCACTTGACTCTGGACACTTGACTTGACAGTGGCCGCTGTGACAGGACTTGATACTGGAAGGAGAGCTGCAACCGAACTTGACTCAGGACGGTCGGCCATGACAGGTGCTGACATAGGATGGGCGGCCATGATGGGTGCGGACTCTGATGCGATGGCCATTTTGTCTGGTGCAGGCTGTGATACGATGGCCATCTTGTCCTGTGCAGACTCTGAAGTGGCGGCCATCTTAACGTGCTTGGGAGACTGGATAGAGTGGAAACTAGTGAGTGCTGATTTAACTGATAACATGGGTGGGTCCATCAGACAAGATATAAGTCTTTTGTAACATGTATGGCTGAGAGTAAGTGCTGGGGAGTTGTAACATTAAAAAAATGGATCCTATAGTGGCGAAGTATTCTGTCACGCTAGCTCTGAGGAAGAGACGAGAGGCGTGCGGATCCAAATGCACACTTTATTAACAGTAATCTTAAAGAGACAGGCAGGGGTCAAACAGGGGCAGTTGGGAATGGTACAGGTAATCCAAAAACGTAGACAGTTCGAGCAGAAAGGCAACAAGGGTATCAGGCATACATTCGTAATTCAGAGGGCAGGCGTGGGTCGAAAGGCGGGTGGCGAGACAATCAAGAAACCAGGAAACTAGGGGGGTCGACACGGGAAAGGAAACACGGGAATGAAAACGCTCGGAAATTAACAGACTAGCTGAAAATACTTTGCGACGTGACTATGGGTGAACCGGTCTATTTATACAGTGAGCAGCAAGATGGCTGACAGGGGTGAGAGGTGAAAGGACACAGAAAGTTAATGAGAACAGGGTTATGGGAAATGTAGTGAGTTAATTGTCCATAAGTACATGTGAAGGCTCCCTCTAGCGGGAAGTTGAGGGAGCCACAGCGGTACAGTTTGTGACAGAATGCTTGTGGGTGTGCGGTGCTACAACAAACACGACCTGCGCATATAAAGACGGCCAAAGATTGTTGTATTTATAGGCTAAATAAAATGTAAAAATTAAATTAAACCTCCCTATCTGACGCATTTTGTAGAGTTGCTGCTGAGTTTTGATGTGAGCCAAAATAATTGTTTACATTATCATTCATCGCTGTCACGTCACAGAACTCGTGCACATCCCTATTTATAGACCTCGTATGTATCTAGTAGTGTTGTAAAGCGCAAATATAACAATTAATTTAAAATAACCTAATAAATCTATTAAATCATTCATACTATTTGGGATTTAAGCAAGTCTGGGGCTTTACTAACTTTAAGAAGTTATTTAAGAAGATTATTTTCAAGAATTTGAATTCTTCTTAAATTTAGTCTTTAGAACAATCTTAAGTAAAAAGATAAGAATATTCTTAAAGGAATAGTTCACCCAAAAAAGGTTTTACCCATGTCTTTTGAAGCAGATCCAACTGTTATTGTAAAGTGAGAATTAAAAAACAAATGTCTGTGAATTTTATTATAAGAGAAGAAAAGCTTTAGATTTTTGGCACGGCCTTATTTGTTTGAACTGGAGTATCGTTACACCGGCCAGGAACTCGACTCCTTCACGAACACGCATACAGAGTTTATAATTTTAAAAATACTAATATTTTTTTTTTATAATATATTATATAATATTATTTATTTTTTGTTATAAAAACCCATGGATCCACTTCAGAAGACATGTGTTAACCCTCTGGAGGTGAATGGGTTAGTTTTTCGACGGATATGTGAGCTTTTTGGAGCTTCAAAATATTAGCCACTATCCACCACCATTATAAAGCTTTGAAGAGCCAGGATACATTTTAAAACAACTCCGACTGTGTTCGTCTGAAAAGAACAAAGTCATATACACCTAGGATAGATTTAGAGTGAGTAAATCATGGTGAAATTTTCATTTTTTGGTGAACTATTGCTTTAAGAATTTTTGGGAATATATCATACGTTTTTTTCTTAACTTAGAAAATAAGAAGAAAATGGCAATTAAATATTTTGTGAATCCGGCCCCTGGTTGTATCAAACCCCTTAAACCAAGAGCTGTCTGTTGCAATCGCTTGCAGATAATCGCTTAATCAGCACTTACAGATGAAATATTTTTTTAATTTCCTCTAAAGATGATAAAGCAGGTTGCTTAAAAATAAACCTAAATGAACAGAATCTTGTCCTTTTATGGCATCGAATCCATGACTGTCCTATCAAAAAGTGAAGTTTTTTTTTTTTTTTGTAAATGTCAGATAAAGAGGAGGATCCTGACAATCAGAGAGTTATAAAAACACATCTGTCGCCTGAACATTCACAAGATTCTCAGCACAATACAGTGAGTTTGATTCATTTTGAAAAGTATGTTTCTTATTTCAGAAAATGACAGAATGCATGTCTATTTTCTAACAAAGTGATTTACTTCAGGTATTTCAGGTAAAGATCCCATCAGATCCTCTGAGCTGGACATCTGAAGCAATGATCGCAAACATGATTGTGAGTTTCTGTATGTGAAAATGCGAGTGTGATTTTGTCAGACGTCAAACATCAGGCTCAGATCTTGAGTTTGTGTCTCTCAGGTGTTGCTGTGTTTGTCTGCGCTCTTTCCCATGCTGATGGGGACCGAGGTCAAATCAGATTGTTTTCTTTCCAAAGACTGCTCTGATATTTATTCGAGTGGAAAAAATAGCAGTGGCGTGTACACCATCACCTCACTGGATGGATCAGTGCAGGTCTACTGTGAGATGGTCTCTGGTGGAGTAAATGACAGAGGACACTGGACGGTATGCATTTGAATCTAAACTAGTCTTTTATTATCTTCAGACCTTATTTGATTAGCAGATGCAACTTAGCGCAAAGTAGGTTATAAAAACATTGCACGGACATTGTTTTAAAATGTTTATACAATGTTAAAAAGACCAGTTTTCTTATCATGAATGTTGCATAAAGGCTACAAAATCATTTCTTTCAATGTTCTAAAAACGTTTTCACCTAAATCATGTTATTTAATGCTTATTAATTATAAGAATGCTTTTAAAAATCCTGTTTTCTTGTTATGATTAGAACGTTATTTAAAGGTTACATAAATGTTCCTTGCAACATTCATCAGGTATTAATAACATCATAATGACATTCTGAGAATGCTGTCCTAAAAAGGTTTTCTTCCAACGTTATGAGAACATATATCAAATATTAATAAAGTTACAAGAACATTTCAAATATATTAAGCCAAGAACTAAACATTTAAAACTGTATTTATAAACTGCTTACTAATGTTGGAACGATGCTTTATAAAGGATGAACTGACTATTTACTAATTCTTGACTAATGATTCATAGATTCATAGTGTGCAGTTATTATAAAGTGTTGCCAAGTTTTGTCATAACATTTATATAACTTTTAAAAAATAAAGTTTTTGTTTACTGTCATAAAAACGTTAAATAGATGAATGATGTGTGAAAGCAATGAATGATTTCTGAATGATTCAGGTGATTCTCAGGCGAATGGACGGCGAGGTGAATTTCTTTAGGCCATGGGAGAGTTATAAAAAGGGTTTTGGTAATAAAGAAGGCGAATACTGGCTGGGTGAGTGTTTTGTGCTGTTTTGGGCTTCAAAAGAGAAAAAAATAATATACTATCAGTCACACAGACAACTTTGGCATTCATATTTGGACATTTGTTCTTTGATTTACTAAACCATTTTTTTTATGTTTTTAACAGGTTTAGAGTTTCTTCACCAGCTGACCAGCAGGTATCAGTATAAACTCAGAGTAGATGTGGAGGACTTTGAGGGGAAGAAGGCTTACGCTCTGTATGAGTCTTTCTCTGTGGACTCTGAGGCTAATGGGTACAAACTGCATGTGAGCGGCTTTGTAAATGGAGGAGCAGGTAAAACAAACTACTGACATCTAATTTTTCAGTTTTCAGTTATTTGACCCTAATGAGAGTTTCTCCTTTCTGCAGGCGACTCTTTGAGTTATCACAATGGAGTTAAGTTCTCCACCTTTGACAAAGACCAAGATAGTTGGAGCGATAACTGCGCTATGAAATACTCTCTAGGAGCGTTTTGGTACAACAACTGTGATCACACAAACCCTACTGGTCTTTACTTGTGGGGGAAAGATGATGGCAGTTTGTATGTTGGGGTCAGCTGGTACCACTTAAAGAACAGCAGGAAATCTCTGAAGTCCATCACCATGAAGATGAGACGTGTGATGTAGAGCAGGGGTTTCCATCCCTACAAATGCTTCACTGCAGCTTGTGCACATCCACATTTTTAATCAATTGTCCTCTTAAATAAAAATGTGTTGAAACTGGGCTTTGTCTGCTATGACTCTAAAGCAATAAAAGTTTATGCAAAGCAGTATTTTGTGTTTGTGTGTTTTAATAAGTATTAACCAGCCAAGAAGACAATGCCATCCAATGTCCTTGGTCATTTTACCCGCCTGATGCTACATCACAGTACACCTGCACCGGTCCATCTTTTAAGGTGATGGTGTACACGCAACTGTTTCCTGCATTAACATCAGAGCAGTCAGTGGCAGGAAGACAATCAGTATTGCCCATCAACACAAGAAACAGTGCAGACAAACACAGCAACACCTGAGAGACACAAACTCAAGATCTGAGCCTGATGTTTGACATCTGACAAAATCACACTCACATTCTCACATACAGAAACTCACAATCATGTTTGTGATTACTGATGATTTGTATTTTCTTAGCTTAAGGGGTTTATTACAACCAGAGCATGCAAAAATCTTTAAAATTTAATCTTTAAAAAAGTATGTTTTTTTTTTTTTTTAATTGATAGTATATTACACACATAGCTACAAAGAAATGGCAAGAGATGCTTTGGTTAATAATGTAACCTCCGTTCCCTGAAAGTGTTGCATGTACATGCTTAAACTCCTGTTTTACCCTGAATACTGAAGCCTGATTTGTTCAGGTTTGTGTAGCTGCTCAAACAAAAGCTGAATCGACAAAATGCTCTTTTGTCTCAGTTGTAAAAAAAAAAAAAAGTTGTAAAAGCTCCATTTGAAAGCAGAATTGATGTCTTGTACTAAAGTTTGAATAGTGCCTCTGAAAGGAGGGGGTCTACCAGCAAAATTGGAGCTAGTGTTATTTACATTTTGGTCATTTAGTGAACACTAAATGACTAAAATGGGGTTGAATGCCTACAAAGGCTGATCCCAATGCATCTTTTTCATTATCAACATATATGTTAAAATCGCCCACTATTAAGACTCTATCTGCAGCCATCACTAACTCAGATAGAAAGTCAGCAAATTATTGAATAAAGTCTGTATGGTGCCCTGGAGGCGGTGGATTTATCCTTTGTACTTTTTTCTTCGCATGTTAACATGTTTATTCAGACGTTTGAATGTTTGCATGTCAAAAAGTCATCAAGAACTGGTTCTAACAAACCCCTTAGGCTAAGAATATATTAATTACCATTAAGGGTTTTCTTAACTGTTTTTTTTTTCCTGATTTGTTGCAGTTGGTTGCCGATAATTGCTTTATCCAAATTTTCAGATGAAATTAATTTCTCGTCTCATTCCTCTGAAGATGATAAAGCAGGTTGCAAAAAAAATAATAATAATAAAATAAAATAAAAAAAGAGAAATGAACAAAAACTTGTCCTTTTATGGCATTGAACTCATGACTGTCCTATAAAGATATGACCTGGAGGATCCTGGAGGAGGATCCTGACAACCTGAAAGATTTAAAGATGCATCCGTCGCCTGAACATTGACACGATTCTCAGCCCAAACGGTAAGTTTGATTCTTTTTCAAAAAATTGCAGATTGCATGTTCATGTTAATTTTATTTACAGTATTTCAGGTACAGATCCCTTTGATCCTCTGAGCTGGACGTCTGAAGCGATGATCGCAAACATGATTGTGAGTTTCTGTATGTGAGAATGTGAGTGTGATTTTGTCAGACGTCAAACATCAGGCTCAGATCTTGAGTTTGTCTCTCTCAGACGTTGCTGTGTTTGTCTGCACTGTTTCCTGTCTTAATGGGTACCGATGAGGTCAAATCAGATTGTTTTCTAGCCAAAGACTGCTCTGATATTTATTCAAGTGGGAAAAATGGCAGTGGCATTTACACCATCACACTGAATGGACCACTGCAGATCTACTGTGAGATGGTCTCCGGTGGACAAAACGACAAAGGACACTGGATGGTACATTATTTTGAAATATTTATTTTGTTTCTAAATCATTTTTAATATTCTAAGGATGTTATGTTGTAATTATGTTATTTAAAGGTAACATAAATGTTTCTGATCTATGCTTCCCTGCCTCTGCTGATTTATTTTTATCCAGGTGGGGATTAAAACACCTGGCGAACTAGCTCCTAAGTCCTAAGTTCGTGAACCAGTTCTGTGTGTATGAGTGACAGGTGAGAGGGAGCAGCAGCGGCACGATTTGTGACACTCCCATTCACTGCTCTTGAAGTTAACCCAACTATGACGACTTCCGCTGTCAAGAAACCTGAAAATGTGAAAAGGGTCCATAGATGGTATATAATGTGCGTTATTAACAGATTACATATTAGTGCTATAGCCTTAATGGAGTTCGGTCCACCTCCGCCTATAGAGAGAGAAAAATGTTTTCAACCCCCCAACTCTGCTTTTTTCACAAATCACACCCTGCGTATTTCAAATATTACCAAACAATATTCTATAAACATTAGTTTAAGTTTTGTCATAACATTTATAAAACTTTTTTAAAATGTCCACTGGGTTGATACTGTTTGTGCTGTAGGCTAATTCTAAATATGATTTTTTTTATGCTCTGTTTGGTGACGCTATATGAAATCACAACAGAATTTACATTTGTTGCTAAAGAAAGCGTGTGAAATTTAAAATGGTTATTGTTGTGTGAAAGAAATGAATGATTTCTGAATGTTTCAGGTGATTGTCAGGCGAATGGATCGCGAGGTGAATTTCTTTAGGCCATGGGGGAGTTATAAAAAGGGGTTTGGTAATAAAGGTGGCGAATACTGGCTGGGTTTTTGTGTCAGTTTGGGTGACAAAAGGCAAACAGAAAGAACGAACAAAGACACATAAAACTTACGATATTTAATCAGCAGTGCAATATAAATACAGATTTTTATTTGTGCTTTGAGTTATTACAACTGTTTTATTTTATGTCTTTTACAGGCGTAGAGTACCAGCTGACACGCAGGTATAAACTCAGAGTAGATTTGGAGGACTTTAAAGGGCAGAAGGCTTACGCTGTGTACAAGTCTTTCTCTGTGGACTCTGAGGCTGATGGGTACAAACTGCATGTGAGCGGTTTTGTAGATGGAGGAGCAGGTGAGACTACAGACATTATATATATATATATATGTATATGTGTGTGTGTGTGTGTGTGTGTATATATATATATATATATATATATACAGTGTGAAAGTATTCAGACCCCCTTAAATTTTTCACTCTTATATTGCAGCCATTTCCTAAAATCATTTAAGTTCATTTTTTTACACACAGCACCCCATATTGACAGAAAAACACAGAATTGTTGACATTTTTGCAGATTTATTAAAAAAGAAAAACTGAAATATCACATTGTCCTAAGTATTCAGACCCTTTGCTCAGTATTTATTAGAAGCACCCTTTTGATCTAATACAGCCATGAGTCTTTTTGGGAAAGATGCAACAAGTTTTTCACACCTGGATTTGGGGATCCTCTGCCATTCCTCCTTGCAGATCCTCTCCAGTTCTGTCAGGTTGGATGGTAAACGTTGGTGGACAGCCATTTTCAGGTCTCTCCAGAGATGCTCAATTGGGTTTAAGTCAGGGCTCTGGCTGGGCCATTCAAGAACAGTCACATTCTTGAATGGTTGTTGTAAAGCCACTCCTTTGTTATTTTAGCTGTGTGCTTAGGGTCATTGTCTTGTTGGAAGGTGAACCTTCGGCCCAGTCTGAGGTCCTGAGCACTCTGAAGAAATTTTTCATCCAGGATATCCCTGTACTTGGCCGCATTTATCTTTCCCTCGATTGCAACCAGTCGTCCTGTCCCTGCAGCTGAAAAACACCCCCACAGCATGATGCTGCCACCACCATGCTTCACTGTTGGGACTGTAGACAGGTGATGAGCAGTGCCTGGTTTTCTCCAAGGCCAATAAGAGAATCTTATTTCTCACCATCTCACTCGCTTTCATGTGTCTTGCACTGAGGAGAGGCTTCCATCGGGCCACTCTGCCATAAAGCCCCGACTGGTGGTTGACTTTCTACAACTTTCTCCCATCTCCCGACTGCATCTCTGGAGCTCAGCCACAGTGATCTTTGGGTTCTTCTTTACCTCTCTCACCAAGGCCTTTCCCCCCCGATAGCTCAGTTTGGCCGGACGGCCAGCTCTAGAAAGGGTTCTGGTCGTCCCAAAGTCTTCCATTTAAGGATTATGGAGGCCACTGTGCTCTTAGGAACCTTAAATGCAGCAGAATTTTTTTTGTAACCTTGGCCAGATCTGTGCCTTGCTACAATTCTGTCTCTGAGCTCTTCAGGCAGTTCCTTTGACCTCATGATTCTCATTTGCTCTGACATACACTGTGAGCTGTAAGGTCTTATATAGACAGGTGTGTGGCTTTCCTAATCAAGTCCAATCAGTATAATCAAACACAGCTGGACTTTTTTTTGGTCAGCAAGATGGTGCCGCAAATGGAAGCCTCGGTTTGTCGCTCCTTGGTACTTGTACTATTTTTGTTTGTTTGTCCTGTCTTAAGCAACATTCTCCTGAACAGTTTTACTAGAAACGAACTCCTGGACATCAGATATAGCACACCAAATAACTTTTTGCCGACATTCGAACATTCAGATGTTTTACTGGACATTTTAATCGGAGGAGCTGCAATCCTATACAAGTGCTCCAGGCGACGCAAACGTGGGAGGCGTGCTGGTGCGCTCGTGAAATTCCGGCAGCACGGTTTTAGGACTCCGCTGCCGAGCATTCATCTGGCGAATCTCCGCCCCCTAGCAAATAAATCAGACAAACTACGACTCCTCACCCGCACAAACAAGGACTTTCTAAACTCTGCTGCGCTTTGCTTTACGGAAACCTGGCTGACTGGAGCTATTCCGGACAGCGCGATACATCTTAAGGGCTTCCAGTTATTCAGAGCTGACTGCGTCACTGAGTCATCGGGGAAAACGAGAGGTGGTGGATTATGTTTTTATATAAACGAAGGCTGGTGTACAGATGTGACAGTTCTTAAGAGGATGTGCTGCCCAAATTTGGAAGCCCTCTTTATTAACTGTAAGCCTTATTATTCACCGCGGGAGTTTTCATCGTTTATTCTGGTGAATGTGTACATTCCTCCTGACGCGCGTGTGAGCGCGGCGCTTGAACTGTTAACAGATCAGATTACACATACAGAGCAGCGTTATCCGGACTCTTTCATTATCATTCTCGGTGATTTTAATAAAGCTAATCTCACCCGCGAACTGCCTAAATACAGACAGCACATCACATGCCCCACCAGAGACAGCAATATACTGGACCACTGCTACACTGTTTTAAAGGATGCATACCACTCTGTCCCACGAGCAGCTCTAGGACTCTCTGATCACTGCTTGGTTCATCTTTTACCAGCCTACAGGCAGAAACTTAAATCTGCTAAACCTGTAGTAAAAACTGTAAAGAGATGGACTGTTGAAGCAGAGCGGGCCTTACAAGCCTGCTTCGAATGGACTGATTGGAGTGTTTTTGAGGCTGCAGCTACTGATCTGGATGAGCTTACTGACACTGTGACATCCTACATCAGTTTCTGTGAGGACATGTGTGTTCCCACTAGGACTCATTTAACATTTAACAATGACAAACCTTGGTTCAGTGCAAAACTCAAACAGCTTCGCCAGGCCAAAGAGGATGCCTACAGGAGTGGGGACAAAGACTTGTACAAACAAGCCAAATACACACTGAAGAGGGAGATAAGAGTGGCAAAGTTAAACTACTCTGAAAGGCTAAAACAACAGCTTTCAAACAACGACTCTACATCAGTGTGGAATGGCCTGAAAGCCATCACTAGCTACAAGACCCCATCCCCCGGCACTGAGGCCAGTCAACAACTAGCTGAAGACCTGAACGAGTTTTACTGCAGGTTTGAAAAGCAAAAGCCTGGTCTCACACCCCACACCCACTCTGACCATCTCACAAAACAGCCATCAACACCCTCCCCCTCCCTCCCCCCTACTGTCTCTCAGCCGACACCGATCTGCGAATATGATGTATGCAAAGTCTTCAGGAAGCAGAAGGTAAAGAAAGCCAAAGGCCCAGACGGTGTCTCTCCAGCCTGCCTTAAAGCCTGTGCTGTCCAGTTATCATCCATATTCACACTGATCTTCAACAAATCACTGGAGCTGTGTGTAGTTCCATCCTGCTTCAAATGCTCCACTATCATCCCTGTACCCAAGAAACCAAAAATCACAGGATTTAATGACTACAGACCTGTTGCTTTAACATCTGTGGTCATGAAGTCATTTGAGAGACTGGTGTTGGCCTACTTGAAGGACATTACTGGACCCTTGCTGGACCCCCTGCAGTTTGCTTACCGTGCAAACAGGTCTGTGGATGATGCTGTCAATATGGGATTGCACTACATCCTCCAACATCTGGACAAACCAGGGACTTATGCAAGGATCCTGTTTGTGGACTTCAGCTCCGCTTTTAACACCATCATCCCAGATACACTTCAGAATAAACTGACACAGCTCTCTGTACCCACCTCCATCTGTAAGTGGATTATCAGCTTCCTGACAGACAGGCAACAGCTAGTGAGGCTGGGACAACTCACATCCAACACCCGTACCATCAGCACTGGAGCTCCTCAGGGCTGCGTTGTCTCCCCACTGCTCTTCTCCCTCTACACAAATGACTGCACCTCTAAAGACACCTCTGTCAAACTCCTGAAGTTTGCAGATGACACTACAATCATCGGTCTCATACAGGACGGCGATGAGTCTGCTTACAGACAAGAGGTTGATCAGCTAGCTGTCTGGTGCAGTCACAACAACCTGGAGCTGAACACGTTCAAAGACTGTGGAGATAATCGTGGACTTCAGGAGAAACCCCCCTGCGCTCCCCCTTCTCACCATCATGGACAGCACTGTGGCTGCAGTGGAATCATTCAAGTTCCTTGGAACCACCATCTCTCAGGACCTGAAGTGGGACATTCACATTGATTCCATTGTGAAAAAGGCCCAGCAGAGGTTGCACTTCCTTCGTCAACTGAAAAAGTTTAACCTGCCACTAGCACTGATGACACAGTTCTACTCAGCAGTTATCGAGTCGGTTCTGTGCTCTTCTATAACTGTCTGGTTTGGGTCAGCCAGCAAATCAGATATAAGAAGACTTCAACGGACTGTTAGGACAGCAGAAAAGATCATTGGTGTGCACCTGCCCAACCTTCAGGACTTGTACAACTCCAGAGTGAAGAAACGGGCAGGAAACATCATCAAAGACCCCTCTCACCCCGGATACAACCTGTTTGCACTTCTCCCCTCAGGAAGATGCTACGGATCCCTGTGCACTAGAACATCTAGGCATAAAAACAGTTTTTCCCCCATGCCATCTCCAGCCTTTTTCATCTTTAAAGACTGCCTCTTTCTCATGTATTATGTAAATACATATGCATATCTCTTTATTTATACAACTATATATAGAGTAAACAATGCACAAATTTGTACATAAATCTTCTGTTCCAGATTCATACACTTATTTTTTTTATTTATTGTTACGTTTTACTATTTAAATGTTTTCTGTTCTCATGTTTGATATGTATATATGTATGCATGTATGTATGTACCAAGAGCACCTTAAAAAACACAACAAATTCCTTGTGTGTCGGCACACACTTGGCGAATAATGCAAATTCTTGATTCTGATTCTGATGATCAGCTCACTGTCTGTCGCTGGCTGCTTGGTCGTTAAAAGAACAAAAACTTGAATTTAACATGCAAAAACATTTTATTAAAAATAAATATATCCACGTTTGCCATTACAAACAAAACTGAACAATTTTAATGACCAATTAATGGCTCAGCCCCTACATTATTGTTGTTGTTGCACATATTATTTAAATTATTTAAGCGTTTAGTGTTTTCCCCATAGAAAACCATTAGAAGAGAAATGCTTAGCTCAGCTTAATGCATTAAAACTCAATTAATATTATTAATAAATGATACTATGCACAGGCAGCAGATATGAGACCAGAATTCTAAAGCAACGCTTTTAATTATGCGTTAAGCGTTTTCATTTCAAAGAGGAAAGCACTTAATGTGACTTTGACTAGCAAGGGCCACGCCACACTGCAAATGTAAGAAAATAATCTTTATTAAGTATATTTAGGGATAAAAAGGGGAAGGGTAGGAGGGATGATGGGTCGATCTGGGCGTCCGTTAGACACTGGCACAAATTAATTTTTAAATCTGTTCAGTCTACAGCGTGGGATCCTATACCTTCTCCCAGATGGTAACAGTTCATAACTGGGATGTAAAACATGAGATGGCTCATTTAAAATTCTTCTAGCCTCTTTCAATGAACACTATTCATAGAGAGAATGAATACTAGGATAGTCTTTTTGACCTGTCAATTTATTAAGAAGAAGAGGGTGGGAAGGGTGGGTTTGAGAGAATGAGATGAGCAGTGCTAAAGGGTAAGTAAATAAGTAAGTTTTGAGAAGTGAGGTGATTGGATGAGGGTTGAGAGGGCTCAGTTAACTAGTTAACTCCCTTAATGCAATAAAACAGTGTTTTAAAAATACTAAACTCAATAAATGTTATTAATAAATCATATTTTTTACAGACAAGCAAATATGAGACCATACTGAGGAGGCAACACATTAAATGATCCGTTAAGCTTTTTAATTATAAAGAAAATGCTTAACATGTCTTAATACAGTAAAACAGTGTTTTAAGCATTTTAAAGATTTAGAATTGACTGACTCCTTCACTGTTTTTTTTCTTATATTTTGTTTAAATAAATATAATTTTAAAAACACTTAAGCGATGAACATATTGCCAGAACCACTAGTAAATTGTTATATTTAGTTTTCTAAACATTTTCTTTTTTTGTAAGATTCTGAAGAATATGTTTTTCTTCAGAATCATGATCTCCAATTTATATTAAAAAATAAAATTCTCAAATTATACGAATCATGAAGCTCTAGTTTACATGTTGTTTATAAATTCATTAAAATAGTTTAATTTCAAAAAGTACAAGCTGATTTTAAAATGCCCTTACATTTTTGCATTTTGTTTTTTTCCGTATAAATTTCATCATTGAGGATTGATTAAAAATCTTTTAAAAATCTCATATTGTCTCGTCATATCAGATTATATATATAAAGTGAAGAAAATTATAAAGTAGATAAATAATTTTTTATTTATTACTTGAAACAAGAGCAAATACAGTGAGCTATGAAAACATGATTGGATTAGTTGATTTTTCTGAGCCTGTCGGCAGAAATTTGTCCTTGTTTTAATCATAAACACTTCATTTTCATCACTCTCTATTTCTGCTTTCTAGATATTTATGTGTGGAGAACACATTGACATATTGTGTTTCCTTCAGTTGGTCCTTAATTTTGATTTACTCCTAAAAACACGTTACAAATACTGACATAAAAAAAAAAAATCTGCAGAAACCTTGAATAAACTATTTTAAATCATATATGAAGCCCACATGAGCATTGCCTCCATAGTTGGTTAATACTTAAAACACACAAAAACGTCACACTGATTTGCATAAACTTTTATTGCTTTAAAATCATAGCAGACAAAGCATGCTGAAAAGTCATGATCCCAATTTTTAATTAGATTTTTCAGCATATTCTAAGAAAGATCCACATGTAAGCATAAACCTGTGGATGTGCGTACAAGCTGCAGTGAAGGGTTTGTAAGCCCTGCTCTACATCACACGTCTGATCTTCATGGTGATAGTCTTCAGAGATTCATAGCTGTTCTTCCAGTTGTACATTCTCCCAATACTCTTCTGGATCATCCAAATGCTCTCTAGCAAACTTCAGATGGGCCCGGACATGTACTGGCTTAAGCAGGGGACACGTCTGGCAGGATTTGCGTCCCTGGTGGCGAAGTGTGTTACTGATGGTAGCCTTTGTTACTTTGGTCCCAGCTCTCTGCAGGTCATTCACTAGGTCCCCCCGTGTGGTTCTGGGATTTTTGCTCAAAGTTCTTGTGATCATTTTGACCCCACGGGGTGAGATCTTGCATGGAGCCCCAGATCAAAGGAGATTATCAGTGGTCTTCCATTTTCTAATAATTGCTCCCACAGTTGATTTCTTCACACCAAGCTGCTTACCTATTGCAGATTCAGTCTTCCCAGCCTGGTGCAGGTCTACAGTTTTGTTTCTGGTGTCCTTTGACAGCTCTTTGGTCTTGGCCATGTTTGGAGTTTGGAGTTTGGAGTGTGACTGTTTGTGGTTGTGGACAGGTGTCTTTTATACTGATAATGAGTTCAAACAGATGCCATTAATACAGGTAACAAGTGGAGGACAGAGGAGCCTCTTAAAGAAGTTGTTACAGGTCTGTGAGAGCCAGAAATCTTGCTTGTTTGTAGGTGACCAAATACTTATTTTACCGAGGAATTTACCAATTAATTCTTTAAAAATCCTACAATGTGATTTTCTGGATTTTTTTTTTCTCATTTTGTCTCTCATAGTTGAGGTATACAAATTACAGGCCTCTCTCATCTTTTTAAGTGGGAGAACTTACACAATTGGTGGCTGACTAAATACTTTTTTGCCCCACTGTAAGTCTGTGATCCGCTGTAAGAAGAATAAGATGAAGAAGAGGTAGTCAGTCTGTTGTGGAGAGGTAGGAATGGCCTATCTTATCTGGACTCACATTTCATTCTGTCGTAAACTTTTTGCTAATTGCCCAGTATACGTGAGTAATGCTTTGTTTCTTCTTTCTGTGATTTCATTTATTGTGTATGTGTGGTAAATGCTAATACTCTGTATTGTTTGTTGTAAAGGGGCCTCAGGTCATGCGCCTACTGTTTAGTAGTGATTGGAGAAACAAAGCTTTTCAAAGCCCATTGAAAATGTTTTATTGAAAGTATAGTACATTTAAATGCAATAAAAATAATAAAATGCCATTCAATATTTATTTTATTATAAATAAATATTAGGGCTGGTAATTTAACACGTAAATTAGATGAATTAATTATATGTAATACATTTTATCAAACAAAATATTTCTTGCTGAAGCTATTTTTTGTAATGTCTGTTTGATGCTTTACACAACCATGACTTTAAATCATCTTTTGGGAGTAATTTCTCAGCCAAATTTGGTTTGCAGTTAATTTGCAATTAATTATATTAATTAATCACTGCATCATGTAATTAATTGGACTAAAAATTTTAATTGCTTACCAGCCCTAATAAATATATTTATATTAAAGTATTTTATATTCATTTGCAGGGCTTGCTTTGTTTGTTTTATAGACAGCTTCTATATAAAGGCCAGTAGGGACTATTATACTTCTCATTATTTTAATTACACGAATGCCTTGTTAAAAATGTCTACAAGTTGATTAAACTGATTCGAGATCAGGTAAAAACCATAGACATTGGTTCAATGGTTCGCCACTGGTGGTGATCTCAGTGAACTTGCATGATTCACGGGTTTACACAGATTTCCCAAAGGCAAACCATTTAAATTTATTTATTTATTTTTTTTTTTTTGGAGGAATGACGAGAATTGTCTGGCTCAGTGGCAAAAGCTGCACTAATCATATTAGTGTGATCATATGCTTCAGTAACCAGCCTATATTGATCAGAACTGTTTTTTAGAAGGTAGGCCATAAAGACTTGCCGAGTCAACTCCAAGTCAAGTCTTGAGTCATTGCTGTCAAAGTCAAGTCACAAGTCATCAAATTTGGGACTCAAGTCTGAGTCAAGTCTCGAGTCTACAACTCTGCTTAATTGTGAATATTAATAATTCTGATAACGTCACCAACACGTGAGGACGTACATGATGCGTGGGGACATGATTTGGTGCCGCAGTTGCCGGTGTGGAAATACTATGGTGAAGAAATCTCACATGGAGTAGCATTGTCTAAAACATTTAATATGACCAACCCGATTTGACACTTAAGAACGAGACAAAACGTCAGAGCAGCGCTAGCAACATTAGACCATGACCATGGAGTGTCCTCTTCTCACCTCAAACGGTCTGAAGTAATCGACTCCAGTATTACTGAATGGTGCTTTGTCTGGGATGCTTTTGATTCTTCAGGCATTGCCGACCTGCTCAGTCTACCTCCAACTCTTAACATTTCTTTCTTGACATGCATCTTTCCTTGTTGCAGCATTTTTATTTATTCCTGAAACTTCTGCTTCTGGCTGTAACAAATTAGATCCAGCTCAGCCTTTACCATATCCTTTATTGTAGATGTTCTTTCTTTCAAACCTCTTTTAAAGATATCCATTTCTTTCTGTACTAGAATCTTTTGCATATTGGAATCTCTTTCTGTTTCACTGATCCTGGTCCGTATCTCCTTCCTCTTGCGACTTAAGGCCGGGACACACCAAGCCGACGCCAAACAACTAGTCTGTGGGCGTCTGGGCAAAAAACTGAGCTCGAACACACCGAACCGATGACACCCAACTACAAACTAGAAGGTGCTTTCTGCGCGTGCATGAGGATGTATACCTTTCTAGAAAGAGAATTGTGCATAATGACAGCGAGCCATAATGACACGTTCAAGTCCTCCACGCACTCTGATTCGATGTCTGAACAGCCAATCAGAGCGCTCTCTTTCTCTGACGGGCACAACAAGCCCGACGACGATTCAACATGTTGAATCGGGCAAACTTCTGCCAACGTGAGCCCGACGAGAGGAACACACTGAACCGACACGCCTCACCGACGCCCACAAACTGCCCGACGAAGCCCGACAGCCGATTGTCGACTTGGTGTGTCCCGGCCTTTAAATCCAGCAGGATTTGTTTGAGATGTGTTAGTTGTACAATGGCCTTCTTTAAGCGATGCCAGCTTGAATAATAGTGAAAAATACATTCTAGACATTCTATATTGTTCTGAGTGCATATAGCATTGACAGTGGAAATCTTTTTGAGCTCACTGTCATCAACTGCAAATGACATTGAATTCTCAGGTCAAACTGGCCACTCACATTGTAGCTTCAGCAGAAAACTAGGTCCTTTGATTGAGTTTTTGCTTTTCATCAAGTTGTTTGCATTTAGGCCTATCGAAGCTAGGTCCGCAGGATTGTCTGCAGAGCTTACATATCTCCACTGAGAAGGTTTGGAGGCCTATTTAATTAATGAAAATCGGCTTGCAACAAAAGTCTTGAATCTTGTGGAGTCATCTTCAATGTATCTCAGCACTGTGGTGCTGTCAGTCCAAAAGTTAAACTCCTCAAGATTGATTTGAAGCTCCTGTCTCAGCATCCAATCCATCTTAACTGCAATGGTGGCTGCTGTTAATTCCATTCTTGGAATAGTAACCTGCTTGAGTGGCGCCACTCTGGACTTTTCCATCATGAACATGCAGCTCCTTTGATCATGGTCATTTGTCAGCAAGAGGTATGTGACAGTCCCATATCCATTTTTGCAAAGTGGTGTAACTTGAGGTCTGTATGAACCCTGTAGGATTGATACATCTACTCGCACTGAATGTGAGTTGGCGAGCTTCTGCAAATCTTCCAGCCAGGACAACCACCTCTCACCTTTCTCCCTACAGTCTCTACATCCCATGCCATTTTCTCTCTTGCACACAAATGGTGCTTGAGGATCATAAACGGCGCCAACAACTGACAATATACCTCTTCGGGTAAGTGGTTTATTTTGCACTTCAGTCTTAAAATTAACATTGTCATTCTCTGTACACCACAGAATTCCCAAAGCTCTTTCAGTGGGAAGCAACCCACTCTCCAGGTCTAAGTCTTTCAAATCAGTGGCTCACTCTTCTTCAAGGATGGATAAAAGTACAGTTCTGCTATTACTAATCCATTTCATCAAATGGAAATCACTTTGACCACAAAGCACTCTGATGTTGCTTGCAAGAATGACTGCTTGTTCTTCAGTTGCCACTGATTTGAGGCAATCGTCAACGTAAAAATTCCTCAATAGTGCCTGAACTGCTTCTGGAGTAGTGGTGTTGATTCCATCTTCTGCTGTTCTTTGAAGAGCGTAGCAAGAGCAACACGGTGAAGAGGTTGCACCAAACAGGTGTACACGCATCTTGTACTCCTCTTCATCTTGATCTAGGTTGCCGTTCAGCCATCAGAGGAATGCCAGGAAGTCTGCATCCTCACTAGGTACTTGAACCTAATAAAACATTGATTCAATGTCAGCCATCATTGCAATCAGCTCCTCACGGAATCTGGTCAACGTATTGCCATAATCATATTGGTGAGGTCCCTTGAAGTAACTATTCAAAGAAAATCCTTGGTAAGATGCATTACATTCAAAGACAACATGGATTTTCTTCTTCTTCTGATAATAAATACAGTTGTGGGGAATGTACCAGATCTTCCCATCACCATGGTGTAAATTCTCGTCAGGTACTTTCTCAGCATACCCTTTCTCAATAATGTTGTTCATAAATCTAGTGTAGTCTTCATAGAAATCAGGATACTTTCTGAGAATTTTCTGGAGGCTCCTGAGACGCTGTTCTGCTACATCCTGGTTGTTCGGCATCCTGACCTTGTCATCTTTCAATGGTTCAATGGTCTGTACTCGAGACATTTCAGAATTATTCTAATAACGACGTTCAGGAAAATCAACATTAAACTGCTTCACCAGCAAATCTGAGAACTGACTAAGACCGTCTTCACTGCAGGGCCGTTGCTTATGCTGTTTATTTCCTTCCATGGTTCTATGGCCTTATGAGCATTCATTCCAATAAGTAGCCCTACAGCAGCCTCGATATGTGGAAGCTGAACTTCATGCAGGTACGGCCATTTCTCAATATCCTCGTGTTTAGGAATGTTCCCTTCTTTCAGAGGCAAGTCTCGCTGAGTCAAGATGTTGGGTAGATCAATATAAGTATTGCAACTCCTTGAGCCTGTCTTGAGAATTATTGGTCTTGTTTTTGATTGAGTGCTCAAATGCCTTTATAAAATAAATATATGTGGGGATGTATAATATATATGGGGGTTATTAGGAGGCCATGATAGACAAAGGCCAGAGGAGGGAATTTGCCCAGGACACCAGGGATAAACCCCTACTCTTTTACGAGAAGAGAGTCAGTACCTCGGTTTAACATCTCATTTGAAAGTCGGTGCTTTTTACGGTATAGTGTCCCCATCACTATACTGGGGCATTAGGACCCACATCGACCACAGGGTGAGCACCCCCTACTGGCCTCACTAACACCAACAGCAACCTAGTTTTCCCAGGAGGTCTCCCATATAAATTTTAACCAGGCTCAGCCCTGCTTAGCTTCAGTGGGCAACTGGTCTTGGGCTGCAGGGTGATATGGCTGTGGCTTCATATGGTTGTGCAGATGCTCGGGCTAAGAGTGCTGCACGCTTGGCCTCTGCCTTGACACATGCGGAACTGGTTTAAGATGCCACAGAACTATTTGTCACAGAACCACCTTTCCTTCTATCATTACGAGCCATCACCTCTGACACACTATCACTTGGTTTAACACCATCATCATTTTTATCTTGAGGCTCATGCTTGTCAGACTCATTTCCTTTATTTGTGGTTGAAATCTATTTTTCACGTCAAATATAAACTGCTTGAAATGCTCACTCTTGGGTTGAAACCAGTTAATCTGATCTTTCCCATCTTCGTCAGACAACATGAGTAACATTTCAGCATTCAACTTTCTAAACTGGCATAAGATTTAGCAAACAACATTCAGTTCCTTTTTAACAGTCTTCGCATCTTCTTTATCTTGCATTAATCTGTCAATTTCATTCATTTTGCGCATTAAAATGAATTCCTAGTCTTTCATTCTTAAGTCGATTAATTTTCTCTTCGGCCACCTTTGCAGTAGGATTTGGTGCCTTATTTTGGCCATTACCTGGCACGCTCGCATACGAAGAATCATCCGCCATTCTGCTTTATTAGAAAGCCTATCTTCACGCAAACCATCGCAGTTAAACTGATCTGCTACAATCGTTTCTAGTCTTCTGAACATTCACAAACTCCATTGTGAAAAGACTTCCAACACAGTACCTTCAATCCTTTTGTATCATCCTTCTAATGTTCACAGAGTTTTGTGGAAGGTCCTTTGAGTCTAAACAGGTCCTTTTGTCACGAGCCGGCCTCAGCTTTTTTACTTTTGTGTTGTAGCAGTAAGCTTCTATATTCTTTCATGCAATGAACAGTAACAGATAAACTCCGGTCAAAAAACAATGTTTTGTTCTTTGTCCCAAAAGCGCCCTTCCTAAGGGGTGCTTAATGGTGGTCCAATAATAAACAGAGCAAACCATTACAGAATAATTATGGGGGTTTTTATCGGATATACACAATATATCTAAACATATTACCATAATATCTACTCAAACACTTCTAAATTTAATGTTAAATTTGTTCATTTAAATTATGGCTCTTACAATAATAATTACAAATGGACAAACAGCCAATTTGCATTTCAGCCTAAACTCAATGTCATAATAAAATGGAGTCAGTTTAAATAAAATGGAGTCAGATTTTAATTTAACTTAAATGTAAAAACTTTGCGCACTGAAAAGGCAGAACACGCAAGAAACCTTATATCATTGCATACCTCTGTTGGGCCATTTGGGTGGACCTTACATTGCCAACCACAATGACTTTGTTCCCCTGGTTTAGCTGCTGCAACAGTTCTTCTTGTTCCTTCTTTCACGTGCAGATTATTGCTGGTTCCAGATACATGCTGGCACACTTTTGAAAAGCTCTGTGTGTAATGATCTTGACATGCATTGTGTTGAATACCTAAAAGTTATAAACAAGAATTTGTCGTAAAGGATGCAATAATTATGTTATTGATTTTCATTATTTCCTTTACAAATACCTTTTGTAATTGGAAAAATTATGCACCGGTAAATAAACAAATTACTTTCCACCACAGCATCTCTTAAAAAGGCTATAACATGAGAATAAATAAGATAAAATTTATCTCTGAAGTTGTGATTACTCTGTGACAGTGGTGACGGACTCAGTCGGTTTATGTGTTGTGTCCCGACAATCGAAGACTTCAAAGGAAACACTTTCCTCTCCCTCCATTTCAAGACAAGTTCTTTTTGTTGGCCTTGAATGTTTCAAAGGTGTTGAAGCCAAAGGTTTGAAAGTTTCACCAGATGTAGTGGCTGAAACACATGACACTACACGTACACTACAACGTTACATATGGGAATGTACTTGAGTCTTATCACCTTTGAGCTAAAGAGAAAAGGCCAATGAACATTGGCGAGTGGAATTTGCATGGAGCCCCACTCCCCCGTACATACGGGTAGCCTATATAAAATGGCGGCATGCATCCACTCATTCAGATTTCAGCTTCAGAGCCTCGCCTCTTGTAGAGCATATCTAAAAGAGATTTTCTGAAAGAAGAAGAGAGAGTGCTGTTGCTGCCGCGCTGACGTATGCAGCCGTTGTCCTGCGTCCCAGACGGAGGCCATCAAACACATCCTGCCCTGGCGTGCGACCACCAGGCAGCTGGGTGCCTGGCGTCACTTGGATTATCGCCAAGAGCGTCCCCCCTGCGGTCTCTACATCTGCTCCGCCCCCCGCTGCTTCCAAGGAGGCAGCCCCTACAATGCGGTGTCAAGTTGGCCGCAGGAGAGCGGTGCCGCCCGCTGCTTAGGGACCTGCGAAGAACACCCGCAGAGATGCAAAGCGTTCCTGACACGAGCAACCTGGAGATGGTAGAGATTGCTCTTTGGGGGATGTCAACATCGCCCCGAGTTCTGTTCCTGAGTGACACACTGCCGACTTGGAGCCTGGAATCGCCAAAGCGGGAACCAGGGAAGATGGTAATAGTTGCCCTGAGCAGCCCGACTTTTCTCCAGAACATTCTTCCTTCTGAGTTCAGTACCCTTCCCCCCGGGCTGCTCCACTGTGGTCACATCGGTCAACGTTCCACTGATTCCACTTGAACGCAGAATGGAGGCTTGGTTAGAGCTTCCCAGCCTGTCTCGCTGGTTGATCTGGACGGTATGACTCGGCTACGCGATTCAGTTTGTGAGGCACCCGCCCAGGTTTAAAGGCATCCTGTTCACATCAGTCGGCTCGGACACGGATGCCTCTGTCTGGCATGTGGAGATTGCTGTTCTTCTGGCGAAGGACCCAATCGAGCCAGTCCCTCCAGCCGAGATGAAGTCTGGGTTTTACAGTCCTTACTTCATCATGCCCAAAAAGAGTGATAGGTTACAACTGATCCTGGACCTTCAAGTTCTGAACTGGTACGTTCACAGGCTGATGTTCAAGATGCTTACCTTGAAGCGCTCTCTTTCATGCATTCGTCACCAGGATTGGTTTGCAGCCATCTCCCTGAAGGACATGTACTTTCATGTCTTGATTTTACCTCGGCACAGGCCGTTTCTTCTGTTTGCTTTCGAGGGTCGGGCATATTAGTTCAAAGTCCTCCCCTTTGGCTGGTTCCTGTCTTCCTGCGTGTTTACCAGACTCACAGAGGGTGTCCTGACCCTTCTTTGGTGGAAAGGTGACTGGTGACTGAAAGATGACTGGCTCTTCCCTGTGCAGAGCATCTCTTTTCTCGGGATGGAGCTGGATTTGGTCAACATGACAGCGCATCTCACCAGCGAGTGTGCACAGTCAATGCTGAACTGCCTGGGGTTATTCAGGCAAAAGACAGCGGCCCCTCTTAAAACTTTTCAGAGGCTCCTGGGGCATATGGCAGCCGCAGTCACACCGCTCGGCTTGCTCCATATGAGACCGCTTCAGCGCTGCCTACACAACCGAGTCCCAAGATTGGCATGGCACTGTGGCGCTCGCCAGGTCAATGCAGTTTTCAATTAGTAAACTATCAGTATACCTATTATTTTACTATTAGTATAGTTGCAGTACAAACTAAAAACATACATGTAAACTTGTACTGTACTCAAAGTTTACTACGGTTATACTTAAAAGTATACTTTTATATACCAGAAATTGGGACAATTTAGTCCAACTGAGTATTGAAATAGTACACTTAAAAGTATACTACTTGTACACTCATGTTTGTATACATACTACATAAAGTACTAAGACACTGGGCACTCAAATTGACCCACTTTCTAGTATATAAAAGTATACTTTTAAGTATAACCGTAGTAAACTTTGAGTATATGTATATGTAGGAACTAATTTTGTATATTTAAATATTTAGAAACAAGTGTGAAGAATTTTGAATTATTGTCTGTAAACGATGACAGCCGTGTTGCAGTTGTGCTTAACTTCCGCTTTCTTGTATTCTGCTGTTCGCTGGGCCTGGTGTCAATAAAAGCTTTAATTTCAGTAACAAGGTCGTTTTCAGTTCTGAAACTTACAGAATATTTTTTTATATATCAAAAGCTCAAGTAATAGTTGATTTCTCAATTCATGACCCCTTTAAGATTTTCTACTCCGATTAAAGAGTTTTTTTTTTTTTTTTTTTTTAAGAACAAACTGATTTGTAATACATGTATAGTTGTATGACCAAGTCGAGGTGTATATACTTACAGGTCCTTCTCAAAAAATTAGCATATTGTGATAAAGTTCATTATTTTCTGTAATGTACTGATAAACATTAGACTTTCATATATTTTAGATTCATTACACACAACTCGAAGTAGTTCAAGCCTTTTATTGTTTTAATATTGATGATTTTGGCATACAGCTCATGAAAACCCAAAATTCCTATCTCAAAAAATTAGCATATTTCATCCGACCAATAAAAGAAAAGTGTTTTTAATACAAAAAAAGTCAACCTTCAAATAATTATGTTCAGTTATGCACTCAATACTTGGTCGGGAATCCTTTTGCAGAAATGACTGCTTCGATGCGGCGTGGCATGGAGGCAATCAGCCTGTGGCACTGCTGAGGTGTTATGGAGGCCCAGGATGCTTCGATAGCGGCCTTAAGCTCATCCAGAGTGTTGGGTCTTGCGTCTCTAAACTTTCTCTTCACAATATCCCACAGATTCTCTATGGGGTTCAGGTCAGGAGAGTTGGCAGGCCAATTGAGCACAGTAATACCATGGTCAGTAAACCATTTACCAGTGGTTTTGGCACTGTGAGCAGGTGCCAGGTCGTGCTGAAAAATGAAATCTTCATCTCCATAAAGCTTTTCAGCAGATGGAAGCATGAAGTGCTCCAAAATCTCCTGATAGCTAGCTGCATTGACCCTGCCCTTGATAAAACACAGTGGACCAACACCAGCAGCTGACATGGCACCCCAGACCATCACTGACTGTGGGTACTTGACACTGGACTTCAGGCATTTTGGCATTTCCCTCTCCCCAGTCTTCCTCCAGACTCTGGCACCTTGATTTCCGAATGACATGCAAAATTTGCTTTCATCCGAAAAAAGTACTTTGGACCACTGAGCAACAGTCCAGTGCTGCTTCTCTGTAGCCCAGGTCAGGCGCTTCTGCCACTGTTTCTGGTTCAAAAGTGGCTTGACCTGGGGAATGCGGCACCTGTAGCCCATTTCCTGCACACGCCTGTACACGGTGGCTCTGGATGTTTCTACTCCAGACTCAGTCCACTGCTTCCGCAGGTCCCCCAAGGTCTGGAATCGGTCCTTCTCCACAATCTTCCTCAGGGTCCGGTCACCTCTTCTCGTTGTGCAGCGTTTTCTGCCACACTTTTTCCTTCCCACAGACCTCTTGCTTGAGGGTGTCAATGATGGCCTTCTGGACAGCAGTCAGGTCGGCAGTCTTACCCATGATTGCGGTTTTGAGTAATGAACCAGGCTGGGAGTTTTTAATAGCCTCAGGAATCTTTTGCAGGTGTTTAGAGTTAATTAGTTGATTCAGATGATTAGGTTAATAGCTCGTTTAGAGAACCTTTTCATGATATGCTAATTTTTTGAGATAGGAATTTTGGGTTTTCATGAGCTGTATGCCAAAATCATCAATATTAAAACAATAGAAGGCTTGAACTACTTCGAGTTGTGTGTAATGAATCTAAAATATATGAAAGTCTAATGTTTATTAGTACATTACAGAAAATAATGAACTTTATCACAATATGCTAATTTTTTGAGAAGGACCTGTATATACAGTAGAGTGTAAACGGACAAAGATTTGAAGGGAGAAAAAAGTCTGACAAGTTGCTTAAGAAAACAACAGGATGTTTGAAGTTTCTTCACTTGTTTTGATCACCAGTGTGGCAATCTAGTACCCAAGATGAAGCTTGCAGCATAATTTTCCCAGCTAACAAAAATATTCTAAAAATGTTTTGCTAATGTTCCAGTTAAGTTATAAAAACATCTCAATGTTGTCTTAACATTAAACATATCCAGTTTTCAAGCATTTTTTCCTTGGTTATGTGAACATTATGGGAATGTTACTTTTGAGTGTTCTCTGAACATTCTGAAACAAGTAGTAACATTACAAAAAATAAAAACAAACAAATAAACAAACATTAGATTCAGGAAAAATGTTCCATGATTGATTGCTAAATAATGTTTCTGTGCTAACATTTTTAAACATTACTGAAGAGCGGAGAACTTTGTACAAACATTATATTAATGTTACTGAAAGATCCTTTGAGAGAACCTTGCCAGAACGTTCTGAGAATGTTCCTTGTTAGCTGGGTAAGCAGTAAACTATACCAAAACAAGCGAACACACCTATAGATTTGATGTTAAAATCTTGTGTTATTTTGCAATAATTGAGCTGTTTGGTTAAGATAATTTTGTGTGTTGGATGGCTGTGCTAATTGTTTTGAGAACAAGTACAGTGCATTGGAGAAAAGTGCCAAATCAATTGAGAGAAACTGTAAAAAATAAGTTATATAAATAAGTTACTTATAACTAAGTGTTTTTTTAAATAGTGAATTACATGTGTTTGTTTTGTGTACTTCTAATTTGCTATCATTAAATTGCATTATATGAGCCGTATCTTTGCTGTTTACATGTTAATTACTAACGTTTTCTAAAGTTGCCAGTGATTTGAGCAGGTGCCAAACAAAGCGAAATGAACCAACAACTTCTGTGACAGTTGACTCGTGACTTGCTGAAAAATAATCAAGGCTTACCATCATTAGATCGCCGACATGATTAACTTAAAGTACTACAATGACTGCGCTTTTTCATAACCGATCTTTTGAAATTCTTCCAGTGTCTTGAAATGTTGACATTGACCTAATGTCCAAGCAGCACTCAGACACATTTCTCAATATATATAGTGACCTATCACTTTTTTTTTTTTTTTTTCACTCAGCGGGTTAACCTCATTGATGAGTTTTTCTGAGCCAGGAGATTTTGACCATCACCCACAGGGCCAAATGTCCCTTCAGGATGTAATGGATGCTGCATGCCAAGACATCACTGCTGACCAATACTAGGGGTGGATAAGACATACCAAAAGATTCTTCCCAAGATGCCAAGATTAGATAACTTTTTTTTTCTTCTGTGGGATCAATTACATTTTTGTATTGACCCTTTTCACAGGACTGTGATGACGCATTTTGACAGTCATCTGCATCCTAAATCCTCAGAAGTTTTTATATATATATATATATATATATATATAGATAAAAAAAAAAAATACCAAAAAAATAAAAAATAAATAAAAAAAATTAAATTGCTTTTAATGCAGCATCTATGGGAGAGATGTAAATTTGACATCGTTCTCTCTTCTGATTGCCATTATCAGTCTCTCTCAATATTTTTCTTCTTTTTGAAATTCGTGAAAACACTATTGTAGGGCTCTTCTTTCACTATTTGAGCAAATCAGAATGCAAAAAATATATTTGTGGTACTCTCCCATTCACTGCTCTCGAAGTTAACTCAATTATGATGAGTTCCGCTGCTGAGAAACACGGAATTGTGAAAATGGTCCATTTGAATTTATGCAGAAAATAAGCAAAATTCATGCATTTACTAAAACCAACAAAACAAAAATAGTGTAAAACACAATCTATGATTAATGCATAATTATACTGTCTACTGTATAAGGTCAGACCTGAAACCTAAAATAATGCAGTTTCTGTTATTCCATTAGATGTTAGTGTTTTTATGATATTGTGCTATGATTGACTAAATGTTCCTTTTGGAAGAGAACATGTGTTAGTGTTTTGGGATAATTTGATTTTGAGACATGTCTGCATTGTTTTGGTAGATGTAGTGTATTGTGTTCATGCATTCTTTTTTATAAACACTTGATTGTGGGATTGAATGTTTCATAAATTAAATAAATAAATATACAATATTTTGAACAAAAAGCAAAAAAAAACAAAAACAAAAACAAAAAAAACTATTCATGATAAAAAAAACGTAGATGGATTTGATCAACACCCCAAAGCCTGACAGTCATTATTCGAGTGATATAGATTGGGGGATTGTACTCGAGAACCTATCACCTCTGAGCTAAAGAGAAAAGACCAATGAAACATTGGCGAGTGGAATTTGCATGCCGCACCACTTCCCCGTACACACGGATATATAAGGAGGCGGCGCACAACCACTTAAGATTTAATTTGAAGATTTAATTCCTTTGTGCCGGCATCTATTAAGTTGTTGAATGATCTGAATGAGGAACATTGAGTGACACTGTGTTGTGTTTTCATGTATTGTATGTCTATTATGTATGGATAGCATGTTTTTAGGTGAATCAGGAGATTGGAATATTGAGCTTGAGTCCATTTCAAATTTCCCTTTCAGGGACAATAAAGTATATTTCATTTAATTTCATTTCAAGAGAAAGATGCCGGAATTGTGCATCAAATCATCGTATTGCTTCCAGCGAAGTGCGGCCCCCATGAGTGCACCGTTGTGCCACATTTCTTCCCTAGGCACGCCAATCTAAAAGAGCTTATTTTTTTTACACGGTCATTGAGAAAATCTCTGTACTTCTGGGTGCAGTGGCTTTTTGTCTTCCACTGATGGCCACAGTCGCTGCCTCTTGTGTCTGGGCCAACAGGATAGAATGTTGATCACTGCATCAGAGGAGGGACTTACGCCTGCTAATGCGGAAGATTCTGCTGGATAGCCCCCCATTGCGGTGGCTGCCCAGTCGGAGTCGGACGCAGCCGTGAGTATAAGGTTGGAGGTGTCTAAACCACTTTCGCTCGTGTGCTTGCGGTTCAACGATTGGCACGAGTAGCAACGTTAAACCTCACTCCACCCCAGTGCCTTTGTTCTCGGAGATGCACGAGGAGCTCACTAAGGCGTGGAGGGCCCCCTATACGGCTCGTTCGCGTCTGAGTTCCTCCCTTTTCACTACTGTGGGGCAGCCAGAGGGTACGTCGATGTCCCCCAGGTGGAGCGTGCGGTTGCAGTGCACTTGCGGGACCGTCCGCGTCTCCCGTCCAAAGCCTGTAAGCTATCGTCAGCTCTGGCTGCAATGTAAGTGTAAGCGGCTAAGTGGCTGATAATACATGTTATCTTAATCCAGCAGCAGGGGTTGTGTGATCCGTGAGGAGTTGGAGAAAACAATGACCAGGAGATGAAGGAAAATCCACAGGTTGATAAACCTGTTCAGGTAAGGTGTGTCCTTAAATAGGGAGCTGTGTATGTTATGTATATATATATATATATATATATATGATATACTGTATATAGAAATTATTTTGAAATAAAAAAGATACATAAACATCACATCTTAGAGCTAGGTCAGAGCTAGAGGACTTCATCTATGTTGCAGTTCTAGACAATTATGTATTGAAATTACCAAAGAAAGTGGAAAAAATAAAAATAAAAAATACAGTGGAAAAAAATTCTCTTCCATTCTTTTGAAATTTCAAGTGATTTTGGTGGCCACAGCCAATCTGCTAATATCAGGCTCTTTGTGCTGTCTCTGTCATTCCATGCACAAAAACATAGTCTATCACAGTAGCTGTCAGGTTTTGAGACTCTTTTGTTGTGTTTTTGATTTGGTTTAGTCCCTTTTGTCTTTGGTTTGTTCCATTTTCCTTTTTGCCTTTATTTGGTTTTGCTCCTGTCCCTCCCCTCATTAAGTCATTATTAGTTAATCACCATCACCTGTCTGTGTCTTGTTAACCACCCTACTTAAGTTGAATTCTGTTCATTGTTTGGTTGTCTGTTCTCTTCTTTGTGTGCGTGTCTCCGTTGCCTGTCTCCTATGTGGATATTCATTGTGGATTTGTTTTACTATCGTAAAAACTGTGCTTAACTTTTCTATCTTGTGTTTAGAGTTTTGCAAACTGAGTGCATGAGATCTGCAAACAGTGTCTAAACTCCCTGAATTTAAGGTTTGAAAGATTGATTTATTTGACAAATTGGTTTAGGCTATTGAGGGGGCAGTCGTGGCCTAATGGTTAAGGAGTCAGACTTGTAACTGAAAGGTTACGAGTTCAAGTCCTGGGTCTGGCAGGGATTGTCAGTGGGGTGAGTGAATGATCAGCGCTCTCTCCACCTTCAATACCATGACTGAGGTGAGACCCTTGAGCAAGGCACCGAACCCCCAACTGCTCCCCGGGCGCCGCAGTGATAGCAATATGGCTGCCCACTGATCCGGGTGTGTGTGTGTGTTCACTACTGTGTGTGTGCACTTGAATGGGTTAAATGCAGAGCACGACTTCTGAGTATGGGTCACCATACTTGGCCACACGTCACGTCCCTTTCCCCTGTCCTTTGAGAATTTCCACTATTGCATTGTATGTAAATGTTCTACAGCCTATACACAGTTTAAAGTTTACAGAAAAAAATAAGAGTAATTCCTTATTTAAATAATGAATTAAATTACAGTACCTAATTACTTAGTAACTGCCCTGAAGGTGCCAGAAAAGTTTAAAGACTGCACCACCTAGTGTTAAGAAGATATAGTCTAGTCCAAGTCTGGTAGAAAAATAAATCCACCGTCTCATTCTGACGGCACCCATTCACTACAGAGGATCCATTGGTGATCAAGTGATGTGATGCTACCATATTTATCCAAATATGATGAAGCAGCAAACTCATCTACATTTTGGATGACCTGATGGTGAGTACATTTTCAGCAAATTTAGATTTTTGGATGAGCTGTTGCTTCAAACACAGGAAAATATGCATAAACAAAGTGGAATCACATCCCAAAAACTATACATAATTAAACATCTCATAATATAATAAAATATCTCCAGATTGACTGTGATTGTGTCACAAAACACAGCAATTTTTGTTCAGTGTGGACAGATGTCTGTCACATTGCTTCTGGTTCAGAGTTAAAAGTAAATCTGCACACACAATGCCCTATAAAATAGACACGTGTACGTACAACCAAAAGACCTGAAAAGTTACATGTGATAAAACTGCATACAACCCGAAACCTAACTAACCCTAAAACCGGTACACCCTATTACTTTCACGCTATATGTGTGAAAATGAATAATGCACATTTTTGCTTTAACAAAAATATAAATATCACATTTCTGTTTTAAATTCTCCAGAATGATTGCTGCAGTTAGTTCTATTGTAAATGCTCCACTCAGGCTGCTTACAGAAAGGTTTGTGTATATTTTGTGTAATATGTTTGGAGGAACTGTATCTGTCCTTGCGGCATCGTCCATCAGGAGGCGCTGCTGCATCTGAATTCACATTGGTCGGTATCAATTCAAATTATTGATACCTGAGTTTGCTTGATGGACTGAATACATTTGACTAAATTTTGACTTAAATGTAATGGAACTTATGCCTTAAGGAAAATAGAAAATTATTTTATGATGAATGTGTGCTGTATATACTGTAATAATGTAAATAATATATTTTAATACTGCTTAAGACCAAGCTTTATCAAACCATCCATACAGAAATGCAATAGCCTATATGACAATACATTGTGCTATATCAAGGGCGATATACATTTCATTTTAACTCATGTACATTCTCTGGGTAGATGAAGATATACAAATGTTTTGTAATCTTTAAAAAAAAGTTCTAATCATAATATGAAAATGGAAATTTGTAACATTCTTAGAATATTTAATACGCGCTCCGAATTTCCGATATGAATTAAAAGATTAGCGAACCCGCTCCGAAGTGCCGTGCTGAATCAAATGATTTGCAAAAGCACTCAGAAGACATGCTCTGAATCAGATGACTCATGATGCCCCTCCGAAGCCCCGAACTGAATCAAAAGATTCACGAATCCTCTTTTAAGTTCCGATCTGAAAACATTATTCATGATACGTGCTTCGAAGTTCTGATCTAAATCAATCAAAGTCCTGATTCTAAATAAATGCTATTATACATGTGCTTGCTCTTTATATCTGAGCATGAAGATAAAAGATGGATGATGTGAAAGTTATAAAAAGAGTTTCGGTAATAAAGAAGTGAGTGTTTTTGTGACGTTCTGGAATAATAAAAGGCAAACAGAGAAATAATTAACAATCAATAATGCATAAAACTTCTAATTCGGACATCTAATCAGGACTGCAGCATAAATGCAGATTATATTTATTAAAGTTATTAAACCAGTTTCCTTTTATGTTTTTAACAGGCGTATAGTACATTCACCAGCTGACGTGCAGATATCAGTGTAAACTCAGAGTAGATGTGGAGGACTTTGAAGGGCAGAAGGCTTATGCTGAGTCTTTCTCTGTGGACTCTGAGGCTGATGGGTACAAACTGCATGTGAGCGGCTTTGTAGATGGAGGAGCAGGTGAAACAAACCGCTTAGGTTGTGAAACTTTTCTACATACTTTTCTGCAATCTGAAACCTGTTTCCCTTTACAGCAGCTGGAATTACATCACTTCTGTCTTCAACTTTTTAGATTTTTAAGAAATTAAAGTTTATTATCAACACAATATGTTGATTTTGTGTGTCGTAAACGTTAGCCAACTAAACAGGCAATACTCACGTAGGCAATACTCGTAGGCAATACTCACTCACGTATGGTTAAGGAAAATAGTTTCTTTAAATATATAATTCTGCTATAAAAGAAGACCATGGATACATACCTCAAGAATGGGTGAAAATAAATGAGTATTTAATAAAATTAATACTGAAGGCTGGTTATCACACCACATTAGAGCTGAAGATCTTTGCCCGAATTGGTCGGGGTCGGGCTTGAGCTCTGTCTTGAGCTGTAAATGAGCGGTCATGTGATGCGTTTCGATTAGCCCGAGAAAGATGTGAAAATGGATGGCGATTATGTTTTGGTTGCACCAGAAACTATGCATTCCTGCCAGTGGCAGCAGCAGTGAAAGGATGTTCAGTGCTGCTGGACGCACCATCAGTGAGTATTTGTGTGGTCTATGTATGGCACTAAATACATTTCTCCTGTAAATCAAAATGATAAAGCAGGGCCAGTCTAGGGGCCCCTGACCACCTTAATCTGCCCCTGAATATATACAAGTATGCATGATATAATATGACTACATATGCTATGGACTTAAAGACATGCAGTTTTATTTCAAATATTTGAATTTCAATTCAACATAGAGCAATACTAACAGAGGCTTGTATTGTATTATTTATTGTATATTTGAATCAATTTCAGATCCTAATACCAGACATATGTTCATGTTTAATATTTACTGCATAATCAGCCTACATAAAGAAATATATTTTGTGTTGGGTCAGTTACCTGTGTCTGCAAGTGTGCAGCTGACACACCCACCTAAACCATTTCAATATATTGCTTGTCCTGCCCGAAAACACCATTGCAGATAACATCTTAAGAAAAAATTAAATAATATACACATATCCTTAAAACTAATCTTGTGTAATACACTTCAAATCGGGTGATTTTAAGTCATTATATATAGATCAGTGGTTGAATCCAAGCAGCTCAAGGGTTTTAGCATAGTTCTTTGCATTCTGAAGGCATTCCACCTGCACTTTCGGTGTTAAATAATCTGATGTTATGCCATTTAAACACAACACACAAAGTTTGTTATGTCGAGATAATGATAAAATGAAACCAAATTTGATCAAATTAAACTATGATAAAATAACCAACTTGAGCATGCAAAAGATGCAATATGTGAACAGTTCATTAATGTCATGAAGAGAAAACATTTCATCAACACAGTTTCACTGATGATCCATAATTAACATTAAACCCAATCCCAGGATGGAGCGGCGGAGTGAATGTGGTCTGGACTGTGTGGATGAGGCTCATTGTGTCAGAGACGCTGTAGAAGGACAGAGTTCCTGCACTGTGATCCACAAACACTCCTATTCTACTGCTGGTGGGCTCTACAGAGAGATTGGTCTCTATGTTATTGTGTCTGAATGAGTAATTAACGGGAGTGCACTCCAATCTCCAGGACTGATCATTATATCCAAACGCACACACATCACCTGCTCCCTTCCTGCTGATGCTCTTATATGACACTGATATAAACACACATCCACTACACTCAATCTCCCAGTAACAGCATACACACACACTCTCTCTACACAACACCTGACGCCAACAATCAAATCTGTCTGGATGATCAGGATACGGCTGATCTGTGCCAGTGTAAGTAATCACTTTATTGTTCTCAGACAGACGGAGGCATTCATTCACTGTGTTCAGATCCAGAGTGAGCTGATGGGAATCTGATGGAGATAAAACACATCAGAATCAGGAATTATGAATCTGTTTGATCTTTTCATGTAGCTGAACTCTTCATGTTCAGTGTATCATCAGTGTCTCAGTACAGATGAGCAGATATCCTGTGCAAATCATCATTTACATCAATTATAAAACTTTTCTTTTCCCTTCTAGGAAGAACATCAACACACTCTGCTTGTTTTTCTGCTTGTTTTGTTACTGACTTACATTTGAGGAAGTCGTTCCTGGTCCTGGGAACAATGAACTTCTCAAGTTTGTCTCTCAGCTGCTGGACAGATTCTGTCAGACCATCAAGAGAGAAGAAAGAAATGAAGGGATCATCATTTATGTCTGTAGATTCAGGAGGTGCTGAGAGAGACTGGAAACTCTACAGAAAACAGAAATCAAAACTCATCAGCTCCACACTTCACCCAATAACCTGCACCAACCTCAATCCAGCACTTTCACAGCATCAGCTTCATTCTTCTCATATTCATTATATCACATTAGACCTACAGATTCTAGTGTTTGACACTTACACTCTATGTGAACTTTCTAGGAAATGTCCATCTAACAGCTCAAGCACATCAATGGAGTGTGACTAAGTGTTGAGTAGATTTGCTCAGGAAAAGCAGATCAAAGGCTACAGTTAGATCTCTGTTACCTGCAGGAACTGGATGTGATCCTGTGTGTGTGAAAGCTGCTCCAGCTCAGCGTCTCTCCTCCTCAGATCATTGATCTCCTGCTCCAGTCGCTCCAGTCGTCCTTCAGCTCGACTCACTGCAGCCTTTTCCTGATCTCTGATCAGCTGTATCAGCTCAGAAATCCTCTCACTGTCCTTCACTGCTGCTTGTTAGGACACACACTGATTTAGGCTTCAGTGGGACTGAAAGAGGAGAGTCTAAACTGAGACTGAGACAAACTTCTCTTCTTCTCCAGACTCACCTTATGAGACTCCACAGCCTCTCTCAGCTGCTGAACATCTTTCTCTCTCTGCTGGATTCTCTGCTGCAACGTCTTCTGCGTCTCCTTCAGCTGCTTCTGCAGGGCAAACGGATGATAGTGAATGACACAGAAAACTACTGACACTAAATCATCATGTGAACAGATGAAAAGTGGAGCTGATAACTAGTGGCTGTAAGTTCAAATTCCAGAAGTGATTATTAATTACCATGCTTTAATTAACATGAAGATTAAGTAAAGCAAAAGTGAAAGTACCTCCGACATAGGATTGACAGTGTTTCTAAATTCTGTGTAATTAAGCATCAACTCGACAACAAAAATAAACGAACTATTGGATTACTACACTGAGAATTTACTAGTGTAGGGTAGTGCTATTTTTAAATACCTGTTTCTCTGTCCTCTGTTCTGCAGCTGATACAGTGTCATGGTTTTTATGGTCATCCATACACAGCACACATATACATTTCAGATCAGTGCGACAGAAAACTCTAGGATCTTCTCATGTTTCTGGCAGATCATCTCCTGCAGTCGTCCAGTGCTTCTTTCCTTTAAACAGACTATCATGTTTTTCAAGGTGCTTCTGACAGTAAGAGTTCAGACACACCAGACAGGACTTGACGGCTTTGTATTTTCTTCCATTACAGACGTCACACTGCACATCTCCAGCTCCAGCGTAACAGTCAGCAGGACGTTTCCTCTTCTTATTTACTGAAGTTCTGCCTACTTCCATTTTACTGCATGAATACAGAGACACAAACACACAACAGCTCAACTACACTTCAGTTTCTCTTTTCCTGAACTCAGCTGATTCCTGTTTATTTGTTTCTTTGTTTGAGTGACGTGTGTAAAACAGGTTTGTCTGCGAGGCTCCTCATTCCTGGTCCTGTATTCTCACACACACTGACAGTGTAATGCAGTGTCTTTATAGTATCTGTTCTGTTCATGTCAGAGTTGTGCATCACTCAGATGAACCTTTTAAATTAATAATAATAATAATAATAATAATGAATTTAAATTGAGGGACTTCTTTGAAAAATTACACATTTTGAAGGTTGATAGATACAGCTAACAGATACAAAAATGTGGGAACAATGTCCAATAGCGCTGTGCTATAAAAAAAAAAGGAAAAGCTGTCCTGTGAGGCAAGCCCCTGATATAAGAATCCTAAGGGTGTCTAACATCCTAACATTTTTTGTTGTTTGTACGCTTAATAGGATATGCACAAAAGGTGTTTAGAGAACATTAAAAAAGTAACATTCTCATAATATTCATAAAATAATGTTAATGTCATCTTGTAACCAATGAAAAAAATAAATAAATAAATAAACATTTAAAAACAAGATACTGACAGAACATTTAGAAATAATGTTTTCATAACATAAATAGAACGTAGAAAAAATGGAATGTTGAAAAATAGAAAAATGTTTTTAGTACATATTTTAGTTAGCAGGGACACACAATGGAGCCGCTGGAGGTTTTGGGCTGCAGTCAGATCTGCTGGATCACTGTTTTAATGCTGGAGTAATGAGTTTCTCTAATAGCATGTATTGGTTTTAGTGGTAGAGAAAAACATTCAGCACAAAAACCCAGTCAAACCTGAACTCAAGCTCAGATTCCAGATGTACACATTCTCTCATACTGTAACACCTTCCTGTAGATGTGCAGAATTCTTTGTGTCTCAGGAGTCAAGTATTAAAAAGAAATTTGTTGTAAATCACTCTAAATTACACATTTTTAAAATCATTTTACGGTGAATTATGGAATGTGTCAATAGTGTGTCAGTAATGCAAAAGGACAACAGTAAACACTTTTTGTCCACAATTTTCAGTTGAAGGCAGTTCATCATTGAATTCAGATGTCATCTTCCAGCTCAGTTCAATTCAAATAGTATACGATATCGCTGGAAATTATGTGTCCCTAACTAAGCAAGCCAGAGGTGACAGAAATGGAGAAAAAAACCTTGGGAGAATCTAGGCTCAGTCGGGGGAGCAGTTCTCCTCTTTTCCTCTCCACAAATTAAATCTGTGTAAATAGGCCTTTTTCACAGCCTGCGTTCGAAAACCAGAAGTGTCGAGTAGTTGTGTAAAATAACTTCTGCTGTAGCCTGTATGAATGGCAATGCCCATAGCATGAGATGATTGTGATTTATCAATGAACAATTCATCATTGATGTTTCATCAAAAATTGGATATGACGAAACGAGGAAAACTGTTGTCATGATATTCCAACGCACTTTCATGATTGAAATGGAAGCACACAAGCCTGCAAATGTAAGTTATGCACCTACTTCAGAGACAGACCAGCTTTTCATAAAAAAAAGAAAGAACAGAATAGAAACATCAT
Source organism: Cirrhinus molitorella (assembly GCA_033026305.1). Lineage (NCBI taxonomy): Eukaryota > Metazoa > Chordata > Actinopteri > Cypriniformes > Cyprinidae > Cirrhinus > Cirrhinus molitorella. The sequence continues at coordinate 36,665,250 of CM065129.1, forward strand.
ATCACATTAAAGAGCAATAAAATCGGCATTCAACAGGTGTTTATTATGATAAAAAATATTACTTTGCACAATAATAAAAACAATAAGATTAACAATAAGATGAAACGGTGTATACTCAGAGTATTTCCCCAGCAGTAACATGCAGCCGTGGGCAGAGTATCAGTTAAAATAATCCATTTAACCTTAGACGATACCCTATCATATGTTTAATCTTCCAGTTTAATGTGAAACCTTATGTAGGTGAGCCGTTTGTAAGCAACGGCTGGAATTTGTTGGTGGAATTTGTCCGCGGCTGCACGTTACTGCTGGAGAAATACTTGGAATATACTGTTTTAATTTTATTTTTAATATAATTGTTTTTATTATTGCGCAGAAATTACTATGATTAATCTCCAATGTTATCTACTAGTATAGTGCATTCATCATAAGATGGTAAAACCAGTTATTTTTGAATAACTCTGGGATGAAAAATATACATTTACAACTCCATTTGATTTTTTTTTCTAGTGTATTATGTGATGTATAAGCTTGTCTGATTTTGTTGCACTTTAATGTGATATGTATTATTTTTTTTATTATCATTTTTTTTATAAAAAGCTGGTCTGTGTCTGAAGTACTGTGCATACATATACACAGCAGGACTTGCGCTTCCATTTAAATCATTACATGCACAATGGGAATATCATGATATTTTTCCTCATTTCGTCATACCCGATTAATGATTGGAAACTGTGGTTAATATATTTTGATGAAACATCTATGATGAAGTGTTCATTTAAATCATAACCATTGTGTGCTATGGGCATTGCAATTCATACAGGCTACGGTGGAAGTTATTTTACACAACTATTCGACGCTTCCTATTTTCGAACGCGGACCGTGAAAAAGGCCCATTTATACAGAGTTGTTGGACATCATCTTTAACAATTATACTTCCACTTATGCTTGGTACATTGCTGAGGCACTGACACGGGTTGCATTGTACAGTTATAATCAACGTTTTTTTAGAAGAGACAGGCGTGTGATATGAAGCATTCCAAGTATGTCCATCAGACAGTCTGTATAAGTGTAAGGTCCGATTTTCCCCAGAACTTTCAATGGTTTAGAAAATGCAGATTTCAAATTAGGAAGGATACCTGGCCGCTTCACTCAAACAAAAGATCCTTGTTGGAATGACACTTTCTTTGCTCCACGTTTGCAATCAGTGTGCGCTTTGGATCTTTGCTGCACATGTTTCACTTGATCCACAATGTTCTGCCTTCTTGGTGGATGAGGATGTTGCGGTACCTGTAATCCTGGGATGTGAAACTTAGTACGCATTTGTCAAGTCAAGTCAAGTCAGCTTTATTTATATAGCGCTTTTTACAATACAAATTGTGTCAAAGCAACTTTACAGTATCAAATGGGAAAGTAATATATCAATAATTCAAAAGAAACTTTAAACAATTTTAGTTTAAGGAAATTAATCAATAGTTCCAAATTAATAAATTGTTTGTCCCCAATTTAGTTGTTGTCCCCAACTGAGCAAGCCATAGGCGACAGTGGCAAGGAACCAAAACTCCATCTGTGACACTGATGGAGAAAAAAAACCTTGAGAGAAACCAGGCTCAGTCGGGGGGTCAGTTCTCCTCTGACAGACAATATTAGCATAGATTCCATTTATCTTGCATCAGGTGTTATGGGAAGTGTTCCCGGTTCCGGTTGACCTAATTAATGCAGCCTAACAATCCTTTAACATATTTGACTATTAGAAATATTTAAATGTGTTAAGTGTATGCCATGTTAAAGAGATGGGTCTTTAGTCTAGATTTAAACTGACTGAGTGTGTCTGCCTCCCGAACAGATTTAGGTAGATTGTTCCATAGTTTCGGTGCTAAGTAAGAAAATGATCTGCCACCCACAGTTGATTTTGATATTCTGGGTATTATCAGATTGCCAGAGTTTTGAGAACGCAGCGGGCGTGAGGGACTATAATGTGATAAGAGCTCCCTCAAGTACTGAGGAGCTAAACCATTGAGGGCTTTATAAGTAATTAGCAAGATTTTAAAATCAATATGATGTTTAATAGGAAGCCAGTGCAGTGTTGACAGAACTGGGCTAATATGCTCATACTTTTTGGTTTTAGTAAGAACTCTAGCTGCTGCATTTTGGACCAGCTGGAGTTTGTTTATAAAGCGTGCAGAACAACCACCCAATAAAGCATTACAATAATCTATCCTGGAGGTCATGAAGGCATGAATTAATATTTCTGCATTTGACTTTGAGAGCATAGGTCATAATTTCGCTATGTTTTTAAGATGGAAAAATGCTGTTTTACAAATGCTAGAAATGTGGTGTTCGAAGGAAAGATTGCTATCAAATAACACACCTAGGTTCCTGATTTGTCTTGCATGTAGCAGTTCAGCAGGCGCACGTGGAGTAGTCGAATGAAGTGTAGAGCTTTAGACTTGCAAGAATTCCATTGTGAATTCCTTCCATCCCTTGCCCTCCAGGGAAACAGTTAGTAAAGTGTAATTCAGAGTATGGTTAAACCGTTCAGTTAGCATGAGGATAGTACACAGAAGAGGTTCGATGAACAATGCCTCGGTTTCGCAAAAACATCTAAAACTCACATGACATGATTTGAGAGCCGTGATAAGCTCCTGCGGGTCACCTTCACAGCTGAAAACTGTTGACAGAAACTGAATGACCACTAAATAAGTGACCTGAGGCATGAAAGTGGTCTCTGGCCACTTACTAAAGTAGTCCACTAAAGTCATAGTAAAACTAAAGTCTGCTGGAGCCATGTCAAAATCCCCTCCTTTTGAAAAGTTTCTCCCATAGACCATTGGGAAGCGGTACAGGCTGGAGTGGTGGAGTGTGTGGACGACTGCTGTCTTGTAATGAAATTGACATGTGATGCACAATTTGATGGCTGATTCAACTTGGGCATCCATACCCGGCCACCAGTACAGTTCTCTGAATCTTGCTTGGTTCGGACTTTGCCTTGGTGAGTATCGTGCGCCAAGGCAATTAACTGTGTGAAGTGAACTATGCGAAGTCTCTGTATTACAAGTCTGTGTGTGCCTCTTATGTGTGTGTGTGCCTCTTTCTCGTCTTGGAGAGAAAGTTCATGCTGAATTCTGTAATATGGCACAAATTCAGGGCCTAGTTCTTTAGGAGATTTTGGCCATATTGGTCACGAAGGGGCAGGTGGTGGTGGAGTGAGAGACGGAACAGCAAACTGCGCAATAAATGTTACGGCAGCCTAAAAATACCCTGTTGTGGAACTCCGTGTCCAGAGCCCCCCAATAAGGAAAATGGTTCGATTGAGCGACTCGAATTGCGCATTTAGCAAACAACTTGTGATAAGTGTAAAAATGGGAGCCTCCATATGATAATGCAAATCAGCAGTTATCAAGATTATCTATGGCATTCGGAGGAACTGGGAGAGGCATGGTTGAGGCTAACGTGAAGGGAGGGTGACCCTGGGAAGAAGGAAAATACTGGAACTGATAGTTGAGGCACGCTCACGCTATGAGTGATCCCTGGGGCAGAGGGAAAAGAGGGAAGGAGAGGGGGAATAGCGGGCACTGGTGCTTGCACTAATAATGCTGCAGGTCATGGGTAAGGGAGGGGTTTAGGAGTGAGGTGAGGCATAAGCTGTGAACTAGTCGTTTTTGCCGGTGGCGGGCCAGCACTGGCGTGGCGGCTTGGAAAGGCGAAGGCCTGTTGAGGCTTGCGGAAGGTCTTTGGATGCGACCTGATGGCCGGGAACTCATCCTTGAGGGAGTGGTGAATTGACTGGGCTGTGAGTCAGGGCTGCCGTGGTGCGTGCTTGCTTTGTCTGCGGCCTGATGGAGGAGTGGAGTTTGGAAGTTCGCCCAATTGAAGGGAAGTGAAGAGGTCGAGGAGCTCCACTTTTGTGGCTTGGCGCGGGAAGATTACGCCAGCGTTGGTGAGCGCTGCACTTAAGATCTGTGAAGATGATGAATGCAAAGTCTTCAGGAAACAGAAGATAAGGAAAGGAAACCTCCTGCTTCAAATGCTCCACCATCATCCATCATCAACCAAAAATAACAGAGCTAAATGACTACAGACCTGTGGCTTTAACGTCTATGCTCATGAAGTCATCTGAGAGACTGGTTTTGGCCTACTTGATGGACATTACTGGACCCTTGCGGGATCCCCTGCAGTTCGCTTACAGAGCAAACAGGTCTGTGTCTGATGCAGTCAACATGGGACTGCATTATATCCTACAACATCTGGACAAGCCAGTGAATTATGCAAGGATCCTGTTTGTGGACTTCAGCTCCACTTTCAACGCCATTATCCCAGGTCCTCTTCTGTACCCACTTCCATCTGTCAGTGGATCACCAGCTTCCTGACAGACAGGCAGCAGCTAATGAGTTTTTGGTTCAATGTGAACAGATGTCTGTCACATTGCTTCTGGTTCAGAGTTAAAAACTTAAATTGGCAAACACAATGCACTTTAAAATGCACACATATATGTATGGCCACAATACTGACAACAAAAAGTTACATGTGATAAAACTGCATACAACCCAAACCCTGACTAACCCTAAAGCCAGTAAACCCTGAAACTTTCACCGTACATGCATGGACAAGAAAAGCTTTTTTTTTTCCATCCAAAACTGTAGGAAACCTCAAAAAAGACACTATACATCTCAAATAATGCACATTTTTGCTTTAACAAAAAATACAAGGATCACATTTCTGCTTTAAATTCTCCAGAATGGTTCCTTAGATCCTCTGTAAATATTTGTATCTGTCCTTGCAGAGTCGTCCATCAGGAGGCGCTGCTGCATCTGAATTCACATTGGTTGGTATTGTGTCAAATGATACTTTTTGATGGACTTTTGACTAATTGAATTTCAAAGCGAAAGAGTAAAGGGATGGCTGAAGGAAAACGGAAGTAACTTAATTAATGTGTGCTGTACATTCTGTAATAATGTAAATAATAACAACAACATTAAAAATATTGTTTAAAACCGCTTAAGACCAAGCTGTATCAAAACATCCATACGGAAATGTAATATACTTAGTTACTTTTTTTGGGAAGTAATGTGTTATGTTACTCTTGCGTTACTTTTAAAATCTGGGCAGGGCTTGCTTGTTTGTTTTTAATATAAAAAGTTTTTATTTTTGCAAATATAAAAGCCTTTTCACACCAAAATCCTCAGGTATAGAGAAAAGTAAATTTGCGTCTGTACAGTAAACCACAGAAGAAAGAAAATGTCAAATTGTAATGGTCTGGGAGTCTGCCTCTTTAAGACTCGGGGTTTTCCTTACTATGCCTCTGCACTCATGCAAAAGCGGGGAGGAATTGTCGTTTCCTATATCGTTCCGTTGCTTTTCCTTTAATAATAATACGTTACGTATTAATACTAATATTAATAATACGTAGTAGATAGTAACCTGCTTCGTGTGGTTCTTCGGTGACGCACAATAGGTTACGAAATGTCAAAACAGAATTATCTTGAGTAATTTTTGCTAATTGGGATTAATTGGATCATCGAAGGTCAGCAGCAAAGACAGTGGTTAATAAAATGGGATTAGATACATAAAGGAATTTTTTATTATTTAACATATTTAGGCTAATTGCAAAAATATTCTGAGTTGAAATTCTATGTTTTTTTTTGTGTGTGAGATAATTCATGCATATTCACATATATTCTAGAACTAAAGTAACGTCTTACTCCCGATTTCTCTTAACATGGGACAGAAGAGCTTTTAATAAATAAATGCGGGGAAAACGAAACTGGGGGTAACTCTCGTAAATGCGTTACCCCCAACACTGTTGGTTAATGACGTTCTAAGTGTAATGTTTCAGTGTGCAATTATTTTCAAGGAAACAGCGGTGAGCACTGGGGAAAGCATGACTAAAGGTCCAGAATATCAGTACGTTTTAAGTGTTCGCGAGTCATTTGCTTTAGTTCGGAGTTCGGAGCGTGTTCATGAATCGTTTGCTTCAGATCGGGGGTTCGGGGCGTTTTCGCAAATTATTTGCTTTAGATCTGGAGTTCGGAGCGTATTCGCCAATCATTTGTTTTAGATCTGGAGTATGGATTATGTCCGTATAAAGGATCTGTGCATTTATTGCATTATCACGGCGACCAAATGATTTAAGTTATTTCAAAGGTCCTTACAGCTTACGCCAGCAAAATAACTAAAACCCACAAAGACACTAAGCAAATATGTAATAAACACAGTAAGATAAAAATATCAGTTCTTCGTTAGCCCCAAGCTCCACCCACCCAATCTCAAGCCAATCAGGACCGTTTCACAGGCCTTATTAGCTGCACCTGTGGCCATAGCTTTCCCTTTTTTTGCATGTGGCTGAACTGTCCAGAAGACTTCACAATCCATCAAAAAAAACAAAAAAAAAAACAATGAACCACGAACTAAGCATTCGTTTTAAGAAAGGGAAAAGAACTTGTTTGGGTTATGCCGCAAGTAGGCAGGCTTATTCATATTCTCAGTGCAGATGAATATAGGCTATAATAATAAAAAAAAAAAAGGACTGGATAATAAACTAGGGCTGCAAAGAGATTAAAAAGTAAAGAGGAAAACGCTTAACGTGACTTTGACTAGCAAGGACCACGCCACACTGCAAATGTCAGAAAGCAGTTGTTATTAAGTATATTTAGGGATGATGGGGAAGGGATAATGGGTTGATCTGGGTGTCCGTTAGTGGCCCGGAAAAACTCAGGATGGGGGTATTGTCTCTGTGAAGTGTGGCTGAGTGATTATAGGACCCCCGATTTAATCTAGAGGAAGAGAGAAATGTTAAGGGTGGTTATTAAGAAAAAGGGAATGGGGAAAAGGGTTTGAGGGAATGAGATGAACAGTGCTAAAGGGTAAGTAAATAAGTAATTTTTGAGAAGTGAGGCGATTGGATGAAGGCTGATTGAGGTGTGGTCCTGCTCCCGAACCTCAGTTAACTTCCTTAATGCAGTAAAACAGTGTTTAAAAAATACCAAACTCAGTAAACATTATTAATAATTGATATTTTGTACAGACAAGCAAAGATGAGCCAATAATAAGAAAGCTAAAAGAAAGATAAAGAGGAAAATGCTTAACGTGACTTAATGCAGTAAAACAGTGTTTTATACATTTTAAAGATTCACCTTCATAGAATATATATATATATATATATATATATATATATATATATATTGTTCAAATTGATATAATTTTAAAAAGTTTCCAATGTTTTTTTCTTCAGAATCGTGATGCTCTAGTTTCCATGTTGTCTATTACTGCATATAATTCATTAAAATAGAAGTTTAATTTCATAAAGTACAAGCTGATTTTAAAATGCGTTTTGTGTTTTTCAGTTGAATGAAAGACTATTTTTCCTTACATATTTTATCACTGAGGATTTCTTGAAAAAATAAAAAAAATCTCATCTTCATATCAGATTATATATAAAGTGAACAAAATTAAATTAGTTTATACTTCAAACAAGAACAAATACCTGTCAGTGAGCTTTGAAAACATGTTTTGAATAAGCTAATTTTTCTGAGCCTGTTGCAAGGTTTGCAAAGTTTGTTCTTGTTTAAATCATAAACTCCCTTCATTTTCATCAGTTTCTCAGAAAAAACATTTTGCTTTAATCATTTTATTTTCACTGAAAAACAACAATATTGAAGAATAGTATTCCTTCTCTCTTTTTTTTTTTTTTTTTTTTTTTTGCAGTGTGATCAGAAGGCAGAAGAAGCTTTCTAAGATATGAACACACACAGAAACAACACACTGCTTTGCATAAACTTTTATTACTTTAAAATCATAGCAGACAAAGCCATGAACGTCATGAAGCCAATTTCAGCACATTTTTAATTAAGGACAATGGATTTAATTTTTCAACATGTTTTAATAAAGGTCCACATGCATGCATAAAGATGTGGATGTGCGCACAAGTTGTGAAGCGTTTGTAAGCCCTGCTCTACATCACACGTCTGATCTTCATGGTGACGGCCTTCAGAGATTCAATGCCGTTCTTCCAGTACCAAAAGAAGAGCCCATTCATCAGAGTGCCATCACCTTTCCCCCACCAATACAGACCAGTAGGGTTTAAATAATCACAACCTCTGAGCCAAAACCCTCCTTGAGCGTATGTTTTAGCACAGTTCTGTCCTGAATTATCTTTGTCAAAAGTGGAGAACTTATATCCATCATGATAACCAAAAGTAGTATCTGCAGAAAGGAGAAACTTTCATTATAGGCACTTTCATTTGGACGTCTAAAAAAAAAAATCTTCACACAATTGAAAACTGGAAAATTAAACGTCTGTAGTTTGTTTCACCTGCTCCTTCTACAAAGCCGCTCACATGCAGTTTGTACCCATCAGCCTCAGAGTCCACAGAGAAAGACTCATACAGAGAATGAGCCTTGTTCCCCTCAAAGTCCTCCAAATCTATTCTGATTTGATACTTATACCTGCTGGTCATCTGGTGAAGAAACTCTAAACCTGTTGAAAACATCAAAGGAAACTGGTTTAGTAAATCAAACCGCAAATATACATCTACACTGCAGTCTTGATTAAATAAGTTTTCAGTGTGCCTGACTTTTTTTTCTTTTTCTTTTTGTAGCCCAAAACATCACAAAACACTACTCACCGATCCAGTATTCACCGGATTTATTACCAAAACCCTTTTTATAACTCTCCCACGGCCTAAAGAAATTCACCTCGCCGTCCATTCGCCTGAGAATCACCTGAAACATTCAGAAGTCATTCATCACTTTCACAAATCACATCATGCATCTGTTTTAACTTTTTGCGATATTAAAATACTTTTTATCTGGAAATGTAACAGGCTTTCTTTAACACGTATATAAATCCTGTTGTGTGATTTCACTGGTGTCACCAAACAGAGCTGCAAAAATAAACATTTCAAGTAGAGCACAAATGAAAGGAAAGAGTGACAGTATAATATTTAAGAGTAATATAGGCTATTTGCATTTAGTGTAAATAGACACTCCAGTAATGAATAGAATAGAATAGAATAGAATAGAATAGAATAGAATAGTGTGATTTGTGAAAAAAGCAGAGGGGGGATGCTTCTGAAAACTTTTTTTTTCCTCTCTCCCTAGGGATAAAATATAATTATTAAAAATAACATTATGTTTTGGGCAAAAAAGTTCATAATCATAGCAATGTTTTTGTAGTCTATAAATAACAACATTCATGACAAGAAAACTGAACATTTTAGAAACACCTCAAAACAATTTTTCCAAAATGTTTTTATAAATTACATCTGTTAGCTGCATGGGAATTACACTGAGATGCATCTACTAATGAAAACAGGTCTGAAGATTATAAAACATTAGCTCAAAGTGAAATGCATACCGTCCAGTGTCCTCTGTCATTTACTCCACCAGAGACCATCTCACAGTAGACCTGCAGTGGTCCATCCAGTGTGGTGATGGTGTACACGCCACTGCTATTTTTCCCACTTGAATAAATTTCAGAGCAGTCTTTGGCAAGAAAACAATCTGATTTGACCTCAGTCCCCATCAGCATGGGAAACAGCGCAGACAAACACAGCAACACCTGAGAGACACAAACTCAAGATCTGAGCCTGATGTTTGACGTCTGACAAAATCACACTCACATTCTCACATACAGAAACTCACAATCATGTTTGCGATCATCGCTTCAGATGTCCAGCTCAGAGGATCAGATGCACCTGAAATACAGTAAATAAAACCACTTTGTTAAAACATGAACATGCATTTTCTGAAACAAAATACAACATTTTCAAACTGACCGGAATCAAACTCACCGTTTGGGCTGAGAATCTTTAATGTCAATGTTCAGCTGATGAATATGTCTTTAAATATATTTCTGATTGTCAGGATCCTCGACTTCATCTGACATTTACACAAAAAAAAACAAAAAGCCTTCAAATCTTGATAGGACAGTTATGAGTTCAATGCCATAAAAGGACAAGATTCTGTTCATTTAATTTTTTTTTTTTTTTTTGACCAACCTGCTTTATCATCTTCAGAGGAATTAAAATGAAAATGTATTTCATCAGAATGTGTTGATTGCAACAGACACATTAAGAAAAACAATTAAGAAATACCTTTTTTTGTTTGTTTGTTTATGGGGTTTAAAACAAGCAGGTCCTGATGCCTTGTTGACTTGCAAATACTCAAGCATTATTTACATTTTGTTGATGACTAAACATTTGGTGACATGCTATAAAATCAAACTGATGCACTTTATTGTTAATGCTTTTTTTATTTATTTTTTTTATTTTACAAATTAGGACTTTTGTAAGACCTTTTTCTAACAAAGTAAATAAAGTTTGAATACCAAATTGGAGGGAACACAATATGTCAGTCACACTACAAAACAGCCAATCACAAATTGGTGCTATATTTGATTGAACTCCAAATATGTTTCTATTTTGTTATCTTTCCAACACTCTCCATATATATATATATATATATATATATATATATATATAATTTTTTTTTTTTTTTGCTGAGACAGCCTTAGCCAGCTCATTCACTATGTTACCTTTGAGGTTAACAAACTTGCTCAATTACAGACTATATTGTAAGTGCTCTCTTTGTTGAAATAGTTTTTGTTGCTCTTAAACTTGCACTAAAACTGTACAATTACGTCGACAATATCACTGGAAATTTAGTGTGCCAACTAAGCAAGTCAGAGGCAACAGCGGCATGGAAACAAAACTCCATCTGTGACAGAAATGGAGGAAAACAGTTGGGAGTTCTTTGGAAAAGAAAAACGGGAGAAACATTTGCTAATGAAGTTGACTACACTGGGCGCTGTGTGAGCGTGCAATCGTCATGCACAGTTTATTGAAAGATGTGGGGGTTTTTTTGGCCATTATTTTGCGTTATGCTGTCATCACCGTGGCTAAAAAGCAGCGCATGAAACACTGCTTATATTTATATTTTATTCTTTAATAAATCTGGTGTGGCACATTTTTTTTCATGCCACCTTGGTATATCTGCCCATGCTGTATTTATGTTTTGTATGTATTAAATCATATATGAAGCCCACATGAGCATTGCCTTCATAGTTGGTTAATAATTAAAACACACAGAAACAACACACTGCTTTGCATAAACTTTTATTGCTTTAAAATCATAGCAGACAAAGCGTGCAGAAAAGTCACGAACCCAATTTCAACACATTTTTATTTAAGGACAATGGATTTAATTTTACATATTTTAATAAAGATCCACATGCACGTATAAGGTTGTGGATGTGCGCACAAGCTGCAGTGAAGGGTTTGTAAGCCCTGCTCTACATCACACGTCTGATCTTCATGGTGACGGTCTTCAGAGATTCATAGCTGCCCTTCCAGTAGTACCAGGTGGGCCCAGTCTTATAACTGCCGTCACCTTTCCCCCACCAATACAGACCAGTCGGGTTTGTATAAGCACAACCTTTGTACCAAAACCCTCCTTGAGCGTATGTTTTAGCACAGTTTTGTCCTGAATTATCTTTGTCAAAGGTGGAGAACTTCATTCCATTGTGATAACTAAAAGTCTGACCTGCAGAAAAGAGGCACTTTCATTTGGACTTTTTCATTTTCGTTTGAATTTAATTATTTTATATATATAATTTGTTTATGCATCATTTAAAACATTCTATTCTTCCTTCATCATTAGAGTCACACAACTGAAAACTAGAAAATTAAACGTCTGTACTTTGTCTCACCTGCTCCTCCACTTACAAAGCCGCTCACATGTAGTTTGTACGCATCAGCCTCAGAGCCCACAGAGAAAGACTCGTACACAGAATAAGCCTTCTTCCCTTGAAAGTCCTCCAAATCTACTCTGAGTTTATACTTATACCTGCTGGTCATCTGGTAAAGAAACTCTAAACCTGTTGAAAACATAGGAAACTGGTTTAGTAAATCAAACAACAAATATAAGTCTGCATTTATACTGCAGTGCTTATTAAATGTTAAATAAGTTTTCATTGTGCCTGATTGTTTTTTCCCCCTCTTTTTAATCCCAAAGCGTCACAAAAACACTCACCGACCCAGTATTCGCCTTCTTTATTACCAAACCCCTTTTTATAACTCTCCCATGGCCTAAAGAAATTCACCTCACCGTCCATTCGCCTGAGAATCACCTGAAACATTCAGTAATCATTTCACATCATTCATCTACTTAACTTTTTACCATATTAAAATACTTTTTATTTGGAAATTTAACAGGCTTTCATTAGCAACAAATGTAAATCCTGTTGTGTGATTTCACTGGTGTCACCAAACAGAGCTGCAAAAATAAACATTTCAAGTAGAGCACAAATGACAGGACTGAGTGACATTATAATATTTAATAATAATATATATGTTACTATAAAATATGCAAATGTTATCAACCGATTGTACTATACCATGGTATCAATCACGACAGGAATTTTTTTTTTATATATAAAATATAATTATTAAAAATAACATTACGTTTTGGGTGAAAAAGTTCATGGAACATAGCAATGTTTTTGTAGTCTATAAATAACATTCATGACAAGAAAACTGAACATTTTAGAAACACCTCAAAACAATCTTTCCAATTTTTTTTTTTATAAACTACATTTGTTAGCCGCATGGGAATCACACTGAGATGCATCTGCTAATGAAAATAGGTCTAAAGATAATACAACATTAGCTCAAAGTGAAATGCGTACCGTCCAGTGTCCTCTGTCATTTACTCCACCAGAGACCATCTCACAGTAGACCTGCAGTGGTCCATCCAGTGTGGTGATGGTGTACACGCCACTGCTATTTTTCCCACTCAAATAAATATCAGAGCAGTCTTTTTCAAGAAAACAATCTGATTTGACCTCAGTCCCCATCAACACAGGAAACAGCGCAGACAAACACAGCAACACCTGAGAGACACAAACTCAAGATCTGAGCCTGATGTTTGACGTCTGACAAAATCACACTCACATTCTCACATACAGAAACTCACAATCATGTTTGCGATCATCACTTCAGACGTCCAGCTCAGAGGATCAGATGCACCTGAAATACAGTAAATAAAACCACTTTGTTAAAACATGAACATGCATTTTCTGAAATAAAATACATAAGTTTCAAACTGGCCAGAATTAAACTCACCGTTTGGGCTGAGAATCTTGTTAATGTTCAGTTGATGAATGTGTCTTTAAATATCTTTCTGATTGTCAGGATCCTCCTCTTCATCTGACAAAAATCTTAAAATCTTGATAGGACAGTCATGAGTTTGTTGCCATAAAAGGACAAGATTCTGTTCATTTCATTTTTTTTTTTTTTTTTTTTTTTTTTTTTTTTGACCAACCTGCTTTATCATCTTCAGAGGAATTAAAATAAAAATGTATTTCACTGGAATGTGTTGATTGCAACAGACACATTAAGAAAAACAATTAAGAAATACCTTTTTTTTTTTTTTTTTTTTTTTTAGTTTAAGGGGTTTGATGCAAGCAGGTCCTAATGCCTTGTTGACGCGCAAATACTCAAACATTATTTACATTTAGTTGATGACTAAACATTTGGTGACACTATAAAATCAACAACAACAAAATACATTTGTTTAGAGAGTTTATGGGAAATGGGGTCTCTACAGAGTCTATACAAAAACACAGTGGAGAGGTGGCTCCCTCTAGAGGGGAAAAAAGGGAGCCACAACGGTACAGTTCGTGACAGAGCCCCCCCCTTAGGAGCGGCTTCCAGACGCTCCAAACAGTCCAACAACAATAACAACAGGGAAGGGAGGGGCAGGGCAGAATGCAGACGGGTGGGCCAGGTCCGTGAGGGCTGATGGGGTTAGGAAAGGCACATAGTCCAGCATAACAACAGAGCTGCCCGAAAAGCTCAGGAGACCACCAGAACGCGGCAGACAGATTCCAGGGCGGAGCCGACGGATCAGACGCCCACCAGGGTGGATCAGGCGGGTCAGGCGCCCTCCAGGGCGGGTCAGGCGCCCTCCAGGGCGGTTTAGGAGGGTCAGACGCCCCCCAAGGCGGATCAGACAGGACAAGAGCGCTCCAGGGCAGCGCAGAAGCCCCCCAGGGCAGAGCAGACAGGACAGAAGCCCTCCAGGGCAGCACGGAAGCCCCCCAGGGCGGAGCAGACAGGTCTGTAACATAGAGCATAGACAGACGCACACACAGCGAGAGAGAATTATACACCCTCCAGGGCGGATCAGGCGAATCGGACGCCCTCCAGGGCGGATCAGACAGGACAAGAGCCCTCCAAGGCAGCGCAGAAGCCCCCCAGGGCGGAGGAGTTAGGACAGGAGCCCTCCAGGGCAGCACGGAAGCCCCCCAGGGCGGAGCAGCAGCCAGCCAGAGCAGAGCAAGCACCCACCAGGGCAGAGCAGACAGACCTGGAACACAAAGCAGAGACAGACACATAGAGAGAAAGAGAGAGAGTTCGGTGCCCCAGTCCCAGTCCCAGTCCCAGTCTTCCTTCGGCGGGACCAACCGCTTGCAGCAAGCTTCAGTGGCTGAATTAGGACTTGGTGAGAACTCAGAGTGCGGTGCCGCTGCGACGACGACGACGCTTGACTCTGGAGGCAGAGCAGCTGCGGCGAAGACGCTTGGCTCAGAGGGCGAAGCAGCTGCGGCGACGCTTGACTCAGGGGGCGGAGCAGCTGCGACAGGGCTTGACTCAGAGGGAGGAGCAGCTGCGTCGACGGTGCTTGGCTCAGGAGGCGCAGCAGCTGCGACGACGAGGCTTGACTCTGGAGGCGCAGCAGCTGCGACGACGAGGCTTGACTCTGGAGGCGCAGCAGCTGCGACGACGAGGCTTGACTCTGGAGGCGCAGCAGCTGCAATGACGAGGCTTGACTCTGGAGGCGCAGCAGTTGCGACGACGAGGCTTGACTCTGGAGGAGGAGGAGGAGCTGTGGAGACGCTTGACTCAGGAGGCAGAGCAGCTGCGACGACGACGCTTGACTCTGGAGGTGGAGCAGCTGCGGCAGGACTTGACTCAGAGGGAGGAGCTTCGGTGACGACGCTTGACTCAGGAGCGACAGCTGTGACATCACTTGACTCTAGGGAAATAGCTGCTAGGACACTTGACTCTGGAGTGACAGTTGCGACATTACTTGACTCTGAAGAAGCGACTGCGACGACTTGGCTTGACTCTGGGAGAACAGCAGTGACTTGACTTGACTTTGAGGGAACTGCTGTGACTTTACTTGGCTTTGGAGGAACAGCTGTGACTTGACTTAATTTTGAGGGAGCTGTTGTGACTTGACTTGTAACAGCAGCTGCCACTGGACTTGACACTGGAAAAACAGCTGGGCTTGGATGAACAGCTGTGACTGGACATGACTCTTGATCTGGCTCTGGAATGGCTACCATCTTGACCTGAGGAAGCTGTGGTTTGGTGGCCATCTTGTCTGACTTGGGGTTTTGGGCAGACTGGATGCTAGTGAGCGCAGACTTGACAGACAGAATTGGTGGACTTTCCAGACAAGATATCAGTCTATTATAATTGGTTGGGCTGAGAAAGTGTGCTGGGAAGTCCGCTATCTTGTGATCGCGCCGTGCCGCGGCCGCCATTTTGTGTTCGCGTGCCGGCGCGGCCGCCATCTTGTGTTCGTGTGCCGGCGCGGCCGTCATAACGTGAACGCGCGCTGGCGCAACCGCCATCTTGTGATCATGCGCTGGCGCGACCGCTGTGTCGCAATCGCGTCCATCCCCCGTACAACACACAGGAACAGGCGAGTCCTCATACCACAGTCCATAATCATGCGTGGTATCAGTCCATAATCATCCTGTTTCTCCTGTGAGAAACAGGAGTGCGGCAGTATGAAATCGCACGCCGGTGTGGCCGTCATGTCGTGATCGCGCGCCGGCGCGGCTCTGTGGTCGCGTTCCTCCACCGCGAAATCCACAGAATCGAATAAGTCCATATACTGCAGTGCATAATCCTGTGCGTCTGAGAAACAAGAGCGCGGCAGTATATAATCACCGGTCAGCGCAGCCGTCATTTCATGATCGCATGTCGGCACGGC
Source organism: Cirrhinus molitorella (assembly GCA_033026305.1). Lineage (NCBI taxonomy): Eukaryota > Metazoa > Chordata > Actinopteri > Cypriniformes > Cyprinidae > Cirrhinus > Cirrhinus molitorella. Next base: position 36,681,252 of record CM065129.1, read on the forward strand.
CGACTCTCTGTGGACGCGTTCCTCCTCACACCTCAAAGCATAATCAATCAGATCATCAAGTGATGTACGCGGGCACTCGCGTTTCAGTCTCGATTTAAGCGGCTCACTCAGACCATGGCAAAACAAGTCCATGAAATAAACGTCGTCATAGAATGGGATCTGGTATAAGAGTTGGTCAAAACGACTTACATAATCCTCCACGGGCATACCGTTCTGCTTGAGAAGCGAAAGCTGATCGAGTGGGTCCATGGCTGAGCAGGGAGGGGAATAAAAGTCGCTGGATCCTATTGTGGCGAAGTCATCTGTCACGATAGCCCCAGAGACGAGACAGGAGGCGTGCGGATCCAGATGCAGACTTTTATTAGAACACATATTCATAGTCAGGCAGGCGGGAGGTCAGACAGGGGCGAACGGGAGCAAGACAGTAAATCCAACAGAATAGTGAGTGTCCGAGCGAACGGGTCCGTGGGCTGGCAGCGATCAGAGGGGATAATCCAAAAGACGAAGCGGGGGTCGATAGGCGGGCGGAGAACGATCAGGAAACCAGGAAACTACGAGGGGGTCGACAACGGGGAAAACTAAGACTGGGGAAAACGCTCAGAAATAACGGCCGGCGCAAGTTATGACTTCGCAAGGTGTAACAGAAATGACGCTCTATTTATACAGAAAGTGACGGAGCTAAAGGTGAGAGGTGACGAACGGGGCATGAGAGAGAGGTTATGGGAAATGGGGTCTCTACAGAGTCTATACAAAAACACAGTGGAGAGGTGGCTCCCTCTAGAGGGGAAAAAAGGGAGCCACAACGGTACAGTTCGTGACAACAGAACACGTACATTCCCTGGTATCGAACCTGTGTTCATATGATTACGCCACTTTGTAGTGCAACACTCTACCAACTGAGCTATACATAATCCTGAAAGTGCATTGGATACTTGTTACTATATAAGTTATAAGGGAACAATTGTTGTAAACACTATGGAGACGTATTTTGAGGATTTGTGACAATGACTTACGTTGGGAGAATCTCACTGAATCTTTAACTGTACTCCCTGTAGTTTCTCCGCCCAGCCGTTAAGGGGGTGCTGATGAGCTATAGGTATCTAGGTATATTACTACTTATAGACAAAGAGGTAAGTCAGTCAAACATATTATGTAGCAACCCATTATGTAGGATTGCAGATATACACAGATGGATCTAAAGACCCAGGGACTGGAAGCACAGCAGCTGCAATATTTATACCAAAATTCAAGATCAAAATTGCCAGAAGAATTTCTGATCATGTTTCTGTATACACTTCTGAACTTTCATGTGTCTTGCACTGCAGTGGATTAAAGAGGTCCAGCCTAACACAGCTGTTGTTTGCACAGATTCAGTGGTGGCGCTGAAGTTTACAAAGTGGAAAATCAGAGATGCGACCGGACATATTATGTTAAATCTTACAGAGTATATATAGGATAAGGGGTTAAGATTGCTGGCTTATTTTCTATGGATACCAGCTCATGCTGGTGTAGAGGGGAACCGAGAGAGTTGACCAGCTTGAAAAGAAGGCCCTGGAATAGCAACATGTTGAATTCCAAACAACAAAAAGTAAAGCCGAAATAAAGAGAGATATGTTGAAGTTGAAGAAATGGCAGAAAAAGAAAGAAAAGGGAGATAAATAATAAATAAAAAATAAGAAACCACCAGTGAATGTGTTTAAAAGATGGATTGGATGATGAGTTTACTTAGTTTTCTATATTATTTTAAAGGGGTAGTACAATGATGTTTGGTGTATTCAGAGTTGTTTACAGTGTTAAAGAGTTGGATTCTCATGCTAAACATGGCCAAAGTTAAAAAAAAAAAAATATTTGGACAAATGACAGAGAATTTCTGTGCTGAAAATCCAACATGTCCTCCAACTTATATGCCCGACGTAAGTCATCTTCACAAATTCTCAAAATAAGTCTCCATAAAGCATATACAACAATCAGCAACAGGTATCCAATGCACTTTCAGGATTACGTGTGGCGGTACCTGCACCAGGATCGTCTTTTTTTCACGGCCGTCTCCCTGTCTAATCGCCAAACTCGTTCTCCATTGTGAAATAGATGAGAGCCAACCACGTTGCTCGCCCTACATTATAAAAATGGACAAGGCGCCAATTGCTCTTCATTTCTGAGAATGGACAAGGGCCAATCGTATCGCTCTTTCTCCATTGTGATGAGCCAATCACGTTGTCGAACGCTAAATGTATTTGTTTTTTCTCCCTCTCTGTTTACCATGTTCTCAATTGGTAACTCATTACGTTTTAATGATCAATCCGTCAATTATCTGTTTTGCGTTTATAAACAATTGATGCGCCTGTAATTTTGCATATTAAACACATTTAGTCTTTTTAAAATTCGATTTGGATAAAAAAAATAATATATGGAACGTTGTAAACAGTAATTTCTCATTATAATTGAATGTGTTTACGGTTAATGCAAATGTAGCAATCAAGTTTTGTGATTGCAGATGGATTACTATTTGTATACAAGTACTACAAATAATAATTTGAATGAAAAACAACGTTTTAGTTATAGATATAGACATCTCTTATAAAAATGTGTTTTACTATACTATAGTGTAGTTACTATGTTCTTTTTTTCAGATTGATTATCATATAACACCTTTAAATAACATTGTTTTGCTTTATTAATAAGAAAATAATGTTTAATTGTTGTAATCAATTACAACGGAGCTCTAGGTTCACTAATCATTGAAAGGTTGTAATCACTCTTGAAAATGTTTAGAAATTTGAGGATTATTTCAGAAATAAATTGACTTTTTTTTGTTTGTTTTTAGAAAATAACTGGAGCAGAAATATATTTAAACTAAAAGTGCAAAAACTCAACAAAATAACAACCAGAAATATAAAGTATATAAAATTATAAATAATTATTGTAACGCTGAGGGATCAACAGTGTTAGGATCCATGTGCAACTGTTTATTTATTTACAATCGTAGTCGTGCAGGCAGAGTCAACGGGAGCAAACAACAGCAGCGTAGGCAAAACCAAACATTAAACAATGTCCATGTGAGAGTCTGGGGCTGGCAGCAAGCGGGGGTAGTCCGTGAAATGAGCAAAGGGGTCGAGGGAATCCAGAAAACGATCGACAGAGTGAATACAGTCTAGGTCGGCAACAAGAATATCAAATGGGAAAAAACGCTCAAAGTTGTACACTGTGGCAATAAAAAACTTCGCGAAAGTACTAGACAAAATGGCGGCCTTAAATATCCAGGACTCGCGCTCCAAGATGGCTGTGGGTCGAAGGTCTCCCTAGGCGTAGGTCGCTGGGAAATGTGGTCCGAAATGGTCAAAATTCGGGGGAGGGCTCCCGCTGACGGTGATCAGAGGGAGACACAGAGACCGGGTTTATGACAGAGCCCCCCTCCTGTAAGCGACTCCTGGCGCGAAGATGCCGTCGACGCCAGGGTCTCCCCTTTCCTCTGGGGGCTGGTCGATATGGGTGCGTCCGGTGAAATTTGGAGAGCAGATTGGGGTCCAGGACATCGTCGGCTGGGACCCAGGACCTCTCCTTGGGGCCGTAGCCCTCCCAGTTGACCAGATATTGTAAGCATCCTCCCCGGTGACGTGAGTCCAGGATCTCGTTGACCCGGTAGGCCTCCTCGCTATCAATGACAATAGGAGGAGGGCCTGCTGGACCGGTCCCCTCTAGGTTCTCCCCTCCTCTCAGGTCGTCAGCGGGTTTCAACAGAGAAACATGGAAAGTGGGTGAGATACGATATTGTGGGGGTAAATCTTAATGGAATGAAACAGGAGTGATTTGTTTTAAAATTTGAAAAGGGCCCACATACTCAACTCAACTTTATTTATAAAACACTTTAATACAACCTCAGCTGACCAAAGTGCTGTACACAGTCAGTTAAACAACACACACATACCTGGGGTTTAACTTCTTACAGGGCAGGCGCAAGTCCCGGGATGAGAGCCAGACCCATTGTCCAGGGGCATAGGGAGGTTGGCGTGAGCATAATCGGTTGGCTTGCCTCTGGGTACGTCGCACGGCATGTTGGAGGTGTACGTGGGCCGAGTTCCAAGTCTTCTCGCTCCGTCGCATCCAAGCGTCCACTGCTGGTAAGTCCATGGGTTCACCGGACCAGGGGAAGAGCAGGGCCTGGAAGCCTAAGACACATTGGAAAGGCATTAGATTGGTTGAAGGCTTACGGAGTGAGTTTTGGGCGTACTCGGCCCACAAGAGGTAGCGACTCCAATCCTGCTGGTGGTCGTGACAGTAAGTTCGCAGGTAGCGTGAAAGTTCCTGGTTCAGGCGTTTGACCTGACCGTTGGACTATGGGTGGTACCCAGAGGTCAGGCTTATGTTGACCCCAAGCAATTCGAAGAATGCTGACCACACTCGGGAGGTGAACTGAGGGCCTTAGTCAAAAATAATATCTTCCAGAAGTCCATAGAAGTGAAAGACAGACTCGCAGAGGGCTTCGGCGGTCTCCAGAGCAGTGGGTAGTTTACGAAGAGGTATTAGGCGGCAGGCTTTGAAAAAGCGATCCACAACAGTTAGAATGGTGGTGTATTGTTAAGATGGGGGAAGGTCCGTAAGGAAATCTATCGAGATGTGTGACCAGGGTCGTTGGGAAGGGGTTGGAGTAATCCGGCTGGGTGCTGGTGAGATACCTTTGAAATGTTGCAGCTGGTACAGCTTTTGATGTGATTGATGGTGTCATTCTGCATTGAGAGCCACCAGAATCTGTTGGCGAGGAGGTTGAGAGTGGCGTTGACGCCAGGATGGCCTGAACTGGGCGTAGAGTGCACTTGAGACAGAACTCGGGGTCTGAGAGCTAGTGGAGCATAAGTGAGCATGGGAGGACATTCGGCTGGAGTAGGGTCCTGTGCTTCGGCGATCTCAGTCATTAAGTCCCACTGTACAGGAGCCACGATAATGGAGGGTGAGAGAATGTGTTGGTCCAGATGAGGTTCAGGATTGGCTTCAGACAGACAAGAAAGGGCATCTGCCTTAGTGTTTTGAGAACCTGGCCTGTAGGTCACTGTGAAATTTAATCTGGTAAAAAAGAGGGCCCAGCAGGCCTGGCGGTGGTTAAGTCTTTGGGCTGAGCGCATATACTCTAGGTTTCGATGATCGGTTAGTACCGTGAATGGGTATCGTGATCCCTCAAGCCTTCTGATCATCCACTCCCTCCTGACTGATGACGTAACCAAGAAAAGCTATCTTCGTTCTGTGAAATTCACACTTCTCCATCTTAGTGACAAGGTTATGATCTATGAGTCTCTGTAAGACAGCTCGAACGTGTTCCTCATATGAGTCTGAATAGATTACGATATCGTCTATGTAGACTATCACCCAGCGATTGAGCATGTCTCTAAGGGCGTCGTTAATGAAAGACTGGAAGTACGAAGGGCTATTGGCAAGACCAAAGGGCATGACTAAATATTCATAATGACCTGATGATGTTGAGAAGGCGGTCTTCCACTCATCTCCCTCTTGAATGTGGATTAAATTGTAAGCGCTGCATAAGTCCAGTTTAGTGAAGATCTTGGCCTTGCAAAGTTGTTCAAGGGCTGAGGGCACCAGAGGAAGGGGATAGCGGTATTTTATGGTGACATTGTTCAGACCCCGGTAATTGATACAGGGACGTAAGCCACCATCTTTCTTCTTGACAAAGAAAAACCTGGCCGAAGCTGGTGAAGTTGAAGGCTGAATGAAACCCTTCTCAAGCTCCTCCTTGATGTAGTCTCGCATGGCCTCGGACTCGGGTTGGGAGAGTGGGAATATCCTTCCCCGGGGAATCTTGGCTCCCCTTCAGATATCGCTCTCTCTCCTCCAGAGTCAAATGTGTTGATCCGACCTGCATGGGCTCTTGACTGGTGGTGACGGGTACAGAGACGGCAGCAGCTGATGGGGTGGCGGCGGCCGCAGAGAAAGGGCTGCTAGAGGTGAACTGGCGGTAGGGTGGGCGGGAACGGACCATGTTGTCTAGACGAATAGAAAGCTAGATGTAACGATCTAGACTGAGGTTTTCATCCTTACATGCCAGTTCCGCCTGTAGTTCGGTGTTGAGTCCCTTTTCTATAGAAGAGCTTAAGCGGGCCTTAATTCCAATCAGTCTGTGCTGCCAGAGTACGAAATGTGAGTGCATAATCAGCCGCTGTACCTCTTCCCTGCCGGAGTTGTACGAGCTGTTCCTCAGCATCTCTGACGTCAGGGGAGTGCTGGAATACCTCCTTAACCCCCAGAGATTGAAGGTGGCACCAGCGATGCCACTTGCAAATTTTCTAGATGGCAGCAAAAAGAACTTAAACTGCTCCGTCAATTTTGAATGGACACATAAAAGTAATACATCACCTGAATCTGTAAAGGGTCTACTTTTATGTGTGTACACTCTTCACAAAACTTTGTGCTGTTTTTAAATAAAAAAAAAATATACAGTGTGTCCTTTCAGTCTTCCGAGTCTCCGTGAACAACCATTTCAAACGCTTTACTAATAATAACTCTAGCTCCGCACACACATTACACATAGACATACGATTTATATATTTAGAAAGCTTGATATGTCCACTTTTAAATGAAGTGAGTCTTACCGAAATCAAATATTCTGTGTTAAAGTAATCTGTATGAAACCAACGCAATGTCCTGTTTTCCCCATCTGCTTCATTATCTCCTAATGTAACCCCGCCCATAAGCTGCTCGGCTATTGATATTACAATTAGCCATGTGGAGGCACAAGACGCAAATGCCCACATCACAAAGTAAAACAAAGCTGCAACACGTTCATCTTGGATACTTTTCATTTTTGGAAGAAAACGCTGACAGGATTAAACATTGTATTCAGCCGAGAGCCATGGAGGACACCGTTTACACAGTGTAAGTAATGTGTCTTATTGGCAATAGATCATTTGTTGTTGTGATATAAACTTGAACGCATTTACTAGTTGGACTTTTCCAAAACTACTATTCCTGTCTTAAATGTGTGAAATCAATCAAGTGCAATATTTTGAAACATGATAGGCAGTTTCATTGTATCTGTATGGTGTCAGGATAAACAACAGGCTACAACATAAACGTATTAGACGATATAAAAGTAATGTCTAAGAATGCTTAGGCCAAGCTTTACAGTGCAACGCATAAATACAACGCATGTGTGCATATCATATAATATCACACAGGCAATATTAGCGATTGCTAATGAAACAATAGAGTTGCTCCTGGGTTATAACGTGCTCAATGACTTATTCACTTATTTTAGTGACCATACCTACACTCTTAAAAATAAAGGTGCTTCACAATGCCATAGAAAAAACATTTTTTGTATAAATGGTTCCATAAAGAACCTTTGAAAATCTGAAAATGGTTATGGCATTGTGTGAAGAAGCTTTTGAAGAAAGACAATTTGAACATTTTTTTTTTAAATAAATTATATAAATAATACTTTTATTTAGCAATAATGGTTGATCAAAAGATAAAGACATGTATAATGTTACAAATAAAATAAAAAAATTGCCTATGAGTGTTTATACTGAGTGTATGTTTAGACCATGTTTATTAGTAATACTCTGATCGCGAATAGACGTTTAACGTGCTAAACGATAATTAGTTCCTCAGATATAAAACTCAGATACAACTTCAGATGTTCAACTACACTGATATTCTAGTACAAAACAAGTTTCTTGACTACTGTTGATGAGTTTTGCAAGCACTTAAATGTCAGGTATGATTTACTTGTTTCACTTGTTGAACAGAATTCAGAAAATAATCAGTTTTCAGAAATGACACAAAGTCTGTTCATATCTGTAGATCAGGGTGCTCAATAATGTGTTTTTGACCTTCATTATGTATGTTATGATTATACTGTGTTAAATAAAATACAAATTATCTATATATACTGTTTTCTTTGAACGAGTGAATGAGATGATTTTCACATCATTTTGTAGAAAAAACTAGCCTACCACATCCAGTTCTCTAAAGCCTTGTAAACAAATGTTCTGTCCGTGTTCCATTGCCTTTTTTAAATGACTTAATTATTTTAGTTTTTCACTAACCACGCTTAAACGTTGTTTTCTCGAAAACACAAATATGTACATTCATCCCAGCTAACAGGGAACGTTCCCAGAACATTCACCAACGTTCTTTAAAAGTTGTGTAAATGTTAGTAGAAAACGTTATTAAAATAATGTTTTTGGAACGTTCTTATAACTTTGTTAACGTTCTTGTAACATTGAGACAAAACGTTCTTAGATCAACGTTCTTGGAACGTCTTTAGGACGTTATTAGTAATTTATGAACGTTCTTGTAATGTTGCTAGAAAACGTTCTTACAACAACGTTCTGGGAACGTCTTTAGGACGTTATTAGTAATTTATGAACGTTCTTGTAATGTTGCTAGAAAACGTTCTTACAACAACGTTTTCTATATATACAGGTCCTTCTCAAAAAATTAGCATATTGTGATAAAGTTCATTATTTTCTGTAATGTACTGATAAACATTAGACTTTCATATATTTTAGATTCATTACACACAACTCGAAGTAGTTCAAGCCTTTTATTGTTTTAATATTGATGATTTTGGCATACAGCTCATGAAAACCCAAAATTCCTATCTCAAAAAATTAGCATATCATGAAAAGGTTCTCTAAACGAGCTATTAACCTAATCATCTGAATCAACTAATTAACTCTAAACACCTGCAAAAGATTCCTGAGGCTTTTAAAAACTCCCAGCCTGGTTCATTACTCAAAACCGCAATCGTGGGTAAGACTGCCGACCTGACTGCTGTCCAGAAGGCCATCATTGACACCCTCAAGCAAGAGGTCTGTGGGAAGGAAAAAGTGTGGCAGAAAACGCTGCACAACGAGAAGAGGTGACCGGACCCTGAGGAAGATTGTGGAGAAGGACCGATTCCAGACCTTGGGGGACCTGCGGAAGCAGTGGACTGAGTCTGGAGTAGAAACATCCAGAGCCACCGTGTACAGGCGTGTGCAGGAAATGGGCTACAGGTGCCGCATTCCCCAGGTCAAGCCACTTTTGAACCAGAAACAGCGACAGAAGCGCCTGACCTGGGCTACAGAGAAGCAGCACTGGACTGTTGCTCAGTGGTCCAAAGTACTTTTTTCGGATGAAAGCAAATTTTGCATGTCATTCGGAAATCAAGGTGCCAGAGTCTGGAGGAAGACTGGGGAGAGGGAAATGCCAAAATGCCTGAAGTCCAGTGTCAAGTACCCACAGTCAGTGATGGTCTGGGGTGCCATGTCAGCTGCTGGTGTTGGTCCACTGTGTTTTATCAAGGGCAGGGTCAATGCAGCTAGCTATCAGGAGATTTTGGAGCACTTCATGCTTCCATCTGCTGAAAAGCTTTATGGAGATGAGGATTTCATTTTTCAGCACGACCTGGCACCTGCTCAGTGCCAAAACCACTGGTAAATGGTTTACTGACCATGGTATTACTGTGCTCAATTGGCCTGCCAACTCTCCTGACCTGAACCCCATAGAGAATCTGTGGGATATTGTGAAGAGAAAGTTGAGAGAAGCAAGACCCAACACTCTGGATGAGCTTAAGGCCACTATTGAAGCATCCTGGGCCTCCATAACACCTCAGCAGTGCCACAGGCTGATTGCCTCCATGCCACGCCGCATTGAAGCAGTCATTTCTGCAAAAGGATTCCCGACCAAGTATTGAGTGCATAACTGAACATAATTATTTGAAGGTTGACTTTTTTTGTATTAAAAACACTTTTCTTTTATTGGTCGGATGAAATATGCTAATTTTTTGAGATAGGAATTTTGGGTTTTCATGAGCTGTATGCCAAAATCATCAATATTAAAACAATAAAAGGCTTGAACTACTTCGAGTTGTGTATAATGAATCTAAAATATATGAAAGTCTAATGTTTATCAGTACATTACAGAAAATAATGAACTTTATCACAATATGCTAATTTTTTGAGAAGGACCTGTGTGTATATATATATATATATATATATATATATATTTATTATTAATTGTGCTCATTATAAACAACAGTCTTGCTTGTGATTTTGATCAGTTATTCTATAATACAAAAAAACAAGATCTCACACAAGTACTTTTTTACACCCATCCTTATTTATTTATTTTAAATTCAGGTGATAATTTATATCACAATCTCTATTTATTTATTTTTTTTTAAATGACACAACAGTAACAAATGAAACCAAACTGAAATAAGTTATTAATTGCATTTGAAGCTGGAAGATTAAACGTGTAAATGCACATAACATAAATAAATAGATAAATGAAAGTCTTGATTTAATATTAATTTAAAGGATGTAATATTAAAATGACCACTCATTACAATAATAAAAATAATATAAAATATAAAAATAAATACAAACATAATTAACACTGTCCTAGTTATGTTACTGTGGTGTGAGAAAGATTCTGCACTTGATCAAAGTCCCTTTAATCCCATATAGAAATGTGATATGTCCCCATATATACATATATAAATATATATAAAATTTTAAATGACAATCAAATAGTTTCATAACTGTGTAAAAAGTAAGTAAAAAAAAAAAAAAAATCATCCACATGTTTGTACATGTTCTTTATCATGACAAATATGTACATATGTTGTTCGCATGAACTATTGTTTATATATATATATATATATATATATATATATATATATATATATATCACAGGTACAAAATGTAAAAATCTTACATTTATAGGAGCTTGAAAATTGTGATACAGTAGGCTAATTTTTTCATAAATAAGCAATTTACTTATTGTTTAACAGAATTTTAGAAAGAATGTTTAATTTAAGAATGAATGTTTTAAAAAATAAATATTGTAATAAGCATTTCCAAACAACCATTTTTTGTACAGTGAATGTATACCCCAAAAGGGGTGACTTGTCCTGGGAGATAAAAAAAAAAAGAAGTCATATTTAAATAATAATAATAATAATGAAATTGTATTATTTGTGTCCTAAGAAGATGGAAAATTTTGAATTTTAGAGGATTAATGCAGTGTAATACGGAGAGAGTGTTATTAGTCACATCCGGGACATTTGAACGTGTGCGCGCCTGACCGTCTGAAATATTTTTCACAGACAACGCCATTTTCTTTGCTTGGATGCGGAGTATATGATGACGGCAAACGGCGAAATAAAGTGTTTAAACTTTCTCGCAAAATGTGTTTTGTAATATCACATCGTTTTATAACGGTATTTATGGTGCTGTCTGCGGCTAAACTTTTCTCAAAGACATTTTTCCACTCGCGATGCGGAACAGACCAGAGTGCTGTGTAAGGTACTCTTTCTCCGAGATATTTTCTTTCACTTGCGAGGCTGAACAGACATGGAAGTGGGTTTTATCAAGAAAAACACCGAAAGTAAGTGTTTTGTGACATGTATTTTATAAGATAATATTACTTTATGACGATATTTATAACGTTATGCTGTGCGCGCCTAAACGAGCCTAAACGTTTCTCGCAGATTTGAATTGTAATGCAGTGCTGACGTGGAGGTTGCCATTAACAGGGAAATATAAGAAGTAAGCGTTTTTTGCTCATTTAAGATACCTATTTTATAATATCATAATAATTAATAGCGATATTTATGAGTTGTACTCTCCTGAACTTTTTATCAGAGATATTTTCTTTCACTCACGATGCAGAGCAGACCGGGAAGATGGTTTTATCAAGGAAAACACCTAAAGTAAGTGCTTTACCTCATTTACAATATGTATTATATTAGATAGTATTACTTTATTAAGAAATGTATATGCTGTATGCACCCAAACGTTTCTCACAGGTTTAAATTGCTATGCAGTGCAGATGGTCGCTGATGGTGCTGAGGTCGCTTTTAACAGGAAAACACCAAAAGTGTTTTACCTCATTTAAAATAGGTATTTTATAACATCATATTGATTTATAGCGATATTTATGTGCTGTGCTCTCCTAAACTTTTTCTCACAGAGATATTTTCTTTCACTCACAATGCGGACCAGACAGGGAAGTTGGTTTTATCAAGGGAAACACCGAAAGTAAGTGTTTTACTTCATTTACAATATGTATTTTATAATGTAATATTGCTAAATGATGATAATTAAATGCTGTGCATGCCTAACCGTTTCTCACAGATGCATTTAAATTGAACACGCTTTTAACATGTAAAGATTAGAAGTGTTGTAGGTAATTTATGATGTTATTTACCCTAATTTAAAAGGCAATATCTGTCATTGGTTCTTGTGTGTATTGTGACCAAATTTTGTGATTTCATTAAGCATTTTTTAATGTTGTTTTATGATGTTGATGTTACTATATTGGATTTGAGTGCTATTTTCATTTAATTAACTTGAAAATAACTTTAAATATTCTCAAACTCTCTATACTGAGTGAGTTAAACTGTTCATCATTAAGATAGATTTTGTGCACTCACAAGACTTTGAATAAGGCACATGAGTCCCATAAACTACTTTAGACACTTTATTATCTTTTTTTAAGCATTAAAGTGTGTTTTGTGTTCAGCAAAAGTGGTTTTGGAATTAAAATTTTAAGTTAACTATTCTTTTAATATTGTTACAGATGGTTCACGCTGGATTAACATAAAAATCAAAAGGAGAGTTTGAAGAGTGTGAAGCCACCAATTGTTAAGTGGGATGTGAAGAGCTTTGTTAGGACACATACCAGAGACCTGGGTAAGCCACAACTGCATATTTTAAGATTTTTGATTATTACTTAATTTTTTGATTATTGAACAATAGTAATAAAGTGTCTGATCTCCTTATAAAAAAGTAAAAAATGCATTCATTTTTGGTAGGAGTCGTCCAACATCAATGCAGAGAGAGATCAGTATCACTTGGAATTGTGAATTTGTTTCTGTTTGTTTAAAGACCTGTTTTCCATTAAGACTGACTGTTTTTTTTTACAATTTTACAAAAAATTCAGAATGTATGTGTTCATATAGTATCAGACTGTGTCTGCCTCCCAAACAGTGTTAGGTAGATTATTTCAGAGTTTGGAAGCTAAATAGGAAATGGATCTGCTGCCCACTGTTGATTTTGATATTCTAGGTATTATCAATTCTCACTGTTTGATACTTTGAATCTTGTCCGTTTAAATCTAGATTTAAAAACCCATCTCTTTAACCTGGCTTACACATAATACACTTGCACATTTCTATAATTCAAAGGATTGTTAGGCTGTATTGCTTATGGTCAGCCGGAACTGGGAACGCTTCCCATAACACCTAATAACATATAATATACTTGTTACATTGTTAGACGAAAGACATCTACACTAATATTAGTCTTTTTTTTTTTTTTTTCTTATTCCAAGGTCACCGTAGCGACAAGATCCAGACTGTATCCAGATCAGATGGTCACTGCAGTTCCCCGGATCCAGTCTGTATCCAGCACCTAGAGACAACCACTACAGCCCTGAATGTCAGGAGAGACCATGTCAATGAGCCCAGAGACAGATCCCCTCCGAAGACCTTTTGTGAGTCACACCCCAGAATCATGACACAAGTAATAAAATAAATAGTTCTACACAAATATTTCTTTGAATAACACATTAACAAATCCCAAGAAAAAAAAAACAAAACTGCATGACAAGTATACACTGTTTCATTTCATTTTCAAGACCATGCTACAAGTTCACAGAAACCGAGATAAAGTACTTCCTGTTTGCTTTCTTTATTTTACAAAGGCACAATGTTTGTTTTTTAATTGTGGGTGTACACAAATAAAAGTAGACTCTTTGCAGCAGGGTTCACCAAACTCTGTCTTGGAGGGCCAGTGTCCTTTAAAGTTTAGCTCCAACCCTAATCAAACACACCTGAACCAGCTAAACTAGGTATTATTAGGTATACTTGATATTTTCAGACATAGTTTAATTTTACCGTCAGTTATACACTCTGTGTCTGTTAGTGTGATCATCGACTCACTGCATTTGCCAATAATGAGAGATGTAGATTTCACTTTGTTTTAAGTAAATTCATTTTGCTAGATATTTATTTGTAATTTATAGTAAATGTCATTATAATTTGTTTGAATTTGTAATTGTGTAAATAACTTTGTATTGTAGTTTTATAGCTGCTTATATTCGCTATTTATCTTGATTATGAATACTGATACATTTTAAAGGATTAGCTAACAAACAGCTTTGTTTTTCAGTAACACTTTAGAATAATGATCAATTAGTTAACATTAGTTAATGTATTAACTAACATGAATGAATAATGAACAAAACATTAATTACAGTATTTATTATTCTTTGTTAGTGTTAGTTAATGTAAATACAGTTGCTCATTGTTAGTTCATGTTAGTTCATTGCATTACTAACTAATGTTATCAAGCAGAACGTCTGATTTTAATTATGCATTAGTAAATGTTAAAATTAACATGAACTAACATTAATAAATGCTGTAGAATTATTGTTCATTCTTATTTCATGTTAACTAATGTAGTCAACTAATGTTAACTAATGGACCATTATTCTAAAGTCTTATCTTTTTTTCCTCTCTTAATGCCATTTTGACCCTGCAGATTTTGTATTGTTTTAAATCCATGCAGCATTTTTTTAGTTAATGGGTCAATCCCTACCCAGAAACACATACTATAACTTGCCTACTTATCTTTCCCATTTTATCTCAGAATTTGCTTCCCTGATTGAGGTCAAGTGATAGTTTATCAGCTAATAACATGTAACAAGGCAACATTTGCATATTAATTAAATGTTAATATTTTTAGTGATTTTTCCTGTTTAAAGTTGGTATAAAATGGAAACTGCAGTTGACTTAACTACCCTATTTCTACCAGAGAGACTCTGAGGCGATAGAAATTTGAACAAAAATTATTTGATAGAATAATAAGACAGAATAAATTGGCAGTTTCTTTGGCGTGGGCTCCATCCTTAATCTGTGACTGTGGTAGACTGGCATTTCCTGCCTGAAGATGAAGGCAGGGGTGAGCCTACCCCCGATGTAGTATGGATGGTAGCCAACCTGGTGGTGGTGGGGAGGGGAACTTCAGCTACGACACCTATGGGCAGCCGAATAGAAGAGTAAGTTTGGTCTTTTTATACATGGTGTTAAGCTGGCATTGGCTGTCGCGTTAATTATGAATGAATAATGTGGCATTAGAGTCATCCTGGTAGAACTTTA
Source organism: Cirrhinus molitorella (assembly GCA_033026305.1). Taxonomy (NCBI): domain Eukaryota; kingdom Metazoa; phylum Chordata; class Actinopteri; order Cypriniformes; family Cyprinidae; genus Cirrhinus; species Cirrhinus molitorella. Next base: position 36,696,412 of record CM065129.1, read on the forward strand.
CGCTGCGCTTTCATTTCTACCAGAGAGACTCTGAGGCGATAGAAATTTGAACAAAATTTATTTGATAGAATAATAAGACAGAATAAATTGGCAGTTTCTTTGGCGTGGGCTCCATCCTTAATCTGTGACTGTGGTAGACTGGCATTTCCTGCCTGAAGATGAAGGCAGGGGTGAGCCTACCCCCCAAAAGAAAAATAGCCAGAAATACAAGTGACGAATAAGATGTTACGAATGCATTAAAAGGGTGGAGCCATGTTAGTTTATTCAGCATTTAAAACGATTAAAGCCTTGATAGGCATTGTATAAAAGAAGTCACGGTTGGCTCCTAATGATAGCCACGATAGGCTATCGAAATGAAATCTTTAGTAAAACCACGTTAGATCAAAGGAAGGAAAACGAGACGCGTTAGACAATTATTGACTGAATTTTTAGTGAATTGGATTCATTAAATAATAATAATAATAATAATAATAAGCTAGTTGGTCTTAGAAAAGTGATATAGACACGATTGTCTTTGGTAGCTATAGCCACGGTTGGCACCCAAGTTAAGCCACGACTGGCCGTTCGTCCAATTTACTATATAGCCGCGGTAACTCACAGCAGGTTCCGAAACCTTTTATACCACGACTGGCCTTATAGCCTCGATTGACTTATTGTACGGGACCACGTTAGATCCGAGAAAATAAGCAAGCCACGATAGGCAAAAGGTGAAAGCAGCGACAGGCTTCGACTGGCCGTATAGCCTCGATTTGCTTAATGTACGGGACCACGTTAGATCCGAGAAAATAAGCAAGCCACGATAGGAAAAGGTGAAAGCAGCGACATGCTTCGACTGTCCGTATAGCCTCGATTGGCTTAAATGATCGGGACCACGTTAGGTCTGAGAAAATAAGCCACGATAGGCAATAATAGCAGCATCAGGCTTCGAGCCTCGTTATTTAGGACTACGTAGATTATCATTGATAATTAATAATAGAAAATATCGTAATTGAGATGATAATAATAATTATGATTATAATATTAATAATAATAATAGCAATAATAATAATAATAATAATAATAATAATAATAGTATAATAATTAAGACGATTGTAAAAGCCACGATTGACTTTTGGTGATTAGCGCACGATAACCCGCGACTGTCGAACGGACCACGTTAGGCTAAAATAGTAAAGTTATTAACGTAAATCCGCAACGCCGGTATTGACGCTGACGTTAGGCAGCTGATTATAGCCTAGCCTATAGTCTTTGTTAAAATATTAATGTTTAATAACAGACGTAGTAATAATAATGGAAGCATGGGCAAGCCATTTCGGGTAGGCTAAATGCACGTCTGATAGCAAAAGTGAGACCATGAAAGTAAACCACCACCAGTAGCTAGCGAATTTCACATACCTTTATGTTGCGAGAGACTGCTGGGCATCGAGGACTTTATGATAGTCTGATCTGATGTACGTTTCGTACGCTGAAGACGACCATCTACCGAGCAGTTTGATGGTAGACTCGGGAACCCCACGTTCTGCCGCGGTAGTGGCAGCACCGATGCGGAAAGAATGGCTCGTGAAGATATCAGGAGAGAGACCCGCGGCAGTCAAGGTGGTTGACAGGTGAATTCTAAAGCACCGTTTTGTCATGGGGAACCCATTTGAGTGAATAAAGAGAGGTGAGTTATCAGAAGTGCGCGGTCGTATTTTGAGATAGTTTAACATAGAAGTGAATGGGGATAGCGAGTTATTTATTTTGGAAATGGAAATTGTGACACCAGAACCGAGTGAATCAGATTTTGTGTGTTTAAGCAACAATGAAAAGTAATTAGGTGAGAAATGTAAATCTTGAAACGATAAATCTTTTGTTGGATTGAAACGATTACTATCGGTAGTATTAACGATTACTATCGGTTTCTTGCGCCAATGCGCAAGAAACCGTAGAATGCCGTTAGAAACGTAGCCTCGAGCAGAGAGTTTGAATAGTTGTCAAATAAGCCACTACGAAGTTTTAAAACTAAGGTCTGAAGTATGCGGAGTGTGATAGGCTGACGTTTGTCTCGAACTTTTAACACGGATTTTGACATGCCCTTGAGAAGTAACCGAATGGAGGGAGACGAAAATAAACTTGGGCAATCTGGGTTGTTGTACCTTGCATGGAATTGAACTCCGGCTAGAATTTTACGTATTGTAGTAATATTGAGACGGCGTGATTCAAAACAGTATGTGAGGAAAGCACACACGGTCGAAATTAAAATGGGAAATAGCGGAATTTGAAAGGTGAAGCAAAACATTGTGAACCAGGACCACGCCGAATTGTAAGCTTTAAGAGTTGAAGGTGCCACACCTTTGCCGATGTACGATTTGGCTGAATTTAAAAGCTTGTTAAAATCAATAGGCCTATTTAATTCAAGAGAATTTGTTGCAGAGTGGGGCACGGCGTCGGATCCTTGTTGGCCGCTGGGCAAAGACGTCGGAACACCTGCAAACGAGAGCGAGAGAGAGCGTCAGCAATGTCATTAAAATGACCTGGAATGTGTTCGGCTTTGATAATGAAATTGTGCATCACGGATTGCCAAGTTAAACGTCTTAAAATAGACTTGATAGCCGGGCAATGCGAACAACCTTTATTGATGATGTGGACAGTGGCTTCGTTGTCGCAAAACAAAGTTATACGTTTCCGTGACCAGGCTGAGCCCCAGAGAACGCTAGCAACCGCAATAGGGTAGATTTCGTAGAGCGCGGACGAGGCGGAATTTTGGATAAAATCGACAAAATCGTGAGGCCACTTCTCTGCGAACCATTGCCCTTGGAAGAATCCCCCAAAACCAATAGACGGGGCTGCGTCGGTATAAAGCTCTAGTGTGTTGGATGATTCGGAAACGTCATTATAGAAAAAGGAAATGCCATTCCAGTCGTTTAGCAGATGAGACCAAAACCTAAGATCTGATAAACAACCGTCATCTAGGAAAATCGAGTCGCTTAAATTTGCAACGGAGTGAGCCAAATTCAGCAGGCGAGATATGAATGAACGACCTTGCGGAATGATTCGCATGGCAAAGTTGAGATGGCCGAGGAGAGAAAGCATGTCACGTTTGGAAATTAAACGAGATGTGAGGAACGATTCCATAACGTACCTAATTCGAACGAGTTTTTCGTGTGGAAGAGAAGCTTGCATCTTAATAGTGTCCAGAATTATGCAGAGGAATTCGAGACGTGTAGCGGGACCGGTTGTTTTTTCTTCAGACAAAGGAACGCCAACGTCGCAAAAGACTTGTTTGAGAGTATCGAGCACGAAGCTTTCGGAAGAAGGAAAGTCGATTAACAGAAAATCGTCGAGCAAATGTAACACAAAAGGCAGCTTGCAGACGTTCAACAAGATCCAACACAGTGCCTCAGACAAACGATTAAAAATTTGGGGGCTGCTCCTGCAGCCGAAAGTGAGTCTAACTGCAAAATAGAATTTGGATTCCCATTTAACTCCGAAAAGAGGCCAATCAGCCGGGTGAATGGGCATTATTTTAAAAGCGTCGGTGATGTCCGCTTTGGCCAACCAAGCGCCGTGACCGGCTAACTTGATTAGCTGAATTGCGTCGTCGACCGAGGCATAATACAGCGAAAACGGTTCGGGTGGAATGCATTCGTTAACGCTAGCATAAGCAGTGGAGTGAGGCGAGGACATATCAAAAATTAGCCGTTTTTTCCCAGAGTATTTACGTGTAGCCAAGCCGATGGAGTTAACACGGAATGGAGAAAAAGGAGGAGAACTGAAAGGGCCAATAAGATAGCCTTTATTTAATTCTTTAGTGATCAGACCTGAAACTACGTCAGGCTCAGCCAGAGCAGACTGCAAATTTTTTGCAACATAGGAGGTGGATAGAGGAGTGAGAACGCCGACCCGAAACCCTTGAGAGAGCCCTGTAATTAAGTTATCGACGAAGGGTGAATCGGGGTGGGAGGAAAGGTAGCAGGAAAGGTTTACAATGTTAATGGGGGTTGAGGGGTGACCGCTCAGAATTTTTTCTGAGGTGCTTTCCCTCTTAAGGCTGGTCTGTAGCGTCGAGGGCAGACGGATTTCGGGTGGGGTTCCTTGCAGAAGCTGCAAATGTGTGAAAATTTACATTTAGAATATGAACAAACAGATTCATTAAAGTTATTGCATAGAGGTATGCCATTGAATTGAATAATTGGACGGCCTTTTACGTCGAGCGCGAGGTTTGAAGGATCAGCACCATGGAGAGCGGGTGAAGCACGGCTAGCATGAACTTTAGGACAGAGAGAAGCTGAGTGACCGTGGGAGCTACAAATGAGGCAAACCGGAGCTTTTTGGCCTCCGAAATGGCGAATAAGCAATTCAGAGTCGGTAACGGACCAGTCCAATCTTGAATTGTATAAGGAAATGAACGAAGCTGCTTTTGCTGAAAAAGACTTGTGATACTCGTAAAATAAAGTTCCCCCGTATCTTTGATTAAGATCTGCCATCATGGATAGGTAGAGGTCTAATTCCTGTCTGCGATTGGGAAAAACTTGACACAGAATATCCCTGTAGATTCCGAAAGCGATGACGAATTCTGTGAATGACAGGTTGCGTTGCAGCCTGGGATCTGAAGTTTTCAGAAAGACTGCCACGTCACCACAGTCAACCATCTGCCTGTCGATCGCGGGTGACGGTAGCAACAGTGCGGCCAGGTTAATGTCTTTACCTGAGATGATGTTAGATCTCAATTTGGGAGACACAGAGGCAGCAGCGGGTGGAACGAATGGCCTACCGAAAACCTGGGCCGGTAGAGCCGTGGAGAGACTGAACGCTGCAGTAGGAAGTGACGTGGCAGCGGTTTGTAGCGGAGTTAGAGCAGGAGCTGGAGCAGTAGCCGACGTGGCAGAAGATGTGAAGGGTGCGGCAGAGGAAAAAGGATCGACTGAAGGAGAGACTGAGGAGAGAAACCTTTGACAGTTTCTGTTAGCTGGAGTATAGCCTTTGAAAGTTGCGCGTTTGCACTGGCCGAATCCGGGATAGTCGGAGGAGGTGGAGTTGGTGCGGAGGTCCTCGGCTTTTTGTGCTGAAGAGGAGGAGAGGATTTAGCCGTGTGTTTCCGTCCAGTTTGTATGGGCTGGGCTGGAGGCGCCATCGCCTCGGACGCATCTGATGTTGAAGCCGAAAGGCTACCCAGCGCATTGGAAGCGAGGAGGATGAGGTCATCGTGAGTCAAGTCGCTGCTGACGGGGATGCCAAAATCCAGTAAGGTGGCCGCAATTTTCTCAGAAGGCCACTGAACCCAGGGAGATTCCCGGGATAAAATGCGTGTACTCCGGCGCAGGGAGACGGGCGAGGGAGGAACGGTGTCTTCGTCAGAGTCGTCGGAGATAGCAAAATCAACGAGCGGTTTTTTAAACATCGTGAGCTGCTAGAGAAATCGAGCAAAACGGAACTTCAGCTACGACACCTATGGGCAGCCGAATAGAAGAGTAAGTTTGGTCTTTTTATACATGGTGTTAAGCTGGCATTGGCTGTCGCGTTAATTATGAATGAATAATGTGGCATTAGAGTCATCCTGGTAGAACTTTACGCTGCGCTTTCATTTCCAGTTGTGTGCATGTGTATACCAATCAAGATGAATAAATTAGGTACATTTTTGTTTTTAGAAATGATGTGATGAAAATGTATTATTTGAATGCTTATGTTTTTAATAATCTAATGATGCTTCAGACAGTGTTTTCTTAATGCTGCTGTTTTGTCAATAAAATTAGCGTATGCAAAGTCAAATGAGTTTGGCATCTACAGCATTTTGACACAACATTTACCTTTTTTCCTGAGTTAATTTTCGGGTGTACTCCTTTACAGTGTTTTCTTGAACTATCCCATTTGTATAACTTTTTTGTAAACTGCCTTTGACTCTTGACTGATTTAATATTTGTAGAACTCACAACACAGGTCCTAATAAATTGTTTTGCATTGCCACACTAATTACTTCATAAGCATTTTGTAACAACACAGTTTATAACATCAGCCAATCTTTTTACTTTACAGATGGAGTGTGAAGAGACAGGCCATTGACCACAGTTCTGCACAGTGCTAGTTTTTCAGCACCCACAGCCCAAACACAATTCATATAGAAGTTTTCACTGATTAAATGTTAATATGGTAGTTACCATTTACCTGTAAAGTTGTATTTCCTTGTCAGAAATATTAAACTAAATATATAACTTTTTTACATGACATTTGTTAATGAGTTTTTTTAAAAGTGTGCATGTTTTAATAATTCAAATGCCTGAAATGCATATGTAATTAAATCTTGTATCTGGAATGTTGTGTAGAAATGTTGAAAGAGGATGTTGCAATAATCTTGCTAATCTTAATATAACATAAATTATACTTTGTGATGTTCCAAATAATTGTTTTTTTAGGATGTTTTATCTTTAATGAAATTTAGGTTGCAAGAATGTTAAGCTAACCATAAAATAACATTTAGTAACATTAAGCAAACTGGACATTTTAACGTTTTTGGAACATTCCACATAAACGTTCATAGAATGTTATATTTTTAATGAAATTTAGGTTTCAAGAACATTGTAGGAACATTAAGCTAACCATAAAATAACGTTCTAGTAACGTTAAACAAACTGGACATTTCAACATTCTTGGAACGTTCCAAATAAACGTTCATAGAACGTTATATTTTTAGTGAAATTTAGGTTGTAAGAACGTTGTAGGAACGTTATGCTAACCATAAAATAACGTTCTTGTAACGTTGTTTAACGTTATATTTTTAGTGATATTTAGGTTGCAAGAACGTTGTAGGAACGTTATACTAACCATAAAATAACGTTCTAGTAACGTTAAACAAACTGGACATTTCCACGTTTTTGGGACATTTCAAATAACGTTCCCACAACCAAAAGAGAACGTTTGGAGAACGTTTTTAGAACATAAATTTGTTAGCTGGGATGTTGCTTGCATATTATTGTAGCCCAGTTTGTGCTGATCACAATACCATCTGACTTTAGCCATGAATATGTTTATAAGATACTGAAAAATGCACAAATGTCAAGGCATGTCAAAACTTCTTCAAGGCCCAAAAACACCCTCAGACCCCAGAGTGTTAAATCGCTGGATAAACGCCGTAAAAGATGGGAAAGTTGGCCGGTCGGGGCTCCAGACAGCGGTGGCCCAATCCAAAGCTCAGCCAGTAAGGAGGGAACAGACGAAAGCTACACGGCTGTTCTCAGTCGGGTACAAGGCCGATTGTTGCTCGAGGAAAAGAGAACATTGAAGAAGAAACCCCTTACATTTGGCAGGTGATCCGTCAAACTTACTAGGCTAGGCCAAACGCGGCGCGGCTGGCGTGATGTTGGGCACGGTTGGGGTGGAGGCATCGACTGAGTAGAACAGTTGCTGGATCCGATTGTGGCGAAGTTTTCTGTAACGCGGAGGGATCAACAGCGTTAGGATCCATGTGCAACTGTTTATTGAATACAATCATAGTCGTGCAGGCAGAGTCAACAGGAGCAAACAACAGCAGCGTAGGCAAAACCAAACAATAAACAATGTCCATGTGAGAGTCTGGGGCTGGCAGCAAGTGGGGGTAGTCTGTGAAACGAGCAAAGGGGTCGAGGGAATCCAGAAAACGATCGATAGAGTGAATATAGTCCAGGTCGGCAACAAGAATATCAAACGGGAAAAACGCTCAGAGTTGTACACTGTGGCAATACAAAACTTTGCGAAGGTACTAGACAAAATGGCGGCTTTAAATATCCGGGACTCGCACTCCAAGATGGCCGTGGGTCGAAGGTCGCCGCAGACGTGGGTCGCTGGGAAATGTAGTCCGAAATGGTCAAAATTCGGGGGAGGGCTCCCACTGACGGTGATCGGAGGGAGCCACAGTGACCGGGTTTATGAAAATTATATAAGAATATATAAAATTTACAGCATCAAGTAAACAATTGTAATTTCTGGCAACAGTGGGATTTAAAGGGAAAGCTTGTGATCAACCATTCTCCCAATTAAACAGAAATGTTTTTAAAATAATTTATTGTAAAAATGTGATGCGATCTGGTAAAACCCAAGACATGGGATCAAAACCAAAAATTTTTGGTTTTGATCCCATGTTTATCATGGGTATATTTTCTGAACTTTTGATCATCCCTTGTATGTTTAAATAGCATGAATAATGTACCTTGTAGTTTACATGTAGAAACACGAGTGCAGCACAACTGTTTGCGCACTGTTTATATGACACTGTCACTTCTGCTTGCTGCAATTTTACTGCACTAAAGTTAATTTTCAGAGGTGATAGACAAGATGTTACAGAATAATAATTTATTGAAAACCTAACTTTGATTAAAAAAAAAATAATAATATTGACATTCAACCTATTTTTCAAATTTCCTGTAAACATCCCAGCGCCACATCGACAGGTTTTCCCAGACTGCATCACAAATAGCATCACAAATACACTTCCAAAAACATTGCATTGGAGGACAAAGGGATAAAAGTCCATTCCTTCTCTTTTCTCCTCATTTAGACAAATAGACTATTGTTCCCCAGCTTTGGTGGAGTTGGAAGAGCGTTGCACTACAAAGTGGTGTAATCATACACATACAGGTTCGATACCAGAGAATGTACACATTCTCATAGCATTTTTTTTTTTTTTGGAATATGCACCATAAATCATGATTTTGCACTAATTCTGTAAGGGGTAGGTTTAGGGTGGGGTTAGGTGTGGTCATTCATACCAATTACACCTAGTAAAATATGTTTGAATTACCGTGAGATCAGTGTAAAAACTCATTACAACATCATACGTCATTTCATGACGTCAGATCCAACGTGACACTGTTATTATTTTTACGCCCGCTAGAGGCGTATATAAGGTATATAAGGTGAATACAAAAACGTAAAATTGGGTCATATTTTCTTTGAGGACAGTCTCTGAAAATTTTACTTCCGGGTTGGTACAGGTTTCGGCTGCTTTTTTTAGATCATGGCTGTAATGGCGTAGACAATGGTGGAAATGGTGGAAAGCGTGCCCGCGTACATGCCGACTACAGCAAGAGCGAGGGGGATATTCATGGGGATATTGTTGGAAGTACTGTGTAGGATTTGTTTGAAAATGTCTCCACATAGGTGTGTTTTTGGATCTGAGGGGAAGTTACTGTGTTCAGCTTCCCAAAGAACCCAGCGTTACGTGAACACTGGATGCAGTTTGTTTTTCCGGGGAGCGTAGCAAGTGCGTTTGTGTGTTCCTGTCATTTCAGTGACCAATAGTTTATAAACAAGGGCCAGTTCGATGCTGGATTTGCACATCATTTGCTATTAAAACATGGAGCGGTCCCAGTGATAAAAGATCCCAGTCATGTAAGTACAACTGCATCAGATTTCTGTCTTTTGTTGGAAATCAGCACGTAAGTGCATATATGTTAATGTAAATATCAGGACTTACCATGTAGACACGTCCTGCTGTATTCGTATTTCCTGCTGTTGTTACATTTTAGACTCTGGATCAAATATGTATGGCTGGATCTGACTGTAACTCACTTTTTTAAAATATATTTATATATAGCAATATCACACCACAATCGATAATAAGCAAAACTGCACATGCTCCCACTCTATATCTCCACCCACGGCATGCCTCCAGGAGCTCGGCTTTTTCCGGGGAAAATCGGAAAGCTGTATTTTTCTTTTATAAATATGATCAAACTAAAGACTTTTTGGAGATATTAAGGATGCAGTACTACTCTATAGGTACTCAAGATTAACATGAGATTAGGTGAAACTGTGTATGTTATGTACCTTTTCAGTTCTTATATAGGCTATTCTATCAACAAATCCTATTGATAACAAATTATTCAAAAAGATGAGCACAATGTGCTGCACTGTATTTGTTATTCTACATTCAAATTAAAATGTTCATATTTTAATACAGATTACAAGTTAGATGTCTCCTTGACTTCCTCTCAGTATAAGTGGTTTATGATTATGTGTAATTTAAATGTGTAAAACATTAAATATCCTAAAAATTATGTGGATAAAAACAATACAAGCACTTACTTGACGAGTCCCTCTCTAGCTTCAGTAACCAGCCTATACTGATCATAACAGTTTTTTTAGAAGATAGGCCATAAAGACTTTTGACCTGAGTCAACTGGAGGGGGAGGAAAGTGTTTCCTTTGAAGTCTTTGATTGTCAGAACCAGCAATAATAATGTGAAAGAAGGAACAAGAAGAACTGTTGCTGCAGCTAAACCAGGGAAACAAAGTCATTGTGGTAGGTGATGTAAGGTCCACACAACTGGCCCAACGGAGGTATCCAATGGTGGAAGAAGGTTTCTTGTGTGTTTGGTCTTTTCAGTGCGCAAAGTTCTTCAATTTAAGTTAAATTCAATTCTGACTTCATTTTATTCAATTTTAGGTTGAAATGTAAATTGGTTGTTTGTCCATTTGTAATTATTATTATTCAGACATTTGATTATTCTATTTAACTCTTACTTTATACTTATTAATTGGGAATCTATATCACTTAATCTACTTGAGAAAATAATTGCTGAGTAAATCAGAATAAAACAAATTGTAACAATTTATGTATTATGCCAATTATAAAGCCAATCAACTCAATACAAGACACCAAATTCTCAAAGATAAATCTAAGAGTAAAGAGTGTAAATTTGCAGATGGCTTCAAGATTTGAAGAGAGGAAAAAAGTTGAGCAGAATCTGACAAGTTGCTTGAGAAAACAACAGGATGTTTGACGTTTGTTCACATGTTTTGATCACCAGTGTGGCAATCCAGTACCCAAGATGAAGCTTGCAGCATTTTTTCCCCAGCTAACAAAAATATTCTAAAAATGTTTTGCTAATGTTCCAGTTAAGTTATAAAAAACATATCCCAGTGCTGTTTTAAGATTCAAAATATCCAGTTTAAGCATTTTCCTTGTGAACATTATGGGAATGATACTTTTGACTGTAGCATTGAGTAACATTAAAAAAAAAAAAAAAAAAAGATGCATGTTTCACTAAAATGATTCAGGAAAAAAAGTTCCACATTTGATGTTTTGCTAAATAATGATTTTAAAACATTACTGAAAAGTAGAGAACTTTGAACAAACATTCTATTAATGTTACTGGAAGATCCTTTGAGAGAACCTTGCCAAAACATTCTAAGAATGTTCCTTGTTAGATGGGTAAACAAGTGAACACACCTACAGATTTGATGTTAAAATTTACTTTTAATAAATTCATTACTAGAAAAAAAAAATACTAGTTTGGTTAAGATAATTTTGGGTTTGAATGGCTGTGCTGAACAAGTACATTGCATTGGAGAAAAGTGCCAAATCGATTGAGATAAACTAAAAAAAGTGATTTTATAATAGTGAATTTACTTTTGTTAGTTATGTGTACTTTACATGTTAATTACTAACGTTTTCTAAAGTTGCCAGTGATTTGAGCAGATGCCAAATTAAGCGAAATTAACAAACTTCTTCTGTGACAGTTGACTCGTGACTTTCTGAAAAATAATCATGATGAAGTTAAAGTACTACAATGACTCTACAATGACGCTTTTTCATAACTGATCTTTTGAAATTCTTCCAGTTTCTTGAAATGTTGACATTGACCTAATGTCCAAGCAGCACTAGGTGAGCTTCACTCATGAATTAACTGCTGATATATTAAGGCTGTCAGTCGATTACATTTTTTCATCTAATTAATTACATGATGTGTTGATTAATTCTTCTAAATAATCGCACATTAATCAAAATAAATTTGACTGTGAAAGTACACACGAAAGATTATTTAAGATATTTTTTTGTTTTGACATTACATTTTTTATTTGATTCAACATAAAATTAATTACAAAAACATATGGAACATAAAAGGAGATAATTTGAGAAACATCTAAGTAATTGGTAACCAAAACAGCTTTGTTACCAACAGTCTTCAAAATTCTTTGATGTTTCACAAAATAATTTTTTTGGGTGAGTAATGAGGGAGAGTAAATGATGAGAGAATTATTTTTGGGGGGGTGAACTATTCCTTTATTTTTATTAGAAATTATACTCTAAATAAGAAACTAAATCTGCCAGCAGGTGGCGATAAATGCCTGTATGATTTGTTCTAATGGTTGGTTCATTCAGGAAATAAGTACAGTAAATGGCTCTTTATGAATGGGCATTTGAATCACGTGATTCGTTCATAACGTGTATTCGTTTAGAAAGTAAACACAGTATTGCTCGGAGATGCATAATAATTCTTCTATGGCTGTAAAAGTAATATGTTCTTTACAAAATTGAGCAAAACACATAATATTGTGTTTAGAATATAACACAATATTGACTCTTTTACTGAACTGTTGTAAAATTCACATAGATTGGGGCAAAATCAGCACTCTTGTCATATTGCTCTTGCATATTGCTAATCATATGATATAAATATGAGACAAAAACACATACAGGGGAATTGTGTGCTCCAATATCTTGCAATATCTCCAGTGCCTTTCTTCCCCGGAGGTGCATGAGGAGCTCACTAAGGCGTGGAGGGCCCCATATATGGCTTGTTCGCATCTGAGGCGTGAAGGGCCCCATATACGGCTCGTTCGCGTCTGAGATTCTCCTTTCTCACTACCCTCCTGGGGCAGCCAGGGGGTATGTCGATGTCCCCCAGGTGAAGCGTGTGGTTGCGTTGCACTTGTGCTCCGCAGGTTGATGCAGGAGCTGCCCATGGTGACCACCTTCACTCTCCGGGCGTCAAAGGTCACTGCGCGGTCTCTCGGTCAGGTGGTGTCTACTATGGTAGTCCAGGAGCACTATCTCTGGCTGAACCTGGCGCAGATGGCTTACATCAACAAAGTTTGCTTTCTTGATGCCCAATTCTCCCAGGTTGGGGGAGGGGAGACTAACTACACCAGGGTGGAAGCCACACGAGAGACCTGAAAGAATATAATCTGTAAAATTAGAATCAGGGTCACAGTTGAACCATCTTTAAGCCTAATTACTAAGATCAAGTAAAACTAGCAATGAGACACAGCACCGGTCTGATGCAAGAAGCAAGTAATTTGTCATTTTAACAAGTCCCGCTTCTGTGCTATGAATCCTGAAATTCTTTGTAGGTATCAAATATGTATGTTTATGTTTGTCTAATACATTTTAAACTTATTTTATGTACTCTGTTGTATGTATTCTGTTGTCAACATGTCAGTAATGTTTTCTAAAGATACTGGTGACTTGAGCAGTTTGCAAAATTAGTAAAATACAAAGCAACTCTTATACCTTCACAAAAGGTCGGCCTATCATCCAGATCACCAGTGAAGCACAATGACTCTGACAATAAGTTTACTTTTTAATAACAGATGTTGTGAAATTCATGAATGTCTTGAAATGTGGAATATTTTACCAGGCAGCCCTGGGTGAACTTAGGTCATGAATTAAATGTTGAGGTTCAGTTTATTTCAAAGAAAAACACACACACTCACGTTGTGTTTCCATGTTTTATGTGGACATTCCATAGGCGTAATGGTTTTTATACTGTACAAACTGTATTTTCTATCACCCTACACCTACCTAATGGGACCTCAAAAATGTCCCCAAAAGGTCAAAATAGGTCATTTGGTCCCCATAACGTGATAAATACCACACACACACGCACACACACACACACAAATGTATTATTCTTTTAATTGGTTTGCTTCAAAATGTATTATTCTATTAATTGATTTGTTTTTTCTGTTCATTTCTATTCTATCAGCAGTCAGTAGGCCTACTTTACCATGGTACTGAATGATTATCACAGCTAAGGAAACATTAATTTAATGATTCTATGTTTTTGATTCACAAACACGTAGATCCAAAGTTCCGATCTGAATCCAATGATTTAGGATGCTTTGAAGTTCCAGTCTGAATCAAAGATTCGCCAACCCATTTAAGTGAAATGATGCACGATCCAAAGTTCCGAAATTGAATAATGATTTACAAACCGTTATTCAGATCTAAAACAAAGGATATGCTAACCCACTCTTGGGACAAGGTATGGACCTTGTCTCATAGGTATCTGCTTACCAATAAAATAAAGAATTCATTTATAAAGTTTATTCTTTAAATAAAGATTACTCTTTCTTTTCTTTTAGAAATATTTACGAACCTAACTATGTCGTTAATTTGACTTACTTTCTAAACTAAATCTATGTAGAAAGAACTTTTACCCATTCCTTTTGCCATCGTTGTTGATGTTTGAAATGGTAAACTCTGTGCATAGTTCAGCGATGGCACTTTGGACTCTCAAATGAAGAAATCAAAATATTGAGTTTGCTCAACATTCTTATTTATGTTCATTGAGCAAAAAACAGTAAACATTGAGTTATCTTGTTTTTATGTGTAAACACAACATTTTGCTAAAAAATTTGTCCACTGAATTTTTAGCTAAATTACAGTTTTTTACGTGATTGCTTAAACACTTTTCTTGAAACTATGCCTTGTATTCTCAGAATAGTAAACACAAATCCATAACATCTCACCCAATTCCCCAAACATCCTATTTTCAGGTCAAAATGAAGCTCTACTCTCAAAACCATTCACTCTTGCTGAAAAACTTTGCCCTCAGACATCACACACAAGCCCTCAAAAACACACACACTACAACACAATTTTACACAACATGATGAACACAAAAAATGTGTATAAAAATGAACGATGGACGGGGCCATGTACCATTCAATCTTGGGTAAGAACCTCCTTCCCTCATTGAAAATGGGTCATGGATGGGTATCCCAGCATGACAATGAGCCAAAACAAACAGCCAAGGCAACAAAGGAGTGGCTCAGGAAGAAGCACATTAAGGTCCTAGAGTGGCCTAGCCAGTCTCCAGACCTTAATCTCATAGAAAATCTTTGGAGGGAGCTGAAGGTTCAAGCTGCCAAACATCAGCCTCAAAACCTTAATGACTTGGAGACGATCTGCAAAGAGGAGTGGGCCAAAATCCATCCTGAGATGTGTGCAAACCTGGTGGCCAACAACAAGAAACCTCTAACCTCTGTGATTACCAACAAGGGTTTTGCCACCAAGTACGAAGTTATGTTTTGTGAAGGGCTCAAATACTTATTTCACTCATTAAAAAAATTACAACTTTTTTTGAAACATGTTTTTCTGGATTTTTTTTTTTTCTTTTCTTGCTATTCAAATAAACCTATCATTAAAATTATAGACTGATCATTTCTTTGTCAATGGGCAAACATACAAAATCTGCATGGGATCAAATTATTTTTCCCCTCACTGTATATATGCATTTAGCTACATAATTGTCACGGTTCATGAGTTCATTGTCTCATTCTTGTCTGTTGTTTTGGTGTGTGTGTGTGTGTGTGTGTGTGTGTGTGTGTGGGCGTGGCGTTCCTCTGTGGTAACGAGCTATTAGTCTCAGGTGTGGCTCGTTACCTTGCTCTATTTATGGGAGGCTAATCTATCTTGTCTTTGTCAGTTTGTCTGTGTCTGTTCCTCCGGCTGGGCTGCTCCAGGTTTCTGCTCCTGATTTCCGGGTTCCAGTTTCTCGTCTCTGCCGCTTCTCCTGAGCGGATCCTTCGTCGGCTGCCTTTGTCTCCCTGCGCTACCCATCTTGGACTTTGTTTGTTTTTTCTGAGCGCTGCTCCCCTGTTGCCTCCTTCAATAAACTGAACGCTATTGAATCCATCTGTCTCTTGTCTCATCGTCACAGCACGAACTGACCATGCAGGATTCAGCAGAAGCAACCAGTCTCCAAGACTTTTTGATGAGCGCCACTTCCCGTATGGATCGTCAAGAGCATCAGATTTTGGCTACGGGACAAGCTGTGCAAAATTTGGTAGCGCAGGTGTCCGAGCTCTCCTCGCAGTTACAACAACTAAGACTCCCCACCGCGCCGCCCACGCCGCCAGCGCCCCTCCCCCCGACTTCGTCGAGTCAACAGTTGCCAGAACCCCGTCTTCCTGCTCCGGAGCGGTATGGAGGTGAGCCCAACTTATGCAGAGCGTTTTTGACCAAGTGTTCTATGTTTTTCTCACTCCAACCCTCGACTTTTGCCTCTGAGAATTCCAGAGTAGCCTTTGTGTTGACCCTGTTGACGGGAAGAGCGGCTCTTTGGGGAACGGCGGTGTGGGAGAACCAACATCCGTGCTGCTCCTCGTTCCAGGCCCTGTCCGCAGAGATGAAAGCTGTTTTTGATCGCGCGGGAGGCCGCTCGTAAGCTCGCCGATCTCCGCCAGGGGGAGCGCACCGTTTCGGACTATTCCATCGAGTTCCGGACTTTGGCGGCTGAGTGTGGCTGGAAAGAGGAGGCGCGTAGGGACATCTTCCTGCATGGGCTGGCTGACCGACCGCATTTCTAGAGAGATCTGTCTCCTCGATCTACTAGAGGATTTCGAGAGTCTCGTTGAATTAGCTCTTCGAGTAGATGCCCGGATCTGTCAACGCGATCAACGGACTATCAAACCATCACTCATCGAGCTTCAAGAGTCGTCAGCAACAGAAGGTGCGGTCAGCCATCCCACAGACATCGAGCCCATGCAGGTCGGGAGAGCTCGGCTTTCCCGGGAGGAGAGAGAGCGTCGCCGTAGACGAGGGTTGTGCCTATACTGTGGAGCTACAGGACACTTTTTGAATGACTGTCCAGTAAAAGGTCGAGCCCGACAGCAGAACTGAGGCTGCTGTCGGGTGGAGCAGCATTGGAAAAACCCTCTTCGGCTACTCTCCTCCCGGTAAGAGTTCAATGGGCAAACAAACACCATCACTGCGAAGCTCTCATCGACTCAGGATCTGAAGGTAACTTTATAGATGTTACACTCGCCAGAGACCTTCAGATTCCCATGATTTCTCTCAACCTCCCGATCGTGGTAAAAGCTCTTAATGGACAATCTTTACCCAGCATCTCTCACTCCACGCCAGCTCTGACTCTTTTTTCCTCCGGTAACCACACTGAGCAGATTAAACTCTATATAACTCATTCTCCTCTGGCACCCATCGTTTTGGGTCATCCGTGGCTCCTTCAACATGGCCCCACGATCAAGTGGGGACGTAACTGTGTTACGGCGTGGAGTGAGAAGTGTCATGCTGTCTGTCTTGTGTCTGCTTGTTCTCCTGTCTCTTGTGTTTCGTTGCAGGATGAGGTGGTGAACCTGTCTAACGTGCCGAAGGAGTACCATGACCTGAAGGAAGTGTTCAGTAAGTCCAGGGCTGCTTCTCTTCCTCCGCACCGTCCCTACGACTGTGCCATTAACTTAGTTCCAGGTACTTCTCCACCTAAAGGCAGGTTATATTCACTTTCTGCTCCTGAAAGGGAGGCCATGGAGAAATATATTTCTGATTCTCTAGCAGCAGGGGTCATCCGGGCTTCCTCTTCCCCGGCGGGGGCGGGTTTCTTTTTTGTCGCCAAGAAGGATGGCTCTCTGCGACCATGCATTGATTATCGCGGGCTGAACAACATCACGGTTAAGAACACCTATCCTTTGCCGTTGATGTTGTCGGCCTTCGAGCGGTTGCAAGGAGCCTCCATCTTTTCCAAATTAGATCTACGCAATGCTTATCATTTGGTCCGCATTAGGGAGGGGGATGAGTGGAAGACTGTGTTTAACACCCCCAGAGGGCATTTTGAATATTTGGTCATGCCCTTCGGGTTATCTAACGCCCCAGCGGTCTTCCAAGCACTCGTTAATGACGTGTTGAGAGATATGATTGATCAATTCATATATGTCTACCTGGATGACATATTGATTTTTTTCTTCTTCTCTCCAGGAACATGTTCAACACGTCAGGCGAGTGCTCCAACGACTGCTAGAAAATGGGCTTTTTGTTAAGGCGGAGAAGTGCGCGTTCCATGCACAGTCGGTTCCATTTCTGGGATACATCGTGTCACCCGAGGGGATTCGCGTGGATCCTGACAGGATTAAGGCTGTGGTAGATTGGCCAACCCCTGATTCCCGTAAGGCCCTGCAGAGGTTTCTGGGGTTTGCCAACTTCTACCGGCGTTTCATTCGCAACTTCAGCCAACTAGCCGCTCCTCTGACTGCCTTGACCTCCACCAAGACGGCGTTCAGGTGGTCGAATGCGGCCGAGGTTGCATTCGCTAAACTGAAGAGCCGCTTTGTTTCGGCTCCCATTCTCCGTGCCCCTGATTCCACACGCCAGTTGTGGTGGAGGTCGATGCGTCTGAGGTGGGGGTAGGTGCAGTGTTAACTCAGCGCGCCCCCTCGGACGATAAGATGCATCCTTGCGCGTTTTTTTCTCATCGTTTATCTCCTGCCGAACGAAATTATGACATTGGTAACAGGGAATTGTTGGCCGTCAAGTTAGCCTTGGAGGAGTGGCGTCATTGGTTAGAGGGATCGGGGGTGCCTTTTATCGTCTGGACCGACCATAAGAACCTTGAATACATTCAGTCCGCCAAACGTCTTAACTCCAGGCAGGCTCGTTGGGCTTTATTTTTCGGACGTTTTAATTTTTCCATCTCCTACAGGCCGGGCTCTAAGAACATCAAACCCAACGCCTTGTCACGCATTTTTGACCAATCTGACCGCCCAATGTCTCCTGAGTGTATTATTCCTGAGAGACTGATTGTCTCTGCAGTCACTTGGGAGATCGTGTCGAAGGTTCGCACTGCCTTACAAGGGGTAACCCCTTCGCCCGAATGCCCAACGAACCGTTTGTTTGTGCCGGAGAAGTTGCGGTCAGACGTTATTCGATGGGGTCATTGCTCCAATGTGGCTTGCCACCCAGGAATTGGTCGGACCATCTTTTTGGTTAAACAACTATTCTGGTGGCATACCTTGGCTCGCGATGTCCGAGAATTTATTTTGGCCTGTTCAGCCTGTGCGCAGGGTAAGACTTCCAATCGACCTCCAGAGGGGTTACTTCAACCGCTGTCGGTCCCTTCGAGACCCTGGTCCCACATTTCGCTCGATTTCGTTACTGCCCTCCCGCCCTCCCTGGGCAATACGGTTGTGTTAACCGTTGTGGACTGGTTCTCGAAGGCGGCCCACTTTATTCCCTTGCCCAAATTGCCTTCAGCCAAGGAGACAGCGGTTACTGTCGTGAACCACATTTTTCGCGTTCATGGCCTCCCGGTAGATGTGGTTTCCGACAGGGGTCCCCAGTTCATATCCAAATTTTGGAGAGAGTTTTGTCGAATACTGGGGGCGACTGTGAGTTTGTCTTCAGGGTTCCACCCTCAGACCAATGGCCAGACTGAGCGGGCCAACCAAGACCTCGAAAGGGTGTTGCGATGTTTGGTCACCCAGAATCCCACTTCCTGGTGTCAGCAACTTCCGTGGGTTGAGTACGCGCATAACTCATTACCAGTGTCATCTACGGGCCTCTCTCCATTTGAATGTAGCTTAGGATACCAGCCACCTCTTTTTCCCAGTATGGAATCCGAAGTCGCGGTCCCATCTGCCCACGCCTTTGTCCAGAGGTGTCACCGAACTTGGACGAGAACCCGTGAGACTCTCCTCCAGATAAGGGTGAACACCAAGGCTAAGGCTGATCGCCACCGGTCGAAGCCTTCCGTCTACGTCGTCGGCCAAAAGGTGTGGCTTTCTACCAAGAACATTCCTCTCCGATCCGTTTGTAATAAGTTAGCTCCCAAATTCATTGGCCCGTTTACTGTCACTAAAATCATTAGTCCAGTGGCAGTCCGCCTCCAACTCCCTCCTGCGTACAGAAAAATTCACCCGGTATTCCATGTCTCCAAAATTAAGCCTGTTTTTCGTTCTCCTCTTAATCCGCCTGCTCCGGTTCCTCCCCTGCCGCGACTCGTAGATGGGGAACCTACCTATTCGGTTAACCGTATTCTGGACTCGAGACGAAGGGGACGCGGATTCCAATACTTGGTGGACTGGGAAGGTTACGGTCCAGAGGAGAGAAGTTGCGTTCCTGCCAGGGACATATTGGACCACTCCCTTATTGATGATTACAATCAACGGGTAAGGCTGGGAGCGCCGTGAGACGCTCCTAGGAGAAGGGGTACTGTCACGGTTCATGGGTTCATTGTCTCATCCTTGTCTGTTGTTTTGGTGTGTGTGTGTGTGTGTGTGTGTGTGTGTGTGTGGGCGTGGCGTTCCTCTGTGGTAACGAGCTATTAGTCTCAGGTGTGGCTCGTTACCTTGCTCTATTTATGGGAGGCTAATCTGTCTTGTCTTTGTCAGTTCGTCTGTGTCTGTTCCTCCGGCTGGGCTGCTCCAGGTTTCTGCTCCTGATTTCCGGGTTCCAGTTTCTCGTCTCTGCTGCTTCTCCTGAGCGGATCCTTCGTCGGCTGCCCATTGTCTCCCTGCGCTACCCATCTTGGACTTTGTTTTTTCTGAGCGCTGCTCCCCCGTTGCCTCCTTCAATAAACTGAACGCTATTGAATCCATCTGTCTCTTGTCTCATCGTCACACATAATACTATATAAAAATGATCATTCACGTGTGAACAAATTTTACAATGGAGATTCTGTGTTGTCAATAATGTTTTCTAAAGATATCCGTGATTTGAGCAGGTTGCAAAATTAAGCAAAATAAAGCAGCTTCTCAAACCTCAACGAAAGTTTGGCTTATCTGCAGATCACTAGTGAAGCACAACGACTCTCAATGAGTTGGTTTTTTTAATAAGTGATGTTTTATTAACAAATTTCGGGAGGAGCGTGCACAGATAATTAACACGGCCAATTCATCATCAGCAATCACATCCCTTGTCCAATAAGCAAAGAGGGATTCCCTATAAATATCCATAGCAGTCCTACCTTCGTTATCTCTCGTCTTTTCTGAACTTGTCCATCCAGTATCTGCGAATATGTCAGAGATCGAACTTTTCCCTGAGGATAATTCCTTCGAAAACACAGATCCTCCAGCATCTCCAGCAGCAACCCAGGCCACCACCGAACCCGCAGCTGCATCACGGGGCCGCAGGCCTTCTCGCACCTCCACTACTCACTCCTCTAGACGCCGGATGTCACTATGTCCATCGCCATCCAGGCGTCAGCCACCTTCCCCGCCGTCTTCATACACATCAGCCCTCATACACATTCAACTTCTGCCCCAGCCATGGGGAAATGGACCGTAGCAGGACTTCCCCAGGCACTCACTAGCGCCGGCGTCATCTTTCCGCGCCGGGCTACCAAAGCAGAACTCCTTGAGTTGTACGCGTCGTTTCAATGGGGCGAGCTGCCAAGGTCCTCCCCTCCGTCCAAGTCAACGGAAAAAACGTGCACAAGCCGCGCTACTCCTTATGCCCGGCCGGAGCCTCCATCCACTCCAGCGAAGACGGGTTCCCGGCCGTCAGGTCGCAGCAGGACGATGACGTCATTAGCTCCCGCCCTCCTCCCTGCTCAGCCGGCCGTCAGCCCGCTGCTCACAGCAGTCATTCACAGGACGTTACCTCTTCAAGCCGCCGCTCCAGCGAGAATCTGCCGCCACCATCTGCAATGCCTCATTCTCAGCCCTCTCCTAATCCTCTTTCCTACCCATGGCCGGCAGCACCGCCTTCAACCAAGTATTTTCCCTCCATCGGCGCAAGCCGATGGAGGGAAAATGGATGGATGGAGGCACCCCTTCAGCCTAAGCTCTGCAATTTTTGGGGGGCATCGAGCTTGGCTTGGCTGCTGTCCTGCGATTTAATTGCCTTTTGGGGGAGCGCTTTTGAGTTCGGACCAAATGCCGAGCTCGGACTCCTCTCCCTGGGCAGGGGGAGTGCCCCTGGCTCGGGAATAATCACCGAGCTCGAGGCCCTCTTCCGGACAGCAAGCCAAACATGCATAACTTTATTCAGTTGATTATCTGTAAGCGCGAACTAGTGAAGTGATGTTTTATTAACAAATTTCGGGAGGAGCGCGCACAGATAATTAACACGGCCAATTCATCATCAGCAATCACATCCCTTGTCCAATAAGCAAAGAGGGATTCCCTATAAATATCCATAGCAGTCCTACCTTCGTTATCTCTCATCTTTTCTGAACCCCTCCTCCTCCCCATCCCCTCACCATCAGTCCTGGGGGGAGCGCTTTTGAGTTCGGGCCAAATGCCGAGCTCGGACTCCTCTCCCTGGGCAGGGGGAGTGCCCCTGGCTCGGGAATAATCACCGAGCTCGAGGCCCTCTTCCGGACAGCAAGCCAAACACGCATAACTTTATTCAGTTGATTATCTGTAAGCGCGAACTAGTAAACATATATTGTGAAATGTGGAATATTTCATCAAGCAGCCCTGGGTGAACTTCAGTCATGAATTAACTGTTGAGGTTAGATCTATTTCAAAGAAACACACACACACACACACACATTATAAAAATATTATTCTGTATAATGGATTATTATTATTATTTTTCAATTCTATTAGCAGCCAGCTGGTACTTGATGATACTGAATTATTATCATATTCATGTACTATAGTTTTACATAGTACTCCCCAGGTAACAGGGATGCCTTAATGGTTTGATGTCTTGTACTGTTAAAAGGTTTCAAAGTCCCGATCTGAATCAAATGATTTGTGAGCCCACTTAGAAACCCTGCTCTGAATCAAATGATTCATGATATGCACTTTGAAACCCCGAACTGAATGAAAAGATTAACAAATCCTCTCAGAATTTCCGATCTGAATAAAAAAAAAATTCACCATCCTGCTCAGAAGTTCTGATCTAAATCAAATGATTTGTGATAAGTGGTCCGAGTCCCAATCTGAATAATGATTTACAAACCATATTCAGATCTGAATCAAAGATTCACAAACCCTCTCCGAAGGCCCTCTGAAGATTACTATCACCCATATAAGCCATCACCCTTTTCTATCATCCTGTTTTCATGTGCATTTTGAAGTATCGCATCAGAAACAAACACCACATTTAGTATAACAATCTCTTACTTTGCAAAAAAGTTTTTAAGCTCGCTTGAGGTGGTTTTTGACTTGTGCGAAAAAGGATTAATGCAAATAATGGAAGATGGAAATGCATTTGCTGAATCAATTCCTCTGTACGCATAAAAAAAATTATGTGACTTTGTGCAAAACCATACTCGGTTACTAACGTAACCTTGGTTCCCTGAGATAGGGGAACGAGTACTGCGGCTTTAGCCGCTATGGGGAAAATCTGTTATCTCAGAAACTGAAGCACTTTTTTAATAACGCAATATAACTGCAGAGCTATTGGTTGAGTCAGTGATAACTGAGTGAACCAATAGACGAGCAGCGGTGCTGTGCACACCTATGGCGAAGCAGCCTGCCGAATTCTTGCACAATCCCGCCAGAATGGGTGGGGCAATCGGCTATATAAGCGGGTGCTTTGCCGGGTTAATCAGATCCTTCATCTGAAGCGAGGACTGATTCGGCAGCGATAGCACGGCAGGAACGCAGTACTAGTTCCTGTATCTCAGGAAACCAAGGTTACGATAGTAACCGAGTACGTTCCCTTTCGATACTTCACTTGTACTGCGGCGTACAATGCAGTTTGCAAATTGTTTGTGTGGCATCATCCACTGGCTCGCTTTCATGGTTTAAAACTGAAATATTTATAATTTATAATTTATCACAAACTTTATAATTTTGTGACACATTTGTCTTTATCATTAAGTGCAAAACGGTGGACAAGAGTTCAAATTTCCTGTGATAATAACATTGTTTCATCAAAATATCTCCCTCTTTTTGTTTTCTTTCTTGCTGCATTAGATATTAAATGGTTAAAGCTTTATTTTTGCACAGGCGCAGTAAGGAAAAAAACAGTTTAGGGCAGTCAGTTCATAGCTCTGCTTTAACTGTGCGATATCCTCACGATCGGGGCGACATGTCAAATTCATCTGATTGCCTGTTGAGGCTAATTGCTTCTCGTTTCCTCCTGTAAAATGCATGAACATTGCATGACAAATGACGCATGACGAAGCTGAAATTCAGCCCAACAAAGAGTTGCACAAGTCAAAATTCGGCTCAAAATCAATCGAAAATAGCAGTGTACACCCGGTTTAAGGTGTACAACCTTTGATAAGCTTTGTTTAATGACAAATGTAAATTCTCTTGCGGTCATGATTATGTTCCTGTTTTCCATTTTTGCTTGATTAGTTAATTCGGTTCCACCTGTGTTGATTAATTATCTCGTTTGTTTCAGGTCATTTAAACCCTGTTTTCTACCCCAGTTCTTTTGGCCTGGATTCTACATTCATGGTCAACCATTCTTCTGGTGATTTTTCTGCGTTTTCTACTTTCTGTTAAATTACTCTTCTCTGCAGCCACAGAGTGTGACAGTTGTGTGATTTTTTCCAAAAATAATTTATTTTCCTGCTCAGTTATAAAGAGCTTAAATAGAAGCACTGAGTGACTATTTAAATAATAAGTTACTAGAACTTGTGGTGAATAAAATCTCCAACACATAATTAAAAAATCCTTTTTCAGGTTAAAACACACTGAAATGCATACAGTCCAGTGTCCTTGGTCATTTTGTCCGCCGGACACCACATCACAGTAGACCTACACCAATCCATCTTTTAAGGTGATAATGTACACGCCACTGTTAACCTTTCTGAAGTTTTTGTCCATTTTGCTTTTGGTAATCTTCTTTATCACCATCAACAACTGACTGCAACTGACTCCTAGTTAAGAACAACCTTGATGATTTTTTTTTTTTTTTTAGTTTAAGGGGTTTGTTGCAACCAGGGCCTGATGACCCTTTGACATGCAAACATTCAAAAAATCTTTGTTCTGATGTTTACTGAAAAATAAAGAAGTGTGCAAACTATTTTTCACCCAGAAATTGATAGAAAATTACACAAATAGTTACAAAGAAACAGCAAGTGATACTCCAGTTAATAACGTAACCTTCGTTGCCTAAAATCAGGGAATGAGTATTGCTTATAAATGCTTATGGGGAAAATCCTGTTTACTGTGATTACTGAAGCCTGATTTGTTCATGTTTGTGTACCTGCTCAAACATATGCAATATCAACAATTGTCCCCAGGTAGACTAGCTGAGCTGGGAGACAAAATGTTCTTTGGTCTCAGCTGTAAAAGCCTGACTTGCTGTTCACAGCTCCATTTGCAAGCAGACTTTGCTTTTCTCTCAGGAGAACATATGAATCGTTGGTGGTCTACCAGCAAATTGGAGCTAGGGATATTTACATTTTAGTAATTTAGCAGACACTTCTATCCAAAGTAACTTAAAGTATGAATATATGAAATTATATAAATATACATTTTCTGCCCCAAAATCCTGCATTTTATTAGACTGAGTCATGCAGTGAAAGAACACACTCTAAATGAACACAGTCAATCTAGCTAGTGATTAAGCACTCATAACTCCCCTTATAATCAATGAAGCTGTCCATACACTGTATGATAAATTAATCTCTTACTTGCGTAGTTAGTACACCCACGTTTTGTTGCTTATGATGAGGGAATTTGTGAGTTTCAGTTTGAACAAAACTCCAGGTTTCAGCAATGACTATTCTGAATGCCTCTGATTGGCCACTGCATTCTAAACTTAATAGAGTTGTGTGTGATTGGTTATAGTGAGCAATGCTGTAAAAACGTGTGAAGATAAAATATGATTTAACATGAGCAGGTCTAAATGTAATACAGCAATCAAAGCTATTCATTTAATTTTCATTTTCACTAGTTTCATATTTGAAGTATTATAGTTTGTTTTTTATATTTTAGAGTACTTGTGCAAAGCTTGCTAATTTTCTTACCAGTGATTTGTGGTTAAAATAGTAAAATGTGCACCATTAAAAGCAAAATATTTTTTTGTCCAGGACATCATTACTGCTTTGCTTGAGGGCTATTCAAAGAGGGAAAGCAAAAAAACAGGAAGGCCTTCAGTGGAGGGCCAGATTACAGAGTACAAGTGCAGTCAGTGTGGGGTAGGTCTGTGTACTGTGCCATGCAATGAGAGGTGCCATACTCTCAAGAATTATAAACTGTGTCACCTAGATACCTGATTGGGTAGATAGCTGGTCAACTGATCAAAGAAATGGGCACATGCATTTTACCATGGCACAGTCCCAGACAGCAGCTGACTCTGTGCCGGATTTGTTTTCAAACCAGCAAATCCGTGTTACAGTCACATCCGTTTCAGTGCTGTATCACCGTCTTAGACAGATCCGGCCCGGGCCTTGTTTCAGTGGGTGTGGACTACTGTCGCAGAGCGGATCCGGGCCGAGTCTGTTACGGAGCTGTCCCAGTGCTGGTCCAGACGAGGGAAAACCAGATGTGTGCCGGTATTGGCCCGTTGTGCCAAAAGACACCTTTCTGGACCAGATGATTTTTGCTGTCTGGGGTAATATGAGGATCAACAACAACAACAACAACAACTAAACAAACAAACAAAAAAGTTCAAACATCCATTCAATACCTATTATTTCTGGAATATTACTGATGGCCACCCCCTGATGACGTCATAATATAAAAATTAGATGAGCATATTTACACCCCACATAAACTTTTTTCATGCCCAACATTTTTTTTTCTAATTTACAGTAGACCTCTATCTTTAAGCCCTATCAAGCCACAAGCTTTTGAAACCTTACGCTTTTTAATCAGTTTCTCATAAAGCGAATCATTTAAAATTGAATTCAAATGTAATGAAGATCTGTTGGACATTGTCAAGCTTTTGCTAATGCAAGTAATTTTCTGCTACCTATAGATGCTTATGTTTAGAAAACATTTTTACATATTGTGTTCCCTTCAGTTTCGTTATTACATTTTATTTACTTGTTCTTCAAAGGGTCAATAAATGTGCATCAGCTTGATTTTATACTACTTCACAACATGTTTATTCACCAACATCATGTTAAAGATGTTTGAATGTTTGCATGTCAAAGTCAAAGTCTTAGGCCAAGAAAATATGAATTATCATTAAGGGTTGTCTTAACCATTTTTCTTACGGGATCTGTTGCAATCGGTTACCGGTAACTGCTTTATCAAAATTTTCAGATGAAATTCATTTCTTGTCTGGTTCCTCTGAAGATGATAAAGCAGGTTGCCAAATAAAAAAAAGCAAAATGAACGAAAACTTGTCCTTTTATGGCATTGAACCCATGACTGTCCTATAAAGATATGAAACTTTGTAAATGTCAGATAAAGAGGAGGATCCTGACAATCAGAATGATTTAAAGATGCATCCGTCGCCTGAACATTCACAAGATTCTCAGCCCAAGTGGTAAGTCTGATTCTTTTTCAAAAAATGATTTTTGCATGTTCATGTTATAGCAAAGTTAATTTTATTTACAGTATTTCAGGTACAGATCCCTTTTGATCCTCTGAGTTGGACGCCTGAAGTGATGATCACAAACATGATTGTGAGTTTCTGTATGTGAGAATGTGAGTGTGATTTTGTCAGACGTCAAACATCAGGCTCAGATCTTGAGTTTGTGTCTCTCAGGTGTTGCTGTGTTTGTCTGCGCTGTTTCCTGTGTTGATGGGGACTGAGGTCAAATCAGATTGTTTTCTAGCCAAAGACTGCTCTGATATTTATTCAAGTGGGAAAAATGGCAGTGGCGTCTACACCATCACCACATTGGATGGACCACTGCAGGTCTACTGTGAGATGGTCTCTGGTGGACAAAAGGACAAAGGACACTGGATGGTACATTATTTTGAAATGTTTTATTTCATTTCTAAATCATTTTTAATATTCTAAGGATGTTAAAATGTCCTTTTTTTATTGTTGTAATTATGTTATTTAAATGTTACATAGCCTAAATGTTTCTTATGATGTTCATCAAGTACAAATAACATCAGCATTCAACAAATCTCTACATTATGAGACTGCTTATCCAGAATGGGGGGATGATTTCCCCCTCTGATCTATGCATCCCTGCCTCTGCTGAATTATTTTTATCCCCGTTGGGTTTAAAGCACGTTTTATCCCCATTGGGGATACAAACATCTGGCGAACTATCTCTGGTTCTGAAGCAAATGATTCGTGATACACACTTTAAAGTCCGGTTCTGAATCAAATGATTCGCGATCCGATTGGAGCGCTTCGAACTGAATCATTTTGCGACTCATTATCTGGTACTTACCTAAATAGACACATCAGGGCTATAACCTTAATGGAGTTGGGTCAAACTTCGCCTTAGGAGAGAGAGAAAAGCATCCCCCATTTGCATTTTTCACAAATCACACCTCGTGTATATCAAATATTACCAAAGAATATTCCATAAACATTAAAGTTTTGTCATAACATTTATAAATCTTTTAAAAAATGTTCACTGGGTTGATACTGTTTGTGCTGTAGGCTAGTTCTGAATATTAAATCTTTTTGCAGCTCAGTTTGGTGACGCTATAAGAAATCACAACAGAATTTACATTTGTTGCTAAAGAAAGCGTATGAACTTTTAAGTGCTTTTGTTGTGTGAAAGCAATCAATGATTTCTGGATGTTTCAGGTGATTCTCAGGCGAATGAATGGCGAGGTGAATTTCTTTAGGCCGTGGGAGAATTATAAACAGAGTTTTGGTAATAAAGAAGGCGAATATTGGCTGGGTGAGTGTTTTTGTGTCATTTTGGATGACAAAAAAGGCAAACAGAAAGAATGAACAAAGACACGTAAAATTTGGAAATCTAATCAGCACTGCAATATAAATACAGATTTTTATTTGAGTTATTAAAACTGTTTTATGTCTTTTACAGGCGCTGAGCACATTCATCAGCTGACTCGCAGATATCAGTATAAACTCAGAGTAGATTTGGAGGACTTTGAAGGGAAGAAGGTTTATGCTGTGTACGAGTCTTTCTCTGTGGACTCTGAGGCTGATGGGTACAAACTGCATGTGAGCGGCTTTGTAGATGGAGGAGCAGGTAAAACAAAGACATTTAATTTTCCAATTTCTGAATGTGTGACCCTAATTAAGAGAATTTTTTTTTTTTAAATACCATATTTATACTAAAGCTTTTTTTTTTTAATAAAAAACAAACAACTATATATATATATATATATATATATATATATATATATATATATATCCAAATGAAAGTGTCTTTTTTAAATAAAGTTTCTCCTTTCTGCAGGTGATTCTTTGAGTTATCACAATGGAATGAAGTTCTCCACTTTTGACAAAGACCAAGACCTTTCAAATGACAACTGCGCTTTGAAATACACAGGAGGATTTTGGTATAACAGTTGTTATCACACAAACCCTACTGGTCTGTATTTGTGGGCTAAAGATCACGATGGCAGTATGAATATTGGGGCCTCCTGGTACCACTGGAAGACGAACTATAATTCCCTGAAGACCATCACCATGAAGATCAGACGTGTGATGTAGAGTAAAACTTACAAACGCTTCATCGCAGCTTGTGCGCACATACACAACTTTATGCATACATGTGGATCTTTCTTTAGAAAACAAGATGACATCCATTGTCCTCTTAAATAAAAAATATGTTCAAATCTGGTTCATTAATTTTCTGCATGCTCTGTCTTTTTTGATTTTGAAGCAATAAAAGTTTACGCAAAGCAAAATGTTGTTTTTGTGTTTTACAAGTATTAAGTGATCACATAGGCCATGCACATATGGGCTTCATATATGATTTCAAATAGTTTATTCAGGGTTTCTGCAGATTTAAAAAAAGGCTTTTGTAAGCTAGTAAATTTACATTTAGTAATTTAACAGACGCTTTAGGCAGCCGTGGCCCTAATGGTTAGGGAGTCTGACTTGTAACCAAGAGGTTGCGAGTTCGAGTCCCAGGTCCGGCAGGGATTGACGTGGGGGGAGTGAATATCCAGCGCTCTCTCCATCGTCAATACCACGACTGAGGTGAGACCCTTGAGCAAGGCACCGAACCCCCAACTGCTCCCCGGGCGCCACAGCAATGCAATGGCTGCCCACTGCTCCGGGTGTATGTTCACGGTGTGTGTGTGTGTGTTCACTACTGTGTGTGTGCACTTGGATGGGTTAAATGCAGAGCACAAATTCCTAGTATGGGTCACCATACTTGGCCTCACGTCTCGTCACTTTCACTTTCACTTTTATCCAGGTTAAATTGAAGGGACCAAACTGAAGGGAACTCAGCATTTCAATTTGTTCTCTTAGCTTAAATGTGTAGGCAGCAGAAAAATTCAAACAGATTTCCATTATGTATTAATTAATTTGACAAAAACCTTAGAATATGTAAACAACTTCTACTGTGACTTACAATCACACTTCTTCTTATTCTGGGTTTTTAGTGCAAATGTCTAAAGTTTAAATTAAGATGCACTGAAAAACAAAAATGATGGTTTTCTGAGAATTTCATCAAAATGAAGCGAGTTCATGATTAAAACTAGAACAAACGTCAACCAGCAGGCAAAAAAAAATCAACTTAATTTAAAGTGAAAACGTTTTCATAGTTCACTGATAGATATTTGTTCTTGTTTCATGTATAAACTCAATTTGTTTACTTTCTTGAAAAACAAGACTTTCTTCATTTTGCATCTCAGGTTAGTGTATCTGGATTTAGTTATCTGTGCTGAAAAACAAGACAAAACTACTGAGAAAGTTATTCCTTTACTTTTTCGTTTCACTGTATGCAACATTTAATACCATGAGTTTATCTACTCTGATTAAATAGTTTAAGGCCATAATTTTGTACAAGAGTGAAATTAAGTGGAGTAAGCTAGGTAGTAGTTATTCTAAAGAGTATTTAAAATGTAAAATGCTGTTTAGTGCATAAACTTTTGTCAGTTTCTTTCTTTTTTTTCTAAAGATGATGCCAATGATTTAAGCAGGCTTTAAAATGAACCAACTACTTTTGTGACATCTGAACCATGACTCACTGAAATATATTCAAGATTGGGGAGTAACAATCTTGAATTTCTTTTTTTTACACAATCGGACTGTGGGTTTTGTGTACTCCATACACTTTAAAGATGTTTTGTAACCTTTTCCAGCCTGATGGGCAACAGCACATCTTTCAGAATATGGGAAATTAATTATGTAAACATGCATATGCCTGTATAAGTATTTTCCTCATTCATAATTGAGACCTAGTTGGTTATTAAAAAAAAAAAAAACAAACAAAAAAAAAACATATTGCTTTGATAATAAAACATCTTTTATTGTTTCAGTTCCAGCTGTTACAGAAAAGCATGTAGCATGAGCTCGATTTTAACAATTTTTTTTATTTAAGAGGGCAAACAATTTTTCAGGAACCTGTCAAATTCTTTTAGATTTTCATTGAAGACCGTATGAGTGAAACTATTTCATATTAGAGGTTTCTTCACGTTAATCAAGGGGCATGTTTATCATGATATTTTAAAAGAGATCCACATGTATGCATTAGACTTGTAGATGCTGCAGGGAAGCACATTTTAAAGATAGAAACCCATGCTCTACTTCACACGTCTGATCTTCATGGTGATGGACTTCAAGGGATTCCAGCTGTTCTTCCAGTAGTACCAGGTGGCTCCAGTGTCCATTATTGTACCATCTTTCTCCCACAAATAGTGACCATTGGGGTTTGTGTAATAACATTTTATTATTTGGTCTTTGTCGTAGGTGGAGAACTTCATTCCATTGTGATAACTCAAAGAGTCACCTGCAGAAAGGGCAAACTTTAATTTGGATATCCAAAATAAAATGACTTTAAATAATAATGTGGTTTACAACATCCCTTCAAAAGTCTGTAGTTTGTTTTACCTGCTCCTCCATCTACAAAGCCATTCACATGCAGTTTGTACCCATCAGTTTCACTGCCCACAGAGAAAGACTTGTACAGAGCGTAAGCCTTCTGCCCCTGAAAGTCCTCCAAATCTACTCTGAGTTCATAGTGATGCCTGTGCGTCAGCTGATGAATAAACTCTAAACCTATAAAGAACATGAAATGAATGTGGTTTAATAACCTCAGTAACAAATCTAATATGCATTTATACAGTAGTCCTGATTAAATGTCCATGTCCTTTTGTTTACTTTTTTTTAGCCCAAATGCCATGAAAGCACTTACTGTTACGACCCGCTTGTTAATGGTTGCGACATAAAAGAGGGATCAGACAACAAAGTCCAATTAAACGAAAAGTATTTTATTAAATCAAATAAATACAACAGCAATTAATAATGATATACAAGTGTCTAGGGAATGATAAAGAAATAACTAAATTACTACAAAGGTTATCTACATAATATAAGAAATGCCAAAGAAACAAAATAAGAAAAAGTCAGTAAGAGACACTCCTGAGTTCCCACAGAGAGTGCCTGCCAAAAACCACCATAACACATTCTTAAATACTCTAACTAATTAACTCAACGAGGACAACCAATCAACACTCCCACAGCCTGCTCCAATAGGACGAGTAGACTCAGGGTTGTCACACCTCCCACTCCAAAATGAGGTTCCCTAGAAAACCGGCAAAAGAAAAACAAACCAAATCCAACACACAATATACATACAAAAAAAAAAAAAAAACATAATATATTTATATATGCACAAAATAATATCAATACTCATCTCCATAAACCCCACTCCACTCCTAGATTCTTGGGCCCTAGGATATCAAAGAGTGAAAAAGCGAGAAGGAGGGGAGAAATCTAAGAAAATCAAAGGATTATGGTCAGTATATACAATATGGGTCCAGAGACTGAGCTCAAATAGACCTCAAAATGTTGAATGGCTAAAACAAGGGCTAAAGCCTCCTTTCCCACGGTAGAATACACTTGCTGATGGCGATTAAATTTTCTTGAAAAATAACTAACCGGATGTTCAATTTCATTCTAGTCTTTTTGTAGAAGAACAGCGCCGGCGCCATAAGCACTAGCGTCAATGGCAAGTAAAAATTCTCTCTCAAAGTTTGGGGCGATTAGCACAGGAGCGCTGGCCAACAAAGATTTTGCATTATCAAAGGCACACTGACATTGTTCTGACCAATGAAAGGGTCTCTTTGGGCTTAACAAGTGGGTCAAAGGGGCAACTACACTTGCAAAATTTTGACAAAACCCTCTGTAGTAGCCCACCATCCCGAAAAATCGACGTAACTCACGTTGGGAGGTTGGAGCAGGGAAACTACAGATAGCATCAACTTTAGCGTTAATAGGCTTTACACACCCCTGGCCAACTATCTTACCCAAATATGTCACAGTAGCCTTGCCAAATTCACATTTGGCAAGGTTAACCCTCTGGGGTTATCAGCACAAACTGGGCTACAATAATATGCAAGCAACATGAATGTACATGTTTGTGTTTTTGAGAAAACAACGTTTATGCGTGGTTTGTGAAAAACTAAAAAATCTAAGTCACTTAAAACAGCAATGAAACACAGACAGAATATTTGTTCACAAGGCTTTTGAGATCTGGATGTGGTAGGCTAGAGTTTTTTCTACACAATGATGTGAAAATCATCTCATTCACTCATTCAAAGAAAACAATATATTGATGTAAATTTACCAAAACATGTTTTGTGATGGAAAGACAATATGCAAGAGATTGAAAATGGTCATGAATATTTAGTAATTCACACCTGAGACACACACAAAGCCCTCCCTAATGGCCCATCAGCGACACTGTGACTCTCAGGTAAGAAACAATGTGAGAAGATTCAGAGAATGGAGTTTTAGATTAGTTGTATTTTATTTAACACAGTATGAACAAAACATAAATAATGAAGGTAAAGACACATTATTGAGCACTCTGATCTACAGATATGAACAGACTTTGTGTTATTTGCATTTTTTTCCTGAATTCTGTTCAACAAGTGAAACAAGTAAATCATACCTGACATTTAAGTGCTTGCAAAACTCATCATGAGTAGTCAAGAAACTTGTTTTGCACTAGAATATCAGTGTAGATGAACATCTGAAGCTGCATCTGAGTTTTATATCTGAGAAACTAATTTATTGTCAGATCGCGATCAGAGTATTACTAATAAACATGGTCTAAACATACACTCAGTATAAACACTCATAGGCTATTTTTTACTTTTATTTAATTCATTTTGCGATAAATAAATAAAATACATATACAAATATGATCTTATAGTCATAAACACAAGCATGTTTTGTATGCAATACATGCTGTCTTAACATTCTTAGACTCTATCATTCAGTGTTACAGTGTAAACGCTATTATTTTTATATCGCATCTTTTTCTAGAACGTTAAAAACATCCTTGCGTCGGGAGACATTTAGATGCAATGAAATGAAACCTACATCATAACGTTTCACTTGATGAGGTCAGTAATTATAGTTTGAAAAAAGTCTAACTAGTAAAATCTATACAACTTATACAACAGTCTGTCACAGTAACACAATAACAGCGAATGCAAGCAAGCTAATAAAAGAACGACTTACATGTAATAATATGTAATGTTATACCTGTTGGTTCCGCCACGCGTCACATTGCGTTCTTCTTCTGATGAGGTAAATATAAGATTTATTCCTCTCAGCACGTCTTCTTTCAGAAATGAACAGTAATCCAGATAAACTTGAAGTCTTGCCGCTTTGTTGACGGTGATGTGGGCGTTTAACTCCCACGCTTCTCACGTGGCTAATTGTAATATGAAAGCGAAAGAAACTTATGGGCGGTGACAAATTAAAACTTAATTAGATCCAAGGGGGAGATTGGACATCGCGTTGTTTTCATAAGGATTACTTTATCACAGAATATTTGTTTTCGATAAGACTTATTTCGTTTAAGAGTAGAAATGTCTCCATGTGCTGTTTCCGCCGAGTATTTGATCATTTAAGCGACGCGTTTCAAAATGAAGAGCAGAGAGACCAACGCGGCACACAGCACTCCCTGTATATTTTCTTTATTTGTCAAAAACTCACCGTTTCATTGTTATTATGTGTCTGTGCAAATAAAAGTAGGCCCTTTACAGATTCGATTGATGTATTTATCTTATCTGTACGATCAAAACTGACGGAGTAATTTAAGTTTGTATAAAGGGCTTTTTAAAAAAACGCACCAAAACGCGCCGGCGCGGTCTTCGACCCCAGAGGGTTAACAGTCAAGTTAGCCTTGGCCAAACGCTCAAAAAGCTCTCGGATTTGCACGAGGTGTTCAGACCAGGATGAACTATAAAGAACAACATCGTCCAGGTAAGCTTCACATCCAGACAACCCATACAACACTCGATTTACTAACCGCTGAAATGTGTCAGGAGCATTTTGGACCCCAAAAGGCATAACGGTGTACTGCAGAAAACTGTCAGGGGTAATAAAAGCAGATGATTCCTTAGCACGAGATGTTAGTGGCACTTGCCAATAACCTTTTAGGAGGTCGAATTTACTAACAAACTGTGCAGAACCCACACAGTCTATACAGTCGTCAATTATGGGTAAAGGGAAACAATCAGGCTTTGTCAAGGAGTTAAGCTTCCTATAATCTGTGCAAAAACGATATGACTTATCCGGGTTACTCACTTAAATGCAGGGGGAGCTCCAAGAACTAAAACTGGGTTCTGCTAAGTTATGAGCAAGTAAGTAGTCCACCTCTTTTTGAAGTAACTTCCTTTTCACAGGAGTTACTCGATAGGGATGTTGTTTCACAGGTTTCGCCATACCAACATCAATGTCATGTTCAATGACATGGGTTCGGGTAGGAACGTCAGAAAAGAGAGAGAGGAACAAACTTACCAACTTCATTATATGAGTCTTTTCTGGTTCACACAAATGAGATAAGTGACCAGCTAAATTAGCAAGAACCTCAGAATTATTAAGACGCCCCTCCACTGCACCTCGAGAAGGACCATTCTTCTCCTCCTGACTATCAACCATCTCCGTAGATACTGCTGGAACACTTGAACCTACAATTCCAGTAGATGTCACAACATCAACAGACAAGGAAGGTACAGAACTCACACAGGCCTTCAGTAAATTAACATGACAAACCTGCGTTTTCTTACGTCGATCAGGTGTGTTTAATAAATAGTTGTTATTAGGATAACACTTAATAATCGTATACGGTCCAGTAAATCTAGCCTGGAATTGACTAGTCAATACAGGTAATAAAGCTAACACTTGCTCACCTACTTGAAAACTTCTGGACTTAATCTTGCGGTCAAACAACCTCTGCATCTTTTCCCGGGACTTACCTAATTTTCGGAGTGCAATGGCTCTGGCTTCATAAAGTCGATAACGAAAACTACTGACATAGTCTAAGACATTCTCAGGTGGATCAGACATTTTCCATTCATCTGCTAGGACAGCAATAGGACCTCTAACAGCATGTCCAAAGACCAATTCATTAGGACTAAACCCTGAGCTCTCTTGCACAACCTCACGAATTGCTAAAAGCATCCAAGGAAGTCCATCCTCCCAGTCAGAGTCATTTCAACACAATATGATCTCAAAAGTGACTTAAGAGTCTGGTGGAATCTCTCCAACCCTCCTTGACTTTGAGAATGATAGGCACTTGAAATATTATGTTTAACTTTGAGTAGTTGCAGGACTTTAGAAAACTGTCTAGACATAAAGTTTGAGCCCTGATCAGACTGAACAGTTTTTGGAATGCCAAAAACAGACATAAAACTTGTTAGAGCTTTTAAAATCAACTTTGTTGTAATTGATCTCAGAGGATAAGCTGCAGGATAACGTGTGGACGTAAGGCTTCCTACAATAAAAACAGACCATTTCACCTTTTGTATGTGTGACTGAATTATTGTCAGCAAGAGAGTTGGACACAGTATTCTGGTGGACACCCATCTTTTTATTTCTCTCAGAGACGCTCAACTTAAATTTGCTCTGATTACTTAAGTGACTAGCAGACACTTGATGTGTAAGAACAAATTCATCTGCCATAAGAGCAGCATTGGACAATTTAGTCACTTTGTGTTCATTAAGATACATAGCAACAGCACTTGGAACACAATTTTTAAACTCTTCCAGAAGAATGAGCTCTCTAAGCTGATCCTTAGTCGTAACTTTTAAGGAGGAACACCAGCGGTCAAACAAATTTTATTTCTCTCTAGCAAACTCTAGATAAGTGCACTTCTCAGATTTAAAATAACTTCTGAATTTCTGGCGGTAGGCCTCAGGTGCCAATTCATAAGCATGCAAAATTGCAGACTTTGCGATTTCATAATCACCACTCTGTTCAGTAGTCAAAGCCGAATACACCTCCTGGGCTCTACCTACTAAAACACACTGCAGCAGTAGTGTCCAGAACTCTTTAGGCCATTTCAATGACTCTGCAACACGCTCAAAATGTTGAAAATACTTCTCAACATCTTTCTTTAAAAACGGCGGTACTAATCGAATGTTTTTGTAAACATCAAAAACAGGTGCAACTCACCAGGTGACACAGAAATGGGAGTTTCAACTGTTTTTGCATTCAGCTCCATCTCAAGCTTTCTTAACTGAAACTTTCTTTCCTCTCTTGCTTTCTCAAATTCTAATTCCATCCTACGTAACTCAAATTGCTGTTGTAACCTCTTAATCCTCAACATCCTTTTCTAACTCTTTCTGTTTCAACGCATAAGCATCACGCTCAGCACGAAACTTTTCTGCATTTTCTCTTTCTCTTACTTTTCTCCCCCCCCCCCCCCCCCCCTTTAGGAGCGGCTTCCAGATGCTAAGAACAGTCCAGTAGTACCAAAGGGCGGGGAGGTGGGACAGGTCCATGCGGGCTGATTGAGTTCAGAAGGGCGTGTAGTCCAGGAGGTGCTGAAACTGTAGCAGAGCAACTGAGCTGCCCAAGATGCTCAGGAGACCACCGGAATGGGGCAGACATTTTTTTGAGCAGAGCTGGCAGAGCGGACAGCTCCTAGAGCGGATCCGGTGGAGCAGACACCCTCCAGGGCGGAGCAGACAGACTCCAGGGCGGAGCTGACAGAGCAGACAGCCTCCAGGGCGGAGCAGACAGATTCCAGGGCAGAGCAGACAGACTCCAGGGCAGAGCAGACGAGTCAGATGCCCACCAGGGCGGATCAGGCGAGTCAGACGGCCTCCAGGGCGGATCCGGCGGGTCAGATGCCCTCCAGGGCGGATCAGGCGAGTAGGATGCCCTCCTGGGCGGATCATACGAATCGAACACCCTCCAGGGCAGATCGGGCAGGACTAGAACCTTCCAGGGCAGCACGGAAGCCCCCGAGGGTGGAGCAGACAGGACAGGAACTCTCCAGGGCGGAACGGGATCCCCCCAGGGTGGAGCAGACGGGTCTGTAACGTAGAGCATAGACAAACACACAGAGAGAGAGAATCAGACGCCCACCAGGGCAGATCAGACGAATCGGACACCCTCCAGGGTGGATCAGACAGGACATGAGTCCTCCAGGGCAGAGCGGAATCCCCCCAGGGTGGAGCAGACAGGACAGGGACCCTCCAGGGCGGCGCAGACAGGACAGGAGCCCTCCAGGGCGGAACGGAGTCCCCCCAGGGCGGAGCAGACAGGTCTGTAACACAGAACAGAGACACACACACACACAGAAAGAGAGATAGAAAGTTCACAGCCTAAGGACCAGGCCTGGGTGGACTGAACCCCCGGCAGGCTGAAGGCCTTAGTGGCCACATTGGTATCGGGTGTGAGCTCTTTGGAGTGGTGTAGGTTGCTGGGCGCTACCACGGTGCAGGGAGCAGGTGCAGCATTGCCGACCGTGACCCCCCTGCGACCCAGGAGGAAGCTGAGGTCGGCAAAGCCACCCCCAGAGGTTCTGCAGGATGATCTGCCACCTCTGGGGACTCAATGGTGGTGTACGCGGCCCAGACAACCCACAGCGCCACTCCCACGAGCAGTGTGGCTTCTGAGATAGCCAGCTCAGTTGCTGTGGCTGAGAATTTATTTGGCTCAGGAACAGTGGCTCCGGCTTGACTTGGCTCAGGAACTAGGGCTCTGGCTTGACTTGGCTCAGGAACAACGGCAATGAGATTTCTTGGCTTATGAACGGCAGCAGAATCTTGACTTTGACCAAGGTGGATGGTTGTGTTGTGACGGGGTTCAGATTGAACTGCAGCAACAGAGCTTGACTTAGGGGAAGCAGCGGCGACGGGGCTTGTCTCGAGAGGCGGAGCAGCTGCGAAGATGCTTGACTCTGGAGGCGGAGCGGCTGCGAAGACGCTTGACTCTGGAGGCGGAGCGGCTGCGACTGCGACGCTTGACTCTGGAGGAGGAGCGACTGCGAAGAAGCTTGACTCTGGAGGCGGAGCGGCTGCGACGGCGACGCTTGACTCTGGAGGCGGAGCGGCTGCGACGGCGACGCTTGACTCTGGAGTCGGAGCGGCTGCGAAGACGCTTGACTCTGGAGTCGGAGCGGCTGCGAAGACGCTTGACTCTGGAGGCGGAGCGGCTGCAAAGACGCTTGACTCTGGAGGTGGAGCGGCTGCAAAGACGCTTGACTCTGGAGGTGGAGCGGCTGCGAAGACGCTTGACTCTGGAGGCGGAGCGGCTGCGACGGCGACGCTTGACTCTGGAGGCGGAGCGGCTGCAAAGACGCTTGACTCTGGAGGCGGAACTGCTGTGACAATGACGCTTAACTCAGGAGGCGGACCAGCTGCGAAGACGCTTGACTCAGAGGGAGGAGCAGCTGCGACGACAACGCTTGACTCTGAGGGAGGAGCTGCTGTGACGACGACACTTGACTCAGGAGTGACAGCTGTGACATCACTTGACTCTGGAGGGACAGCTGCTACTTCACTTGACTCTGGAGTGACAGTTGCGTCATCACTTGACTCTGGAGGGACAGCTGTGACTTGACTTGGCTTTGAGGGAACTGCTGTGACTTTACTTGGCTCTGGAGGAAGAACTGTGACTTGACTTGGCATGGGAGGCGGAGCTGCGGCTTGTTGTAACTCGCGGAGTGCAGCAAGGATGTTATCCATCCGGTCGAGTGTTGTAGGGACATGAGAGACTTGACTTGACTTGACAGTGGCCGCTGTGACAGGACTTGATACTGGAAGGAGAGCTGCAACCGAACTTGACTGGTGACAGCCATGACAGGTGCTGACATAGGATGGGCGGCCATGATGGGTGCAGACTCTGATGCGGTGGCCATTTTGTCTGGTGCAGGCTGTGATATGACGGCCATCTTGTCCTGTGCAGACTCTGAAGTGGCGGCCATCTTAACGTGTTTGGGAGACTGAATAGAGTGGAAACTAGTGAGTGCTGATTTAACTGATAACATGGGTGGGTCCATCAGACAAGATATAAGTCTTTTGTAACATGTATGGCTGAGAGTAAGTGCTGGGGAGTTGTAACATTAATAAAGTTACTGGATCCTATAGCGGCAAAGTATTATGTCACGCTAGCTCTGAGGAAGAGACAAGAGGCGTGCGGATCCAAATGCACACTTTATTAACAGTAATCGTAAAGAGACAGGCAGGGGTCAAACAGGGGCAGTAGGAAATGGTACAGGTAATCCAAAAACATAGACAGTTCGAGCAGAAAGGTAACAAGGGTATCAGGCATACATTCGTAATCCAGAGGGCAGGCGTGGGTCGAAAGGCGGGCGGCGAGACAATCAAGAAACCAGGAAACTAGGGGGGTCGACACGGGAAAGGAAACACGGGAATGAAAACGCTCAGAAATTAACTTTGCGACGTGACTATGGGTGAACCGGTCTATTTACACAGTGAGCAGCAAGATGGCTGACAGGGGTGAGAGGTGAAAGAACACAGAAAGTTAATGAGAACAGGGTTATGGGACATGTAGTGAGTTAATTGTCCATAAGTACATGTGAAGGCTCCCTCTAGCGGGAAGTTGAGGGAGCCACAGCGGTACAGTTTGTGACAGAATGCTTGTGTGTGTGCGCTGCTACAACAAACACGACCTGCGCATATAAAGACGACCAAAGATTGTTGTATTTATAGGCTAAATAAAATTTAAAAATTAAATTAAACCTCCCTATCTGATGCATTTTGTAGAGTTGCTGCTGAGTTCTGATGTGAGCCAAAATAATTGTTTACATTATCATTAATCACTGTCACGTCAGAACTCGTGCACATCCTTATTTATAGACCTTGTATGTATCTAGTAGTGTTGTAAAGCGCAAATATAACAATTAATTTAAAATAACCTAATAAATCTATTAAATCATTCATACTATTTGGGATTTAAGCAAGTCTGGGGCTTTACTAACTTTAAAAAGTTATTTAAGAAGATTATTTTCAAGAATTTGAATTCTTCTTAAATTTTGTCTTTAGAACAATCTTAAGTAAAAAGATAAGAATATTCTAAAAGGAATAGTTCACCCAAAAATGGTTTTACCCATGTCTTTTGAAGCAGATCCAACTGTTTTTGTAAAGTGAGAAGTAAAAATCAAATGTCTGTGAATTTCATTATAAGAGAAGAAAAGCTTTAGATTTTTGGCACGGCCTTGTTTGTTTGAACTGGAGTATCGTTACACCGGCCAGGAACTCGATTCCTTCGCGAACACGCATACAGAGTTTATAATTTTAAAAATACTAATATTTTTTTTATAATATATTATATAATATTATTTATTTTTTGTTATAAAAACCCATGGATCCACTTCAGAAGACATGTGTTAACCCTCTGGAGGTGAATGGGTTAGTTTTTCGACGGATATGTGAGCTTTTTGGAGCTTCAAAATATTAGCCACTATCCACCACCATTATAAAGCTTTGAAGAGCCAGGATACATTTTAAAACAACTCCGACTGTGTTCGTCTGTAAAAACAAAGTCATATACAACTAGGATGGATTTAGAATGAGTAAATCATGGTGAAATTTTCATTTTTTGGTGAACTATTGCTTTAAGAAGAATTTTTGGGAATACATCATATTCATAAGTTTTTTCTTAACTTAGAAAATAAGAAGAAAATGGCAATTAAATATTTTGTGAATCCAGCCCCTGATTGTATCAAACCCCTTAAACCAAAAGCTGTCTGTTGCAATCGCTTGCAGATAATCGCTTAATCAGCACTTACAGATGAAATATTTTTTTAATTTCCTTTAAGGTTTTTAAAGCAGGTTGCTTAAAAAAAACATAAATAAACAGAATCTTGTCCTTTTATGGCATTGAATCCATGACTGTCCTATCAAAAAGTGAAGTTTTTTTTTTTTTTGTAAACGTCAGATAAAGAGGAGGATCCTGACAATCAGAGAGTTATAAAGACACAGCCATTGTCTGAACATTCACAAGATCCTCAGCACAATACAGTGAGTTTGATTCATTTTGAAAAATGTATTTCTTATTTCAGAAAATGACAGAATGCATGTTTATTTTCTAACAAAGTGATTCACTTCAGGTATTTCCGGTAAAGATCCCATCAGATCCTCTGAGCTGGACGTCTGAAGCGATGATCACAAACATGATTGTGAGTTTCTGTATGTGAGAATGTGAGTGTGATTTTGTCAGACGTCAAACATCAGGCTCAGATCTTCAGTTTGTGTCTCTCAGGTGTTGCTGTGTTTGTCTGCGCTGTTTCCCATGCTGATGGGGACTGAGGTCAAATCAGATTGTTTTCTTGCCAAAGACTGCTCTGATATTTATTCGAGTGGGAAAAATAGCAGTGGCGTGTACACCATCACCTCAATGGATGGATCAGTGCAGGTCTACTGTGAGA
Source organism: Cirrhinus molitorella (assembly GCA_033026305.1). Lineage (NCBI taxonomy): Eukaryota > Metazoa > Chordata > Actinopteri > Cypriniformes > Cyprinidae > Cirrhinus > Cirrhinus molitorella. The sequence goes on from CM065129.1 coordinate 36,738,783, forward strand.
TGGTCTCTGGTGGAGTAAATGACAGAGGACACTGGACGGTATGCATTTGAATCTAAACTAGTCTTTTATTATCTTCAGACATTATTTGATTAGCAGATGCAACTTAGCGCAAAGTAGGTTATAAAAACATTGCACGGACATTGTTTTAAAATGTTTATACAATGTTAAAAAGACCAGTTTTCTTATCATGAACGTTGCTTAAAGGCTACAAAAACATTTCTTACAATGTTCTAAAAACGTTTTCACCTAAATAAGTGGTTTTCAATCCTGGTCCTGGGGACCCACTGCTCTGCACATTTTGTATGTCTCCCTTTTCTGACACACTCAGTTCAGTTCATGGATCTGATGATCACAAGATCCAAGATGGCGGCGCGTGCACACGCAGCAGCTTCTTTCTCTCCCGACAGATCGATGTTTTCGTGTTTTTTATGTTGTGAGTCACAGTGTTTTTGTACGCATTTGTCGTGTCCATCTGTCTGCAAACGCACCTACAGTCGTGAGTTTCTGCTAGATGTCGGAAAGACCACAGTTTTAAATCCAAACTCAACGCTCGTACAAGAGCTGCGGGACCATTGTCTTCTCCGGAGGCCTACTCCATCACCGACCCCCACTACTGCACCTCACCCACAGTGGAGGCGCCACAAGCGGTGTGAGAGGAAACAGAAGAGGGGGAAGCGCGGAGGTATCCGGGCTAGGCTAGTGGCTAACCCACACAAGCCAGCTATTCCAACCATTGTTCTGGCTAACGTACGCTCGTTGGATAATAAACTGGATGATCTCCGACTTCTGCGCTCAACTCAGAGGACTGTAAGAGACTGTTGTGTTTTTGTGTTTACGAAAACATGGCTCAACAACAGTGTTCCGGACTGCGCCATTCAGCTCGACCAGCTAACATGCTATCGAGCGGACAGAGTGCTCGTCCAGGGAGGTAAGACCCGCAGCGGCGGACTTTGTGTTTACACCAATGATGCGTGGTGCCGCGATACTGTTGGGGTCTGCAAACACTGCTCACCCCTGGTGGAGTTTATGATTATTAAGTGCCGGCCGTTCTATCTACCGCGGGAATATACAGCCATAATACTTGCTGCAGTGTACATCCCTCCCAGCTCCAATAACAACAACAGGAGTGAGGCACTGAATGAACTTTACCAGCACATCAGTGAGCAGCAGACAGCCCACCCAGATGCTTTTCTCATCTTGGCTGGGGATTTCAATCATGCAGACTTAAAAAGTGTGTTTCCTAAAATACACCAACACATAGACTTTCCAATACGTGGAAACATCACACTGGACTTTGTTTACACCACACAGAGAGGAGCTTACAAAGCCCTACCCCTCCCCCACCTTGGTGCTTCAGACCACATCACTGTTATGCTAATGCCAGCATACAGACCGCTCGTTAAAGTCACCAAACCAGTTCAGAAACAAATTCAAGTGTGGCCAGAAGGGTCGTCAGAGGCACTTCAAGACTGCTTTGACACCACTGACTGGGACATGTTCAAACAGGCTGCTACATACCACAACACAACAGACCTCCAGGAGTACTCAGAGACTGTCACTGCCTACATCACCAAGTGCATTGAGGATGTAACAGTCACAAAGACCATCACCGTCCGGCCCAACCAAAAACCGTGGCTGACAGGGGAAGTCTACAGATCTGCCTTCAGAGCTGGAGATGAGGTGGGCCTGAGGAAAGCTAGAGCCAACCTGTCACGCGGCATCAGAAAGGCTAAGAGACAGTACTCCAGGAGGATAGCCCATCGTTTCAGTGACAGCAGAGACACCAGGAGCCTGTGGCAGGGGATTCAGACCATCACGGACTACAAGCCCCCGCCGTGGACCTGTGACAGCACCACCCCAATGCTGAACGAGCTGAACACTTTCTACGCTCGCTTTGAGGCACACAACAGCACCACTGCACAGAAGACTCCACCTCCTCCCGATGACCGGATGTTGACTCTGTCCACGGACAGCGTGAGAAGATCCCTCAGCAGGATCAATGCACGCAAAGCTCCTGGTCCTGACAACATCCCTGGACGTGTTCTGAGAGACTGTGCAGCGGAACTCACTGATGTCTTCACAGACATCTTCAACATCTCCCTGAGTCAGGCTGTTGTTCCCACATGCTTCAAAGCTACCACAATCATCCCAGTCCCGAAGAAATCATCTCCATCCTGCTTCAACGACTATCGCCCAGTCGCACTTACTCCCATCCTCATGAAGTGCTTTGAGCGACTAGTCATGCAGCACATCAAGTCTGTCCTCCCCCCCTCCCTGGACCCCTACCAGTTTGCATATCGGTCAAACCGCTCGACCGATGATGCCGTCTCCACTGCCCTCCACTCTGCACTCACACATCTGGACAAAAAAGACTCTTATGTCAGAATGCTGTTCATAGACTTCAGTTCAGCATTCAACACAATCATCCCTCAACAGCTCACTCAAAAACTGTCTCAGCTGGGACTCAACACATCGCTGTGCAACTGGCTGTTGGACTTCCTGACTGGGAGACCTCAGGCAGTCCGGGTTGGCAGCAGCACATCCAGCACCATCATTCTGAACACTGGGGCCCCTCAAGGATGTGTGCTAAGCCCCCTTCTCTTCACTCTGCTGACCCATGACTGCACACCGACACACAACAGCAACCTCTTCATCAAGTTTGCGGATGACACGACTGTGGTTGGTCTCATTAGCAACCGTGATGAGACAAACTACAGGAGTGAAGTGAGCCGCCTAGCCAGATGGTGCGGTGACAACAATCTCTCTCTGAATGTAGAGAAGACGAAGGAGATTGTTGTTGACTTCACGCTATGTTAAGCATTAGTAAATAGTCAGTTCATTTTTTGATTAAATGTTTTAATTTTTTGCATCTGTATCCCTCTTTGTTGTGTTTGTTTAACATTTCTGTTTGGATGGCTGGCATCTACTAAATATTTTATAACTACCTGGCTTAATCATGAATTACAGCAGGAATATGTGTTAATAAAGCATTTATTACGACACTGAGCAACTATTATCACAAGGTGTGTCTAAATAATACGATTTATAAATGTGCATTGTTTATTAATCACTTACTTGGGCTTTCTAAATGATGAAACTCCTAAATAATTGGTTTGTAAATAACAATTTCAAAATGATAAATTGATCATTAATAAAGTATGAAAATACAATTGTTAAACTTTATAGATATGCTCAAGAACTAAACATTTAAAACTGTATTTATAAACTGCTTACTAATGTTGGAACGATGCTTTATAAAGGATGAACTGACTATTTACTAATTCTTGACTAATGATTCATAGTGTGCAGTTATTATAAAGTGTTGCCAAGTTTTGTCATAACATTTATATAACTTTTAAAAAATTTAGTTTTTGTTTACTGTCATAAAAAACGTTAAATAGATGAATGATGTGTGAAAGCAATAAATGATTTCTGAATGATTCAGGTGATTCTCAGGCGAATGGATGGCGAGGTGAATTTTTTTAGGCCATGGGAGAGTTATAAAAAGGGTTTTGGTAATAAAGAAGGCGAATACTGGCTGGGTGAGTGTTTTGGGCTGTTTTGGGCTTCAAAAGAGAAAAAATAATATACTATCAGTCACACAGACAACTTTGGCATTCGTATTTGGACATTTGTTCTTTGATTTACTAAACTGGTTTCCTTTTATGTTTTTAACAGGTTTAGAGTTTCTTCACCAGTTGACCAGCAGGTATCAGTATAAACTCAGAGTAGATATGGAGGACTTTCAAGGGAAGAAGGCTTACGCTCTGTATGAGTCTTTCTCTGTGGGCTCTGAGGCTGATGGGTACAAACTGCATGTGAGTGGCTTTGTAAATGGAGGAGCAGGTAAAACAAACTACTGACGTCTAATTTTTCAGTTATTTAACCCTAATGAGAGTTTCTCCTTTCTGCAGGTGACTCTTTGAGTTATCACAACGGAGTCAAGTTCTCCACCTTTGACAAAGACCAAGATAGTTGGAGTGAGAGCTGCGCTATGAAACGCACTCTAGGAGCGTTTTGGTACAACAACTGTGATCACACAAACCCTACTGGTCTTTACCTGTGGGGGAAAGATGATGGCAGTTTGTATGTTGGGGTCAGCTGGTACCACTTAAAGAACAGCAGGAAATCTCTGAAGTCCATCACCATGAAGATGAGACGTGTGATGTAGAGCAGGGGTTTCCATCCCTACAAATGCTTCACTGCAGCTTGTGCGCATCCACATTTTGTAATCAATTGCCCTCTTAAATAAAAATGTGTTGAAACTGGGCTTTGTCTGCTATGACTCTAAAGCAATAAAAGTTTATGTGTTTTAAGTATTAACCAGCCAAGAAGGCAATGCTAATGTGGGCTTCATGTATAGGGTTTAAAAAAGTTTATTCATGGAATGTCTGTAGATTCTGATTGGCTTGCAGGTGTGCAGAAAACATGTTTAATGCACAGGCAAATGTACACAGAGAGAAAAATTGGAGATTGCATTGTGCTGCACACATACATAAACTTGTTGCAGTTAATTAGTTTGTAGTGAGAGAAGCACAGACGTGTCCCTCCAAGCTTGAATTTGTCACCCGCAAGTGTGTTCATATAGAGGCTTTAAAGGATAGGTGTGAATAAATATAGATTTAAATTCAAAGAGACAGGAAAGTCTGTGCATGACCTGTTGTTTTATTTGTACACTGGAGATCAAAATTAGAGAACAATTTATAAATAATTGAACAATTCTGAACTAATGTCATCTTTACTGCTCAACAGTTGAAGAAGTTTTTGTCCTGTCTATACCATGCTACCAGAACACCTTTTCCACAAAATAACTAAGGCATTTCAACAAAAAACATTATTTTGCAGAAAACACACTGATCAAAATTAGAGAACAACAATGACTGTAGCATGGAAAAAGATTACAACAAAATTTTCTGAAGGTTACAACAGTCAGCAATTAGTAGGAAGTGTACAGGCCTCTGCTCTGAATGACTTCAGCACATCTGCGGATGTCCACAGGACAGCACTAGTCTCTCACACTGCTCTGGTGTGATTTTGGTCCACTCTTCTTCCAGTCTCCTCCACAGTTCGGTGACTGTAGTGGGTTTCTTGGCCATAACTTTGTCGCCAAGGATTTTCCAGAGGTTCTCTATTGGGTTGGGATCAGGACTCTGGGCAGGCCATGTCATTATTTCAATGTTTTCAGTTTCAAGGAACTGCTTTACCCGTTTTGCTGCAGAAAACATGCCCCAAACCATGACACTTCCTCCTCCACTTTTCACTGACTTCTTTACACACTTTGGGTTCAGTCTTTCTCCAGTTTGTCGCCGAACATAATGTTTCCCATCGGACCCAAATAAATTAAACTTGCTTTCATCACTGAAGTGAACTTTGAACCAGTTCTCCTCTGTCCACACAACATGCTCCTCAGCAAAGCTTAGTCTAGCCTTTTGATTCTTCTGCTAATGAGAGGTTTGGTCACTGCAGAGTGTGCTTTCAGTCCAAATGCTCTTAAACGAGAGACACTGTATGACGAGACAGATCCTTACCCTGTTCAGCGCTGAACTGGCGAGCAATTCCAGCTGCAGTGTGGAAACGATTGCCCATTGAGATCCTAAAATAATGTTTTTTGTTGAAATGCCTTAGTTATTTTGTGGAAAAGGTGTTCTGGTAGCATAGTATAGACAGGACAAAAACTCCCTCAATTGTTGAGCAGTGAAGATGACATTATTTCAGAATTGTTCAATTGTTTATAAATTGTTCTCTAATTTAGATCTCTAGTGTACATGATATATCACAGAGTGCTAAACACTCCATGCAGTGTGTTTTCATTCCATACAGAACGAGGGCGCTCTGGTGCAGAAAGTCATACAAGAAAATCCCTGATATGGTCAAAAGCATCCAGCTATTGCTGTATGAAAACGGTTGTTTTCACAGAAAAACAGAAACATTTGGAAACATGAAGACATTAAACACACAATTGCAACAAAATATATTTAAAGGATTAGTTCACTTTCAGAACAAAAATTTACAGATAATGTACTCAGCCCCTTGTCATCCAAAATGTTCATGTCTTTCCTTCTTCAGTTGTAAATAAACTATGTTTTTTGAGGAAAACATTTTAGGATATTCCTCTATATAATGGATGGGAATTGTGCCCCAAAGTTCGAACTTACAAAATGTAGTTTAAATCCGGCTTCAAAGGGCTTTAAACGATCCCAGCCGATGAAGAGGGGTCTTATCTAGCGAAACGATCGTTTATTTTCAAAACAAATTGACAATTTATATACTCTTTTATATACGACCTATGCTCTCAAAGTCAAATGCAGAAATATTAATTCATGCCTTCATGACCTCCAGGATAGATTATTGTAATGCTTTATTGGGTGGTTGTTTACGCTTAATAAACAAACTCCAGCTGGTCCAAAATGCAGCAGCTAGAGTTCTTACTAGAACCAAAAATTATGAGCATATTAGCCTGCTTCTGTCAACACTGCACTGGCTTCCTATTAAACATCGTATTGATTTTAAAATCTTGCTAATTACTTATAAAGCCCTCAATGGTTTAGCTCCTCAGTACTTGAGGGAGCTCTTATCACATTATAGTCCCTCACACCCGATGCGTTCTCAAAACTCTGTCAGTCTGATAATACCCAGAATATCAAAATCAACTGCGGGTGGCAGATCATTTTCTTACTTAGCACCGAAACTATGGAACAATCTACCTAAATCTGTTCGGGAGGCAGACACACTCAGTCAGTTTAAATCTAGACTAAAGACCCATCTCTTTAACCTGGCCTACACTTAACACATTTAAATATTTCTAATTTTCAAATCCGTTAAAGTATTGTTAGGCTGCATTAATTAGGTCAACCGGAACCGGGAACACTTCCCATAACACCTGATGCAAGTAAAATGGAATCTATGCTAATATTGTCTGTCTCCTGCTTATTCCAAGGTCAGATCCAATATGAATCCTGAACAGTTGGCCACTGCAGTTTTCCTTGATCCAGTTTGTATCCAGATGGTGGGTCAGTACATATAGACCACCTCTACAGGTCTGTATGGGAGTATAAACTACTTATTTATTGGTCAGAGGAGAACTGACCCCCCGACTGAGCCTGGTTTCTCCCAAGGTTTTTTTTTCTCCATCAGTGTCACAGATGGAGTTTTGGTTCCTTGCCACTGTCGCCTATGGCTTGCTCAGTTGGGGACAACAACTAAATTGGGGAAAACTAAATTGGGGACAAACAATTTTTAATTTGGAACTACTGATTAATTTCCTCAAACTAAAATTGTTTAAAGTTTCTTTTGAATTATTGATATATTACTTTCCCATTTGATACTGTAAAGTTGCTTTGACACAATCTGTATTGTAAAAGCGCTATATAAATAAAGCTGACTTGACTTGACTTTTTAACCATAAATGTTGGTCTTGTCTCTGTGATCCGGGTCAATACAGTTAGGGTACGTCTAAAAACTCCCATCTCATTTTCTTCCCAAACTTCAAAATTGTCCTTACATCACTGCAGAAGTAAAAAGCCCAGTGTTTACAAAGTGAACATACAAAGAAGACGCCTTTACAAAAAACACCCTTTACAAAAAAAGGTAAAACAGTGTTGATTTTAAAGTTTGGGGAAGAAAATGAGATGGGAGTTTATGATGAAAATGAACAAATATCTGCCAATAAGCTCAGAAAATCAACTTAATTCAAAGGGGAAACATGTTTCCATAGCTCACTGGGTTGGGCAATTAAACAATAATAACATCACTCATTAGAACATGCTAAGAAAATGATTTGTCATGTTCTGACCATAAAGAATAATTTAAAGCCCCAATTATAATAAAAATGATAGATATTGACTGATTTATTGTTATTGTTATATCGCCCAGCCCTAGATAAACTCTAAATTTAAAAATAAATTTTGTTCACTTTCTCAGAAAACAAGACTTCTGTAATTTTGCATTTCAAGTAGACATATCTTGATTGATGTTTAGATAGTTATAACAAGAAATGAATATCACATAGAAACAAATGGGAGAAATTGCTCAAATTGCTCTCTGTTTCAACAAGGTTGTATTGTATAAATAATGTGTAACGCCACGCCAGCAGAGGGAGCCCTCTGCTTCCTCTATGGTAACTTCCTGTTTAGCAGACATATAAAGAGGGCCATGTCAAACAGCCAGTTAGATGAAAAGACAGTGGATTCAAACTGTATTGTGAGTGTAGCAATGGATTATGACTCTGATAGTGATGGGTGGCCTTCAGATATGAAGGTTAACCAAACAAGAAAGGCAAGAAAAAAACATGGTCTGGAATACTCCAATACAAACTACCAAAAAGATCAGAGCTAAACGTAGAGGAAGCTGAAGAGTGGAAAGTCATATTATGCTTAGTACATTTACATTTAGACATTCTAGCAGACGCTTTTATCCAAAGCGACTTCCAAAGCAGAACAGTGGAAACAATCAAAATCAACAAAAGAGTAATAACATGCAAGTGCTATGTCATGTTTAAGCCTAACGCAGAACACATAGCAAGGAATTGTAAAGTACAAAATAAAAAAAAATAAATAAAAAAATGGATAGGAAAAAAGTAAGCTAGTGTTAGAGGTCTTCTAGTTTGACTTTTTTGTTAATTGTATGTGTGTATATATAGAAGCTAGATGTGTTAGAGTTGTTTTGTGTGTGTGTGTGTGTGTGTGTGTGTGTGTGTTTTAAGTAATGATAAAGGTCATTTTTATCCAGTTCAGGTAACTAAAGCAATTGAGTATGAAATTTGGAAAATAAGATGTGTCTCTAGAAATGTCCATGGAGCATGTGAAGAATGAGATAGGGGGTAGTGATGGGGAAAATGAAGCTTTTCAAAGCACCAAGGCTTTCCCCTCAACTGTATTGTAAAAAGGTTCACTACTCGAAGCTTTACAACATGTTGCACACTAATGACATCTTTTGGTCAAAGGTGGAAACTGTCTGTACTGCTTCTTTTGAAAAGATAATGCCTACTGATGTCCAAATATGTTGGATCAAATACAAAGTGAGGGAGTACATTCAACAACCATTAAGGTGCTTCAAATGTCAGAGAATGGGACATGCAGCACAACAGTGTAAACTGAGACAACATGTAAAATGTGCAAAATGTGGAGGAGAAAATGACTATGGAAAATAGCTAAAATGCTGTAATTGTGGAGGTGAGCATAGTGCTGCATATGCTGGATGCATGGTTAAGAAATACAAAGATACAAGGTTATGAACCAGGTAACACATGCAGAGGCATTACAGCGTATTGGTATTTCTGAAAACAAACAAAATGGACCAATTGAATATCCGAAATATTGTAAGGACAATACAAGATATGCAGTACCTCAGAGTTTAGAGATATATATATCACTGAGAACACCTTGATTGTGGAAAAGAAAAGCTCTGTAGCTTTTATGTGTGCCAAGTTATCAATGTTGTGACACGACAAGAATGGACAGTAGTGGAAGCTGCGGAGGAGTTTAAAGATGTAAATGCTGAAGATATACATAATATGTTGAGTGTTAGCAATGATGGAGGATCTCAGAATATTAGTTGATCTTGTGATGGAATGCCAGAAGCTTGATTGCAAATGGTCAAGAATTGAAAAAGTTTGTAGCAGAATCTTGAGTCAAACCTGGTATTATTTGCATTCAAGAAACTTGATTCAGATTTGTGGTGGTATAAAAATATAGATATAAAAAATAATAATAATTATATTAGAGTCATTTCAGGCAAGAGAATGTATTTTTTGATCGCACTTTATTTGTCTTACGTATAAGACTATTAATGTTCCCTGCTCAGCCTTGAAGGAGACACTGATCGTTTGATTGGTTTTTTTTGAGAGATGCAAACGTTATCATTTAAAGAGTGAATGTTATCTTGGATGTTCAATAGTTTGTAGCGAGTTTATCCTGTGCATTGCAGCCATAGTGAAAAGTGTTGGTGTGGGTGGGTGGGTGTGTGTGTGTGTGTGTGTGTGTGTGTGTGTGTGTGTGTGTTTTTTTCTGTTGTTACACCAGTGAGGTAGTGATGTACCTCCGGAGGTGGTCTGAGTATGGGTCGCTTTTGGGTCCTTTTAAGAACATGGCTTGTTCACATATACAGGGGTTGGACAATGAAACTGAAACACTTGGTTTTAGAACACAATTAGTATGGTGCTTGGCCTTCTTTTGGGACCAAAACAGCATTGTTTCATCGTAGGAATGACAAATACAAGTCATGCAAGTCAGAGAGATTTTGAGCCATTCCTTTTATAAAACAGTGGCCAGGTTACTGTGTGTGTGTGTGGTTGGTGGTGTTGGGGTGTGTGTGTGTGTGTGTGTGTGTGTGTGTGTGTTTTTTTTTTTTTTTTTTAGGAAAATGTTTCCTGACTCGCTCCTCCGAAACATCCCAAAGTGCCTCAATAATATTCAGATCTGGTGACTGTGCAGGCCATGGGAGATGTTCAGATTCATTTTTATGTTCATCAAACCTCTCTGTCACCAGTCTTGCTGTGTGTATTAGTGCATTATCATCCTGATACACAGCATCACCTTCAGGGTACAATGTTTGAACCATTGGGTGCACATAGTCAACCTTCACACTTTGCTCTTACTGGTGGAATGTCCAATAAGTGATGATTGGCCATCAGGCTGCGCAAATATAGTCATGAATCCTCCAACACTATATTGGCCAGTGTTTCAGTTTCATTGTCCAATCCCTGTACATGCTGAACCACTCAGAGTGTAACACAGAGGGATCGACAGGCTGGGGATCCATTTGCAACGGTTTATTTATAACAAGCAGAGTCGTGCAGGCAGAGCAATCAGGGGAAGACAACAGCAACGTAGGCAACACAGTAGAATAAACAATGTCCATGCGAGAGATCGGGGCCGGCAGAAGGCAGGGGTAATCCGTACAACAAGCAGAGGGTCGAAGTAATCCAGAGAGACAATCAAGAGAGGGGAAAACAGTCCGGGTCAGGGAAAAACGCCCAGAAATGTATACCGTGGCAATACAAGACTTCGCGATGGCGCGGGGCAAATGGCGGCCTTAAATATCCGGGGCTCGTGCCCCAAGATAGCCGCGAGCGGAAGTCCGCCCCAGGTGTGGGCCGATGGGAGAGGTAGTCCGAAATGTTCAGAACTCGGGAGAGAGCTCCCGCTGACAGCGATCGGAGGGAGCCACAGAGACCGGCTCTGTGACAGAGCCCCCCTCCTGCGAGCGACTCCTGGCGCGAGGAGGCCGTCGACGCCGGGGCCTTCCCCTTCCTCTGGGGGCTGGTCAATCTGGGTGTGATTGATGAAATTCTGAGAGCAGATTGGGGTCGAGGATGTCCTCGGCTGAGACCCAGCATCTCTCCTCAGGGCCGTAGCCCTCCCAGTCGACCAAGTACTGCAAGTGACCTCCCCGGCGTCGCGAGTCCAGGATCTCATTAACCCGGTAAGCCTCCTCGCCGTCAATGATGATTGGAGGGGGACCCGTGGGACCGGTGGGACCGGTCTCCTCTAGGTTCTCCGCTCCTCTCGGATCGTCAGGGAGACATGAAATGTGGGTGAGATACGATATTGTGGGGGTAATTCTAGACGGAATGAGACTGGGGTGATTTGTTTGATAATACGGAAGGGGCCCACGTACCTGGGGTTTAACTTCTTGCAAGGCTGATGAAGGCGCAAGTCCCGGGAGGAGAGCCAGACCCATTGACCAGGGGTGTAGGAAGGTTGGCGTGTCCGAAGGCGGTCGGCCTGCCTCTGGGTACGACGGCGGGCGTGTTCGAGGTGAACGTGGGCCGAGTTCCATGTCTCCTCGCTCCGACGCATCCAGGCGTCCACTGCCAGTAGGTCTGATGGTTCACCGGACCAGGGGAAAAGCGGGGGCTGGAAGCCGAGGATACACTGAAACGGTGTGAGGTTGGTGGAGGGTTTGCGGAGCGAGTTTTGGGCGTAATGGGGTATGAACCGGCAGGCCTTGGAGAAGCGGTCAACAACCATGAGGATGGTGGTGTACTGCTGTGATAGAGGTAGATCTGTGAGGAAGTCTATGGAGATATGTGACCAGGGTCTTTGGGGAATGGGTAACGGTTGGAGTAAGCCGGCTGGGTGCTGACGGGGTACCTTAGAGATGTTGCAGTCTGTACAGCTCTTGATGAAGTTGACGGTGTCGGAATGGATTGATGGCCACCAGAATTTGTTCGATAGGAGGGCGAGGGTAGCGTTGATGCCTGGATGACCTGAGCTTGGCGTGGAGTGTACTTGGGAGAGGACTCGGGATCGGAGGACCTGGGGAACGTAAGTGAGTGTGGCGGGGCAGTCGGCGGGAATGGGATCCTGGGCCTGAGCTTCCGTGATCTCTGTCATCAGGTCCCAGAGAACCGGGGCTATGATCAACGATGGAGGAAGGATGGGCTGGTCTTGAGGAATTTCAGGTAGGGCTTCTGAGAGTCATGAGAGGGCGTCGGCTTTGGTATTAGATGAACCGGGTCTGTAGGTGACTGTAAAGTTAAATCTGGTGAAGAACAGAGCCCAGCGGGCCTGGCGATGGTTTAGTCGGCGTGCGGAACGTAGATATTCCAGGTTTTGGTGGTCGGTTAATACAGTAAAGGGGAAACGTGAACCCTCGAGCCAGTGCCTCCACTCCTTCAGGGCTAATTTTATAGCCAGCAGTTCGCGGTTTCCGACATCGTAATTTCTTTCAGCAGGGCTGAGCTTGTGCGAATAGAAAGCACAGGGGAAGAGTTTGGGAGGTTCGCCATGGTGTTGAGAGAGCACCGCTCCCACTCCGGTACTTGAGGCGTCTACTTCCAACACGAATTCCCTTTTGGGGTCTGGGTGGTGGAGAATGGGAGCGGTGGTGAAGCGTGATTTGAGGTCTTCGAAGGCTTGTACCGCTGAGGGGGTCCAGGTGAGCTTTGGGCTGTAAGGATCCACCCACTGGCCCAAAAGCGGAGTCCAGCGGCCTGGTTGAAGGTTTAATGCGTGTTCGGTCTTTTCTTATTGCTATGGCAAAATTCACTTAATTTATCAGAATTTAGTTTCAGTTTCAGTTTACCTTCGCGTTTAATCTGACTCCAATTTTAAGTGATCACTAAATTTAGGTAATGTTTCTAATTACAAACTGATCACAAGTATTAATTATAAATTTAGATATTTGATTATTCTGGAAATCCCATACTTTCCATTATCCGTTCATTGGGGAACTCATGTCGCTTTTATGTCTTACGTGGCCTACGTAGATCATACGATTACAAACCCGCCGGCCTGATGTTAGTCAGAGGATTGCAGGTGGCTAATTACCTTTCCGCCAGCCGCCTACTGCTTGCTTTATACAAAAAGTGTGGTTTACATAGCCTCTCCCCATACAACGTGCTAAACATCAGCGATAGACAAATCAGGGGGTCTCGGAAGAAGTGCCTACTGCTCCATTCATTCATAGAGCCTGCTGCTTGCCTATCCCGGCCATGTATCTGCGGTAACAAAAGCCTCCTCACAATATAATAATCATAATGATTTCAGGAGAGATCAGAACGAATCAAATATAACAGTTTATTTGTCAGGTAAATACTATTTAATGCCAATTGCAGAATTAAACAATGAGAATCCAATTTGAATTAAATGCAGTTCCAATTTAAATAAATACCTAACATCAATTGCTCAAAGATAATTCTAAGAGTAAAGATACTTCAGGAAATTTACATAGCATAGAGACATGCTCCATGCTACGGGCCTCCGATAGGCGGAGTGGCCCCGTGGTGTTCGGTTACTTTGGTTTTATACTCAGACCAGAACAAACAAATCTTCCAATCTTTGATTGTAAAAACATAAAAAGACCTTTTGGTTAGGTTCTCGTGACCCAGTGTCACACCTGACCAGAGATAAGAGAAACATTCCTGTGGCACCCTAAGGGGTAAACACACCCCTAAGTTGCAGAACATAATTGTATAAAAGTTTCCAATCTTTTTTATAATATAAATGACTGCCGCAAAATTGAGACCAATTTACCAATCGCACAGAGACCTTTAAAATGATACCAAGCATGAAGGGGAAAAACAACATATTCACAAGATATAACACATGTGGTACATAGATATTCCTGGTGAAATGTAAGTGGGAAAACCTTTTGTTGGGGAAAGTGTGAAAAGTCAGGTTGAAGAGAGGAAGGAAGGGGTCGTAAATGAGCAAGGGGGTGGTGTTGTTTGCTCTCTTTGAAGATCACATTCAGATTAGTTGTGTTCTGTTGCATGGAATCTGTGATTGTGAATTTAATTTCTTGAGGAAATAATTTCACATCTTACAGGGCTACCAGCCTTTACTAGAGAGGTCAGGGGAGCAGCCACGGAACTGAAACCCCTGATGAACCGCCGATAAAAGTTTGCAAACCCCAAAAAACGCTGGAGCTCCTTCAGCGTGTTGGGCCGCGGCCACTTACGAACGGCCTCCACCTTCTGTTCGTCCATGGCAATTCCCTCAGGGCTAATTACGTAGCCCAGGAAGGTCATTTTGGATCGATGGAACTCACATTTCTCCATCTTGGCTATGAGATTGTGGTCAATTAGTCTCTGTAGAACGGCCCGGATGTGTTTGACGTGATCCTCATAGGTGTCCGAATAGATCAGAATATCATCTATGTAGACCATAACCCATCGATTGAGCATGTCCCGAAGCATGTCATTAATGAAGGACTGGAAGTACGAAGGACTGTTGGCTAGGCCAAAGGGCATAACAAGATATTCGTAGTGTCCTGACGAGGTCGAAAAGGCGGTTTTCCATTCATCGCCCTCGCGGATGCGGATTAGGTTGTATGCACTTCGCAGATCCAATTTGGCATAGATCTTGGCCTGCCTTAGCTGTTCCAGGGCTGAGGGCACCAATGGTAGGGGATAGCGATACTTGATGGTGACGTCGTTTAGTCCCCGGTAATCAATGCATGGACGTAGACCGCCATCCTTCTTTTTGACAAAGAAAAACCCTGCTGTGGCTGGTGAAATCGAAGGCCTGATGAACCCCTTCTGGAGCTCCTCCTGAATGTAAGCCTGCATGGCCTCAGACTCAGGCTGGGAGAGTGGGAAGATTCTTCCCCTGGGAATCTCGGCGCCTGGGATGAGATCGATGGCACAGTCCCCTGGCCAATGGGGAGGTAACTTGGTTGCCCGCTCCTTACTGAATGCCAGCTGCAGGTCTCGGTACTCCTGTGGGAGACCCTCAGTCTCGGTGGACGATGGGTGCCCAGGTGGAGAGTCAGCTGAGCGGGGTGGATGGACTCTGGAGGGCAGGCAGTGCATGTGACAGTAGGGTGACCAGTCTGTGATGGTGCAGTCGTTCAAAGAGATAGTGGGACTGTGACGGCTCAGCCAGGGGTATCCGAGTATGATGGGTGTGACGGGAGTGGGTATGATGAAGAAACGAATAGACTCCGAATGATGTGGGGTGATTTGGAGGGTGAGGTCGGTGGTCGTGGCGTGAATCTGTCCAGATCCTAAGGGTCGTCCATCTAGGGCTGCCACTGTAACAGGAGGGAGACAAGAGAACTGTGGGACGTGGTGCATCTTGACAAAATTTACATCAATGAAATTTCCGGCTGCACCCGAGTCAATTAATGCCCTAGTGGCCAGAGTTGTGGAACCAAAAGTTATGGTAACGGGTATGGTAAGATTGGAGCTGGGATTGGAAGGTTGACTCACCGAGTTGGGTCTATGTGGAGGTCGTGTTGGACAGTAGACTCTGATGTGTCCTGGCTGGCCACAATAGAGACATAGATTCCCCTTTAGACGGCGTTCCCGTTCCTCCAGAGTCAGGTGCGTGGAGCCGACCTGCATAGGCTCCGGTCCGGACAGGGTTGAGACGGGTGTAGCCACAGCTGACGCAGCGGGGGTGGCTGGCGATGGGAAGTTAGTGGCGGTCGACTGGCGGTAAGGGCGGCAAGATCGGATCATATTATCAAGGTGGAAGGAGAGTTCAATGAACCGATCTAGGCCAAGATTGTCGTCCTTGCATGCTAGCTCGGCCTGCAGTTCAGCGTTTAGCCCCTTTCGATAGAACAGTTTGATTGGTCCTTCATTCCAGTACGTCTGTGTAGCTAGCGTGCGAAATGTAAGGGCATAATCAGCAGCCGTACCTTTTCCCTGCCGAAGTAGCACGAGTTGTTCCTCCGCGTCCCTCCTGTCCGGTGAATGCTGGAACACCTCCTTGAATCTTTGAATGAAGGCCGCGAAGGACGGGAAGGATGGACGATCGGGAGTCCATACTGCGGTGGCCCAATCCAAAGCTCGCCCAGTTAAGAGGGAGCAGACGAAAGCCACCCGGCTGTTATCCGTGGGGTACAAGGCTGGCTGTTGTTCCAGGAAGAGCGAGCATTGGAGCAGAAACCCTTTACATTTGGCCGGAGTCCCGTCAAACTTATCGGGGTAGGCCAGACGCGGCACTGTTGACGCGACACTGGGCATGGTGGCAACCGGCTGAGGATGAGTATCCGGCAGCGCAGGTCCGGAGGAAATAGCCGCTTGAAATGACTGCAGTGTCTTTACCAGTTCGTCGGTTAGTGAAGAGAGGCGGATTATTTGCTGCTGATGGGCGGCTAGCATGTTAGCCTGGGCTGTGAGCTGCGAGCTGAGCTGCGAAACAGTCGCTGGATCCGTGTCGGGCGAAGTCTTCTGTAACACAGAGGGATCGACAGGCTGGGGATCCATTTGCAATGGTTTATTTATAACAAGCAGAGTCGTGCAGGCAGAGCAATCAGGGGCAGACAACAGCAACGTAGGCAACACAGTAGAATAAACAATGTCCATGCGAGAGATCGGGGCCGGAAGAAGGCAGGGGTAATCCGTACAACAAGCAGAGGGTCGAAGTAATCCAAAGAGACAATCGAGAGATGGGAAAACAGTCCGGGTCGGCAACGAGATAAACAAACAGGGAAAAACGCTCAGAAATGTATACCGTGGCAATATAAGACTTCGCGATGGCGCGGGGCAAATGGCGGCCTTAAAAATCCGGGTCTCGCGCCCCAAAATGGCCGCGAGCGGAAGTCCGCCCCAGGTGTGGGCCAATGGGAGAGGTAGTCCGAAATGTTCAGAACTCGGGAGAGAGCTCCCGCTGACGGCGATCGGAGGGAGTCACAGAGACCGGCTCTGTGACACAGAGCGTTTGAAAGGGTTAAACTAACTAGGTGTGAAAACACCCTAAGTAATGACAGAAAGCGCATCATGTTTGTTTTCTTTATTTTATAAAGCCACTGTTTGTAGTGTTTTGTTGATTTTGAGTGCACACAAATATAAGTAGTAGTACTCTTGTGAGCAAAACTACTACTACTACTGTGAGATGGAAAGGACAAAGGATACTGGATGGTTCATTATTTTGAAATGTTTCTAAATCATTTTTAATATTCTAAGGATGTTAAAATGTCCTTTTTTTCTTGTTGTAATTATGCTATATAAAGGTTTCTTACGACGTTCATCAAGTACAAATAACATCATAAGGCAGTTCTGAGAATGTTGTTCCCCTCGCCTGTTTATTGGATTTACCCTGTTTGCTAGCAACCTGCCTTGACCAATTGCCTGGACACTGACCTCTCTTTAGCCCTGCCCTCGTTTACCCTGTCTGCTGTCTATCGACCTTGCGTGTCTGACCATGAGTTCTTAAATAAAGTTGCATTTGGATCCTCAACCTATCGTTCCCCTTGTTACAATAACTTTTACAAAAATGTTCACTGGGTTGATATTATTTGTATGTTTGTGCTGTAATTCTAAATATGAAATGTTTGTTTTTGCAGCTCTGTTTGGTGATACTATATGAAATCACAACAGAATTTACATTTGTTGCCTGTGAACTTAAAAATGGTTATTGTTGTGTGAAAGCCAGTGTTGGGCTAGTTACTCAAAGAATGTAATATATTACTCATTTCCAGAGCTGGGTAGATTACTTACTGATTCCAGATTACATGACAAAAATTGCAGTCAGTAGTGTAATCAGTTACATTACATATTTTAGGTAATCTAATCAGATTACATTTAGATTACTTTTAGATAACTTTTGACTTAACTTGTTTATCACATTGATTTAAATAGGATTATCTTATAGCAGAATGATGTAAAAAATGCAAAGAGTAAGAAAATATGTTCCATTCATTGTAACATGAAGTGCATTAAACATTTTATTACATCAAGGTTTTCCAAACTAGGGTTCGAACAGTAACTGCAGAGGGTTTGCAGGTTTAATGAAAAGCTAACAATTAATTAAATCATAAAAAAAAAATAAATAAATAAATAAATAATTTTAAAACAAAGTCCTTTTCAATGAATGTTTCTTTACTTGGTGGCCATATTTGCAAAGCCTCCAGGCAGCTCATACAAGACCAAATTCCATCTAAATGAATAGGGAAAAAACTTCTCACTGAACTTAAATTACATATATCAAATCAGCAACAAAACCCTTAAATTAATTGCCCCATGACTGTTGTTTTTTATGCTCAAATAGTGTTTAAAAGTCTCAAATAAAAATGAATGTGTTCATCAGTAGATGATGTAATGTTGAAACCCTTTTGCAAATCTAGTGGTCAAATGCTGTGTCACCACCTGACTAATGACTAGTCTATGTGTGAATGTCCACAAAACTGGACTTTCTGAATGTATATAATCAGTAGGCTATTTTAGAAAGTTTAAATTTTAAAAATGGAAAAAGAGAAATTATAGGGAATCAATGAATTCTGAATAATGTACTGCTATTGTGTTAATAATATGTAATCATGTAATCCATAAAGTAACTGTAGTCTGATTACGAGTACTTCAAAATGTAACTTACTCTAATTACAAGTACTTCATTTTTGGAATCTGATTACGTAATCCAGATTACAAGTAATCAGTTACTACCCAGCTCTGCTCATTACTAGTTACTCCTTTCAAAAGTAATATTGTTACTTTTACTTATTACTTCCTGGCAACAGTAATTACATTACTTTTTCTTCACGCCCCACAGAAGTTGTAACTGTGTATCTTCCACATAAAATTATTCTAGAATGTTACTAACAACATATTTCTGCCTCAACCAATCCAATCTACATTGGATCACAGTCAGAAGTTATTACAAACACTCAATAGTGATTGATAGTGACATTCCAGTATAAGCGTTGTATCTTGTATTAATCTCATATGTAGTTTGAAGCTAATTGTAATTCCTCTGTTACTCATATATGATTATATTTCATTATATGTTTTGTCAAATCACATAAGTTTGTAAGAAACTATTTAATTTTCCAGAAAAGAATTTGAATTAATGTGTTGTACCACGTGCCGATCAGAGGACTGTGGGTGGGATGTAATGCCAGAGTAAAGTAAAGCCACAGCTTGCACGACAGTGTTCAGACAAAAATTTTCCTGACAAAATCAATATAATGCAATATTTCTATCTGCTGAATGTAAGCTTTTCCATATTCCAAGCTTGCTTGCTGCACTGGGGATATTGCATGCGTGTTCAAGTTGTGAAAATTATGAAAATAAATCTACAAATTATTTGATTGTTTGATTTTTAATCAGTGGGGTATCAAAGTAACTAAGCTGTTTTATGGATAGTAACTATAATGTTATTACAGAAAATTTATTAGTAATTACTTACACTACTAGTTACTGCAAAAAGTAATATTATTACAGTAACTAAGTTACTAGTAACTAGTTACTGCCCAACACTGGTGAAAGTGATGTATGATTTCTGTATTTTCCAGGTGATTCTCGGGTGAATGGATGGCGAGGTGAATTTCTTTAGGCCCGTGGGAGAGTTATAAAAATAGTTTTGGTAAAAAATAAAGGCGAATATTGGCTGGGTGAGTGTTTTTGTGTAATTTTGTGTGACAAAAAAGGCAAAAAGAAAGCATGAACAAAGACATGTAAAACTTGGACATTTAATCAGGACTGCAATATAAATATAGATTTTTATTTGTGCTCTGTTTTATTTTATGTCTTTAACAGGCATAGAGTGCATTCACCAGCTGACGCGCAGGTATCAGTATAAACTCAGAGTGGATTTGGAGGACTTTGAAGGAAAAAAGGTTTATGCTTTGTACGAGTCTTTCTCTGTGGACTCTGAGATTTTCCAGTTTTCAGTTGTGTGACCCATTAGGGACAATTGTTTTATTTATTTATTTATTTATTATTATTTTTTTTATTTTTATTTTTTACCATATTTAGAGGCTTAAAAAAATATGTATTTTAGACATCTAAATAAAAGTGTCTTTATAATGAAAGTTTCTCCTTTCTGCAGGTGATTCTTTGAGCTATCATAATGGAATGAAGTTCTCCACCTTTGACAAAGACCAAGACCTTTCAAAAGAGAACTGCGCTATGAAATACTGTCTAGGAGGATTTTGGTACAACAATTGTTATCACAATCACAACAATTGTTATAAAGATCATGGTGGTGGTACTGATATTGGGACCTCCTGGTACCACTGAAAGAAGAGCTATAAATCTCTAAAGACCATCATCATGAAGATCAGACACGTGATGCAGAGCAGAACTCAAACGCTTCACTGCAGCTTTTGCGCACATCCACAACTTTATGCATACATGTGGTCTTTCCTAAAAAATGATAAATCCATTGTCCTCGTAAATAAACAACTTATATACAGAAAAGACTTATATACAGTAGAGTGTATATTTGAAAGAAGAAAAAAGTTGTGCCATTATCAGACAGAATCTGATAAGTTGCTTGAGTAAACAACAGGATGTTTGAAGTTTCTTCAGAGGTTTTGATCGCCAGTGTGGCAATCAAAGTCACTCAAGATGGAAGCTTGCAGAATCATTTACCCAGCTAACAAAAATATTCTAAAAATGTTATGCTGATGTTCCAAAAAAAAAAAAAAAAAAAAAAAAAAATGTTAATGTTTCATTAAAATGATTTAGGAAAAAAAAAAAAAGATCAATGTATCGCTAAATAAGGTTTCTGTGCTAACGTTTTTAAACATTGATAAACAGAGAATGTTCCCTGTTAGCTGGGTAAGCAGTAAGTTTTTATAATAGTTCATTTTACTTTTTCCAGTTTTGTGTACTTCTCATTTGCCATCCTTAAATTGCATTATATAAGATGTATCTCTGATGTTTACATGTTAGTTGCTAAAGTTTTCTAAAGTTTCCAATGATTGGAGTGGGTGCAAACTGAACCAACTTCTCCTTAGTTGACAGCTCATCCATGACTCACTGAAAAATAATCAAGATAGGTTCACCATCGCTAGATCGCTGGCATGATGAACGTGAAACACAACAATGACTCCACTTTTCATAACAGATATTTTGAAATTCGCCCAGTGTCATGAAATGTTGACATTTCAGCCTCATGTCCAAGCAGCACTAGGTGAACTTCAGTCATGAATTAACTACTGCAAATACGTTAGGTCTATTTAACAGAAAACACAGCAGACCAAACCAGACCTACACACCTGTGAACAAAGAAATATTGGAAGGACCATCATCTTCAACTCAACCTTACCAAGCCATAAACTAACATGTTAAAACTGCCTGGTCCTGCAGATTAGCTTTATTTAACATCAAGAAGATCCGACCATTTCTTTCTGAACATGCTTCACAACTCCTTGTTCAAACTTTTATTCTGTCCAGGCTGGACTATTGCAAAGCTTGTTTGGCAGGTCTTCCAGTCAGTTCTATCAAACTTTTGCAATTAATCCAGAATGCAGCTGCAAGATTAATTTTAAATGAACATCACATCTCTCTTCATCAGTTTGCACTGGCTACCAATAGCTGCTCGCATAAAATTCAAGGCATTAATGTTTGCCTACAAAACCACCACCACTGGCTCTGCACCCCTTTACCTAAATTCATTACTTCAGACATATGTGCCCTCTAGAAGCTTATGTTCTGCAAGTCAAGTCAAGTTTATAGCACTTTTCACGAAACATATAGTTTCAAAGCAGCTTTACAGCAAATTAAAGTTTGTACAATTTGTACAATGTTAACAGTAATGATTATATGTTGAAATCAAATCACTGTAGTAAAATTCAGTAGTGATGTATGGTGTTCCAGGGCTGATATCATCTAAAGTCCTCTGAGGGGTTGGCATCATCATCTCTTCTTAGGTGTTCCTGATCCAGACTGAAGCTTGTGTAATTCCTAGTTACCGCAGGATGTCAATACCGTGGCAGAAACAGAGAACAAATAGGAACATAATTAGCGTAGCTGCTGTTCAAACCAAGCAAAAAGGATTTGTTCAACCAAAGCTAAAAATTAATAATGTGCAATTGATCAGATATAACTGCAGTAAAAGATTATGAGATGCATTATGTGAATGCTTGGCTAAAAAAGGTATGTCTTTAATCTAGATTTAAACAGAGAGAGTGTGTCTGAACCCCGAACATTATCAGGAAGGCTATTCCAGAGTTTGGGAGCCAAATGTGAAAAGCTCTACCCCCTTTAGTGGACTTTGCTATTCTAGGTACTACCAATAGTCCGGAGTTTTGCGACCTTAGGGAGCGTGATGGATTGTAGCGCGGTAGAAGACTAGTTAGGTACGCAGGAGCTCAACCATTAAGGGCCTTATATGTAAGAAGTGAATGGCACATTATTGTTCTATCCCAAAGAGGCACAAAATCACTTTGGCGGACTTTCACATTAAATGGTGAAGTGACCTGCCCAATTCACTCCGAATAGATGAGTCCTTGGCCATCTTCAAGAATCGGCTAAAAACACATCTTTTCCATCTTTATTTGACCCTCTAACTCTAGCACACTCTTTTCTAATTGTATTCTTTAAAAAAGCCCTTTTAGACTTATACTCTATTGATTTACTGCTTGTTTTCTTTAGAACAAACATTCTATTATTGTTACAAGAAGATCGTTTGTTCATAACTTTGAGAGAACCTTGCCAGAATGTTCTGAGAATGTTCCCTGTTAGCTGGGTAAGCAGTAAGTTTTTATAATAGTTAATTTACTTTTTTTTTTTTTTTTTTCTCTCCAGTTTTGTGTACTTCTAATTTGCCATCCTTAAATTGTATTATATAAGATGTATCTCTGATGTTTACATGTTAGTTGCTAAAGTTTTCTAAAGTTTCCAGTGATTTGAGTGGGTGCAAAACTAAGCAAAATGAACCAACTTCTCCTTAGTTGACAGCTCATCCATGACTCACTGAAAAATAATCAAGATAGGTTCACCATCGCTAGATCGCTGGCATGATGAACGTGAAACACAACAATGACTCCACTTTTCATAACAGATATTTTGAAATTTGCCCAGTGTCATGAAATTTTCAGCCTCATGTCCAAGCAGCACTAGGTGAACTTCAGTCATGAATTAACTACTGCTAATACGTTAGGTCCATTTAACAGAAAACACAGCAGACCAAACCAGACCTATACACCTGTGAACAAAGAAATATTGGAAGGACCATCATCTTCAACTCAACCTTACCAAGACATAACTGCTTGTTCACATCAAACCCATTGTTTTATCACAATTTCACCATTCACTTAGGCACATCAACCATAACTTCTTTTGAAAATAGCAAGAAACCTTGGAGTTGTGATTGATGATCTGCTGACTTTCTCAGACCACATGTTAAAACTGCCCAGTCCTGCAGATTAGCATTTATTTAACATCAAGAAGATCTGACCCTTTCTTTCTGAACATACTTCACAACTCCTTGTTCAAACTTTTATTCTGTCCAGGCTGGACTATTGCAAAGTTTGTTTGGCAGGTCTTCCAGTCAGTTCAAACAAACTTTTACAATTAATCCAGAATGTTGCGGCAATATTAATTTTTAACGAACCGAAAAAAAAAAAAAAAAACTCACATCACACATCTCTTCATCAGTTTGCACTAGCTACCAATAGCTGTTTGCACAAAATTCAAGGCATTAATGCTTGCCTTCAAAACCACCACTGGCTCTGCACCCTTTTACCTAAATTCATTACTTCAAACTTATGTGCCCTCTAGAAGCTTACGTTCTGCAAGTGAGCGGCACATTATTGTGCCATCCCAAAGAGGCACAAAATCAATTTTGCGGACTTTTACATTAAATGGTGGAATGACCTGCCCAACTCACTTTGAACAGCTGAGTCTTCAAGAATCGGCTAAAAACACGTCTTTTCCATCTTTATTTGACCCTCTAATTCTAGCACCCTCTTTTTTAATTATATTCTTAAAAAAGCCCTTTTAGACTTATACTCTACTGTTCATTTACTGCTTGTTACCACTAGCTTCTCTCTGTACAATTATCAAAAAAAAAAAAGGTCTCTAACACTAGCTTGCTTTTTCTTTGTTATTCTATCTACTTTCTTTTTATTTATTATATAAATAAAAAAAATAATAATAATCCCTTGTTACATGTACTGCATTAGGCTGAACGAAACTTAGTCATAACACTTGCATATTATTACTCTTTTGTTGGTTTTGATTGCTTCCATTGCCCTCTTTTGTAAGTTGCTTTGGATAAAAGCACCTGCTAAATGTCTAAATTTAAATGTAAAAATATCTCTCTGGTGACATTCCAGGTAACATATATTTAGGTTATTAAAACATTGTGGGAACATTGTTTTGAAATGTTTCTGAAATGTTGAAATGTCCAGTTTTCTTGGTGTGATGTTACAGGGATTTACAGGGTACAAAAACATCTTACAACATTCTGCTAACTTGTATTCAACAATTTGTTCAATTTCTATTTTGGTCTCATCTGTCCACAAAACATTTCTCAGAAAAACCTCCTGAAGATGAACTGATGAACATTAACATTTGAGAAAGGCCTTTAGTTGCTTAGAAGTTACCCTGGGCTCCTTTGCAATCTCGCAGACCTTTACACGTCTTGTAATCTTTGAGTGATCTTTGTTGGTGGACCACTACTGGGGAGGCTAACTGTGGTCTTCTGTGTACTCCAAACCCTTTAAAAGATGGTTTTGTAACCTTTTCCAGCCTGATAGGCAACAGCAAATCTTTTTCTGAGGTGCTCAGTGATTTCCTTTGTTTGTGCTGTGATGCACTTCCACAAACATGATCAGACTTTGATAGATCCCAATGACACCTGACAGTCACCTCTGAACAGATGGACTCTAATTTCACCTTCCAATTAACTGCTAAACCTAGAGATGCACATTTTTTCGCCACTCACAGATATGCAATATTGGATCATGTTCCTGAATAAATAAACAACAAAGTGTTTTTCATCTCATTTGTTTGATTGGATTCTCTTTGTCATTTGTAACGTTTTATGTGAAAGTCTGATGCTGTTTTGGGTTATATTTATGCAGAAATATAGAACATTCTTAAGGGTTCACAAACGTTCAAACAGCACTGTATAAATTAATAAAATATAAATGAGGAAAATGACAAAAAACACATTTACTCTTAACACATCTCACATTTAATCTCTTTTTAGATTCAAAAGTCAATATTTGAGATTGTTTTTTTTTTTTTTTGTTTGTTTTTTTTCATTGCAGTTTTATCAAGGTTGTAGTCTGATAGCATCGAAAGAATCGCAACCATGATAAAATTAAGGATTTTTATGATTGTATGAACATGCATTTTTATTAAAATCATGCAGATTAATGTTGAATCATCCAGAATGTGCACAGAAAGCCCTGAGCAGCAAGTTGTTACTAGTTTTATTATTTTAACACTTATTAAATGAATGGGTTTATTGTATATTGTTCCCTTGAATTAGCTTTACGTCTTTGCTTTTATCAAAGCCATGAGTGAGTGAGTGAGTGAATATCATTATATCTTCAATTCAAATATGGGCAATTAAATATGTAAAAATTCATGTGCCTGTATAAGTATTTTCCTCATTCATATCCTATTTAGTCAGTTATCCAAAAAAAAAAAAAAAAAAAACACATAGCTTTGATAATAATCTTTTATTGTTTTAGACCAGCTGTTGCAGTTGGACACATTAGTGTTGCTGTTGCAGAAAAGCATGTAGCATGAGCCCAATTTGAACACATTTTTATTTAAGAGAGCAAGGGATTTTTCAGGAACCTGTCAAATTCTTTTTTATATATATTTTCATTGAAGACCGTATGAGTGAAACAATTTCATATTTGAGGTTTCATCTTAAAAAGTAAAGGGACACCATATTTTAAGAGAGATCCACATGTATGCATTAAAGTTGCAGATGCATGCACAAACTGCAGGGAAGCACATATTAAAGACAGAAACCCCTGCTCTACTTCACACGTCTGATCTTCATGATGATGGACTTCAGGGGATTCCAGCTGTTCTTCCAGTAGTACCAGGTGGCTCCAGTGTCCATTATTGTACCATCTTTTTCCCACAAATAGTGACCAGTGGGGTTTGTGTAATAACATTTGTTGTACCAAAACCCTCCTCCAAAGTACGCCATAGCACAGTTGCCTCGTGAACGATCTTGGTCTTTGTCGTAGGTGGAGAACTTCATTTCATTGTGATAACTCAAAGAGTCACCTGCAGAAAGAATATACTTTCATTATGAGGGTACTTTCATTTGGATATCTAAAAGAAAATGACTTTAAATAAATAAATAATAAAACAATTATATATATATATATATAATCATTAGTTTGAACATTATGGTGTAAAACATCCCTTTAAAACACGTTGTTATAATTTTGTTTGCTTAAATTCATTTACAGTCACAAATTCAGAAACTGGAACATTTTGGAAAGCCTGTAGTTTGTTTTACCTGCTCCTCCATCTACAAAGCCGCTCACATGCAGTTTGTACCCATCAGCCTCAGAGTCCACAGAGAA
This sequence comes from Cirrhinus molitorella, assembly GCA_033026305.1. Taxonomy (NCBI): domain Eukaryota; kingdom Metazoa; phylum Chordata; class Actinopteri; order Cypriniformes; family Cyprinidae; genus Cirrhinus; species Cirrhinus molitorella. Next base: position 36,765,465 of record CM065129.1, read on the forward strand.
AGACTTGTACAGAGCGTAAGCCTTCTGCCCGTGAAAGTCCTCCAAATCTACTCTGAGTTCATAGTGATACCTGCGCGTCAGCTGGTGAATAAACTCTAAACCTGTAAAAAAGCATGAAATTAATCTAGTTTAATAACTTCAATAACAAATCTAATCTGCATTTAAACTGCAGTCCTAATAAATTGTCCATGTTTTTGATTGTTAATTATTTCTCTTTGTTTACTTTTATTAGCCTAAATGATACAAAAGCACTTACCCAGCCAGTATTCGCCTTCTCTATTACCAAAACCCCATTTATAACTCTTCCATGGCTTAAAGAAATTCACCTCGCCATCCATTCGCCTGAGAATCACCTGAAACAATAAGAAATCATTCATCAATCTCATGCGTTACATCTTTTCACATCATTCATCGTTTGAAAAGATGTTTAAAGGGGAACAACCTTTGACAAGCTTTGTTGTGCAACAAATGTGATTTCTGAGTAATATCAATGACTGTTTTTCAACATAAAGGGCACAAATAACAGAACTGAGCCACTATTTGAATAATAGCTTATTATATATTTTCATTGAAGACAGTATGAGTGAAACTATTTCATATTTGAAATAAATAGTTATGTTGTCATTCACACTGGGCTGCATCTCATAATAAAATATCCTTTTCGAGATCAAACACATTACACCTTACCTCCCAGGTTCCGCTGTCATTTTGTTCACCAGATGCCATCTCACAGTAGATCTGCACTGGTCCATCTATTGTGTTGGTGGTGTACACACCACTGGTAGTATATCCACTCGCATAAAAATCAGAGCAGTCTTTGGCACGAGAAGCATTCAATTTGACCACATCTGTGCCCATCAAGATGGGAAACAGCGCAGACAAACACAGCAACACCTGAGAGACACAAACTCAAGATCTGAGCCTGATGTTTGACGTCTGACAAAATCACACTCACATTCTCACATACTGAAACTCACAATCATGTTTGTGATCATCGCTTCAGACGTCCAGCTCAGAGGATCAGGTGCACCTGAAATATACTTCAGACAAATACAATCACTTTGTTAGAGCATGAACACGCATTTTGTCATTTTCTAAGGAAAGAAACAATTTTCAAACTGACCAGAATCAAACTCACCGTATGGGCTGAGAATCGGGCATTGGCTGTCTTTAAATATCTCTCTGATTGTCAGGTTCCTCCTCTTTATCTGACATTTGCAAGAGAAAAAAAAAATCAAATCTTGATAGGACAGTCATGTGTTTGATGCCATAAAAGGACAAGATTCTGTTCATTTGTTTTTGTGTTTTTTTTTTTTTTTTCCTCTCTCAAATTTGGTCCTCAAAATGTATTCATTTTGTTTCAAAAAGGTCTTACAAAATAACAAATCTTGAATAACCCAGCACTGACAAGAAAGTTCATTGGTTTGCTTTCATAGTATGTCATCAAATGTTTAGTCATCAACATTGTGTTAAAGATGTTTTAATATTTGCATGTCAAATATAGATGTCAAGTCATCAGCCATCAGGACCTGGTTGTATCAAGCCTCTTAAACCAAGAAAAGGGTTTTCTTAACTGTTTCTCTTAAGCTTTCTGTTGCAATCGGTTGCTGATAATCGCTTTATCAACACTTTCAGATGAAATTACATTTTAATTCCTCTGAAGATGATAAAGCAGGTTGCTCAAAAAAAAAAAAAAAAAAAAAAAGAACAGAAAGTTGTCCTTTTATGGCATTGAATCCATAACTGTCCTATCAAGATTTTACTTTTTTTTTTTTTTAATGTCAAATAAAGAGGAGCATTCTGACAATCAATTATAAAAACATTGTGCAGACATTGTTTTAAAATGTTAAAAAGCCCAGTTTCTTATCATGAGCGTTACTTAAAGACTACATGTCAAATATAGATGTCAAGTCATCAGCCATCAGGACCTGGTTGTATCAAGCCTCTTAAACCAAGAAAAGGGTTTTCTTAACTGTTTCTCTTAAGCTTTCTGTTGCAATCGGTTGCTGATAATCGCTTTATCAACACTTTCAGATGAAATTACATTTTAATTCCTCTGAAGATGATAAAGCAGGTTGCTTAAAAAAAAAAAAAAAAAAAATGAACAGAAAGTTGTCCTTTTATGGCATCGAATCCATAACTGTCCTATCAAGATTTTACTTTTTTTTTTTTTAATGTCAGATAAAGAGGAGCATTCTGACAATCAATAATAAAAACATTGTGCAGACATTGTTTTAAAATGTCAAAAAGCCCAGTTTCTTATCATGAACGTTACTTAAAGACTACAATAAGGTTTCTCACAATGTTGTAAAAACATTTTCACCCAAATCATGTTATTGTCATGCTTATTTTCATATTCTTAGAATGTTTTTAAAAATCCTGTTTTCTTGTTGTGATTAGAATGTTATTTAAAGGTTACATGAATGTTTCTTGTGTTCATCAGGTACTAATAACATCATAATTACATTTTGAGAATGCTGTCCTAAGAAGGCTTTCTTTCAACATTATGAGAACATATATCAAACATTAAGTTACAAGAACATTTCATACATATTAAACAAAAAATTTCGGGTAGCACTTTATAATAACTGCATAACTGCCTTGCTCTTGATTTATAAGCATATCTATTACAAAGTAGATTTGAAGGCTCAGTTATCTTCCTATCATAAACAGAGGGATACAGAACACATTTAAAAAAAAAAAAAAACTGTACACTTTAATAAGTATTTTTTTATTAGGGTTTGTTTCTTTTTTTTAATCAAGTGTACAGCTGTACAGTTTCAGTTTTTGCATCTTGGAAAAAAAAAATATTTCTGTTTTCTGTATCCCTCTTTGTTGTGCTTGTTTAACATTTTTGTTTGGAAGATAAATGAGCCTTTAAATCTCCTTTGTAAATGCTTTACAAGGTATAAATTGTCCTTATTTTAGATAAGCTCATAAAAACAGATGGCTGGCAACTACTAAATGTTTTATAACTACCTGAATTAATCATGAATTACAGCAGGAATATGTGTTAATAAATCATTTATTAACATGCTGAGCAACTATCATGATGTGTCTAAATAATAAGATTTATAAATGTACATTTAAATTGTTTATTAATCATTTCTTTACACTTTCTAAATTATCTTATGAACCACTGACAACTCCTAAATAATTGTTTTGTAAATAACGTAATAATAAAATTGTAATAATAAAACATTACAGATATGTTCAAGAACAAAATATTTATAGCTGTATTTATAAACTGCTTACTAATGCATATTAATGTTGGAACAATGCTTTATAAAGGATGAATTGACTATTTACTAATGCTTAACTAACAATTCATAGTGTGCAGTTATTATAAAGTGTTAGCAAGTTTTCTCATAAAACATATATAACTTAAAAAAAAAATGTTAAAGTTGTGAGAATGTTTCCTGTTTGCTGAGTTGACATATTTTATAGTAACATAGAATTATAAACTACTATACAAATTGTCACTCAGTGTTTTATTTGTGCTTCTGAGTATTGAAGTTATGTTTTTGCACCCCTTTTGGGGACACCAGTGCAGGTTTTACATTTGTTGTTAAAGAAAGCCCGTCTACTTTAAAAATAAAGTTTTTCTGTTTACCCTCATAAAAATGGTAATAGATGAATGATGTGTGAAAGTAATGAATGATTTCTGAATGTTTCAGGTGTTTCTCTGGCGAATGGACGGCAAGGTGAAATTTCTTTAGGCCATGGGAGAGTTATAAGCAGGGTTTTGGTAATAAAAATGGTGAATACTGGCTGGGTGAGTGTTTTGGGATGTTTTGGGCTATAAAAGAGAACACACAGTCACACAGAAAACTTTGACATTTAATTTGTATTTTGACATGTGTTCTTTGATTTACTAAACTGGTTTGCTTTCATGTTTTTAACAGGTTTGGAGTTTCTTCACCAGCTGACCAGCAGGTATCAGTATAAACTCAGAGTAGATTTGGAGGACTTTGAGGGGAAGAAGGCTTACGCTCTGTACGAGTCTTTCTCTGTGGACTCTGAGGCTGTTGGGTACAAACTGCATGTGAACGGCTTTGTAAATGGAGGAGCAGGTAAAACAAACCACAGATGTTTAATTTTCCAGTTTTTTTAGTTATTTAACCCTAATGAGAGTTTCTCCTTTCTGCAGGTGACTCTTTGAGTTATCACAACGGAGTTAAGTTCTCCACCTTTGACAAAGACCATGATGGTTGGAGTGATAGCTGCGCCATGAAATACTCTCTAGGAGCGTTTTGGTACAACAACTGTGATCACACAAACCCTACTGGTCTTTACTTGTGGGGGAAATATGATGGCAGTTTGTATGTTGGGGTCAACTGGTACTACTGGAAGAGCAACAGGAAATCTCTGAAGTCCATCACCATGAAGATGAGACGTGTGCTGTAGAGCAGGGGTTTCCATCCCTACAAATGCTTCACTGCAGCTTGTGCACAGCCACATCTTTAATCAATTGTCCTCTTAAATAAAAATGTGTTAAATTTGTCAGCTATGATTCTGAAGCAATAAAAGCTTATGCAAAGCAGTATGATGTGTTTGTGTGTTTTAAGTATTAAACCGCCTAGAAGGCAATGCTAATGTGTGCTTCATGTATGGCTTAAACAAGTTTATTTATGATTTCTGCAAGTTTTATGAAGATACATTTTAATAAAATGTTTTTAAGAGTGAACCAAATTGAAGAGAACACTGTATGTTTGTGTGTTCTCTACATATAAATGTTGAGGGAGCAGAAAATTAATTGCATTCGCAACAATACAAATTCAAACAGATCTCCATATGTTTAAGTAATTGGACGGAAGAGCTAGAATATGGAAATAACTCCTACTGGCTTCTGATCACATACTTATTAGCAGTGCAAATAATGTTTAAAGCAAAATGACATAGTGATAAAAAAAAAAATGATGAAAGTGAAGTGAGATGTGAAGTGAAGTGAGATGAAAGCGAACAAATATCTGCTAACATGCTCAGAAATATCAACTTAATTCCAAGGGCAAACATGTTTTCATATCTCACTGGGCAACAAAACTATAACAACAACATCCCTCATTAGAACATGCAGAAACTAAGAAATTGAATTGTTATGTTCTGACCACAAAGATTAATTAAAAACCCAAATACCAGTCTGGTTTCTACAACTTTCACTTTGGAGCAACAATATGTCTTTAAGCTAAATAAAGAAATAAACATTTATTGTGATAATTATAGATACTGATTTATTGTCATTTTTTGGTCATATCGCCCAGCCCTAGACAAACTCGCTAAATTTTGTTCACTTTCTTTCTTGTTCACACATTAAGGTTTCACTCTAATAATGTGGCATAATTGCAAGAAAATGGTAACCATTGGCAAAGAGTATTTGTTTATTGTTAATAACTGTTCATAATGATTTAGTAATGTATAAACATAAATGTAAACTAAAAACGGTTTGCCTGTGTGGGAATGGCAAAAGAGTCAATCTTCTGCAGCCCTCTAGTGGTTGTAGTTGGAATTGCATGCTATTTTAATTTCAAAAGTGTTTTTCTTCCAATAGATGGTAGTATTTTTCCACTAAACCATTGCACATTGTCTACAATAAAACGACAAACATTACATATTTCAGCAAATTCTGAATTGTATAATTTGTTGAATTGTTTTATTAGAATGACATACTTGCACGTATTACCAAAGCACTGCAGGAAGTTGAGAGAGAATAAAAAGACAGATGAATAGACATATTTTGCATTCAATATATATTGCAAAGAATATATATAAAACATAAAAAATAAATATTCAAATGGCATCATATTTTGTAAGTAGAATGTTGTGAATAACATAGTCATGACAAGAAAAAAGGAGATTTCCTTTATTCTTATAATATTAAAAAACAGACATTTAAATAATGTTATTTTTTTCAGTGAGAATAAAAATAGACAAATGTTGTAAGAATCGTTTTTGTAATCTTTCAATAATGTTCTAATTGTGACAAGCAGACTGGACATTTCAGCATTTTAAAATGTTCCCACACTGTTTTTATAACTTAAATTTCTTATATGGGGAGTTACTTCATCTACAATATTTGTGCAAGGCTTGCTAATTTCCTGACCAGTGATTTGTGGTCAAAATGGTCAAATGTGCACTATTAGTAGCTAAATATTTTTTGGCTTGGCCTTTCATTCGTTTATTCACTCATGCATGCATGTTTGGGAACACTTTATATTATTTTTTGTTGGTTTAAGAAATTGACACCTTTATAACTATTAATTTGCCCTTGCATAAATAAAGGCTCTTAAACTCAACTCTGGGTTAGTTTTACGACAGATAGATGTGCTTTTTGGAGCTTTAAAATAATAGCCACTATCCACCATCATCATAAAGCTTGGAAGAGCCAGGATATATTTTAAAACAACTCCGACTGTGTTTTCGTCTGGAAGAAGAAAGTCATATACACCTAGGATGGCTTGAGGGTGAGTAAATCACGGGGTATTTTCATTTTTGGGTGAACTATTCCTTTAAGGCCCCACAGGTTTAGTTTATTAATGAGCCGTTGTGGGATTATTGTGCTGAATGCTGAGCTTAAGTGGATGACAAGCATTCTAACATAGGAGTTTTCATTTTCTAGGTGGGTAAGAGCCAGGTGTAGGGTAGAGGAAATTGCATCGTCCATGGAACGGTTTGGACGGTATGCAAACTGGAGCGGACCGAGTGTGTTGGGGAGGCTGGTTTTGATGTTGTGCATGACTAACCTGTCAAAGCACTTCATGATTGGGGTCAGTGCTATGGGACGGTAGTCATTAAGATGGGTCACAGATGACTTCTTTGGTAACGGTATGCAGAGCCGATCCTGGCCTCCCTGGGGCCCTAAGCAAAATTCTGCTAAGGGGCCCTTCTACCTAAGCCATGAGCCATGCAAACCATTCTCTCCTTTAAAAAAAAACAATTCACTATATATGTCGGTCAAAGAATAAGTGGAACAATGCAGAATGAAATGTATTTATTGAAAAGAATATTTTTAATCAAGTTGAATTTTAATATTGATGTTATATTAAGTTGTATATTAAAGTGAATATTAACATTATTTTACAGAAAATAACAGAAAACAGAAAATAAAACTAAATAAATATAATATATATTAAATATAACTATATATATATATATATATAAACAATAAAAAAAAAAAACTATGACACAGATTTAAGTTGTGATTCCCTCTACAGCCTGGCCATTTTCAAGTGTCTGAATCTTACATGTTACTAAGTGTGTAAACATTTGAATATTTTATTAAATCTTACCCTTAAAAGATTCCTTTTCTGCACTTTCTTGAGGCAAAGTCATCAATGATGTCATTATATGACAGGTGTTTCCCCATATCATGATTTATGCTCATGGTCCCCAGTCAGATAGCCTACTGCTGCTGGAAAGAGAGCATTATGTTTTGTGCACGGCTGCACGCGCATAAACACAAGACGCGGTTATCCGGATGGCAGTTTAGAAAACACAGTTGCGTTTATGAAACATAATAAATGTGCTTTTCACTCTCATGTTTGTTTTTTGAGACACAAAGTCACTGGCAAGCAAGCGAGAAACAGACAGACCGACATACAATCACACCCAGCTAGGTTAGCAAGACAGACTGACAATCACATCAACTTATCTGTTGCTGCAGCAGCTGACATCAAACTTAGAGACAAGAGAACACGTTTACCTGATTGCTGTTCTCGCATTTCACTCTCGTTTTTCATGTCCGGATGGATAATTCCGCTTCATATTGTCATCAAACTTCTGTATGCGGTAAGGTGTAAACATTGACCGGTGCGCTGACAGGGAGGAGGAGGCGGAGGCGGGGCCTTGCATAATTTGCGGGGCCCTACGCACCTTGCGTAGTGAGCGTATAGGGCAGATCGGTACTGACGGTATGATTGTTGTGGATTTGAGACATGTGGGGACGACTGCCTGGCTCAGTGAGGTGTCAAAGATATCTATTAGAACACAGCCAGGTATGTTGTCAGGACCCGCAGGTTTGCATGGGTTAACCCTAGATAGAGTCTTCCTTACATCGGCTGGAGACAGACAGCGTGCCTGGTCATTAGGAGGTGTGGGCAGTTTTTGTGTATTTCAAACCTTGAAATACACAAAAACTGTCATTGTGTGTTTCAAACCTTGAATAAAAGTGGTTGAGTGCGTCTGGGAGGGATGAGTCGTCGTCATCAGTCAGTGATGGACTGAATGTCTTGCCACAGGCTCTGTGTGTCTCTGCTGTCTCTGTGCTTATTGCTTTTTTGGTAACACTTTAGAATAATGGTCCGTTGTTAACAAGTAACTATGCAGGAAGTAATAGGTAGTACTACGTTAACACTGAGCTTAATACTGTTAACTAATATAGAACTAATATTAACTAAGCAGTAAGTAGTACCAAATATAGGACAAAAGTAGTTCCAATTGCATTGAGAACTACTTGCTAACTATGATCAATTAATAAAGAATAACCACTTAATTACTAATCAGTAAACAGTAACCTAAAAATAAACTATTGCCTCATAAAATGCCTTGCACCTTAAATGGGCTCTTTGCGGATATATGAATATTATATACCACTAAATAAGTTTATTTCAAAATTAGGCCCCTTCCACTATATCACTAGGGCTTTAGAAATGTATGGCTGTACAGTATATGTCAGATATAAATATATATTAAATTGCTTAATAAATTACATGTGAAATCAATGGCAATCCCTCACAAATTACTCAAGCATTAAACATCTTGTCAGTCCACAGGGACCACTACCTGGAGCAATATTTTAAAGTGAAAAACACATTAACAAGTTAAACAACAACACATCAGTAATACTTAAGTGGACTGACAAGGTAACACTTGAGTAGTTAATAAGGTGTTAATGTGTTTTCACTTTAAAATAATGGTCCAGATCACTAGTAGTTCCTGGGGGCTGACGATGTAACTCTTGAGGAATTAGTGAGGGTTTGATGTTAAATTTGATATGATAATCTAATATGTTTTTAGACATGTTACTGTTGTGATTAGTAATTATGGTTATGGTTATGGTTATGGTTATTCTGTATTAATTGATCATATTTAGCAAGTAGTTCTTAATCAGGATAATTTTATTTGGTAACTATTTAATACCTAATAAGGTATCCGAGGTGGGGCCGGGGTTCACCCTTGTATGCGTTTTTCTCTGTTGTATAAAGTCCAGTGTATTGTTTCCCCTTGTTGCAAAGTTCACATGTTGGCAAAACAGTCTTTAAATTTGTGTGTTTGAAGTCACCGGCTATAATGAAAAAGCGTAAAACTTAAGGTCATTGCATATTGAGTCCGAAATTTTTGTATGCGTTTTTTATATTCGTAATCCTAAAAATTCATCATTCACAGAAACCTTGCACACTGAATCTGATGCGTACTAATTCTTCCGTTGCAAAAAAAAATTTGGAAAGCAATACAAAATGGAATCTTCAAGCAGTGATGATGATTTTGTTGTCCAGACTCTTCTTAAAAAGAGAAAAAAAATAAAGGGCATATTATAAGATATATTGAGGAATGAGAGAATGCTTTTTATGCGCACCTCCTTATTAATGAGCTGTGGGAATATCCTGGGTGACTCACTTCAGGATGTCAGTAAACTTTGATGGCAAGCATTACTGGAGCCACATATTTTAAAGAAGACCTCCAATTTCTGTGAAGCAAGACAAAGTGGATGAACTTGTCAGATGCAATTCTGGATTTTGGCGTTCGCTTGTACGGTGGCTCTGAACTGTCAAAACACCTCTCAAAATGCTTGCTACGGATGTGAAAAATGCAAAAAAAAAAAAAAAAAAAAACGAACCATGGATGAAAATTTTGGAGGCAGTGTGCAAACATGATTGACATAACATGAGGTCGTATTTCGTACTCCATGTGCAATGGATTTTAAACGTAAAATCTCAAAATTAATCCTTTGAAAACCGTTTAAAAATCAGTCATTGAATTACCATGGAAAATGTACATCAAAGTCATATTAGAAAAATTTTCATTCATTAATTATGAAAATTTAAGTTTGGATAGTGCATTTTCATGTCTATGTTAAAAAGGGAGTGACAGTTAAAGGGTTAACTTGATCTTTAATGGGCATTACAAAAAATTACCTTCGTAAAACCTGCAGATTTTATAGATTGTCATGCCATGTTTATTTACTAACATCATGATAAAAACATTTGAATGTTTGCATGTTAAAAAGACTAAGAAAATATTAATTAGCATTAAGGGTTTTCTTAACTGTTCTTACATGGCCTGTTGCAATCGATTTGCAGATAATTGCTTTATCAAAACTGTCAGACATTTCTTGTCTGATTCCACTGAATTTGATAAAGCAGGTTGCAAAAAAAAAAAGGAATAAACAAAAACTTGTTCTTTTATGGCTTCAAATCTGTGACTGTCATATAAAGATATGAAGCTTTTTGTAAAAGTCCGATAAAGAGGAGGTTCCTGACATTCGGAAAGATATTTAAAGACGCATCTGTCTCTTGAACACTCACAAGATTCTCAGCCTTATTTATCTCAGGATGTTCGTGTTCTAGCAAAGTGATTTTATTTACTGTATTTCAGGTGCACCTGATCCTCTGAGCTGGACGTCTGAAGCAATGATCACAAACATGATTGTGAGTTTCTGTATGTGAGAATGTGAGTGTGATTTTGTCAGACGTCAAACATCAGGCTCAGATCTTGAGTTTGTGTCTCTCAGGTGTTGCTGTGTCTGTCTGCGCTGTTTCTCGTCTTGATGGGCAATGATGAGGTCGAATTGGGTTGTCTTGGTGCCACTGACTGCTATGATATTTATGAGAGTGGGGAAACTGACAATGGCGTGTGCACCATCACCTCAGCGATGGACCGTTAGACGTCTACTGTGAGATGGTCTCCAGCGGACAGAAGGACGAAGGACTCTGGATGGTACACATTTCAGTGTGAGCTAGTGTTTTAACTTCAGATCTTACTTTATTAGCACATTATTTTGAAATGTTTTTTTTTTTTTTTAGTATTGTCATGATTATAACATTGTTTAAAGATTACAAAAATGTTTTACAAATAACGCAATAATAATCCAATTACTTTACTTTACAAGAAAACATATCTGTTACTTTTAAATAGTAAGCAATGCCAGTTACTTTTTTTTTTTTTTTTTTAGCATTTATTGACTGTATCTACTGCACATAATTTACATTTCCTTCTGCCTGAGGCTTATTCATTTCACTTTTGGTGTGAAAGGTCTTTAACATTAGCCAGAAATAGAGCTTTATTGTATTAAAAACAAATAAGCAAGCCCAGCCCAGCCGAGATGAGATGAGAAAATATAATGCAAAGTAACATAAGTTAACTTTTTATGGAAAACAATGTGTTAAGTTACTTTTTGGGGGAGTAATGCAATGCATTACTTTTAAAAGTAACTTTCCCAAACACTGCTTACCAGATTCTAATAATTTTTTATTTGAATGCAATTTTTAATATTTTAAGAACATTAAAATGTGCAGTTTTCTGGTTGTGATTTTAGAATGTTATTTAAAGGCTACAAAAAATGTTTCTTACAATGTTTTTTCATCCAAACCCTAATGATATTTAAAAATTTTAAGAACATAAATATGTCCAGTTTGCACGTCTTATAGTAACATATACACTATTGTAAACAATTACACTCAGTGGGATTATATGTGCTCTTTTATTTCACTTCTGATTATGAATTTACATTTGTCACTGAAGAAAGCCTGTCAACTTTAAAAATAAAAAGCTTGAATGTTGGAAATGAAGTTAAATCATGATTAATGTATGAAAGCAGTGAATGATTTCTGAATGTTTCAGGTGATTCACACACGAATAAATGGTGAGGAGAACTTCTTTAGGTCCTGAGAGAGTTAGAATAATAAATAAAAAAACTGTGTTCATGACATACTGGATCCCCTGTCTGCTTTGATTTTGAAGCATTAAATGTTTATGCAGAGCAAAATGTTGTCCATGTGCTCATGTGTGCAGAAGAAATGTATGCAGAATATGAGTTCCATTAATAACAGCTTGAAAATACAGCTCTAAATGATGTATTTTTATTCATTTGATAAAAACGTTAGAGTATAGAAATAACGTCTATATATACACACACACACACACACACACACATATACAGGTGCTGGTCATATAATTAGAATATCATCAAAAAGTTTATTTATTTAACTAACTCCATTCAAAAAGTGAAACTTGTATATTATATTCATTCATTACACACAGACTGATATATTTCAAATGTTTATTTTATTTTATTTTTTTATTTATTTATTTATTTATTTTATTTTTTTTTGATGATTAAAACTGACAACAAATGAAATTCCCAAATTCAGTATCTCAGAAAATTTGAATATTAATTAAGACCAATACAAAGAAAGGATTTTTAGAAATTGGCCAACTGAAAAGTATGAACATGAAAAGTATGAGCATGTACAGCACTCAATACTTAATTGGGGCTCCTTTTGCCTGAATTACTGCAGCAATGCGGCGTGGCATGGAGTCGATCAGTCTGTGGCACTGCTCAGGTGTTATGAGAGTCCAGGTTGCTCTGATAGTGGCCTTCAGCTCTTCTGCATTGTTGGGTCTGGCATATCGCATCTTCCTCTTTACAATACCCCATAGATTTTCTATGGGGTTAAGGTCAGGTGAGTTTGCCAATTAAGAACAGGGATACCATGGTAAACCAGGTACTGGTAGCTTTGGCACTGTGTGCAGGTGCCAAGTCCTGTTGAAAAAAATGAAATCTGCACCTCCATAAAGTTGGTCAGCAACAGGAAGCATGAAGTGCTCTAAAACTTTGATATATGGCTGCGTTGACCTTGGACCTCAGAAAACACAGTGGACCAACACCAGCAGATGACATGGCACCCCAAACCATCACCGACTGTGGAAACTTTACACTGGACCTCAAGCAACGTGGATTCTGTGCCTCCTCTCTTCCTCCAGACTCTGGGACCCTGATTTCCAAAGGAAATGCAAAATTTACTTTCATCAAAGAACATAACTTTGGACCACTCAGCAGCAGACCAGTCCTTTTTGTCTTTAGGCCAGGCGAGACGCTTCTGACGCTGTCTGTTGTTCAAGAGTGGCTTGACACAAGGAATGCGACAGCTGAAACCCATGTCTTGTCTGTGCGTAGTAGTTCTTGAAGCACCGACTCCAGCTGCAGTCCACTCTTTGTGAATCTCCCCCACATTTTTGAATGGGTTTTGTTTCACAATCCTCTCCAGGGTGCAGTTATCCCTATTGCTTGTACACTTTTTTTTTTTTTACCACATCTTTTCCTTCCCTTCGCCTCTCTATTAATGTGCTTGTACACAGAGCTCTGTGAACAGCCAACCTCTTTTGCAATGACCTTTTGTGTCTTGCCCTCCTTGTGCAAGGTGTCAATGGTCATCTTTTGGACAACTGTCAAGTCAGCAGTCTTCCCCATGATTGTGTAGCCTACAGAATTAGACTGAGAGACCATTTAAAGGCCTTTGCAGGTGTTTTGAGTTAATTAGCTGATTAGAGTGTGGCACCAGGTGTCTTCAATATTGAACCTTTTCACAATATTCTAATTTTCTGAGATCCTGAATTTGGGGTTTTCATTAGTTGTCAGTTATAATCATCAAAACTAAAAGAAATAAACATTTGAAATATATCAGTCTGTGTGTAATGAATGAATAAAATATACAAGTTTCACTTTTTGAATGGAATTAGTGAAATAAATCAACTTTTTGATGATATTCTAATTATATGACCAGCACCTGTGTGTGTGTGTGTGTGTATATATATATATATATATATATATATATAATTAAGAAATGCAGTTTTGTACCTTTTAAGTTTTCTAAAAAAGATGCCAGTGATTTGAACATGTTGCAAAATGAACCAACTTCTCCTTCTGTGACAGCTGAACCATGACTCACTGAAAGATATTCAAGATTAGCTTAGCATTTCTAGATCGCTAGCACAACAATGACTTTGATGTTACATTGAAATCTTTATATCAGATGTTTTGAAACACTTCAAATGTTTTATCACCCACTGCAGCTTTTTATCTGCCGCTGACCATTCGCCTTTAGCCACGACACAGACTAGGTCAACAGGTCGTCATCATCATCATCATCATCATCATCTCTGGTGAAGAGAAGGGGAAAACGCTAATCAACATCAGGCCACAGAGACTTGTGTCTGGCCTGATATTTTGTCTTGTTTACGGTTTCTTTTTGCATTATTGATAATTTATTTTTTCTATTTGATACTGTAAAGTTGCTTTGACACAATCTGTATTGTAAAAAGCACTGTATAAATAAAGCTGACTTGCCTTGACTTGACTACTGGTTTGCTGTTTGCAAGGTAAATGATGCTTGAGGCTTTATCTTGAGCACCTTAGATTGCCACACCGGTGATCAGAACTTCTGAAGAAACATCAACTTCATTGTTTACTCAAGTAACTTATCAGATTCTGTCTAATAATGGCAGAACTTTTTTCTCCCTTTATATCTTCGTACATTTACACTTTACTTAATAAGTATATACCTACATTTTCCTTTTACATACAACTGTTTCTGCATTTTAAAATAATCCTAGCTTATATATTGTCATTGTTTTTACATAATAAACTATTTTCTTTATTCATATATGAAACCTTTTTAGCTGGTTAATGCAATACAAACAACATATTGCTTTGATAATAAATCTTTATTGCTTATAATTCCAGCTGCTGCAGTGAGACACAGGTTTTGCTGGTGCAGAACAGCATGAAGAAATGCTCTATTTCAACACAATTTTATTTAAGAGGACAAGAGGTTATTCAAGAACCTGACACATTCAAATATATTTTCATGCAAGACAATTTAAGTGGAGCTATTTCATATCTGAAGTTTCTTGACATCTTAAAAAGCCAAGGGACTTGTTCGTCACCATGTTTTAAGAAAGATCCACATGTATGCATAAGTTGTGGATACGTGCACAAGCTGCAGTGAAGAAAATGTAAAGGATAGAAACCCCTGCTCTAATTCTCACGTCTGATCTTCATGGTGATGGACTTCAGAGAAAACCAGTTGTTCTTCCAGTAATACCAGTTGACTCCAGTAGACATCATTGCACCTCCTGACCCCCACAAATATTGACCAGTGGGGTTTGTGTGATAGCAATTGTTGTACCAAAACCCTCCATTGTTTTTAACAGCACAGTTACCTTCTGCATTATCTTGGTCTTTGTCAAAGGTGGAGAACTTCATTAAATTGTGATAAGTCAAAGAGTCACCTGCAGAAAGGAGAAACTATTATTACAGAGGCACTTTTATTTGTACATCTAAAATAAAATGGTTTAAAAGTTGTTTTAAAACTGATTCATTATTATCATTTTATTTGCCTAAATTCTTTTATGGAAAATTGAACATCAATAGTTTTATTTTACCTGCTCCTGCATTTAGAAAGCCGCTCACATGCAGTTTGTACCCATCAGCCTCAGAGCTGACAGAGAAAAACTTGTACACAGAGTAAGCCTTCTGCCCGTTAAAGTCTTCCACATCTACTCTGAGTCTATACTGATGCTTGCTGGTCAGCTGGTGAAGAAACTCTAAACCTAATAAAAACATCAAAGGAAACCGGTTTAATAATTTTAATAAGACATATAATCTGCATTTATACTGCAGTCCTGATTAAATGTCCATGTTTTCCATGTCTTTAATTGTTTGGTCTCTCTCTGTTTGCCTTTTTAAGCCTAGAATCTTACAAAAACACTCACCCTGCCAGTATTCGCCGCCTTTATTACCAAAACCCCATTTATAACTCCACCACGGCCTATAGAAATTCACCTCGCCGTCTTTTCACCTGAGAAACACCTGTAACATTCAGGAATCAGTCATTGTTTTCACAAATCACATAATTTCATGCCTTTCGTCTTTTAAAAAGATGATTGAGGTGAGCAAGCATTATTTTGCAACAAATGTAAACACTTTTGTCTATTTTCCAACCTATTTAAAAAGTACAAAAAAAGCACTAAATAATAATTTATATATAATCATGCTGTTGTTCACATTGGGGTGCATCTGACAATAAAATATCCTTTTGCAAGATAAAACACATTGAGGTGATACCGTCCAGTATTCTTTGGAATTTTGTTCCATCTCACAGTAGACCTTAACCTGTCCATATGTTGAGGAGACTAAGTACACGCCACTGGTTTTATATCCACTCGCATAAACATCAGAGCAGTCTTTGACCACAGCAGTGTCCGTCAACACGGGAAACAGCGCAGACACAAACAGCAACACCTGAGAGACACAAACTCAAGATCTGAGCCTAGTGTTTGACGTCTGACAAAATCACACTCACATTCTCACATACAGAAACTCACAATCATGTTTGTGATCATCGCTTCAGACGTCCAGCTCAGAGGATCAGGTGCACCTAAAATACAGTACAAATACAATCACTCCATTCTGTCATTTTCTGAAGAAAAAACAAAATGACCAAAATAAAACTCACTGTATGGGCTGAGATTCTGTGAATGTTCAGGCGACAGATGCATCTTTAAATATCTTCCTGATTGTCAGGTCCCTCCTCTCTATCTGACATTTACAAAAAAAAAAATAATAATAATAAAAAAACTTTGAACCTACATAGAATAGTCTGAACAGTCAGGGTTTGATTCCATAAAAGGACAAGTTTTTGTCAATTTGGCAACCTGCTTTATCATCCTCCATAAGAATTAAAAAGAAAATTTATTTCAACACTGATTTTATCTGATGGCAACAAACATCTCAAGAAATTTTTTACATTCAAATGTTGTCATCGTACTTCCGGTAGAGAGGGCTAATGGCGTAGACGTGTTTGTCCCTCGCTCTCATACTTTTTAGTTTAACCTCACATTAAGGCCATTTATTCTACTACTGAACCTCAAGACGAACATCTTATAATTATCACTATAATTTCGATTAAACATGACTTCCAAATCACTTAAGCAGAGCAAAAAAGAACTTGCATAGAGAGTTCTTGCATTAGAATCGGCCTGCGCCACTCTGGCTGAGAGCTGCACGAAACTACAAGATGAAGTTGTGGACCTTGAATCACGCCGCCGCCGTAATAATATTCGGATTGTGGGTATATCGGAATCACTTGAAGGGCCCAGTCCTTCAGTTTTCTTCGCGCAGGTACTGGTAGACATTCTGGCAAAAGAGGTTTTACCCTCTCTCCCACAAATGAACCGAGACACAGAGCTACGTAAACCAGCGATAGGGAAGAAACCGAGGCCAGTCATCATACGACTCCACCGCTACAGGCTGAAAAAATGTATTATTTGGGAGGCAGGTGCCAAAAGAGGCAAACTTGTTTATCAAGGCAGCCCATTCGTCATCTACGAGGACTATGCGCCCGAAGTGGTGACTCAGCGCGCTAAATACCAGCTTGTGAGGGCGGAGCTATATAACCTTGATTCAAGCCAACTCTGTCTTTCCCGGCCAGGCTCTCTATCTGGACCAAAAACACAGGTAAGAAGATGCTCTCTCTTTAGTGACAGAGGCCGAAGACTTCTTATTTCCGTTACTTTTGGCTGTACCAGTCTCAGGAATTACAACAGTGCTGCATATTGAGTCTATTTGGATAATTTGAACATTATTCCATAGATTTTTTTTTTTTTTCCCTTCATTGATCTACTGGGTGCAGGACATTTTAAAATCTGTCTTTGTAAGCCCCTTTGTATGGCTTAATTATCCAGATATGTTTTTCTTGTTTTGGACATTATGGAGTTTTGCTCCTTGAATGTTCTTGAAAGTTGGGGCTGTTTCATAATTACGCCTATGTTGTAAAAGTTATGTCTTAAACTTGTGTTCCTGTTGAAGTCTTGTAGGGCTTACTATTGTAATAGGGGAATGGAATCCAGAAGGACTGAGTGGTTAGTGGAAGTCAAGCCTATGTGCTCAGGCAATTTAATCCGGTTGTTAAGTGATGACGTAATGCGTGCCCAACGAACTTACGGTGTACACTACAGTCTCCTTGCTCACCGCGTCTCAAACACAGCTAATTTTTATATTTATTTAGTTAATTGTATATTTTCATTGTCTGGTGATCTAGGATTTTGGTATGGAGTTAAAGGGGAGGATTATAACTTTTTTAGCAGTATTATATCACATTGTAAATGTACAGTAGCACCGTTTGTTGTTTTGCTGCTGCATCTGATAGAGCGTTTGGACACAGAAGCGGTGTCGCGTGACGTCAGACTTAACAACCGATGATGATCAAATACTTGGCAAAAACAGCACACACAGACATTATACATATACCGAAGGAAAAAGCTTGATATAATACTTTTAAATGAAGTAAGTGTTATCAAAAACAAATATTCTGTGATAAAGTAATCCATATGAAACCAACGCGATGTCCAGTCTATCCCTTGGAGCTTATTATCTTTAATTAGATGACACCCATAAGTTGCTTTGCTTTCATATTACAATTGGCGTGAGAAGCGAAGGAGGTAAACGCCCACATCACCATCAACAAAGCAGCAAGACTTTGTCAAGTTCATCTGGATTACTGTTTGTTTCTGAAAGAAGACGTGCTGTGAGGAATAAATCTTGTATTTACCTTATCAGAAGAAGAACACGATGTGATGCGCAGCAGATTCAACAGAGGATATATTTACATGTAAGTCTTTCTTTTATTAGCCGCTGTTATTGTGTTACTGTGACAGACTAAGTTGTATACATTTTACTAGTTAGAGTTGTTCCAAACTATAATTCCTGACTACATCAAGCGGAACGTTATGATGTACATTTCATTTCATTGCCTCTAAATGTCTCACAATCCCAGGATGTTTTTTTTTTAATTGTTCTATAAAAGTAATAGTGTTTACACTGTAACACTGAATGATAGAGCCTAAGAATATTTAGACCACATGTATTGCATACAAAACATGCTTGTGTTTATGACTATAAGATCATATTTGAATATGTATTTTATTTATTTATCGCAAAATGAAATGAATAAAATAAAAAAATAGCCTACAAGTGTTTATACTGAGTGTATGTTTAGACCAGGTTTAGACATTATATTTCTACAGGAAACTCATCTGCGAACATCATATATACTTTGTATTAAGGGGATGGATGGGTTACCTGTTTCACTCTAAATTTTCTCAGAGGGCACGTGGGGCTGCTATCATCATTTATAAAAGAGTTATGTTTGAACCAGACCATTGTGGACTCAAATGGTCGCTTTGTCTTGGTCTCAGGCAAGCTCTGCAATACCCCAGTAGTCTTAGCTTCTTTGTATGCCCCCAACTGGGACAATGACAAGTTTTTTGTCAAGTTCTTTTCAAGCTTACCAAAAGTAGATGATCACTATATTATCATCGGAGGGGATTTTAACCTGGTTCAGGATGTATCCCTCGACAAATCCTCCTCCAATTAGTCTACTCTTTCCAAGTCAGCCGAAGAGGTACTGAATTACACTTCCCAATTGGGACTTTCTGACCCTTGGAGATTTAAAAACCCCCAAGGAAAAGCTTTTTTTTTTTTTCACATGTGCATTATACGTTTTCCAGAATTTATTTATTTTTGGTTGATAATAAGTTATTGCACTACATTACCACATTCACTTACCATGCATTAGTTGTTTCTGACCATGCCCCAGTATCTATTGACATAGCTTTGCCCTCTAATAGACCATCGCCTCCATTATGGAGATTCTGTTCCCACAAACTGTCGGATAGCGCGTTTAAAGATTTCCTTCATTTGCAGATTAATTTTTACTTTGAACTCAATCAGACTCCGGACATTACTAGTCACACCATATGGGAGGACTTCAAAGCATTCATTCATGGTCAGGTCATTTCATATATTCTCAAGTGAAGAAAACTGAAAGACTTAAGTTGTCTACAATAGATGGTGAGCTGTCTAAATTAAATGTTTCTTATGCCTCTTCACCTTCGCCTACTCTCTATTCTAAAAGAGTTCAGTGACTTTCAGAGTATAACTTGCTGCTGACAGATCAACCCGAGAGACAGCTTAGACAATGTAAGCAGCGCATTTTTGAACATAGAGACAAGGCAGGGAAGCTCCTGGCCCACCAAGCTCGGTCGGCTAGCGCATCCAGCTCAATTTTGAGCATTAAATATCCAATGGGTGAATTAGTAACAGACGCAGGTGGAATTAATTCGCTACTCTTAGATTTCTACATTCAGCTGTATACTTCAGAATATTCTCCAAATAAATTTAGAGCTCTTCAATTAGTTTGAGTATCCCACAATTGACGTAAACATAGCTAAAGAGCTAGGGGTCCCAACCACAGAACAAGCGGTACAAAAGGCGATCTCATCCATGCAGTCGGGAAAGTGTTCAGGCCCAGATGGCTTTTCTGCAGAGTTTTATGAAGTGTTTCCTCCCCTTTTAGTTCCTATATTAGTAAAGCTTTATAATGATTCCTTTAAAGCGGGCTGCCTTTCACCTACATTGTCCGAGGCTACTATTTCTTTGCTCCTTAAGATGGATAAAGATCCCACCTCATGTGGTAGTTATAGACCAATATCACTGTTGAACGTAGATTTCAAAATTCTGGACAAAGTTTTGTGTTTTCCGCCCTGAATGTGTTCTACTCACTTCAACTCTTCATGATCAGACAGGCTTCACCCCAGGGAGACTTCTCAATATTCTATTTTCTCCCCCATTGGATTCACCTGAAATTACTGTATCCCTAGATGCTGAGAAGGTCTTCGATAGGGTGGAATGGGGTTATTTTTCATTTTGGAAAAGTTTGGGTTTGATTCTAGCTTTATCTCTTGGATTAGACTTCTTTATTCTTCTTCTATAGCATCTGTACACATTAATGGTATGCGGTCGCCTCCTTTCTCTCTTCATCGTGGGACATAGCGGGGCTGTCCCCTGTCTCCATTACTTTTTAATTTAGCCATTGAACTTTTAGCTGTCTGGCTTCATAGCCACAATGGTTTTGAGGGAATTAAACGTCATAGATTAGATCACAAACTTTCTCTATATGCCGATGACCTTTTATTGTTCATTTCAAACCCTGATACCTCTTTGGCCCCAATCTTGGATATTTTGGATGAAATTTAGTCAATCTGGCTACAAGATAAATTTTCAAAAAAGTGAACTTTTTTTTGTCAATTCTCAAGCTAAAAAACTTCCTCGATCATCCTTACCCTTTAAGATGGCTTCTGATGGTTTCAGATACCTGGGGGTCTATTTTACAAACTCTTACAACAATTTATTTGCTAACAAATTTCAGCCACTCATGAATAAATCAAAGCTGGATGTGTAGATGGGCCTCTCTGCCTTTATCCCTTGTAAGCCACATTAATTTGGTGAAAATTCTTTATTTTTTTCAACACTTACCTATTTGCATAAATAAATTGTTCTTTAATGGCTTTGATGGTCTTTTGCGCTCATTTCTGTGGGGAAATAAACCTGCTCGCCTTAAGAAGTCAGTCCTACAGCTCCCCAAGTCTAAGGGAGGCTTAGCACTCCCCAATTTTCAGCAATACTATTGGGCCTGTAATATTCACAAGCTACTTTTTTGGAACAGGGATAGTTACTCTAACAACTGTCCTCCTTGGGTGCATACAGAAACTTCCATGTTCTCTCTATTCTATTGTCTGTTCTCAACTTCCCTTAGTTTTTAAGTAAAGTCTCAAATAATCCAGTAGTCATCAGTACCCTCAAAATCTGGGTGCAGTTTAGGAAACATTATGGCTTACATAGAGGTTCTATTCACATGCCTATCTTTAACAATTACTTTTCCCCCCCATCCAGTTCAGACTCTGCATTTCGTGTTTGGTCTTCTAATGGCCTTCTCAAGATTAATGACCTCTATGATGAGGGAGTCTTTGCCTCTTTCACCTTTTTAGTTAAAAAGTATAATTTACCTAGTCATCACGTTTTTTTTTTTTTTTTCAAATCAGACATTTTATACAGAAACAGTTCCCTCACTTTCCTAATCGTCCCCCTGAAACACATATTGATCATTTCCATGATTTGAATATAAACCATAAACATTTAATCTCAGTCATTTATAATTTAATAAATTCAATTAATGTGGACCCTACTGACACTCTTAAAGATACTTGGGAGCATGACCTAGGAGTGAATATTACAGAGGACCTATGGCATAACATCTTGACTCAGGGGCACTCCTCTTCCTTATGTGCTACATGGCTTGATGCAAGTGTTAAATACTATTCAGGGCTCACTTAACCAAATGCCCAGTTGGCTATTTTTTTTCCAGACAGGAGCTCTGCCTGTAACCATTGCAAGCATTCTCCTGCTGATCACTTGCATATGTTTTGGACATGCCCACAGCTAGCAACTTTCTGGTCAGGTGTATTTGATACATTCAATAATGCTCTCAACATCTACATAGACCCTGATCCCTTGTTAGCTCTCTTTGGAGTAACCCTTAGCAAAGACATTTTTTACTGTATCAGACTTGAAAGGTTGAGATGCTCACTCTCTGGCTCACTTAAATCCTTTTATAAGACTTGGGATCGCTTTTTGAACTATATTAAAGACCTACCTTGTGCACCTGTAAATGGCAATATGTAATATTTGTCATCTGTTAGAAGGTTATTTATGTATATATTGGTTAATTATATCTATTGTATTTCACTTGGTACTTATTTATTTAGTTATTTATGTATGTATTTATTAGTTTTTTTTTTTTTTTTTTTTTTTGTCTGAGTTAATTTGAATGAGGGGCTGCCTTAAATTTGTAAGTTCAGTCAACACTGAATGTTATGTTTCACTAAGTGACAACTTAGATATTTAAGTTGATTCAACTTAAAATTTTAAGGCAGCTGAGTAGCAAACACAGCTGTTAAGCTAACCCTAAAAAACATTACATTATAAAAAAATATTTTGTTTAATGATCAGATATTTTGTCATACTAAGCTGCTTGCGTGAAGCATTGTAAAATATAATTTGAATCTGTGTTTTTTTTAGGTTCTCATAGGCAGCTAGCATGTGTCAAAGTTACTGTGTAAAGCTAATATACTAAGTTTTATCATGGCTGTCAGTGTAGGGACTGTTGCAACACATTGCCTCGCTTACCTCGTCAGTTTTGTACTTCAAGTTTTCTAAAAAAAAGATACCAAGGTTTGAACATGTTGCAAAATGAACCAACTTCTCCTTCTGTGACAGATGAAGCATGACTCACTAAAAGATATTCAAGATTAGCTTAGCATTGCTAGATCACTAGCGTGGATAAGTTTAAGCACAACAATGACTTTGACTTTGAACTGAAATCTTCATATCAGATATTTTGCAACTCTTCAAATGCTTCATCACCTACTGCTTTACATCCGACACTGACCTGTCCCCTTTCCCTTATAAAAAAGTTTATGCTATTAGTGTATGCTGTTAGTTTATGCTTTATTAGCTATAAAGTGTGCTATTAGTATACTAAAAAAAAATAGGAAAGCTTACTTTCAGTATACTTTTTATGTACATATTTTATGGTCACTGTTATGCAGATTGATCATAAACACAGCTAAAAAGCTTCCTACCAAAGTGCCCATCCTTTACAAAACTAATATCTACCACAGTTTTGTCGCAGGTAGAATGCAAAATGTTTCAATACAAGCATTTCAGTCAAATGGAATTTATGCACAATTTAAAACTGTTAACCACCGGGAGAAAATCAACCCGCCGCAAGTTTAAAATTCCCAATTTTGTGAAAAAAAATGTGGATTTGGTAACCCTAGCCTACATCCAACACAAGCTGCATCTAAAGCGATTTAAATATTCTGCATATTGATAGCGACTCCATGATGCACAAAAATTAAATTCAATATTAGATTGTTTGCGGGAGCGGGATTAAGAAAACAGTCCTGTGCAAGGCTTTAATACAAAAACACACACAATGAATGGTGACCTTAGAAAGCAAAAGCCGAATCCCGGACATTTTGGTCGATTTTATTTATTTATTTATTACCCACATTCAAGTGTTTATAAAAAAAAAAAGAATGTATGAATCTGGAATAAAATGTTTTGTTTTGTTTGTTTTTGTTTTTTTTTTGTTTGTTTTACAAGCAAATACCCTCTTCTTTCTGTTGATGTTTTTCATAGGTGGAGCGTGTATGGCCACAGACCTTGATTGAGACTAGCAATATAAACTCGCTGAGCAATATAAACATGAGACTGGCTTCATAAGAACGAGACATTTTTTACCTTTTTTTTTTTAAAGAAATCCTCAGCGATGAAATATATAGGGAAAAATAGTATTTTATTCAACTGAAAAAAAAATCAAAAAAATAACAAATGTAGGTGCGTTTTGATATCAACTTGTACTTTATGAAATTAAACTTCTATTTTAATGAATTGTATGCAGTAATAAATGTAAACTAAAGCTGCATAATGCTGGATACATTAAAAATCATGATTTTTTTTTTTTATAAATTGGAGATCACAATAATCTCACGATTCTGAAGAAAAAAGATTAGAAATCTAAACAAAATAATGTAATTTACTAGTGGTTCTGGCAAAATGTTCATTGCTTAAGTCTTTTAAAAATATATATTCAAACTATTTTTTCAAAAATGAAGGAGCCAGTGCAATGTTAGGGGTAACGCATTACAAGTAACGATTTAATAAGTAATATGAAAGTAACGCAAAAGTAATGTAATGTATTATATTCCATGAAAAGTAACTAAGGTAATTAGTTACTTTTTTTTTTTTTATGGAGTAACACAATTTTGTAATGCATTACTTTTAAAAGTAATTTTCCCCAACACTGAGCCAGTGTCTCCATTAATAAAGACTTGTTTCAATACTGGAATCTCCTGAATGAATAAATCAACGATAAATACTTTTTTAAATGTGCAGTTGTTGCTACCTCCTGGCGAGAAAGGATAAGTGCTACAATGCGTACAAGTGTTAAATATACTTTCATTTTGATGGCTACACTGTAAAAAAGTCTTGTAAAAAAAACGGTCAAATGACTGGCAGCTATGGCTGCCAAACAAAAACCGTAAAATTAAAGTAAAAGAATGTAATTGAAACAAGAGGGGAAATTGTAAAATAATTTTTTTCCCCTGTAAAACCTTTAATGAACATTTCTGTAAAATTATAGTTTTTGCACTTTATTTTAATTAGGATGTTTTGCTGTAATTTTATGGTTTTTGTTTGGCAGCCGTAGCTGCCAGTCATTTGACCATTATTTTACGATTTTTTTTTTTACAGTGTACTGTAGACAATAAGTGTTTCTACCCAAATTATACTATACTATTATCCCAGTACTTCTGTTATTTAAATGTCTGTAACACAAAAATAATGATCATTATGATGTTAAAAATACAGTTTGTGTTGCTCTTTCTGGAGCAGCAGTATGAATGCAGATTTATGTCTTTAATACCTGTTTCACATTGTAAGCATCAGTGGAGCGTGAGCAGTGCGATGTGAAACTGTTGTAATATCCACCACTGAACCGCTGTCATTCAGGAATAAGATCGCGTGGGTGTTTAAATAGAGAACACAATCTTTTAACAATTATTTTAGAAAAAACTCGCAATTCTGAGAAATAATATCAAAATATGCAAGAAAAAAAGTCAGAATTGTGAGAAGAAAAGTCGCAATTGCGAGTTATAAACATTACATTACATAAACATGCAATTGTGAGTTGTAAAGTCAATATAAATAAACTCGCAATTCTGTGAACATATCAGTATTTTTTTTTCTCCTCAGAAACGTCTTTATAACTCGCAATTGCGATATTATATCTCACAATTGTGAGAGAAAAAGTCAGAATTGCAAGACACGAACTTGCAATTGTGAGAAAAAAAGTCTGAATTGTGAGATACAAATTCTCGCAATTGTGAGGAAAAAAAAAAAAGAATCACAATCTCACCAAAAGATACAATCTCCAATTCTGAAGAAAAAGTCAGAATTGCAAGTCTGTATCACGCAGCTGTGAGAAAAATGTCAGAATTGTGAGATAACAAATGGCAATAACTTTTTTTTATTTTTTTATTCATTGGCGGAAATGGGTTTCAATAGATTTCAATGTGATGTTTAAGGTTTTATTTTATGTCTTGCTGTTGTTATATTTATTTGTGCAATGAATGCCTCAAAAAAAAAAAAAAAACTTGTATGTGGTGTGTGCAAAACATAAATACATAAATCTACAATTAACCATAAATGTTGTGTACAAATCAGAATCCTATATGTACACATGAAAATGTTCATGGATACTTTTTTCCCCTTTAGTCAATAAACTACAAACCTGGCTAACAAATTATGTGCCTGTTCTCCCTGTAAAATAAATGAATGCAGCAAGACAAGCTGCTGCAGATTGATGGTCGTGGTGATTTTCCTTACTAAATCCATGCCCAGCAGTTGCAGAGGCCTGTCCACCTTAAAATTAAATTAGCACAACAAATGCATTTAAATTCTGTGAGCTCATGACATCCCTGTCTCAAAACCCATGCACATCTGTGGACAAAAAGCTTACATACACATATAGGGATGTGCTTGGACTCCTGCTTGAGGGACAGTCTGTTAATCTGACGCTGAGCACACTGCAAAACCTGATGTTCAGAAACAACCACCTGAGAAATGACATAACATAATCAGTTTTTATGTCTCACAGCAATGTTCAAAAGAAACAAAAAAAAAAAAGTTTAAAAAAAATTGGAAAACAGGTTACTGTGCTAAACAGGTAAACGTGCTAGTTGCTTCAAGTGAGTTAAGTATAGTTAGTATAGTATTTTTGTTAGTATCAAGTCTTGGTGTATCACTATAGCTCACTTCACTATGAGAAAACTTAGGAGTTGTCACTTAATGTAGTTTGCTTACCATCAATTTGGAACTTGGATGAACATTTGCAAATTACATAATTCTGCTCTTTTTTTTTTTCAAATGAATAAACACGCTGAATATTATAATGTATAATTTTCTGATATAGGTTTTGATCCATTGCTTTAATATTCCAGAAAGAACAGACATTCAGATAACATAATTTTGTGGTTATCTCCCCAGAATGTGTAATGCCATGCCAGCAGAGGGAGCCCTTGCTCATGAACTTACTGTTACCGCTCCCTCTGCTTCCTCTATGGTAACTTCTTGTTTGGCAGCCATATAAAGAGCGCCATGCTAAACAGGCAGTTGTTATGAGTGAGAAGGCTGGATGGTTGGATTGTGATCAAAATGTATTGTGAGTGTAGCAATGGATTATGATTCAGATAGTGATGATGATGGGTGGCCTTCAGATATGGAGGTTGACCGAATAAAAAAAGGCAAGGAGAAAAGCATGGTCTGAAGTGAGTAGTGGTGGTGTAGGTACTCCAAGACAAACTACCAAAAAGATTGCTTTGGAGCTAAACGTAGTGGAAGGAGTAGGTTTGATGCTGGCAAACAAGAAGAGTGGAAAGTCATTAGTATGCTTAGTAATGACAAATGTCATTTTCATCCAGTTCAGGTAACTAAAGCAATTGAGAAGGAAATAGGGAAAATAAAATATGCAAAATTGCTGATTTCAGCAGTAAATAAGAAACAGCAGGAGATGATTCTGAAAATGAGTAGTCTTGGTGGTGGAAAGATTAAAGTGCATGTACCAGGAATGGCAGCAAAGTTAAGAGGAGTGATCTCTAATGTGCCTCAAGAAGTGTTCATGGAGAATGTGAAGAATGAAATGCAGGGTGGGAATATAACAGAAGCCAAAAGACTCCAAGTGAATAAAGGTGGTGTTAAATCGGATGGCCTGTCTGTACTGCTTGCTTTTGAGAAGATAATGCCTACTGAAGTCCAAATGGGTTGGATCAAAAACAAAGTGAGGGAATACATTCCACAACCATTAAGGTGTTTCAAATGTCAGAGAATGAGACATACAGCACAACAATGTAAATGGAGACAAAGATGTGCAAAATGTGGAGGAGAACATGACTATGGAAAATCCAAACTAAAATGCTGTAATTGTGGTGAGCATAGTGCTGCATATGCTGGATGTATGGTTCAGAAACAAGCTAAAGAAATACAAGGTTATGAATAAGGTAGCATATGCAGAGGCATTAAAGGGTGTCTGTATTTATGAAAACCAAACAAACTAAATGGACAAATAGAATATGAGGAATATTGGAAGGACAATACAAGATACACAGTACCCCAGAGTTCAGACATAAGGAGATATCAGCCAGAAAGGCCAGCACCTCCACAGCAACCATGCAACCATAGGTGTAAAGTTGAGGAGAGCACCTTCATTGTGGAAAAGAGTAATACTGTAAATTTTCAATTTGGTAAAGGAGAAGTTAAGGCAATAATTTTTAAAAAATAGCAGGACAGATGGGACAAGGATAATAGTGGAAGGAAATATTATAGTATATAGAGATCTATCAATGCACAGGGTGTGAATGGAAGGAATACATGGGAGGAGTCAGTTTTAACCAGGCTGAGGTTTGACCACACTGGATTAAATAAAACATTTTATGTTTTTGTTAGGTAGAAGTAAATCAGATGAATATATGGAATGCAAAATCATAGGAAATGCAGAACATATGCTGTTGTGTTGTAGGAAGTACAGGGAAGCAGGGATTCGATTTTTGTATGTAGTCCAATCTGCATACTCCGATACAGTAGGTGGCGGTATGCACCTGATAAGTCATGACTGCAACCCGCCATAAAATGAAGAAGAAGAAGGCGGCGGCGGCAGTTGTGAAGTATTGTTTTGCGGACTCTACCGAGTGTTTCCCTGTGCCATTGTCTTGTTTCACTGCTATTCCCATTGTTTTTGTCTTGTTTGCCTGGTTTATTTTGTTACTTTTGAACTGCTCTCTTGGATTTTGACCCTCGCCTGTTTTGGATTACTCTTTTGTCTTGCCCTGGATATTGTTCTTCATTGGTGTTTGACCCTGCCTGTCTGACTACGATCTGCACAATAAAGCTCGCACTTGGATCTTATCATCTTGTATGCAATCTTAATTGTGAAAATAGTGTTTGGTTAAGTGCTTAGATTCAATATATTCTACTGCATCAGTAAGAAGGTAGATGAAATAAAATATTAATTAAAATGCATTGTAGCTCTATTTGGAAACAACTGTGAAAAGGTGTGTTTTGATGTATTTGGACACCTTTTCAGCAGCAGTGTTGCTGTTCCACTGTTTTATTTTTGCATTAGTTGGTCAAAGTTTGATTAACAGTTGGTCGGGTTTATAATGCAGACCTGACGACCCACTAAGCAGACATGCTTCATCGAGGGGGAACAGGAATTCCAGAGGGGAACAGAATTGACTGCAACACCGGCATTTTCCAAAAATATTGCATTCAAATATTCGTTTATTTAAATGAGGTTTATTGAGAGACTTACTTTTAGTTATCAAGTTTTTGTCACGATTTCTGAAAAAGCTATGACTAGCCGTTACACAACAATGTTACGTTATTCCTCAAGGTTTTTATTTTGGTTGAAAACATGTAAACAAAAAATATATATCCTACATTTAAAAAACAAAAGCATACAAGATCAAGCAGAGTAAATGGGAAAAATCAAGCAGACCATGACAATTACAGTATAAAAAATACATATACTATATTTTGTTTACATTTGTTTCGCAGGCTAATTCTGAGAGAAACAATAATATCCACATGCTTGGGTGAAAGTTTGTTCATCAGCCAGATAACAATAAGAATGTGCTGACAAAGATATTGTGTGCTAAAACAACAGTGCTTTCTGTTAAACCACTCTCCCTCAAGGAAACTTTATATATGCCTGAATATCATTTTGCTATTAGATTCTCACCTTACTCGGGGTACAGCTGTGCTTACCTGCAGTCGTGAATGCAGTGATGGACAGCTGTCTTTCCTCATTCAACTGTGTTTGGATTTCATGTGATTTCTCATTGTGGTGGTCATATACAATTTTTGCTAATTCATTTGATCAGATGTAATTACATTTTGTCAGATCATTTAGTAAGATCATTTTAATCAAAGTGAATCTCGTTCAGAGCGCCCCAGGCATCTGGAGGCATCTGTCATGACTACCTTCCTTCTGGAGGTTGAAACAGGCGAGGGGTTGTCCAGGGGGCCACAGCTTTGACACAGCGATGACATCAACGTGGCCCAGGTACCATGTGTGAAGCCAACACTGGAGATATGTAGCAGGTTTAGGGAAATAACTGAGGAGACATCACCATGAGACAGAGCATCCTCTGCAATGCCCTGAGGAGATGTGATGTTCAGCTAGCATTAGTCATCAAGATAGTTGAGAATATGAATTCCCGTCTGTCTCAGAGGGGAAAGAGCCACATCTATGCACTTCGTAAAAGTGTGAGGGGCAAGGGACAGTCCAAACGGAAGGACCGTGTACTGATTCACTGAGCCACTCTCTTGAAATGAAATCTCAAGAACGGTCTGTGACGAGGTGCCGTTTGGATGTGAAAGTAAGCATCTTTCAGATCCACAGACAGAAAATCCTTGCAGCGTATTTGTGCAAAGATCTGTTTCAGAGTTAATGTTCTGAACAGCCATTGCGTGAGGGTACGATTCAGATGTCTGAGATCGAGAATTGCTTGAAGCCTGCTGCATTTCTTGGGAATGCCATCTTTCTCGCAGGCTGTCTGTTTTTAAAAGAATGCCTTTGAAAACAGGCAGCCTGTGAGAGAATTGAAGCAAGTCGCCTCGTTCTACAGCTTTTAGAACTTAACTTCACAGGCCAGGGTGGCACTTTGGGAAGGGGTATTGGCCATGCGGGGGCGCTGTTGAAGCCCAGTGAGAGCAGCTGCAGTAGAAGGTTTCACATTTACCAAATATGGAGACTGTCATGGTTTAGTGAGCGCATTGAAAGTGAAAAAAAAAGTGAAAGTGACGAGACGAGACGTGAGGCCAAGTATGGTGACCCATACTAGGAATTTGTGCTCTGCATTTAACCCATCCAAGTGCACACACACAGTAGTGAACACACACACACACACACACACACACCGTGAACATACACCCGGAGCAGTGGGCAGCCATTGCATTGCTGCGGCGCCTGGGGAGCAGTTGGGGGTTCGGTGCCTTGCTCAAGGGTCTCACCTCAGTCGTGGTATTGGCGATGGAGAGAGCGCTGGATATTCGCTCCCCCCACCGTCAATCCCTGCCGGACCTGGGACTCGAACTTGCAACCTCTTGGTTACAAGTCAGACTCCCTAACCATTAGGCCACGGCTGCCCCCCAGGCATAAAGGGAGATGGCTGCTGTCTGGAGGAAGGTTGACAGAGGTTGACCCTTTAAGAACCACTCGTCGAGGAGGCGCACTCTTCCAGGACCGTCCACTCTTCCTCCACCGCTTTTGTGAGAACGTTAAAGACATCAAGTCGTCATTGGCCACCTACTCCTCAGATGCGCCAAATTTAAATCTAGACTAAAGACCCATCTCTTTAACCTGGCCTACACATAACACATTTAAATATTTCTGATATTCAAATCCGGTAAAGGATTGTTAGGCTGCATTAATTAGGTCAACCGGAACCGGGAACACTTCCCATAACACCTGATGCAAGAAAAATGGAATCTATGCTAATATTGTCTGTCTCCTGCTTATTCCGAGGTCAGATCCAGTTTGAATCCTGAACAGTTGGCCACTGCAGTTTCCCTTGATCCAGTTTGTATCCAGATGGTGGGTCAGTACATATAGACCACCTTTACAGGTCTGTATGGGAGTATAAACTACTTGTTTGTTGGGCAGAGGAGAACTGACCCCCCAACTGAGCCTGGATTCTGTTGTTTTTTTGTTTTGTTTTTTCTCCATCAGTGTCACAGATGGAGTTTTGGTTCCTTGCCACTGTCACCTATGGCTTGCTTAGTTGGGAACAACAACTAAATTGGGGACAAACAATTTATTAATTTGGAACTATTGATTAATTTCCTCCAACTAAAATTGTTGAAAGTTTCTTTTTGATTTATTGATATATTACTTTCCCATTTGATACTGTAAAGTTGTTTTGACACAATTTGTATTGTAAAAAGCGCTATATAAATAAAGCTGACTTGACTTGACTTGACTTGACTTGACTTGACACCAAGCAGCTCACAGCCAATGAGGGCATTGATCCTGACGTGTGAAACACACCAGTGGAGTGAGGCGCTGTGGGGAGAGTGAAGCATGCAGGTGCTGAGCCGATGTTACATCACGTTTCATCATGGATGAACCCTGCTGCTCCACTGTGTCTTTCTCTTAGGTGAGAAAGGAAAAGGGAGAGAAAGGAGGAAGGACCGCCTTCATGAAAAAAGACAATCCGTGAGCGAAGACGGTCGAGACTCATACTCTTGCAATGAGAGCATTGATCCTTACATGAACTGCACTCGTGAAGCGACATTTGTAACAACGCTGCAGGAATTTGCTCAGGAAATTTCTCTGGCTCTGCAGTAGCCAGATGGCTGCAGGGAAAGGATCCTCTTCCACTGCCATTGGATCCTTCTATGGCAGAAAGTGTTGAGCAGGAGAGCAGGTAAGCTTCTTCTTTTCCTTCTTCGTCTTCATAGTAGAATCAGCGAAGAGATGGTCTTGTCACTGATAGAGAAGATTCTGATGATTATGAACTGCCTAATCTTGTTGACGGCCGACTGTAGACTATAGATTTTGAAGGCTGCAAAGTAAGATTTCAGAGGTAGTGTAACATGACATCATTGCTACTGTAGGTTACCTAACATTTAAAGTTGTACATTATGGGGAAAAACAATCTTATAGAGTTATGTGTAATTAATAAATGTCATTGCCTGCTGAAGGTCTGTGTGTCAGAGAAGATGACTGAGAATGCCAGCTATTTCTTGCTTAAATAAAAGCATTGCAAGTATTATTGCAGAGCAGGTCATTGTTATTAGAGGCAGTTTTACACTTACTATTCATAAAGTATATCATGGTCAAGATCTCATCTGTTATTGAACAATCTTAGCTTATGCTCTTATTGTCAGGTTTTGGGACTCTTTTATTGTGTTTTCTGTTGGTTTAGTCCTGTGTTTTTGGTTTAGTCCTGTCTGTATTTTGGTTTAGTCCAGTCTGTATTTGGTTTGTTCCTGTCCTTATTTGGTCATGTTCCTGTCTCCACCCCTCATTATCTCATTATCAGTTAAGTGCCTTCACCTGTCTGCCTCATTATCCACCCTATTTAAGTTTCCTGTGATCATTGTTTGTTTGTCCGGTCTCGTCGTTGGTTGCGTGTTTCCTTGCCCGTCTCCCTGTGGATTATTATTTGTGGATTTGTCTTTGTGTGCGTTCTCCTTGCCTGTCTCCCTGTGGAATTATTCTGTGGATTTTGCCATTAAAAGGACTTGTTTTTGTTCCCTATATCTCCTCGTTCGTCCTCCCAACACGATACCTGACAGAAGACCGGACCTATACAGTATTTCGCCGTGTTTACCCCCGTCTTTGTTTTTCGTTTTTTGCTCAGTGTTTTGTTTTTTGTGTTTTACATTATGAACCCCCTGTGCCGTCCCGAATTTCTCCTTCTCCTGCTGAAGCAGGAGAAAAGCTCGCTCGAGGACCATACGAGACTGTTTATATCCCTCGCAAACAACGCCAGCTATCCGGACGACGTGCTCTGCTCATTCTACGACGCGAGCCTTAACACCGCGTGCAGAGCACTGTCGTCCGAAGATGGTCCTCGAGCGGACTTCGCCGCCTTTGTGGAGTGGACGCTGGCGAGAAACGGATCCCCCCTCACCGTCTGCCCCGAGGAGGACCTCGCCAGTGCCACTCCGGACCCAGAGCCCAGCCAGCCACCACCCAGCTGTGCGGAGCTGCCCGAGCCCACTGCGGACGGAGAGCCAGAGCCTGCCGCAGTTGAGCCATCGCCATCAGGAGCGATCGAGCGGACGACTGCCCCGGAGCCAGAGCCCGAGACGTCTGACCAGGTGCGTGAGCCGGTAACCGTGGAGATTGCGGGGGCTACGGAAAGCCCCGCCCACGCCGCCACTGCTGAGGGTGAGCTATACCTGGACTCAGGGGAATTACATGACTTGGACACTGGACTATCTATCTCCCTTCCGTTAACCTCTGTACATTTGTACGAACAAAAAATCCCACCCAGCCTCCCTCTCCCACCTCCTCTCACTGACTGTTTTCCTGCCTCAACGCCCACTCCGCTGGATCTTGTCAGTCCCTCCGCTCACCCTCAGCTCACCATCTGTGGCGTGGGCTCGCCGCGGGTCTGCCCATCTTCAGCTCCGTTGGCGTTGAGTCCGGAGGATCCCTCAGCTCCACCTCCAGCCTCTGATCCTCGGACTCCGCCTCGGCCCTCCGACCCTGCGGCTGCACCATGGCACCTAGCTCCCTCATCTCCACCGTCGCCCGTCGATCCACCAGCTCCACCGGGCTCCCTCGTCCCTACGGCTCCGCTTCGGTCAGTCGTCACCCTGCCATCGCCTCTGGACTCCACTCCTCCGGCTGCGCCTCGTCGCTCCGTCTCTCCGGCTCGGCTGGACTCCTCCTTCCCTCCAGCTCAGCCTCGGTCCTCGATCGCTCCGGCTCCACTGCGGCTCTCCGGATCTCCGCCTCCGCCTCGGTCGCAGGTGCCATCTGTTCCGCCTTGGCCCTCCGGATCCTCTGTGTCGCCCCGGATCTTTGGCTCTCCGTCTCCGCCTCGGGCTCCACCACCACCTGCTCCGCCGCCGTCGGTCGGCCCCCTGGAGTCGTCAGCCCTTCCTCCACCATGGCTCCTCCCTCCGTCGGCTCCACCATGGGCCGCCATCTCGGCTGTGGCCTGGGTCTCACCTGGCTCCTCCTGCTTCAGCTCCCTCCTGTCTTCTCCCTGGCTCCTCCCTCCGGCTGATCCACCCTGGACACTCCTGTCGTCTCCCTGGCTCCTCCCTCCATCATCTCCTCCCTGGACTCCCTTTGTTCTCCTCCTTCCGGATGTCCGTCCCCCTCCTGAACCCCCACCCAAGCCCCCCCATGTTTTTTGTTTTCGGCGCGAGTTCGCGCCTTCCGGGAGGGGGGGAGTTATGTCAGGTTTTGGGACTCTTTTATTGTGTTTTCTGTTGGTTTAGTCCTGTGTTTTTGGTTTAGTCCTGTCTGTATTTTGGTTTAGTCCAGTCTGTATTTGGTTTGTTCCTGTCCTTATTTGGTCATGTTCCTGTCTCCACCCCTCATTATCTCATTATCAGTTAAGTGCCTTCACCTGTCTGCCTCATTATCCACCCTATTTAAGTTTCCTGTGATCATTGTTTGTTTGTCCGGTCTCGTCGTTGGTTGCGTGTTTCCTTGCCCGTCTCCCTGTGGATTATTATTTGTGGATTTGTCTTTGTGTGCGTTCTCCTTGCCTGTCTCCCTGTGGAATTATTCTGTGGATTTTGCCATTAAAAGGACTTGTTTTTGTTCCCTATATCTCCTCGTTCTCCTCGTTCGTCCTCCCAACACGATACCTGACACTTATAGATTATACATGTTTTTACAATAAACTTTTTTTTTATTCATACATGAAACCTATTTAGCTAGTTAATACAATTCAAAAACAACAATAACATTGTTTCGTAATAAACATTTATTGCTTCAGACACATGTAATTCCAGCTGCTGCAGTGGGACACAGAGGTTTTGCTGGTGCAGAAAAGCATGAAGAAATGGTCAATGCAAATATACTTTTATTTAAGATATTTTTCAGGAAACTGTCAAATTCTTCTTTGAATATTTTCACAAGACTATATGAGTGGAGATATTTCATATTGGAGGTTTCTTGACATTTTTAAATATTTTTCAACTTAAAGTCAAAGGACTTGTTTGTTACTATATTTTAAGAAAGCTCTACATGTATGCATAAGAGTTGTGGATACATGCACAAGCTGCAGTGAAGCATATGTAAAGAATGGAAACCCCTGCTCTACTTCTCACGTCTGATCTTCATGGTGATGGACTTCAGAGAATGCCAGCTGTTCTTCCAGAAGTACCAGGTGGCTCCAATATTAATTACTGTATTATCTTTCTCCTGCAGATAGTGACCAGTGGGGTTTGTTTTATAACAACTGTTGTACCAAAACCCTCCTTGATAGTATTTCAAAGCACAGTTCTGATCTGAAAGGTCTTGGTCTTTGTCAAAGGTGGAGAACTTCATTCCATTGTGATAACTCAAAGAGTCACCTGCAGAAAGGAGATACTTTGATTTATAGAGGCACTTTGATTTGGACGTCTAAAATAATTACTTTTTTAGAATAAAATAACTTTTATTAAAAGCATTAGTTTAAAAATGATAATTTAAAACATCCCTTTAAAACTCCATTGCTATAATTGTGTTTGCTTATAATCATTACAGTCACACATTCGGAAACTGGAAAATGAAACGACAACAGTTTGTTTTACCTGCTCCTCCATTTACAAAGCCGCTCACTTGCAGTTTGTACCCATCAGCCTCAGAGCCCACAGAGAAGAACCTGTAAACAGCGTAAGCCTTCCGCCCTTGAAAGTCCTCCAAATCTACTCTGAGTCTATACTGATGTCTGCGTGTCAGCTGGTGAAGAAACTCTAAACCTGTTAAAAAACATGAAATGAAAACTGTTTAACAAATATAATCTGCATTTATACAGCAGTCCTGAATAAATGTCCATGTTTTCCATGTCTGTGGTTGTTTAGTCTTTCTCTGTTTGCCCTTTTTAAGCTCAAAATATCACAAAACACTTACCCAGCCAGTAATCGCCCTCTTTATTACCAAAACCCCATTTATAACTCCTCCACGCCCTAAAAAAATTCACCTCATCGTCCGTCCGCCTGAGAATCACCTGAAACATTCAAAAATCAGTGATTGCTTTCATACATCACATAATTTCACATAATTTGTCTTTTAGATGTTTAATCAGCATTGTTTTGGAACAAATGAAACTTCTATTGTGGAATGAACTGTTTCTGTTTAACTGTTTTCCATATATAAAGAGCACAAATAGCTGAATAATAATTTAATAGAAATCATGCTGTTGTTCACACTGGGGTGCATAAAATATCCTTTTGCAAGATAAAACACATTGAATTGCTTACTGTCCAGTATCCCTGTTCATTTAGTCCACCAGATGCCATCTCACAGTAGACCTGCACCGGTCCATCTATTGTGCTGATGGTGTACACACCACTGGTTCTATATCCACTCGCATAAATATCAGAGCAGTCTTTGGCACGAGGAGAATCTGATTTGACCACATCAGCGCCCATCAAGACTGCAGACAAACACAGCAACACCTGAGAGACACAAACTCAAGATCTGAGCCTGATGTTTGACGTCTGACAAAATCACACTCACATTCTCACATACAGAAACTCACAATCATGTTTGCGATCATCGCTTCAGACGTCCAGCTCAGAGGATCAGGTGCACCTGAAATACAGTTCAGACAAAAACAATCACTTTATTATAACACGAACATGCATTCTGTCATTTTCAAAATGACCAGAATCAAACTCACCATATGGGCTGAGAATCTTGTGAACGTTCAGGCGACAAATACGTCTTTAAACATCTTTCTGCTCGTCAGGATCCTCCTCTTTTCTTCACAGTCATGAGTTCAGTTCCATAAAAGGACTTGTTTTTGTTAATGTGGCAACCATTTTTTCATCCTCTGAGGAACTGAAAAAAAAATACAAAATTTCAACATTTGATTTTTATCTGATTGCAACAAACCCCTCGAGAAAAAAAAAGTTAAAGTGCTAGTTCACCCAAAAATGAAAATTATGACATCATTTATTTACCTTCATGTTGTTCCAAACCTGTATGAGTACCTTTTCTTCTGTTGAACGTGAAATGAGATATTCTGAAAAATGTTGGTAACCAAATAATTGTTGGTAGCCAATAGACTTTAAAAAAAAACACTTATTGTTTGTACATTAATAATTAAAAGTAAAGATTTTCTTAGCTGAAGGTGTTTGCTGACTGTTCCTGGTGACTTTATGATACACAGACATTAAAAAAAAAAAAAAAATCATTAGCATGATGTCGGTGACTATGACTGAACACCATTGCTGTGTCATGCTGTTAATGCTGTTGAACAGAAGGTACGTAACCACAATAATGTTATCATTGAAATGCATTGGTTATCTTACAATGAGCAAAATAACCTGCCAATGGGGTAAGCAAAATAATCTAGTTTTCTGCTTGAAATAAGATTATTTGGTAACGCTTTAAATTACAGCCCGCAAAGAACTATGTAAGTATGCTGAACTTACAGCGTACTTATAAAGAACGTACGTGTAGGTATAAGGGAACAATATGTTAAGTTCCGGTAATAAGGGGGTAATAAGACTGATAATTAACCTGCAAAGAACTATGTAAGTATAAAGCATGTACGGTGTACTTACTGTGTAATTATAAAGAACGTACGTGTAGGTATAAGGGAACAATATGTTACGTTCGGGTAATAAGGGGGTAATAAAACTGACAATTAACCCGCAAAGACCTATGTAAGTAAACTGAAGTTACACCGTAACTTTGTTGTAATTACAGTATACCTATTTAATACATCCATGTAGGTATAAGGGAAAAGCATGTGATATTTGGGAAATAACGGGGGTAATAACCTGTGAATTTTTTTTTATTATACTGTAGCCTATCATTTATAACTAGGCTATTTAAAACTAAGGGCTACTATAGTTAGGCTACATCGTATGGTACAGTGTACTGTATATGGCCTAAACAACAGTTTTATGTTGTGAATATGATTTAAAAAGACGATGTACTTTTCATAATTTTATATTAATGTTTTTTACAGGCCTAGATAGACTATTTCTTATAGCGTAGCTACATATTTAATATTAAAGGATACATGATGGAGATTTCACAACAAAACTAGACATCCAGTGAAATGAGTTGAGTTTATAATTTATCATTCACATGTCTCCTTACCTTATGAAAGCTCATTGATTACCCTCTTGTATCCTTTAATATTAAATATGTAGCTACGCTATAAGAAATAGTCTAGGCCTGTAAAAAACATTAATATAAAATTATGAAAAGTACATCGTCTTTTTAAATCATATTCACAACATAAAACTGTTGTTTAGGCCATATACAGTACACTGTACCATACGATGTAGCCTAATTATAGTAGCCCTTAGTTTTAAATAGCCTAGTTATAAATGATAGGCTACAGTATAAAAAAAAAATTCACAGCTTATTACCCCCGTTATTTCCCAAATATCGCATGCTATTCCCTTATACCTACATGGATGTATTAAATAGGTATACTGTAATTACAACAAAGTTACGGTGTAACTTCAGTTTACTTACATAGGTCTTTGCGGGTTAATTGTCAGTTTTATTACCCCCTTATTACCCGAACGTAACATATTGTTCCCTTATACCTACACGTACGTTCTTTATAATTACACAGTAAGTACACCGTAAATGCTTTATACTTACATAGTTCTTTGCAGGTTAATTATCAGTCTTATTACCCCCTTATTACCCGAACTTAACATATTGTTCCCTTATACCTACACGTACGTTCTTTATAAGTACGCTGTAAGTTCAGCATACTTACATAGTTCTTTGCGGGCTGTAATTTAAAGCGTTACCGATTATTTTGCTTACCCCATTGGCAAATTATTTTGCTTGTTTTAAGCAAAAACATCATTTTGACTTCTTTTTTCTGAAAACAATAGAATCCTTCTTGATTTAAGATTTTATACATAGATTTTTGTCTTGTTTCCAGCCAAACTAAGTAAGAAGCATTTTTTGCAGTGCATCACTAGATTGCTAGCACTGTGAACTTGAGCACAACAATGACTTTGATGGATTTAAATCTTCATATCAGATGTTTTGAAACTCTTCAAATGTTTCATCACCCACTGCGGCTTTCCATCCACTGCTGGCCTGCTAGAACGTGGACAACTGGAGACTCGTATCCCACAGAGCTTCCTCTTGTTGTTTCTCACATCAAAATCCAGTAACATATTTAATTTAGAGCTTGTAAACAGTGCTTGATCTGTGAAGATTTCTCTTCTGATTCAGACCAGACCACTTTTCACTACTGAAATTATTTTTCAGCTTTTGGCTTCTCAAGATGTTAACTGATGGATTGGAGTGGTGTGGGCTACTTGTGGATTATTGTGATGTTTTTATCAGCTGTTTGGACTGCCATTTTGATGGCACCCATTCACTGCAGAGGATCTATTGGAGAGCAACTGATGGAATTACACATTTCTGCAAATCTGATGAAAAAACTAACTTATCCACATCTTGGATGGCCTGAGGGCTTACTGTGCTTTGTTTTTATTATTAATAGTTATTTAGCCTACCTACCTTTTTAAATTATTTATTTACGTACTTATTATTTTTTTAAGACAGTAGTTATAGTTTTTGGTGTGAAGTGATATAACGAAATTGCAAGCATAATATTTAGTCTTTAACCCTCTTTGGGACTAATTGTGAATTCACAGCTTTAACAAATGTCTTTACATTTTATTTTTTTACAAGTAAAATCATATTCCATTTTTTTTTTTTTTTCTACATCTGACCTTTGACATTTCTTTTAGGGTTCCATTATTTGTAACTGACGTTGTCCCATTAGGGTAAATTTATTTTTTGGTAAATTTCTGAAACTCAATTAAATGCTTATTCAACATCTGAAAAGAAGCGAAAAGGTCTTTATGAACATTTGAATTCTTTAGTGCTGCTGTATCTGACTTTGTCAGTTATGCATGAGTTGTTTTTATAAAAGTGCATTAAAAAATGATGACGACGACAACAACAACAACAAAACTTTAGAAAACACATTTGAATGTACAATTGCAGTCAGGTCCATAAATATTGGGACATTGACACAATTCTAACATTTTTGGCTCTATACATCACCACAATGGATTTCAAATGAAACGAACAAGATGTGCTTTAACTGCAGACTGTCAGCTTTAATTTGAGGGTATTCACATCCAAATCAGGTGAACGTGGTAGGAATTACAACAGTTTGCATATGTGCCTCCCACTTGTTAAGGGACAAAAAGTAATGGGACAATTAGCTTCTCAGCTGTTCCATGGCCAGGTGTGTGTGTTATTCCCTCATTATCCCAATTACAATGAGCAGATAAAAGGTCCAGAGTTCATTTCAAGTGTGCTATTTGCATTTGGAATCTGTTGCTGTCAACTCTCAAGATGAGATCCAAAGACCTGTCACTATCAATGAAGCAAGTCATCATTAGGCTGAAAAAACCAAACAAACCCATCAGAGAGATAGCAAAAACATTAGGCGTGGCCAAAACAACTGTTTGGAACATTCTTTGAAAGAAGGAACGCACCAGTGAGCTCAGCAACACCAAAAGACCCGGAAGACCACGGAAAACAACTGTGGTGGATGACCGAAGAATTCTTTCCCTGGTGAAGAAAACGCCCTTCACAACAGTTGGCCAGAACAAGAACACTCTCCAGGAGGTAGGTGTATTTGTGTCAAAGTCAGTCAAGAGAAGACTTCACCAAAGTGAAGACAAAACTGAAGGGAAAATGCCCCAAGAACAAGCAGGAACTGAAGCAGGAACAAGAAGGTTGCAGTAGAGGCCTGGCAGAGCATCACCAGGGATGAAACCCAGCGTCTGGTGACGTCTATGCGTTCCAGACTTCAGGCTGTAATTGACTGCAAAGGATTTGCAACCGTTATTTATTCTGTCCCATTACTTTTGGTCCCTTAACAAGTGGGAGGCACATATGCAAACTGTTGTAATTCCTACACCATTCACCTGATTTGAACCCTCAAATTAAAGCTGACAGTCTGCAGTTAAAGCACATCTTGTTTGTTTCATTTGAAATCCATTGTGGTGGTGTATAGAGCCAAAAATGTTAGAATTGTGTCAATGTCCCAATATTTATGGACCTGACTGTATATTTTTTATAACTTGAATTAATGTATATTCTAGTCTAAATAAGCTCACTATGGAGCCTTGTCAGCATGTGACCTAACATGTTTAAACACCTCCTTTAATGCATTGTTACCAAAAATGTGAAGCACATGGCAAATGTTCCTTTGGATTTATTAAAGTTGTATTTTAAAGAGCTCCTCATTCCCTCGCTCCTTGATCCAGCATAAATGGGACAACAGCACAGTTTTGAGTCTCTGAGCAAGATTTTGTTTTTAAATGAATCAACTGTTTAAATGGTTCAATCGCAATGGCTCACTTATTAATAGTGACTTGATGCCACCTACTGGTGGATTTAATTTCACATTTAAAGTATCTTTTTAAATATAATTTGAAATATTAGTATTCAACGTTTTGTCTTGCATTTCAAAACATTATTTATGCATTTGTAATTGCAGATTAAATGCATTCATGTCCTGCATTAATCAGTGTGTAAATGCATTGAAATGCCACTTCAGATGAAGCTGTGTTTCCTCTGCATTGCAAAAGTGAATTCTGTTGATTCAATTCAAACAGTTTAAATGTTCAAGGATTCATTTCAACACTTCAAACAATCAGTGTCTCAGTTCTAGCAGTTCAGATGTTCACTAATTCAATTCAAACGTTCAAGAATTAATTTCAACAGTTTAATCTGTAGATGTCTCAGTTCTAGGAGTTCAGATGTTCAATGATTCAATTCAAATGGTTCAAACGTTCAAGGATTCATTTTAAACAGTTCAAAAGCTCACTGCTAACGAGTGCTGACTATTCATCAAAGATTTAGAGATTTTTTTTTTTTTTTTTAAGAGAGAGAGGCTAAACTTCAAAAGAGGAGAGCAACAAATATTACAATTCTTGTCATTTTCCACTAGTGCAATTCCAGCCAGGTCATAGTTTTTTTCCACAGAACTCACAGATGACTTGAGTCTTCTCAGAGTCACCTTGTATACCATCTTCAGACGCAACATGTCAGAGGAACTTTTAAGGTGCGCTGAAAATGATTGCCATTTTCAAAACCTTTCCTCTGAGGTCTCCCAAAACTCTCTCCATTAAACGTTGAAACGTAGAAGGTGCATTGTTAAGGCCAAAGGGCAGGGTCTTAAAATGAAATGGTCCAAAGGAACACACAAAGGCAATTTTGTCTTGACTATCTGCAATTAAATAAGTGACTTGACGCCACCTACTGGCAGTACTGGTTTCATTTTAAAAGTATATTTTCAGTGATTTTAATTTAATATTTCTATATTCAAAATGTTATATTTAAAACATTAATCTTAACATGAATTTATGAATTTGATTGCACTCATGCCACCTCTGAGCCTCATTAAACATATGAAAATACACCTACAAGCCACTTTGGGGTTCTTCTGTGCCACCTCTGTAGTACAAATTAATTTTGTTAATACTGATTTCATTTGATTGGTAACTTATTCTATTGTTTTAATTAGAAATGTTAAAATGCTTATAAAATGATGATGACATACTTTTAATAAACATAGAAAAATGCATTACAAAGGTAAAAACTAAACTCCCATTTAATTCACTTTAAGGAGTCAAACATCACCTCGTAATGGGAAGGCTAATCATTATCTTTTTTTATTATTATTGATTAGAATTTTGACTGTGCCCCTAATTTATTTATTTATTTATTTAAAGTTTTTAAGCGTAGAGCATTGCTGTATTTAATGCATTTTGGAGAAAAAATTTGCAATAAATCTTTGAAAATCAAAATTCGGATTTGATTTTTTAATGTAATTATAACGTAAAGATGCTATGTGAAAGTTTTAAACTGAAAATAGTGGTTTTCATCTTGCCACTTTCTCGGTCAAAACACATTTTTACTCAAATTAATCAAAATGGATTTATAGCATTTTGTAACCAAACTCTTCATATATATACTTTTGTCAGTTACTTTCATGAAGGTTTCTAAAGAATATTCCTGTGAGTTGAACAGGTTGCAAAATGAACCAACTCCTCCTCCTGTGAAAGCTGAACAATGACTCACTGTAAGATATTCAAGATTAGCTTAGCATGACTAGATCGCTAGCACACTGAAGCTAAAACACAACAATGACTGATGATGAATTGAAATCTTCATATCAGATGTTTTGAAACACTTCAAGTGTTTCAACACCCACTGTAGCTTTCCATACGCTGCTGACCTGTCTCCTTTACCCTGAGGCTCCTTATCAGAGGGGAAAGATTGCACAACTATGTTGGAGGAGCTATCCATGGTTCTGAACATCACTGGGTGTCCTGCCCTTGTGTCCTCCTCTGCCGGTGCTCTCCAGGGTGCTGAAGGAGCCATGTGCTGTGTTGTGAGGGACCATGATTCCTTCTGGCCCCCACAAAGGGCAGTGCATGTCTTTTTTTTGTTGTTGTTTTGTTTGTTTGTTTGTTTGTTTTTTTGTTTGTTTGTTTTAATGGGCATTAAATGGTAAATTGACATTTGCTGGAAATGTTGATTAAAAAAAAAAAAATCTTATTAGGAGGTTACAGCATTTTGGAGTCAACATATTTTAGAGAATATGTTGTATAATTCTACTATCCAACTTGTAGCCCTATCTTAAAACAAAGGCTATTTACTTTGGATACTATGTGAGTGCCTAGATGTAGATTTTTTTTTTTTTTTTTTTTTTCAATGGGATCCACTTTTCATTTCTGATATTTTGTCTCTGCATTTTTGTCTTCTGTCTTTTGTATCTCTGGAGCACCCATAGTTTTGCACCCTGGTCAAGATTTTTTTTTTTTTTTTTGATTTAATGTTTTAGATATGGTTTATTAGAATCTTGTTGAGAGTGTTATATGTTTTAATATGACTATGTGGTATAGACTTTTGCCAGTTAAAGAAAAGCAAAAAGCTGGGTCATGCAATTAAAATTGCTAG
Source organism: Cirrhinus molitorella (assembly GCA_033026305.1). NCBI lineage: Eukaryota > Metazoa > Chordata > Actinopteri > Cypriniformes > Cyprinidae > Cirrhinus > Cirrhinus molitorella. Next base: position 36,810,140 of record CM065129.1, read on the forward strand.
TGCAATTGTTGGACAGCCTCAAAGACAGTTTAATGAAATCTATTAAACAAGAGTTAAGCACAGGTTATTATTGAAGATGGTTCTCGTCCTCAATGCTCTGCCCCCATAAATTTTGTGTTTGAAAGGGAAACTCCTACAAATGCATATTCAGTAAGGTCAGGAGCAAAAACAACTGTGTCCATGCTTTTAAAAGCACTAATTCTTCACTGTGTGTCTTTAGTAAATCCTGACAGTACTATTTCAATTCCAAAAGGTGGTTTGTGGTGCAATGTTTCTGCAGTGTTTTCTTCCAGCCGTGAATCCTAACACAAAACAGTGTCTTTAACAGTCCATTATCAGGAAAACATCCCTTTTCCATTCCCACTTCCCTTTTGAAAACCATGCATCAAATATTTATTGTCCGCAGGTGTGCCATCAATCGACCAGTGTGAGGAAATGACGTAATTTGGAGCCAGAGTCTGCGCAGTAGAGATGTGTTGTGTTGTGTTGTGAGGTGGAGCTGCGGTATCAAAGTCCCACCCAAACTCCCGCAGACCCAATCGCAATCATGATACTACACCCTGTTTTTATAGCATCAAATAACTACCTAAAGACAAACCTTTGAGAAAAATGAACACTTGAACGTACATCAGCAATATAAAAACTACCGCAAATGATGGAAACCACCTTTAGGAAAAATTGATTTGAAGTGTAATTTGGTTATTTAGTTCATCTCATGTCGCATTAGAGTGCATGGAGAGGGTGGGGTTTATAACCTATACTGCAGCCAGCCGCCTGGGGGGCGATCAAGACGCTTTGGCTTCAGTGTTGCCAGATTGGGCGGGTTGCCTCTTTTGATCGGCTTTGAGCGGAGAATAACGCATTGGGCGGGTAGACAAAATTTGGGCTGCTTTCAACAATTTAAATGCCGCAGAATCAGCTGCTTTCTCTTCACTTTTATCTTTAGTCATGCGGTTTTAAAATGTTAGAGCTCAAAGTATTACAGTAAAATAATGTGTAGTGCAGTTTTCAACTCATTTTTCTTTAACACAACCCTACTGGTTCAGTTTAACAAAGACCTGTCAATCAATTTGCCATCTTTTAAGTTGGTAATATGCAATGACTTGTGAGTGACAGGGTTTTTTCACTATAAAGGGCAAGATTTTGATTTGAATGTGCAGCTATATATTCATTTTGTTTAACTGATTGTGATGACAAAGTGGCCTAAATATAAGTTACAAGACAAAAAGCCTCAAATCTCACAATGTGGATTACATGTGGTGAGAGATGAATAGAAGACTTTTTGAACAAAAAATTGCTTATTTTAATTGTGGACATTGAAAATGATGCATGTTTTCCCAAGGGTTAAAATCATTGGTTCATTTCTTGATTGCCTTTTTTTTTTTTTTTTTTTAAGATTTCTGGGCATTTTAAGCATATTTTCTGACTCCCTTTATGCATTTGCCCTGTTTTGCACCATATTCCTGTGAAATTGATTTATCCCTTTTTTTACTATTATTATTTTTTTTATCTTCATTTTTTAAAAAGATAAAATTGTTTTTTTATCAACCTTTATTGACATGGCAATAAAATTCTGTCACATTATTTTGGCAGTTCAAATTTTGGGCTGGTTTTTGTTGAAGTGGGTGAGTTTTGATGAGCTTTTGTGCTGGAAATTGTCGACCTGATCTGGCAACACTGTTTGGCTTCATTTTTCAGGACTCGTACGGCACGTTTGAGCGAAACTCTAATGCTGCCTTCACGTGCTATCAGAAATTTCCTATTTTCCATTTAGGAAGTCGTGATTACCAGCTTGTCTTATTCAAGTGCTTTAAAGTCGGAAAGAATAAAATGTAGCATCTCATTGGTTGACAATCATAGAAATATTCACTGCCAAATGCTGCAAATGCAATTTGTCACAGAATTAAACTTTGCAGTCATTTTGAATCAATATTTTAGCATTGAAAATGCAAATTTGTATTGTTTCTTTTTCTGTTGTGGAAAAATTTCTGTTGTGTTCTGGTTTTATATGAGCAAAACATTTAGTTACAGGCATGTTACAACTACATGACATTTTCTTAAATACTTTATATTGTGCGTCAGATTATAGTTTATATTTTTGCATCATGTCCAGAATAAATAAATGTAGTTTTGATTTATATTGTTTTTATTCTTTCCATATGTGATCTTGAACTATCCAAAAATCAGATTATTCAGATTACATTACTTTCATATTGTGGTGCTCAGATTGTTACTGATTAATTTTTTCATCAAATACTTTGTAACTGTTAGTTACCTAAGCCCCTAAATAGCACCAAAATGAGGCTGGCGGACATCACATGGTACAGCTGTCACTGGTACAGAACATTCAGAGGCTGTATCTGAAATCGCCCCCTATACCCTCATTCACTATTCCCAAGATTAGTCCACTCCTTCAGTTCACTTAAAGGAGTGAATGAAAATGAGTGAGTGAATTCGGACACTGAGTGCACCGGAAGGGCTGCTGCTTTTGCATAGTTTTCTTGCTGTTTTATAATCATTTGAAACGGGCAATTCCAGTAGTAAGTAGGGCTGCTCGATTAATCGAAGTGAAATCGAAATCGCGATTAATCGAAAGCTGCGATTGTCATGCATAGCTTTTAGTAAAGCACGGATCCGTGATCAGTAAATCTTCATCTGAAGGCCAGAGGGCGCTCTCATTCTCACACGGAAACTCAAAATATGCCAGAAGAAGAAACATAGGGAACGCATCTTTGCTATCGCTGCAGCTGAATAAACAAGATTTAACTGCTTATATTGATTCAACGTGACTAATAAACCCACGACTACAACAATATATGGTTTATCTGATTACTTCTTATTATAATTTTCCTTATAATACAGTATATAATAATGCAATGCCATTATCACTGCATAGAATACTATTTGTGCCTTATTCTGCACTCGACTGATATAAATATTATAATATGAAGTGAGTTTGGAGTAAGTACGTTATTAAATGTGATATTTTCACATGCTTTCAGGTGTAGCAGCATGTCTACACAGAGCCATAGTTCACTGAGAAGCTACGCAAATAGCTGTAATTATCGCAAACGATTTCTTTCGATTTCATAATCGATCGATTAAATCATTTGCGATAATAAACACGATTAAGTGTATCTTTTCTATAAAGTACGGCTCATGCCGTTCCACCTGAACACAGGTGCTGGAGATTTACTGCTGATTACACAACCGGCTTCACTGACAATATGTGCATGACAATTGCCTTCGATTAACTGACCAGCCCTAGTAGTAAGTAAGGATTTGTCTTGAACTTTGTCACGGAAATTATGTATAAACCCTAGTTAAACAATTTAATAATCAATTTACAATGAATTTGTACCTGTGTTGTGTTACGCTGTATAACGTCGTGGATGAGCGTGTTGCAAAATGAATGGACAGATGACTGCTCTGCGGGCACCATCTTCTGGTGAGACGCAGGAATTCATTAGGCGCACGACTCTCTCACATGTTGAGTGCATGGTTGAGTGTACATCGGTTGTACACTTGTTTTTTGTGGTGCATTGTGGGATTGAATGAGTGCACGCAAGAATGTCCACTATGGTTTCGAACACTACTAAAAATGGCTCTATAGGGGGCGATTTCGGATACAGCCAGAGTTTACAAGTTGTAATTAGAAGTTTAGGAGCATGTGAGGGCTTTGGCGTTGATAGTATTGCCATAGAAACACATTATTCAGATAGAGTAGAATGTCACATGCTGTCATCTCGGAATTACAGCATGAAGTTTTACATATCTATGGTTTTGATGCTGTTTTATGTCTGACGATTGTGTTAGATTTACATGTGGAAGCATCTGTTGTTTTGGTTTCTTCTTCACTTGTGTTTTGGAAATTCTGTACAGAAGATGTGCAACAGTGCCCCTAGCGTATAACAATAAAAACACATTCTCAGAGCACAAATATAGCTCAAAGAGACTTTTTCAAAGTATATGGGTGTACTCGCATTAGGCACGGTTGCCCTGATTATCCCCCCTCCCCACTAGGGTGACCACCCGTCCCATTTTGTGATGTACCACTCAGCATCGTCATCCCTTGTCCCGCACGTTGCATGTTGAGAAAATGTCCCACATTTTCATCAGTCTGTTAGTTTTTAATTATAATATTAAGAAAACATGCATGCATTATTTTGCCTTTTTAATAAAGCATTTTATTCATTCTTTTTGCGGCGTAGTTTCCACATCCCACACAAAGGATATGCAGACCTCATCAAGTGATCCAGCACCACAGACGGAAATGGTCGAGCGCACGGAAAAACACGATATTCTCCATTTCATTTTAACCAATTAAAAAAAAATTTAATGACTTTCTTTTTATTTTAGTAGTTTGTTTGAGGCAGTTTCTTCGTATTTTTTTTATTATTGTAATGCGAGGGCACATCAAAATGTGCGAGCACAAGTCTCTTCTCTCGCAGGTGGATTCTTTTCACTAAAATGGACGTGCTTTCTCTTAAAAAAAAAGTGTCCAAATGTGTTAATTTCTCTTTCAAGTATGTTGGAAATAGACTAGGACATCAGTTTACCTTTGGGGATTTATTGTGTCAATCAGTGCTGCATCCAGTGTAGACAGAATCGCTGATTATAATGGATTCTGTCTTTTGTCCATATACGATCCAGCGGTAATGTCACATCACATGTGTTTGTACCACTATTGCACTGTCTGTTCCAGATTGTTTGATGTACTGAGTATTTATATGTCTTTAGCCCAAATGACCAATGTTTTCATAGTATTTCACAGCAGTGTGCATCTGTTATTTTAATAAGCAAAACTGTTGGCCATAGCAGTGGGTGTTTACTTGCGAGTCCTAAATGCGTCCTGCCTATACAAACAGACCTTTCTGCAGAGAGGCTCAAAAACAGTATAGAAAATCACTTCTGAATTATGATAGAGTTTTTTTATGTAAAATCACACTAAAGTTATAAGTGAACCTCAGAGAAATTATAGAAGAATGCAATTCATGACCCCATTAATATTAGTATTGTGTGATAACTTTTATAAAAGCAATAAGGTACTTGAGGCGAGCAGTATGGGGATGTTAGCAAAACCTTCTTTGAACATTTTTGTTCGCTGGGTAAATAAAGCTTGAGGCTTTATCTTCAATACCTCAGATTGCCACACTGGTGATTTAGAACTTTTGAAGAAAGCTTCATTGTTTACTTATGTCTTATAATGGCAGAACTTTTTTTCTCTCATTAAATTTTCTTACATTTACACTGTACTGAATATAAGTCTATACCAAAGTGGCCTGCGTTTTCATTTTGCAACTATACTTTTTATTTTTATTATTATTATTATTATTATTATTATTATTATTATTATATTGTTTTTACAAATACAACTATTCTCTTAATTCACATATGAAACCTATTTAGTTGGATAATACGATACAAAAACAACAACACATTGCTTTGATGATAAACCTTTATTGCTTGACACAGATGTAATTCCAGCTGCTGCAGTGGGATATAGATGTTTTGCTGGTGCAGAAAAGCATGAAGAACAGTTCAATTTCAACACATTATTTAAGAGGACAAGGGATTTTTTTTAGGAAACTGTCAAATTCTTCTTTAAATATTTTCATACAAGACAATATGAGTGGAGATATGTACATATTTAAGGTTTCTTTACATTTTAAAATATTTTTCATCTTAAAAAGCCAAAGGACATTGTTTGTAACCATATTTTAAGAAAGATCAACATGTATGCATAAAGGTTGTAGACACACACACACACACACAAGCTGCAGTGAAGAAAATGTAAAGGATGGAAACTCTTGCTTTACTTCTCACGTCTGATCTTCATGGTGATGGACTTCAGAGATTGCCAGCTGTTCTTCCAGTTGTACCAGTTGATTTCAGTAATCATTCCTATACTTTCTTTCTCCTCAAAATATTGAGCAGTGGGGTTTGTTCTAGAACAATCATTGTACCAAAACGCTCCTTGATTTCTCTTGGCGCAGTTATTACCACTCAAAAGGTCTTGGTCTTTGTCAAAGGTGGTGAACTTCATTCCATTGTGATAACTCAAAGAGTCACCTGCAGAAAGGAGATACTTTTCATTATAGAGAACACCTCAAATAAAATGACTTTAAAAAAAAAATGTGTGTGTGTGTGTGTGTATATATATATATATATATATATATATATATATATATATATATATATAAATAAGACTTCTTCATTACTATCATTTTATTTGCTTAAATTCTTCATTGTGGAAAATGACACTTCTGTAGTGTTTTACCTGCTCCTCCATTTACAAAGCCGCTCACATGCAGTTTGTACCCATCAGCCTCAGAGTCCACAGAGAAGAACCTGTAAACAGCGTAAGCCTTCTGCCCTTGAAAGTCCTCCATATCTACTCTGAGTCTATACTGATGTCTGCGTGTCAGCTGGTGAAGAAACTCTAAACCTGTTAAAACATGAAATGAAACGGATATCTCCATTTGTACTGCAGTCCTGATTAAACGTCCATGTTTTCCATGTCTGTGATTATTTAGTCTTTCTCTTTTTGCCTTTTTAAGCCCAAAATGGCACAAAAACACTCACCCAGCCAGTAATCGTGTTCTTTATTACCAAAACCCCATTTATAACTCCTCCACCCCCGAAAGAAATTCACCTCTTGGTCCGTCCGCCTGAGAATCACCTGAAAAATTCAGAACATCCTTCATTACTTTAACAAATCACATCATTCATCTTTTTCAAAGATGTTTAAGGTGTACAAACTTTGACAAGCTTTGTTTTGCAACAAATGTAAATTCTGTTGTGTGATTTCAATGACTGTTTTCCAACATATATAAAGAGCACAAATAAACTGAACAACTATCTGAATAATAGTTTTTTAGAAATCATGGTGTCATTCACACTGGGGTGCATCTGATAATAAAATATTTGTTTGCAAGATAAAACACATTGAATTGCTTACTGTCCAGTATCCTTGGTCATTTAGTCCACCAGATGCCATCTCACAGTAGACCTGCACCGGTCCATCTATTGTGCTGATGGTGTACACACCACTGGTTCTATATCCACTCGCATAAATATCAGAGCAGTCTTTGGCACGAGGAGAATCTGATTTGACCACATCAGCGCCCATCAAGACTGCAGACAAACACAGCAACACCTGAGAGACACAAACTCAAGATCTGAGCCTGATGTTCGACGTCTGACAAAATCACACTCACATTCTCACATACAGAAACTCACAATCATGTTTGCAATCATCGCTTCAGACGTCCAGCTCAGAGGATCAGGTGCACCTGAAATACAGTTCAGACAAAAAAAGTCACTTTGTTAACATGTAGTCTATAATTTTCTGAAAAGAAACTTTAATTTTTAAAATGACCAGAATCAAACTCACCATATGGGCTGAGAATCTTGTGAATGTTCAGGCGACGGATGCGTCTTTAAATATCTTTATGATTGTGAGGATCCTCCTCTTTATCTGCCAGTTACAAAATGTCTTCATAGAACAGCCTAAACAGTCAGTGTTTGATTCTATAAAAGGACATGTTTTTGTTAATTTGCCAACCTGCTTTATCATCCTCAGAAGAACTGAAAATGAAACCAAACCTGTATTGTTCATTCTTTTCATAGGCATAGCTAGCATGTGTCAAATATATTGTGTCAAGCTAATATACCGAGTTTTAATATCACGGCTGTCAGTGTAGGGACAGAGTTTTTAACACTTTTGTCAGTTTTGTACTTAAGTTTTCTTAAAAAAGATGCCAGTGAACTTCTCCTTTTGTGCAAACTGAATCATGACTCACTGAAAAATATTTAAGATTAGCTTAACATCGCTAGTGCGGTGAAGTTGAAGCACAACAGTGACTTTGATGGTGAATTGAAATCTTTATATCAGATATTTTGAAACTCTTTAAATGCTTCATCACCCACTGCAGCTTTACATCCACCACTGACCTGTCCCCTTTACCCTGCCAGAACACAGACAAGAGGTCATCATCATCATCATCATCTTCATCATCATCTCTGGTGAATAGGAGAATACCAATTAATGTCAGGCAGCAGAGACTCATGTCCTGCAGAGCATTCTCCAGTGAAAAAGTCTCCTCAAAGTCATCTCCTTTAGTCTCGTACATCAAAATCTAGCCACATATTTGTTTTGTCTTGTAAACGGTGCTTGATCAGTGCAGATATCTCTTCTAATTCAGACCAGACCACTTTTTTACTAGAGAAATGGCTATGGATTATGAACTTGATTTGAAGCTAAAGCATCTTATTTGATTTGGTTCTTGCACACAGCTTTTGTCTGCTCAAGATGTTATTTGCCGGACTCGAGTGGTTTGCATTTGTGATGCCCCGGTTGTTGGTTCATCACAATTGATGAAACTAATATTGGTTCTGCATGTGTAAATGCACAAGGGAATGGTGGTTCCAGTAGACCTATAGAGGGCGCTATGAGAGTGCAGTGTGTTGTGATCCGTCTGATTTCATAAAATGAAAACGCGATGTTCACCCACGATTGGAGGATAGGTATACCCTGTGATAGTGTTTACTGAAGATGAATATATTTGTATATACGTTTCTATAATGTTTAGTTCACTTTAAAAATGCATGTGAGTGATCTAAAATGGGTAAAACTTTCAGAGAATGTCATGTTTGAATATGCATTTGATACAGTTGAATCCAGGGAAAACTTAAAGTCATGTGACATTGAATAGCCTGTGAATATGCAAATGAGTAACAGCTGATTGGCTGATTGACAGATTTTCGTGGAAATGCTGTGTATTCACAAGAAAAAGACTGAAACATTGAACATTTACATAAAGAAGCAATTTAATTGTTATATAATACACTTTGACATTTCTGTTTGTTCTAATGTGAACATCTTGGCAAAATGTATAATCCAGCAAGACAAGAGCTGATCACACGTTTTTGTCCTGTGTTTATTCCACCATCAGATTCAGTGGCCTAACTTTGTTTTAACTTTTGTTTTTGCATTTTTGCCTTTATTATTATATATTGATAAAATTTGCATTAGGCAAGGATGGTTTGAGTTCCAGTCCACCCATGTCTGTTTTTTTTTTGTTTGTTTTGTTTTTTTCATCAGTATGTTCATCAAACACCATTTGTGTTTGTTTGGTGATTTAACCGGAAATAAGAGATAGTTGCAAGGTTTAAGTGATAGATTGAAACGCTGGTGTGTGAGACTATGCAAAAGCCACAAGAGAACGTTCTGTTACTAAAAACATTGCAGCAAGCATTCAACATGATTTTAAAAACAACATATTCCAGCGGCAGCTTATTTAATAGAAACAAATGTCATATATGTTTGGGGACAATATCAACAACCATGGAAAAAAGTGGTGGGGACATGTCCCACCTGTAAATTACACCTATAATCAGACTTCAGGGCCAGACAATCTGCAATCATTTTGAGGCAATTGATATGTAGATGTTGTTCATGGCTCGACCAGGAGCCCTATGCCTGATTGCCCTTGTACAGAGTGCTTTAGTTGAGAACATGGATTCCTGTCTGTCTCAGAAAGGAAAGAGCCGCATCTGTGCACTTCATAAAAGTGTGAGGGGCCAGGGAGAGTCCAAATGGAAGGACTGTGTACTGATAGGCCACTCACTCAAAAGCAAATGTTAAGAACGGTCTGTGACGGGGTGCCATTTGGATGTGAAAGTAAGTATCTTTCAGATCCACAAACAGAAACCAATCCTCGGGGCGTATTTGCACAAGGATCTCTTTTAAAGTTAACATTTTGGACAGCCATCGCATGAGGGTGCGATTCAGATGTCTGAGATTGAGAATTACTAAAAAGCCTGCACATACATATGATACATATACCTTTGGCTTTAATATTTGTATTGTTTAGCAACTTTATGGACATACTTTGAACATTTTTGTTTGCTGGGTAAATTATGTTTGAGGCTTTCTCTTAAGTACTTTAGATTGCAACAAGACGTTCATTGTTTACTCAAGTAACTTAACAGATTATGTCTTATAATGGCAGAACTTTTTTCTCCCTTTAAGTCTTCCTACATTTACACACAGCTGAATTTAAGTCTTTACCAAAGTAGCCTACATTTCATTTTACATACAACTTTATACTTAAACTGTTCTCTGCATTTTAGACTAATCCTAGCTGATGCTCTTATACATTTATACATGATTTTATTCATATATAAAACCTATTTAGCTGGTTAATACAATACAAAACAACAACAGCAGTTTGCTTTGATAATTAACTTGTATTGCTTCAGACAGATGCTGCAGTAGGACACAGAAGTTTTGCTGGTGCAGAAAAGCATGAAGAAATGTTCAATGTCAACAAATTTTTATTTAAGGGGACAAGGGATTTGAATATTTTCATACAAGATTATATGAGTGGAGCCATTTCATATACTAATCAAAATTTAAGTTTTGATACATTTACAGTGGGAAATGTACAAAATTATCTTCATGGAACATGATATTTACATCCTAATGGTTTATGGCATAAAGGAAAAATGGATCACTTTGACCATACCATGTATTTTTGGCTACTTCTACAAATATACTTAAGACTGGTTTTGTGGTCCAGGGTCACATTGGAAGTTTCTTGACATTTTTAAATATTTTTTTAATCTTAAAAATCCAAGGGACTTGTTTGTCATCATGTTTTAAGAAAGATTCACATGTATACATAAGTTGTGGATATGTGCACAAGCTGCAGTGAAGAATATGTAAAGGATAGAAACCCCTGCTCTAATTCTCACGTCTGATCTTCATGGTCATGGACTTCAAAGAATTCCAGCTGTTCTTCCAGTATAACCAGTTGACTCCATTTCTCAGCGTCGTACCTTCTTTCTCCCACAAATATGGACCAGTGGGGTTTGTGACAGAGCAATAGTAGTACCAAAACCCTCCATAATTTGTGTTAGCGCAGTTGTTTGGTGAACGATCTTGGTCTTTGTCAAAGGTGGTGAACTTCATTCCATTGTGAAAATATAAAGAGTCACCTGCAGAAAGGACAAAATTTCATTATAAAGACACTTTCATTTGGACATCTAAAAAAAAAAATATTTTTTGAAATAAATGATAAAGGTTTTATTCAAAAGCATTTGTTTAAAAATTATGGTTTAAAAAACCCATTACTATAATTTTATTTGCTTAAATTCTTCATCATGGAAAAAGGAACCATCTGTAGTTTGTTTTACCTGCTCCTCCATTTACAAAGCCGCTCACATGCAGTTTGTACCCATCAGCCTCAGAGTCCACAGAGAAGAACCTGTAAACAGCGTAAGCCTTCTGCCCTTGAAAGTCCTCCATATCTACTCTGAGTCTATACTGATGTCTGCGTGTCAGCTGGTGAAGAAACTCTAAACCTGTTAAAAACATGAAATGAAACTGTTCGATAAGAAATATAATCTCCATTTGTACTGCAGTCCTGAATAAATGTCCATGTTTTCCATGTCTGTGATTGTTTAGAATTTCTCTTTTTACCTATTTAAGGCCAAAATGGCACAAAAACACTCACCCAGCCAGTAATCGTGTTCTTTATTGCCAAAACCCCATTTATAACTTCTCCACCCCCGAAAGAAATTCACCTCCTGGTCCGTCCGCCTGAGAATCACCTGAAACATTCAGAATCCTTCATTACTTTAGCAAATCACATCATTCATCTTTTTTAAAGATGTTTAAGGTGTACAAACTTTGACAAGCTTTGTTTTGCAACAAATGTAAATTCTGTTGTGTGATTTCAATGACTGTTTTCCAACATATATAAAGAGCACAAATAAACTGAACAACTATCTGAATAATAGTTTATTAGAAATCATGCTGTTGTTCACACTGGGGTGCATCTGATAATAAAATATTTGTTTGCAAGATAAAAACACATTGAATTGCTTACAGTCCAGTATCCTTGGTCATTTAGTCCACCAGATGCCATCTCACAGTAGACCTGCACCGGTCCATCTATTGTGCTGATGTTGTACACACCACTGGCTCTATATCCATTCGCATAAATATCAGAGCAGTCTTTGGCACGAGGAGAATCTGATTTGACCACATCAGCGCCCATCAAGACTGCAGACAAACACAGCAACACCTGAGAGACACAAACTCAAGATCTGAGCCTGATGTTTGACGTCTGACAAAATCACACTCACATTCTCACATACAGAAACTCACAATCATGTTTGCAATCATCGCTTCAGACGTCCAGCTCAGAGGATCAGGTGCACCTGAAATACAGTTCAGACAAAAAAAGTCACTTTGTTAACATGTAGTCTATAATTTTCTGAAAAGAAACTTTAATTTTTAAAATGACCAGAATCAAACTCACCATATGGGCTGAGAATCTTGTGAATGTTCAGGCGACGGATGCGTCTTTAAATATCTTTATGATTGTGAGGATCCTCCTCTTTATCTGCCAGTTACAAAATGTCTTCATAGAACAGCCTAAACAGTCAGTGTTTGATTCTATAAAAGGACATGTTTTTGTTAATTTGCCAACCTGCTTTATCATCCTCAGAAGAACTGAAAATGAAACCAAACCTGTATTGTTCATTCTTTTCATAGGCATAGCTAGCATGTGTCAAATATATTGTGTCAAGCTAATATACCGAGTTTTAATATCACGGCTGTCAGTGTAGGGACAGAGTTTTTAACACTTTTGTCAGTTTTGTACTTAAGTTTTCTTAAAAAAGATGCCAGTGAACTTCTCCTTTTGTGCAAACTGAATCATGACTCACTGAAAAATATTTAAGATTAGCTTAACATCGCTAGTGCGGTGAAGTTGAAGCACAACAGTGACTTTGATGGTGAATTGAAATCTTTATATCAGATATTTTGAAACTCTTTAAATGCTTCATCACCCACTGCAGCTTTACATCCACCACTGACCTGTCCCCTTTACCCTGCCAGAACACAGACAAGAGGTCATCATCATCATCATCATCAATATCATCATCATTTTTGGTGAAGAGGAGAACACCAATTAATGTCAGACAGCAGAGACTCATGTCCTGTCATGTCTCATGTCCATTCTCCAGTGAAAAAGTCTCCTCAAAGTCATCTCCTGTTGTCTCTTACATCAAAATCCAGCCACATATTTGTTTTGGCTTGTAAACGGTGCTTGATCAGTGCAGATATATCTTCTGATTCAGACCAGACCGCTTTTTCACTGGAGAAATTACTATGGATTCTGAACATGATTTGAATTTAGTTCTTGCACACAGCAAGTCTTCTCAAGATGTTAATTGCCGGAATGGAGTGCGGACTGGAGGGTCATTTGAAGTTTCTTGACATTTTTAAACATTTTTCATCTTAAAAAGCCAAGGGCTTGCTTGTCATCATGTTTTAAGAAAGATCAACATGTATGCATAAGTTATGGACGTGCACAAGCTGCAGTGAAAAATGTGTTAAGGATAGAAACCCCTGCTCTACGTCACAAGTTTGATCTTCATGGTGATGGACTTCAGAGAATTATAGTTGCTGTTCCAGTATTGCCAGTTGAATCCAATACTCATCATCATACCTTCTTTCTCCCACAAATAGGGACCAGTGGGGTTTGTGGTAATGCAATATTTGTACCAACAGCCTCTTGTCTTAGCGCAGTTGTCTTCTGCAAGGTCTTGGCCTTTGCCATAGGTGGTGAACTTCATTCCATTGTGATAACTCAAAGTGTCAGAAGAAAGAGTGTTTTTTTAAGAGTTTAAACATTATGGTTTAAAGGTCCTTTTAAAACTCATTCATTAATATAATTTTATTTGCTTAAATACTTCATCATGGAAAAAGTAATCATCTGTAGTTTGTTTTACCTGCTCATCCATCTACAAAGCTGCTCACATGCAATTTGTACCCATCAGCCTCAGAGAGAAGAACTTGTAAACAAACCTTCTGACGCCTGCTTGTCATCTGGTGAGGAAACTGTTAAAAACTTGAAATGAAACTGTTTAATAACAAATATAATCTACATTTATACTGCAGTCATGGAAAATGCCCATGTTTTCCATGTTTTTTGATTTATTCTTTCTCTGTTTGCCTTTTTAAGCCCAAAATGTCACCCACCCAGCCAGTAATCACCCTTTTTATTACCAAAACCCCATTTATAACTCCATGTCCTATAGAAATTCACCTCATCGCTTGTCTGCCTGAGAATCACCTGAAAGTTTCAGAAATCATTAGTTGCTTTTACAAATCACATAATTTCACATCATGTTTGAGGTGTAAAAGTTTTGTTTTGTTTTGTTTTGTTTTGTCTTCCCCGGCATCCTTGTATCGTTCGGCCACGCCAAAAATTCCTCAGATAGAAAAGTGGACAGAATTAAAGCCGAAACAAAAACAAAGCAAAACTGTATGATCTATTTGTCTCCCTACAAATCAACCAAATGCGAGGATCCCTCCGCTTACGTTGCAGGCCCCGGCACTTGCTATTCCCTATTTCTTCTCCTCTCCGTTTTCCGCCCCTGGGCCCGTATGTGTAAAGCTTCTCAGAAAGGCTCTTAAGAACTATGTTTCAAAAAATCAGAATGCTGGCTCCGCAGGCGGACCCCTTGCCAACCCCAGTACCTTCTTATTTGCAACTCATATTCCCATAACTCATCCCCTAAAAACCTCTCCTCCACGCCTCACTTTATTCTATTCTCAAAGCAGTTTCACCCAGGACTATCCATTGATACCTTACAGCTTGAAGATGTTTCAAGCATTTCACCTCTCCTATAACCTGCCATTTCCTGATTTTTCTCTCCTTGCAATCACTTCACTCATTTCCTTTCTTAATTCCAGTAAGAACCCCTAAGCCAGGTCCATTAAAGGTTACTTAAGCTGCGTTTAATTTTTTCACATACAAATTTTTGGTTTCCCCTTCCCTGAAATAAATAATTCTCAAACATCTATTTTAAGGAATTTAAAGGAATTCAACGCTCTCAACCATCAAGCGCAGATCCCAGACAACCTATAACATTGGACATCCTTTCAAAATGTATCCAAAGCTTCCACACAGGGTACCATTCGACCCATACCACTTGAACCCTCGACACAATGTTTCTATTGGCTTTCTTCAGTCTCCTGAGATGCTAAGAAATTGCAATAACCTTTAAATTAAACCCCAAAATCCATCCAGCCATCTCCGATTTGTCCGTACTCGATAGCGAAACCATCACCTATTTCATTAAACAAAGCAAAACAGACCAAGAAAGAAAAGGCCACTTCATATACATTTTCAACCTCCCATCTCCAATCCAACCATATCAAACTATTTTTTTCCTACTTTCAACACAGGAACACTCAAGCTAAAAAACCTCTCTTGACCCTCTTTCGTCGACGATTCTAACCAACCCGTGACACATTTCTGGTTCCAAAAACATCTAAATTGGGCCTGGCTCAATCAGGCTTACCCGCAGAAAAAAAATTCAACTACAGCACCTCAGAAAGGCCTCACACAGCATCAGATTCAAGCCCTTGGTCAATGGTCGTCAGCCGCTTTCTAAAGCTACATTTGCTCTAGTCATCTCCACATAAAAGATGCCCATCTAGCCCTGATCAGTTAAATTATTATTTAAAAAAAAAAAACCTCGGCACCCAAGTCCCTCCTCCTTTTTGGACGCATAAGAGCCCTCCAGACGTCGAATTTCATTACTCATTTAGCGTCGGACAGGGCTCTCCCTTCCGGTGCAGCAGGGCCGTGGCTCCCTTCGGTCGCAGTGTGAGACCACCGTCTGCCATTTGAGTTACGTTGTACTCCGTGGCGGATGGGGCTCTCCCTCCCGGTGCAGCAGGGTTGTGGCTCCCTTCGGTCGCAGTGAGAGCCCTCCACCTGGCACATTGAACTTCGCAAGGGGGACTCTCTCTTCCGGTGAAGCAAAGCCACTGCTCCCTTCAAATGCAACGAGAGCCCCTTCATCAATCGCCTCAAATCTTTTTGCCTACTCAGCATCGAACGAGGCTCTCCCTTCCAGTGCAGCAGAGCCGTGGCGCCCTTTCAGACGCGGGGTGAGCCCTCAGTCTGTCACGTGAGTTACCCTGCGTACTTGGTGGAGGATGGGCTCTCCATCCCGGTGCAGCAGAGCCGCAGCTCCCTTCAGACGTAGTGAGAGTCCCTCCATCACTTGCTCCAAATCTCCTGGCTCATCCAGCATCGGACAGGGCTCTCCCTTCTGGTGCAGAAGAGTTGCAGCTCCCTTTGGTTGCAGTGTGAGCCCTCTGGCTGTCACATGAGTTACTCGGCAGCGGACGGGCTCTCCCTCCCGGTGCATCAGAGCTGCGGCTCCCTTCTGAAGCAGCAAGAGTCCCCCCATCAATCACCTCAAATTTTTGCCTATCCAGCATTGGACGGGCCTCTCTCTTCCAGTGCAGCAGAACTACAGCTCCCTGCGGTCGCAGTGTGAGCCCTCCATCTGTCATATGGGTTACCCGGTATGCTCGGCAGTAGATGGGCTTCTCCTCCCGGTGCAGCAGAAGCTGCAGGCTCCCTTCGGTTACAACGAGAGCCCTCATCCCATGCATCAAACCGCGTCTCTCATTCAGCTGCAAGAGGGACTCTCCCTTCTGAGTCCCGCATTTGATTTTTGCCATCGTGCTCCTCCTTAGTGGCATGTAGGGCTCGCCAGTCCGACGCTGCAAGCCGCAGTCCTCGTCGAGCACTGCACAAGCTCTCCCGGCTGCCCTTCACCACCCTTCCTTTTTTCCGCCAAATTTTAAAACCCTTATCTCTCCATAGCACACATATTTTGGGGGGCATCCAACAAATTTCACTCTCTGGTGGCTGTCCTGTGCATACAAGCTTCTTTGGGGGGTTCTTTGGTGTATATTCCTGGCCTAGAGCCCTCCAATGTCCTTGGTCATTTAGTTCGCCGGAGACCATCTCACAGTAGACCTGCACCGGTCCATCTATTGTGCTGATGTTGTACACACCACTGGTTCTATATCCACTCTCATAAATGTCAGAGCAGTCTTTGGCACAAGGTACATCTGATTTGACCACATCAGCGCCCATCAAGACTGCAGACAAACACAGCAACACCTGAGAGACACAAACTCAAGATCTGAGCCTGATGTTTGACGTCTGACAAAATGGCTGAGACTCTTGTGAATGTTCAGGCAATGGATGTGTCTTTAAGTATCTTTCTGATTGTCAGGATCCTCCTCTGTAAACCTTCAAATCTTCATAGAACAGTCATTGGTTTGATTCCATAAAAGGACAAGTTTTCGTTCATTTAGCAACCTGCTTTATCATCCTCAGAAATAAAAAGGACATTTATTTCAACATTGATTTTATATAATTGCAACAAACCATTCAAGAAAAAAAGTTCAAGGGCTCGTTTACCCAAAAATAACTTTTGTCATCATGTATTTACCCTCCAAAACTGTATGAGTTTCTTTTCTCTGTTGAACATAAAATAAGAATTTTAAGAATGTTGGTAACTAAACCGTTGTTGGTACCTAACAGAGCTTTCCTTTTAAGAAAATATTTATTATTCATTCCTTTATCATTTAAAGTAAAGATTTTCTTACCTTAAGGCGTTTGCTGGCTTTTCCTGATGACTTTATGATACACAGATATTAAAAAAAAAAATCATTAACATGACGGTGACTATAATTGAACACCTTTGCAGTTAATGTTGGGCAGCAGAGATTCATGTCCTGTAGAGCATTATCCAGTGAAAAATCCATCTCCTCCTTGTCTCTCGCATCATAATCCAGCCACATATTTGTTTAGGGCTGTTTTGGACTGTTTGGCTCTTCTGATTCAGACCAGACCACTTTTTCACTGGAGAAATTATAATGGATTGTGAACTTGATTTGAAGCTAAAACATTTTGATGATAGATTTGGTTCTTACACAACACAGAGCTTTTGTCTTCTCAAGATGTTAAAGTGGTATGCATTACTTGTGGATTATCAGATTTCAGGCCCAGACAAACTGGCATCATTTCGAGGCAATTGATACGTAGACATTGCTTGTGGGTCAACCAGGAGCCATATGCCAGGTTGCCCTCATACAGAGTGCCCCAGCCAGAGCTGACTATCTTGCTTCTGGAGGTTGTTCCCAACTGCATGCCTGGTTGAAACAGGTGAGGGGTTGTCCAGGGGGCCACAACTTTAGCCCCTTTCGCACCGCATAGTTCTAGGAACTAGCCGGTCAGGGTAGTTCCTCTGGAACTTTAGGTTCCCCCGGGCCGTTTTCCTGGTTGCATTTGCACTGCCAACAGGAACTCAGAAGTGACGTAAGCAGACGGAAAGCTACGTCATTTAAGCTCTGCATTCAACAATCTAAACAACGAAAGGATGGCGGACATTGTGATCAGAGCTGTGTTTTTAATGTATATACTGGGTTTTGTGATAATGGAAACAGAATGTAGACGTATAAGTTACGCGATAGAGCAAATCGGAGGAGTGCCTGCGTTTGCGCACATGCGTTCGACCAATCAGCGTACACTTACGTCACTGGTAGTTCCTATAGAACTGGTTTAGACCCTACTCCAAAGTAGGAGCTAATTTAGTTCCCGTAAAAGGAGTTCCTAGAACTGAAATCGTTCCTAGTTCCTGCGGTGCGAAAACGCGAACATCCGGGTACTTCTGCAAATAGTTTTAGGAACTATGAAAAGGTTCCTCCAGTGTGAAAGGGGCTAATAATATAGTGATCGGTTACACTGACATAAATGCGTGGAACGGGACGCAATTTTTTTTTAGCCAATACTGGAGGGGCCACATATGTAGCTGGCCCAGGGCAATAACTGAGGAGGTGTCCGCCTACGGGGACGTGAAGTCCCCAGCTTGAACAATGCTGCCACTCACTGAATGTTCAGGGAGCACTTGGGCGAAAATGGTGCCATTTGGACGTGAAAGTATCTGTAAAACCTAGACTCGCTGTTTGCTGAAGGGACCGTCTGTGCAGTATTTTGGTACTGGTACTTTGGACCAGAGTACATGTGCTTTATTGTCCTGAACCAAAGTCTGTACAATACCAGTCTGTTAGCGAATTGAAGTTAGTAGCCTTGTTCTATGGTTTTTAGAACTCAAGTCGACATGTCGACATGTCAACAGCTGGGTGGCAAGGGGTTCTATTTTTGTAAGTGACAGCTCACCGATTGGGGGCAGGGAACTGACGTGATAACAGGGAGAGGAAAAAATGCTCTTTAAAGTATGTGGATCCTTGTTATATAACGTACCTTGTTATAATACCTCCACCACTCGGAGGTGGCTTTTCAGCTGGCTTTGCAGGCTGCTGTATGGACGCTGTCTTGGGGCGGCACTAAGGAAGTAAATGATGCAGCGCTTGCGACATCTTCTATGCAGTGATCCATGAAGCCATTTATGGTAGGACCGTACAGGCCTTTAGGCATGACCAGGGAATCGAGGAAGGCCTTTGATACTAAGTCATTCAATATTATTGGAACGGTTGGCATCTATAGGGATAGTTGATAATGCTATATCCTACCTCTTGGTCGTATTTTTAATTCTTATGGAATTAATTTGCATTTTTACGCCGACGCTACTCAGGTCTATATCTCTACAAAACCTAATGTTTCTCCTCCTCATCCCAACCTTACTAAATGTTTGCAGGACATTAAAAAAATGATTAGTCATCGAAATGTTAAAGTTAAATACTATCCTTGTTGGTTCTAAGTCTGTTTTAACTAAAACTCAATCTTTTAGCTTGTCTATTGATAATTGCCCAGTAAATTTGTCTACCCAGGTGAAGAGTCTCGGGGGTTATATTGGATGGTTTGCTTTCATTTAGTTCTCATATTAGTAATATTTCGCGTTCTGCATTTGCCTTAATAGCACCCAAGCCCAGGCCAGTTTCCATGAGCAGCTCTCTGAAGGCACTATGATCCTGGACTCATCCAAGTCCTGAAGAAGTTTGGCCTGAAATACCTATAGTACAGACAAGCTGCACAAGCTCTGTTGGCCAGAGCTGACATCATTCTGCAGGGCTTAGGCTTGCGCTGCAGGCTTCATCCCATGAGATGAAGGTAGACACAAATTAGCAGCTACTGCCACTTTGAGTGGGGAGGTTGTTGCATCCTCCTCAGCGCCATTCAACTGAAGTAGAAGGGTTGACACAGCAAATATGGAACTGCAGGCATGAACGGAGCTGGCAGGTGCTGTGCAAGTAAAACCAAATAGGACCCGGGTGGAGGGGTTGCACTAGCTAATACATTTACGTTTAGCTTTTTTTTAAAAGTCATGGCTTTGATTCAACAAAAGGTCAAGTTTTTGTTCATTTACCAACCTGCTTTATCATCATCAGAAATAAAAAGGACGTTTATTTCAACATTGATTTTATCTGAACAAACCATTCAAGAAAAAAGTTAAAAGACTAGCTTACCCAAAAATGAAAATTTGTCATCATTTATTTTACCCTCATGTCATTCCGGTAACTTCGGTTTCTTTCTTCTGTTAAGAAAATTTTGAAGAATGTTGGTTAAAAAATGTCAAATATCATTTAAAATAAATATTTTCTTTACTGATTTTCTTTGCTGACTTTCCTGATGACTTTACAATATGCAGACATACGAAAAAAAAAAAAATCAATAACATGATGACTATAACTGAACACATTGCATTGTCATGGTGTTGGTTTGATGTTAATGCTGTTGAACTGAAGGTACAAAGCAAACTGTGCTTAACCACAATAATGTTATCATTGATACAGTTATCTTTCAGTGAAATGCACATTAAAGTTGCGTTCATTGCTATAGTAAAAGTAGGAGCTCACATGGCATTTTGTGTTAATATAAGATAAAGTCCTCCATAGCATGCAGACATGTTTTATACAAGGTTATGTATAATTAAATAGTTATTAAGAATAATTGCCAGTGAAGGAACTAAGAGAAAGGAAGATAAACTGCTGTAAGTTGCAAAATGCCTTCTGTGAGCTGAACAATGACTCATTGAAATATATTCAAGGTTACCTTAGCATTGCTACTTTGCTGCATGGTGATGTTGAGCACAACCATGACTTTAAATCTTCATATCAGATGTTTTGAAACTTTTCAAATGTTTCATCACCCACTGCGGCTTTTCATTCGCTGCTGACCTTTCACCTTTACCCTGCTAGATACTTGCAGAGCTTCCTCCTGTTGTCTCTCACATCAAAATCCAGCCACATATTTGTTTAGGGCAGTTTTGGACTGTTTTAGCTTGTAAATGGCCCTAGATCTGTGCAGATTTATCTCCTGATTCAGACCACACCACTTTTCACTGGATAAATTATTATGGATTGTGAACTCAGTTTGAAGCTAAAACATAATTAATGATGGATTTGTTTCAGCTTTAGGCTTTTCAAGATGATAACTGATGATCTGGAGTGGTGTGGATTACTGTCATGTTTTAATCAGCTGTCTGGACTCTCATTCTGACGGCACCCATTCACTGCAAGGATCCATTTGTGAGCAATTGATGTAATGAAAAGGTTTCTGCAAATCTGATGAAGAAATAAACATATCTACATCTTGGATGGCCTGAAGGCTTAGTATGCTTTGTTTTTCTTATTCCTAGTTATTTAGCCTACCTACCTAGTTATGTAACAATTTGAAAATATCTATATCTAATCTAATTTGGTATGAAGTGCTAAAACGAAATTGCAAGCATCATACATAGTCTTTAAACTCTCAAAATGATTTTGATTGAGATGTTTTGGAGCTTATGTTTATTTAAATTCAGAGCGTTGCTTTTAGGAAAGGTTGCATATAATTTGTGTAATATTTTTAGGGGGCGCTGCTGCATCTGAAATCCCCCTCACACTGGTTGATTAATGGCACACCTGTGGACAATAAATAATTGCTGCATGGTTTTCAAAAAGGAGTGGGGATGGATAAGGGACGTTTTCTTTGTAATGGACTGATAAAGACACTTATGAGCCTAGCTTGAGCCTGCGTAGATTGTTTTGTGGGGTTCATGGCTGGAAGAAAATGGGACTTGTTGGCCCAGGGGTAGCATTAGCGCACAGGCTTTAATGGGCTGAAGCCCAGGGGCCTACACTGGGAAAGTGGCCTACTGGCCACAGGATTTTATAGTTTTCGAATAATTATTCCTATATTTTGCATCAGTGACAACAGCATTCTGTAAACAAACTCACACGCTCATTTTTAGCGCCGCTCTGGTTGTAGTAGGCAGAGATGGCAAAAGTACACACATCCTTCACTCAAGCAGAAGTACAGATACTCGTGTTTAAAAATACTCTGGTGAAGTCTGGACAAGTACCCATTACTATTACCTGTTTTAGTGTCACGCTGCACCTCACATCATTTTGACACATTAATACAAAATAACTTGCATTTAAAATTAAAATTTGTTAGCTAATGAATGTATCAAAGCTAAACAACCACCATGCAGAACAGGGCCAGACTGGGACAACATTTTAGGCTGGGAAATCTCACACTTATCCAGGTCATCCCATACCCCCATGACAAATTATGAAACCATGGATAACCCTATTTTTTGTATAGCCATCATATTTAAATAAAGGTTTAAAACGTTAGGCTGGGGCCATGCGAAATAAGAAATAACTGCACCATGACTTCCATTTTCCTTTCAGTCTCTAGTTCAGTCCTTTTTCTATGATATCTATCTGTATCTCAATTTGTGCGTTTTTGCTTTTTTCACGAATTTTCTTGTACCTGTCACTTTTCCCATACTGTTCAAACTGTACTCAAAACATCCACCTCATTATATTCTGTTTGCATTAACATAACTTAATTTTAGTTCAATTTCAAGTATCACATTATGACCATGTTTTGATGCTTTATCTTAAAATGACTTAAGCCTGGCATACACTGTGTGATTTTCATCCGATTTTAAGTCCAATTCTGACTCGTGCGACGCTTTATTTGAATTGGGACAAATTTCAGTACGTCGTTTGTCGTGCAGCGTTCGTGCAGTGTGCAGGGGAAACAAGAAGCAATTAAACTCTCCCGACCGGCAAACGGACGGTCGGATGAATTTCTGACATGTCAGAAATTTTGGTCGCCTCTCGTGGGGAGTTGAAGCAGAGCTATGAACCGAGCATCGCATGTGATCTTCTCATACAGTGTGAGATGGAGCCTGGTTGAAATTGCATGGAAATCGCACAGTGTATGCCTGGCTTTAAATACTATTGTCACAAATCAGGCCTCTGTTTCTCCCTCCGATCACCACCAGAGGGAACCGTCACCAGAATACTGATTTCACATTCGGACTCCATTTCCCAAAACCCTGTGCCTGGGCTGATCACCTGCACAGCTGTTGGCCATTACTCTCAGACTATTTAAGCCATGCTCACGCTCGCCTCACTGCAAAGACTTATTTTGCTACTTCTCACATTTCTGAGAGTTTATACCCTGTTTGATTTCTGTTGCTGACCTGGATTGTTATCACTCTGCCAATTGTTTGCCGCCTGCCTTTTTGACCTTGTCTGTCTTGTGAATTTATTCTGTGCATTGCTTGCCGCCTGCACCAACTTTCTGCCTGGATTCTGACTACGATTCAGCTCTGTCTTCATTGTGCTTTATGCTGTTGATTGACTTCAGACTGTATTACTTGATACTGGCTTTAATAAAGTTGCATATGGATCCCAACTCTGTTGACTCCTTACAAATTGGCTAAATGTCAAAATTAGTACAATAATGATTACATCATTACAATATCTTTACAGAAAAATACTGAACATATTATTGCATTATCATAAGTCATATTTTTCTCTTTACAAAGTGGACCATGGTTTATTACAGTAAAATTATAGTAAAGGTAGTGCATTATTTTCTAGAAATTCAACAGCCCATCATCAATTATGCAGGCTAACTTAATGAGGAAACAACATCTGAATACAGTAAAATTAATAATATCATAATAATATCAATAATATCTTTATTGTTGCCTGTTCTTGTTATATTTAGTGAATGCTAAAGAAGACCATGGTCCCTATGTGAACTAATTATTTTGTAGACATCTGTTTAAAAATGAAACAACGTGAAACATTTGGGTGAGTGAGATGGAATTAAAATAAATTGGTAAGTAAGTCAGAGTTGTGTTAATATATTTAACATTTTGTTTAGAAAAAAATAAAATAAATAGAGTGTCTTTTTTTTTTATTTAAGCCCCTGCCCCTCAAAATGTCTGTGCACATCCCCACTCTGCTGAATTTAAGTCTATACCAAAGTAGCCTACGTTTAAATTTTATATACAACTTTATATTTAAACTGTTTTCTGCATTATAGACTAATCCTAGCTCATGCTCTTATATATTATACATGATTTTACTATAGCTAGTAAAGATAACTTTTTTTTTATTCATATATAAAGCCTATTTAGCTGGTTAATCCTATACAAAAAACAACAACAACAACAACAACAACAACAACGACAACAACAAATTGCTTTGATAAATAACTTTTAATGCTTCAGACAGATGTAATTCCAGCTGCTGCAGTGGAATTTTGCTGGTGCAGAAAAGCATGAAGAAATGCTCACATTTAAATTTAAGAGATTTTTCAGGAACCTGTCAAATTAAAAAAAAAAAAAATATATATATATATATATATATATATATAATTTCATACAAGATAATATGAGTGGAGCTATTTCATGTTTTATGGTCCAGGCTCACAAATCAGTCATAAGTCTACATTTTTCATAATTGAGATCTATGCATCATCTGAAAGTTGAATAAATAAGCTTTCCATTGATGTATGGTACAACTATTTGAAAATCTGTAATCTGAGGGAGCAAAAAAATCTAAATCTTGAGAAAACCACCTTTAAAGTTGTCCAGATATTACTAATCAAAATGTATGTTTTTATATATTTACGGTAGGATGGAACATATTTACTTATATCCTAATGATTTTTGGCATAAAGGGAAAATTTTGCACTTTGACCCATACTGAAACAAATATTTATATATATACCTGTGCTACTTAAGACTGGTTTTGTGGTCCAGGGTCAGATTTGAAGTTTCTTGACATTTTGAAATATTTTCATCTTAAAAAGCCAAGGGACTAGTTTGTCATCATGTTTTCAGAAAGATCCACATGTATGCATAAGTTGTGGATATGTGCACAAGCTGCAGTGAATAATATAAGTATAGAAACCCCTGTCTACGTCCCACGTTTGATCTTCATGGTGATGGACTTCAGAGAATTATAGTTCTTCTTCCAGTAATACCAGTTGACTCCAGTAATCATCGTCGTACCTTCTTTCTCCCACAAATATGGACCAGTGGGGTTTGTGACAAAGCAATAGTTGTACCAAAACCCTCCATAATTTGTGTTAGCGCAGTTGTTTGGTGAACGATCTTGGTCTTTGTTAAAGGTGGAGAACTTCATTCCATTGTGATAACTCAAAGAGTCACCTGCAGAAAGGAGAAACTTTCATTACAAAGACATTTTCATTTGGACACCTACAATAAAATGACTTTTTGAAATGAATGATATAGATTTTATTAAAAAGCATTAGTCTAAACATTATGGTTGAAAGGTCCTTTTAAAACTCTTTCATTACTGTAATTGTATTTGCTTAAATTCTTCATCATGGAAAAAGGAACCATCTGTAGTTTGTTTTACCTGCTCCTCCATTTACAAAGCCGCTCACATGCAGTTTGTACCCATCAGCCTCAGAGTCCACAGAGAAGAACCTGTAAACAGCGTAAGCCTTCTGCCCTTGAAAGTCCTCCAAATCTACTCTGAGTCTATACTGATGTCTGCGTGTCAGCTGGTGAAGAAACTCTAAACCTGTTAAAAACATGAAATGAAACTGTTCAATAGTAAATATAATCTCCATTTGTACTGCAGTCCGTCTCAGGTTACGTATGTAACCATGGTTCCCTGAGATAGGGAACGAGACACTGCGTCCTCTAGGGGGCGCTAGGGGGAACGCCGTCAGCGTGACTCGTGTCTGAAGCATACATACAAAAACTACAAGCAGTGGCCGGCGACAGCCTATGACGTCACTTGCGGCGCGACTCGTCGCGGCCGGTGCGTCACTACCGGAGCGGCTATAGTATAAAAGGACGCCGGTAGAACACAACATTCGCTTCTTCGTCTGAAGCATACGTCTGAAGCATACGTCTGAAGCATGGCAACCAGCCTAGAGGACGCAGTGTCTCGTTCCCTATCTCAGGGAACCATGGTTACATACGTAACCTGAGACGTTCCCTCTCGAGAGAACATCGAACTGCGTCCTCTAGGGGGCGCTAGGGGAACGATATACCCACGCTGCCATGCTGAGGGGAGTGCATGCTAAGTAAGGCGAGCACTAAGTACCAATTCCCCAGACGTTTAGTGACGGCTGTCAGTGACATTATCCCCTTCGGCCAAAGGCCTGAGCTGTTACCCAACTTACCTGTAAAGGGTCAGGGGAGGACCCAGGGTAAAGCTCAGCCTTGGAATCAAGAAGACTCCTTCAAGGGGATACGGCAAGTGCCCAGGAGTCTAGGTTTGCCCGTCATGCAGGAGCTATTACTGGTTCTGTAAGGGACTGTTCCCTCAGGAACCGATCTACAGAGCACGTAGCAGCATCCTGTCCAAGGAAACATAGGTGGATTAGTTCTAGGAGTGTCTCAACAGGTCCTAGGTAGCAACTGCCCAATAGGTATCAAAGAGGATACATAATCGGAGTGGGGCCCAAGGTGACCGGGGCACAACCGACTCTAAACATGGGAACGAAGAGAGCGCGTAACCCATACCATACAGGATTTAAGAAAAGTGCCCAAAGACTTGCGTGTGCACTTACCACTATGTGGATTTTAGAAAAGTGCCCATAGACCTGCGTGGGCACTTACCACTCATGTGGATTTTAGAAAGTGCCCAAAGATGAACGTGAGCACTTACCATAACATGGGTTTCAAAAGTGGTGTGCCAGAGAGGTCACACTCAATAAGGCTCCTGCTCAATGAGAACAGGCAACCCGCGAGCTGCCAGTCACCTGAAAGCAATAGGAGCTAATACTAGGACAGAGAAAGAGGAGATGGTTAGGAACAGGTTCCTAACTCCTGAGAGACAGGGGGAACACCTGAACCGTCAAGGATGGCTCTTGAGAAACCTCTCCGCAGAGAGGGGCGTGAAGCCATGCCCTACCAAAGAGGCCTGAAACGGATCAAACATCCTACTTGATGTGACTGCATAGAGGCAGCTCCTCCTGCCCTCAGGCTGTAGGGGATAAGATCCAAGGGACATTAGCTACAACCCAAACAAATGTGGACTATGCTTTCTGTCTCGACAGAAGCATGGGCCCTGACTAAACCAGGCCGAATACTGCAAGCAGAAACCTGGGAAGATATTGCTCCTCGGAGTAAATACTTCAGAAGGGGTATCCGCAGAAAAACCCCCCTCACAGTCAGACCCACTCCGCAAAGGGGGGATAGCTAGAACGGGAAGCCCCTCAGGGCAGGCCTAGTGATGAGCCTCTAAAGCAGGGAGATATCAGGGAGGCATTCTGTGAAGAAAATATACAGAGCGCTTACCTGGAGGAAGGACTACAAGCCCTAAGATACCATACTGCAGGAGGGGACCTGAAAGTCAGAAGGTCCATGGGGAGTATGGCCGGCAAGAGCGGATCCAAGTAGACGAGCACAGCGAAACCTTAGTCAATAGACCAGAGGGGGGGGGCACTCGTAGAGGACCTATTCTGAAAGAAACAGTATAGGATTAGCACTTGGATATATACAAAAAGAGATATACTCATCCAAGAGAGGCATGTATCGGGGCGCTAGCAACCATGGAGGCATCTCCCGAGGTTAGTTGCAGCCACCGGCGAAGTTCTATCCCTGAAACATAAGAAAACCACGACAACAGCCATACATATACAACATACACATAGGTGATTCTTACGCACAACTTCAGTTAGAAGTCTAATTTCAGACCATCAGTAAAGGTAGCCTCTAAACCATAGAAGCTATCAAAACATCATAGGTCCGATGAAGCGCGCAAGAAACCCTCACCTAACCTCAGTTAAGTGGTGTCATGTAAAAGAGGGAAGGTAAGGGCAGATGTTAAAAACCCCTCTGAGGGAAGGGAGTAGATGTTTTTCAGATTTACTCTGATTTACTCCCCTCAACCCGCGCCCTTTCCTAGACCCACCCGTGGGTGGAGGAGGAGTGCGGGTTGCGACACTAGTCTTCTGTGCCCGTCTTTGTTCCTCAGAACGAGATGGGCCAGAACCATGCTGTTCGGGCTCAGATCTGGACCTTCGAGGAATGAAGGTTTTAAAGGCCGCTGAGCGCGTCTTTGCCTCCCTAAACTTCTTGACCACAGTCTCAACGGAGGCACCGAAAAGCTCTGAAGGCGAAACCGACGCATCAAGAAGAAAGCCCCTTTCTTTCTTCCCAATGTCAGCCAGGTTTACCCACAGATGTCTCTCCGTGACCACCATGGCCCCCATAGATCTACCCATGGAGGTGGCAGCCTGCCTGGTGGCACGGAGAGCCAGATCTGTGGTGCGACGCAACTCAGCAACCTCATCAGGGGACAGACCCTGACCTTTGTCCAGATCCTTCAGCAGGTCAGCCTGATAAGCTTGAAGCACAGCCATGGTGTGCAACGCGCCCACAGCCTGGCCTGCTGCTGCATATGCCTTGCCATTCAACCGAGATGTTATTTGAAGGGGGATTGATGGCAAGGAGGGAGTCTTGAGAGAAAATGTCTCACCTGTAGAGAGATAGCTAGCTAGCGTCTCTTCTACAGGGGGCATCTTCTCATAGCCATGGTCAGACATCCCCTCGATATTCGCATAATTAGCATGTTGAAAATTATGGATACGAGAAGAAAATGGCTTTTTCCAAACCTTCTCGATCTCCGAATGGAGATCAGGAAGAAATGGAAGACTCACTAGGGCTGGGTGTTTGTGGTCTGAAAGGTAGCGTTCGTCGAGACGTCCCCGCGGCGCCACCTTTCTAGCCCGCTTCCACGGTAAGTCAAGCCTTACCGTGGCGCGGTCCATAACCTCCAACAGCTCCTCATATGCAGGGCAGGAGGTTTGAGAAGGCTCAGCCTCAGCTTCTTCGCCCTCAGACATCTCCTGCTCTTCTTGGGTGGACCCCAAAAGAGCACTAGCTCCTGGATCAGATGACGTCAAGGAAACTACGTCATCCTCCAGGAGCTCACTCTCATCTCTGACAGATGAGCGTGAAAGGGAAAGCCCCTTTTTTAACTCATCAGCCAGATCCGCCTGTGATCCCCACGAACTCATTTTCCTCCGAGCCTCAGCAGCAGAGGGTCCTGAGTCGCGGGAAACAGACGGCTGCTGCTCTTTCCTCGAAAAGAGAGCCAGACGAGAGCGGAGCTTTTTCATCGGAAAACGCTCACAATGCACACAAACCGCCCCCTCGAGGACGTCGCGCACGTGCTCTTCACCCAAACAGAAGACGCAAAGATTGTGTGTGTCATCAGGTGTCAAATAACGTGGACACGGATGCACGCACCTCTTAAACGCCTGACTAGTGCTCGCCATGATTACAGGAAAGAAACAAAATCAGTCTTACCAGAAAATGCACGCTTAGACAAACAGTCGCTGAAGACGAAGAAGAGAATGTTGTGTTCTACCGGCGTCCTTTTATACTATAGCCGCTCTGGTAGTGACGCACCGGCCGCGACGAGTCGCGCCGCGAGTGACGTCATAGGCTGTCGCCGGCCACTGCTTGTAGTTTTTGTATGTATGCTTCAGACACGAGTCACGCTGACGGCGTTCCCCCTAGCGCCCCCTAGAGGACGCAGTTCGATGTTCCCTCGAGAGGGAACTGATTAAGTGTCAATGTTTTCCATGTCTGTAATTGTTTAGTCTTTCACTTTTTTTAAGCCCAAAATGTCACAAAAACACTCACCCAGCCAGTAATCGCCCTTTTTATTACCAAAACCCCATTTATAACTCCTCCATGGCCTAAAGAAATTCACCTCATCGTTTGTCCGCCTGAGAATCACCTGAAACATTCAGAAATCATTTTCACTCATCACATCATTTCACATCATGTTTAAGGTGTACAAGCTTTGTTTTGTAACAAATGTGGGATTTCTGAGTTATTTCAATAGCTGTTTTCCACAATATGAAAAGAGCACAAATAGCAGCATTGAGTGACTCAACTATCTGAATAATAGTTTAATAGAAATCATGGTGTCATTCACACTGGGGTACATGTAACTGTTGATTATCCCGCTTATTCCATGGTTATTTGCAAATTTATAGACACGTTACAACTAGTATTGCTCTTTGCAGCGCAAGATTTGACTGAATGGGTAAAAATGACGGTTATTTTCGTCAGCTCATCAGCTCTATCATTCTGCCCGATTCAAATCAGACACAGAGATGAAATAATGATAAATCACATTTATATGAACGAATTACAGCATTTATTTCAATTAATTATCGATTGATCGAGAGAAAGACAGAGAGGGAGAAAGGGAGAGATGACAGTTGTTATGTGCGTGTTACCTGCCTGCTGCGCGTCTGCGCGTCTCTCTCTACAAACAACGAATTAATTCAAAAACAGCGGTTTCACCACCTAGTTGCTGAGGAATATAATGTAGCGATCTAGCATCCAGGCTAACTGATTAATATGGATTGAGAGGAAGCCCTGACAGTCCTGACCTGAAGTTTATGTATGTGCGCAGAGCAATGCGATCTCCGACCTCTCTCTCTCTCTCTCTCTCTCTCTCTCTCTCAGTGTGCGTTTGCGTGCATCAATTAAAGCAGCGCATTAATATAGAACGGTGATTAAACTGACTTGGAACTACCTGTGCATTAAACGATTTTAATGCATACCTGCCAGCCAATCAGAATCCAGTATCCAGACATTCCATGGAATACGTGATAATAAAACATCTGTTTGCAAGATAAAACACATTGAATTGCTTACAGTCCAGTATCCTTGGTCATTTAGTCCGCCGGAGACCATCTCACAGTAGACCTGCACCGGTCCATCTATTGTGCTGATGGTGTACACACCACTGGTTCTATATCCACTCGCATAAATATCAGAGCAGTCTTTGGCACGAGGAGAACCTGATTTGACCACATCAGTTCCCATCAGGACTGCAGACAAACACAGCAACACCTGAGAGACACAAACTCAAGATCTGAGCCTGATGTTTGACGTCTGACAAAATCACACTCACATTCTCACATACAGAAACTCACAATCATGTTTGTGATCATCGCTTCAGACGTCCAGCTCAGAGGATCAGGTGCACCTGAAATACAGTTCAGACAAATACAATCACTCCATTCTGTCATTTTCTGAAGAAAGAAACATCATTTTCAAAATGAACGGAATCAAACTCACCTGTATGGGCTGAGAAACCTGTGAATGTTCAGGCGGATGCGTCTTTAAACATCTTTCTGATTGTCAGGATCCTCCCCTTTATCTGACATTTACAAAAAAAAATTCAAATCTTCATAGAACAGTCATGGGTTCAATTCCATAAAAGGACATATCTTTGTACACTTGACAACCTGCTTTATCATCATCAGAATTAAGACATTAAAGTTACAGACATTTATTTCAACATCGATTTTATCTGATTGCAACAAACCATGCAAGAAACAAGTTCTCATGTTGTTCCAAACCTGTATGAGTTTCTTTTTTCTGTTGAACATAAAATAAGAAAATTTGAAGAATGTTGGTAACCAAACAGCTGTTAGTAGCCAACAGAGCTATCCCTTTAAGAAAGCCTTTATTATTCATTCCTTTATCATTTAAAGTAAAGATTTTCTGGCTTTGCTGGCTTTTTCTGATGACTTTATGATGCACAGATATAAAAAAAAAATAAAATCATTAACATGACGGTGACTATTGAACACCATCGCAGTGTGGTGTCATTCATCTCCTTTTCGCTTATGGAGCGTTGTATTTTGTAACGCGGCATGATTTCACGCTCTGAGCTCGAGGTCCGCAGCTATTGGACCCGACTGGTTCGCTGTAAGCCCTATAGTGCGCACTGGCCAGTGGAACAGCGGCAAATGGATAGAAATGGCAGGCGACAGTATATTCGCGAGATGGACATATGCACATTATGCACAGGTCTCTGTTTGATCTGTTTTCTTTCTAAGCAGTTATGTTTGGCCTTTATGTTAATTTCTATGGACTAAAATGACTGAGGCTGAGGGGTTGGTTTTCTGTTTGCACTTTATACCTGGAAAGCATAAGCTGTTCATCATGCTCACTTTGTGCATGACAGTTTTGTGTTGTGAGCGATTTGAATTCAAAATGAATGAAATGGCACTGGAGTTTACATATTAGATACAACAGGACTATGAATATGCCCAGTATTCACAGATATTGCCAGATAATCACTTTACCTCTACCATACAACAGACAGACTGGATCATGTGATTTTGGCTGTCATCCTTTCTTGCATTGACTTGAACTTTCACTTTGCCAATTATAAACTATATTGTTAGTAGCTTTGATAGGCCAAAGTCATTAGTGTACATCATATCGCTTTCTACTGGATGTAAAATGATCTGAGGTACATTTTGTCATTTTAGGATGTTAAGTTTTACTTCTATAGTTATTTTGGTGAAAGTAACTCAAAAGTAATACAGGAGTAATGTAACATATTACAATTCTAAGACAGTAATATTGTAATGTAAGGGATTACTTTTAAATACAGTTTTTTTCAATTACTAACAAGCATTTACCAATACTTAAAGTACTTTTTCTAAACTCTTAACACAGCAACACACCTACATCACACAATTAGCCAAATAGTTAATTTTCTGTCCAAAACTGCATTTTGATAAATAAATTCAAACTCTACATTTCAAAATGCTTAATACCTTTTTCTGCTTATACTAACTCCATAAAAACACAGCAAACCTTATTCAAAACTGAGTCATTCAGTGAAAACTTTAGCACTAGTTTCTGTCCAACAGAAACATATAGTCAGTCATAGTACAGTGATCGTCAAAATATTACAGTTTTTGCCTATTGCTTACACACTTTTTGCAGAATTTGGCTCATTATGTCAAAACTCTACACACAAGCCAATCAGACATAGCACTTGGAGATTACCAACTCACATCTATGCCAAAATGAAACATTGCAATCAAAACGTAACACTCCTTTCTAAAAATGAAATTCTTGCAACAAAACCATACACACAAGCACCATTTGAATTACTCTTTCATATCACCAGCAACACACTGATGGGCTTTATATAAAACACTGCAGTCTTTGTGTTTCTATTTTAATTGTCATTTGCTCAAACTCAGTCTTCTGTAAAACTCAAAAGTAGAAATTCAGCAGCAATCAAACAATAGTTTTTACAATAAACAAACATTCTTACAGAAATAAAGTAAATTTAGCAACAATACAAAAGTAAAAAAAAAATGGGGTGATGGGGAGGCTTATGGATCCCGCCTTCTGTTTGGGTCTGGCCACAAGTTCTCGTCAACATCACAGGCAATGTCCTCGCGGGCTAGGCATCAGGGAAAATATCGCCTTGTGAAAATATCACCCTTGGATGGATCCCACCTCAATGTCTCCGCATGCCTCTTGCAAAGTTCTCAAAATGGCTTACCTGAGGCCTATTTGTAGTGCTAATGCTCAGACCAATTAGTGTTCTGTTTTCTGTGCAAGTGTTTTCAGGTGTGTATTTAAGTGCCTACAATTGCCAGATAAGTTTTGCTTTTTGAACACAGTATTTTCCCAATGATAACAGGTGATTTTGTTTTTGAACAAAGTGTCTAATGTAAGAAAACGTGTGCAGTGTTTCGCAATAAGTGTGTTACAGAATTGTAAACAAAGTGCAAAGTTGACAATGTGTTTAAGCTATGGTTACACTGTGTTTAAGGTATGCTACAAGAAGTTTATGTATTGAGACTTTGGTCTAAGCATTCGGTTTTAGTGTGTAAGCAATGGGCAAAAACTGTAACAGCTGATGGCTTTACAAAAACTGCATTCAATTCTACCTGCATATAATAGATAATAGAAAACTGAATTAAATTGAATCTATTGTTTTTTTTTTAATTTGGCCTTCAGTTTGCTTTCAATTGAAACCTATTTTACATTTTAAAGTGTTGAATATGTTCTTTATTGTCAACATATATCTAAAACTTTGAGTTGACTCATCACTTTACAGAATGTACAATAGAAAAAGATAGGGTAACCTATGCAGAAATTCAGTTGGAACCTTGATTGAAATTGCTTTCCAGTGGGTGATGGTTGGATATGGATGGTGCCCCCATGGTAGCAGTGATCAACGAAAATGTCAACATACATAGTCTTTGTTTACAATTTTGACACGGAATATAAAGGGTAAAGGGTATTCTTGGAATTGTGAGTTTACATATTGCAATTCAGACTTTATCAGTATTGTGAGAAAAAAAGTCACAATTACCCTTTACCTATCATATTCAATGGCAGAAATAAGCTTTCACAGGTTTCACATGTGTAAGGGAAACAACAACATAAAACTGCAAAGTTCAACACATATTCTTACTTTTCTCCCTACCTCTTCTTCTCCCTTTTTCTAATCCAACTACTCCTCTACCTCCTACAGCTGTTTCTCTCTCGCTCCCAGGCATTTTCTCTCTTTCTGATTCTTTGTGTTGTTCTGCATCCACAAAACCAATTCAAAGAGGTCTTTTTTACTCTATATTGATGTATTGGAAATAGCTTCAACACCTGTCTATTCTTCCAACTGAGACTGGAATCAGCTATTTTTAAATATTTCATTGATCTGTTACCTAAATATGCTTATCAGTTGTTACAATATTTTAAATAAAGATATTTTCAATCATTTTGAGCTGCTGCTGTTGCGGAAATAGAGGCTTTATACTGTTTTATGCTGTTTTAAGGTTTGGAACATTAGGTCTTCATTTCTGACATGCTGTGTTTAAGCATTTGCAAAAAAAGACTAAAAGACCCATGATTTTGGTTGTGAGTAAGCTTGTACAAAAAGAAAATGTTTGCATTTTTGAAACATGGTAATTGACTGGATATTGTGTGAAAACAACACAAATTGTGTTAATGGTATGGTCACAACAGACCGATGTTGTGCTAATTGTGTTTAGAGTTTTGAAAATATAACTAAAGATTGGATAAAAGCTTGTTAGCAACTGAAAAAAACTGTAACAGTAACAAGTAATATGTAATGTATTACAATTTGGAAGTAACTTGCACAACACTGATTACTATAGTAAAAGTAGGAGCTCACATGGCATTTTGTGTGAATATAAGATAAAGGCCTCCATATCATGCAGACTTGTTCTACAATGTTATGTATAATTAAATAGTTATTAAGAATAATTGCCAGTGAAGGAACTGAGAGACAGAAAGAGAAACTACTGTACAAGTTGCAAAATGCCTTCTGTGAGCTGAGCAATGACTTATTGAGATATTTTCAAGATTACCTTCGCATCGCTAGATTGCTAGCATGGTGAAGTTGAGCACTATGACTTTAAATCTTCATATCAGATGTTTTGAAACTCTTCAAATGTTTCATCACCCACTGCGGCTTTTCATCCGCTGCTGACCTTTCACCTTTACCCTGCTAGATTGCAGACAACAGGAGACTTGCAGAGCTTCCTCCTGTTGTCTCTCACATCAAAATCCAGCCACATATTTGTTTAGGGCTCTTTTGGACTGTTTTAGCTTGTAAACGGTCCTTGAACTGTGCAGATTCTTCTCCAGACCATTTCACTGTTGAAATTATTATGGATTATAAACTCTATTTGAAGCTAGAACATCTTAATGAAAGATTAGTTTCAGCTTTAGGCTTTTCAAGATGTTAACTGCTGGACTGGACTGGACTGGAGTGGTGTGGATTATTGTGATGTTTTTATCAGCTGTTTGGACTCTCATTCTGCCGGCACCCATTCACTGCAGAGCATCCATTGGTGAGCAATTGATGTAATGACATGTTTCTGCAAATCTGATGATTCCTAGTTATTTAGCCTACCTGCCTTTATGTGGTAGGATAAGTGATTATCTGTTGGCCGAATTGGGGGTGTGGTGTCTATTTAACACAGTCTATTTAAAGACCTTTTATTTTGATGGGTGGCAATGTGTCTGACGAATCCCTGGGTTCTCCTCTTCCTGGTGCTTCCCTTTCCATTCCCCGTTCCTGTTGCGCTCAGGTATGATGAGATTCTGCTGACTGTGAAATTGTGTGAATGGTTTGAGGCTAATATGTAATATAATATAATATATGCAATATATATAATATATATATATGTGTGTGTGTGTGTGTGTGTGTGTGAGAGAGAGAGAGAGGTGTGTAGGTTTCATTGTTTGTTTTCTTCTTTTGTCTTTAGGAGCTGGTGAGGGTGTGGAGCAGGGGAGGCTAGCTGCGTTGGCCAGGACGTTCGTATCACATTGGTTACGTTTACATACACCAGTTTCGTCAATCCAAATGAACTGAATCCGTTGCAGATCTGTTTACGTGTACTCTTAACATTGTAATCTGATTCAAATATCAGTTTAGATGTGTTTTATTTACATTCCGATTAAAACTTTTGCGCACACGCTCTGCCTGTGATGTCATATCAATCACACTTGTGGAGACAACCATGGACGTGACAGCGCTCATCATTATTTTTGCCATGTTGGCATACACATTCATAAATCAGCAACGGTTTTATTGTGGTCTAAAGAAGACGTGAACGTGAACTTGCGCTCTGCGTAATGCGTGTCAACATTGCACTGTGCATGTGCCCCAGAGACTTCTGAATACAATTGAGAAAGTAGTCGGATTCAATCGTTTACATGGTCATTTTTTGCTGTTGGATCCGATTAGAAAAGGAATAAACCACCCCTTTCAATCCGATCGAAATTTCATTCCGATCAGTAGACCTGCACCGGTCCATCTATTGTGCTGATGGTGTACACACCACTGGTTCTAGATCCACTCGCATAAATATCAGAGCAGTCTTTGGCACGAGGAGAATCTGATTTGACCACATCAGCGCCCATCAGGACTGCAGACAAACACAGCAACACCTGAGAGACACAAACTCAAGATCTGAGCCTGATGTTTGACGTCTGACAAAATCACACTCACATTCTCACATACAGAAACTCACAATCATGTTTGCGATCATCGCTTCAGACGTCCAGCTCAGAGGATCAGGTGCACCTGAAATACAGTTCAGACAAATACAAGCAGTCTATTCTGTCAATTTCTGAAGAAAGAAACATCATTTTCAAAATGAACGGAATCAAACTCACCTGTATGGGCTGAGAAACCTGTGAATGTTCAGGCGGATGCGTCTTTAAACATCTTTCTGATTGTCAGGATCCTCCCCTTTATCTGACATTTACAAAAAAAAATGTGAATCTTCATAGAACAGTCATAGGTTCGATTCCATAAAAGGACATATCTTTGTACACTTGGCAACCTGCTTTATCATCATCAGAATTAAGACATTAAAGTTACAGACATTTATTTCAACATCAATTTTATCTGATTGCAACAAACCATGCAAGAAAAAAGTTAACTTCTAAGTTAAACTTTTGTCATCATTTATCTACCCTCATGTTGTTCCAAACCTGTATGAGTTTCTTTTTTTCTGTTGAACATAAAATAAGAAAATTTGAAGAATGTTGGTAACCAAACAGCTGTTAGTAGCCAACAGAGCTATCCCTTTAAGAAAGCCTTTATTATTCATTCCTTTATCCTTTAAAGTAAAGATTTTCTGGCTTTGCTGGCATTTCCTGATGACTTTATGATACACAGATATTAAAAAAAAATCATTAACATGACGGTGACTATAATTGAACACCATTGCAGTGTCATGCTGTTGGTTTGCTGTTAGTGCTGTTGAACAGAAGTTACGAAGCAAAACTATGTGCTCAACCACAATAATGTTATCATTAAAATGCACTGGTTATCTTTCAGTGAAATCCACATTAAAGTTGTGTTCATTACTATAGTAAAAGTTGGAGCTCACATGGCATTTTGTGTGAATATAAGATAAAGGCCTCCATATCATGCAGACGTGTTCTACAATGTTATGTATAATTAAATAGCTATTAAGAATAATTGCCAGTGAAGGAACCAAGAGAAAGGAAGAGAAACTACTGTACAAGTTGCAAAATGCCTTCTGTGAGCTGAACAATGACTCATTGAGATATTTTCAAGATTACCTTCGCATCACTAGATTGCTAGCATGGTGAACTTGAGCACTATGACTTTAAATCTTCATATCAGATGTTTTGAAACTCTTCAAATGTTTCATCACCCACTGCGGCTTTTCATCCTCTGCTGACCTTTCACCTTTACCCTGCTAGATACTTGCAGAGCTTCCTCCTGTTGTCTCTCACATCAAAATCCAGCCACATATTTGTTTAGGGCAGTTTTGGACTGTTTTAGCTTGTAAACGGTCCTTGAACTGTGCAGATTCTTCTCCAGACCACTTTTCACTGTTGAAATTATTATAGATTATAAACTCTATTTGAAGCTAGAACATTTTAATGAAAGATTTGTTTCAGCTTTAGGCTTTTCAAGATGTTAACTGCTGGACTGGAGTGGTGTGGATTATTGTGATGTTTTTATCAGCTGTTTGGACTCTCATTCTGCCGGCACCCATTCACTGCAGAGCATCCATTGGTGAGCAATTGATGTAATGACATGTTTCTGCAAATCTGATGAAGAAACAAACTCATCTACATCTTGGATGGCCTGGGGGCTTACTGTGCTTTGTTTTTCTTATTCCTAATTATTTAGCCTACCTGCCTTTATGTGGTAGGATAAGTGATTATCTGTTGGCCGAATTGGGGGTGTGGTGTCTATTTAACACAGTCTATTTAAAGACCTTTTATTTAGATGGGTGGCAATGTGTCTGACGAATCCCTGGGTTCTCCTCTTCCTGGTGCTTCCCTTTCCATTCCCCGTTCCTGTTGCGCTCAGGTATGATGAGATTCTGCTGACGGTGAAATTGTGTGAATGGTTTGAGGCTAATATGCGCAATTTATAGGTTAATTATAGCGGAATAGGCGGATGACAAGTTTGTCGACGTTCGCTCTCAGGTACGTGTGTATCCACAGTAAGCCTCATCATCACTGTTTCGGCTAAGATATTTATTGTATCTTCAATAGCAACCGTAGCGTTAGAAGAGTGGAAATGCCTTCGGGTCGAGTGAACTGTGATAGCGGTTGTGAGTAGCCATACAGCTTCATGTTTGGTGTTCGTGCAACCCACGCAAGTATGCCTCTCCCTCTTTCTGGTTTGAGGTCAATAGATGCAGTTTAATGTTTGGATTTTTCTCGTATTAGGGTTGGGGTGGAATATTACAGTCTTTAAGCCTTTTCCTAGTTGATGACGTTCTGTGAAGACGCTGTTGCTGTTTTGCTTATGGCCAGTAACGCCTCTTCGCTTCTGGCTGTGCTGCCTTGTGTGCTGATTGGATAGTAATCATTGTGGCGATTAGGCTGTGGTTTTTCTTTTGTTTTTGTTTCCAGTAGTAGTTCCTGGTTTTATTGATTATACCTGTGTTTCTCTTTTTGTAACAGTATTGTGTATTTAATTTGGTTTGATATTGGATTTGGCGTCAGATGTAATTTATTTTGTAATAATACGACCTACTTTCCATTCCTTTTTGTTTTTTTTCTGTCTTTCCTTTTGTGTATTATGTTATGATGCTGTAAGTATTGTGTTTGTGTGTGTGTGTGTGTGTGTGTGTGTGTGTGTGTGTGTGTTTATTTTCACCACTGGCTTTGTGAAGTTGCTGCCTTGAGCACGAGTATCTCCCTCTACCATGTTTATTATATATATATATATATATATATATATATATATATATAATGTATGTGTATGTATGTACCATTGAGCCTGTAAATTGTTTTTTTGTTTTTTGTTTTTTTTTGCATCAAGTCTTTGATTTGTGTGTATGTGTGTGAGGTGTGTAGGTTTCGTTGTTTGTTTTCTTCTTTTCAATCGAAATTTCATTCTGATGGAGCTCAATCGGATCGATTAAGGTGTTTACATGAACATTTTTCAATCCGATTGAGCCGTCAATCAGATTACAAATGGATTATTTGGGTGCATGACAGGCTATTTTATTGATCCTTTTATAATTAAACATATTCTGTACTGTGCCCACGTTTTTCTTCATTCATATCTCTTTGCCTTCAATTGGTGAAACTTACCTGTGTGTCTTTATGGGGAGTATTTCCCTGGCGCTCCACCAGGGTGGTGTAGTCGGATTATATTAATCCCTAATTATTGTCAATTTGGGATTTAGCATTGCCACATTTAGTTATGTAATGAGTTTTTTAAAAATTCAGTAGTTGTAGAGGTGTTAAAATGAAATTGCAAGCATCATTTTTAAGATGGGGACACATTGCACGACTAGCAAAAACATTCTAAGACCGACCTGAACACACTTAACAACTGTATTCATCGACTGGAACATATTTTAGTCTTTGACAATTGGAAAGGAGCACAAACCTAATGACTGAGTCACTCACACTTAACGATTGGCCAGTTACACCTGGACAAATTCTGCCAAAATTAAAAAACAACAACAAAAAAAAAACAGCTCACAAAAACTGCAGCATCTACCAGTGCTCCCGCAGCTGCACCAAAACACATCACTGCGGACAACAGTGGTGCTTTTATTTGAAATGAAATGTTAGGTTTGTTTTAATTTTCATAAGTTGTGCTTATTATTTAAAATATCTCATGTATGCTTGTCTAAAATCAAGGATTAAAAATGAACTATTTTTAAGTAAAAATGGTAGGCTATTACTTTTTTCTAAACAAACGAAATAAAACATTACTTAATAATATCAAGGCACTACATTCTCCTTATCAATTTGATACAACTATTATAGCTATTTTTTTTTTACCTTGTTAAATAAAGGACATGAATGAATGAATGAATGAATGAATGAATAATATAGGCCTATATATAGAATAATTTTATTTTGTCAAAATCGTGATTTATGAATTTATGAAAACTTACCTAGACTATTCATTATGTTTGTATAATCATTATGAAGAAAATTTGTTAACCTAGCCTAAAGTTTAATATTCTTCATAACAAATTTGTCATTTTTCACGAAGTTAAGTTTAATTAAAATGTACAGTTGAAGACAAAATTATTAGCCCCCCTGTGAAATTTTATATTTTTTTATATATTTCCCAAATTATGTTTAACAGAGCAAGAGAATGTTTTCACATTATTTCCTATTATTTTTTTTCTTCTAGAGAAAGTCTGATTTCTTATAGTTGCTTGAATAAAAGAATTAAAAAATAAATAAATAAAAAACTGCTAAGGTCAATATTATTAGCCCCCTTAAGAAATTATTAGTTTGATTAGCTATAGAACAAACCACTGTTGTCCAATGACTTGCCAAATTAACCTAATTTGCCTGATTAACCTAATTAACCTAGTTAAGCCTTTAAATTGTTCTTTAAGCTGAGGATTAGTATCTTGCGAAACAACTAGCAAAATAATATGCACTGTCATCATGGCAAAGACAAAAGAAATTAGTTTGGACTTGAGAGAAAGAATTGTTAATGCTCATAAAGATGGAGAAGGATACACAAGTTTATCAAAGCATTTTCAAGTGTCAAGAACTGCAGTGAGATGCATTATCAAGAAGTTTAAAGAGACCAACACAGTGGAGAACAAGACGGGCAGAGGCAGGAAGCCGACCAAGAAAGACTCCACTTCTGAAGAAGAGACACCTCCAAGCTAGAATGAAGTTTGCTAAGGACAAGCTGGAAACGTGTCCTTTGGTCAGATGAGACAAAACTAGAGCTTTTTGGCCATAGAGAGTTGCCTATGTTTGGAGAAAGAAGGGAGAGGCATTCAACCCCAAGAACAGCGTTCCCACAGTGAAACATGGTGGTGGCAGTATAATGCTGTGGGGATGTTTCAGCGTTTGGAACTGGGAATCTCGTCAGGGATGAAGGAAACATGAAAAAGGAAGACTATAAGAAGATTTTGAAAGACAACCTCAGACAGTCTGCAAGAAAACTTGGTTTGGGTCGACATTTTGTCTTCCAGCAAGATAACGACCCAAGCATACCTCCAAATGAGCAAAGTGAGTGTACTTGACTGGCCTGCACAAAGCCCAGACTTGAATCCAGTAGAAAATCTGTGGGGCACACTAAAGTCCAGAGTTTGTGCCAGAAGACCAACAAATCTGGAGGAGCTTAAGAGATTTGCTATGGAAGAATGGGCTGTCATTCCTCAGGAGACATGCTTGAAACTTGTTGAGAACTACAGCAAACGACTAAAGGCTGTTATCAAGCAAAAGGCATCCACTATTGACTATTAACATCAGAGGACTAATCATTTTGACCAGTAGACTTTTTAAAATTCTTGGTTATACATTTATTACTATTTGTATTACAAACCCTAAAAGCTTCCTGAATGGTTTTGATTGACATGTTGTTGATATGTTGATTTGAACCCAAAGCCTTTCTTTTAGGAAAGGTTGTGTAAGTTGCAACTTGGGCTCATTGGAAATACGTGCCTCTATATACATTTCTGCAAACCTGAAAAAAACGTACCTATATGTACGAATCACCGCAGTTTCCAGTTGAAATGAACCTTCGAGGCAGTAAAACTTTTATTCCTTTTTTTACACAGTATTATTTACACAGTTTTGATTAATAAAGCCTAATTTTCAGACAATTACCAATGCAGGATATTATAGCATGGCTTCAAAACAATTTTTAGCGCCACTCTTTGGACATTTCACTTTGAAACTGCCATGAAACTTGCAGTAAGGTATGCAAGTAGGGAGTTGCAGAAATGTATGTAGAGGCATGAGCCTGGGTTGGTAATTTGTGTAATGTTTCTGATCCATCCGTTAGGGGGCGCTGCTGCATCCGAAATCCAACTCACACTGGTTGATTAATGGCACACCTGTGGACAATAAATAATTGTTGCATGGTTTTCAAAAGGAAGTGGGGGTGGATAAGGGACGTTCTCTTGATAATGGACTGATAAAGACATTTATGAGCCTAGCTTGAGCCTGCATGGTTCATGAAGAGAAAGTAGATTGTTGTGTGGGGTTCAGGGCTGGAAGAAAATAGGACTTGTCTATATGGTTTATTGTGCATGCAGATTATATTTTCAGTTGTTAAGTTAAAATGAGCTTATAAGATTGGTTTATTATTTCTATATATTTATGCTTTAGACATGTCGAACATGGCCACGTTTAGGGGAGAGTGGGGTAAGATGAGCCATTTTTTTAAACTTATGTGATCCTCAAGATAAGGGAAAATGAGGCAGAAGTATACAATAAACACATCTACAGTAATTTCAGGATGCTTCCTATCATTTTATATTATCAGAATGTGTCTATGACAAAGGGTTCTAAAATGATGGCTTCTTCAAATTATTTCTTATCTTAAAGCTAACTTGACATATAACCAATTAAATCTTTAACCGTTTTAATTTCTGAAACAATACCTAGAACACCAAAGTTTTAACCTTCCTTAAAACAGACTAAACAGAGTTTGTTGAGTAGAATTAAATAAAAACGTAATTAAAGATGAAAGAATAAATGTCACTGAAACTAATCAACATTTTTGTCAAAAGATTCTTGGCATGGTAGCTTTTTTGCAATATCAAACAGACCATTAGGGACTATAGGTGGAAAGATATATTTGATTATAATGTTCTCAGAGAAGGATATGGTGCACTTGTACACTGTCAAATAAACTACAAATTATATATATATATATATATATATATATATATATATATATATATAAACTGATGAACAAGTTCATTAAGCT
Source organism: Cirrhinus molitorella (assembly GCA_033026305.1). NCBI lineage: Eukaryota > Metazoa > Chordata > Actinopteri > Cypriniformes > Cyprinidae > Cirrhinus > Cirrhinus molitorella. Next base: position 36,853,803 of record CM065129.1, read on the forward strand.
GATCTATCCGAAAAGAACTGGTTCACAGAAATGGATCAGACTTTGTATCATTAGTAGATATTGAGGAATCATCTGGATAAAAAAAGGAATGGGAAAATAGGTGGATGCCAGCAGACCTCTTGGAATGCTTCTCTAAAGAGGTCATATAAAGTATACCACAATTTGTATGCATGTCAATTGCACATATGGTAGGTTAAGGATCATACTTTAAAAAAATAATAAATAAATAAATAACATGTTAGCTAATACATATACTTGGCTTTAAGATTTGTATTGTTTAGTAACTGTATGGATAGCATAATGGTGAAACCTCAAATCTTTGTACTTTTACACTCTACTACTAGTTCTATAATGAAGTAGCCTACAATTTCATTTTGCAGGCAACTAAATATTTAAACTGGTTTTCTATATTTATCATTTATGCATCCCGGCTTATGCTGTTATTCATTATAATCATTTTTACTTAATAAACGATTTTATTAATTCATATATTAAACCTATTTAGCTGGTTAATACAATACAAACAACAACAACATATTGTTTTGTGTTCAAAGTTAACATTCTGAACGGCCATGTCACATGTCTGAGATCGAGAATTGCTAAAAAGCCTGCACATGCATATAATACATATACTTTTGGCTTTACTATTTGTATTTAGTAACTGTTTGGACATTAGCAAAACATTCTTTGAACATTTTTGTAAGCTAGGTAAATGATGTTAGAGGCTTTATCTTGAGTACCTTAGATTGCCACACTGGTTATCAGACCTTATGAAGAAACTTTAACTTCATTGTTTACTTCTCAGATTCTGTCTTACAATAGTGGAACTTTTTTTTCTTCCTTTAAATCCTTCCTTTAAATCTTCATACATTTACTGTATTTAAGTCTATACCAAAGTAGTCTACATTTTAATTTTATATACAAATTTATATTTAAACTGCATTTTAGATTAATCCTAGCTTATGCTCTTGCTCATAATATATGATTTTACAATAAACTTTTTTTTAATACATATATAAAACCTATTTAGCTGGTTAATACAATACAAAAACAACAACAACAACAACATATTGCTTTGATAATTAACTTTTATTGTTTCAGACAGATGCGTAATTCCTACTGCTGCAGAAATGCATAAAGAAATGCTCAATGTCAACACATTTTTATTTAAGAGGAAAAGGGATTTTTCAGGAACCTGTGAAATTAAAGAATATTTTCATACAAGACAGTATGAGTGGAGCTATTTCATATTAATTTTCTTGACAATATTTTTCATCTTAAAAAGCCAAGGGACTTGTTTGTCATCGTGTTTTAAGAAAGATCCACATGTATGCATAAGTTGTGGAAATGTGCACAAGCTGCAGTGAAGAATATGTTAAGGATAGAAACCTCTGCTCTACGTCACAAGTCTGATCTTCATGGTGAAGGACTTCAGAGAATTATAGTTGCTCTTCCAGTAATACCAGTTGACTCCATTACTCAGCACCGTACTTTCTTTCTCCCGCAAATAGGGACCAGTGGGGTTTGTGTAGGTGCAACTGTTGTACCAAAACCCTCCATATCTTGACTTAGCACAGCTTCCTATGTCAAAGGTTGTGAACTTCAATCCATTGTTATAATATAAAGCGTCACCTGCAGAAAGGAGAAACTTTCATTATGAAGACACTTTCATTTGGACATCTAAAATAAAATGACTTTAAAAATAAATTATATGTTCTATTAAAAAGCGTTAGTCTAAACATTATGGTTTAAAGGTCCTTTAAAACTCCTTCATTACTATAATTTTATTTGCTTAAATTCTTCATCATGGAAAAAGGAACCATCTGTAGTTTGTTTTACCTGCTCCTCCATTTACAAAGCCGCTCACATGCAGTTTGTATCCATCAGCCTCAGAGCCCACAGAGAAGAACCTGTAAACAGCGTAAGCCTTCTGCCCTTGAAAGTCCTCCAAATCTACTCTGAGTCTATACTGATGTCTGCGTGTCAGCTGGTGAAGAAACTCTAAACCTGATATACACATGAAATTAAACTGTATTAATAACAAATATAATCTGCAATTATACTGTCCTGATTAAATGTCCATGTTTTCCATGTCTTTGATTGTTTAGTCTTTCTCTGTTTGCCTTTTTAAAGCCCAAAATGTCACAAAAACACTCACCCAGCCAGTAATCGCCCTCTTTATTACCAAAACCCCATTTATAACTCCTCCATGGCCTAAAGAAATTCACCTCATCGTTTGTCCGCCTGAGAATCACCTGAAACATTCAGAAATCATTCATCGTTTTCACACATCACATCATGTTTAAGGTGTACAAGCTTTGTTTTCTGAGTGATTTCAATAGCTGTTTTCCAAAATATGCAAAGAGCACCAATAGCAGCACTCTATATTTGAAATCATGCTGTTGTTCACACTGGGTTGCATCTGATAATAAAATATTTGTTTGCAAGATAAAAACACATTGAATTGCTTACTGTCCAGTATCCTTGGTCATTTAGTCCACCAGATGCCATCTCACAGTAGACCTGCACCGGTCCATCTAGTGTGCTGACGGTGTACACACCACTGGTTCTATATCCATTCTCATAAATATCAGAGCAGTCTTTGGCACGAGGAAAATCTGATTTGGCCACATCAGCGCCCATCAAGACTGCAGACAAACACAGCAACACCTGAGAGACACAAACTCAAGATCTGAGCCTGATGTTTGACGTCTGACAAAATCACACTCACATTCTCACATACAGAAACTCACAATCATGTTTGTGATCATCGCTTCAGACGTCCAGCTCAGAGGATCAGGTGCACCTGAAATACAGTTCAGACAAATACAATCACTCCATTCTGTCATTTTCTGAAGAAAGAAACATCATTTTCAAAATGACCAAAATCATAGTCACCGTATGGGCTGAGAAACCTGAGAATGTTCAGGTGATGGACGCGTCTTTAAATATCTTTCTGATCGTCAGGATCCTCCTCTTTATCTGACATTTACAAAATCTTCTTCATAGAACAGTCATGGGTTTGATTCCATAAAAGGACAAGTTTTTGTTAATTTACCAACCTGCTTTATCATCCTCAGAATTAAAAAGGAAGTTTATTTCAACACTGAATTTAACTGATTGCAACAAACAATTCAAGAAAAAGTTAAAGGGCCCTCATGTTGTTCCAAACCTGTATGAGTTTCTTTCTTCTGTTGAATATAAACTAAGAAAATCTGAAGAATGTTGGTAACCAACCAGATGTTGGTAGCCAACAGAGCTATCCCTTTATCATTTAAAGTAAAGTTTTTGTTATCTTAAGGTGCTTGCTGACTTTTCCTGTAGGAGCTCACATATAAGATAAAGGCCTCCACATCATGCAGACAGAAAATATATGTACAATATATGTATGTATAATTTATTGGCCCAGAGGTAGATTGTCTGGGGCACATTAGCACACAGGCTTTAATGGGCTGAACACTTGGGAAAGTGTATATAGACGGAATGACAAGGAATCTTGCACCGCCTATGTAAACATCATTTCACCTCTCTTCCACCTTCCTTCCAGCCTCTCAAAGTGTACAGACCAAAGTGAAACAGTGGTGCTGAAAAGCTCAGGGAAAAGTAGCTTACAAATCTGGAGGTGGATGCCACAAAATGTGCCTCGTCATCAGCAATTGCGAAATGTACACAGCACTGTTATTAAGAACCGACTTGCTCTGCTGTGAGTGATGTGGGCCAAGGGACAGACAGGAGGAGGAGGAGAGGAGTTTAATCTGTAAGGAGCTTGATAAAGGGGAAACTCGTTCCTTGTGCTTTTTTGGCCATGTTAAGTGTGTTCACAGAGGTTTCCATGAACCAATGCATATAAATCTAGATTTTAAAAGTGACCTGCCATTTTGTTCTTATCCAAAACAAGAAGAAATGCTTGTATTAAAACATTTTGAATTTTACCTATGATAAAACTTTGCAAGATCTTAATGTAGCAAGGTAGGCAGGAAGAGGGAGTGTAAAGTGTCGCCCAATCCAGTCAGAGATTCCCGGTAGAGCAGTTTAATTTAAATGACAGGCAAAACGGAAATGTAGCTGGGGTTCTATTAGCAAGTTTCTGATTGCCAGGATCCTCCTCTTTATCTGACATTTACAAAATCCAAAAAAAAAAAAAAAAAAAGTTTTTGTTTATTTGGCAACCTGCTTAATCATCCTCAGAAGAATTACAAAGGAAATGTATTTCAACATTGATTTTATCTGATTGCAACAAACCCCTCAAGAAAAAAAGTGAAAGGTCTAGTTCACCAAAAAATAAATTAATTAATTAATTTAGTCATCATTTATTTACCCTCATGTTGTTCCAAACCTGTACGAGTTTCTTCCTTCTGTTGAACATAAAAAAATAAGATCTTTTGAAGAATGTTGGTAACCAAACAGAGATCTCCCTTTAAGAACTTTATTGTTCATTCAATTATAAGTAAAGGTAAAGATTTTCATGTTTGCTGACTTTTCCTGATGACTTTACAATATGCAGACATTCAAAACAATCATGATGTTGTTGACTATATTTGGACACATTTGTAGAGTCATGCTGTTGGTTTGCTGGTAATGCTGTTGAACAGAAGGTACAGAGCAAACTATGTGGTTAACCACAATAATGTTAACAGTGAAATGCACTGGTTATCTTTCAATGAAATGCACATTACAGTTGCATGCGTTATTATAGCAAGAGTAGGAACTCCTCTGGCATTTTATTTCAAGTGAATACAAGATAAAGACCCTAATGCTCATATCATGCAGATGTGTGTTATAAAAATATGTTCTGTAGAATTAAATATAGTTATTAAGAATATTCATCAGTGAAGAAACCAAAAGAAATAGAAACTGCCAAACATATGGATTCCTACTTATATTGTAAATAATATCCAGGCCAACTGGTAGTGGAGAGTGGGACGGTTGCAACATGGCTTATTTCTTCAATCAGGAATGAGCTGCGGAGATGATAATTATTCTGCACGTGTTCAATTAGTCCCTCATCCTTGCTGCAAGAAATCAGCCACATGTAACCATTCCTTCTAAAAAAAAACACATTACGTTATAAAAAAGTATTTTGTTTAATGATCAGATATTTTGTCATACTAAGCTGCTTGCGTGAAGCATTGCAAACTATGAATATTTTGAACCTGTGTTTTCTAAGCTTTCTCATAGGCATAGCTAGCATGTGAAATATACTGTGTCAAGCAAATATACCACGTTTTGTCAGGGCTGTCAGTGTAGGGACAGTTGCAACACGTTGTTTTGTACTGTTCTAGTTTTCTAAAGAAGATGCCAGTGAATTGAACAGGTTGCAAAATGAACCAACTTCTCCTTCTGAGAGAGCTGAAGCATGACTCGCTGAAAGATATTCAAGATTAGCTTAGCAGGCAGCATGTGTGGGACGGGACGCAATTTTTTTTAGCCAATACTGGAGGGGCCACATATGTAGCAACCCAGGGAAATAACTGAGGAGTTGCCCGCCATAAGACAGAGTATCCTCTGAAAATCCCTAAGGGGACGTGAAGTCCAGAGCTTGAACGAAGCCACTACTAACGTGTGATTGCAGGGAGAGGAAAAATTATCTTTAAAGTATGCGATAGTAGCACACGCTGCACTTGAAGAACATGCCTTGTTATAATATTTCCACCGCTCTGAGGTGTTTAAAGAGATGGGGAATGAACACATGCTTTCTTTGAGTGGGCCCCGGCTTCAGTGAGAACACACCCTCTCCTCTTTCTCTCTACACGCAGATCAGGATGGCTTCTAAAGCTCTGGGTCCAGCAATACGCGAGGGCAGGGACCTTGGTGTAGCAGGTGCATATTTCGAAAATGTTTTTGTGGTTCCACTTGCCATAATCATATTTGGGGTTTCCTGCCACAAGTTTTTGCAGTGATTCAATTAGGGCCTTATTTCATGTAACAGTGGAATTCACAAAATATATCTGTATGATTGTAATCTAAAGACGCTATGTGATGTAGTACAGTGGTTCTCAAATGGGGGTACGCGAACAAAATGCTGAGCTTTGCCATTCATTTAATTCTACCACAATTTAAAGTAACATTAAAACCGAGTATGTATTTCTGACAAGCTTTTATAATAAAACAGGAAAACGGGAGTGCCGTGAAAGTCAAATTACATCAAATTACCTCATCTCTTGCGGTCAAAACTGACTGTATTCACACCAGCAGCGCGCGTATGGTAAGATGCCCGCAGAGTATGCCGCTTTAGCAAAACGCACTGCTGTTCATTGCGTCTTTAAAGTAGCTCTGTTAGCACTTAATAGCAACAAATACTGACAGACTGTAGGCTACATAAAGATCGATTTAACAAACTCATTTCGATACAGAAACATGTCCTTTGCGAGTTATTTTTCATGTTTAAAATACGAGCAAGAACGCAGTTTTCTCTGAATATACAATCGATTGCAAATTTTGATTTTATATAACAGTTAAACAAAAAATGTATTATTAAGTGAGCATTTTACATTTTAAATATAGCTTACAATACTGTTTATGTTTTCAACAAAACAGTTGCCAAGAAATCCGCAACAGAAGTGGACGATTGAATTTGAACGATTTGGAGAGTCACTGAACCGTTTGTTTCCTTACTGAATGAAATATGCGACATCTCACTCATTAAGATGCTCATACTGCCACCTACAATTTATTAATATTAATATTGGACAATATTTGGCCAAGATACAACTATTTGAAAAGCTGGAATTTTCAAAATATTGAGAAAATCACCTTTAAAGTTGAAAATGAAGTTCTTAGCAATGCATATTACTAATAAGAAATTAAGTTTTGATATATTTACAGTAGGAATTTTACAAAATATCTTCAAAGAACATGATCTTTACTTAATATCCTAATGATTTATGGCATGAAAGAAAAATTGGTCATGTTGACCCGTACAATGTATTTTTGGCAATTGCTACAGGTATACCTGTGCTACTTAAGACTGGTTTTAAAGTCCAGGGTTACATAATAATACACTTAATACAATATTAAGATGCCTCTATAAAAGCTAAAATTAATGTGTACCCCAATTTAAATGGGGGAATTTTTATCCCTTAATGGAAAAGGTGTGACTTAAGTCTAAGTGGGGGTACTCAGAAGAATGTTAAATGCACCAGGGGGTATGCCACGGTAAAAAGGTTGAGAACCACTGATGTAGTAGATGCTTCGTTGATTATTTTTCATTACTTAAGCATTTTTTTTGTAATGTCTGTAATTTTCTTTTTTTTTTTTCACAGTGTTGTGCATTGCTGCTGCACGCTGTTATATATGCTGCATGAGTCCTTATAGATATTCGTTTGTGTTATACAGATCCAATAAACGAGGACGTGATGGCAAGGATTTTGGAGTTTTGTGTTTATTACACAACACAATGGAGTATCACACAGTTAAATTTGGGGCTTCGGGAAGTGGTACTTCCTGGCCAGGGGCGCTCTTTGAAGCCCAGGCTCTGGCTTGAAACAGTTGCCTAGCTGAGGTGCTTAGGAAGGAAATGATGCAGCGCTCCATGAAGACCAAACAGGCCTTTAGGTGTGACCAGGGAATCACGGAAGACCATTTTTTTCTGTGACCCTGTCTAAGATTTAGCCATGACAGGTGACACTCCAGCACCACCAAGTTGGCCTTGGTCTTGCCAACTGCCTGCACCATTGCTTTAGTATCACAGAGGGCCAGGTTAGTTTAGGGCAGCTCTCATAAGGTGCTAGGATTAATCCAAGACTAAGACTAATCCGGACACCTCCTCCGTAGACGTGCCAAATGACACAGAGCTGCTCGCAGCCAATGAGGGGCATTGATCCTCATGTGTGAAACACACCAGCGGAGTGAGGCACTGTGGGGAGAATGTTGAAGGTTTTTATTGGTCACTGTATAGCCATTTATGTATCAAATAAGTCCACCATTATAAACATGTATTGTCTTTGTGTAAAAGGCCTAAGTAAGCATGGTAAAGATGCCAGGAATGTGCAGACATACATTGTATGCTGAAGCAGCACATCCTGTTTTGACACAAGACCATGAACATGTGATGAGGCCTCTTCCTTAAGACCATGATCATATGATGGGGCCTTTTCCTTAACATAAGGAAGGCTTTCAGGATGCTGACTGGAGATGCAGCCAATTAAGGAAAACAATAGTTCCCCGTCTGTCGTTCACGTTCGACGTTGTGTCGAAGTGACGACTAGGGGTCGCTCTTGAGAGCCCGAATACCTCTGACAGCTTTGAGAAAAGGCCAATGAGAATTGGTATGCAGTATTTGCATAGCCCGCTCCGCCCCGGAGATCCGGGCATAAGAGGGGGGGGCTAGGCAACACTCATTGTTCTGTTTCTTCGGAGCCGAATGCAGCGTCTCTTCATTGAGAAGCAGCGTTACTCACCTCTCTCGTCGTTGGATCTACGGCACGGGCAGCGGTCTCTTCCTTCTCGAACGCAGTAGCAGTGAGAGTCCCCTGGGTGCTTCGACGGCGAATCTTGAAGAGCAGATTTCCTCTTAATAAAATCTAAAGAGCAAATTTCTCTAAAAGAGTACAGACACGGTGGGTTTGTGTGTTTACTATGCCTTTCCTTCCGTGTCCTTCTGGTTGCGGCTTCTTTCTCTCCCAAAACGATCGGCACGAGCTCTGTCTTCAATGTTTGGGTCGTGACCATGCTGAAGCAGCGTTCGGCGAGGGCGGATGTCCTGCTTGCGAGGACATGCCCCTCAGCACACTTCGTTCGCGAGTCGCGTTCTTTACTAAAAGACCGCGGCTCGCATCAACCGCTACCGCGGCTCGTCCTTCTACTTCCGGGTACGAGGCTGCCGCGGCGCGTGTTGATGAAGAGCGAGAGAGCGCGAGCGTTTCGCCGGGTAATTCCCCGCGTCCCTCGCGCTCTGTGTGTCTGCCGGTCGAGCTTTCGGATGACTTTGAAAACTCGTCTCAGTACGGGTTGGATTGGTTATTCGGGGCTCCTGCGGGGGAGGAAGAAGTGTCTGCAGCATCGGAGAGTGGGCAGCCATCTGAAGCAGACGCGCTATCTGAGGCACCCGCTGCGGGGGCGGGTTCTCAGTCAGTAGCAGACGCGGAAATGGCGGCCATGCTCGAACGGGCGGCCAAAGCAATCGGGATTGAGTGGAAGTCTCCGCCCCATCCTGAGCGCTCACGGCTGGATGATTGGTATCTGGGTAACGACCGTGGTTCTCGGCCACGTTCTACCCCAGTTCCTTTCTTCCCGGAAGTGCATGAGGAACTGACTAAGTCGTGGAAGGCTCCTTTTTCAGCCAGAACGCGTCTTAGCGGTTCTTCCTCTCTCACCACCCTCGATGGAGGTCCAGCGAAGGGGTATACGGAGGTTCCCGCCGTGGAGCGTGCGATCGCGGTGCATCTTTGCCCGCAGACCGCCGCCACCTGGCGGGACCGCCCAAAACTCCCGTCCAGGGCATGTAAGGCTTCTTCCGCTCTCGTGGGGAAGGCTTATGCTGCTTCTGGACAAGCTGCGTCCGCCCTTCACGCTATGGCCGTCCTGCAGGTCTATCAGGCCAAGGTTCTTAGCGAGTTGCACGAGGGTGTTCCCAAACCAGAGCTTTTGCAGGATCTGCGCTCGGCGACTGACTATGCTCTACGAGCTACGAAGGTCACGGCGCAGGCTCTGGGGAGGGCGATGTCCACTATGGTGGTCCAGGAGCGCCACCTTTGGCTGAATCTGGCGGAAATGAAGGACGCTGAGAAGGTTCGCTTTCTTGACGCCCCCATTTCTCAGGCTGGTCTCTTTGGCGACACTGTCGAGGAATTTGCACAGCAGTTCTCCGCAGTGAAGAAACAGACGGAGGCTATCAAACACATCTTGCCTCGTCGGGCGCCGCCCCCCGGGCCCGCACCCCCGAGGCAGCAGCCTCCGCCTGTTTCACGCCGAGGACGACCGCCTTCCAGACCGGCTCAGGGCCCGCCACAGGCTGGTCCTGCACCTAAACCAGCCTTGCGGTCGAGCTCTCGCAAGAAGGTGGCGCCGTTAGCTCAGTCTCAGGCCGCTAAGAACCCTCGTCAGGCTTCGAAGCGTTCCTGAAACGAGCAGCCCGGAGGAGAGAGATCTGCTGACCTGTCTGGATCCACACTCGGCGAGGGGACGAGTGTGGGTTTCGGCTCCACCCCGGCTGTCTGCCTCTCGGCAGACGGCCACCACATGGTCAATAAAAGAGCAATTTTCTTCTCTGGGCGAAAAAATCTATGTGACTGCGTCCCTCCGGGGTACCCAGCCACTAAAACATGTCAAAGCATGCTCAACCGCAGGGCCTGCGCTTCGGCATGCTTTGACGAATCAAGTGCATCCATCAGTCGATCCCCTGAGCTCAGGCGATCTTCTGATGGATCCTTGTCTGTCGGTTCCGATGGTCGATCCTCCCATGGCTGGGTCCCTCCGGGGTACCCAGCCACCAAAACACATCAAAGCATGCTCAACCGCAAAACTTGCGCTTCTGCATACTTTGACAGAGAAACAAGCGCATCCGTCAGTCGATCCCCTGAGCTCAGGCGATCTTCTCACGGATCCTTGTATGTCGGTTATGGCGATCAAAGCACCTTGTGTCCTCCGGGACAGCACGCCCCCGAACAAAGGGCTTTCACCACAACTCAGTCACACCGTACCCACCCGAGGTACGTCGGTGGTCCCCCTGAGACCGTTGGCAGAGAGTTTTACAGCTTGGCTCGAGATACCCAACCTCTCTCGCTGGCTTCTCAGAACCATCCGACTCGGCTATGCTATCCAATTCGCACGCAACCCGCCCAAGTTCAGCGGCATCTTCTCTACCGCGGTTCGGGACGAGAATGCTGCGGTTCTTCGGGCGGAGATCGCGACCCTTCTGGTGAAGGACGCGATAGAGCCGGTCCCCTCGGCCGACATGAAGAAAGGGTTCTACAGCCCCTACTTCATTGTACCCAAGAAAGGTGGCGGTTTAAGACCAATCCTGGATCTGAGGATTCTGAATCGGGCCCTTCACAAGCTCCCCTTCAGAATGCTAACGCTCAAACGCATTCTCACGTGCATCAGATTCCAGGATTGGTTTGTGGCGATAGACCTGAAAGACGCGTACTTTCATGTCTCGATTCTTCCAAGACACAGGCCCTTCCTGCGGTTTGCCTTCGAAGGTCGAGCATTTCAGTACAAAGTCCTTCCATTTGGGCTCTCCCTGTCTCCCCGCGTCTTTACGAAAGTCGCAGAGGCAGCCCTTGCCCCTCTCCGGGAGAGGGGCATCCGCATTCTCAATTACCTCGACGACTGGCTGGTCATAGCACACTCTCAGGAGTTGGTATGCAAACACAGGGATGTGGTTCTCAACCATCTGGCCCATCTGGGGTTTCGGGTCAACTGGGAAAAGAGCAAGCTCGCCCCGGTACGGAGCATCTCTTTTCTCGGTATACAACTAGACTCGGTTGCCATGAGTGCACGGCTCTCCCCGGAGCGTGCACAGTCAGTGCTGAGCTGCGTCCAGAAGCTCTCACGCAGCCCGACGGTCCCCCTCAAACAATTTCAGAGGCTCCTGGGTCACATGGCATCCGCAGCCGCCGTCACGCCGCTGGGCCTGATGCACATGAGACCGTTACAACACTGGCTGCGTTCCCGAGTCCCGAGATGGCCATGGCGCCAGGGTTCATACCGGGTGCACGTCACACCCGTATGTCTAAAAACCCTCGGTCCTTGGAAAGACATTTCGTTCCTACGGGCCGGGGTGCCCTTAGGACAAGTGTCCAGGCGCATTTTGGTTACGACAGATGCATCCAACACAGGCTGGGGCGCCGTATGCAATGGGCAAGCAGCTGCAGGGCTCTGGTCGGGCCCTCGGCTGCATTGGCATATCAATTGCCTCGAGCTGCTGACAGTGTTTTCGGCCCTGAAGAGGTTCCGACCTTTGGTTCAGGGCAAACACGTGCTGGTCCGCACAGACAGCACTGCGACTGTAGCCTACATCAATCACCAGGGCGGTGTACGCTCCTTTCGCATGTCACAGCTAGCCCGCCATCTCCTCCTTTGGTGTCGAAACAATGTCAAGTCTCTACGAGCCACCCACATACCGGGCGAACTCAATTGGGTAGCGGACGCGCTCTCCCGACAGACTTCGCTTCGGGGCGAGTGGAGACTTCACCCTCAGACGGTTCAGCTGATCTGGAGTCTTTTCGGTCAGGCCCAGGTCGACCTGTTTGCCTCGATAGAGAACACTCACTGCCAGTTGTGGTACGGTCTGTCCGAGGCGCCCCTCGGCACAGATGCACTGGCACACAGCTGGCCTCAGGGCCTCCTCAAGTATGCGTTTCCACCAGTGAGCCTAATTGCACAGACCCTGTGCAAAGTCAGGGAGGACAGAGAACAGATCCTGCTGGTGGCCCCCTACTGGCCCAACAGGGTTTGGTTCTCAGAGCTGGTGCTCCTCTCCCCCGTTCCTCCCTGGCGCATTCCCCTGAGGAAGGACCTCCTTTCACAGGGGAAGGGCACGATATGGCACCCGCGCCCAGATCTCTGGAACCTCCACGTATGGTCCCTGGACGCGACCAGGAGGATTTCAGAGATCTCCCACTGGCAGTGGTAAACACTCTGTTGCAGTCGAGAGCTCCTTCCACGAGGCGGCTGTACGACCTCAGATGGCGCAAATTCACAAACTGGTGTTCCTCCCGGGGGGAGAACCCACGGAGATGTGGCATCCGAACGGTGCTTTCCTTCCTCCAAGGAGGACTGGATAGACACCTTTCTGCTTCAACACTTAAGGTCCAGGTAGCCGCTATTGCCGCTAACCACGACCTGGTGGAAGGTAGATCGGTTGGGAAGCACAATTTGGTTATACGATTCCTTAAAGGTGCACGCAGGCTGAACCCCGTCAGACCGCGCCTTGTCCCCTCTTGGGATCTGTCTGTGGTCCTCCGGGGCCTACAGTCAGATCCCTTTGAGCCGCTCCAGTCAGTCGAACTCAGTGCTCTCTCCCAAAAGACGGCTCTCCTGACTGCGCTCACATCGATCAAAAGAGTGGGAGACCTCCAAGCCCTCTCCGTCAGTGACTCGTGCCTCGAATTCGGGCCGGCTAACTCTCACGTTATCCTGAGACCCCGGCCCGGTTATGTGCCCAAAGTGCCCACCACTCCCTTCAGGGACCAGGTGGTCACTCTGCAAGCTATCCCTTCTCAGGAAGGCGACCCCAACCTCTCCTTGTTATGCCCAGTCCGTGCCCTGAGCATTTACTTGGAACGTACTGAAAGCTTCAGACGGTCGAGTCAGCTCTTTGTCTGTTTTGGAGGACAGCAGAAGGGGAAAGCTGTCTCCAAACAAAGAATTTCCCACTGGATTGTGGATGCGATTCGTTTGGCCTACCAGGCCACAGGGGTGCCCTGCCCGCTGGGGGTGCACGCCCACTCCACCAGGGGCGTCGCAGCGTCGGTTGCGCTGGCGAACGGGATCTCTTTAACAGACATTTGCAGAGCTGCAGGTTGGGCTACACCTAACACGTTTGCCAGGTTCTACAATCTGCGTGTAGAACCAGTCTCTTCGGGAGTCCTGAACGCAAGCCCAGTAACTCCTGAAGCTGACACGGTGTAGAAGCTTGCTGAAGCGTCGTTCCCCACGGGTGATGACGCTTCCCCAGTTCAGTAAGTTTCCTGGCGTGAACCCTGAACGACAATTTCCATCATGTTGCACCCGCAACGTAGCTATGTTCAGCGGAGGAACTAGCTATCAGAATCTAATATGAGGTTAGGTTGCCTCTTGTGAACTCTCATATTAGGTTGGTGCCCCACATGTAGTGGCTCCTAATGCGGCCCCATGTGTGTATCTCCACCTATACTCCCAGAGATGCGGTGTTTCCCTTAAGACAAAACTTGTCTCCGACCCTGAGCTCAGCAGTCTCTCCTCATGCGGAGCCTGCCTCAGGATCGTCCCCTTGTTGTGCTCCCCTAGTGCGAGCCCTCAAGTGTATTCTCCACACAAATACCTCCCTCCGGGCAGGGTGTGGTCTCCGTAGTGCCCATCCCCCCCCGGGGAGGACGGACACTGGCCCAATGTTCTCCAAGATGTTCAACCAAAGGTGAGGAAAGGCTGGCTGAAGCTCTTGGGCATTGGAAGGTCACGTAGAGGTGAGTGACATTTATCTAACACGCAAGACCTGTTAATATTTGCACTCCATGCACTCGTGACGCGGTCCGCTGGTTGTGGCGTTTTCAACTGGGACCCCTAGTCGTCACTTCGACACAACGTCGAACGTGAACGACAGACGGGGAACGTCTTGGTTACGTATGGTAACCCTCGTTCCCTGATGGAGGGAACGGAGACGTTGTGTCCCCCTTGCCACAACCTCGGACCGCCTCTGAGTGTAGCCGGGTGCTTCGGCTCCTCAGATCAGAACAATGAGTGTTGCCTAGCCCCCCCCTCTTATGCCCGGATCTCCGGGGCGGAGCGGGCTATGCAAATACTGCATACCAATTCTCATTGGCCTTTTCTCAAAGCTGTCAGAGGTATTCGGGCTCTCAAGAGCGACCCCTAGTCGTCACTTCGACACAACGTCTCCGTTCCCTCCATCAGGGAACGAGGGTTACCATACGTAACCAAGACGTTTCTCTATAGGAAATGTATAGGACACGCCTTGAGGAAACCTGTATAAAAGATGGTGCAAATTTGGATTCGATAGAGATACTCAGGGAGAGTTTACTCTGATGGAGATTTCTCTGATGGAGAATGCTTGGACCTGAGTTCTCTCGGCTTTGTTGTGTCAGCAATAAAGTCTAGCTTTTGAAATCAAAACCTGAAACTCAAGAATGTTTCTTCCAACGATAAAGAGGGGAAACCACAACATCTGGTGTCACGAACAGGATAGAAAAGAGCATTTGGTGATCACGACGGGCTAACTCTGGACGAACAACACAACAAATTGGCCAAAGGTAAGCAGCTTTTGCTTATATAGTTAGGTTGTGTTGTTTGCCAGAGTTGCTTGTGGTGAGACACTTTAAGTTCTTCTAATTCATCGAACTAAATTGTATGGAATGAATCTTTAAATAAAGAACAAAGAGAAAAAGGGGTTTTGATTCCAAAAGCACTGAATGCATGCATTGCTCTGTGTTTTCTGTTGAGCTGGTCTTGAGGAGAACAGGAAATTCAGATTTTAATATTTTAGATATTTGGAGTTTAAATGATAATGGGAGAGAAGCGCTGAGAAGAGTCCTACAAAAGGTAGGCATTAAAATCCTGCGAGTGTTGCCTTTATCGTGTAGAGGAAGTGAATCGATAAGACAGAGTGCAAACTTGATAGGTTATTTGTTGTGTTGAGGAAGTGTATCAACAAATATTAAGTTGTGTATTTAAATTGTTTTCTGATCTGTGTTTACTGTCAAGTGGGCCTTGATGGATGGCAGTAGACGTTAAGCAGATCTACATTGCATGCAATGGTCTGTGTTTGTTGTTAAGTGGGCCTTGAGGATAGCAATAAACGTGAAGCAGAACGTGAAGTGTGCAAAGACCTATGGATACCGCTCTATTGGCGTTAGGAAGATTATAGAGGGCTGAATAGATAGGCAAAAATTCCTGCAGGGTACTGCTTTTTTACTGCATTGATGAGAAAAGTTCAGTGAAAGAGCGAGTAGAACTGACAGGTCACTCAGGAAGAGTGTAATGTAATGTAGTGTAGTCATGTAATGGTTTGTGTCCATGTTAATGTCTGTGTCTGTGTGAGTGATTGTGGTTGAAGCAGAAAATAAGCTCTGTATCTGGTGCAACGGGGGTGTGTGCCTATCCTGTACCATCACTTGAGTGTGATCGGGTTGCGGAAATGGACGCTGCTGGTGTTGCACTGGCGAAAAGTGACTCAGAGTATGAGCCCTAAATAATAGACTAATAAATATAAATAAATAAAGGGGACCTGTATAACGGTTGTTTTAAGAAGTTATACAATAAATAGACTTTGCAAATTATTGTAATAAGAGATTAATTAAAATAAGATATACATTTATTATTTAATGATTTATCTTAATAGATAAATAACTAAGATTGCACGTGCTTAAAGCTTATATCTTATATAAGATATCTAAAATTTGTATCTCGTTATCCCCGGGAGACAGTATGAAAGTTAATCCATTACAGAATTTTGGAGATTTAGGTTTGAATTAACTAAAAGATAACTTATGATGCAATGTTGAATGAGAACAATAGTTAATAGAAATTTTGATTTAAAAGCCATAAACATTTTAGAATAGCAATAGGAACTTATTGATGAAATATATGTTGGTTAGGGAAAAATCATTCACCACTGCTAGATTATTCTGAACTATCTATGTGAATTTAAAGAAAAATTAGGATTGAATTGTTTATCTTCCTATAAGAATGTCATACTACTGAAGAAAGAAAAATATTTTGATTTATTGCAGTATTCCTAGATAATAAACTGCTGTTTTCTGCATTTTTGCAAGGAAGAAGCTGCTGGCTATTTTTCTGCAATGAAGAACTTGCTTTACTAAATTAGAATAAGGGAACAGCTGAGACACCAGAAGAATGTTATATATGAAAGTGATGGTTGAAAAGTAAAAGTTTACAAAATGATAAATTTGATTAATGCAGTCTCTGAGTGTTAGAATTTCAGATGGCTCCTGCAACTGTGCCGGGAAAAAAAAGGAAGCAGAGAACTGGAGTCTGTCTAGTAATGTGGTGAAGAAACAAAGACAAAGCGGCAAAGAAAAGAAGAGGAAACGGCTGATGGACTTCTGGAGTGCACATTTCTGAGTGGAGAAAGGCTGACTTAAAGCAGGAAAAGGTGAATCGTTCACTTGAGACTTTTCCTGAGGATGAAGAGACCATCCTGAAATGCAAAACTGTGCCAGGATCAATCACAAGCTAGACTGAGGAGAAAAAAATAAAATAAAATAAAAAAAAACAATGAAAGCCATACACCTGAACATCAGACCACCACATACTGACAACTCAGTCAACAGTCAAGCAGCTTCAACTGGCTGATGATCTACACTAAAGAACTTCCACCCTTCCCCTGCCATGCACAGGTGCTGCATATTTATTGATCACTATAGAGACTGCTTCAAATTTGTTAGTTATTTTATGAATTTAGTGAATATTGATCATTCACTGGTCTCACAGCAGTTCTTTTAATTCTATGTTTTAACTAACCTTCTTGATCTGCTTTTCAATAGGTACCTGTCCAGTCCAACCTTATGTCTTTAAGAAAAGAGAATTTGAACAGACAGAAGTGGGTGCTTGACTCACCAATTAGATAAAATGGAGCTGGATTTGGCATAGTGAGGGCTATTTGATTAATCAACTAAAGGGAAAGGTAGAACTGAATTATCCACAACAATGCTGAGCTTTAATGGAAAAAAGACAGATAGGAAAATATGATGATGAAATAAAATACTGGTCACTCCATTTTGTTTAATGAACATTTTAGGGCTAGATTGAATAAGATAATAATATAAAAGAATAACTATAAAGTTCCAAAAGTTCCAAAATCATGAAAATTACAACTGTCATCCCTGGGAGTAACAAGATAGAAATGTTGATATCCATGGATTCTAGATGATGCAGAGATCTCCAATCAACCTCTCAAAGTAGCTCATGAGCTATAATAAAAATGCTAAACTGATAAATGATAACGAAAAGTAAAAATAAACAAACAAGTGACATTTGAGAAATTACAATTGGCACTCTCAACTGCACAATGCCTAGGCCTAATATTATAAATGAAGTACTTTATTAGATTTTTTAGGGGAAAAATATGTTTAAACAGTGGTGTTCATAAAATAAATATATATGGCCAAAAAAGGGGGGTGTGAAAGGGTGTGATAAAATGTGGAAGGTGTGATAAAGTATGAAAGGATGTGAAAAAGTGTGAATGATGGTGTGATATGGAGTGAAAGATGGTGTCTGACGAGACACTGAGGCAAATGAATTAATAGCCAAAAAAACAACTGTATGTATATTTTGATATGTGGGCCCACAGGGCAAATTATGCCCAGTAAAATAATGACCATGGACGAATTTGGCTAAGTTTCCTGGTCAGTACCTAAGTTACTGTTGGGGCAAAAAAGAAAAACAGTGCCACACTTGCGCAGCGTATAAAATGGGAAGGCAAAGCAAGCAAGTTTGCTCTGTCCACCCCACAGCTAACTTTCTTTTCAGGATACCATGATGGAGCTGATTCTGTGTCAAAAGGATAAAATACTGTCTTAATGATTGTTAACACAAATAAAGTGGGTTGAGTGTTTTCCAGATCAACAGGTCTATACAACAGAGCAAGAATTTCTTATGCCTAAAATAATACAACTCAGAGATCACTGAATTTGCAAATTGTTAAAAATAAATTTGAAATTTATTAAAGCCAAAGTCTTTATATAATAGAAAATGGGTATTAACCCTGCTATATTACCAATGGATATGTGAAAGCTCAAAAAGAGGCCAGGACAGCCCTCAGCCCACATGAAATCTCCACAGGTTGCACCATTAAGGAAAACTGAACAGATGAGCGAATGAACATGCCTGATATCACTAACACAAACTCTGAAGATTTCCATTTTACAGGCAACAGAAGTTCTATCAAGGCCAGGGAAAGGTTTGCTCCACCAGTAAGAGCCAGCGAGCAGTTATGAACTTCAACAACCCACACAGCAGGAAGTAAGGGATTAAGAGCGTGCTAGTAACGACTCTCCCTTGCCAACGAGGGAAAGACCATTGCAACGTCTCGCAAAGAGTCACCCTGGTGAAGATGGAATGATTGATGAAAAGGAGAAGGAAAGACAAAGACAAAGAATGAAGAAAACATGTACAATTGTGTCATGAAAAAACTTTTTTAAAAGAGTGAAGGAGACAGGATCTTTTACTATTCCAAGTCAAGTGTGGGATAGATGTTTGGTCCTGCTGCCTGCCAGAGTGCTGTTCCATAATCTGGTTATTGGTAATAAAACTATGTGACTTACCTTAGTCACTAAGTAGTGATAAGTGATGAGACTGAATTATGAGACTGCACTCTGGACAAAAAAGTGATGGTGAGACTAGTAAGTCTCAATGAGGGGAATGTTGAAGGTTTTTATTGGTCACTGTATAGCCATTTATGTATCAGATAAGTCCACCATTATAAACATGTATTGTCTTTGTATAAAAGGCCTAAGTAAGCATGGTAAAGATGCCAGGAATGTGCAGACATACATTGTATGCTGAAGCAGCACATCCTGTTTTGACACAAGACCATGAACATGTGATGAGGCCTCTTCCTTAAGACCATGATCATATGATGGGGTCTTTTCCTTAACATAAGGAAGGCTTTCAGGATGCTGACTGGAGATGCAGCCAATTAAGGAAAACAATAGTTTCTCTATAGGAAATGTATAGAACACGCCTTGAGGAAACCTGTATAAAAGATGGTGCAAATTTGGATTCGATAGAGATACTCAGGGAGAGTTTACTCTGATGGAGATTGCTCTGATGGAGAATGCTTGGACCTGAGTTCTCTCGGCTTTGTTGTGTCAGCAATAAAGTCTAGCTTTTGAAATCAAAACCTGAAACTCAAGAATGTTTCTTCCAACGATAAAGAGGGGAAACCACAACAAGAATAAAGCATGCGGGTGTTGAGCTGACATTACATCATGTCATATTATCTTAGGCAAGCTAGGCAGGGAAAAAAGGTGATACGCGAGCTGAGGCAAGCGAGACTCATACTCCCGCAATGAGAGCATCGATACTTACACAAGCCGCACTCGCGAAGCGACATTTGTAAAAATGCCTCAGGACATTGCTCTGGCTCTGTATAGCTGGATGGCCGCAGGGGAAGGATCCTCTTCCACTGTCATTGGCTCCTTCTATGGCAGAGAGTGTTGATCAGGAGAGCAGGTAAGCTTCTTTTTCTGTTTTTTCTTTGGCTTCGTAGTAGAGTAGGCGAAGAGATGGTCTCATCACTGATAGAGAAGATTCTGATAAAATGTAATTCCCCGCGTCCCTCGCACTCTGTGTGTCTGCCGGTCGAGCTTTCGGATGACTTTGAAAACTCATCTCAGTACGGGTTGGATTGGTTATTCGGGGCTCCTGCGGGGGAGGAAGAAGTGTCTGCAGCATCGGAGAGTGGGCAGCCATCTGAAGCAGATGCGCTGTCTGAGGCACCCGCTGCGGGGGTGGGTTCACAGTCAGTAGCAGACGCGGATGCTCGAACGGGCGGCCAAAGCGATCGGGATTGAGTGGAAGTCTCCGCCCCGTCCTGAGCGCTCGTGGCTGGATGATTGGTATCTGGGTAACGACCGTGGTTCTTGGCCGCGTTCTACCCCAGTTCCTTTCTTCCCCAGTTCCTTTCTTCCCGGAAGTGCATGAGGAACTGACTAAGTCGTGGAAGGCTCCTTTTTCAGCCAGAACGCGTCTTAGCGGTTCATCCTCTCTCACCACCCTCGATGGAGGTCCAGCGAGGGGATATACGGAGGTTCCCGCCATGGAGCGTGTGATCGCGGTGCATCTTTGCCCGCAGACCGACGCCACCTGGCGAGACCGCCCCAAAACTCCCGTCCAGGGCATGTAAGGCTTCTTCCACTCTCGTGGGGAAGGCTTATGCTGCTTCTGGACAAGCTGCATCCGCCCTTCACGCTATGGCCGTCCTGCAGGTCTATCAGGCCAAGGTTCTTAGCGAGTTGCATGAGGGTGTTCCCAAACCAGAGCTTTTGCAGGATCTGCGCTCGGCGACTGACTATGCTCTACGAGCTACGAAGGTCACGGCGCAGGCTCTGGGGAGGGCGATGTCCACCATGGTGGTCCAGGAGTGCCACCTTTGGCTGAATCTGACCGAAATGAAGAACGCTGAGAAAGTTTGCTTTCTTGACGCCCCCATTTCTCAGGCTGGTCTCTTTGGTGACACTGTCAAGGAATTTGCACAGCAGTTCTCCGCAGTGAAGAAACAGACAGAGGCTATTAAACACATCTTGCCTCATCTTCCGCACCCCGAAGCAGCAGCCCCTGCCTGTTTCACGCCGAGGACGACCGCCTTCCAGACCGGCTCAGGGCCCGCCACAGGCTGGTCCTGCACCTAAACCAGCCTTGCGGTCGAGCTCTCGCAAGAAGGTGGCGCCATTAGCTCAGTCTCAGGCCGCTAAGAACCCTCGTCAGGCTTCGAAACGTTCCTGAAACGAGCAGCCCGGAGGAGAGAGATCTGCTGACCTGTCTGGATCCACACTCGGCGAGGGGACGAGTATGGGTTTCGGCTCCACCCCGGCTGTCTGCCTCACGGTGGACGGCCACCACATGGTCAATAAAAGAACAATTTTCTTCTCTGGGTGAAAAAAACTATGTGACTGCGCCCCTCCGGGGTACCCAGCCGCTAAAACATGTCAAAGCATGCTCAACCGCAAACCCTGCGATTCTGCATGCTTTGACGAATCAAGCGCATCCATCAGTCGATCCCCTGAGCTCAGGCGATCTTCTCATGGATCCTTGTCTGCCGGTTTCGATGGTCAATCCTCCCATGGCTGGGTCCCTCCGGGGTACCCAGCCACCAAAACACATCAAAGCATGCTCAACCGCAAAGCCTGCACTTCTGCATACTTTGACAGAGAAACAAGCGCATCCGTCAGTCGATCCCCTGAGCTCAGGCGATCTTCTCACGGATCCTTGTATGTCGGTTATGGCGATCAAAGCACCTTGTGTCCTCCGGGACAGCACGCCCCCGAACAAAGGGCTTTCACCTCAACTCAGTCACACTGTACCCACCCGAGGTACGTTGGTGGTCCCCCTGAGACCGTTAGCAGAGAGTTTTACAGCTTGGCTCGAGATACCCAACCTCTCTTGCTGGCTTCTCAGAACCATCCGACTCGGCTATGCTATCCAATTCGCACGCAACCCGCCCAAGTTCAGCGGCATCTTCTCTACCGCGGTTCGGGATGAGAATGCTGCGGTTCTTCGGGCGGAGATCGCGACCCTTCTGGCGAAGGACACGATAGAGCTGGTCCCCTCGGCCGACATGAAGAAAGGGTTTTACAGCCCCTACTTCATTGTACCCAAGAAAGGTGGCGGTTTAAGACCAATCCTGGATCTGAGGATTCTGAATCGGCCCTTCACAAGCTCCCCTTCAGAATGCTAATGCTCAAACACATTCTCACGTGTATCAGATTCCAGGTTTGCGGTTTGCCCTCGAAGGTCGAGCGTTTCAGTACAAAGTCCTTCCATTTGGGCTCTCCCTGTCTCCCCGCGTCTTGACGAAAGTCGCAGAAGCAGCCCTTGCCCCTCTCGGGGAGGTGGGCATCCGCATTCTCAATTACCTCGATGACTGGCTGGTCATAGCTCACTCTCAGGAGTTGGTATGCAAACACAGGGATGTGGTTCTCAACCATCTGGCCCATCTGGGGTTTCGGGTCAACTGGGAAAAGAGCAAGCTTGCCCCGGTACGGAGCATCTCTTTTCTCGGTGTACAACTAGACTCGGTTGCCATGAATGCACAGCTCTCCCCGGAGCGTGCACAGTCAGTGCTGAGCTGCATCCAGAAGCTCTCACGCAGCCCGACGGTCCCCCTCAAGCAATTTCAAAGGCTCCTGGGTCACATGGCATCCTCAGCCACCGTCATGCCGCTGGGCCTGATGCACATGAGACCGTTACAACACTGGCTGCGTTCCCGAGTCCCGAGATGGGCATGGCGCCAGGGTTCATACCGGGTGCACGTCACACCTGTATGTCTGAAAACCCTCGGTCCTTGGAAAGACATTTCGTTCCTACGGGCCTGGGTGCCCTTAGAACAAGCGTCCAGGCGCATTTTGGTTACGACAGATGCATCCAACACAGGCTGGGGCACCGTATGCAACGGGCAAGCAGCTGCAGGGCTCTGGTCGGGCCCTCGGCTGCATTGGCATATCAATTGCCTCGAGCTGCTGACAGTGTTTTTGGCCCTGAAGAGGTTCCGACCTTTGGTTCAGGGCAAACACGTGCTGGTCCGAACAGACAGCACTGCGACTGTAGCCTAAATCAATCACCAGGGCAGTGTACGCTCCTTTCGCATGTCTCAGCTAGCCCGCCATTTCCTCCTTTGGTGTCGAAACAATGTCAAGTCTCTACGAGCCACCCACATACCGGGCGAACTCAATTGGGTAGCGGACGCGCTCTCCCGACAGACTTCGCTTCGGATCGAGTGGAGACTTCACCCTCAGACGGTTCAGCTGATCTGGAGTCTTTTCGGTCAGGCCCAGGTCGACCTGTTTGCCTCGATAGAGAACACTCACTGCCAGTTGTGGTACGGTCTGTCCGAGGCGCCCCTCGGATCAGAACAATGAGTATTGCCTAGCCTCCCCTCTTATGCCCGGATCTCCGGGGCGGAGCGGGCTATGCAAATACTGCATACCAATTCTCATTGGCCTTTTCTCAAAGCTGTCAGAGGTATTCGGGCTCTCAAGAGCGACCCCTAGTCATCACTTCGACACAACGTCTCCGTTCCCTCCATCAGGGAACGAGGGTTACCATACGTAACCAAGACGTTTCATTGTTTACTCATGTAACCTATCAGATTCTGTCTTATAACTCTTTTCTCCCCTTTATATCTTTGTAAATTTACACTCTGCTGAATACAAGTGCATACTAAAGTTAGCCTACATTTTCATTTTACATATATATTTAAACTGTGTATTTTGCATTTTGTGTATTTAGTCAGACTAATCCTAGCTCATGCTATACATTATACATGATTTTACAATAAACTATTTTTAATTCATAAATCAAACCAAATTGACTGGTTAATACAATACAATACCATAAAACAACAAATTGCTTTGATAATAAACTTTTATTTCTTTGGACAGATGTAATTCCAGCTGCTGCAGTGAGAGAGGTTTTTCTAGTGTAATAAAATAAAATAAAAAAACACAATTTTATTTAAGAGGACAAGGGATTTTTGCATGTCAAATTCTTCTTTAAATATTTTCATACACAGCAATATGAGTGGAGCTATTTCATATTTTTAGGTTTCTTGACGCTTGAAGTATTTTTCATCCTAAAAAGCCAGGGTGCTTGTTTGTCACCATATATTAAGAAAAATTAAATGTATGCATAAGATAAAAAGTAAAGCATATGTGAAGAAAAGAAACACCTGTGTTAAGTCACACGTTTGATCTTCATGGTGATAGACTTCAGAGAATTCCAGTTGTTCTTCCAGTAATACCAGATGACCCGGGTCATCATTGCACCTTCTTTCTCCCACAAATAGGGATCAGTGGGGTTTGTAAAAGAACAACTTCTTGTTTTGTAGTTTTCTAAAGAAAATGCCAATGATTTGAACAGTTTGCAAAATGAACCAACTTCTCCTTCTGTGACTGCTGAAGCATGACTCACTGAAAGATATTCAAGATTAGCTTAACATCGCTAGATTGCCAACGCGGTAGTGTTGAAGCACAACAATGACTTTGATGATGCATTGAAATCTTCATACCAGATATTTTGAAACTCTTTAAATGCATCATCACCCACTGCGGGTTTACATCCACCACTGACCTGTCCCCTTTACCCTGCCAGAACAACTGGTCATCATCATCATCATCATCATCATCATCATCATCTCTGGTGAAGAGGAGAACACCAATTAATGTTGAGCAGCAGACAGGGCAATTTCTAGCCATTTTGATACCCCATTTTATATTGGAATTTTACACTGCATGCTGATCCTTTAACACTGCACTAGCGCAAAAATGCACACTTTTGGACTAATTTTGCACACAAAACTGACTAAACAAAATAGTGATTTTGTGCACTTTTTACTGTAAATTAGCCTTTGAACTTAGCTTTATTGCTTGGTTGCAAATAAAAAAAAGTGTTACCTTGCCAAAGATTAGAGACTAATCAAAGACTGAGCCTATTGATCTAACAGTGTTGTTGAGCACTCCAAATGCAAATTTTGCATGCAGCAATTGAAAGTGCTCTGATCCAATATAATACAAGCATCATCAGATTGACAGTACTCTAGTCCAATGACCCGTGTCACTCTTTATCACAACCACGCAATTTTTTTGGCAATACTGGAGGGGGCACATATATAGCAGGCCCAGGGAAATAACTGAGGAGGCGCTCGCCATGAGACACAGCATCCTCTGAAATTCCCTAAGGGGATGTGAAGTCCCCAACTTGAACGAAGCCACTACTTGCTGAATGTTCAGGGAGCACTCCGGCAAAATGGTCCCGGAGTGCACTATTACCTGTAAAACCCAGATTCGCTGTTGTCTAAAGAGACCATCTGTACCGCCCCTTTTGCAATCAGTGTTCGTTATTCGGATCAGAGAACATGTGCTTTATTATCCACTTTTAATGAGTAGGCTTGTTCTATGGTTTTTAGAACTCAATTTGACACGCTGAGGATGGCTTTCTAAGCCAACAGGCGGGTGACTAGGGGTTCTGTTATAATTTCTCCACCACTCGAAGGTGTTCGAAGAGGTGGGGAATGAACACAAGCTTTCTTTGCGTGGGTCACTTTCTGGCCATCCAGGGGCGTTGTTTCAAGCCCAGGCTCCAGCTTGAAACAATCGCCTAGCTGAGGTGCATAGGAAGGAAATGATGCAGAGCTCAGTGAAGCCTTCCATGGTGGGCCCAAACAGGCTTTTAGGTGTGACCAGGGAATTGGGGAAGGCCATTTTTTCTGCGTCCCTGATGTCCTTGAGATTTAGCCATAGGTGACACTCCAGCAGCACCAAGTTGGCCATGGTCTTGCCAACCAGGTCAGTTTCAGAGCAGCTCACATAAGGCGCTAGGATTAATCCAAGACCAAGAAGTGTGACCTCGGCGTCCTGGCCAAATTTGCCCATTGGCCTCTGACCATCATGGCCTCCTAAACATCCCCATATCTACTGATTGGCTTCATCACTCTGTCTCAGTAAGCTGGTGTGTGGTGGGCATTCTGGCACAATATGGCTTCACATTCTCACATTAAAAAAAACTCACAATCATGTTTGCGATCATTGCTTCAGACATCCAGCTCAGAGAATCAAGTGCACTTGAGGATCGGTTCACCTTGGGATTCATACACCAAGGTGATGGCATTACCACCCAATAGGCCAACCTCTGTATAGGGACAGCATTCCCTTCTGCTGTCTCCCAAGCAGACAAACAACTGAACCAAGTCGCTCAGAGGGAGCTGACCATAGGCCTGGGAGGACCACGGGGGGATCCCATGAGGGGATGAGGTGAGGCGTAGGAGAGAGTTTATCCCCCTCGCACCTCTCAGGAACCTGATGATCAAGTGATTCTCCTTTTTCAAGGACACACCATCTACTGCATCATGGTATGCCAAAACAGCCCTGACATGCACACCTAAAGTGGAAAGGAATGATCTTCACTCCAACTTTCGTGCAGAAGGAAGCACCACTCTGACCGAGCATCTCTGTGGGTCCTCTCTAAAGAGAAACACAAACAGACCTCACTTTAGAACATAGGCTGCCTCGTAGACGGCACTCTGAATGATAGAGAACTTGACGACCTGGGAAGGTCAGTGAGGTCTATCGTGTCCCGATCAGAAGCCACAAATATAGGTTCTAAGATTGGAGCATGGGAGCTGTGTGCCAGCATGTCTCTACTGAGGGAAGCCTCGGATTCCGGGAGGCAACAGGTGCACCTGTGCCTGGCCAAATCGATTCCAGATGAGCTAGACCGCCTGGGGATGGATTCACCATTCTCCAGGAAGAGAGTGCTGTCATGAGAGCATGTCGGCTCCATGATTCAGCTCTCCTGGGATGTGAACAGCCCGCAGCATTTAGTTGAGCCGCGTCTTACTCCGAAGGAGGAGGTGGGGGGGAGAGTTGTGACATGTGACGGGAGCAAAGACCACTCTGGATGATGTATGCTATGGTCGCTTACAGACCAGCAGGTGTTTGTGGCGCAGTACCAGAGACATGGCTAACAACTTGAGGCAATTGAAATGCCACTGCAGTCGAGGTCCTGTACAGGAGCCCGAGGCTGTCTGCCTGTCATGGAAGCATCTGTGTAGACCACAGCATGCCTCGACACCTGTTCCAGGGGCACCCCTGTCCGTAGAAAGCAGGGTCTGACCAGGGGCCGACCCGGAACGTGCCATGGTGCCATGCCCATCCCGGGACTCTGTCGTTTAGCCAGCACTGAAGCGGTCTCATATCAAGCAAGCTGAGAGGTGTTACAATGGCTAAGGCTGTCATATGCCCCGTGAGCCTCTGAAAAGTTTTGAGAGGGACCACTATCTTGTATTCAGCACTGACTGCATGCACTCATTTGTGAATCCAGCTTCATACTGAGAAAAGAGATGCTCTACATAGGGGAGAGCTTACTCTTCTCCCAGTTGACCCGAAGCCCCAGTCGTAAAGATAGTTGAGTACTGGATGCCCTTCAACCATAGCAGGGCAAGGGCACCCTCCGCGAGTTTTAGAAGACAGGGACAGCCCTATGGGGAGGACTTTGTACTAATATGCCCGACCTTTTGAAAGCATAATGATTTAGGAACGGTCTGTGCTGAGACATAAACGTACGCGTCCTTCAGGTCGATGGCTGCTAACCATTCCTGGTGACAACTGCAAGAAGAAATGCACTTCGAGATTAACAACTTGAACGGTAGCCTATGAAGGGACCGATTCAAGACCTGAAGGTCTAGGAAGGGTTATAACCCACCATTTTCTTCTTGATCATGATGAAGACAGACTGTAAGTTCAGACTTCATCTCGGATGGAGGGACAGGCTCGATTGCGTTCTTTGCCAGGAGAACTGTAATCTCCACACACAGGACAGCAGCATCTGTGTTTGTAAAGACAAGACTCCCACTAACCCTGGGCCTGACAAATTTAATCTTATAGCCAAGTCGTACCCCCGGATCAGCCAGAAAGGTGGCTGGACAGCACCGCAGGCTTCCAGTCTACTGTCGCTGACAAACCGTTGCTCATCAGCTGACCTGGGCGCAACAGACCCAGAGACAGAGGAAATTTGCTCTTTTTTTGAAAGGGTGGGCGGCAGTAAAGTCCCAGCCCCGGCGTTCCCCCGGTTAGTTGTTCATTGGCCTTTTTTCTAAAGCTCAGAGGCGATTGGGCTCCCAAGTGAGACCCCAAAAATACATCACTCAACGTAACCTGTACAGATCTGCTACGAGGTGATTCATGTATGCTATGGAAGTTGTTCATATATGTTATATTATAAACATAGCACATACCTAAATGTACCAAAACTGTGACTCTAAAACTGATGCATACTGAAATATTTTTCATGTTAAAAAGCAACATGACTTGCAGTGAAGCACATGCAAAGGATGGCAACTCCTGCATTGCTTCACATGTTTGATTTTTATAGTGATGGACTTCAGAGAATAATGACATGACTACTATTTTTAAGATTTTCTCCTAAATTGGCAAGTTATGAGTGACTTTTAGCCTTAAGATGTTTTGTGAATATGGGCCTTTGAACTGTTTACTCAAGTAGCTTATCAGATTCTCTCTTAAAATTGTGGAACTTTTTTCTAAAGTAGCCCAATTGTTTTTTGTTTTTGTTTTTTTACATATAACTATACATTTAAACCTTTAACTGTCAGCATTCCCTCAGTGGGATGCCTAAATTCACTTCACCATATTACAAATAAATCCTAATCTAATCATGACAAACTATATATCGTTGGAAAGGTCAAAGACTGCTAAATAGATATGTTACATCTGTTTCGTGTTACAAATTGTGTAGGAAAAGTAATAATTACTTTATGTCAAGAGTGCACCTCAAAAAAAATCGATCTCATAACAGGAGTTCTGACCTTTGTCACAAAAAGACTTTCTTCATTGCATTTTTCGTTGCATCACACTTTAGAAATCATAAGAAATTATATATCAGTTGAAAACTTCAAATCTCAAAATGTATCCTTTGAAAAACATTTTACCATGTAAAATAATCAAAAATCATATTACAAAATGTTTTTTGTTCATGAATTACACAAATTTAAGTTTGTTAGTGCTTTTTACGTCTATTTTCAAAAATGGGAGCGACAGTTAAAGGGCTAAACTGTCTTTTCTGCATTTTAGACTAATTCTAGCTCATGCTAGACGCTTTATCATTGTTTTTAAATAATAAACAATTGTCTTAATTCATATATGACACCTATTTAGCTGGTTAATACAACACAAACAACAACATATTTCTTTGATAATAAACCTTTATTGCCTCAGACAGTAATTCCAGCTGCTGCAGTGGGACACATAGGTTTTGCTTGTGCAGAAAAGCATGAAGAAATGTTCAGTTTTAACACATTTTTATTTTAGAGGACAAGGGATTTGGAAGGATCAGGAAGCTGTCAAATTTTTCTTTATATTTTTTCATACAAGACAATATGAGTGGAGATATTTTATATTTGAGGCTTCTTGACATTTTGAAATATTTTTCATCTTAAAAAGCTATGTGACTTGCAGTGAAGCATATGCAAAGGATGGAAACTCTTGTATTACTTTGCACGTTTGATCTTCATGGTGATGGACTTCAGAGAATACAAGTTGTTCTTCCAGTAGTACCAGTTGACTCCATCAGTCATTATGCTACTTTCTTTCTCCCATAAATAGGGACCAGTGGGGTTTGTGTTATAACAACTGCCATACCAAAACGCTCCGTAATATTTCTTAGCGCAGTTGTCTTCTGAAGTGTCTTGGTCTTTGTCAAAAGTGGAGAACTTATTTCCACTGTGATAACTCAAAGAGTCACCTGCAGAAAAGAAAAACTTTCATTATAGACCACTTTGTTTTGGACATCTAAAATAAAATGCTTTTCTTTTTAAAAATAAATTATATAGGTTTTATGAAAAAGAATTAGCTTAAATATTATGGTTTAAATGTCAATTTAAAACATTACTATCATTTTATTTGCCTAAATTCTTCATTATGGAAAAATAAACCAACTGTAGTTTGTTTTACCTGCTCCTCCATTTACAAAGCTGCTCACATGCAGTTTGTACCCATCAGCCTCAGAGCCCACAGAGAAGAACTTGTACACAGCATAAGCCTTCCGCCCTTCAAAGTCCTCCAAATCCACTCTGAGTTTATACTGATGCCTGCGTGTCAGCTGGTGAATAAACTCCAAACCTGTTAAAAAAACAAAACTCCTCAGTAACGAATATAATCTGCATTTATACTGCCTTCCTGATTAAATGTCCATGTTTCATGACTGTTCAGCCTTTCTCAGTGTGCCTTTTTAAGCCCAAAATGTCACAAAAACACTCACCCAGCCAGTATTCATCCTTTTTATTACCAAAACCCCATTTATAACTCTCCCACGGCCTATAGAAATTCACCTCGCCATCCATTCGCCTGAGAATCACCTGAAACATTCAGAAATCATTCACTTTCACAAGTCCCATCATTTCATGTCATTCATTGTTTTAAAGGATGTTTAAGGTGTTTAATAAAAATGTATTATTATTTTAAAAAGAAAATAGTTTTAGAATAATAGCATTTTTGCGCTTTTTAATGTAGCACTTATTAGTCATTTATAAACACATAGTCATGTTTTGTAAATGATTAGTTCATCATTAACTAATTGTTTGTAAATGAACTTGTAATTGATTTGTAAATTAATTAACCAAACATACACAAATTGTTAGCATATCACTTATTAATCATTTGTGAATGTTTGTAAAAGATTATTTCATCATTAACTAATCACTTATAAATGACTTACAGCTGAATGTTATTATAAAGTGTTACCAAATATCCTTTTGCAAGATAAAACAAATTGAATTGCTTACTGTCCAGTATCCTTGGTCATTTAGTCCGCCGGAGACCATCTCACAGTAGACCTGCACCGGTCCATCTATTGTGCTGATGGTGTACACACCGCTGGCTCTGTATCCACTCGCATAAATATCAGAGCAGTCTTTGGCTTTGACCACATCTGTACCCATCAACACGGGAAACAGCGCAGACAAACACAGCAACACCTGAGAGACACAAACTCAAGATCTGAGCCTGATGTTTGACGTCTGACAAAATCACACTCACATTCTCACATACAGAAACTCACAATCATGTTTGTGATCATCGCTTCAGACGTCCAGCTCAGAGGATCAGGTGCACCTGAAATACAGTTCAGACGAATACAGTCATTTTCTTAGAGCATTGCACTGTGCATTGTGCATTCCGTCATTTTCTTAAGAAAGAAAAAAATATTTTCAAAATGACCAGAATCAAACTCACCATATGTGATAGAAAATCTTCTGAATGTTTAGTTGACAGATGCGTCTTTAAATATGTTTCTGATCATCAGGATCCTCCTCTTTATCTGCCATTTACAAAAAAAATAAATAAATTCAGATCTTCATAGAACAGTCATGGGTTTGATGCCATAAAAGGACAAATGTATTTCAACATTGATTTTATCTGATTACAACAACTCTTCAAAAAAAAAAAAAAAAGTTAAAGGGCTAGTTCACCCAAAAATGAAAATTTTATCATTTATTTACCCTCATGTTGTTCCAAACCTGCATGAGATTCTTTCTTCTGTTGAAGATAAAATAAGACCAAGACCAAACAGAGTTGTCCCTTTAAGAAAGCCCTTATTATTTATTCATTTATAATTCAGTTAAAGATTTTCTTATTTTAAGGTGTTTGTTGACTTTTCTTGATGACTTTTAAGATATGCAGAAATAGGCAGGGGCTCATAATGATATCTCAACATTACAAAGTTACAGTTTTTAAGAAAATTTTCCCTTGGTTATGGAAGGAAATTAATAAAGAAACATTGCATTTTATCATTTTCCAAACATTATGAGAATGTTACTTTTAAATGTTCTCCGAACATTCTAACAAGTATAAAGTTAAAAAAGAAATAATAAAAAAAAGACATATTAGATGAATGTTCAGCTAAAATGATTGAGGAAAGAAATGTTCCAAGAACGATGTATAGCTATTTTTTTACACATTATTAAAGAGCAGAGAACTTTGAACAAACATTCTACTTAACATTTGTTTATAACTTTGAGAGAATCTTGACAGAATGTTCTGAGACTGTTCCCTGTTAAACAGTAAAATATAAACACCAAAACAGTAAATATTAAGTAAAAAAAGTTTTGTATTTCTCATTTTTCATACTTGCATTGTATTATATAAGCTGTATCTCCACTGTTTACATGTTAATTACTAAAGTTTTCTAAAGATGCAAGTGATTTGAGCGGGTGCAAAACAAAGCGAATTGAACAAACTTCTCCTTCTGTAACAGTGACTCACTGAAAAATAATCAAGATAGGTTCACCACCGCTAGAATACTCGCATGATGAACCTGAAGCACAACAATGACTCCACTTTTTCATAACAGATGTTTTGAAATTCTTCCAGTGTCTTGAAATGTTGACAGTCATGAATTAACTGCTGAAAATACGTTAGGTCTATTTAACAGAAACACGGCAGACCAAACCAGACCCTAGTGAAAAGAGTCCAGACTATCGCAATCAAGCAACCTGATCTCTCAATTCGTCAGTACTGGCCTGTTAGACACACTATGGCTGTGCAAGATGGCATATTACTGGTATCAGGTTGAACCTTGAGATTCTGCAGAAACTACATCTCTCACACCAAGGAATGCAAAATCCTTGCACAAAAGCACATGCCAGAACATTTCTGTATTAGCCTTGTAAGAGCCATTATGTGGTATGTTTGTTGTAATTTTATTTTCTGCCACTGGGCGGAGTGTGAGCCTCAATGAATATATAGGTAGCCAGAGAGTAAGAGAAGTCAGGCGTATAATGGAGGGAAGCACAATTTTTTGACTGTGTCAAGAGGTGAACACATGTGCAGAAGAACTCTTGAGGTAAAAATTATATTTATGAGCTGTGTGATGGACAAACCTGACAAAGCAGTATTTGGATGGACACTTTTCTTGTCTTGGATATGAGCAGCATTTTGTTGCTAGTGTTATTATTTTTAAATGTAACAGTTATTGTAACTTATCGTTTTATTATATCATATTTTCTTTGATTTACTTTTCAGACATCTTCGCTTGTATGAAAACCTGTAGCGTGAGAGAAATCATTGCATTTGAATTTGCATTCATAGTGTTGCTGACATATCTGCGATTAAAATATGAAAACATTCGTAAGTCTGTATAGAAGTACTTTCTTAATTAATAAATAAGGCCTATTTTGCTGGTTAATAAAAAAAAAATGTAAATAGTGTTTTGATAAATCAACTATTATTTATTCAGACAGATGTAATTCCAGCTGCTGCAGTGGGACAGGTTTTTCTGGTGAAGAAAAGCATGAAAAAATGTTTAATTTCAACACATTTTTATTTAAGAGGACAATGGGGTTTTTCAGGAACCTCTCAAATTCTTCTACAGAAGGCAGTATGAGTGAAGTTTGAGTATTGTTCACATTTTTAAGTATTTGTCATCATAAACAGTTGTTTTGGTACCATATGGGGCCCATGGACCACAAAACCAGTCGTAAGTCACTGGGGTATATTTGTCGCAACAGCCAAAAATAAATTGTATGGATTTTTATTTTATGCCAAAAATCATTAGGATATTCAGTAAAGATCATGTTCCATGAAGACATTTTGTAAATTTCCTACTGTAAATGTATCAAAATGTATTTTTTGATAAGTAATATGCATTGCTAGAACTTCATTTGGACAACTTTAAAGGCGATTTTCTCAATGTTGTTATTTTTTTGCACCCTCAGATTCCAGTTTTTCAAATTGTTGTATCTCAACCAAATATTGTCCTATCATAACAAACCACAGATTAATGGAAGCTTTTTTATTCAGCTTTCAGATGATGTATACATATCAATTTCCAAAAATGGACCCTTATGACTGGTTCTGTGGTTAAATAATGTTAAATAAGCTCTGCATACATACAGTTGTGGAAACGTGTACAAGCTGCGATGAAGCATATGTAAAGGATGGAACCCCTGCTCTACTTCACACGTCTGATCTTCATGGTGATGGACTTCAGAGGATTATAGTTGTGCTTCCAGTAGTACCAGTTGGCTCCATGAGTCATTTCTGTACCTTCTTTCTCCCACCAATAGGGACCAGTGGGGTTCGTGGAAGAACAAGAGCGGTACCAAAACCCTCCTTGTTGTATCCTAGCACAGTTCCCACTCCAAAGGTCTTGGTCTTTGTCAAAGGTGGTGAACTTCATTCCATTGTGAAAGCTCAAAGAGTCACCTGCAAAAAGGAGAAACTTTCATTGTAGAACTTTCATTTAGACATCTAAAATCAAATGACTTTAAAAATAATAATAATAAAAGCATTAGTTTAAACATTATGGTTTTAAAGTCTTTTTACAAACACCTCATTACTATCATTTTATTTGCTTTAATAATTCATTATTGAAAATGAAACCTCTGTAGTTTGTTTTACCTGCTCCTCCGTTTACAAAGCCACTGACATGCAGTTTGTACCCATCAGCCTCAGAGTCCACAGAGAAAGACTCGTACAGAGCGTAAGCCTTCTGCCCTTCAAAGTCCTCCAAATCTACTCTGAGTTTATACTGATGTCTGCGTGTCAGCTGGTGGAGAAACTCTAAACCTGTTAAAAAACATGAAATGAAAGTGTTTAATAACAAATATAATCTGCATTTATACTGCAGTCCTGATTAAATGTCTATGTTTTCCATGTCTTTGATTGTTTAGTATTTCTATGTTTGCGTTTTTTTAAGCCCAAAAACGCTCACCATGCCAGAAATCGTGTTCTTTATTACCAAAACCCCATTTATAACTCTTCCACGGCCTGAAGAAATTCACCTCATCGTCTGTCCGCCTGAGAATCACCTGAAACATTCAGAAAACATTCATCGCATTATCACATCATTCATCTTATTTAAAGATGTTTAAGGTGCACAACCTTTCCCAAGCTATAAAGTGCACAAATAAAAGCACTGAATAATAGTTTATTAGAAATCGTTGTATCATTTACACTGGGGTGCATGTGATAATAAAATATCCTTTTGCAAGATTGAACAGTGAATTGCTTACAGTCCAGTGTCCTTGGTCATTTTGTTTATCAGAAACCATCTCACAGTAGGTCTGCACCGGTCCATCTATTGTGCTGATGTTGTACACACCACTGGTAGTATATCCACTCGCATAAATATCAGAGCAGTCTTTGACAAGAGATAAATTCAGTTTGGCCTCATCTGTGCCCATCAAAATGGGAAACAGCGCAGACAAACACAGCAACACCTGAGAGACACAAACTCAAGATCTGAGCCTGATGTTTGATCGTCTGACAAAATCACACTCACATTCTCACATACAGAAACTCACAATCATGTTTGCGATCATCGCTTCAGACGTCCAGCTCAGAGAAGCACACCAGCTCAGGTGCACCTACAGTTCAGACAAATAAAATCAATTTGTTAATATGTTGTCTATCATTTTCTGATAAAAGAAATATCGTTTTCCAAATGACGAGAATCAAACATACCGTTCGGGCTGAGAATCTTATGAATGTTCAGGCGAGGGATACATCTTTAAATATCTTTCTGATTGTCAGGATCCTCCTCTTTATCTTACATTTAACAAAAAAAAAAAAAAAATCAACTCTTCATAGGACAGTCATGGGTTCAATGCTGTAAAAGGAAACGTTTTTGTCCATTTGGCAACCTTCTTTATTATCATCAGAAGAACTAGAAAGGAAATATATTTCAACGTTGATTTTATGTGATTGCGACAAACCCCTCATGAAAAAAGTTAAAGGGCTAGTTCACCTAAAAATAATTTGGTAGCCAGTAAAACTATCCCTTTAAAGGAATAGTTCACCCAAAAATTAAAATTTCCCCATGAATTACTTGCCCTCAAGCCATCCTAGACCTTTGCCAGAAGTCAGTGATTTGAGTTTATAACTGTAAAAATAGAAAAATAGAATGTTTTTGTTATAAAATCCCATGGATCTGCTTCAGAAGACATGTGTTATCCCCCCGGAGACGTATAGGTTAGTTTTATGACGGATTTATGCACTTTTTGGAGCTTCAAAATATCAGCCACTATCCAACATCATTATAAAGCTTGGAAGAACCAGGATACATTTTAAAACAACTCTGACTGTGTTTGTCTGGAAGAAGAAAGTCATATACACCTAGGATGGCTTGAGGGTAAGTAAATCATGGGGAAATTTTCATTTTTGGGTGAGCTATTCCTTTAAGAAAGCCCCTGTTGTTCTGTCTTTATCATATGCAGACATTAAAAAAAAAAAAATCATTAGCATGATGTTGGTGAACATAATTGAACATCAATGCTTAAAGAGGCAGGGGCTTATAATGTTATCTCAACATTCAAAAACTTAGTTTTTAAGCATTTTTTTCCCCTTGGAAATTACTAAAGAAACATTCTATAATTTTCTCTAATTCTAAAACAAGTATAAGATTCAAAAAAAAAAAAAAAAAAAAAAAAAACATTAGATGAATATTCAGCTAAAATGATTCAGGAAAGAAATCTTCCAAGAACGATATATAGTTAAATGTTTTCTACACATTAAAGAGCAGAGACCTTTGAGAGAATCTTTCCAGGATGTTCTGAGAACAAGTGTTTTCAACTAACAGTGCATTTACTTTTGTCAGTTTTGTATTTCTCGTTTGTCATCACTAGATTGTACTATATAAGCTGTATCTCCATTGTTAATTACTAAAATTTACTAAAGACGTGAGTGATTTGAGCGGGTGCAAAACAAAGTAAAATTAACTAACTACTTCTTCTGTGACAGCTGACCCGTGACTCGGGTCAAAATGATCAAGGTCGCTGGCGCAACAAATGTGAAGCACAACAATGACTCCACATTTTCATAACACATGTTTTGAAATTCTTACAGTGTTGACATTCCTGACCTCATGTCAAAGTACACTAGGTAGTCATGAATTATCTAGTGAAAATATGTTAGGTCTATTTAACAGAAACACGGCAGACCAAACGAGACCCTAGTGAGAAGAGTCCAGACTATTGCAATCAAGCAACCTGATCTCTCAGTTCATCAGTACTGGCCTGTTAGACACACTATGGCTGTGCAAGATGGCATATATTTTTATTTTTTTTATATTATTTATTATATATATTATATATATATAATTTTTAGTTTTATTATATAATTCTTTCTTGAGTTATAGATTTACATTTCAGACATCTTCGCTTGTATTAAAACTAGAGGTGTAAAAATTAGTGCATTAACACAGGTGATTTATTTATTTATTTTTCATATTAACATGCCAAAAATGTTGTAAAATGTGCAATTAATGCATGGGCCGGGCTAGGTTTGGCCACCCCACTTGCAAGTGCTTTTATTTAGATGGTGTTTATTTAGATGCTCAGAGTGTCTTTATGAGCAAACGGGAGACTTTTCAGACTTGCGCAGAAACGGTGATGAAGAGCTTCAGTAGAACATCAGTGAACTGCGGTCAGATGAGATGGTGTCAGGCCATATGTCGGTAAAAACGAATTTACCTGTCCTGTCAGCCGTTATACTGTGCTCGTGGCGCGCGCTCTTCAAGTGCATGACCAAATGTGCCGGCGTGCACTGTAGGCCTATATTAAAGCGCTGTATCATATTCAAACAAAAATTAAACTGCATGCATGTGATGTTGTAGTTATGTCGTTAGTTAAGACATAAATTTACAAAAAAGGCGATTTAAGCTGCCTTACAACAGTGCATGTAAGTATTGTTATTTATAAGTCGCATTTAAAGCAGTAACTTCAGCTTTAAAAGTAACAGTAGCCAAAATATCCTAATAACCTGCTGCTGTTATGTCTGTTAATCAAAGAACAAAATTAACAACGTCTTTTGTTTTAAGCTTTATTTTTATATAATTTAGAATTTTATATAATTTAGTGATTAATAACTTTATATATATATATATATATATATATATATATATACATATATATATATATATATATATACATATATATATATATATATATATATTATAATGAATTGCAATTTATTTCAGGAAAAATGTACGATTAATTTTTTATAATTTTTTTTTTTTTTAATTGATTGACACCACTATTTAAAACCTGTAGCGTAAGAGAAATCATTGAATTTGCATTCATAGTGTTGCTGATATATCTTCAATTAAAATATTGGCAACTAAATATGTAAAAATTCACAAGTCTGTATATAAGTACTTTTCTAAATTATAAATAAGACCTATTTAGTTGGTTAATAATAAAAATAAAAAAAAAACTTTAAATTCTTCAGACAGATGTAGTTACAGCTGCTGCAGTGGGACACAGAGGTTTTGCTGGTGAAGAAAAGCATGAAGAAATGTTGCAAGGATGGAAAACCCTGCTCTACTTCAAATGTCTGATCATCATGGTGATGGACTTCAGAGTTTACCAGCTGCTCTTCCAGTAGTACCAGGTGGTACTACCTTTCTCCCACAAATAGTGACCAGTGGGGTCTGTTTTATAACAACTGTTGTACCAAAACCCTCATTTAAAAAGTATTTAATAGCGCAGTTGTCTCCTGAATTATCTTGGTCAAAGGTGGAGAACTTCATTCCATTGTGGTAACTCAAAGAGTCACCTGCAGAAAGTAGAAGCATTAATTATAGAGGCACTTTAATTTGGACGTCTATAATAAAAATAAAATAACTTTTATTAAAAGCAATCATTTAAACATTATAATTTAAGGCATTCCTTAAAAACTAATTGTGCTTGCTTGAAGTCATTACAGTCACACATTCGAAAATTGGAAAATGAAATGAGAACAGTTTGATTCACCTGCTCCTCCATTTACAAAACTGCTCACCAGTGTTGGGCAAAGTTACTTTTAAAAGTAACATACAATATACAAAACATACCCTAAAGTAAGTACCTAATTACATTACTTTTGTGTTACTTTTGCAGTACTTTTTAAAACTGGGCAGGGCTTGCTTGTTTGTTTTTAATATAAAAAAAAGTTTGATTTTTAGCAAATGTAAAAGCCCGGCCCCTTTCACACCAAAAAGTGAAATTTATAAGCCTAAGGCTAAATTCAGTAAAACTGTAGGAGAAGGAAGTTCAGCACAAATGCTAGTTAATCTAAAGTAGGTTTTGCTTTTTGATTAAATTGGATCAAAGAAGGTCAGCAGCAAAGACTTTGGTTAATAAAATGAAATACATAAATGAAACAAAATATCTCAGATATTTTCTTGTAAATGAAAAAGTAATGCATTATTTTACTAGATTCTAGTTAGTTGTCCATGTTTTCAGTGTCTTTGATTGTTAATTCTTTCTTTTTGTTTACATTTTTAGCCCAAATGTCACAATCCAGCCAGTATTCGCCGCCTTTATTACCAAAACCCCATTTATAACTCTTCCACAGCCTAGTTTGGTTCTGCAAGCAAAATATCTCTCTGGTGACATTCCAAGTAACACATTTAGGTTATTAAAACATTGTGGCAACATTGTTTTGAAATGTTTCTGAAACATTGAAATGTCCAGATTTCTTGGAGTAATTGTAAACTTAATTAAAGGTTACAAAAACATTTCTTACAGTGCTCTACTAAACTTTTGAGCCAAAATATTACATTATTTGAACATCTGTTTTTAATATTATAAGAATGTTAAAATGTTTCTTGTTGTGAGTAGAATGTTATTGAAGTTACAAAAATGTTTCCTAGAATGTTTATCAAGTGAAAATCAACACTTAGACTGTTTTCT
Organism: Cirrhinus molitorella; assembly: GCA_033026305.1. NCBI lineage: Eukaryota > Metazoa > Chordata > Actinopteri > Cypriniformes > Cyprinidae > Cirrhinus > Cirrhinus molitorella. The sequence goes on from CM065129.1 coordinate 36,893,377, forward strand.
CTCAATGTTATGAGAACATATATTAAATATTAATAAAGTTATAAGAATGTTATAAACAGTTCTTTTGTCCTAATATTTTAAAAACATTAATGAAAGTTGTAAGAGCATTCCCTATTAGCTGAAAAATGACATACCAGAGGTAGTTCCCAATAAAATGTTATCAGCATCAACAAAACCCATCTTTTCACTGCAAACATGGCATTTATGTTTATTTACTCAGACTGTTTAATGCTGCTCAAATGTGGCATAAATGTATTTATACAACAATTGCATAATGCCATGAAATTAATGTAGTTTAAAACATATATATAAAGTAATAAAATATAAATTACGAAAATGACAAAAACTAAGTTTAAGGTTGCTCTGATGCCTCTAAATTATTTACCAAAGCAGCATCACACTGTAACAAATCGCTGTAGTTTCTACAGCAACATTTTACAGGAATTTCCTGTTTTAACATTTTACAAGTTTTTACTGTAGTTCACAATGCATTATGGGTAAAACAAAGTATTACAGCTGTTAACAGTATATTTTCATTTAAACTGTAATTGAATTTACAGGCAGGAGGTGTTGCCACTGTATATCATGTGTTTCACAGTAATTTATTGTGAAATGGCATTATGGGATTGCGCGGGTGTATTTAGGTTTGAAATGGACGTGAACACTGAAGAGACATCATTCAAAATTGTTGGTAAGTTCACGTAAATCATTAAAATACAGTAAAATATTAAACTACCATATTATGCATGAGCATAGTGATATCTGGTATAAGCGACTGCTATTTCAAACATAACAGATGTTATTATTATTTTTATTTTACAACAGTATCATTAAGACATGTAGCAAAGTATAAAGATCAATTGTTTACATTGTTATTTCAAACGTTACGTTTGGTAGTTATTAACTGTAAGATATTTGTTTCAGGCGACAAGAGCAAGAGGCAGAAAAAGCGCAACGGGTCTTGTCATAATGCTGTGCTGCAAGGTGGTGAGAGGAATCTTAAACGAACTTAAAGGTAAAAAACAATTAAAAACGTACATGCTGTCCATTTTATCATGGATGCGTGCTAAAGTGTTTTAAAGTGCTGTTAATTGAACGCGACACTAAAGTGCTTGTGAAAGAAAATTATGTTACATAATAAACGCGTAACATATTTGCTGCCAGTTTAGAAAGTATGGTTGGATGATGCGAATTTCTAGTTTATTTCGCCAGTTTATACTTCTTACTAAGGGCACGTCAAGGTAGTGTTTAACATAATACCCGCGTTATATCTGAGTTGAATGTGCAGCAGTTAGGTGCCTGTGATTGCCTGATATTTCGACCAGAAACCTTTCATAACTGTAGCCCATGTAATTAAATTTCTATTTTTAGTTCACTTTTCTCATGTAGTATCGTGTAATGGTGCTTGCTTAGTATGTTATTTTGTATGTTACGCAGGTTCTTTAGGAATGTTTGTTTCAGGCGCGAGGCGAGCACGCCATAGCGGGTCAACTTCAGGGTGGTGAGACAAACGAGATGCACCAACAAAAACATCATACAGGACATTTTATGTTTGCGCGCTGCTATAGTTTGTTGCAGTTTTGTTAAAGTATTTTAGAGGATTGCTGTTAAATGAACGTGACTTTTACATGGAAGTGCTTCTGACGAACGTTAACGTTGCACGATAAATGCGTATTTTCTCTAATCTCAGAAAATAAGATGTTAACATGGTTGGATGCTGCGATTTTCTAGTTTATTTCGTCAGTTTATTTTCCTTATTAAGGTAGTGTTTAACATATTTCCTGTGTCATACTTAAGTTAATGTGTAGCAATTTGATGCCTGTTGTTGCCTGTTATTTCGACTAGAAACATTAATAACATTAGCCAACATAGTCAGATGTAATTAATTTTCCGGTTTGTAGTTCACTTTTCACATGTAAAACCTGAAGAAACCTGAAGCACTCATTCTTCAGGCTGATGTAAAGCCATATAGCGTGCTTTATTATTAAAAACATCATCTCATATATTTAAATATAATGTGGTACAACATGTTTTCTCATTTCTTGTAGGTACCTGCAACAGTAGCTGATGTTGAAAAAAGTTTCACTCTTCCAGACTTTCCAAGACTGTTCGTCCTAGGTAGTGAACAATGTTTTTGAAATCTGTTGTAATTGTTCAATAAATGCTGACTGTTGTATTTTCTCTTACATTTTATATTTCTTTTTCAATTTTTTTTTAGGCGAAATCCTCACTGCAACTGGTGCTGAGTATTGAAGGTCAGGTGATTGTGAATCCACACCCCAACATTGTGGCTGGATTTGCAGCTTTGTTTGCATCTTACTACAACTTCAACCTGGTTTACCAGGAGGAGGCATCCTCCACACTTGAATTTGTTCAAAGGTAATTATATTTAAATAGGTAGCTCTTTATTTTATAGCAGTGTTTCTCAACCAGGGGGATGGGACCCTCAACATATTTCCAAGGAGGTTTAAGATGACTTACAGTTATTCAGAATAAGACAAAACAGCTAAAACAACCAAATATCAAGATATTTCTTATTGTTTGGTTGTTTTTGTAACAAATTTACATTGTGTAGACATGCCAAGCTATAGTATATTTTATTTGGTAGAAATAAGCCTTTTGATATTGTTGTGGACAATAGGTTGAAAAGCGAAAAGGTTGAGAACCACTGTTTTAAAATATGTGTACTTTCCTGGTGTATATGTTGTATTTATAGATAAATATGTGGTAACATAAGGTTCTTACTTTAGAATATGGACACGTTAATTAAAAGAGACCATTACTGTACTTACCTATGGTATACAATATCTCACAAAAGTGAGTATACCTCTTACATTTCAGCAATCATTTTATTGTATCCTCTCAATGGATAATCCTATAGAAATTAAATTTGAATATATTTTAGAGTAGTCAATGTGCAGCTTGTATAGCAGTATAGATTTGCTGCCCTCTGAAGATAACTTAACATACAGCCATTATTGTCAAAATAGCTGGCAACAAGTGAGTAAACCTTATCCTATAACAGATGTGTGTTGTTTAACCATGGAAAGCCACATGTCCTATTCATCATGTTCATGTTTTTGTCTGCTTGACAGGACCATACAAATTTGTGTTAGTGGTGTCAGTTAAAATTTGGTGCTTTGAGTACAATTCTTTCATACTGACCACTAGATGTTCAACATGGCACCTCATAGCAAAGAACTCTCTGAGGATTTGAGAATTAGAATTGTTGCTCTCCACAAAGATAGCCTAGGCTACAAAAAGATCGGATTACACTTGGAACAAGCCTCACAAGGGTTGATCAAAGTAGTTGAGTCTAGGGCTGTGCGATATTTGGACGCAAATTATCATGCGTATCTCGTCAGTAATGCCGGTTCTGTGATTAGTCGTAAATCTCATTCACGTGTTCATTCATGCAGCCGCGTTTACTACACAGAGCCGTAGTTCACTGACAAGCTACGCAAATATCGCCTTCATTATCGCAGGCGATATATATCGATTATGCACGCAAAACTGCGTAGCTCATCAGTGAACTACGGCTCTGTGTAGTAAACGCGGTTGCATGACACGTGAATGAGATTTACGACTAATCACAGAACTGGCATTACTGACGAGATGCGCGTGATATCGCGTCCGATTATCTGCACAGCCCTAGTTGAGTCCTTGTCCTTTGAGTCAGGTGCAGAAGCTGGCTTCAAAAACCAGACGCATAAGTGCTGTCTGCATTGCTTTAGAGGTTGCAGAAGTTTAAGGTCCGATCGTCAGTGCTCAGACCACATGCAGCACACTGCAACAAGTCGCTTTGTATAGCCATTGCCACACATGCTGTACACCATCTGAGCCAAACAAGTTTACTGTATCTTCGTGTCATCAAACAACGTGATATGGTTTCAGTAATTCATGCTGTTGGCCAGATTGTCTTCAGTAAACATTTCCAGGCTTTCTTGTAAGCCAGCTTCAGAAGAGGCTTCCTTGTGTAACAACGACCAAGCAAACTGACTTGTTGCAGTGTGCTGCATGTGGTCTGAGCATTGACAGGCTGACGTTCCATTTCTGCAACCTCTAAAGCAATGCAGGCAGCACTCATGCATCTGTTTTGTGAAGCCAGCTTTTGCACCTGACTCAAAGGACAAGGATTCAACTTTTTTGATAAACCTTGTGAGGCTTGTTCCAAGTGTAACCTGCCTTGGAAAACCTCTGTATGACCCAGGCCACTGTACTGTAACTCAGTTTCAGGGAGTTTTCAATCTTCTTATAGCCTAAGCCATCTTTGTGTAGAGCAACCATTATAATTCTCAAATCCTCAGAGAATTCTTTGCTACGAGGAGCCATGTTGAACATCCAGTGTTCAGTATAAGAGAATTGTGCTCAAAGCACCAAATTTTAACTGCTCTAATACAAGATACATAAATTTATATGGTGCTGTCAAGCTGAGAAAAATGTGAACATGATGAATAGAATTTTTTTAACATACTCACTTTGGTGTACTCCCTTTTGTTGCCAGCCATTTTGACAATAATGGCTATGTGTTCAGTTATTTTCAGAGGACAGGACTTCTATACTGCTATTTAAGCAGCACATTGACTACTTCAAAATGTATCTAAATTAAATTTCTGTGGGATTATCCATTGAGAAGATACACTAAAATGATTGCTGAAATATGAGGGGAGTACTCATTTTGTGAGATGCTGTATATACGTGGTAGTTATTTTGTAATTACAAATAAAAAAAACGGTCAATATAAATCACATACTTACAATTTATGTATACTGTAACTAAAAACAAATACAACTGTACTTACAAATCTATGCACAATGTAAGTAAATAACGAAAACTAAAGTTTTTGATATTCTTCATATTCTTTGTGGTCAGTTCACAGCAGTGATACAAATTATAAGAATTTTATTCAAAAAGGTTTATGGGCATTTTTACCTTTTATAAAGCAATTTTATTTTTTCTAAAATTGTGCATCTTTTGAGTCTCTTACATTTAGTCAGTTAGGATAGGTAGGTTAGGTAATTATAATAATACTACATTTAGGCTGTTACTAAACAAATAAAATCAGTATTAACAAAATTCAAAACACTACTATTCTTACAAATGTTATACAGATGTGTAGTACTTACAGTGCATATGTCCAAACTTGGTATTGTCAACATACACGTAATTATCTTTTCATGAACTGTCAGAAATTAAAAAGATGTAAGGTATTGTGATGACACCATGATGCAATGTATATAAACCATTGGTATGTACAGTAATGGTCTTTTTTAATTGCTCTATTTATACTCCAAAGTACGTACATTGTTACCACTCATTTATCTGTAATTATGTATTTACACCATATACAGGTCCTTCTCAAAAAGTTAGCATATTGTGATAAAGTTCATTATTTTCTGTAATGTACTGATAAACATTAGACTTTCATATATTTTAGATTCATTACACACAACTCGAAGTAGTTCAAGCCTTTTATTGTTTTTATATTGATGATTTTGGCATACAGCTTATTATTAAATTAAATTCCTATCTCAAAAAATTAGCATATTTCATCTGACCAATAAAAGAAAAGTGTTTTTAATACAAAAAAAGTCAACCTTCAAATAATTATGTTCAGTTATGCACTCAATACTTGGTCGGGAATCCTTTTGCAGAAATGACTGCTTCAATGCGGCGTGGCATGGAGGCAATCAGCCTGTGGCACTGCTGAGGTGTTATGGAGGCCCAGGATGCTTCGATAGCGGCCTTAAGCTCATCCAGAGTGTTGGGTCTTGCGTCTCTCAACTTTCTCTTCACAATATCCCACAGATTCTCTATGGGGTTCAGGTCAGGAGAGTTGGCAGGCCAATTGAGCACAGTAATACCATGGTCAGTAAACCATTTACCAGTGGTTTTGGCACTGTGAGCAGGTGCCAGGTCGTGCTGAAAAATGAAATCTTCATCTCCATAAAGCTTTTTAGCAGATGGAAGCATGAAGTGCTCCAAAATCTCCTGATAGCTAGCTGCATTGACCCTGCCCTTGATAAAACACAGTGGACCAACACCAGCAGCTGACATGGCACCCCAGACCATCACTGACTGTGGGTACTTGACACTGGACTTCAGGCATTTTGGCATTTCCCTCTCCCCAGTCTTCCTCCAGACTCTGGCACCTTGATTTCCGAATGACATGCAAAATTTGCTTTCATCCGAAAAAAGTACTTTGGACCACTGAGCAACAGTCCAGTGCTGCTTCTCTGTAGCCCAGGTCAGGCGCTTCTGCCACTGTTTCTGGTTCAAAAGTGGCTTGACCTGGGGAATGCGGCACCTGTAGCCCATTTCCTGCACACGCCTGTACACGGTGGCTCTGGATGTTTCTACTCCAGATTCAGTCCACTGCTTCCGCAGGTCCCCCTCTCGTTGTGCAGCGTTTTCTGCCACACTTTTTCCTTCCCACAGACTTCCCACTGAGGTGCCTTGATACAGCACTCTGGGAACAGCCTATTCGTTCAGAAATTTCTTTCTGTGTCTTACCCTCTTGCTTGAGGGTGTCAATGATGGCCTTCTGGACAGCAGTCAGGTCGGCAGTCTTACCCATGATTGCGGTTTTGAGTAATGAACCAGGCTGGGAGTTTTTAAAAGCCTCAGGAATCTTTTGCAGGTATTTAGAGTTAATTAGTTGATTCAGATGATTAGGTTAATAGCTCGTTTAGAGAACCTTTTCATGATATGCTAATTATTTGAGATAGGAATTTTGGGTTTTCATGAGCTGTATGCCAAAATCATCAATATTAAAACAAAAAAAAGGCTTGAACTACTTCAGTTGTGTGTAATGAATCTAAAATATATGAAAGTCTAATGTTTATCAGTACATTACAGAAAATAATGAACTTTATCACAATATGCTAATTTTTTGAGAAGGACCTGTATATACCAGGAAAGTACACATGCTACCATATGATATTTAAATGTTAATATGTACATGTATATTCTAAAAATTGATTGAAAATTAAAAAATAATTTATTGAAAATGTTGCTTGTTCTTTGTTCAGATGTGTTGTTGGAATCAACCCTCCCACTGGCACCAAGACAGCCACAACAAAGGTTGGAGGCAAAAAAAGTGGGAAAGCCTCTGAGAAGAGAAACAACACTGTCAACCCTCATGTGTGTACTCTTCTCAGAAAATTAATGGACTTTGAATGGTTACACATGTAAGTTCTTGTTCATGTATTAAGACCAAAACATGCTTTAAACAGGCCAGTTATGTGAAAGAACACTTGTGTTTCTAGATGTACAAGTTATGTTATGTTCCAACACAGATTCAACAAGATCTTAAATGTAACACAAACCTTTAGATGTTTTATAGATGCCATTGTTTTAGATAGAATATTCAGGATTGAGTGGAAGATTTGCTGAAACAGCAGCATTTGTTTGATAATGTTGCATATCATAAAAACAAGTTTGTTCAGAAAAAGCTTTTTTCAAGAAAAGCTAAAGAAAAGATAATATCTGTGTTTTAACAGATATTTTTGTGACACATTTTAAGTTTTATTAAGGAATGGAAAATGTTAAACCAGTAAAAGTACTTTGCTGTCAGTTTTAATAAACATTGTTCTTGAAGCAGCTTTGATTTTGGTTTCATTATTTTGTAAATTACATTTCATTCAGTTTTCATTCTCATGTATTCACAGGAATATATTGGTAAATAATATATTACAGTGTAATGTAAAAATAATTCTTTACAGCATTTTAATGTAAAACTATTACAATATCATCTTGGGTTTTGGGGAATTTACAGGATTTTATTGGCAACTCTAGTTGCCAACTAAATACTGTAATTTATTGGAATTACAAAAAAATACTGTAACTCATAATACAAGTTTAATTCTATATCACTGTAAAACAAACAACAAAGTACTGTATTTTACAAACAACAATTAACTGTAAATTGCTTTACAGTATAATGCTGCAATACATTTTACAGCAATTAATAACATTTTTACAGAACTTTACTGGCAACTTTTTTGCCAGCTAAATCCTGTAAATTCTACAGTACATTTTTTACAGTGCAGAACTGCACTGCTTTTAATACTGGGGTTCAGAGCAGGCATATCAGATGTTATAAATATAAAAACAGGAACTTTCTAATTAAAAAAATAAAAATAAAAAAAAAAAACAGGAACCTACAGAGGGCTGCAAGACAAAAAAAAAAAATCATTATTGTTGATTAGTGATATTGCAGTCATGATTTTTTATCTCAAGTTTTTGACAGAAGTGCTTCCATCCAACCTCTGCAGCAGGGGCAGCAATAAAGGAGGCAGCAATAAATAAATTGCAGCAGGGGCAGCAATAAATAAAATCACTTTCACTGACCTTTTTGTGGACCGCTCCCAGCTGGTGGAATGACCTACCCATCTCAATTCGATCAGCTGAGTCATTGGCCATCTGAAAACCCATCTTTTTCGCCAGAACTTGACCAATTGACATTAGCACTTTCCTACTCTTTTCAGATTTTCTATATATTTAAAAAAAAAAAAAAAAAAAAAAAACCTTGCAAGACCTATCATGTTTATCTAACTGAAATTTAACACAGCACTTATACACTGTTGCTCTCTTGTTGCGCTGATTGCTTCTATTGTAAGTTGCTTTGGATAAAAGCGTCTGCTAAATGACTAAATGTAAATGTAAATGTAAAGGGGCTGAAGCCCTGAATGTTTTCAGTAAAGCCCTGAATGTTTTTATTACCATGTCTTTTGTGCATCATGAGTTTTCATGTGCATTAAAATGTTTTTTTTATTAAACCAGCACTTAAACAACAAAATGCAGCTGCTTCAGGTACTGTATAACTTCATATAATACCTCATCATACCTCATATAATATCTCATCATCTGTCTAAATTAGGTTATTGTTACTGTAGCAACAAATGGCAGACTTTCTAGGACACGCACACATTTAGATTAAATGCGTGGTTTTCACGTGGACAGTGGCAGAAATTACAAAAAACTGTCAGGGCAAGAATTCAATGAAAAAATGTTATTGTTAAGTGATTTAAATCATAGAGAAAATTTTGTCTTTTTAGCTCTAGTTCTAAACAAAGCCATGTTGTGCCTCTCTGCACACTGCGTTGTTTCGGCGCTGAATGAATTGGCCTTTTTTTAATGCTTTTTTTTAAATCAATGATTCACTGACCCATTCATAAAAACAGTTTCTTACTTTTTCGAATGAATTTTTAAATCAATTGAATAAATGACAGCAACTTTTAGTCTTACATTTAAGTGTCATTCTATTTTTTTATTTCATATTTCCGTGTTTTAAAATTTATATTATATTATACATTATATTATTTATGCAATTTGTAAATGCAGTGTAAATGCATGCAGGAGCTCCTTAAAAATATGTGTAAGCTATAGAACCCTGTGTGTTTAATTATAGGCCTACTTGCTCTTTAAAAAAAATTAAGCCACTTATATAACTTGTACCTCCGGTTTCACAGACAAGGCTTAAGCCTAGTTCTAGACTAAAACGTAAGTCTGAGCTGTTTCAAATGAAAGAAACTTGCACTGACTGGTCTTAAAACATATCAGTGCCTTTGTTTAGTCTCAAGATGCACACCAGTAATGATTTTTTCTAAGGCACGTTTTTTTAAAAAAATACTTACTTCCTAATTGAACTATGGCCTAATCCTGGCTTAGGCAAAGCCCTATCTGTGAAACCGGGCCTTAAACATTTTATTTGAAGGACATCTGGGCTAAGCCCCAGATATCCACTCACCCTAAAACCGCCCCTGCTTTGCAGTGTAATTTTGGCATTAGTAGTTACATAAAGAACAAAACTATTATTTAAATTGAGAATGCATGACACAGAAAATGCGCAAAGAGCATAAATGCAATGCTGTAATAAAGGTTGTGCAAAAGGTACTGATAATCAGGAGCCACTAGTTTTACCAAGGTACATGTCCATAAACTGTAACATACTGCACACAGAGAGAGAGAGAGCGAGAGAGCAAAAGAGAGAGCGAGAGAGAGGTGTGTGTTGGTGGTGTGTGTATGAACAGCATGGCCAACATCGCGGTTCAGCGGATCAAACGGGAGTTTAAAGAGGTCCTGAAAAGCGAAGAGGTGCGTTTAACACCGACACACACGTGTGCGTTTTCACATGACAGCTGTCAATCATGCTGCATGTCTCACACATGTGCATTTAATCATGTGAGATGATGCGCGGATCAGCTGTGAATCACACACGGCACACATGCAGCTGACCCGAACCCGATGCTGCTGCGATTTGGCTCGAGCATTTAGAAAATTAGCATTAGATAATGTGTGCTTGATTTGTCAGATGGCCGGTTTGGGGGAATATCATGGGATGTTTGTCCCGTCCAGGCCGAACCGCATTGCTAAACGGGTCCAAACCCGCTGAACCGAGTCACATCACTGCTATAGGCTCTAAATGTGCTAATTTAACCGTATATAGAGCGCTTATTGTCTTAATACAGTGATTTGAAGTGCATTCCTGTGTGTTTATAATGTTTTTAATAAAGGCCTGTGTGTTTGAATGTGATTAGCCGCGTGCTAACTGCAGGCCAGCTAACTTAGCTGCATAAACACACACATTTAGTCTTAAAACATCGCATTTGACATTAAAACAATAATTGTTAGACTCGAGACAGTTAATTTTTGGGTTAATAAATGTAGACTGGCGGGTTTTAAAACTTTTATTAAAGTTTTACCGAGGTTGTTGTCTGATAGCATCGTATAGCAGTGGCAGAATCACGACGACGATAAAATTAAGGATTATTGTGATTGTACAAACACGCATTTTTATTGACACCCCCTGATTAATGTTTATACTGTAAATAACACGTTTGATAATGTACTATTGCGTGTATTGCTTGTTGTGTGAAACTTTAAACATTAAAACTTCAGCACCAATTCATTGAATTTATCATCTAAACCTCTGATTCTTATTTAAATATTAATTAAACTCAAATTATAGGTGTGCATATGTTTTAAAAAATACTGTAGTAAGCTGTCAATGTGATTTTGCGAAGTAGTCACAGCTGTCACTCACAAATAAGTGCTAAAAATACTAGTATTATGGTACCAAACCCATCATATAAAATCATGTTTTTTTGTTTGTTTGTTTTTTGTTTTGTTTTTTTGTTTTTTACACTTTTTGGTTTGTTTTTGCCGTTAAAATTTTAAAATTTAACATAGAATTTTAAGTTTGCAATCTTAGAAACCCAATCCAGATTTTTTTTTAGGCATTTCTGCTCTCATTTTGGCTCCGAATTATGTGCAGTGTGTTTCAAAATATAAAATATGTCACTTGTTGAATAATTGTTCTGACGTTTTATTTTCATAGACGAGTAAAAACCAAATCAAAGTGGACTTAGTGGATGAGAATTTCACAGAATTGAAGGGGGAGATCGCAGGACCGCCAGACACACCTTATGAAGGTCAGAGAAAAGATGTTGTTTCTGCAAACCTATACCATATCATTTCTGATTGCAAGGGTGTCTGCAGTATTTAATACATGCTTTATGAAGATTTAATTTTCAAACCATCTGCCATACACAGAGTCCAAATGATTTGCCAAACTTTTCGAATTGCAGAACTGCTAAAGTGCTTTTCTTTTCATCAGTTGTTAAATTGTATTTTGCTTTATATTTATGGAAAAAAAAAAAAAAAACATATTTGATCTCTCAAAGTTGTGAACAAACTTTTTTACAGTAACATTAGTAGAATGTTCCCTCAGAGTTACCTGGTCTTTAATAACGTTCTCAAAACTTAAGCAGAATAACATTTATTTCTCCTGCAACGTTTCAGTTAGACATTCATTTAAAGGATTAGTTAACTTTTTAGAACAAAAAAGTACAGATAATATTATTATTACCTTGTCATCCAAGACGTTCATGTCTTTCTTTCTTCAGAAGTAAATTGTTTTTTGAGGACAGTATTTCAGGATTTATCTTCATATAATGGACTTATATGGAAAAAGAAAAAGTAGCAACATTTAAAAATGTAAATTTTGGCATTTTGGAAGTTCAAACTTGGGGGCACAAGTTTGAACTTCCAAAATGCCAAAATTTAAATTTTTAAATGTTGCTACTTTTTAGAATGTTCAGAGAACATTTAAAAGTAACATGCTTATGTTATGTTTGTAAAATGTAATGGTGCAAAGAAAAAAAAAAATGTAAACTGTTAAAACATTCAGAAATACCAATGTTATAATTTAATGGCAATGTTAGCAAAATGTTCTTGGAACATATTTGTTATATGATGTTGATTTGAGATATTGCTTTGATTTTGGTCTATACTGTTTCATGATTCTTTTGCATGTCGGCTCTTGTTTTTTAGGTGGCAGATATCAGCTAGAAATTAAAATTCCAGAGACATATCCATTTAATCCTCCAAAGGTGAGTAACCAGACGATGATGTTCCTCATCTAAAGGACGATCTGCTGGGTCAAAATACTGGCTAATCTAGTTAAACTGGGTTTGTTGTTACAGACTCTTGCTCAGGACATGTGGTAACATTTGTGATATTAGTTCAAACAAATATACACAGGAGCCTTTGTTGTAGAAGTTCAGTAGCCTAAGTCAAGAAAGATGATTTAAAAAAATAAATAAAAACTATATTTATTTCACATGATGTACATTATGAACTTCATATTATATGAAATATATTTACATAGTATATAAAAACTTTCTATGATGTGCATTACACCTTAGGCCAGTGTTACTTTACTATCACTGATATAATATTATAGTTTTTGTTATTTTTTCTTATATTTGTAAACATGTCTTTATGTATTTCTTCATTTTATCTTAATTTTAGCTATTTTAGCACGGCAAGTTAAACTAAATGAAATGAGAAATGTTGTGTTTTTTAAATTATTTTTAATGTGTCTATAGTTTTTAGAATATTTTATTTATTTGTTTTAATTTACTTACTTTTAGTTATTTTAGTGCATCGAGTTAAACTAAATGGAACTGAGGAATGTTCCCTTGGCAACTAGCTGAAATAAAATAAGTTTCTTTGTAATTATTTTTATTACACTTAATGTTAGTTAACAGTTAATGTTAGTGACACAAATGTGTTTGCCATATTTTGATTTTAAAAAAGATTCCTGTGCAATGAACTGTCTTAACTCAGTTCTGGTTTAAAATCTAGATGAACTGAGAATCATTTTGTACTCGCATTGACTTCCTGAATTGAAACGAATCAAACTGTGATTCACTTCTATTGTTGACTGTGTGTTTTAAATGATACTCTGAGAATAAATATTCCACTTGTTTCGGCCGATGTTTTTCAGGTTCGGTTTATAACGAAGATCTGGCATCCTAACATCAGCTCAGTAACGGGTGCCATTTGTTTGGACATCCTGAAGGACCAGTGGTAAGATCTAAACACGCAGTAGAGATGTGATGCAAACAACAACAAGCGCTGGAACTGAAGCTGTGTGTGTTTCAGGGCGGCAGCGATGACCCTCCGAACAGTTTTACTGTCACTACAGGCCCTTCTGGCCGCAGCTGAACCAGATGATCCCCAGGACGCAGTAGTTGCCAATCAGGTAGATGTTCTGGGCTTATGTTGGAAATGTGCAACAAAAAGTGGTCATTTTAGTTGGATGTAATTTAAGGCCATAAAAGGTCTTAAATATCTTACATGGTGTAGCAAAAATCTTAGTTATCAGGAATTGTGATGCACCCTAATGTGATTTATTAAACTTCACAAGGCAAAATAATATTCATCAAGGATGCATTAAATTGATCAAAAGTGATGGTAAAGACATTTATAATGTAATAAAAGATTTTTTGTTTGAAATAAATGCTTGTACACTTTCTACTAATCTGTGAATCCTGAAAAATAAAATGTATCACGATTTCCACAAAATTATTTATCAGCAAAACTGTTTTGATAATTGATAATAATCAGAAATGTTTCGTGAGCAGCAAATCAGCATATTCAAATGATTTCTGAAGGATCATGTGTCACTGAAGTCTGCAGTAATGATGCTGAAAATTCAGCTTTGATCACAGCAATCAATTACATTTTAACAGACACATCACATGGAGAACACCTGTTTTGAATTGTAATAATATTTCACGTTTTTTACTGTATTTTTGATCAAACAAATGCAGCCTTGGTGAGCAGAAGAGACTTCTTTCAGAAACATGTACATGTATATACCAGCATAGTTTCACTTGTATGACTGACATGGCAAACATACAATTCAGAAATCTACTTGAAAAAGAGGTACCGACTATACCAGAAATTACTAGCTAATATAAATAAAGGTGTTTTAAGGCTTCATTGGTCATTTCCTGTTTTAACATTCTTTATTTCCTGTCTGGCAGTATAAACAGAACCCAGAGATGTTCAAACAGACGGCTCGACTCTGGTCACATGTTTACGCAGGAGCTCCCGTCTCCAGCCCAGACTACACACGCAAAATAGACAAACTCTGCGCTATGGGCTTTGATAAAGTGAGTAAATACACACACATTCACATCACATAAGTATGGAAGCTTCTTTTACTTTTCGGGGTTCAAGCGTTTTGTGCTAAAACCCTGTTGTAATTGTTAGATCATGGATCAGTGAACTCTTTTTCGCATTTTTTGAAAAACCACCTTTTGCGAACTAGTCACAGGTTCTTTGCCCGAATCGGAACCAAACCAGTGCAGAAAGATTCTCTGGAGAGTGAATATAAAATTGGCTATAACTGCGCAACCATTTGTCTTTTCAACATGTAAATCACTGTGCACGGTCTTGGTTTGAAGTGCCACACGTGACTTCAAGGACATTTGTGTATCTTAAAAAACAGGTGGGCCTGTTTGACTCATGGCCCCAAAGGTCTGAGAGAAATTTGAAAGAAATCACCCCCTGGGTGAACTCCTAGAACTCCTCATTCTGGACAACTTTGCCTCTAGAACCACTGCTGTCAATGTAAAAAACATAAATGTAAAAAGTACTTTTGCATACTAGGCCTAGGTTTTTTTGGTCTTGACTCTCTAGGCCAAAAATTATCAAAAAAGTTTGAAATTTGTGGAAATGTGCGAAATAATGCGTTCTGCAATTAGTTTTAGTTTTGATGTTCTCTTTTTCAAAGGTCTGAGAGAAATTTGAAAGAAATTTCTGCACATACATGTGATATTCATATTCTATGATAGAACTTATTATTCTGGGCAACTTTGCCTCTAGAACCACTGCTGTCAATGTAAAAAACGTAAATGTAAAAAGTACTTTTGCATACAAGTCCATACCAGTTTTTCGGGACAATCTGAAAAAAAAAAACACTGCAGTGCAATTCTCTTGACTCTCTAGGCCGAAAACTACGAAAAAAGTTTGGAAAGAAAAGGGGCCTGTCCAAATTTACCCAAAATCCTCGACCACAAGATCGGACCACAGCTGGCGCTATAACAGTCATAACTGTTAAAAAAAACATAATATTTCTATGGTAAATTACCTGAATTTGCCTAAAATACTTTTTAAAATAATTGATTTAGGTGGTTACAAGCTTGCTAAATAATGCCTTTCTTCATATATATATATATATATATATATATATATATATATATATATCAGATATATTTTTTCAAAGTTGAACTTGCATTAATTTTATATGGCTTGTGCGAGACACGAGTACAACGGTGATAGTTGTCCCTCGAAATGCGTAAAAAATAACGCATTCTGTTCTTAGTTTTAGTTTTGACTTAAACAACACATTCTCCACATTGATGTTCTCTTTTTCCACAATATTTTTAATGAACAACGCAGCAGCGCCGCATCTAGTGGCTTCAGTTGGATAGGCTAATAAAAACATGATAATGCAACGACAATTGCATCGTCATCGCATCTCGTGCGCCACTGATAAGGCTGCCTCCTTAAATCACAACTAAAATTCAAATGCCACGTTTCTTCATTCGAATGTGGGTTGGGGTCATTCTATAATTAGGGGTACATTTAGCATTTGACGATGTGAAGAAAAAGTTTTCAATTATCCCAAAAACACAAAACATGACCTTACATAGCTGAAACTATCTATATTGTATAAAGTCCTAAATAAAGGTGATCTGTAGGAATATGTGCATAAAATACCATCTGTTTGCTACTGTCCTTTAACATAGTTGACAGTAACTTAGTTGACATTTTTAGTGTTTTGGGCCTATAACTCAACATGAAAGCCTAGAACTACTGAGCATTTGGTATGTTTAGAAATATATTTTCATAAACAAAACATACGTTTTATTTGCAGCAGTAATAGTTGGGTGACACTGTTGACATTGAGTTAATCTACTCTTGACACAGGTTTAGTTTAACCAATATTAGGGGAAAGAGAGAGAACATAACTTCTAGTGTTTCATCCATGTGCTTCTAGAGGAAATATCATCATACTGTGCAAATTATGTGAGAATGGGACAAACCACTCCTTTTTGAGGTTTTTTTTTGCTCAGCTTGGTTGACAATGGTTTTTCGGACACAAATAAAACAAGTTAGGCTATATCAAAATTATTTTTGAAGCGCACACCCAAATGTCTTGATAATGTAATCTAACTAAAGACAAAACTATGAAAGTAATTTATAGTTGAGGTCATTTCCATGCTTAAATGCAGAGTAGAATGAGCAACTATAAAATCGGACAGCTGAATAAACCGGGAATGAAATGTGACATGAACATTTTTTAACAAAAGATATGGCTTTTTCAACATTGGGAAAAATATAATTGTGTAGTAGAAAATTAAGCATCGGGGTTTTATATTGATAAAAATATATTAAAAATATACTTCATGTACCCACAATTATAGAATGAGCCGTTTTTATTTAAAATTTGACTAATATTCATAATTCTAATGTTGTTCAACAGCTCTTGTGAGGTATTGTGAGGTAAAAAAAAAAGTTAACAGTTTTTTCTGTGGAGGAAACAAAGTCAGAACTGTGAGATTTAAACTCAGAATTCTGAGAAAAAAGTCTGGTTTGTGAGGGAAAAACTTAGTTACCTTTGTTTTTGTTATGTGGCAGAAACAAGCTTCCATACTTTTGTGTTTATCACATTTAATTTTTCGAAGTTGGAAAAAAGACTTCTTTCTGTAGCACCTCTGTGCCAAATGATTGTCTAAATGGCATATGCACATACTTCTATAGGTGTTCAGTGATTTTTGTAATTTTGCACATTATTATGAGGGAGAGTAATTGTGATGCAGCTTATGTTTTTATGACAGACGTATTTCCTCCCCTTAGAATCACTGACATGACATGTGGAACGTTTCTTCTCCTCAGAATGCAGTAATAGTGGCATTGTCGTCGAAATCCTGGGACGTGGAGACGGCGACAGAACTGTTGCTTAGCAACTGAGTTCAACGTGAGGGGCCAAAGCACCTTATCTGACACAATCCCACCCCAAAATCTCCTCCTCCTCAGTCCAAACTACCTTAATCTTTTTGTCTATCCTTTTCTTTATCGATCTTTTACCATTCCTCCATTCAGAACAGTTTATCCCAAACTGAATATGTCACCTTCATGTTGTTCTAAACTTGTCTGACTTTATTTCTTTAGAGGGAGATGTTCAGCTGCTCTTTTCTCTAGTGATTTGGCAGGAAAAGCCTCCCACCTGCTTTCTTGTATAAAGCAGATTGGTATGGAAGCTTGATTCCACCATGAATACGAAAAAAATAAATAATAATTCAGGTTTTATTTCTTGCAGTTCTGTGAACAAAAGTTTTTCATAGAGTTTAATTTATATCTTCTGATTCTAATTTTGTATCTCATAATTTTGAGTTTGCATCTAGTAATTCTAAGTTTATATCTCACAATTTGGCTTTATGTCTTACATTTTTTTACTTTTTCTCAGAACTGAAAGTTTATATCTTATGATTCTGTGAATAAAAATGTCAGAAGAGTGTGAAATAAAAAAAAATTAAAAAGTATTTTTTATTCCATGGAGGAAGCAGGCTTCCATATGTTTGGAACAACATGAAAGTGTGTCAGATTTACGTTTCCATTCATTTTTGGATTTTTCTCGATCTTTTTCTCTCTTTTCTTTACTTATTTTGATTTGGATGTGCCTTTTTTCTTTCTCTTAAATTCATGATTATCATCATCATCTCCCTCAGATGAGTCCAGCGGTCTGACTCTAGCCCCGCCCCCTCGTGCACACGCCCAATCAGCACTGCGGTCTTTCTCCCTCCTGCACAATCATTGGCCCTTTTATCTGGAAAACACTTGGGTTCCATTTTTAAAACTGCAGAGTGTCAAACTGACGTCAAATGGTTCCTTCACTCATAGATGTTAATCTCCAACAGTCAAGACTGGAAAAAAAAAAACTCACACACACATACGCAAAATAAACGAAAAACGAGAGTTCATCTGTAAATAAAGCTATTAAAGTCTGTATAAATTAAAGCAATGTGGCAATGCCTTTATTTATTATTGCTTTGTGGAACAGTGAAATAAACACCGGTTTCATGGCTGAGCATGTGATGTTTGGATGATCTGTATTTTGCATTGAGTGCGGATTCCGAGAGTCTTTCTCTCTGAATATTTAAATATGTAGACAGACATCGTTTAGCGGTCCAGGGTCACATATGTGAAAATATATGAATCAGAGTTTCCTTAGTCAAAAGTAACTAATGATCTGTTTATAAAATACATCTGTTAAAAGCATTCAATATATATATATATATATATATATATATATATATATATAGGACTGGAATTTACAGTAAAAAATAATTGAATATATATAATTAATAATTATATATATATATTAATTTTAAGCAATTTTCTTTTCACATTTAGAATGCTAGTAATTTTCACAAATAATTCTGAAGAAATGCAGAGTAACACATTGAATTAAATGTCAAATTCTTAAGTAGAAACACAGATTTTGAATTTGCAGTTAACCAATTAACAGTGTTATTCTTTGCAGTATAGCATTTTTAGTCTTTTACACATGCATTTTTACAGTAAAATAAACCTAAAACTAAAGCATTAAAAATAGTATATTATGTGGCTAATATTGATATGTAGGCTAAACAATTGTTTACAATCACTAAAAACTTTATTGGACACCAATTTCCAATTTATTGTACATATTATCATATTTTCATACATGGTACCGCAGTAGTAATTATAATATTTATGTTGTGAAACCATTTAAAATTACATTCAGTGCTAGGTAGATTACTTACAAATTGTAATCCATTCCTGATTCCAATTACATGACAAAAATTGTAGTTAGTATCGTAATCCATTGCATTACACATCTGTGACCCTGGACCACAAAACCAGTCATGAATGTCAATTTTTCGAATTTGAGATTTATACATAATCAAAAAGTTGAATAAACTAGCTTTCCATTGATGTATGTTCTGCTATAGACAATATTTGGCTGAGATACAACTATTTGGAAAATCTAGAATCTTGGGATGCAAAAAAATCTAAATATTGAGAAAAAATGCCTTTAAAGTTCAAATTAAGTCCTTAGCAATGCATATTACATAAAAATTATGTTTTGATATATTTACAGTAGGAAATTTACTAAATATCTTCATGGAACATGATCTTTACTTAATATCCTAATGATTTTTGGCATATAACAAAAAATCAATAATTTTGACCCATACAATGTATTTTTGGCTATTGCTTCAAATATACATGTGCTACTTAAAACTGGTTTTGTGCTCCAGGTTCACATTTTATGTAATATATTCAGAGTACTTTTAGATTAGATTACTTTTGCTTTAAATAGGATAAACTTGTACCACATTAATATAAAAACATCTATATATAAACAAAGAGAAGGGAAAATATATTCCAGTCATAACAACATGAAGTGCATTAAACATCATTACAAACTTGTGTTTGTGAGTTTAATGAAAGTGAGTTAAATTAAATTATACCTGTTTACCTGCATGTCCTGTGACGATGTGAATGATATGTAATCAAGTAATCAAAAAAAAAAAGTAAAAAGTAATCTGATTAGGAGTATTTTAAAATGTAATTTCATCTCATTAATTTTTAGAATCTGATATAAGTAATAGGTGACTACACAGCACTGTTGACATCATTCATCACCAAGTATGGTATCACCCTCTTTTTCAGACACGGTACTGTGGTAATCTGTTCTTGTTGGTTTTAGTGAGTGTGTTTGTGTTTGTGTTGTTCTGGTCAGCTCATGTCCTCTGGTTCCAGTCCAGACTGATCAGGCCTCTCCGGTTTCCGTCCGTTTTGTCGTGTTTCTGTTGGCTAGATGCGTATCTTCGTGCTGAAAGGACGGATAAACTCAGTCACCTGATCATATGGCCCTTATTCAGATCTCACGGCGGGATTAACACGCGCTTTTAACATCTAAAACTCAACCCACTGCCAAAAGCGCAAGAGACAAATGAACCAGATTGCATTTCACTCCCGTGTCAGTTCAGGACGCGATATAATGATAAAGGTGTCATTTCCGTCTTCATCCCCGCATCATCTCCGTTACCTGCCCGCGAGCCCACCTGTTGCGCGCATGATGGACAGCTGAATAGCGGCGCATCCGGTTACCCGGCGCGCAACGCGACACCCGGAGCTCCAGTGTCCAAAACGCTTGCGCGTAACGGGCCAGAACAGAGCGGGATTATCGGTGAGCTGGATGAAGATCCTCGCTGTCCTGTATGAGGCGGATGATCTGCGATCGGGGTGATGGAGAGGACGCGGCGCTGGATGAAGATGCTCTTCTTCTCTGCGTTATTGCTGGTTGAAGGTGAGACGTGCATAATTATATTTAGATTTGAACCAGATTGTTTATTAATATTAATTTCTGGCTGGTTTGGTGCTGGTGAACCAATATGGTTGAGAATTAAGCAATAGGTTTTTGCCAGGTAAAAATATTAGATTCTCTAAACGTTTTGGTTATGCGAACATTAAATGAACATTCCGTTTTATTTTGAATGGGATTGTTACTTTTGAATGTTTTCTGAACGTTCTAAAACAAGTCCAACTAAAACATTCTGCATTTCAAAAACATTATAAAAAAAAATCAGATAATTAAGTGAACGTTCCATTGATGTTACTGGAGGAGCGTTTGTTCACAACTTTGACAGAATCTCACTAGAGCGTTCTCACATTGAACGTGAATATATATATATATTTAAATGGATCTTAATATTTAGTTTTAACCTTAATTTACCAAAATATAAATATATCTTTTTGTAACTACACTTTTTTTAAATGCAAACACATTTTTTTTACTTTTTATCATTTTATCACATATGACCATTTATAGAAATCAAAATTGGCTAATTTAACATTTGAACACATAAAGAAATTAACACATATGTGTTCATTTCACTATATTGGGACTTTTTGACACACACAGTTTAAACCTTCATATACCAAAAATATATTTATTTTTATAAATATCCGTATCCGTTGAAGTAAAAAGCTTACATACAACTTGCAGAATCTGCAAAATGTTGATTATTTTACCAAAAATAAGAGGAATCATACAAAATGCATGCTTTTTATTTAGCACTGACCTAAATAAGATATTTCACATAAAAAAGTGTTTACAAAATGTTTACATAGTCCATAAGGGAAAATAATAGTTGAGTTTATAAAAATAACCCCGTTCAAAAGTTTGCATCCCCTTGATTCTTAATACTGTGTTGTTACCTGAATGATCCACAGCTGTGTATTTATTTTTTTTTTTTTATTTTTTTTTTTTTGCTTAGTTGTTCATTGTTTGTTGTGCACAGTTAAACTGCCTGCTGTTCTTCAGAAAAATCCTTCAGGTCCCACATTTTTTTTGTTTTTTTGCTCACTGATGCTCCGGAAGATGCATTAAGAGCCGGGGGTTGAAAACGTTTGGAATTTATTTTGTCTTCTGGGAACATTTAAGTATCTTCTGTAGCTTCTGAAGGGCAGCATTAAATAAATAAATAAATAAAAATATATATATATATATATATATATATATGATATTTAGGCAAAATAAGAAAAGTTTTCAAAAAAGTTCAAAAGTTTTCACCCCTGGCTCTTAATGCATGTTTTTTTCCTTCTGGAGCATCAGTGAGTGTTTGAACCTTTTGTAATAGTTGCATATGAGTCCCTCAGGTGTCCTCAGTGTGAAAAGATGGATCTCAAAATCATACAGTCATTGTTGGAAAGGGTTCAAATACAAAAAAAAAAAAAAAATGCTGAAAAATCAAAGAATTTGTGGGACCTGAATTTTTCTGAAGAACAGACAAAATAAAAATTCAATTCAACAAAATTTATAAATTCAACTATTATTTTCTCTTATGGACTATATGTTATTATTCAGGCATTTCGTATGATCCCTCTTATTTTAGTAAACATTTTTGGTTAACATTTTGCAGATTCTGCAAGGTGTATGTAGCATTTTGACTTTAACTGTATATATGTAATATTGTTTCTTTAAATGTGACACATGTGAACGTATTTTCTTGGACTGAAATATAGAGGCCAAAATATTTTGTTGCTTGCTTTAAATATAAAAGCAATATATTTTTATATATGTGGTGATCATGGATAGATTTCTAAAGTGTGTGTATTTTCTTTGTGTGTACAGTGGGTCATTGTGCTCAGGGTCGATTCGCACACAAGCTCTTGAACGATCTAATGGAGAATTACTCCAGCGCTCTGCGTCCAGTGGACGACACGGACAAATCCCTCAACGTCACGCTGCAGGTCACGCTGTCTCAGATCAAAGACATGGTCAGTTCTCTCTCACACACACTGTTAGTAGCGTTATATGATGTTACTGAAGGTCAGCTGAGCAGAGACACTCAGACTGCTGTTAATATTAGATGCCGACAAGAGACACTGAGACAGAAAGAGAGAGTGTGAGAGAGAGAGAGAGAGAGAGAGGATATATCTATCACATGTATGATGTCATGGCTGGTTCTTCTACTGCTAACTTTTATAATTAAGATATTATTCATTTTGATATAATTATAAAAAGTGAAAAGTAAAAATCTATTTTTATTTATTTATTTATTTTTATTGTTTATCTCTCTGTAATTATTTTAATGTTTCTGTGCAATTACTGCAATTACTGTGCAATTTATGTGAATCTTGGTTCCATGCATTTTTTTAAACAAAACAATAACCCATTCATTAATAAAAGTCATTCAAGGGGTTGTACTAAAAATAGTAATGATAATAATAGTTATAACAATAACAATTTGAGAAAATAAATAAAATACAACAGTAATTTAATGCACCCAATAATATTATGTTCATCTCGACTTTGTCCATGTAATGCCACACAGTCCGTTCTTCAACGTCCGACTCAAAATGAATCTTAGAAGAACTCCAAGTGTGGTATGAGAGAATCCCTAAAATACAGACCAATGGGTCAAGATCCAGAGAGATTCCCAATATGTTCTTAATTTCTTGAACTTGAAGGTTTCATGCATTTTTGTTAGAATTGTAAGCTTGATGTGTTTGCATTTTTATAAAAATGTAGTTACAAAATGACCATGTGCTAAAATTCCAAATAAAAACAAGTTTAGCACAAATTTCTACTACTTAAGAACTTCAAAAACAATTTAATAAAGCAGGCAGCATTTAAGAGTTTTAACCCCTTAAGTGTCACCCCCATTTTTAAATGTTAACGTGAAAGTGTGCTATCCAGGCTTAAATTGTTATCATTTATGAATGCTTTGGAATACAGATCTAGGGACCCATTTTTAAGGCAATCAGATTATTGCAGAAGTGGAATCATTTCAAAATATGAAAGTTTCAAAAAGTTTAAAAGTTAAATTTTACTGTAAAGGAAATGCGCTTTACCCTTTTTTATTTTTTTAAATAAATATTTTAAATACAGAAACAAACTATTTTTGAATCCAAAATTGCTAGAAAATTAAAGGCTTATGTCTAAATAAGTTATGTTCCAAATTTGAAGTTGACGTAAAAATTAGGTTCCTGTGAGATTTTATTTAGGGCGTTATACCACAAACAGCCACCAGATACCATCAAAACTCCACAGAATTTTTTGATGCATTTTTCTGTCATAAATGACAGCATTTCTTTGCCAATATTAGTCCTATCACAAAACCACCAAATACTGAACCTTTCCGACAATATATATTTTGTCAAGATTATAAAAAGTTTTGATTCTAAAAGACCGTAATCAATGTTGGGGGAACGACTTAATCTTAATAAGATGACTTTTTCCAAGTAACTAGTAAAATAATGTATTACTTTTTAATTAACAAGAAAATATCTGAGTTACTTTTTTCAAATATGTAATGCCAGTTACTTTCTCCCCCCTTCTTCTTGTTAAGCTTTCAAATGATATAATTTATAATATTACTAAATTATATGATAGAGAAAAAAGACCGCGAAAAAAGTGCAGCCCACTTTATTGTAGAAACTTTAATTTTCTGTAAAGCTGCTTTGCAATAATTTGTACCGTGAAAAGAGCTACACAAATGAACTTGAATTCAACAGTGACATTTTATCCATTTATCTTCATTTTTTTCAATTCGGAGTTAATAGACAGCTAGTTGGCAAACACCTGAAGGCTGGTCAGATCTTTATTATGAAGTCAAATAATATAACGCATAACACATAAAATTTTATAATTTTTTTTTTTTTTTTTTTTTTTTTTTTTTAAGTTTATCTGTGTGTGTTTGTGCAGGACGAGAGGAACCAGGTGTTAATCGCATATCTCTGGATCAGACAGACGTGGCACGATGCCCATCTGAAGTGGAATAAAGAGGACTATGACGGTCTGGAGGTGATTCGCATTCCCAGCAGTCTGGTGTGGAGACCGGATCTGGTGCTGTATAACAAGTACGCCCGTACGTTCACACACACAACGCTTGCCCTGGTTGTTCATCATTTGACGGCTCTCTGCAGTTTCTGTGAGGAATGATGAGTAAATTGAATTCCCTCTTTTTGTTTTCTGCATCAGGGCGGATGATGATTTCTCCGGGCCGGTGGACACGAATGTGGTGCTGCAGTATAACGGCGAGATCACGTGGGATGCTCCGGCCATCACTAAGAGCTCCTGTGTGGTGGACGTTTCCTATTTTCCCTTCGACAGCCAGCAGTGCAACCTGACCTTCGGCTCGTGGACCTACAATGGAAACCAGGTGAACACACCTTTTATATAAGAAGAGCTGCAAAACCAGATAAATCCATCACATCTTTCTTCAGTGGTGCGTCAAGGATTTTTTTTATTTCCAGTAAAAATTATAGGGTGGCACAATACAAAAATGTTGCATGCCTAAATCAAATGGCAAACAATACTTTTTGGCTTTACCATGAATTCTGGGAGCATATAAAGTTATAGGCTTCAAAACCTAAGTATAGACCTACTATTCTCTGTATAGAGCAAAATAGAAAAAAAATCAACTGCAAGTACTCAAGATTTTTTATTTTTTTTGGCTGTAAATTCATTTTAAATAAGAGTAAAAGTAAGCAAGAAAGCACAGATGTTTAACGGGTATCTGAACTTACTTTGTATCAACCAAAAACCTATTTATTTCACACGCGGTTGCTGATAGGTACCTAAAGATTGCTTATATGAACAGAAAATGCATTTGACACTTTTTGGTATTTATTTAAATGTACAGTATAAGAATATTAGATATATTTTTATTGGACGCAGACCCCCTGCTATTACTGACAGGTATCTGAGGTTACTGTCTATCAATTAAAAATGGCTTTGAAAGCATCCAGTCATCTTATACCATTAAAGTGAATGTTACATTTACCAGTATATATTGTAACAAATATGTGAGAAATGACTGTATCTGATGGTGATAGCTATGTAAAAAGAGCAAATAGGAGAAGCATATGAACACAAAACAGCAGAACAACATAAAGTTAAAGAGGGTAAACTTTATTCAACTGAACTTTTCACATAGCCTATGTTTTAAAACACTTCTGTGTTCTTATTCTGCACATGTATTAAATGTGTGTCCTTGAAAGTGTTTCTTTATGATCTCAGATAATGTCATATGACCTATTTCAGAAGAAAAAATGGTATGGTCAGAATCAGGAGAGAAATCTGCACACATCAAGCACCGTCTACAAGCCAAAACGGCTCTAAACAAATATGTGGCTGGATTTTGATGTGAGAGACAACAAGAGATAAAAGGGAGTGTTATTACGGGTTATGGACTCAGATTTTAGTTTAAAACTTCTTAAATGATGGATTTGTTTCAGCTTTTGTCTTCTCAAGATGTTAACTGATGGACTGGAAGATTACTTGTGGATTATTGTGGTGTTTTTATCAACTGTCTATTAATCTAGTGAAGAACCAAACTCATATACATCTTGGATGGCCTGAGAATGAGCACATTTACATTTTTGGGTGAAGCATTTATTCACTTCAATGTATTGGCACAAAATTTGGTGGAAGTCATCATCAGTGTGTCTAATAGGTGCCTGAAAAGTTTGAAGACAGCGCCACCTAGTGTTCAGAAGATACAGTCTAGATTCTTTGGTCAAAAATCATCCGATTAGTCAGGAAAACTGACAAGCAAAGCAGCTGATTGCATTTTAGGAGTGAGTTAATCAAAAATAGAAAGACTGTCTGACACTATCTAACATATCTATTGATCCCCTGCAGGTGGACATCGCCATGGGGATGGACAGCGGCGACCTGTCGGACTTCGTGGAGAATGTGGAGTGGGAATGTCATGGAATGCCGGCCACTAAGAACGTGATCATGTACGGCTGCTGCTCGGACCCATATCCCGACATCACCTACACGCTCCTGCTGCAGAGACGCAGCTCCTTCTACATCTTTAACCTGCTGCTGCCCTGTTTCCTCATCTCCTTCCTCGCGCCTCTGGGCTTCTACCTGCCTGCCGACTCGGGCGAGAAGGTCTCGTTGGGCGTGACTGTTCTGCTGGCGCTCACCGTCTTCCAGATGATGGTGGCGGAGAGCATGCCTCCCTCTGAGAGCGTTCCTCTGATCGGTAAGTCTTTCAACTAGTTTGTGTGTGAACAGACAATCAGCTGATCTGGGCTGGACATTTTGTGGTCTGAAACGAGTGGTTTTATTCATCAAGGATGCATTAAAAAGGATAAAAATGCATTATTAATGTTACAAAAGATTTCTATTATAAACAAATGCAGTTCTTTTGAATTGTCTATCTATCTGTGATTTCTGGAAAATGAGATGTATGAGAGTTTCCACAAAAATATTGGGCAGCACAAATGTTTTCAACATTGATAATAATCGGAAATGCTTCTTGAGCAGCAATTCAGCATATTAGAATGATTTCTGAAGGATCATGTGACACTTAAGACTGAAGAAATGTTGCTGAAAATTCAGCTTTGATCAGAAAAATAAATTACGTTTTAACATAGATTTACATAAAAACAGCTATTTTAAATTGCAAAAATATTTCACAAATTTACTGTATTTTTGGTCAAATAATTGCATCCTTGGTGAGCAGAAGAGACTTACTTTCAGAAACATTAAAAATGTTTTAATTCCAACTAAATTCAATTTAGAATTTTTTAATTTTGTGATGCAACTGTATTTAACGTTAATTTAATACACAATATATAAAACAAATATGAAACAAATATGATATTTAATATATTAAAATAGATATTATTGTTCATATGATAATGGGATTAATTAACTGTTTTGAGAAGTGTCATCAGATATACAGCATTATTATAATTCAGTTTAATACACAGCAAGAGTATCTTGCTGTTTGCTAGTAAACGACTAACTGGTGAATTTAGTTTACTTCCCAAAGCCAAATTTACTTGCATTTCACGCTTGACAATAGTTCTATGGTGAACTTGACATTAGTGCTGTTCTATTCTGACAAAATATAGCAAAAAAGGAGATTGAATCAAAGATCTGTCTCTCTCTGTCAGGTAAATACTACATAGCGACGATGACTATGGTGACAGCATCCACTGCTTTGACCATCTTCATCATGAACATTCATTTCTGTGGAGCCGAGGCCAAGCCGGTGCCCTACTGGGCCAAAGTCCTCATTATTGACTACATGTCCAAGATCTTCTTCGTCTATGAGGTTGGCGAGAGCTGCACGTCGCCATTCGGACAGACGGAGGAACCCGAATCCTTCCACAGTCCGAAACAGCATCAGAATCACAAGAAAAATCTCCATCCCAAAGAGAAACCAAAAGCTACTCCGCCTCCCTGCTGCTCTGATGATGACAAATCAGCTGCCTTCACCCTGACCTTTGACCCCTGTGTTTACTGCGGTTGCCGTGGCACTGGTGGAATCCTCGGGTGCGACCCGAAGCTGGTCCGGAATGTGGAATATATCACCAACTGCTTCCGCGAGCAAAAGGCCACGTGCCTGAAAGTGGCCGAATGGAAGAAGGTCGCCAAGGTGATGGACCGAATCTTCATGTGGATATTTTTCATCATGGTTTTCCTCATGAGCATCCTCATAATCGGAAAAGCACCTTGAACTGATTACTGTGACAGTCAGTTGAGAGACTAGAGCGCAGACATCATATTTAATTTGACTATTTGACATTTTCAAGTTCCACAGCCTAAGTTTTGCCCGCTTTTTCATCCACTTTTTGTCCAACACCTTAAAAAATGTACACAGCAAAAGGTGATTTTTCTTCTTGTTTTCCCGTACAAATATCTAAACATTCATAAATCAACATATATTTACTGGAAAAACACACAAAAAGTATCTAAATGAAGTCAGTTTATGTTTAAAACAATAATAAATATTACCTAGTGGGATCAGAAAAATAATTCAAAGGAAAAACAATTTACCTTTTTTTTTAGAAAATAAGACTTAATATTGTAAGTCATTTAAATAGTCCTTTAAAGGTAAACATATCTTGATTTAAATAAATCGGCCACCGAAAAATTCTTTCTTCGTTAGATTTGTATAAATGTGTCATTCACTGTCTCACCAATGGATCCTCTGTAGTGAATGGGTGCTGATAAAACATCACAATAATCCACATCACTCCAGCTCATCAGTTAACATTTGGAAAAGCCAAAAGCTTAAACAAATCCATCATTTTGGATTTGTCCATCCAAGACATTCTTAACTAAGATCTGACTCCATATTAATCCATAATAACTCTTCCAACAGTGAAAAAGTGGTCTGGTCTGAATCAAGAGAGAAATCTGCAAAGATCAAGCATTTACAAGCCAAAACAGCTCTAAACAAATATGTGGCTGGGTTTTGATGTGACAGACAAAAGGAGATGGACTTTTTAAGTTGAGGAAGTGTTATTGTTGATTAAAAACATTAATGATAGATTTGATTCTTACAAACACACAGCTTTTGGCTTCATGAGATGTTCATTTATGGACTGAATTTAGTTTTGAAATTGCTGAAATTTACATTTTTTGGGGGTGAACTGTTTTGGGTAAACATATTTTTAGAAATTTGTAATGAAAACATGACAAGAGTTAAGAAAACTTTTGGATTATTTAAAAACTTAAAAAAATTTCTTACTACAGTCATTTTGTTTTTGATTCAGACTGATTGTGCTGTATTATACTGGAGCCTCTGTGTGTGTGTGTGTGTGTGTGTGTGTGTGTGTGTGTGTGTGTGTGTGTGTGTGTGTGTGTGTAAGATAATCTGAGTATTAATAATGCAGACTATAGCCTCTCAATGAGCACATCAGTTATATCAGTCTTTCTGATAAGAGATCCGCTTTTCTTCATTAGAAGGCTGCGACCCGTCTTCATTACAGGAGTCTCTCGTGCACACACCTGTATAAATTAGGACAAAATGTAGATTATATATATTATATATATATATATATATATATATATACACTCAACCTAATGGAGATTTGTGTTAATTCATGCATTTTTTTTTTCTTCTGTTGAAAAAAAAGTTAATCACATAGATACTTTTAAGAAATTACACTCTCTCTGTTCAGTTAGAGATATTCATTTCTTTTTCCTGAGTAAACGATGAGAGCTGCCACTACAATTTCTTACTTCAACTTCTAAGTTGTAAGTTCCAGAAATATCAGATCCAACCCCAGATGCCAGATCATCTCAGAAAATATCTTTTTTTGTCTGGTAACAGAGCTATTAAGTAGTCTAATACCCAAAACCCATTAACAGCATGTCTTGTCTGGTACCCACTATACCCAAACTTGTATTAACAGTCTTCTATCAGCCAAGAAGCTGACTGAGCAAAGCCAAAGAGCAGAAGCAGGAGACAAAGTGATGACGATAAAAGGATCAGAGTTTATTAAATAATCTTAGTTGCGTATGTCTTAATGCTCAAACTTCATCTGATGAACACAAATCCAACAAGTGTTATTCTACCACAAACAGCAATGGAAAATTACTGCCTCACAACAACATCACGTGATGTTAAAAAAAGGAAGTTATTACTGATTTTTTACTCATGAAGACTAGCCACACATTATAAGACTATACAACAGTGGAAAAATAATGTAAAACCTAACATGATATAAATTGCTAATCAATTAATTAATCAATAAAATGAGCATAAAAATGGCTTATGATTATTCTAAATGATTATATGTGTCATGAACTGTGCCGTTGTGGCTCCCTCCCTTCACCATCAGAGGGAGCCTCCATTTCACCATGGACCATTGTTCACTACACTACCCATAACCCCATTCCCATGAACTTCCTGTCTCCTCTCACCTCTCACCCCTCTCGGCCATCTTGCTTTCACCCGCTCACACCTGTTAGCCATTTCACCTCGTTAGTCTCACACTATAAAAGCCATTCTCACACTCAGTCACATCGCGAAGTCATAACTTGCCCCAGCTGTTATCTCTGAGTGTTTTCCCTAGTCCTGGTTTTCCCGTTGCCGTCCTCCCCTAGTTTCCTGGTTTCTTGTTTGTCTCGCCGCCCGTCTACTGACCCTCGCCTGTTTCCTGGATTTACCCTTTGATCGCCGCCCGCCTTGACTTTCTGCCTGGACTATCGTTCGCTCTTTTGGATTACCTGTTCTGCTCTCTCTCGCTCCTGTCTGACCCCCTGCCTGCCTGACTATGAGTAATAAAAGTCTGCACTTGGATCCGCACGCCTCCTGTCTCGTATCTGGGGCTAACGTTACAGATGACTTCGCCACAACAGGATCCAGCGACTTTAACTCACCTCCCACCTCTGCTATGGACCCTTTTGAGCGGCTGGTTTGTCTAAAACAGAATGGTATGTCTGTGGAGGATTATGTACAAAAGTTTGATGAACTCATGTACCAAATCCCTTTCTATGACGACATTTATTTCATGGACTTGTTTTGTTTTGGTTTGAGCGAGCCGCTAAAATCTAGGGTGAAACACGAGTGTCCACGTACATCTCTTGCCGATATAATGGACTATGCTTTGTGGTGTGAGGACTCGTCCTTTACCGGAGGTGTCGAGGAGGAGGAACGCGACACCTCTTTGATGACGGCCACAGACTTCCTGAGTGTGTGTGATGCCATGCCAACTGAACGTAAGCCTGAAATGGTGGCTTCAGCGGCACTGATTTCCATCACCAGTCCTCATAGCTATCTTATATCTTGCTTACGGGACACGCCTTTGCTATCTGTTCGGGCTGCCGGCGTAGTCAAACCAGCGCTCGCTAGTGTCACGTCACCCGGATCAGCGTTCGCTAGCATCACGGCAGACAGATCTGCGCTCGCCAGTGTCACGTCACCTGGATCAGCGCTCGCTAGCGTCGCGTCCGTCAGCTCAGCGCTTGCTGGAGTCACTTCAGCCAAGTCAGCATTTATTCAAGCCCAGCCTGCCAAGCCCTCTAAAGCCAAGTCAACCAAGTCTGCAGACAAAATGGCCGCTGTATCAGAGTGTGCACATGTCAAGATGGCCGCCATACCACAGTCTGCACCAATCAAGATGGCCGCAACTCTAGAATTAGCCCGTGACAAGATGGCTGCCGTTCCAGAGTCAGCACCTGTCATGGCCGCCCTTCCAGAGTCAGCACCTGTCATGGCCGCCCATCCAGAGTCAGCACCTGTCATGGCCGCCCATCCAGAGTCAAGTTCGGTTGCAGCTCTCTTTCAAGTATCAAGTCCTGTCACAGCGGCCACTGTCAAGTCAGGTCAAGTCTCTCATGTCACTACAGCACTCGACCGGCTGGATAACATCCTTGCTGCACTCTGCGAGTTACAACAAGCCGCAGCTCCGCCTCCCATGCCAAGTCAAGTCACTGCCATTCCTCCAATGCCAAGTCAAGACACAGCTGTTCCTCTAAAGCCAAATCATGCCACAGCCGCTCCCCTTGTGTCTAGTATCGCAGCTGCCACTCCAGAGTCAAGTGATGTCACAGTCGTTTCTCCTGAGCCAGGTGATGTCGCAATTGTCATCGCTGCTGCTCCGCTTCCAGTGTCAAGTGTAGTCGCCACCACTGCTCTTCCCCCTGAGTCCAGCGCCGTTGCAGCTGCTTCTTCCAAGCCAAGCAACAATACAGCGGCTCTACTCCCCGAGTCAGGCCAAGCCACCGCTGGTCCTCCCTCTGAGCCAAGTCATGTTGTCGCATCTGCTCCGCCTTCAGAGTCAAGCCCCGTCGCAGCTGCTCCGCCTTCAGAGTCAAGCCCCGTCGCAGCTGCTCCGCCTTCAGAGTCAAGCCCCGTCGCAGCTGCTCCGCCTTCAGAGTCAAGCCCCGTCGCAGCTGCTCCGCCTTCAGAGTCAAGCCCCGTCGCAGCTGCTCCGCCTCCAGAGTCAAGCCAAGTCGTAGCAGCTGTTGCTCCCGTGTCAAGTTATGTCACAGCTGTCGCTCCAGTGTCAAGCCTCTATGCCGCTGTCCATCCTGCACCAAGCCACACCCCCACAGCTGCTCTAAAGGTTACCAATATCACCCCTGAACCAAGCCAAGCCACTGCCGCTGCTCCAGAACTTACCTTCACTGAGGCCATGCTCCTCCTGAGTACTGCTCTTGGGGTTGTCTGGGCTGCGTATACCACCACCGAGTCCTCAGAGGTGGCGGCTCACTCCGCAGAACCTTTGAGGGTGACCTTCCCCGAGGAGGTGGCTGAGGTCACAGATCCTCAAGCTGTGGGGGAGGTCGCACCTGCTCCTTGCACAGTGGTAGCGTCCAGCAACTCACACCACTCTGAACTCTCGTCTAGTCCCAATTCAGCCGCTGAGGCCCCCTATACGCTGGGTATCCAACCCAACCTGGCCAGGAGCTTGGGCTCCGAGCTTTCTCTCTCTGTGTGTGTCTGTCTGTCTGTGCTCCAAATTACAGACCTGTCTGTTCCGCCCTGGGGAGTTCCCGCTCTGCCCTGGAGGGCTCCTGTCCTGTCTGCTCCACCCCGGGGGGATTGCGCTCTGCCCTGGAGGGCTCATGTCCTGTTTGATCCGCCCTGGAGGGCATCCGATTCGCCTGATCCGCCCGGGAGGGCGTCTGATTCTCTCTCTCTGTGTGTGTGTCTGTCTATGCTCTACATTACAGATCCGTCTGCTCCGCCCTGGGGGGATCCCGTTCCACCCTGGAGGGTTCCTGTCCTGTCTGCTCCACCCTCTGGGAATCCTGTTCCGCCCTGGAGGGTTCCTGTGCTGTCTGCTCCGCCCTCGGGGAGTCCCGTTCTGCCCTGGAGGGTTCCTGTCCTGTCTGCTCCGCCCTCGGGGAGTCCCGTAATTATCTCAGTCATATAATCACATAATATTAGGATTCTAGTCCCACCTGATCCGCCCTGGAGGGCGTCTGACTCACCTGATCCGCCCTGGTGGGCATCCGATCTGCTCTGGAGGGCATCTGTTCCGCCCTGGAGGCTGTCTACTCCATCTTCGTAGTCTTCTATGCATCCTTGGCAGCTTTGTTGCTTGGCTGCCATTCCGGCAGCTCCTGGACCTTTTGCCCTGCCTATCTCTGTCAGCCCGCATGGACCTGGTCCTCCCCTTTGTACTCTGTCCCACCCCCCCTCCCCTTGGTGTTATTGGACTGTGTTGAGCGTCTGGAAGCCGCTCCTAAGGGGGGGGCTCTGTCATGAACTGTGCCGTTGTGGCTCCCTCCCTTCACCATCAGAGGGAGCCTCCATTTCACCATGGACCATTGTTCACTACACTACCCATAACCCCATTCCCATGAACTTCCTGTCTCCTCTCACCTCTCACCCCTGTCGGCCATCTTGCTTTCACCCGCTCACACCTGTTAGCCATTTCACCTCGTTAGTCTCACACTATAAAAGCCATTCTCACACTCAGTCACATCGCGAAGTCATAACTTGCCCCGGCTGTTATCTCTGAGTGTTTTCCCTAGTCCTGGTTTTCCCGTTGCCGTCCTCCCCTAGTTTCCTGGTTTCTTGTTTGTCTCGCCGCCCGTCTACTGACCCTCGCCTGTTTCCTGGATTTACCCTTTGATCGCCGCCCGCCTCGACTTTCTGCCTGGACTATCGTTCGCTCTTTTGGATTACCTGTTCTGCTCTCTCTCGCTCCTGTCTGACCCCCTGCCTGCCTGACTATGAGTAATAAAAGTCTGCACTTGGATCCGCACGCCTCCTGTCTCGTATCTGGGGCTAACGTTACAATATGATTAAATAGAATAATAAAAGATTTGATGATTAATGAAAATAAATAAATTAATGAATAAATGAATACGAAAGAAAGAAAGTATTTAAGGGTCCTCAGATCCTTCATTCCCTCTCTTAATCATATGAAACTATTTGATTGCACGGTTTGATTTACTGGAGTACATTTTACAAGAAAATACTATTTCAGTTTTTCTGTTTTACATTTCATTCCATCTGTTAGTTGATGTTTCTGTGTAATGATTTCTGAAATTTTGCTAGCAATTTTTGAGCAAATATCAATCTTTCAGTTTAAGATTGAATCCCACATTTAAATGCGGATATTACTCCTGAAACTTTGCATATAGTGGCAGTATTAATATTAAATGGCTGACATCAGCTGTAGAAATGAATTTAAATGGGAATAAATTAAATATTTTAAATAAAATATTTTATAATTGTAATGAAATAACTTTTGAAATAAAATCATTTTTTATCTGAGCTATGAAAATAAACCAGATTAGGTTAGATGAACACGAACTTTGGTTTTAATTTGATAAATTTATCCCATCTATACTTTATCAGTTTAAGTAAATAAAAATAAGTAAATTATAAGTAAATTAGTAAATTAGTCAGGTTGAAATACCTAATATTCTAAGTAAATACAACTTAACTGAGTCAAAGTCATAAGATAACTTAAAAAAAGTAAACTAAGACATGTTTACAGTGTGCCCTGTGCAATCTGATTTAATAAATCAGATAAATAAGATTAATTAGAAATTAGACGTTTGTGTGTGTGTGTGTGTGTGTGTGTGTGTGTGTGTGTGTGTGTGTGTCAGGGGAGTTTTGTTTTCCAGAAATGATTGCGTCTAGACTTGGAAAGAGCACTTTTGTTTAGGAGATTAAAGAAATAACAATAGATGTATTATTATGTTTTGAACAGTCATAATACAACAGATTAATCAATATACACTATATAATCCACATACGAATGTGTAATTATCTCAGTCATATAATCACATAATATTAGGATTTACCCCTTGAGATGTATCATCTCGTTTTTGAAGGGGTCCACAAAACAAGAAAATATGTATCACAATCCAAAAATAACATAAAACACAACAACACAAATGAACATTACATAAAAAAGCACCCCAAAATTATTTTAAATATGCTGATCAGTCAATCCAATTACAGTTTCTCCCATTTTTAACATATAATTCAATAATAACATGTACAACGCAATGCAAAGTGTGAAAACAAAATTGGTTTAAACATCTTAAATGATGTAATAGCTCGAATATCAGCAGGTAAATTATTCCAGTCAAATGGAGCTTTAAACATAAAAGCTCTTTTGCCAACTGTTTTTTTAGCATGAGGAACACAAAAATAAGTCTGAACAGAATGCCTAACTCGATAATTTGAAGAAAAAAGTACAAAATGTTGTTGTAAATAACTAGGGCAGTTAAAATGAATACATTTGAAAAGAAATTGAAGCCAATGAATGTGTCATCTTGTGTGCAAAAGAGGCCACTGGAGTGCATCGTACATTATACAATGATGGGTACTAGGGATGCGCGGTATATCGGTAATGGAAAAAATACCGGTATATAATATATTTCAAACGGTTCGATATCATCATTTTGCCCAGTTCGGTATTTCATAAGCTGCAGTTCCGATGTTCACCTGTAGGCGGCAGTACTGCCCAAATTGCTGCAAAACCGGTAAATGTGACGAAAGAAAAATGCGATGGATCGTCAATCAGATGAAACTCCATCAATGCGCTCAAAACTAGTAAATAAAGACCGTAGAAGTGAAATATGGCTATATTTCGAATACAAAACTGATGCTAAAGGTGAACAAACTGACCTTACTGCACCTGTGTGCAAGCATTGCTATAAATCACCAAGCAATTGTCACTTGCTCATCGTGATCTTTGATCGACAGGTGAGTGCATCAATCAAAAATTCAGATTTTAATAACTTTTATTCACAAATGATAGTGGACAGTAGTTAAGTACTTTTACTTTACTCAAGTAAATTGAAAAAGTATCTGTAGTTTGTCAGAGTGTTTTTCTTTGGAAAATTTTTACTCCATTCCAAAGCATAATGTCATACTTTTTTCTAAACTACATTTTATAAATAAAAGTTGTTGTTTGTTTTACCTTTGATAATTAAGAATATTAACAGTGTAGTATTTTCTTGTACTCAAGTAAATTTTAGAATTACTTTTATTTGAGTAAAAGTAGGAATGTAATATAATTCATATAAAGTATTAAATATTTAATATGAAAGAGTGAATTAAAAAATACAACATTATGCTTTGGAATGTTGTGAAGCAAAGTTTTCTAAAGAAAACACTAATAAAGAACAGACACTTGAAAAAGTATTTTCAAAGCAGAGTAAAAACTTTCAGAGTCTGAAATCTAAAATCAGAGAGACAGAGACTTAATAACGTGATTTTGAATATTTTGACTGTTAGAATGACACTTTTCAGTAAAGAAACCTTGACCTGAGCTGACCTCACAGTATTACAGCAGTTATTAATCTAGGTCAGTACTTATTTATAAATTATAAATAAACTAATACATTTTTAGTTTATTAACATTACTTACTGCAGTATCGATTTAGTATCGATATCGAAGTATTACATTCTGGTATCGTACCGAAGTCAGAATGATGGTATTGAGCCATCCCTAATGGGTATAAAAAGAACATCCCAAAACAAATCTGCAAAGTCTATTATAAGCTACGTTAAGTGGAGCAAGAACCAATTTTGATGCAGATTGATAAATGACGTCACAATAATCAAAAATTGGAAGTATAAGTTGAGAAGCAAGACACTACATGAAAAACATTTTCTAGCTCGATATAAGGTACTAATTCCAAAATGTATTTTACGCAGAATATGATTAATATGTGATTTAAAAGAAAATTTCAAGAATCAAGCCATACTCCAAGGTATTTAATGGTATCAACTTTATGCAAATAGGTCCCGTCTTCACTGTAAACCCGAACAGTGAAATTAATTAAATGAAATGAGTTGATTTCACTCAAATAATAATGAAAGTTCATTGGACTTAATTGAAATAAGTTCTGTAAACTCAAAATGCAGTTGTAGTAAACTGAACTTAAAATGATTGAGTTTTCTAGTTCCCAGCATGCTTTGCATCAGACAACATGGAAAATAAATGTTGAAATTAAGTGTTATTTTGTGTGTTTTTGCACAAGATTAATGTAGAGAGACATATGTTAGTACTTAAATGATGTGTTATGTTAGGATTTACATAAGTTTCTTACATAAGTTGGTTTTACCGTTGTGGTAAAGAGTAGAGCCTGTGGTTAGGTTGAGGATGCACAGTATGTGTATATTACTGTTATGATGAGTGGGGTGGGACCATGGAAGCAAGCCTGGGATTGGCTCCCATGGCTCTCGGCCCACCACTCTTGTTATAAGAATGTAAAGCTTTGCTAACTTAAAAAAAAATGAGTTTGATTACTCAAATGTTTTAAGGCAATAAGTTTCTTCAAATGTTTTGAGTATTCTTAACTTATCAGGTTTTACAGTGTATCAAAATGATTGAGCTGGGTGACTAAGTATTTTAAGTTAGGAGAAATTATTTTGCATGAGTACAACAAACTCAAAACTAGATGTTTCTGCTTACTTAAAAGTGGACATTTCACAACTTAAACAATTTGATGTAACTGATTACCTCAATTTTTTTGAGTTTTGCCAACTTATTTGGGATTACAGTGTTTACATGATATTACAAAAGAACAATTTTTAGATTTAAGTTTCTGTCTAGACCCAAAAAGCATAATATAAGGCTTAGTTTTATTAAGTACTAGTTTATTAACCAAAAGCCAATCTTGTAAAATATTAAAATCGATCTCAGTTTTCAAGCTGAAATGATATGTCTCGTCAAATAATCAAATTTATAGATTCACATAAGATCTTTTGTTGCTGAATCAGAATAACTGTGCCCTAAATCCCCAGTCTTCCTCTTACTGCTGCTACTGCTGCTGCTACTACTACTCTTCCTGCTTGTATTGCTCCTGCTGCTGCGCCTGTTTCTGCTGCTGCTGCTGCTGCTGCTGCTCCTCCTGCTGCTCCTGCTACTGCTACTGATCCTACTTGTACTGCATTTTTCCCCCAGTATATCATCTTTTGTTTAAAAGCGTCCCATGTGATCTTTTTCTGGGCTTGTTCATACATCTCATTAGTGTAGTGCTGTCCTCCATTCTCCTCCACCATGTTCTCAATCTTCTCCAGCAGGTTTGTGACCTGAGAGTGGTTCCATATGTTGTTACTGAGTAAGTGAAATCTGCGACCGCATGAATCAACAAAAGCCCTGAGGGCATTACTGCTGTTGATATGCTCTATTACAGCTGAATCTACTGATGTCAGACATTCGGCGTGAGTGAACAGGATGATGGTGTATCGAGCAGCATCTTCTCCAAAGTTCTTCTGAATCCATGTCACTGTGTTTCTCTCCTCCTCTGTGAATCTCACATCCAGTCTGGTGACCAGCAGAAACGCATGAGGACCAGGAACAGACATCTCGATGCAGTTTGCAAGCTCAGTCCTCAGTTGTTCTTCTGACATTTCTGTATCAAACATGCCTGGAGTGTCTATCACTGAGATGTTTCTGCCTTTCTTCGCAACTTCTCGTCTCTCACAGGTGTTAGTTACTGACTGTGCTCCAGTACCTGTCTGAAAACACTCTTTACCCAATATACTGTTTCCAGTTGAACTCTTTCCTGCTCCAGTTTTTCCCACTAGAATAATCCTCCAATCTGAATCTGAATCTGAAAGAGAGAAGAATGTGTGGTAACACTTTCTATGAAGCCCATATTTATAATACATTATAAGGGTATTATTAAGACATTATAATGAATACGTAATGCATTATAAAAACCCTTATAATACGTTATATCATCTTATGAATAATCATATCGACAATTATAATACGTTATAATGCTTATGTATTTGTGGTTATAACTTTTACAATTC
This sequence comes from Cirrhinus molitorella, assembly GCA_033026305.1. NCBI lineage: Eukaryota > Metazoa > Chordata > Actinopteri > Cypriniformes > Cyprinidae > Cirrhinus > Cirrhinus molitorella. Next base: position 36,932,799 of record CM065129.1, read on the forward strand.
TGATTGTTTGTAACCCACAATGAACACCATATTAAATGTACTTTTACATTTATAGTGGACTGTATATCTTGACATTGTTTATTTAAGAGCTGCATAGTATCTTACTATATCTTCTAAGTAGGTGTGGAGTGTTAATTGAATGTTCCCTGTAAGGCTAATATTCATTTGATATGATGATGTGAGCTAGTTAATCATTTCAACTGAAAAAATGCAACTTAAATGTACTTAAAGTCAGTTTGTCTGTTGGGGAACCATCAAAATAAAGTGATAGCATATATTTAACAGACATTCTGTGCTAATACTCCAGTGACTGCTAGTTGATATATAGTTGAAAAGTTACTTATCAACATCAAAATAATCAAACTGATATTACAATAAAAATAGTTCAAAGCAAATGTGTCATATTCAACTGATTTGATATCTTATGGCTATTTGAGAACAAAAAATATTATGACTATACTTATAAGTGATCGTTGATGGCTTTAAGTAAAGTAGCATAAGAAAAATGGCAAGATATGAGACTTATAATACATTATAACTATGAGAAATATAATCAGTTGTAACTTAAGTGGATGCAACATGTTCATTGTGAGTTATAAATCATCATACTCTTAAATGCTATAACCACAAATGCATAAGTATTATAATTGTTGTTATGAGTATTCATAAGATGATATAACATATTATAAGGGTTTTTATAATGCATTATGCATTCATTATAATGTCTTAATAATACCCTTATAATGTATTATAAATATGGGCTTCATAGAAAGTGTTACAGAATGTCTTACATTTAAACTTATATTCTATATATATTGAGATATTCTTTACAAAGATCACAAATAATTCAACCACAGAAGTGTGACTGCAATGTACCCTGGTTGTGCATTTCAAAATTTAGAAATTCATGTGACCATGTCCATGTCAACATTTACTCATCCTCATGTCATAATCCAAACTTACAAAAAATACTTGTTCTGTGGAGCACAAAGCAGAAAGTTTGGTGAATGTTTCAAGGCGGTGGCAGTGGAGGACTGCTGTCTTTCACGCTTTAAATAAAAATGACTGCAAATCATTGTTTAGTGAAAAGTGTATATGCTACCAGTGTATATTTGTATTAAAGTTTTGTTATTTCACCCTCATTTCCTTTAATAAATCTGTTTTACACTAAGTAAACAAAATCGTTACACTCAAATTAAAACCCAAAGACCTATGTTCATCTTCGTAGCACAATTTAAGATATTTTTGGATGAAATTTGAGAGCTTTCTGACAGCAACTGACTACGGTCAGAGCCTGGAAAAGCACCAAGAACATTGACAAAATAAGTGGTAAAATCATTGTTTTAACCGTAATTCTATAAAGCTACGAGAATACTTCTTGTGTGAAAGGGTTCTGTTTACAGAATCTCCAATGACAATAATGCCACTTCGCTTATTTACCCAGACCAGAAACAAAGAAATCTTCAAATCAGTTGTGAAAACATAAAAGACCTTTTGGTTTGGTAGGTTCTTGAGATTTAGGGTTGAACACAATTTTACAAAAGTTTTACAAAATCTTTTTACAAAATAAGTGACTGCTGTGAAATCGAGATTATTTTACCAATCGCACCTCTGGAACGATAGTAAAAATAAAGAGAAAACCAACAGGGCCCATATTAGCTCATACCTTGCAGATTTAGGAGAAAATCTTACAAATAATTGCCATGTCAGTCCTAAATTTAGGACTCCTAAACTTTTGCTCTAAGAGTATTTCACAAAGCGTTTTAGCATTAAAACTTGCTCCAAATCTGTGAAACTTTTCTAACATTTCTCCTTTCTGAAAAAAAAAATAAACATCACAGAAATACTACTTATTTCCACTACAAATACCATTACAAACATTACCAAACCATCAACTTTTAACCATTAAAATTATTAAAAAATGGTTTCCTGTAGTGTTTTGTGACATGTTCCATTAAGATTTAGAGGTTTTAACAAGCCAACAATAGAAGGAGACCAAATACTAGTTATGACCAACAGCTACCATTACAGTTACCATTAAAATGAGTACAATTTCCATTATAACCAGTAAAACCATTATAAATGATGTGATGTGCTAAAATGGCTGTTGCTGGCAATCTGCATCAGAACGTAAACATTTTAGAAACTCTGTATTTATGCACACATGTTTTTCCATTTTTTTTTTTTTTTTTTTTCTTTTGGTTATGGAGATTATCCTAACTCCAAATCTTCCTTTGATTATATAATATATATATATATATATATTTGTTTTCATTAACAAGTTGGGCAAGAAGCTCTTCTTGCGTCCAGTTGGGTTTTCTTTTACGTTTGCATGTCTTACTATATCAGCCATGATTATTCAACTCTGTTAATTAAAAAAACTGTTTATATGCATGTTCGCTAATTGTTTACGAGAAGCACACGTGTAAGAGGCATACACTTGTTTAATTAGTGACACTTATAGCCGGCATTTTTAAATCTTTATTTGATTGTGGCAACCTTTATTTGAATATAACATAATATTGTACTCTACAATATTTCTATGAACAAATCTCTGACAGTGTGCATAGTCAATAAGCATGCTGATATCATCCATAGCCACAAGGTTAACCCCTCCCTTACTCTTAGCTTAAGACTTATCTCTATTTCTTAGCAAAAGTTTATCTCAGCTGCTTTGTGAATAGGTTTTACAAGAAAAATCTTAGCTAAATTTAGTTTACTGCTATTCAGGGGAACTCTAAGAGTGGTAAAATCAAATTTTTTGTGAATACAGGCATAGATACAACACAGCGTGGTCTTAGTGAACTTTCAGTGGAGGCTTTTGGGGGAGAAGAATGAAAGGGGAGCTTGAGAGGGGAGAAGGGGGTTGTAAATGAAGGAGGAAATACATTTGGTTAAGGTGTTGTCTTTTACTTTTAGCAGATATCGCTTCTCCAGATTAGTTTTATTGTTTTGTTGCATGGCATCTGTTTTTATGAGTTTCTGGACTTTGATTTCATGATGAGATCATTTCACTCCTACAAGCCTGTTACCCCTTGTGTTTCTCTTTTACCTTTTCCTGCACTGTGTTTGTTATTTTGTCCTCTGTTTGTTCTTTGAATTTGTTCGAAACTTCATTAAATAACTATTAGATCTGGGTCTCTGTCCTCTCTCCTGCATGTAACAGAATCAAGGATATTTAAAATACAGGAGTGCCTAAGCATTCCTCATGTTTGTTTTTAATGATAAAGTAGAAGTATAATCAGGGCCGGCTCTGGCCAATTTGCAGCCCTAGGCAAGATTTTTCCTGGTGCCCCTTTGCCTCACAGCCCATTCCACTAATAATCATTGTGTTTAAACATTTACACAGAAACTGCATAGCTAGATTTTTCAAAAGGGCATTTGAAGAGAGATATGGAAGAGTATGTGTGACTATTGGGTGTTACATTTTCTTGTTAAAAAAGATGATTATAGTGAAATGGTAACACTTCATATAAGGTATCTTTTGTTAACATTGGTGAATGTATTAACTAACTTATAAACAATATGTTTGTAACAGTATTTATTATTTTCGTTAATGTCATTTATGCAAAATTAAATTGTTTCCAGTCAAACTATAAAAAATATAGGTCCTACCTAAATCACATTATAAATTAAACATAAACAACAGAAATAATTACATTTGGTATTCCTTGACAAAACACAGTTGTGTTTGAACACTTCGTTATTTGTTCTGACGATTTGTGCTACCCTGTCAGATTTTGCTGCCTCCCATTAAAACAGATGGTAGGATAATTTGACAGTGAAAAATGCTACCTATCAGATTTTGTTTCCAGCATGATATTAATGTGGTGTGAGGCATTATTAATACATACACCTACCCCAACCCTAACCTTACAGTATGAAAAATACAGTGTTGGTAGCATTATTACATGCAGTGGTCGAATTGTAAAAAAAAAAATTCAGGGGGAATGGTGGTGTGGAGGGCTCCTGTGATTACAAATGATTACAAAATTTGTCTAATTTTTAAAACATTTTATTTAACAAAAAATAAGCTTTATTAAATATACTATGGTTTATGAATGGTTTTCCATGTGGGGTCTCAAATGTGCAAAGTTTTACCTTTTTTTGGTGGTGACATTTGGTCTTCCCAGTGTAGGTTAAACCAATGCACACACACACACTTGCATGCACACAATCTGTCTGCCAAATGACCTAAATGATGCCTATTATTTAGGGGTGTGCAATAAATTATGTCAATAAGGATAATGAATATTTTGCTGAGTGTGTTTTGTGCTGGTTAAGGCTTGTCATGGATAAATAAATATTATTTAGTTCACTTGAATTGCACTACAGTTCGTTTACCCTCTTGGTGCGGTTCATTTGGGCAGGTGAGAATTCAGCAATCGCTCTCAGGTGTGCACCAAAAGTGGACCAAACAAGCGTCCCGAGGCCTCTTTGAAGAGGTGGCCTCGGCACACTTTCAAACGACCACTGGAGCAGTTCGTTTGTGGTGAGAATGCAATCCGATGATAAGTTAAAGGTCCACTGAAGTGCCTTGAAGCACGCAGCGTTATTCTATGTAGTGACCTAATTTCAGCTTAAACAGGGCAAGCCATATCGTGCAGCCCCGCCCACTTTTTTAAAATGGCCAATAGCGTTCTATTTATATCTGCTCCGGCCAAAGCCGTTGAGCTTGGTAAAGCTGAATTTTACAACTTATGACACAGTCTAATAGATTACCCCCTAGATTCAATATGAAACTCTTCCTAAAACAAAATAGTTATCATAATTACTAAAGGAAAAAAATGTGTCTAAAAATGTAACTCACTTAATTCTTTAACGGCTGCATAAATTAATTTAACATTGGGCAATTTCACACACTCATTCTTATGTGATATTAGCCGAATTAACTATCATATAAAGGTAATAAAAACACAGGGATATTTTTCTTTCATTATTTTAATTATCCCTCATCTCTCTTTCTCATCGTCCCTCATACTCATAGTAGGCCTACAGCACAATGAAGTTATATCAGGATGTAGAAATACCATACCTTATTAACTGTCTTCGTTTTAAAGAAAGTCAGAGGTTGCGCTTGAAATATTTTGCACTAAAAATGACGTTGCTTCCAATATGAGCAAGCATACTGTGAATCTACATTAAAAATAACGAACTTAAGTGAGCAAACGATGCAACATTTTACAGAGCTCTGATTGGCCAATCACCGTCATTCAGTTTATAAATTATTATACATATAAAATTTTGATATTTCATTTGCACTATACGCTCTACATAAAACACCACATTATTAATCTAAAGGGATGGTAAGAGGGGATGGAGCCATATCGAGCAGCCCCGTCCACTTATTAAAATAGCCAATAGTGTATCTGCTCGGGCCAGAGCCTTTGAGCTCAGAAAAGCTGCATTTTACAGCTTATGACAGCCACAGTCTAATAGATTACCCCTAGATTCAATATGAACCTCTTACTAAAACAAAACAGTGATCATAATCACCCTGAGGCTGTGTAGTTTAATACATGCCGACTCGTACATATAATCTGCTCCTTGCGATCTCGTCTCTGGACCGGAGCCAAAGTCTGGAGTAGACTGCGGGCTGCCGCAGTTCGCATGACACAGCGCAAAACCAGCATATTTACACTGTCTGAATGGTTCCCTATTGCCTACATTGCGCACTACCTACCATTCACCATACAGAAAGTACTAACTCTGTGAACAAGTGACCGATCTCAGCAGCAGCTTCAGCGTCTATTTATAGTGTAGGGGGCGGGACGCTCTGGATTCTAGAGAGCATTTGATTGGACAGAAGGTTTGATGAGAAGCTGAAATGCAGCGTGATGTCATCAAAATCGCTGATTCAAATTGTCTGAAGTGATGAGACTTAGTTTTGAATGCTCATATCTTGTAAATGTGAATTTTGTCGTTGTTTTGGACCACACTAGATATAGATAACCTTTAGGCTAACATATTCATACCAAAAGCCAAAAAACGAAGCTGTGTCGTTTTATCCTGAGGGATGACAGCTATGAGCTAAAACACGGAAAATAAACTTCAGAACTTTGACCAATGAGAGAACAGTTTACTCGCACATGACTTGTATTTACAAATTTGGTCCGTTTAGAAATGTTACCGCGCCAAGAATAAAATGCAACATTGTAATAATTTTAATCCCTGTTTCGGGACAAAGCAATCGATATACAGGTGTGAAAGTACACTAAGATATGATAAATAAAACCGCCATTAGGTGGCGGCAAGAGTCTGTTTTAATGATTCATTGAAACCTTCAAGCAAACAATTCTTTTAAAATGGTTGATTCAGTTTGGATCGAAGCAAGCTGACTGTTTTTATGAATGGATCATTGAATAATTGTCTCACTTGATCCATTCAAAAACAGATTAATTTAGGAAATGAAGCGTTGCTTTGAGACGCACAATAGCTATGTTCCAGCTTTGTTTGGAACTACTAAATTTGCAAAACAGGACTAAATGTGTCTAAAATGTAACTCATTATTTTAAGTATCCCTCATCTCTCTTTCTCATCGTCACTTATACTCATAGTAGCCCTACAGCACAATGAAGTTATATCAGGATGTCTTTAAACTCTAATCAATGAAATACCATACCTTAATAATTGTCTTCTTTTTAAAGAACACCAGAGGTTGTGCTTGAAACATTTTGCACCAAAAATGACGTAAACAGCGCATCTACATTTAAAATAACGAACCTGAGTGCGCAAAAGATGCAACATTATACCAAGCTCTGATTGGCCAATCGCCGTCATTAAATTTATAAATTATTATACATAGAAAATTTTGATATTTCATTTGCACTATACTCGCTACATAAAACACCACATTATTAATCTAAAGGGATGGTAAGATGGGATGGTGGTTTTACAGAGGGCAAAAGCTTTCTAATTGTTTTGCTTTTTCTAATTTTTTTCAACAAGGGGGATGCCACCCCTAGCATGCTTCAATGGGTTGTAACAAAATTAGTAATAAAATGCCCACCTTATTATTTTCTGTTGTCTTTTACCGCAAAATAAGAGTATTTTAAGCACCTTTGAACAAATTAGATCTGATTCTGGCAAGTTAAAGACGATTAGTTCAGTAAGTTCTAAGGCATTTAAGGCTAAAATTCTATAGTTTGCCTTTATAACAAATTTAATTATTTAATGATATTTAATAAATGGCAGTAATGTGATACATTAACTGTGTGTTTTGTTTAACATTAAAAATGTAAAATATTTATTTGTTGGTCTGCATATATATATATATATATATATATATATATATAAAAAAAAGCCTACAAACCAAAGCCTTTGCTATCACATGATATAATGTTACCAGTGTTCTCTTTATGAGTTACAATGATTGAGGTTTTCTCACTATTATTACTAATCAAAGTCTAAAATCCTATTAATATATTTTGATATAAGTTAATAAAGTTTGACTGACCTTCTTGTGTTGTTGATGCCATTACTGCTACTTAAGTTGTGCAGTTGTTGTACTGAGAGTGTCAACCTGACAGTATGAAACTATGGATTTGTGCATAACCTCTTGTTCTACAACAAAAACTCCACCCATCTCTCTCTCGTTATATGTACAGTATGGATATAGAAACTGAAAATGTTTCATTTAAGACGTTGCTTATTGTTAAATTATTGTGATATCATAATATTTAAGGTGTAAATAAGTAAGAAACAGTCAGTAAAGCTTTGAAAAACAACTTTGGACAAACTATGTGTATTGTGAAAAGCACTAGCTTAAATCTGGCTTGCCTTTTGTGGATGGTTAAGTCAACTTATCACATTGTAACAGTGTTATTTATTAAAGACAAAATAAAAGAACATTTTAAATAAATAATAATTAAGATTAATAAGATACAGTTTAAATATTTAAATTTGCATATACATATAAGAATGTCTGGCTAAATCATTTATATCAGGTTTGAAATATTTTAAACAAAATCGAATGTTTTTGGGCCATTTATGGGAATCCCACTGCTGTCAGTTGTGATTGGGCTGGGGAAAATTGATTTAGTTTTCATTCTTTTTGAGCGGGTTTTGAGTCTGTTTTTGGCTTATTTTTTTTTCTGGGACCTGGCAACCCTATTTGGCTCAACCATCACAGGTGATCATTTCATTGTCGATTTGCTAATTATGTGCTCTGTAATTACTCATTCAAAACGTTTTACGTTTTGCCACACAGAAACAGTAAACTGCATGACGAGGTAAATTGGAAAACGCCAATACATCAGCCTGTCAGTTTATCACCATATTAATTTAACTTGCAGTTATTAACACTGTACAAATAGCCTATGCAGAAAAGTATTTATTATGGAATATTTTTATTATAATTATTGGTCAGTAATTTACTTTTATAGATTTTTGTTTGTTTGTTTGTTTGTTTTTCAAATTTACTATTACTTATTTAAAAAAAAAAAAAAACATATAACCATGGTAGTGAGAGCTGTGGTTTTACTTCTTGTGACCTAATAGGACGAGTTAAACTCTGAATTCTATATCAATAACTTCTTACTCTTTAGATGTTTTTAATTAATTTAAATTTATATAAAATGTTGATGCAGTAAGAGCCTGATGAATGATAAAGTGTCTTATATAAATTAGGTGTTTACTATTTACAAATATTAAAGTACTTAAAGGGATAGTTCACCCAAAAATCAAAACTCTCATCATGTACTCAACATCATGTCATTCCAAACCTGTATGAATTTTTTTATTTTATTTGTATTTATTTATTAATTTTATTTATTTCATTTCTTTTTTTTTTTCTTTTTTTTTTCTTTTGTCCATACAGTAGAAATCAAAGGTAACCAAAATGGTTTGGTAACATTCTATAAAATATATTTTGGTGTTCCACAGAAGAAGGCAAGTCATACAGGTTTACATTATTAAGTTTGCATTTGCTGTGAATTCAGTAAAATATATCATTGTTTATTTATTTATTTATTTATTTATTTATTTACTCCAACTGAAAGTCAAAAAACAGTAAAACATTCACGGGCCAGATGGGCTGGATTTGTCCAGGGCCAAATTTTGACCCCAGTCCAGCCATGCGCACTGGTAAAGAGATAAAATTAGGAAGCTATCTAATCAGAAAGTTAAAAGGGAATGTTTTTAAAAGATGCAAAAAATAACATAAAATAGTAAAGTAAAATATGTATTTGTTGGCCTGCAATCCTATAGACTAATCAAAGCATAAAATCATATCATTGAATTAAGTTATTAACGTTTGACTGACCTTCATTTCTTGCCATCATTGCCTTAAGTTCTGCAGTTGTTGTACTGAGAGTGTCAACCTGAAACTATGAATTTGAGCATAACCTTTTTTTCTACAACAAAAAAACTCCACCTATCTCTCTCTCTCTCATTCTTGGAAACTGAAACTGAAAATGTTCCATTTAAGACATTGTTTAAATTGTTAAATTGTTTGAATATCATAATATTTAAAGTATAAATAAATAAATAAATAAATAATATACACGAACATAATGATTTTCTGTAAAACTGCTTTGAAACTATGTGTATTGTGAAAAGCACTATATAAATAGGCCAGGCCTAAATCTGGTTTGACTTATCTGGTTGACAGTAAACTGCATGACGAGGTAAATTGGAAAACACCAATAAACCAGCCTGTCAGTTTAGCACCTTAGTCATTTAAGTTGCAGTTATTAACACTGTGCAAATAGCCTATGGTGTTTAGGCAGAAAAGTATTTATTATTAAATATTTTTATTATAATTATTGGGCAATAATTTACTTTTATAGAAGTTTCAAATTTACTATTACTTATTTATTTCAAAAACCATATAACCATGGTAATGAGAGCTGTGGTTTTACTAATAGGACTAGTTCAACTGAATTCTATAGCAATAACTTCTTACTCTTTAGACTCTTTAGATGCTTGGAAATAATTTTAATTGATATACAATGTTAATGTTAAAGATAAAGTGTCTTATATAAATTAGGTGTTTACTATTTACAAATATTAAAGTTCTTAAAGGGATAGTTCACCCAAAAATTAAAACTCTCATCATTTACTCAACATCATGTCATTCCAAACCTGTATGTTTTTTTTTTTGTTTGTTTTTTTTGTTTGTTTGTTTGTTTGTTTGTTTGTTTGTTTTTTGTGGATCATAAAAGAAGATAATATGAGATTTTTTTTTTTCTTTTGTCCATACAGTAGAAATCAAAGGTAACCAAAATGGTTTGGTGACATTCTAAATATATTTTGGTGTTCCAAAGAAGAAGGTAAGTCAAACAGGTTTGGAACAACATGAGGGTGAGGAAATGATGACAGAATGTATTAGCAATACATTTCCTGCATTCTAGCTCAAAAACAATACTTTACTGTCAAGTGTATTTACAAAAATGCATTATTAAATTTGCATTTGCTGTGAATTCAGTAATATCTATCATTGTTTATTTATTTACTCCAACTAAAAGCCAAAAAAAAAAAACAAAAAAAAAAACAGTAAAACATTCACGGGCCAGATGGGCTGGATTTGTCCAGGGCCAAATTTTAACCCCAGTCCAGCCATGCGCACTGGTAAAGAGATACAATTAGGAAGCTATCTAATCAGAAAGTTAAAAGGAAATGTTTTTAAAAGGTGCATCTAGTATTACATAAAACATATGGGTAATTTAATAAATTGCTGGATTGGGGAATGTAATCGATTCAATCATCAAAATCTCACTCCAGCCAGGAAACCAAAGTTGGCAAGGCATCTCCGATATTTATTTCTCCTCAGCAGCTCTGTTCTTAGCATCAATGTAATAAAGGACACAGTTCCGTTCTTGTCCACCAGAGGACAGCAGATCATCACAGATTAAACCGAACCTGCAACGTAGAGTTATAACGTAAACACACCAGTGCTTTTATTTTAATTTATTCAGGGTGTGCTGACAGTTTTCTTTACAGTTAAACATCTCTTGCCGGGCTGAGTGAGCTTGTGTGTAATTCTGTGAAGCTTAATCTAAATATGATTGAAATTTGTATTCTAGTTAAAGTAAAAACATACTGAGGAGCGAGTTTGTTTTGCTCGTGAAACAAGCATCATTCCCGCTGATCCGCCTCCCGTCGTCATGGAGACGGAATCCCGCCTGCGTCATCTGACTATAAACTTCTGCTGCTTCCAGTGTCAGGCTGTTTTTGTTCGGTAAAGTTTCCTCAAACAGTCTCAGATTTATTGGACTTGATCGTGGAGATTTTCCACGGTGGCTTTCACAGATTCAGCGATGTTTTCATAAGCGCCGCAGGACTCAAGAGTTTCCGGTGAGTAACATCTTTTTCATTTTTGTAACGTAACATCCTGAAACACTAAATGTAAACACTGAATTTTGTCAGTTGTCTAGATATTATATTATTATCATCATTTAGAGTGTTTTACACAGTGTTTTATGTGAATAAATCATAATTAATCAGTGAACAGTTACTCTGTTGATTTGTTTTGTTTTGAGCAGATGTTTTGTAAAATATTAGAACTATATGGTTATAATATATCACATCTGAATGAAATATTGTATTGTTTTGATTTTCTATATCATTTCTATTTACAGTGATGACAAAAACTATTTGGACACTAATATCGTTACAAAAAAGTAGCATGTAGCAAATGTTTTGTTGTAGAATGTGCATCTTTCTTTACAATAAATAGCACTTGGTTTTATATTTTGTTAAGGCAATGACATTAACAAAATAAAGTAAAAAAGTATGTTTTCAAATTTTGAGAGCTAAAATGAAAAAAAAAAAAAGTTCTTCCTCAGTATTTTTGTGTTGTTTAACATATTTTGTCTGAAAAATGTATTAAAATTAAGTGAATTGTGCCTAAAATTAGAAAAATATTTGCCAAAGTGGTCAGAAAAATAAACTTAAAGTGTAAACATTTTTTTTACTCAATACACTGCAAAATTGCTTTTCTTACTTGTCTTGTTTCCAGCCAAAATATCTAAAAATGCTTAAATCGTAGCACTTGATTTTGATTGCTTCCATTGTCCTCCTTTGTAAGTCACTTAGGATAAAATGTCTGCTAAATGTCTAAATGTATAATGTAAATCACGAAAGATTTTGTAGACAAGTAAAAAATATTGTCTTGTTTTCAGAAAAAAAAAGTGTGTTTTTAGCTGAAATAAGACAATCCGCCAATGGGGTAAGCAAAATAATCTTGTTTTCTGTTTGAAATAAGATTTTTTTTTACCCCATTGGCAGATTATTTTGCTTGTTCTAAGCAAAAACTCACTTAATTTTGACTTTTTTGTTCTGAAAACAAGAAGATAATTTTCACTTGTCTAGAAAATCCTTCTTGATTTAAGAATTTTTAGATATTTTGGCTGGAAACAAGATCTTACCCAAAAAGTAAGAAAAGCAGTGTAAAAGTCAGAACTGTAAGAAAAAAAAAAATGTAATTTCCAGAAACAGGCTTCCATAATAAACTTAATTTTGATATTTATTTTAGAAAACATTGATTTAAGAATTTTTAGATGTTTATAATGGAAAACAAGACTAAAATACTAAGTAATAAAATCATTTTTGCAGTGTTCGATTATTTATTTGATGTTTTTGTGTGTGTATGTCAGAGGATGGTCAGGAAAAGCGTTGTTGCGCGTCGTTCATCGAAGCGTGGCTCTCAAATCTCAGCTTTCAAACACCTTTCTCTGCTGGATCCGGCTCCTCCAGAACCGCCTCTACTCCAGTCCAGTCCAGAAGAGAGTCTGGCCTGTCCGGACCGGGTTTACCTGCATGCGGCTGCCATCTTTCAAAACACACACCTGGAGAAACCGGCCGCTCACAGACTCATCAGCTATGGGAAAAGGTCAGAGGTCAGATTGCCTGTTGCAAAGGACGAGGCGTCTCAGCGATCAGCGTACCAACTCGCCTTCAACACACTCAAATGTAAGTGTAAATGGTGTTTGCTAGATTATAATGAAGAGAAATTACTAAATTCAGCAGCATGAAAGTTTGTTCGTTGTCTTTTTCTGCACAAATCTGTCTGCCACAAATGCACTGTTTCTAAAAGTTATGGAGCGGGCCAGTTTCTTCTCTGTATACCGTCTCTGTTATGCGTCCCGATGGTCAGTGTCTGTTAGCACTGTGTCGTTTTAGCAGAATATTTAATCTGCTGGTTCTCCAGAGGACGACTGCTTTAATGAGCGCGCCGTACATCGCTGTGGAGGAAAGGGTCTGCTAAACGACAACTAACTAATGAGTCTCTTTGTGCCCAGGAGAATAAGACAGAGTCGGTACAATGCAACGCACATTGTGTACTGTATGAGGATCAGAGCTGGGTAATGCGTCACAATTAAAGCTACACTATGCAACTTTTACATTTTGATCAAAAATAATGAGAGAGTGCAAAAAAATTCTCAACTCATGTCTTTACCCAGACAGACTAAACAGTTTCCCGTATGTGACCCTGGACCACAAAACCAGTCATAAATAATTTTTGAAATTGAGATGTATACATCATCTGAAAGCTGAATAAAAAAGCTTTCATTGATGTATGGTTTGTTAGGATAGGACAATATTTGGGAAACAACTACATTGAGATACAACTATTTGAAAATTGTAAATCTGAGGGTGCAAAAAAAACAATTTTGAGAAAATCGCCTTTAAAGTTGTCCAAATGAAGCTCTTTGCAATGCATATTACTAATCAAAAATTAAGTTTGGATATATTTACAGTAGGAAATTTATTGAATATCTTCATGGAACATGATCTTAATATACTAATGATTTTTGGCATAAAAGAAAAATGTAATATTTTGGCCCATACAGTATATTGGCTATTGCTACAAATATACCTGTGCTACTTAAGATTGGTTTTGTGGTCCAGGGTCACATATGAGTTAAGATATTAAAGGGATAGTTCACCCAAAACTAAAAATTCTGTCATCATTTACTCCTCATGTCATTTAAAACTTACAGGACTTAAGTTAATCTTCGAAACACAAATTTAGAGATTTTAATGAAACCTGAGAGGTTTATGTCCTAATGCCCTCTATTTTGAGTCCCAGGTAACCAAAACTTAAAAGAGCTAAACGGGTCATAAAGGCATTGTAAAATCAATTGAGCAGTGTAATCCAGGTCTTGTGGAGAGATACGATCACTTTATATGATGAACAGAAGTCATTTTGGCTTTTATTCAGACACATAAACATGGAGTGAATCACACAGGGTAATCACAGAAGCTTGTGCATGCTCTGTATTCACCATATTTAATGTTTGGATGTAAATAATAGCCTAAATTAAATCTGTTCATCATGTAAAGTGATCACATCTTTTCAGAAGCCTTGGATTGAGCCATTCGATTCATGTGGATTCATTTTGCGATGCTTGTATGAACTTTTTGGATCTTTCAGGGTTTGTCTACCACTGTAGGGACAGAAACATGTCAGGTTACATTAAAAATATCTTAATTTGTGACCCTGGAGCACAAAACCAGTCTTAAGTAGCACAGGTATATTTGTAGCAATAGCCAACAATACACTGTATGGGTCAAAACTATCGATTTTTCTTTTATGCCCAACAATCATTAGGATATTAAGAAAAGATCATGTTCCATGAAGATGTTTTGTAAATTTCCTACCGTAACTATATCAAAACATATTTTTTGATTAGTAATATGCATTAAAAACAAGATTATTTTGACTAGATATTTGTTCTTGTGTTATGCATGAACGCTTTGCTTGATGCTTTTCTTAGAAAACATTTTTTTGCTTCTCCAGTAAAATTATCTTGATTTAAGAAAACAAGTCAAAAATACTGAGAATAAACTTACAGGCAATCACCAGTTTGTAAAATAATCTGCCAATTGTATTTACTATTTAAAATTAATTTTAATATTTATAAAACATTAAAAATAACTTAATAGGGATGTAATGATAATATTGTGATATAAAGTCCACGATTCAATATTTATTGTGATATTTAAAAAATAAAAGACAAATTAAAACTTTGGAGAAAAAAAAAATAATTTTGTACATTCTATCTAATGCACTTTGAGAGTTCAAAAAGTCAGTGAATTGACTTGTGCCTGAACTTTAAAAGGGACTCAACCCTCTTTTTAGTTTTTTTTTTTTTTTAGTTTTAGAAGCCAAAAAAAATAGAATATAATAATAATAATAACAATAATGACAATAATTGGCATATATTGTAAAACAATTGCACTGTAAAATAAATGAAAATGAATGTTTCATAGGTATATTATTTTTGCATTACACTGCAGCAGGGAAATTACAATACTTCTTTTCTAATTTTTGCTCTTGAAAGAAATATTTTGAATTTGGACTGCAGTAACGTTACCCGATAAACCATTAGCTGTCAGCAATTCAAACTTTTCTTTTGATGGAAACAACAGTAGAGCTTTTGTTTTGAAGAAAAACTCCAACTCCAACAACAACGCATCTCACTACAAATCTAGTGAAATGCTATAATCCTCTGCCATGAAATAAAGCATAACTGGTGGCCGTTGCTCTCCAAACATGCACTAAACTCACAACACATGCAATAAACCAATCATTCACTGTGAACAAAGCCGTTCTGAGACACGGAAAACACCGGATCATGAACTGATCACCTGAAAAAAAGTGTGCACTTCACTTTGAAACTATTATGCTTTCAGTTTTAGTTTATTTGACAGATGCTGTGTCAAAGCATAATGGCCTGAAACACAACTTTAAAGACCTTTTATGTTAGAATACGAAGTTAAATTTATTTTAAAAACTACACTTTTTGCCCGGAAGACCTATCGTTTCATATCATCATGCATTGATAATATTGTTACAGTCCTACTATTTAATATTAAAGTAATATTTATAAAACATGAAACAGCTTTCTTCTGTGTTTAAGATGAGAAAGACAAATCTTAATCTGGAAGAAGGCAATCAAATCACTCTTTCTTATCTCTTAGGTTCTCAGTTGTCTTTCATTTAAGCATCGGCTTTAGCTCAGCTGCATCGAAAGATCATTTGGTGAGAAATCTTTTATAAATTTCAGATTTTTTTTTTTTTTTTTTGGCACTCTTAAAAATAAAGGTGCTTCACAATGCCATAGAATAACCTTTTTGTCAAAATGTTTCCATAAAGAACCTTTAACATCTGAAGAACCTTTCTGTTTCACAAAAGGTCCTTTGTGGCAAATACAGTTCTTCAGACTATAAAAAGGTAAGCAATAAATTGTTCTTTAAAGAACCTTTGTGAAACCAAAAAATGGTTCTTCTATGGCATCACTTGAAGAAACTTTTGAAGCACCTTTATTTTTTTTTAAGAGTGGAGTTGTTAAGATTGAGACTCAGATCTTTTTCTCAGGAGAAACATCTGAGAAGCAGGAGTCTCCATTTGCTTCCCATTTAATCAATTGCTGCGCAGGAGAGACATTAATGAGATCTCATACTTGACTTTTCCCTGAGAGACAGGATGATGATGAATGACTCTGTGAGCTGAATTGAAAGAGTGATTTAAATTAATATCTTCATTCTGCTACCCATAATGCAAGATATGTGTCGACCAATCATCTGCTGTCTGAGTTGCTCGGCCGCTAAGGGCGTCTACCGGACGACGTGATGAGATACAGAGATTGATTTCTCTGTGTGTGTGTCGGTGAAGAGCATGTAGGGCAGGTGGTCTGACAGGCGTTATCCGTCCATCAGTGTCCGAGTGTGGATAAACACTAATCCTACATTTCCCAGAATGCCTTTCTGCTGTCATACAGCTCATCAGCATTCATTAGGCAGAATTAGGAGTTAAGAAATGATCACAGATGTCTCACAATTGTCTCTGGGCCTTTACATGCACCTTAATTAGAGGCGCTAATGAAATGCACACGCTTGTTGTCGAGCTGAATGTTAATTTCAAAAGCTCATTGTGGCGTGATGAGATCGCACAATAAATACAAACACCGTCTCTGAAGAATATCTGATACTCTGATCCACAATTTTAGTGGAAGTCTAATAAATAAAATAAAATAAATAATAATAATTTTACTTTACAGAACATTTGTAAAATAAAACATTATTGTTAAATGTAAAATAAAATTATTATTATTATTTGTAATAGCAATAAATAAAATACTATGTGTTATTATACTGTAAAAATTGATTAAATAATGATAGTTTTATATTACAGTACAATTGTCAAAAATAGTTATTGTTTAAGAAAATATCTTTAAAAATATACTGCTATTTAAATACCATTATTCTGTAAAAATTTAGTATTGAGTTATTATTATTCAATTAAATATTAAGTAATATATTAATATTTTAATACTATTGTTCTGCAAAATGATTAATTAATTTGATATTTTACAGCACAATTGTAAAATAAAATGATGATTATTATTATTATTATTATTGAATATTAAGAAATACTAATAGTGTATTTTAGTGTTTGATACTAAATATTAATGTAATAATATTTTATTTTACCATACTATTGCAAAATAAAATCATTATTATTAATAAAATAAATAACCAGTATATTGCTACTGTAATACTAATACTGTAGAAAATAAGTATTCCATGATCATTTTAATTTACAGTTGTCCTATTATGTATTATTGTATTATTATTATTATTATTATTATTAATTATTAATTTACAGTGCAATAGCATTACAATACTATACTACAATACTATATTTCTTATGTATTTAATATTTTTATTTAACAATAACATTAGTAATCATAATAAATCTTAATTTTTTTATTATTATCATATTTATATATAATCACAATATGATTTTATTTTGGCCAACTTTAATACTCAGTCTTAGAGCTTTCATCACATCACAATCAGCACTAGTACTAGTAATTATTGACTTAAACAGCACTAAATGTTTAGATGTTAACAGTTGAAGGCTGCATAATGTTGAAGCATGTTTAAGAGCTGATGTTGCAGCAGTGAGCTCTGAGAACAGCGCAGTCAGATGAGATCAGAAAAGAGACTGAAGCTTGTGATATCGATGTGGCTGTTTTGGTTTGGCGAGCATGTTTCACATGAGACCGCTCACCTGGGAAAACCTGCTTTAATCTGTCTTAACTCCATGCTGCACAATCAATACACACACGCAAACGTGACTCACATAAGCACTAGCGCTCTGTGTGCCAGACACACACACACGCACACACACAGGAGATCTGCAGAAAAATTGTTTTGCATTTGCCCTCCCAGTCATTTTTAAAAACTAGTCTTGATTTCTGTCTGTGCAAGAATGTCTTTGCAATGAAAATGTGGTTACAGACAGTTGAACAGATGCAGGACTGAAAAAAACAGTTTGCAAATAATGCAAGTCATCTAAATGTAATAAAACATTTTTGCAGTGAAAATGTTGTAAATGGTTAAACTGATTTGTAGTTGCAGTGGAAATGCAGATGTAAATGTTACAATTAATTTGTATTTGCAGTAAACAAAATACAGTTGTAAAGGGTTAAAATGACTTTTATTTGCAATGAAAATGTTGTAAAGGGTTTAACTAGTTTGAATTTGTAGTGAAAATGTGATTGAAAAGGGTAAAACTAATTCGTATTTGCAGTGAAAATATGGTTGTAAAGGGTTAAACTGATTTGTATTTGCAGTGAAATGCAGTTGTGCATGGTCAAATTTGTATGTATTTGCAGTGAAATGTGGTTGTAAAGGGTTAAACTGATGTGTATTTGCAGTGAAAATGCAGTTGTAAAGGGTTAAACTGCAGCTGTAAAGGGTTAAACTGTTAAATTAATTTGTATTTGCAGTGAAATACAGTTGTAAATGGTTAAATTGATTTCTATTTGCAGTGAAAGGGCAGTTGTAAAGGGTTAAACTGGTTTGAATTTGCAGTGAAATTTGCAGTGAAAATGTGATTGTAAACTGTGGTTGTAAAGTGTTAAACAGTTAAATTGATTTGTATTTGCAGTGAAATGCAGTTGTACATGGTCAAATTTGTATGTTTTTGCAGTGAAAATGCAGTTGTAAAGGGATGAATTAATTTGTATTTGCAGTGAAAATGTGGTTGCAGATTGTTGATTTGGTTTGTTTTTGCAGTGAAAATGCAGTTGTAAAGGGTTAAATGGATTTGTATTTGCAGTAAAAATGCAGTTGGAAAGAGATAAATTAATTTGTATTTGCAGTGAAAAAATGCGATTGTAGCATTTGGTTTGTTTTGCAGTGAAAATGCAGTTGTAAAGGGTTAAACTGCAGCTGTAAAGGGTTAAACTGTTAAATTAATTTGTATTTGCAGTGAAATACAGTTGTAAATGGTTAAATTGATTTCTATTTGCAGTGAAAGGGCAGTTGTAAAGGGTTAAACTGGTTTGAATTTGCAGTGAAATTTGCAGTGAAAATGTGATTGTAAACTGTGGTTGTAAAGTGTTAAACAGTTAAATTGATTTGTATTTGCAGTGAAATGCAGTTGTACATGGTCAAATTTGTATGTTTTTGCAGTGAAAATGCAGTTGTAAAGGGATGAATTAATTTGTATTTGCAGTGAAAATGTGGTTGCAGATTGTTGATTTGGTTTGTTTTTGCAGTGAAAATGCAGTTGTAAAGGGTTAAATGGATTTGTATTTGCAGTAAAAATGCAGTTGGAAAGAGATAAATTAATTTGTATTTGCAGTGAAAAAATGCGATTGTAGCATTTGGTTTGTTTTGCAGTGAAAATGCAGTTGTAAAGGGTTAAACTGCAGTTGTTAAATGGATTTGTATTTGCAGTGAAAATTCAGTTGTAGATGGTCGATATGGTTTGGTTTTGCAGTGAAAATGCAGTTGTAAAGAGTTAAACTGCGGATGTTGAGGTTAAACAGTTAAATAGATTTGTATTTTCAGTAATTTGATTGTAAAGGGTTAAACTGCGATTGTAAAGGGTTAAACAGTTAAACTGATTTCTATTTGCAGTGAAAATGCAGTTGTAAAGGGTTCAATTCATTTGTATTTGCAGTGAAAATGTGGTTGCAGATTGTCGATTTGGTTTGTTTTTGCGGTGAAAATCCAGTTGTAAAGGGTTAAATGGATTTGTATTTGCAGTGAAAATGCAGTTGTAAAGAGATAAATTAATTCGTTTTGCAGTGAAAATGCAGGTGTAAAGAGATAAATTAATTCGTTTTGCAGTGAAAATGCAGGTGTAAAGGGTTAAACTGCAGTCGTTAAAAGAATTTTTATTTGTAGTGAAAATGCAGTTGTAGATGGTAGATATGGTTTGTTTTTACAGTGAAAATGCAGTTGTAACGAGTTAAACTGCAGATGTTAAGGGTTAAACAATTAAATAGATTTGTATTTTCGGTAAAAATTGTGGTTGTAAAGGGTTAAACAGTTAAATTGATTTATATTTGCAGTGAAAATGCAGTTGTACATTGCAAAAAATGCTTTTCTTGCTTAGATTTTTTGTCTTGTTTCCAGCCAACATATCTAAAAAATCTTACATCAAGAAGGATTTTCTACAACAATTATTGTCTTGTTTTCAGGAAAAAAAAGTCAAAATTAAGTGAGTTTTTGCTTAAAACAAGCAAAATTATCTGCCAATGGGGTAAGAAAAATAAAGTTATTTCAAGATGAAAGATAGATTATTTTTCTTACCCCATTGGCAGATAATTTTGCTTGTTTCAAGCAAAAACTCACTTAATTTTAACATATTTTGTCTGAAAACAAAACAATAATTTTTACTTGTCTAGAAAATCCTTCTTGATTTAAGAATGTTTAGATATTTTAGCTAAACTTAGTTAAACTGCAGATGTTAAGGGTTAAACAATTAAATAGATTTGTATTTTCGGTAAAAATTGTGGTTGTAAAGGGTTAAACAGTTAAATTGATTTACATTTGCAGTGAAAATGCAGTTGTAAAGGGTTAAACTGCTTTGATTTTGCACTAAAAATGTGTTTGTAATGGGTTAAACTGCTGTGGTAAAGGGTTAAATAATTCAATTGATTTGTGTTTTCAGTGAAAATGCAGTTGTAGATGCAAGACTCAAAAGACAGTTTGCACATAATGTAAGAAACAGGTCAGTGTGTGTTTTCCGGGTTTTGGTCTGTAGATGTGCTTTCATTCTGTCTCTCTTTTGTTGAAAGTGTGATCAAATCCATGAGATGCAAATGAAGCAGGCTTCGGTTGTAAAGGCCAGAGACCTTATTGGTCCGGTGACCTTACTGACGCCGTGATCGTGTTCACTTTGCACTTATTGGCGTGAAGGGGCGACTGCATGATTCGTCTGCAGCTTCATCAGTTTTCATCAGGTTTGCGAGTGCAGAGACACGTCCAGAGGAGATTGGAGCTGAATTGTCTCAGGGTTCGGGGGATTGTTGCAGTTCACTGGAGGAGATAAAGGCTTTTTAGCTGAGCAGAAAATCCACAGGGCTCATTGTGATTTTGTCCTTGAGCAGCACAACGGTTCCCCTGCCAGAGATACCGCGGTAAATATCAGCCTGCAGGAGATCCGGAGCATGTAACTCATGCAAATGACCTGATTAAAGCTCTGGGCCAAAATGAGTCGTTTCTCACACTGAGTTCCTTCTCTTCTGACAGACAGATGAGTGTGTTTGTGTGTGTTTCACACATCTAAGAGATAAAGAAGAGAAATGGAGCTCCGTCCTTTGTGTTCATCTGTCACCCCGCTCGTATTTTTTCTTTTTCCTTTCATTTGCTGTTCTTTTCTCTGCTGTCGTCCATCACTGGACTCCCTGTGCCGCGTGACCCCGCCCAAATGTGTGACATCATTAATTCTGTTTCTTGACTCCACCCACAGTCCTGATGTCACTGCTTTTGCTCCGCTCCTCCGCCCAGAGCGATTATTGCTCCTTCTTTAAACCAGCAACCTTCAACAAGA
The DNA here is from genome assembly GCA_033026305.1 of Cirrhinus molitorella. Taxonomy (NCBI): domain Eukaryota; kingdom Metazoa; phylum Chordata; class Actinopteri; order Cypriniformes; family Cyprinidae; genus Cirrhinus; species Cirrhinus molitorella. The sequence continues at coordinate 36,954,601 of CM065129.1, forward strand.
AGTAATAAGCAAAACACAGCGTAATCGCAGTATACGGCCCTGAACAGATCAGCGCTTCTCCTCAGTGGTGCGATAAACATGATTTTCATTCTGCTGGAGTTCCAGACCATTAGTGAAGCTGCAGATTTATTCTGTCAGGCATTTCTCCATTGAGAGTTTGGCTGAGGAGCTGCTGTAAATGTGATCTATGTGATGACTATCGCTGGAGTTTCTATCGGCCTCTTGTGCTTTTTCAGCCTTTTTCTTATTCCCGCCTCCGGCTCTCCTCTAATTGGACAGCAGCTGTTCCATGGCCACGCCCATTCGCAGTGCAGATTCCTTACTTATTGGATGATTTGACCGAGATCAGTGATCGTGTATTATGACTTGTGTGATGACCACCTGTCTAACGTAGGGTTTTTAATCTTTTAAATACCACAGACCCTCAAATATGATCATCCTCAGATGAGGGACCCCCAAATAAAAAACAAACAAACAAAAAACAAACATGTAAATATATGAAAAGTAAAAAAAAATTGCAGTTAAAAATTAAATTGTAAAGGGTTAAATTGATTTTTATTTGCAGTGAAAATGCAGTTTAAATGCAGGATTTAAATGCAGGGTTAAACTGGTTTAAGTTTGCAATATGTGATTGTAAAGGGTTAAAAAGTTAAATTGATTTCTATTTGCAGTGAAAAGAACTTAATTTAGACAACTTTAAAGGCGATTTTCTCAATATTTAATTTTATTGCACCCTCAGGATCCAAATTTTCAAATAGTTGTATCTCAGCCAAAGATTGCCCTATCCTAACAAACCATACATCAGTGCAAGCTTATTTATTCAGCCTTTAGATTAATAATAAATCTCAATGTCAAAAAAATATCATTGTGACTGTTTTTGTGGTCCAGTGTCATAATATGATTATGTGACCATGGACCACAAAACCAGTCATAAGTGTCAATTTTTCGAAATTGAGATTTACACATCATCAGGTGAATAAATAAGCTTTCCATTGATATATGATTTGTTATAATAGGACAATATTTGGCCGAGATACAACTAATTGAAAATCTAGAATCTGAGGGTGCAAAAAAATACAAATATTGAGAAAATCGCCTTTAAAGTTGTCCAAATGAAGTTCTTAGCAATGCATATTACTAAACAAAAATTAAGTTTTGATATATTTATTCATTATTTATTTGTTTATTTACTCATTTATGTAGTTATTTAATTTAATCTGATTCTAATCTGATGTTTATGTATGTAATTTAATCTAATTTTACGATTATTTACTTTGATCTCATTTGCTATTATTTGTTCATTTGTTTATGTACTTATTTTAATCTGGTTATGTATTTATTTTTGTTTTATCAAATGTTTATTCATTTAGTTCAATCTAATGTTTTATTCTGTATTTATTTCTTTAAAATAATTGTATTTATTATTTATTTAAATTATTTATTTTATTCTATTTTGTAATTGTTTATTTTTATTTTTAAAAATTATTTATTTATTTACTAATTTATTTAATTTTTACAATCTAATTATGTATTTATTATGATTATTTATTTTAATCTAATAATTGATAATTTCTTTATTTTCATTAAATTGTAATGTAATTACAATTTAATCTACAGTACTTTCTAATATTTAGGTGTTTTTTTCTGTAAACATTTCCACGCACTCCTACTCCTCTGATTGGATGAGAGCTGTGCTGTGGCCACGCCCATACGCAATACTGACAGCTTTATTATTGGCTGATGTGCTCCACTGAAGGTCATTATCTCTTTTCCGTTCCGTCTGTGCTGTAGATTTTAAATGTTTGAACACAATTAATCGCTTAATGAGCCACAGATCAGAAGGTTAATGACTGGCTCATGAATCACATCAGAGGAAGAGCGCATGTGAGACAGATTCTTCTCAGTGAGTTTATGATCATATTTGCTGATATTCTTTGCCCACACGCAGTGACGGTCTTCTGTCAGGCCGGATGGATGGGATGTTTGTGGTTGTCATGGAAACGGCCGATGGGCGGAGAGCGAGATCACAGCTGTCAATCACGATAAGAGCCTTATCTTCGCCCGCACACACATCATTCACACGAGTCCTTCAGATGCTGCCGCTGTACCTGCTGAAGATTACCGTCCCGCAGGAGCACCAACTAAAAACAGCCACATGCAAATCCCACATGACTGATTTCCCTTTTACTCTGTGCAAGCATTAAGGAAAACTCCCGACTCTCTCTCTGCGCTTGGGGACACAGATGCCTGCTTTATGATATGTAATTCCAAGCACTATACTCTAGAGAAAAGAAATAAAAATGAATTAGGTTCTCTATTTTTACTCACTCAGGGAAAATGAGCTATAAAAGGGATTTGTGCGTCCTCTGCTTTTGATCTTCTTAAGCTACACAAATATAATTTTCGCCAAATTGTGAGTTCATCAGATTGATTGAGTGAATCTGGGAAATATACAAGATGTTTTATGCTTAAAGGAGTATTTTTTAATTTTTATGTTGTTCTGCTTCTATAATATTTCTTTCATCTTCAGCAGGAAGTCAGATGCCGATTGATCTTATCCAAAAATGTTTATTTTCAGTTAAACAGACAATTGCACTGCAAACAATGCTTTTCTTACTTAGATTTGTTGTCTTGTTTCCAGCCAAAATATCTAAAAATTCTTAAATCAAGAAGGATTTTCTAGACAAGCAAAAATTATTGTCTTGTTTTCAGAAAAATAAGTTAAAATTAAGAGAGTTTTTGCTTAAAACAAGCAAAATAATCTGCCAGTGGGGTAAGCAATGGCTGCTTGAAATAAGATTATTTTGCTTACCCATTGGCAGATTATTTTAGTCATGTGAATGACTGTTTTTATTATTTTTAATATTATTTATGTAGTTATTATAGTATTTATTAATAATTCTAATTCGCTTGTTTTCAGTTTTCTTTTTATTTGAAGTTTTAGCTATTTAATGCTTTTATAATTGTTTTCATTGTTCATATATATATATGTATATATAGATAGATATAGATACATAGATAGATAGATATAGATTTAATGTATTTCCATTTCAGTTTTAGTGTTAGTAGTTTTAGTAGGTTTTTTAGGCTAGTTTAGACAACCTTTCTAGTTTTCGTTTCATTATTTTAGAGTTGCAAAACACAATTCACAAAGACAAAATTAATCGATTCAAAATAAGTTTATGTTTACATACTATATGTGTGTACTGTGTGTATTTATTATGTGTGTATATAAACACACACACACACACACACACACACACACATATATGTATATATTTTTAAAAAAAATATTTGTATGTGTTTGCATGTAAACACTTGTATATCATTTACACTGCAAAAAAGGCTTATCTTAGTATTTTTGTCTTGTTTCTAGTCAAAATATCTAAAAAAAAATTAAGCTGCATTTACTAGATAAGCAAAATTACATAAGATACTTAAATTGACTAAATGAATAGCAGTTTGCTTAAAACAAGACTAAATGTCTTATGTCATTTTGCTAGTAAATGCATCTTAATTTAAGACTTTTTAGATGTTTTGACTAGAAACATGACAAAAATACTAAGATAAGCCTTTTTTGCAGTGTATATTATATATGAATGTATTAATAACATATATATATATATATATATATATATATATACATATATCTAAATATTTTACAAATAAATATTACATTTTTCCTTCATATACATGCATGTGTGGGTTTATATATTTATAATAAATATGCGCAGTACACACACATATAGTATGTAAACAAACTTTTATTTTAAAACTATTAATCACAATTAATCATTTTGGAGCTCTAAATTGTTTAAGTTTAAATCTAATATTTTATGTTAATTTGTTTTATTTACTGAAAATTATTATTATTACTTATATAATTATTACTTTTAAAAACAACACATTCTATTTTATTAACTATTTATTTTTTTGTTTTATTTTTTATTTATTATAGAATTATTTTGAATGTTTCAAAATATTTATAAAATATCAGATTTTTTTTTAAAATATAAAATATCCAATATTTTATAATAATATAAATATGTTTAATATATACATCTCATATAAACTATAGGTAGATATTTTTTGTGGAACTATTTTTACTGTTAAAGGTCAAAATGTACTAGTCTGAAATGAAGCGGTTTAATTGTCTCTGTGGTTTGAGTGAGTCACTTGAGTAAAATGTTTCAGTTTACTGTTTAGATATTTTCTTAATATAAAATATTTCTTATTATTTACCTGTAATCTAGAACTACAGTAGGTAACATTTGAAGTGGATCAAAACTTTATCAAAGTTGTCCTAAAACCTTCTTGTCTTAGAACATCTTTGATTACAGTTTTTGTTTTAGTCAGTGTGTCTTATTTTTTTTTGGAGTATCTGTACTCATTTTAACGTTTATTTGATCTCGTTTCTGTAGATCAGGAGCTTCTGGAGGACGTCCTGATTGACAGCTGCTTCTGTCTTACACAGCCAATGGTGAGTGGAAGGCGGGACTCTGTGTGTGTGTGTGTGTGTGTGTGTGTGTGTGTGTGTGTGTGTGTGTGTGTGTGTGTGTGTGTGTGTGGTTATATCTCTCTGTCTGACAGTCTGTCTGTCTGTCTATCTGTCTGACTTCCTAATGAAACAGAAAGTCCATAAATGACTAAAAACTCCCAGAATGCACTGCAGGTGGTAAATGTGACTGCTGATGTCTGTGGTGCAAAGACACTTACAAACGCTCAGCTGTGCATTATACACACATTCACACACTTATGCATGGATACACACACACACTGGAGGCTGAAATACAGCCGCTGTAAAGGATGAATCGTTTGTCCGCTGCTGCTTTGGCAGGTCGTTACTCTGAATCTTAAGAGAGACCATAAACTCTGAACACAATGAACCACAAACACACACACACACACACACACACTCACTCACTCACAGAATGACCTCTAACGAGCTGACGCTAATGTTAATCAGCAGATTAACACACACTGACAACACCAGAATCTACACAAACACAGAGACAGACAGACAAAGACATCTAATGCTCAGATGCTGCTCTTTGAAAGCTCATGAGACTTATTGGAGATAATGATTTTTTCAAACAAAGGTTATTACGTTTTGCAAGAAAAGACTAATTCAGTATTTCAGAATTGCATGCTTAATTCAATGTGTTACTTGCTGTTTCTTTGCAAATCTTTGTGGAATTTTCTAGAAATTTCTGAGTGAATGTTTTGTTTTCAGCGCGTTTCATTTAAGAATCAACTTTGTCTCAGATGTTTCTTCTAATTTTCCTTATGAGAAATAGAAATAAGTCAAATACGTCTCTAGTTGCCATCCAGTAAGAATACAGAGACATAAAAATAAATGCAGCTCAGATCAGTTGATGAAAAATGAGTTCATATTGAGATCTCAGTTGCATTTTATAATAAGGTTCAATTTGTTATCATTAAACACCAAAAAGTAATATAAAAAATTAAATACAAAAAAAAAAGCAAAATTACTACAAAACAAAAATATATTAATAAAAACTGAGATTTTGAAAGTATCTTAGTGCCCTTAGAACTGCTTGTGAGAAAGTTGTGAAATTTAGCACACTGAGGACAGTCTGAAATGTCACCATACTAAATTTGGTGTCTCTAACTCAAGCTGTCTAGCGCCACCACTTGTCCAAAGTTTCACTCATGTTCATGCTAATAAGTTTTGAACCATAAGGCACTGAAGCAAAATTATTTTTCCTCTGATTCCTTGGCTCATGCAGAGTCGAATGGACTGAAATTTAAAAATCATAGGTATAGTTTTTTTTGCTATTTTTAATTGTTCGTAAAACCTACTTTTTTATCTCGCCCTAGATGGTTTCTCTGATTTTCAAACAAATTACTTCAGATCATCGGTTACACTTTATTTTGATAGTCCACTTTAGACATTCTACTAACTGTAAGTAACTTTGTAGCTACATGTCAACTACGTGTCAACTACATATCAACTAAATCTCATTATTTGCAACTACATGTCCACTAACTCTCAGAGTAGAATTTAGGGTTAGTTTAGGGTAGGTTTAGGGTTAGTTGAATAAGTTGACAAAGAAAGTATTAGAAGATATTAAGCAGACAGTCTACTAATACTCTACTAACTGCTAGTTGACATTTTGTTGCAAAGTTAATTACTGTTAGTAGAATATCTAAAGTGGACTATCAAAATAAAGTGTTGCCAGATCATCTTTTGACAATGCTGGCAAAAAGTTATGGAATTCAAGTTGATTAGTCAAACAATTTTTGAATAATGCACGAATGAATTCTACACAAAAATGGAAGTGAGGCTGTATCTCTGCAAAGGTTTGGCATATTGAGACCAAACTTGGTGTGTGTTATAACAAGCATGACCTGAGGCCACCTAAAGTGACGTGACGTGACGTGTGGCCAAGTATGGTGACCCATACTCGGAATTTGTGCTCTGCATTTAACCCATCCAAGTGCACACACAGTAGTGAACACACACACACACAGTGAACATACACCCGGAGCAGTGGGCAGCCCGGGGAGCAGTTTGGGGGTTCGGTGCCTTGCTCAAGGGTCTCACCTCAGTCGTGGTACTGAGGGTAGAGAGAGCGCTGATTATTCACTCCCCCCACCGACAATCCCTGCCAGACCTGGGACTCGAACCTGCAACCTTTTGATTACAAGTCCGACTCCCTAACCATTAGGCCACGGCTGCCCCCTAGTGGTTTGGAAATGCGAAAAATGCCCATTTTAGCGTATTACTTTTGAATGGTTTGGCCAAAAAATCACAAAACTGGTCTCTTTAGATTTGGTGAGATTTTGCAGAGTCGAATGACACCCAATTTGTCAGCCATTTTTGTTATCGGCCATTTTGAATTTTGTAGCCATACCAAACTTGCCATGTTTTGCCTTATGGTTTGTCCATCGTTGCATTTTAGGGCTTAATTTTGACCCATTTTGACTAAAATCACCTTAAAATGAGTTTCCCTTGCCTAGTGCTTGGCCCCATAATTGCTGCTTGTATTATATTATATACTGTAAACTTTTGAATTTAATTAAATTAATAACTTAAAAAAAAAAAAAAAAAAAAATCTGAATTTTAAAGGGATAGGTCACCCAAAAATGATTCATTATTCAGTCATTAAGTATTCTTGTTATTCCAAACTCGTAAAACCTTTGTTCATCTTTGGAACACAAATTAAGATATTTTTGATGAAATCTAAGAGCTTTCTGAACCTCCATAGACAGCAACGGAACACATTCAAGGTGTAGAAAGGTAGTAAGGACATAATTAAAATACTAATTTATGACAGAATTTTAATTTTTGAGTGAACTATTCCTTTAACTTTAGTGTCTGATCCGTTTTGTTAGATGCATGTAGAAAAAAGTCTTAATTTGCTCCCTATTTAATTTCAGTGCTGTCTAGAAGAAACAACTGAGATATTACTTAGATCTAAGATATCAACTGAGATCTCAGTTGTGATTTCCCTGTGAGAGTGCGTGTGTTTCCTGCAGGGATTGATCAGATATAGTGTATTGAGTTCACTCTTAGTGTATGTGTGCGTGTCTCCGGCTCTCTAATGGGTCTCAGCTATTAGGTCGGTAGCGTTGAACCCATCAGAGACGCAGTTACCCAGCGACACGAGAGGAATCTCACGGGTCTGAGTCTGACCTTCACAAAGGACAACACAGAGAGCAGAATAAACCCTGCAGCAGCTGCTCATGATTATGCCTGAGAAAAGACAAAAATAAAGATCAGTCCGGACAAGCCAGAGAAATACTGCTGAATCCGGAGCCGCATTTAAACCACCAAACTGAGTGTTTATACAGAATCATGTGGAGGAAATATATTTAGACGTGGAATCGCTGGCTTAAAAGTTATCTAAAGCTAAAAAAAAACTAATTTTGTTTCCTCAAAACTACAATAAACAGTCTTTTTTTAGCCTTCCTTTAGTTTAACTTGACGTAATTAAATTAGCTAAACGTAAATCAAAAAATAATAAAAACTAAGTAGATTTTTAATCATCAACTAATATAAATAACAAAAACACTAAAAATGCACAACTAAAAACTAATTCAAAATATTATTAAAAACTATAATATTATCTCAAGTATACTAAAATAACACAGAAAACAAAACACACACATTTACAACAGGAAGTTTAAAAAAAAGTTCAGTCAACTCAAAAAAAGTTTAGTTAACTTGAAATGTTAAGTTTTACTAAGTGACAAGTTAGATATTTGAGTTGATTCAACTTACAATTTTAAGGCAGCTGAGTAGCAAACACAGCTGTTAAGTTTAACGAAACAAATTTTTTGTTTAGTCAACTTGAATATCTAAATTGCCACTTAGCACAACTTAACATTTCAACTTGAATAACTTTATTTGAGTTGACCCAACTTAAAATTTTAAGGCAGCAGGGTAACAAATTATTTTAAGTTGACTCAACAAATTGTGTTTTTTGTTTTTTACAGAAATTAAATTTGGATATATTTTAGAGTAGTCAATGTGCAGCTTGTATAGCAGTAAAGATTTACTGTCCTCTGAAAATAACTCAACATACAGCCATTATTGTCAAAATAGCTGGCAACAAAAGTGAGTACACCCTAAGTGACAATATCAGTACGTTGTTTAACCATGCAAAGCCACATGTCCTATTCATCATGTTTATATTTTTGTCAGCTTGGCAGGACAATGCAGAGTTGTGTATCTTGTATTAGAGCAGTTTAAATTTGGTGCTTTAAGTACAATTCTCTCATACGGACCACTGGATGTTCAACATGGCATGAGGATTTGAGAATTATAATTGTTGCTCTCCACAAAGTTAGCCAAGGCTAGTAGAGGTTCAGTAACACCCTAAAAACCGAGTTACACTACAGTGGTCAGGGTCATACAAAGGTTTTCCAAGATGGGTTACATTTGGTTGAATACTCGTTCTGCGCGTCAGGTGCAGAACCTGGCTTCAAAAAACAGATGCATGAGCGCTGCCAGCATTGCTTTCAAGGTTGCAGAAGTAGAAGGTCAGCTTGTCAGTGCTCAGACCATACGCCACACACTGCAACAAGTGGGTTTGCATGGGCGCCATCACAGAAGGAATCCTCTTCTGAAGCTGGTTCACAAGAAAGTCCGCAAACAGTTTGCTGAAGACAACATGTCCAACAGCATGAATTACTGGAACCATATCCTGTGGTCTGATGAGACTAAAATAAACTTGTTTGGCTCAGATGGTGTCCAGCATGTGTGGCAATGCCCTGGTGAGGAGTAACCCTAACCCTACAGTCAAGCAGTTTTCCAACATGATAACGGCTCCAAACACACCACCAAGATGACAACTGCCTTGCTGAGGAAGCTGAAGGTGAAGGTGATGTGATGGCCAATTATGTCTCCAGACCTGAACCCTATTAAACCCTATTGGGGCATCCTCAAGAAAAAGGTGGAGAAGCACCATGTGCAGCTCTGATCAATTCCATGCCCAGGAAAATTAAGGCAGTGCCAGATAACAATGGTGCTAACATGAAATATTGACACTTTGGACAAGTTCCTTTAGGATGTACTCACTTTTGTTGCCAGTTATGCTAACAATAATGGCTGCATGTTGAGTTATTTTCAGTGGACAGTAAGTCTATACTGCTATACAAGCTGCACATTGACTACTCGAAATATATCCAAGTTTCATTTCTATAGTATTGTCCCTTGAGAAGATATACTAAAATGGCTGCTGAAAGAGTCTTTTTGGCTAATTCTGGAACATTCACAGCCATGTTTATTAATATGCATTGCCTCTGTAAACAAATAAATAAAATGAAGAAAAGAAACTATTTAACTAAACTAACTAAAGATTTTGAAAGTGTCTTAGTGATGTTAAGACAACAGAAAACCAAACACACTCACGTTGAAACAGGAAGATTGTAAACAGCCAGCAATTATATTATTATTATTTTTTTTTTTTTTTTTTTTTTAATTTGTATAGCGCTTTTCACGAAACAAATCGTTTCAAAGCAGCTTAACAGCAAATTAAAAGTTTGTACAATAATTAAAGTTTGTTAAATTAAAGTTTGTACAATAATTAAAGTTTGTACAATAACGTTTGTTAAATTAGAATTTGTACAATAATTAAAGTTTGTACAATTTGTATAATGTTAACATTAATGATTATATGTTGCAATCAAATCACTGTAGTAAAATTCAGTAGTGATGTTTGGTGTTTCAGGGCTGATATCATCTAAAGTCCTCCAAGGGGTTGGCATCGTCATCTCTTCTTCGGTGCTCCTGATCCAGACTGTAGCTTGTGTTATTCCTAGTTACCACGGGATGTCAATCCCGTGGCAGAAACAGAGAACAATAGGAACATAATTAGCGTAGCTGCTGTTCAAACCAAGCAAAAGGATTTGTTCAACCAAAGCTAAGGATTCATAAATCAGATATAACAGCAGTAAAAGATTATGAGATTATTATTATATTTAGTGGTGTCAAAATTAATTTTTCATTTTAACGCGTTCAAAATATTTAACACAATTAACGCATGGGCGGGGCCACCCCACTCACAACTGCTTATGAAATGCTTTTATTTAAATACGCAGAGCGTCTTTACGAACACATCAAACAGGAGACTTTTCAGATGCGCGCTCCAACTTTACTTCAGCACCAGACGCGAGTCAAACGACCGCGGAAGCGGTACCGGTGACGAGGAGCTTAAGTAAAACGTTAGTGAACTGCGGTCAGATGAGATGCTGTCAGGCCATATGTCGGTAAAAACGAATTTAATTGTCCTGTCAGCCTATATACTCTGCTTGTAGCGTGCGCTCTTGAAGTTCACGCGCAAATGTGCCGACGCGCGCTGTATTAGGCTATATTAAACCCAAATGAAACTGCGAGCATGCAAAGTCGTAGTTATATTGTCAGGTAAAACATGAATTCACACAAAAAAAAACAAGATGGCGTTAAACAAATATTAAAAATATATGTTCTTTATGTTGTTTCTACATTAATTTGAAGCATTAAAGTGAAATTATTGCAATATAAAAGTATAATTAAAAACTTTAATGTCAGGTAGAATTAATCGCGATTAATTTCAGGTAAAATGTGCGATTAATTAGTTAATTTTTTTTAATCGATTGACACCACTAATTATATTATATTATATTATATTATATTATATTATATTATATTGTAAACTTCTGAAATTAATTAAATATATATATATATTTTTTTTTTTTATCTGGGACATTCAGAAGTACTAAGTTTAAAAGGACAGATCACCCAAAAATGATTAATTAATCATTCATGAATTACTCACCTTCATGTTGTTCCAAACCCGTAAGACCTTTGTTCATCTTTGGAACACAAATTAAGATATTTTTGATGAAATCTGAGAGCTTTCTGAACCTCCATAGACAGCAGGGCTGCTGAAATGTGAGGGGTATACTTACTTTTGTGAGATACTGTATTATATTATATTTTTCTGTATCTGTCTGTAGCTGGAGCATAATATGAGTCTGGTTGCAGTCATGCTCACTGACTTAATGGACAGGAAGTTCCTCCCACGTCTGCCAATGACCAATCAGAAAGAGGAGGAAGTGAAGGCTGTGCAGGAGGTGGAGGCGTGTCTGCTCAGGTGGGTCAGAGGTCAAATCAGAATTGCTTCTGTGGAATATAAAGTGGAGACTGTGCATTATGTCCACATTTTGTGAATATATGTGACCCTGGACCACAAAACCAGTCTTAAGTCGCTGGGGTATATTTGTAGCAATAGCCAAAAATACATTGTATGGGTCAAAATTATCAAAACAAAATTTATGCCAAAAATCATTAGGATATTAAGTAAAAACCATGCTCCATTAATATATTATGTAAATTTTGTACTGTAAATGTATCAAAACTTAATTTTTGATTAGTAATATGCATTGCTAAGTACTTAATTTGGACAACTTTAAAGGCAATTTTCTCAATATCTTTATTTTTTTCCACCCTCAGATTCCAGATTTCAAATAGTTGTATCTCAGCCAAATATTGTCCGATCCTTACAAACCATACATCAATGGAAAGCTTATTTATTCAACTTTCAGAACATATATAAATCTCAATTTTGAAAAATTGACACTTAAGACTGGTTTCGTCGTCCAGGGTCACATATAGACTTCCAGTGAGATGAATGATCTTAAGCAATGGTTCTCACTCAGGGAAGTTCAAGGTGATATGATGAGATTTGAAGTATTTAAATTAACAAATAATGAATATATTAAAATAATCAATATATAATAACACAAGATGAAGACTAAAATATATTCTGCTATATATACACTAAAATAATACATAGAGACAATAATTAGTTTATACTTAAAATAAGATAAGAAAATCTGCCAGTGGGGTTGGAAAAATAAACGTAACGTGTTTTATTTTTGTTTTTATTTTTTTTATTTTTTCAACCCCATTGGCAGATTTTTTTATATTAAGGTCACATAATTTTGATACATTTTTAAGAAAACAAGACTTAACATCTTAAGTCATTTTGCCTTTATAAATGAAAAGCAAGATTATTTGTTTAGAACTTTTTTAAACGTATGGGGAAAAAAAAAATTTAATTAATTTAATAAATCAATACTACCAGTTTTTGTTAATTAAAAACATTTTATAAATATTTTTAAATAGCCTATATCTGGGATTATTCAAATATGTAAACCAGTCTTAAGTAGAAAAGGTATATATAAATAAAATAGCCAACAGTACATTGTATGGGTCAAAATTATAGATTATATGTTAGATTATAGATATTTTTTAGATATTTTATAGATATTATTTGCACCCTCAGATTTCAGATTTTCAAATAGCTCTATATCGGCCAAATATTGCCCTTAGAAACCATACATCAATGGAAAGCTTATTTATTCATCTTTCAGAAATTGTATAAATCTCAATTTAGAAAAATTGACCCTTATGTCTGGTTTTGTGGTCCAGGGTCACATATTGTATTAGTAAATTGGGGCCTTCAAGCCAAAAAAATTGAGAATAGCTGATCTAGAAGTGACATCAATCCATCACAAAAATAAATGCAAATGCAAAGCAACTCTTTTTATGTATGAGATGATAACTGTACGCCTCTCACTGAATTAAACATAAGTGTAGCGAGATTATGTGTCTGTGTGGCGAAACACTGTTTGACGTGTCTGTCATTGATGTGAAGTGTTACACATGCTGACGTTGTGCGACAGGTTCAGGACTAAACTGGTGGCGTCTTTGGCTCGGTGTCGAATCAAACATGAGCTGCTGACTCTGGACAACATCTTGCCAGAGAACATGCGGCACAGACAGGAGAGAGCCACGCTCCTGCCGCTGTACGGATGGATCAACACACTGCGCAGCAGGTCATCAACACACACTTACTGCATATCAAATACGCCATTACAATACTTTGAATTTAATATACCTTAAAACCAGTGTTATTTTAGTATTGCTTTTGTTAATATTAAAAAATGAGTTTTTATTTTGCTAATTGTATTTAAATTTTTAGTAATGTTGTTTTGTGTTTGACATTTTTTTTTTGTCTATATAATTTTTATTTTAGTACTTCAAGTTAAACTAAATGAAAATGAGAAATGTTGCCCTAACTAGCGTAAAGTTTTCTTTCAGTTAACGTTTTTTTAATTTCAAATAATATATATATATATATATTTTGTAATGGTTTTAGTTTTAGGTAATTATAATAACCCTGATTGCTAAAAAGTATATATATATAATTTTTTTATTTATTTTTATTTTTTTACTTTTAGTATTTTTTATTTATTTAGTATTTTTGTCTGGTTTCCTTTACAAATATCTAAAATTTCTAAAATCAAGATACATTCATTTTACTTGTAAAATGTATGTCTTGTTTTACTTTACAAATATCTAAAATTGCTCAAATGATGGATTCCTTTTACTTTAAAAAAAAATGTATTTTTTATTTATTTAGTATTTTTGTCTTGTTTTTCTTTACAAATATCTACAATTTCTCAAATTATTCATTCCTTTTGCTTATTTATTTAGTATTTTTGTCTTGTTTTCCTTTACAAATATCTGAAATTTCTCAAATGATGCATTCCTTTTACTCAAGACTTATTTAAAAAAAATAAATCTAAATAAAGTGAGTTTATACTCAAGAGAAAATATTTGAATCGTAAGAAAAATAATCTTGTTTTATTTTTTTTTCCCATGCACTGACACATCTTTTTTCTTGTTTTGAACATAAACTAAACTTTGTACATTTTTATAGTATGTGTAATATATTTTATATTTATTTAATATTATGCATTATATTTTATAATATATATTTTGTCATTTTACAATACATTTAGTAATATTGATATATTATTTAATAGTATATGTACAAATAATTAATATACATATGTAATAAATATTATATTTTTTAGTTAATTTATTTAGTATTTAAGAACGTTTAGATATTTGTACTGGAAGACAAGACAGAAATACTGAGGAGGAGCATTATTTTTTGCAGTGTGATTTGTGGGACGCTCAGTAACACACCGCTGTTTTCATCTCTGTTCCTTGTATTGCCGTATGATTTTTCAGCTGAAATTATTTATTGTTTATGAGGTAGAAAGACGAGAATGTGTTTGTGTGCGTGTGATTTATGGCTTAGATGTGGCATTATTCTGCTTCTCCCCTGTTTAACCTCCATTCTGGGGTGACCACTCTTATTTCACACTGTGCTTGCGTGTGTGCGTGTGTGCGTGTGTGTGTGTGTGTGTGTGTGTGTGTGTGTGATTGCATGTGTGTGACTGTAAATTTCACTTGTTGTAGACAGATCCAATCACCAGCACTGGAGGCCACGTTGATCTTGGCTTACATTTGACACTTAATTTCATCCTCTGTGTGTGTGTTTGTGCGTAGTTTTGAGGAGGTCAGTCAAGCGTTACACACATCAGGCTTTTCCCGCGTTAAATCTGTCGGGCAGCTGGAAGGACGGACCTTCTGTAAGGACCTGCACTGCCGCGACCTGCTGGTGTTTCCCAGCAGCATGAAGAGCGAACTGACCAACACCAGATTACTGAGTGACAGAAAACTCGTCATACAGGTACATAAGTCAAATCTGGGTGTGTAGGGTGTGTGCTGTTGTGTGTGATGGTGTGTATTGTGTGTGTTTGTAGGATAAGTCATGCTGTGTGGGCCCCTGGGCGCTGCGGCCCCTGCTGGCAGACGGCGGAGATGTCCTGATGACCGGATGTTTCTCTGCGCAGACCATTGCACATGTGGCTGCAGTGGCTGCGTCTGCATCTGCGCACACACAGGCCGAAACACACATGACGCAGTCAAACGCTCGCAGTCAGAGCACAGTGATCGTGTGTTTGGGAGACGGAGCGCAATCACAGACAGATGAACTGCAGAACACACTCACCAAACTGGGCTGCAAAAGTAAGAGCTGATATTATATACACACACCTTTGAAATAATTGAAATCATTTGGTGAGGTGATATGGACACGTATTGTGCCTTGAATTACTTTTGCTGGATTTTTTAAGAAATATATAAGAGTTCAGATGCAAAACCAGCTAAAAGTCATCTTAGTCAAAAATAAGATAAAGATACTGAATTAATTCTCTCGACACATACAGGTGCATCTCAAAAAATTTGAATATCGTGAAAAAGTTAATTTTTTAATTGTAACTCATATTCTAGATTCCTTACATGTAAAATAAAACATTTCGAAAATGTTTTTTTTTTTTTTTAATTTTGATGATTAGAGCGTACAGCTCATGAAAGCCAAAAATCCATTTCCTAAGATCAATCAAAAAACAGATTTGCCAAAAAAAAAAAAAAAGTTCAAGTTCTTTAACCCTTTAAGACCTAAGGGCAAAATAGGGCATTTTCACGTATTTTGTTTATTTGACTGTAAAATTTAACCGAATGTGATATTTTTAAGTGCAAGGTGTAATTTTTTTTCAAAAAACAAATGGCTTTCAAAAAAGTACAGTTATTGACCATTAATGTTGTCTGGTGAATTTGTAAACCGAATTTAAATAGACAAAAATACAAAAAACAGGAATATATTTTCTGATTTTTATTAAAAAAAAAAAAAAAAAACGAAAAATCATGATCGAAATAATTAAACACTTCTTACTTCAAAATTCAACTATATTACATATATACAATTATTTTTGTGACACTGGGTTGCATAGTTTTCATTCAGGAGGCTTTTTTGTTTATACACTCACACATTTACACATGCATACACCCATATATTTACGTGCATGGACTCATTATGCTGATGCACACACCACAAGTCTTACTCAGCCTGCTCCCAAGTCTCATCTAAAATCATACCAATCGCCTCTTGTGTCGTTTACTCTTCCTTCACCATGTTCTAATTTGTTTCATTTATGATTTTATGCGATCCAAATCTCCGCACTCCCCATCTCTCCATTCGAATTCATCCTTCCCGGCAATCTGCCGGCATTTGCTGACGGAGTGCAAGAAATTACCGTAATAAGCCCTATATTGCCGAAAAGCACAGTATGTTTGCTGTCAGGAGCAGATTGAATTATGTTGATAGTGCAAAAGTGTTTAAGTATGTTCATTTATGCACTCAATAAGTGGTCGGCAGCACATTTTACAGCAAATGACTTGCTCCTAGCACAAATGACAGCATCAGTGAAGTGTGGCATGGAAGTGATCAGCCTTTGGCCTGAGGCACTATTGAGCCTTCAGATTGTCTGTATATTGTTGGATCAACTGTTTCTCATCTTTCTCTTGAAAATATCCCATAGATTCAGGTCAGACATATTGGCTGGCCAATAAAGCACAGTAATGTCATGGTCAGCAAACCACTTGCAGGTGATTGTTGCACTGTGGGCAGGTGCTAAAGTCCTGCTGGAAAAGGAAATCAGCATCTCCGTAAAGCTTCTCAGCAGATGGAAGCATAAAGTGCTCCAAAATCTCCTGGTAGATGGCTGCATTGACTTTGCACTTGATAAAACACAATGGACCAACACCAGCAGACGTCATGGCACCACAAATCATTACTGACTTCAGAAATTTCACACTGGACTTCAAGCAGCTTGGATTCTGTGCCTCTCCAGTCTTCATTCAGACTCTGGGACCATGATTTCAACATGAAATGCAAAATTTACTTTCATCTGAAAAGAGGACTTCTGACCACTGTTCACTGTCCAGTTCTTGTTCTCTTTAGCCCAGGTAAAATGCTTCTGACTTTGTTTCTGTTTTAGAAGTGGCTTAGTAGTCCTTTTCCTGAAGACGACTGAGTGTGGAGACTCTTGATGCACTGACTCCGAGGGTAAGCCACAAACGTTCATTGCCAAAGAAGCTGGCTGTTCACATAGTGCTGTATCCAAGCATGTTAACAGAAGGTTGAGTGGAAGAAAAAGACGCACAACCAACCAAGAGAACCGCAGACTTGAGAGGCTTGTCAAGCAAAATCGATTCAAGAATTTGGGTGAACTTCACAAGGAATGGACTGAGGCTGGGGTCAAGGCATCAAGAGCCACCACACACAGACGTGTCAAGGAATTTGGCTACAGTTGTCGTATTCCTCTTGTTAAGCCACTCCTGAACCACAGACAATGTCAGAGGTGTCTTACCTGGGCTAAGGAGAAGAAGAACTGGACTGTTGTTCCTCTTTTCAGATGAGACCAAGTTTTGTATTTCATTTGGAAACCAAGGTCCTAGAGTCTAGAGGAATGGTGGAGAAGCTCATAGCCCAAGTTGCTTGAAGTCCAGTGTTAAGTTTCCACAGTCTGTAATGATTTGGAGTGCAATGTCATCTGCTGGTGTTGGTCCACTGCACCCGTTCACCAAGGAATTTTAGAGCACTTCATGTTTCCTTCTGCTGACCAGCTTTTGCTGCTGATGCTGATTTCATTTTCCAGCAGGATTTGGCACCCGCCCACACTGCCAAAAACACCAAAAGTTGGTTAAATGACCATGGTGCTGGTGTGCTTGACTGGCCAGCAAACTCACCAGAACTGAACCCCATAGAGAATCTATTTTGTATTCTAATTTGTTGAGATTGTGAATTTGTGGGTTTTTGTTAAATGTGAGCCAAAATCATCACAATTAAAAGATCCAAAGACTTAAACTACTTCAGTTTGTGTGCACTGAATTTATTTAGTTGAGTTGAATTACGGAAATAAATAATTTCTAATTTAATACATCTAATTCATTGAGATGCACCTGTGCAAGCAGTTTCAAAGACTGAGACAGCAGAAAGCACGTCCTGTAATTATACAGTGCAACGCTTGGTTGTTATTGTGAGTGCACAAAAATAAATGTAGAGTCTTTACAGATTTGAAAGATGTACTATTATCTGTATGGCCAAAAATGATGGAGTATTTTAAGTGCAAGCGACCGCACCAGTGCCTTCATCTGTCATGCAGTGAATGCACTACTGTTTAGCTTCTACACTCCTCACAGTCACTTGAATAGCACACATTTTTCTAGGTTAACATTAGATTAAGCTGCCATGTAAAGTTGCTAATGATATGAATGATAGTCCTGCCCGATGTACTATATCACTACATAGACCAGCCGTTAATGATATGTCCATAACGGACTGGTATCTAAGCGACTAATAAAATTTTGGTCTACCAAGTCTCTTCTGGTAAGAATATACTGTTTGAATGTGAAAATACATGCTCATAATAATAGAAGAGCTAATAGAAAGCACTGGGATGCTGCTCACAAAATGGAGCTCAGCAAGTTAAAACTGATGGATCTGAATGATGTTTTGGGTTTTTGCACAGGACTCAGCTAACACACATAATCCAGATATATGTCCTATTGTATGATTTGGCTCTTATGATTAATAGTTTGTGATGTTCCTCATTTGTAAGTTGCTGTAGATAAGTGCATCTGCTAAATGAATAAATGTGAATATAATGTAAATATTGTGCATCCCTGTTCTGCTGTAATCTAAGCAGCAGGTGCAGGGGTTTGATTCCCAGGGAATGCATCAACTGATAAAAATGTATAACTTGAATGCAGTTTAAGTTGCTTTACATAAACGTTTCTGCTGAATGCGTGAATGTAAATGCACAAATGAGCTCCTCCAGGACCACGATAGAGAGACACTGCTGAAGGCTTGACTCAAACATGAAGCATTTGCATGTGTGCACGCTTGACCTTGGTATATTTCTGTAGTAAAAATGCTAATACACGTCTCTAGGGGTTCGAATCAGCAAAAAAAAAAATCCCTTTGGGGACATTCACTAAGACTAAATGACTGAATTATGTATTTCTAACAAAACCACTTTTAATTGTGATTATTAAGATATTTTTTTAGCTATTCTACTAATATATATATATATATATATATATATATATATGGGTTGTCGACAAATAGGAAAATGCTTTTTTTTAAAAAGTATTTTTTGAAGAAGAAATGCATATAAATATAAAGGGACCCTAACTTCATCAATTCTTTAATTGGTTTTTAAACATTTTTACTGAACTGTATCATAACTTTGTGGTGTGACATAGCAAAAAAAAAAAAAAAAACTCTTAATAATATACAGTACAAATATTGTGAGGGAGATTTATCTTCATTTTTAAACACTTATTTTCATATGTTGTTATTTATTTAATATAAAATTATTATTTACATCATTTTTTCCTCTTGACTTGGACAATTTCAATACACTTTGCCGCTATGTGTTCAAAACTGCTGAGAATTATACCATTTTAAGATGAATGATATTTATATCTCCCGTATTGCAATACTGAAGATATTTTGAGATCAAAACAAATCTGTGGTTCTTTTATGTGTGTCACACCATAGGACATTATGTCACACTAAAGGACAGAAATGGTAGTTACTAAAGTAATTCTATTCAATTTTGGACATGTCAAACGAGAAAGAAAATTTAATTTTGATACAAACAATGTCAAAGTAATCTTTGTCCTGCTGTGACAATACAGGCGTCACACCGGAAGACATTATCTGTCACACCATAGAACGTTTCAGCCTTTTGTGCCAAATAATGACCTTGCTATTACGAGTTAACCTGTCATTAGCGGTTAGCAAGGCACATTTGCATAATTTTCCATGATTATGTAGTTTAACATAGTTTTAATTAAAAAAAAATATATAATTTAGGGTGTCACACCAAAGGACAACAAAACTTAACACTTGTATAGTGGTCCCAAAAAGCTAATTGAACAATTCTGAGACAAAAGTTTACTATGTGCACATGGCTTGAGTAACATAATCATGATAACTAATCATTTTTTTCTGGAATGTAATGATATAAGTAGTATCAAAGTATCAAATTCCTATGCTTTCAGAAATATGTGACCCTGGACCACAAAACCAGTCTGAAATTGCATGGGTATATTTGTAGCAATAGCCAAACATACATTGTATGGGTCAAAACCAAAAAAATGATCAGTTTTTCTTTTATGCTAAAAGTCATTAGGATATTAAGTAAAGATTATGTTCCATGGAAATATATTGTAAATTTCCTACAGTAAATATATCCAAACTTAATTTTTGATTAGTAATATGCATTGCTAAGAACTTCATTTGGACAACTTTGAAGGTGATTTTCTCAATATTTAGATTTTTTTCATCCTCAGATTACAGATTTTCAAATAGCTATCCTAACAAACCATGCATCAATGGAAAGCTACTTATTTAGCTTTTGTGATGTATAAACCTGATTATAAAAGTGATTTCCATTTACTAAAACAGATGTAAGATGCCGTAGGTATTTATCAACATTTTTATGCTTTTTAATTTATAAAAGTTGTAATTTATTCAACTATGCTTGAGGGCAATTTTGACATTTTGTTCAAAAAATTTAAGAATCAGATAACAGCTTTTATACAGGGTTCCCACAGTCATAGAATTTCTGGAATATCATGGAATTTTAAAAGGTCTATTTCAGACATTAGAAGTCCGAAAATTTTATATATATTTTTCCAAGTCTTGGAATATCAGGGATTTTTGTTTGTTGCAAAAAAAAAAAAAAAAAGTTTCACGTTTTGCCTATTTTTATGGTTAGGCTATTTTTCACCATAGATTAATTTCTGTAGAGAAACATGTCAAATTGCATTTAACAGGTACAAGCAAAAGAGATGTGTGTGTTTTGTCTGTGAACAAGTAAATAAACTTGCAAATTGGATCCGTTCATTATAAGTGATGGAAATTCAGCTTTTCAGTCAGTGAAAGTCAGGGAATTTGATATTTGGCTTAGAGACCCTGTTTATAAAAACAGGTCCGTGTAGGACAAAGAAATGTTTAACAACTTACTGCATTTTAAATAATGACAATATTAATTATATACATTTGTATCTAGGACAGTGAAAATGCCATGTCACATGAACAGCCCATATATAATTTAATTTCAGCTTCTTTTCATTTTGAATTTAATCTGATTAAAAAAACAGAAAAATTATATAATTATATACAAACCAATCCCCCCAAATCTACTAAAACTACAAAATTACTGAAATGTATTATTATTATTATTATTTTTAAAAGGATTTAAAATATACTGTTCTAATAAATGCCAATAATGTGTGGGATGCTGGTTATTCAGAGGTCAGAGAGATTCATTTTGTTAGAAAACAAAATAAATGTGTGTTTTTCAGATGTGAAGCTGCTTTCAGACTCTTTTGAGTCTCTGGACGTCTCTGACACGCGTCTACAGAAGGTCGGTGTGGTGTTTCTGATGCCGCCGTGTTCCCTGTCCGCTGTCAGCAACCCTGTAGATTACATAATGCAGGAGAATAGAGGTACACACACACACTCATCATGCTGATCACTGACTCTGAGCATCAGTCATGTGATTGTTTTGGACTGGTTTCAGACCCGCGGCTCATGCTGGATCTGTCTCAGGGTTCAGTCTCTCCAGAGAAACTCCAGACGCTCGTGTGCCAGCAGAAGAAAGACCTGCAGCGCGCTCTCCAGTGTGAGTGTGAACCTAATGAGTTTATCTGGATGAGCTGCAAAATATTACACTAAACAACTATACTACCTTAATAATATCTCTGACAAGAAATTAGGATTCAACTAACAAATACTAATTCACTCACGACACTTGTTTACGATAAAACCATTCATTATCTAAATCACTTGATTGCTTTCTCCAGGCGTGTGCCAGAGCATGAGACTTTTAGCCTGCGACATCCGTCTTATTTTTATTAATTTAGAAATTTTTATTTAGAAATCTCTTAATCAATCAAAGCTAACCAACAGTGAAATCTGTTAATCAAACAAAAGCGAACAATATTTAAATCTCTTTCTAGAACAACAATAACCTCCATTTAAATCTCTTTCAGAAACAAAACTGACCCACATTCAAATATCTTACTAGAACCAAACCAAACCACATTTGAATCTCTTAACTGAACAAAACTGACCAACAGTGAAATCTGTTAATCAAACAAAACCGAACAACATTTACAAATCTTTCTAGAATAAAACCAAATGTCGTTTAAATCTTTTTAGAACAAAACCGAATAACATTTAGATCTCTTAACGAAACAGAATCATCCAACTTTGAAATCTTTAATTAAACAAACCAAACGCCATTTAAATCTCTTTTAGAACAAAACCACACATTTAAAATGTCTTTTTAAAATAAATACATTTACATATCTTAATCATACAAAAAAAAATTATTAGAATTTAAAATGCATGAATTTAACAATGAAATCTGTTAATCAAACAAAACCAATGTCTCTTTAAATCTTATTACAAAATATAATTTAACGTCATTTAAATCTTTCTCTAGAACAAAACTGACCGACATTTAAATCTCTTAATTCAAACAAAACTAAAAAAAAATTAAACTAAAACAAACCAAACGCCATTTAAATCTCTTTCTAGAACAAAACCAAACAACATTTAAAATGTCTTTTAATAAAAAAAGACATTTACATATCTTAATCAAAAAATGATTTTAAAATGCATGAATTTAATAAACAAAATCAACCAACAACGAAATCTGTTAATCAAACAAAACCAATGACTTTTAAATCTTTCAATCAAAAACTGAACAAAATGTAAGTCTTATTACAGGATATAATTTAAACTTCATTTAAACCTCTTTCTAGAACAAAAATGACCAAGATTTAAATCTCTTAATTTGAACAAAACCAAAACAAACATTTAAATATTTTAATCAAACAAAAACCAAACAACATTTAAATCTCTTTCTAGAACAAAACCAAGTAACATTTAAAATGTCTTTTAAGACAAAAAGACAACATTTACATATCTTAATCAAATGAAAAATAATTTAAAAAAGCATGAATTTAATAAACAAAATCAACCAACAATGAAATCTGTTAATCAAACAAAACCAACAACTTTTAAATCTTTCAATCAAAAACTGAACAACATTTAAATCTTATTACAGAATATAATTTAACATCATTTAAACCTCTTTCTAGAACAAAACTGAACAACATTTAAATCTGTTAAACGAACACAAACACAAACATTTAAATATTTTTAGAACAAAACCAAACATTTCAAAGTGCTTTCAACAAAACATTTACATATCTTAATCGAACAAAAAATGATTTTAAAATGCATTAATTTAAAAAACAGAATCAACCAACAATGAAATCTGTTAATCAAACAAAACCAATGACTTCAAAAAATTATGTCTTATTACAGGATATAATTTAAACGTCATTTAAACCTCTTTCTAGAACAAAAATGACCAAGATTTAAATCTCTTAATTTGAACAAAACCAAAACAAACATTTAAATATTTTAATCAAACAAAAACCAAACATTTAAATCTTTTTAGAACAAAACCAAACAACATTTAAAATGTCTTTTAAGACAAACATTTAAATCTTATTACAGAATATAATTTAACATCATTTAAACCTCTTTCTAGAACAAAACTGAACAACATTTAAATCTCTCAATTCAAACAAACTGAACCAAACATTTAAATCTGTTAAACGAACACAAACACAAACATTTAAATCTTTTTAGAACAAAACCAAACATTTCAAATCGCTTTCAACAAAACATTTAAATATCTTAATCGAACAAAAAATTATTTTAAAATGCATGAATTTAATAAACAGAATCAACCGACAATGAAATCTGTTAATCAAACAAAACCAATGACATTTAAATCTTTCAATCAAAAACTGAACAAAATGTATGTGTTATTACAGGATATAATTTAAACGTCATTTAAACCTCTTTCTAGAACAAAATGACAGATATTTTTAATAACTTTTAATAACGGGTGAAAGTTAAATCTCTTTTCTGTAATTAAAGTTGAATTTTTAGCATCATTACTCCAGTCTTCAGTGTCACATGATCCTTCAAAAATCATTCTAATATACTGATTTATTATCAGTGCTGGAAACAGTTGTGCTGCTTAATATTTATTTATTTTATTTTATTTATTTATTTATTTATTTATTTTTGAACCTGTGATACTTTTTTCAGGATTTTTTGATCAACAAAAGGTTAAAAAATAGCATTTGTTTGAAATAGAAAGGTTTTCTAACAGTATACACTACTATTCAAAAGTTTGGGGTCAGTACATTTTTATTCTTTCTTTATTTTGAAAGGAATTGTTAGAAAGATTTATATTTTTAACAAATGCTTTTTTTTTTCTTTTTAACTTGTTATTCATCAAAGAATCCTGAATAAAAGCCAGGTTGCAAAAAAAAAAAAAATTCTAATTCTAATAATATATATTAAATATTATATAAAATATATAAAATATTATTTTTAATAATTTTTAATAACGGGTGAAAGTTAAATCTCTTTTCTAGATCAAAACCAAACATTTAAATCTCTTTCTAGAACAAAACCGAACAAAATTTGAATCTCTTTCTAGAAACAAAATCAACCGCCTTTTACATCTCTTAATTTGAACAAAACTGAGCTCAATTTAAATCTCTTTCTAGAACAAAACTAAACATTTAAATTTCTTACTAGAACAACATTTTCGAAAGAACTTTCGATGAACAAAGTTTTTGTGTTAATTTTGTGTGTTCCTAACTATGAGAGAACCTTGCCATGTTGTTAGCCAGAATTCCCTATTAGCTGGGTTTGTACATTATTTGGCAACTTTTGGTTTGAATAATGATCTGTGGAACTGGGTGGAAAGAAATATTGTGATTTACTCAATTAAGTGTCATGCCTTAACCCTGGTATAATCAGCCTTATATGGCAGATTCCTTTAACACCACTGAGCTGAAGTAGTTCAAACTAATGTGCCAGTGGAAATCTAGTAATCTAGAGCTGATCCAGTCCTTTGAGTGACTTGAACATGCCTCCCTGTATTGACGTTCATAATTTCTGTGATGATTTGTGTCATATTGATCTTGTGTGTGTGTTTGTGAGAGAGAGAGACGATCCGTTCATCAGCGGCTATTGAGCGTGAAGAGGCTTCAGTCCCTCCCTGCAGATTTCTGTTAACACAGCGTTAATTAATGACCGGCGTCAATCGATTGTAGTCCGTCAGTGAAAAACCGTGGTTCTCTGCAGTGTTTGTGCGATCCTTTTACTTATATGTGTTGTGTGTGTGTGTGTGTAGTTCCTCAGGTTCGAGCGGTGCTTTATTCCACCTGTTCTGTTCACCCAGAGGAGAACGAAGAAATGCTGAAGACAGTTCTCTCACAAACACAAGAGAATCACTCCACAGCGCCGTCCTACAGGTATATGTGTGTGTTTTATATCCAGGGGGGTGTTCCATAAAACAAGTTTACCAAATAAGCCAAGCTTACTTCAGTTAGTCTGACTTTTTGTCACTTGATTTGGCTCAAAATAGCCAGACTAACTTAAATAAGCCTGGCTTATTGAGTAAACTTGTTTTATGGAACACCCCCCTGGTGGGGACCTAAACCTGAATACACACAGACTGATGGGGACTCGTGTCACAGTGGGGACCTAAATTAAGGTCCCCATGGGGAAACAAGCTTATAAATCATACAGAATTAGTTTTTTTGACAAACTAAAAATGCAGAAAGTCTCCTATGAGGGCTAGGTTTAGGTGTAGGGCGATAGGAAATATGGTTTGTACAATATAAAAACCATTGCGCCTATGGAGAGTCCTCACAAGGATAATAAACCAGACGTGTGTGTGTGTGTGTGTGTGTGTGTGTGTGTGTGTGTGTGTGAGAGAGAGAGAGAACTTGTGTCTCAAATTGTTTTTCTCATGATCACAAATTATTTTTTATAATAACAATAATAATGAAAAATTATTATTTATATAATTATATAATTATTTCTTTCTGAAAGCTTGCCAGTTATAATGAAATAAAAGGATGGTTAATAACATTCATCTTATTATGAGAGTTAATTGTTCTAATAATCTACTGTATAAATATTATTACAAATAATTCTCTGTTTGGACACACCTTCTCATTTAATGCCTTTTAAAGAAGTTTCTTATGCTCATCAAGGCTGTTTTCACTTGATCAAAATACAGAAAAAAATATATATATTGTGAAATATTATTATGATGTAAATCAATGTTTTTCTATATTCATATACATTACAGTTTAATTTATATCTGTAATTAAAGTTGAATTTTTAGCATCATTACTCCAGTCTTCAGTGTCACATGATCCTTCAAAAATCATTCTAATATGATGCTTTATTATCAGTGCTGGAAACACTTGTGCTGCTTAATATTTATTTATTTTATTATTATTATTTTTTTTTTTTTTGAACCTGTGATACTTTTTTCAGGATTTTTTGATCAACAAAAGGTTAAAAAATAGCATTTGTTTGAAATATAAAGGTTTTCTAACAATATACACTACTATTCAAAAGTTTGGGGTTAGTACATTTTTATTCTTTCTTTTTTTTTTTTTTTTTGTTTTCTTTAATTGTTAGAAAGGTTTATATTTTGAACAAATGCTGTTGTTTCTTTTTAACTTGTTATTCATCAAAGAATCCTGAGAAAAGGACAGGTTGCAAAAAAATATTTATAATTTTAATAATAAATCAGTATATTAGAATGATTTCTGAAGGATCATGTGACACTTAAGACTGGAGTAATAGCTGATGAAAATTCAGCTTTGCATCACAGGAATAAATTATATTGTAAAGTATTTTAAAATAAAAACCATTATTTTATATTGTAATAACATTTTGCAATATTACTGTTTTTTTTCTGTATTTTTGATGAAATAAATGCAGGCTTGAGCATAAGAGACTTCTTTAAAAAACATTTAATGAGAGGGTGTGTCCAAACTTTCGACTGACTATATTTATATTAATTATAAAGTATTAATAAAAATGTATTTGTATTGAATGTATTTATGTTGAATATTTTATATATAAATATATATTAAACTGTGTTATATATACAATTTATTCATGTCTTATTATATTATGTATATTTTATACAAAAATATACATTAAATAGTTTTATATTAACAACAGTGTTAATTTTGATAGGCATCAAGACAGAAAATGGCAAGAAAATGCTTAAAAGTCTTAGTCACATTTTAGTCTTTCATAGTTTCAGTCAAAGAAAAGTCATAGCATTTTCGTCAACTTTTAGTCAAACTGCAGTTACCAGCATTTATTTTGGTAGCTATTTTAAATGTAGTCTTCAAAAAATTATCATTATTTCTTCTCATTAATTTTGATCAATTTTAATCAATGATTGAATTTGGGATAATTGACAGTTTTAATTTAAATTTTCATATATGTTCGTTAACAAATATTTTTCATCTTCGTTGATGAAATTAACACTGATTAACAATTTATTAATATTTGAATAATTCATGTTTTATAGTGTCATGATTTTTATTTGTCATGTTTGACAGCTCCTGCCTAAAACAGACGTGTGATTCAGTTATCTTTATAGGAGCTTTATTCAGAAACAGAACTTAATAAATAAAGAAACAGATATAGTACAGTGGCGTAAAGGAAACAAATCATTTTTTGAGGCATCTGACAGATTAAAATATTTTTCTTTAAAAGCAGTAGCATCAAAACATTTTTAATTACTTAAATATTGGTTATATTAAATACTGCTAATGTTGCATTAAATGTTATTAAACGTTGCTTTAATACTTGAAAGTCAAGGGATGTATTTCAGCACATTTCGAACATTAGCCAAATTGTGTGTGTGTTTGAGTGACTGAAGAGTTTAATCTTGTCGAGATTAGCCAATCAGCTGTGTGTAGTGATAATTAGCCCCACCCCTCTGTCCCTGTGCTCCAATCAGCTGATGGTAAGCAGCTGTTGTTGAGTATAAAGCTCAGTGTTCAGTCAAGAGCACAGTGTTGAAGGAATTGTTTGAAAGCAGCTCTTATTTAATGTCTTTGCTGTAACGTACAGTAATTTAGATGGCTACTAGTAAGTTAGAGATCCAGAAAAATCCCAAATGGGAGTCCTGCTAAAAAGTGTTAAAGTGTTGAAAGACAGATTTGCTGGAAATTTCTGAAGCGTTTAGACTTTAGATCATCTGTAGCTGCAAACAGTGGAAGAGTTTTGATTCTGAACACTGTCAGTAATTCTATTGGCTGTGTTTATGAATGAACATTGAGATGTGATTTTGGAGAAAATTGTCAAAGTTAGCTCTTATTGCTTATGAGATATGAAGGCAAGAGTAATTGAAATGTATACTATTGCATTTAAACAACATCTCATATTCAGCCAAAACTACAAACTAGCAGGGGTCTGTTTTGTCCACCAACTGTAGTACAGAGTTACTCTTGAAGGGTTTTCACACTTGAGTGTTTTTGTTAATAAATCAGATGGGTTTTAGTGTGACTCAAAAGAAGTGAGTGAAACTGAACCTAGTTCTCCCACACTATCAGCAATTAAATGTAGACATTTTTTTATTTTACTTTTAATTTATTTTTTCTTAATTACGCATTTTTCACATTGCATTTCTTAAATCTTCAAGCCTTTATTTTGCCTTCTCATCAGAAATCTGCTTTGTGTACATTTTAATTATTTAGCAGACCATTTTCGTCCAAAGCAACTTGCAAATGACGTAAACATCGGTCTAAAAACGTTTGAATAATGTGAAAAGTAAATGAAGCTGAAGTGCTCATTGTTTTCAATGCATTATCAGCAAACCACAGTAAAAAACATTCAGTAAAGCAAGCCACAATCAGTTTGTGTGAGGCATGAACATATTTCACCACACCACTGCTCATGATATGTTTTTGTGTGTGTGTGTGAAGGCAGAATGCACATTCACTATGCATTTTAATATATTCAGTTTGGATTATGTGATTTGGATTGTTTATAATTGTGCATCCTAAAGTAGAATACATTGGAGCTGGATAGAAATGAGTCAAGCTGCACTAGTAGTTTGAATATAAACAAGTGAGAACAGAGGATGAATGTCTCATCTTTTTTTTTTTTTTTTTTTTTTTTTTTACTTCACACCTCACTCTACTGTAAGTGATACATTAAGATTTTTAAGGTGAGACACTGCAGGCAGTTTTTTCAGTCACTTGTCAAATTTGAGATATTGGGCGTTTTGGTTTTCCATAAAGTGTGTTTTCTACTAGTGGAAGGAAAACATCCAAAAGACACTAAGTGTTTCTTTTATAGCACTTTATCTATTTGTGTCAATAGATTTCAATTACAATACATATTTTTAAAGCCCATTTTCTCAAAATGAGTTTTTTCTCCTACACTGAGCCATAAATCTCCACTTCAGTAGCACTTACACATTTTTATTCCTGTCTATATCTTGAATGTTTTTACAGAGGGATTTGTTCATATGTAATTTGCTTGATTATATACAACATTGTATTCCCCACAAAATTGTAAAAAAAAAAAATAGTTTTTTTTTGTTTGTTTTTATGGTGTGACAAAATTCCCTCTGTAAAAACATTTGACTCTAATATAGTAAACAAATTAAACAAGAATTTTGAAGCTGACTTCATCCAGTGTTTAGATTTTTGTACTATAAATTTATGCAAATTAGTGTACATTTCAATAAACAATGCCTCATTTGCATATTTAAACCTACCATTTTAGAAAACTTGTTTGCAATTATCAATGTAATCAATCAACTTGATAAGTAAGGTGACTGTTCCTTTTTTTTTATTTTTTTTAATCCTATTCACCTGCAGTGTCTCCCCTTAACAACAAAATTACACAATACAAAATTCACTGAAGCCAGAATACAAAATGAATCTACCTTCCAATAAGCAGTGGAAGAAAATATTTTTTTTTCTGTTTTAAGGGGCAATATTTACCCCTTTGATTTGATTTTCTAGGAGCATGTTTTTGTACTTGCCCT
Source organism: Cirrhinus molitorella (assembly GCA_033026305.1). Classification (NCBI taxonomy): domain Eukaryota; kingdom Metazoa; phylum Chordata; class Actinopteri; order Cypriniformes; family Cyprinidae; genus Cirrhinus; species Cirrhinus molitorella. The sequence continues at coordinate 36,984,811 of CM065129.1, forward strand.
GCAGAGGTGGCACAGAAGCTGCATCTGAACTGGTATTTAGGTTTGCGCACAGCTCAAGTTTATTGCAGCTCAGAGATGGTTCTACTTTTAAATATAACCTATATTGAACATTTTAAATATGAAATCGGAAAAACGTATTTATACTCCAAATAAGTGAGTCACTGAGTCATTCGTTTAACCAATTCACTCAAACATTTAATTAAGGAATGAAGCAGATGAAGGCTCTGTAAGAAATCTCTCTTGAGTCAGTACTTCTCTTGAAAAAGTAAATGCTGTCTGACTGTTCAAGGATGTTCTATATAGTATAAATGAGTATTACAAATGAGTTGTCATTGTTGTGACCTACCAGAATCAGTTGTGTCACTTTACTGCTTTTCACCAATCTCCTGTGGCCTCATGGGATGGTTAAGTGTCTTTCAGATGCACACCAGATGTTAATTTTGTTGAAGTATTTTCACCAACGCAAAATGAGGCGATAACGAAACAAACTTGTTTTTGAATGACAAAAACTATAACGAAAACCTATTGACATTTTTGTCAACTAAAGACAAGACTAATGTTAGGGAGGGAAAATTTGGGAAGAGATTTATTCAGAGCGAATCTGCTGCGTGATTATGAGGTTAGATGCATATGAACTGTATCATAGCCTGCTGATCTATCCAGCAGGACAAAAGCTAATATACACTTGCTGCATGTCTCATAAAATGTTAAAAAACATCAATATCTGGGACTAAGAGAAGAGCAGACCTATGGATAAATTTGACGACACCAAAAAACTCAGTTCCGTCTGGTTTTCTGAGCACACACCCCGAAGCAGTGCCTCTCACACAGCGCACAAGTACTCTTTTGTGTCTCATGAATGGAGAAATACAATGTCAATGTCAGTTTTGATGAGTATTCACAAACAATCTCGGTTATGTTTTATGTGAATGTAAACAGCTGGGAGAATATGAAAAGTTCATATGCAAAATCCATGCAAAATCCATCCATTCTCTAAATCCATTCTTTAAAAAAAAGCATTTTTATCAGGCTCCGATGTAAGGGTTTCTATGTAAGTACTGGTACTTCTGATTGGGCTGAGGGTGGGATTTTAGAGAGTTTGAAGTAAAAGTATGTGATGGATGTATAATGTGTCCAGAGCATTTATTCAGTATCTTTTTTTTTTTTTTTTTTGGCGGGGGGGGGGGCATATTCATGAAAATTCTTGCTCCTAGTTGCTCCTAGTGACAATTCTAAGAAAATTCTTAGAAATATGGGTGTTTCCTCTTAAAATTTAAGGAAAAGACCCTAGTAAAGAAAGTAATTCAGAAGGCAGCTTGACCCTTAAAAGAGGTCTTAAGCTTAGGTCCAAAATTGTTAGGAATATGAATGATGACCTTTTAAGAGGCTTAAGAGATTCTTCAGCAGTGGACAAAATGGACGAAATGAAGAGGGAGAAGAAATGTGCTGTATGCAATGAATGACAGTGAGTTAATAAGAGGCTTGTTTGTGATTGATCTTATTAGAGACATGCTAACATCTCCTACATAGCACAGCAATGTCATAGTGCCAGAAGTAGTCACCAAATTAAGTACATTAAAACATTTGGCGACTAGAAAAATGCAACTGTACAGCAGTGATGATTTGGGTATGTCACAAACAAGCAAAGTGATCACAAAAACAATTGCCTTGTTAATTTTGTTTCAAATTAAGACATTAACAGCATGGTAAAAAACCAACCAATCACAACCTGAACTCTTCATATGTATCAGTACATTTCATCCGATTTTAAAGGGACAGCAGACTAACTTCACAAAAAAATTACTCGCTTCTCTTGGCTGAATCACTTCAGTAGCTCTTAAAAATATGAATCCTAAATGTATTTCTATAAATATATCTGCTTGAAAGAATTAAAAATGTAAACAATTGTTATAAAGAATGCATAATTAGCCTGTATGACCGTTTGGCATTTCATTGGAAAGACCATGTTCTTGTTTCTTTTTATAAAAGGTGGTTTCATTTCATTTATAATATAAAGGCATGTTGTGTATAACCACAATTAAATCTGTCTGTCGTGATAAAACCTTAATATCAAACCTAAATCTATAGTATGGTAATTTTAGAGAAATGCTTAATAAATGCATTACAGTGTAAATAAAACCATAAAATTTTAGCTGACTAATCTACTGTAGATAAAGTTGACAAAAACTAGACTGAAACCAAAACTGACTTAGATGACTAAAAATATGACTAAAACTAAATGTCATTTTAGTCAAAAGACTATGGCCTGGTTTCACAGACAGGGCTTGGACTAAAACAGGATTAGGCCATAGATAAATTTTAGGACATTTTAAGTCATTTTTATAAATGTGCCTTACAAAAAATATTACTGGTGTCCATCTTGAGATAAAAACAAAAGGCACCAAAATATTTTAAGACCAGTCAGTGCAAGTTTTTCACTTGAAACAGCTCAGACTTACATTTTTAGTCTGGGACTAGGCTTAAGCCTTGCCTGTGAAAAATGACTAGTAATTCAGTCTGTGACTTGACTAAGACCAAATCAGTCAAAATTAAAACTGATGCATAGTTTAATGAATACTGTGAAATGCAGATATAGTGTTAGTGTATATAGTAGGGAAGTATACAATTTTCTTTTTCAAATGGATCATTTGTTCAGAAACACTTATTCATTCAGGAACAAAACACAACTGCATTGTTTTATTGGTGGAACAGAGCTAAAACAGTCGATATTGACTATTGTTTTAGCAAATGAGTGAACCGTCACTCCTGAATTAAAAACAATGTAGTTTTGAATATCACAGGAAGGAAATAAATGAATAATATATTACTTTTGTTTTATTATAACTGGCATGATTGACCATCACCGATCATAACTCTGTGTGTGTGTGTGTGTGTGTGTGTGTGTGTGTGTGTGTGTGTGTGTCAGATTGAGTTGTCCAGGTCTCCTGCAGGAGTCTATCACTGAAGATGATGAGGAATCAGAAGAGATGAAGGCCAAATTCTTCAGACTGGAAGCATCAGATCATAATAATGGCTGTTTCTTGGCGCTGCTCACACGACAGGTACTGAACATCAGCTTATTCACAAAAACAACAGTTCATGACCCTCATGACAGTCCAAAACCGAATACTGTATCGATCATCCATCAGAAACCCA